>CM038143.1:313917218-315276865 GCA_021437245.1 Aegilops speltoides
GGAGCTACCGATTTGTAAAACTCGGTGACACCAAAGCAACTTTGGAGCCTAAACATGTGGAATCGGTCAGACCGAGGCACAATCCGGTGACTCCGAGTTTGCTAGGGTTTCACAAAGTCCTGGTACCGGTCACACCGATTTGCAATTTTTGGTCAGACCGAAAATCACTTGTGCTTTGGCCTAAGCCAAATTGGTGGAACCGATTCCTACTACTCGGTCGGTCCGAGATGAGTGCGGCGGAAACCTAACCCTAAATTTTCAAATCAAATCTAGTCTAATGAAGATTCTCTATGGATGGATCGATCTCATACATGGAATAGAACATGGCATTGTCCTTGTGCGTAGAATCGGAATTAAAAGAGTGCACAAGGGGTCGAACTCATACCCTAGTTCGGCGATGAGTTTGCTACGGCGACAACAGCGGCGACGAAATCTGTTGACGACGTGGGAGACCAGCGGCGGGAGGTTAATGGTGACGAGGTGCCAATTCGGAGACTCGAGAGGCAGAGCAGGACATGCGCGGGCGACAGGGTTGTGAAGTGATTTCCAAAATCTGGCCCGTCAGTATTTATATCCTGACACTAACGGTGTAACCGAGTGGAACAACTCGGTGGCACTGAGACGCAGAATCACAAGCGGTTACTGCAACTCGGTGAGACGGAAGGGTTCTAATCGATTGCACCGAGATTGAAACTTGATCAACCCAGTGAACTCGGTGTGACCAAAAAGGAGAAGTCGGTCAGACCAAAATACACAGAGAGGTTTTGGAAGTTTTAAGTCTATGAAAAAATAGAACTCCGAGTGCTCCTCACACAGAGGGTTTGAATTTGACTTAGATCAAACTTTATGATGTAGCATGAATAGAGTTTGAGAAGAGAAAAACATAGATAACTAGAGGGAGTTCTTAGGCATTCTTGTCCATCCATTTGGCAAAAAGAAGAAATTCCAAACAATCAAAGCAACAAATGGATGTCCTCGAATGAGAGAAAATATGCAATTAGCATGCTCACACAATAAAATGGCAACTGAAATATGTGGCAAATCATGCACAATCACTCTAGCATATATCAAGCAATTGGCGATGACTAGGTCATCTATATATGAGTATATTGACTTAGGAGTCAAATGAGAACATTTGATCATAGGTCATATTCGTCATTTAAGCACAAGTGGGGTTACCACTTTTACATAAAGCATTGTTGTATTCACACCATTAGAGTTGCTTTGGATCAATTCTTAGAGTAAAGCTCCCCTAGATGTGATATCCCACCTTAAGAGGGATCAAATAACAATGGGTTTTGTTGATGATGACTTCATGTAGATATCGAAGATGTGGATGCTCATTGTTGATGTAGATCATTTGAAGTAATCCATTGGAGTGAGTTGTACTTTCAATACCTACATGGGTTAGCCCCACAAGGAACAAACAAGGATATCCATAGACATAGGTGATGATGTCCATGAAAGCATTAGGTCACCTTGTCCCTTGTCTTACCAACAAGAGGGTTTGTGACTCATTGAACTAGTGCAAGATGTGGAAGTTGTTTGCACTTGTCCTTGCCAAAATAAATATGAGTGAAGTATGTTGGCGCAGTCACCTCAAGAACTCTCTAGTTCTTCTTCTTCGGGATCCACATCATCTTGACGGGAATCCTTGGAGTTGTAGATGTACTTGACAAATTAGAACTTGATGAAGTCTTGGGAACCCACTTGACCAAGGCCTTCGGAGCAACTTCAAATGCATCAATCTCTTCTTGAAGCCTGTCCTTGCCCATTAGCTTATGGTCTTGTGGTGGAAGATAATATTGAACTTGTGTCCCCTTGAAGGAAGTAGGGTAATACTTCTCTTGTTGAGGAACAAACTTTGTCTTGGGGTATTGATCTTCTTCCCACTCAACTCCATTGGCATTGAACTTTCGTTCAAAACCAACACCTTGATTCTTCCGGTGCCTTCCTTGCTTGTGTACAATTTCCTCAAATTGCTTACTTCCGGTGAGGCTTTTGTAAACACAGTTCTCTATAATTCCCTTCAATAAGCTATTTTCTTGCTCAAGTGTAACTTGGCTAAGAGAATCATTAGTAGAATCAAGAGAACTACTAGAAGCAACAATATTGGATTTAGCATGATTATTGTTACTACTAGAAGAAGAATCTTTCTTGTTCTTCTTGCTAGACTTTACTTGTGGCATGTAAGTAGACAAGAGTAAATGCTTGACAATGTAAGAAGAACTTTTCTTCCGAATATCATCATTGATGGCCTTTAAGAACTCATGCTCTTGCCCAAGATTGAGCTTTTCAAAGTGTAACTTCTCGTGAGTTTTTAAAAGTTCTCGATGATCTTCTAAAGTAATTTCATGAGCTAACTTAAGAGTGTTTAGTTATTTAGTTAGACGCTCAATCTTCTCCTTATCATTGTCATTCATTTTAGCATGATTAATTGACGTTTCATCATAGTATTCATCACTAGAGTTGTCAACAAGTAAATCATCATCACCTAGCAAGTGATCTTCATCACTATTGAAATCAACATACTCGAGGTGTGTTACCTTAGGGCCTTTAGCCATGAAGCATCTCCCAATTCCTTCATTTGGTGAGTCAAATATGTCGTAGGAGTTGGTTGACACAAGTGCTAGACCGGAAACACCTTCATCTTGAGTATATTCGGAGTCGGAGTGATAACTTCTCTCAGAGTGGTGGTCGGAGTTGGAGCCGGATACCCATTCACCAACATGAGCTTGATGTGTTTGTTTTGTGTAGCTCCTTGATGGCTTGTCCTTCCTTTCCTAATCATTGCTTCTTCGAGAGGTTCTTCGTTCATAACTATCGTCTCTACTCCTTGTCTCTCTTGGAGGTGATTCTTCCCTTTTGCTTCTTCTTTTAGGTGAGTCTTCTCTTCTTTTATAGGGAGCCGTACACTCATTGGAGTAGTCTCCGGGTCTTCCACTATTGTAGCAGTTTCGCTCACAACTAGAAGATCTTTTGTCATTGTAGGACCTTGACTTGGAACTTCTTTCCTTGCTTCTACTCTTGTAGAATTTGTTGAAGTTCTTCACCATTAAGCTCAGTTCTTCATTGAAGGCTTGTTTCTCACTTGATGATGTAGGAGCATCACATGAGGCTTTGTAAGCACCACTAGACTTGTTGTGAAGCTCTTCTTTGTCCTGAGTGACATCTCATGAGCAACAATTCTTCCAGTGACTTCGGTTGGCTTGAGATCTTTGTAATTTGGCATCATTTGGATCAATGTGCACACGGTGTCATATTTTCCATCCAAGGCTCTCAAGAACTTTTTGATGATGAATTTGTCGATCATCTCTTCATTTCCTAAGCCGGCAATCTCATTTGTGATGAGAGCAAGCCTAGAGTACATTTCAGCAACACCTTCACCATCCTTCACTTTGAACTTGTCAAGTTGACTTTGAAGCACATCCAACTTGGATTCGTTGACGAAGTCGGTACCTTCGTGCATATCACTCAAAGTATCCCAAATTTCCTTTGCATTCTCAAGATGGCTGATTTTGTTGAATTCTTTGGGGCACAATCCATTGAAGAGGATATCACAAGCTTTGTATTGCAACATCTTCAATTCTTCCGCGGTAGCTTCACGATTTGGTTCTCTCCCATCAAAGAATTTACCTTGCAAGCCAATACACACAATAGTCCAAACGGCGGGGTTATGTCCAAGAATATGCATTTTCATCTTATGTTTCCAACTAGCAAAATTAGTACCATCAAATTAAGGACCTCTACGGTGGTAATTTCCCTTGCTAGACGCCATACTCTCCTAGGCTGTGAAACCAAGGCTATGATCACCAAAGCTATGGAAATCAAGGCAAATGGAGACCAAAGCTCTGATACCACTTGTAGGATCGAAAGTATGTCTAGAGGGGGGTGATTAGACTACTTGACAAAATAAAAACTTAACCTTTTCCCAATTTTAGTTCTTGGCAGATTTTAGCAACTTAGCACAAGTCAAGCAATCACAATACAATTCAAGCAAGCATGCAAAGAGTATATGAGCAGCGGAAAGTAAAGCATGAAACTTGTAAGAGAGTAAATGGGGGGAGTTTGGAGGGAGCAAACGCAATGTTGACATGGAGATTTTTGGCTTGGTTCCAATAGGTGGTGCTATCGTACATCCACGTTGATGGAGACTTCAACCCACGGAGGGTAACGGTTGCGTGAGTCCACGGAGGGCTCCACCCACGAAGGATCCGCGAAGAAGCAACCTTGTATATCCATCATGGTCATCGCCCATGAAGGACTTGCCTCACTAGGGTAGATCTTCACGAAGTAGGCGATCTCCTTGCCCTTACAAACTCCTTGGTTCAACTCCACAATCTTGACGGAGGCTCCCAAGTGACACCTAACCAATCTAGGAGACACGACACTCCAAAAGGTAATAGATGGTGTGTTGTTAATGAACTCTTTGCTCTTGTGCTCCAAATGATAGTCTCGCCAACACTCAACTCTCTCTCACAGATTTGGCTATGGTGGAAAGATGATTTGAGTGGAAAGCAACTTGGGGAAGGCTAGAGGTCAAGATTCATATGGTAGGATTGGAATATCTTGGCCTCAACACATGAGTAGGTGGTTCTCTCTCAGAAAATTAGTAGTGGAAGTGTATGGTTCTGATGGCTCTCTCCACGAATGAAGAGTGGGTGGTGGGGTATTTATAGCCTCCACACAAAATCTAACCGTTACACACAGATTCCCAAACTCGGTGGGACCGAATCAGCTAAATCGGTCAGACCGATTTAGTTCAAAATGTGAAGTTAGGATTTTTTGGTGGGACCGATATAGTCATCTCGGTGGTACCGATATGCTAGGGTTAGGGAATAACGTAATCTCGGTGTGACCGATCGCATAAACTCGGTGGGACCGATTTTAGTAATAGGTACACATAGGGTTAGTCAGGCAAACTTAGTGGGACCGGTTCACTCACTTCGTTGGGGCCGAAGTGTTACAAAAAGGAAATAGGGAATTTGCAATGCAGACTCGGTGGGACCGATTTGCTCTTTCGGTGAAACCGAAAAGTTACAAAAAGGAAACACTGAGTTTGCAATCCCATCTCGATGAGACCGAGATCCCTACCAGTGAGACCGAAGTAACTAGGGTTTGTGGCAGTGGCTATGTTAAGTGAAACTCGGTGGCGTCGGATAGATCAAAGTGGTGGGGCCGAGTTTGACATTTAGGTTTAGGATATATGTGGATGTAAGAAAGTGGTTGAGGGTTCTGGAGCATATCACAAAGCATTTTGAGCAAGTAACCCATTAAGCAACACCTCATCCCCTTTAATAGTATTGGCTTTCCTATGGACTCAATGTGATCTTGGATCACTAAAATGAAATTGCAGAGTCTTGAGCTTGTTGCCAATATATGTCCTTTCCATTTTGAGGGGTCCACATCTCTAATCCATGCCATGCCAAACATTGAAATGTCTGAAATGATTATCTTGAAATATCATTAGTTCAAACTATATGTCGTTAAGAATTACCAAAACCACCCTGGGATTAGTTGTACTTTCACATATCTCTTCGTGTACCTTTGTTTATAAAACCATATGACCGGATTGCCTTGTTTGCCGTAAATCTTTGCCCTTATAAAGGCTTTATAAAGTTGGACAAACATTACCCAGCTACTGGCCGAGGTGGTTGAAGCCCATCGTCGGTCAACAAAAGTTTCGTACAATGCGGATCCGAGCATTCATGATGTAAAGTACTTGGATACATAGAATCATTACACATGAATTGTGGTTGAAGTCAATTTACTATGGATATCGATCCTTAGGTCAGCCACCCTTGCCCAAATTAGGGCTTGGGGGCTACTGGGCTTTATGCTTCTCACTTAAAAGCCATTAACAGGTTACATCGGTCTGGTGTTGCCACCTGACCAGTGGCTCGGGGGCTACTACATTGACGATTCAATGAAGACAATTTACAAAGTGCAAATAGTTTCCGAGGAGATTACGATCCTCAGGTTGGTCGATCGCACCCAGCCTGAGTCTCGAGGACTATGCACACCGCGTTTCCATTCTTATGTATGCTGCCGAACTAGGAGTTAATCTTCAGGCCGATTTCGCGAATCAACCTGAGTCTCAGGGGCTATTGGGATCAGCGGTTTCATGTTTTCCTTCAAGTGCATATCGGGTTTTAGGCCGACACACACGTTGAGGGCTACTAGTTATACATCTCAGTGAACAAACTACACTGTCCGTAAACAATTCCATAAAAAATCAGCTCGTGATCGAGGTGGTGCACCGACTTGGAAGTAGTCTGGCATAAATTTCGGATGCAAGTGACTGGCTCTGTAGAGGGCATTTCTGGCATTAAGCTCGGCTGAACTCCCGCAGTCCAGCGTTTTTCAAGAGTAAGGTAATGTATGACACCTCGGACGCAGGTTGGCGTTGGAGCTCGGCCGCAAAAAGACACCTCGGATGCAGTCCGGCGTTGGAGCTTGGATGCAGTCCGATGTTGGAGCTCGGCTACAAAAAGACACCTCGGATGCAGTCCGGCGTTGGAGCTTGGATGCAGTCCGGCGTTGGAGCTTGGCTGCAAAGAGACACCTCGGATGCAGTCCAGAGTTGGAGCTTGGATGCAGTCAGGCGTTGGAGCTCGGCCGCAAGAGGACACTGCCGCATGGGAAACACTTCAAACCTGAGGTGTGGCGTAAAAATAACAAGGCTTTGATAAAGGCCGAGAACTTAAAGTGGCTCCTTGGATACTCGGCGTGTAAACTCTTCGGATTCACTTCGGCGATCCTCAAGGTCGAAGATGAGAAAATTTGTTGAACCAGTTTTCAAGACAGGCGACCGAAGACGAAGAACTATTTGGAAGAACCGAGGAGCGTCCCCAACTTGAAGACTATTTTAGGGGGCTACTGCTGATGTCCTAGACGAGGGGATACTCACCACATCATCTCCCGACCAAGTGGATCGGGCCGAGGACCCCCATGGCGGTTCACTAATGGTCCACTTCGGGCAACCCATGACGCATACAAGGAAGACTCTACAAGACTTGGCGCACAAGACAAGGACTCCTCTTAATCCTAGACCTCTGGTGCATTATGTAAACCAAAGTCAGGCTAGTCAATGGACAACTCATATTCATTAGAACAATATCGTGGTAGATGCATGTACTCCGTACAACACCCCATATCAATACAATCAAAAGCAGGACGTAGGGTATTATCTCTTTGAGAGAGCCCGAACCTTGGTAAAATCCTGTGTCCGTGTTACCATCGCTCCAAGACGCCTAGCTTAGGAGCCCTACTACGAGATATGCCGGATATAGAGCCGACAATGACCACATCCCCGGCCATGCATTTGATGCGGATGCACGCTACGGTGCGTAGCCTACCAATGGCCTGTGCATTTTAGGTCATCATCATTATAGTTTACAGGTGGTGCACGTGCCTCGGAATGATAAGGTACCGACCTTAACACATAGATGAAAGTGATGGCACACTGACGGGGGGGCAAAGAAACAAGATAGCTGCTAGATGCACTCAAGTACCTGACTACTACTACAGTGTGAGGTTATCACGAGCGCAATAGATAGACCCAAGTCAAAAAAGGTCATGCCGTGCTGGCGCACACATTTCTTGTATATTTTCACATGTGTGAATGGGTCATTGTGGTACCCCCAATTCTGTATAAGGGGAGGGCTAGAGCCATTTTTAGGTACAAGGGGAACACGAGACACGACATAGAGAAAAGCCAGAACACAGACAACCATAAGAGTAGAGAGAGAAAGGAAGAAGGGTTAGTGCTCGGGAAGGGTGAAAACACACCCAGAGCACCATAGATAGCTCATTAATCTGAATCCCAAGGCCAGCATAATAGGACCGGAATCTCCTGAGGACTTATAATCTCACTCATATCAGCCAACCAAGAATAGGAGTAGGGTATTGCCATTCCCCAAGCGGCATGAACCTGTATAAATCACCGTGCCACCTTTTTATCTTACTCAAAGGAACCTATAGTGTTTTCTCACTGGCCGAACACAAAAAAAAATACAATGTGCCCTTGATCCCATATGTCCCAAGTTTACGGTCCGACAACTCTAGAAAACAAGTTCAACAAAAAAGCTCAATGGCATTTGACCGAACACATGTTGGGCATGCTGTCTGCCATGGACGATGTCGGGGGGTGGGGGAACCTGGATACATACGGACCTGGGTGGACGATAGTTAATCCAAGGTGGGAATATGTGTGTGACGGTGTCCTAGACTAGGGGTACTCACCATGTCGTCTCCCGACTATGTGGATCGGGTCGAGGACCCCCATGGTGGTTCTCTCATGGGCCACTTCAGGCAGCCCATGCCGCATACAAGGGAGATTCCACAAGACTTGGCACCCAAGACGAGGACTCCTCTAAACCCTAAGCATCCGGTACATTATATAAATCTAGGCCAGGCTAGTCAATAGATCAACTGATATTCATTAGAACAATCTCGTGGTAGATACATGTACTCTGTACTACACCCCGTATGAATACAATCCAAAGCAGGACATATGGTATTATCTCTTCAGGAGAGCCCGAACCTGGGTAAAATCTTGTGTCCATGTTACCATCGCTCCAAGACGCCTAGCTTAGGACCCCTGCTACGAGATATATTGGATATATAACCGACAGCATGGGTGGGGGCTTCAGACGTGTGGAAATGCCTAGGCAATGACTGGAGAGGTACAACTACGACGTCAGACGAGGAGGGTACAAATGCATAGCAGGGGGCACGGGTGGAGTGGAAGAAAAGTGGAAGGAGAGGAGGGTTTGAGTGGCCCACGGGTGTCAGGATCCCATGTGGTGATGGTATGAACTCTGTAAAGCTCCCCTAGTTTGTGTCTGGTTTACAAATTCAAACAAACAGACATGCCCATGGACAAATAGGGGTTCATGTTGGATGGCAAACTACGTCTAAGCAACTCAGTCGAGAAGTCTGTGGGTGTTTCGAGGATCCATATTGAAGATGCCTTTATAATGTTTGCATTCACCGCTAAAAAACCTAGCAGAATGTGATCTGGCATAAACAAACACATTTCACTCTCAAAAGGTCAGAGACAGACATCATTCACTGAAATCAATGACATTACTTTGACTTGGCAAAGCGAAGAAGAATTAATGAATATCTCGAAAATACTTGTATTATTCATGTTCGATGGAACCATAATTTTGTTAATCACTCGTTAGCACACTATGGTATAGCTAATGGATGTACTACCGCATGGCTTGGTTTTGGTCTAGATGGTATCGTTGAACTTTGTAAGAGCATCTACAACCAGGCTCGCCCCATCTTCCATACACCCGGGTGGACGGCCCAGTCACTGACTGGTCAAAAAACCTGACCCAGTCAGGCTTCTCAAACTGGTCCTATACATTTGGGTTGCCTCGCATCCCTCATATCTATCCTAATTCTATGGACGATATGGGGAGGACTAGACGCCTCTGCCATGCCAGCCTGGTGCACCATGGCCCACACCGACCCCACTCTGTCCCTACTAAAATCCTCACCCGAAGCAAACCCTAGCTTTACTTCACTCTTCGCCCCGTTCACCGTCGCTTCCCCTCCACTCCCTGTCCATTCCCCTCCCCTTGTCCGCCCCAATGTCAAGCACCAGCAGCTGCAGAGGCGACAAATCCGGCCACAAGGATGACTGGGACGCCTTTGCCCGCGAGGCATAGGGCAATGAGGAGGAGTTGGCCCTCTGCATCGCGTTGTAGCACTCGTGGGTAGACACGAGTGACAACTCCTATTGTGCTCTATCCCATGTCGTCCACCGTCGCAGTGCTGGCATGTCCTGTATGTGCACAACTCCATGCACTTGGCCCGCTCAGCACCGCTGGCTCACTGCCCTCCTAACCCTCCGACCAGTGCTTTTCAAGGGAATCAGTGGGTGCTCGTTCGCTACCCGCCAGTGCGGGCAGCCGTGAATACCCGAATCAGAGGCGTGCGTTGCCCTTCGCTAGAGGCAGTGGGCTAGGGAGAAGATGTTGGGTAACATAGTAATTTCAAAAAATTTCCTACGCACACACAAGATCATGGTGATGCATAGCAACGAGAGGGGAGAGTGTTGTCTACGCCCTCGTGAACCCAAGCGAAGCGTTGACGCAACGTAGAGGAAGTAGTCGTACGTCATCCCGATCCAACCGATCCAAGCACCGTTACTCCGGCACCTCCGAGTTCTTGACACACGTACAGCTCGATGACGCACCCCGAACTCCGATCCAGCAGAGGTAAGGGGAGGAGTTCCGTTAGCACGACGGCGTGGTGACGATCTTGATGTTCAACTGTCGCAGGGCTTCGCCTAAGCACCACTACAATATGACCGAGGTGTAATATCGTGGAGGGGGGCACCACACACGGCTAAGGAATGATCACGATGATCAACTTGTGTGTCTATGGGGTGCCCCCGCCCCCGTATATAAAGGAGGAGAGGACGAGGGGCCGGCCAAGAGGGGAGGCGCGCCCTAGGGGGGGCAAACCTACTCCAAGTAGGTTTGGCCCCCCTTTCCTATTAGGAGTAGGAGAGGGAAGGAAGAGAGAGGAGGGAAGAAGGAAAGGGGGGACGACCCCCCTCCCAATTCGGATTGGGCTTGGGGGGCGCCCCCTCCTTTGCTCCTTCTCCCTCCCTTCCACTAAAGCCCAATAAGGCCCATATACTTACCGGGGGGTTCCAGTAACCTCCCGGAACTCCGGTATAATCCCAATCTCATCCGGAACCTTTCCAGTGTCCAAATATATCCGTCCAATATATCAATCTTCATGTCTCGACCATTTCGAGACTCCTCGTCACGTCCATGATCACATCCGGGACTCCGAACAACCTTCGGTACATCAAAATACATAAACTCATAATAAAACTGTCATCGAAACCTTAAGCGTGCGGACCCTACGGTTCGAGAACAATGTAGACATGACAGAGACACGTCTCCGGTCAATAACCAATAGCGGGACCTTGATGCCCATATTGGTTCCTACATATTCTACGAAGATCTTTATCGGTCAGACCGCATAACAACATACGTTGTTCCCTTTGTCATCGGTATGTTACTTGCCCGAGATTCGATCGTCGGTATCCAATACCTAGTTCAATCTCGTTACTGGCAAGTCTCTTTACTCGTTCCGTAATACATCATCTCGCAACTAACTCATTAGTTGCGATGCTTGCAAGGCTTAAGTGATGTGCATTACCGAGAGGGCCCAGAGATACCTCTCCGACATTCGGAGTGACAAATCCTAATCTTGAAATATGCCAACCCAACAAGTACCTTTGGAGACACCTGTAGAGCACCTTTATAATCACCCAATTACGTTGTGACGTTTGGTAGCACACAAAGTGTTCCTCCGGTAAACGGGAGTTGCATAATCTCATAGTCATAGGAACATGTATAAGTCATGAAGAAAGCAATAGCAACAAACTAAACGATCGGGTGCTAAGCTAACGGAATGGGTCATGTCAATCAGATCATTCAACTAATGATGTGATCTCGTTAATCAAATAACAACTCCTTGTTCATGGTTAGGAAACATAACCATCTTTGATTAACAAGCTAGTCAAGTAGAGGCATACTATTGACACTCTGTTTGTCTATATATTCACACATGTATTATGTTTCCGGTTAATACAATTCTAGCATGAATAATAAACATTTATCATGATATAAGGAAATAAATAATAACTTTATTATTGCCTCTAGGGCATATTTCCTTGATCTCCCACTTGCACTAGAGTCAATAATCTAGATTACATAGTAATGATTCTAACACCCATGGAGTCTTGGTGTTGATCATGTTTTGCTCGTGGAAGAGGCTTAGTCAACGGTGCGCAACATTCAGATCCGTATGTATCTTGCAAATCTCGCCTCCCACGGACTAGATCCGGATGGAATTGAAGCGTCTCTTGATGTGCTTGGTTCTCTTGTGAAATCTGGATTCCTTCGCTAAGGCAATCGCTCCAGTATTGTCACAAAAGATTTTCATTGGACCCGATGCACTAGGTATGACACCTAGATCGGATATGAACTCCTTCATCCAGACTCCTTCATTGGCTGCTTCTGAAGCAGCTATGTATTCCGCTTCACACGTAGATCCCGCCACGACGCTTTGCTTCGAACTGCACCAACTGACAGCTCCACCGTTTAGTGTAAACACATATCCGGTTTGCGATTTAGAATCATCCAAATCAGTGTCAAAGCTTGCATCAACGTAACCATTTACGATGAGCTCTTTGTCACCTCCATATACGAGAAACATATCCTTAGTCCTTTTCAGGTACTTCAGGATGTTCTTGACCGTTGTCGATGATCCACTCTGGATACTTTGGTACCTCCTGCTAAACTTATAGCAAGGCACACATCAGGTCGGTACACAAGACATTGCATACATGATAGAGCTTATGGCTGAAGCATAGGGAACATTTTTCATTTCTCTCTATCTTACGCAATGGTCGGGCTTTGAGTCTTACTCAACTTCACACCTTGCAATACAGGCAAGAACCCTTTCTTTGCTTGATCCATTTTGAACTTCTTCAAAACTTTGTCAAGGTATGTGCTTTGTGAAAGTCCAATTAAGCGTTTTGATCTATCTCTATAGATCTTAATGCCCAATATGTAAGCAGCTTCACCGAGGTCTTTCATTGAAAAACTTTTATTCAAGTATCCCTTTATGCTATCCAGAAATTATATATCATTTCGAATCAATAATATGTCATCTACATATAATATTTGAAATGCTACAGAGCTCCCACTCACTTTCTTGTAAATACAGGCTTCTCCAACAGTCTGTATAAACCCAAATGCTTTGATCACACTATCAAAACGTTTATTCCAACTCCGAGAGGCTTGCACCAGCCATAAATGGATCGCTGGAGCTTGCACACTTTGTTAGCTCCCTTTGGATCGATAAAACCTTCTAGTTGCATCATATACAACTCTTCCTCCGTAAATCCATTCAGAATGCAGTTTTACATCCATTTGCCGATTTCATAATCATAAAATGCGGCGATTGCTAACATGATTCGGACGGACTTAAGCATCGCTTCTGGTGAGAAGGTCTCATCATAGTCAACCCCTTGAACTTGTCGAAAACCTTTTGCAACAAGTCAAGCTTTGTAGACAGTAACATTACCGTCAGCGTCAGTCTTCTTCTTGAAGATCCATTTATTCTCAATTGCTTGCCGACCATTGGGCAAGTCAACCAAAGTCCATACTTTGTTCTCATACATGGATCCCATCTCAAATTTCATGGCTTCAAGCCATTTTGCGGAATCTGGGCTCACCATCGCTTCTTCATAGTTCGTAGGTTCATCATGATCTAGTAGCATGACTTCCAGAATAGGATTACCGTACCACTCTGGTGCGGATCTTACTCTGTTTGACCTACGAGGTTATGTATTAACTTGATCTGAAGTTCTATGATCATCATCATCAACTTCCTCACTAGTTGGTTTTGACGTCACAGAAACCGATTCTGTGATGTATTATTTTCCAACAAGGGAGTAGATACGATTACCTCATCAAGTTCTACTTTCCTCCCACTCACTTCTTTCGAGAGAAACTCCTTCTCTAGAAAGGATCCATTCTTAGCAACGAATGTCTTGCCTTCGGATCTGTGATAGAAGGTGTACCCAATCTGTCTCCTTTGGGTATCCTATGAAGACACATTTCTCTGATTTGGGTTCGAGCTTATCATGTTGAAGCTTTTTCACATAAGCATCGCACCCCAAACTTTAAGAAATGACAACTTTGGTTTCTTGCCAAACCATAGTTCATAAGGTGTCGTCTCAACGGATTTTGATGGTGCCCTATTTAACGTGAATGTGGCCGTCTCTAAAGCATAACCCCAAAACAATAGCGGTAAATCTGTAAGAGACATCATAAATCGCACCATATCAAGTAAAGTACGATTACAACGTTCGGACACACCATTCTGTTGTGGTGTTAGGGTGGCGTGAGTTGCGAAACTATTCCGCATTGTTTCAAGTGTAGACCAAACTCGTAACTCAAATATTCTCCTCCACGATCAGATCGTAGAAACTTTATTTTCTTGTTATGATGATTTTTAACTTCACACCGAAATTCTTTGAACTTTTCAAATGTTTCAGACTTATGCTTCATCAAGTAGATATACCCATATCTTCTTAAATCATCTGTGAAGGTGAGAAAATAACGATATCCGCCACGAGCCTCAACATTCATCGGACCACATACATCTGTATGTATGATTTCTAACAAATCTGTTGCTCTCTCCATAGTACCGGAGAACGGTGTTTTGGTCATCTTGCCCATGAGGCACGGTTCGCAAGTACCAAGTTATTCATAATCAAGTGGTTCCAAAAGACCATCAATATGGAGTTTCTTCATGCGCTTTACACCAATATGACCTAAACGGCAGTGCCACAAATAAGTTGCACTATCATTATCAACTCTGCATCTTTTGGTTTCAACACTATGAATATGTGTATCACTACTATCGAGATTCATCAAAAATAGACCACTCTTCAAGGGTGCATGACCATAAAAGATATTACTCATATAAATAGAACAACCATTATTCTCTGATTTAAATGAATAACCGTCTCGCATCAAACAAGATCTGAGATATAATGTTCATGCTCAACGCGGCACCAAATAACAATTATTTAGGTCTAATACTAATCCGAAGGTAGATGTAGAGGTAGCGTGCCGACCGCGATCACATCGACTTTGGAACCATTTCCCACGCACATCGTCACCTCGTCCTTTGCTAGTGTTAAGCAATCCGTAGTCCCTATTTGAGTTGCAAATATTAGCAATGTAAGCAGTATCAAATACCAGTGCTCTGCGAGCTCTAGTAAGGTACACATCAATAACATGTATATCACATATACCTTTGTTCACCTTGCCATCCTTCTTATCCGCCAAATACTTGGGGCAGCTCCGCTTCGGTGACGATCGCTTGCGGTAGAAGCACTCAGTTTCAGCTTAGGTCCGGACTTGGGTTTCTTCTCTTGAGCAGCAACTTGTTTGCTGTTCTTCTTGAAGTTCCCCTTCTTCTTCCCTTTGCCCTTTTTCTTGAAACTAGTGGTCTTGTTGACCATCAACTCTTGATGCTCCTTCTTGATTTCTATCTCCGCAGCCTTTAGCATTGCGAAGAGCTCGGGAATGGTCTTATCCATCCCTTGCATATTATAGTTCATCACGAAGCTCTTGTAGCTTGGTGGAAGTGATTGGAGAATTATGTCAATGACGCTATCATCCAGAAGAGTAACTCCCAGTTGAATCAAGTGATTACAATACCCAGACATCTTGAGTATGTGCTCACTGATAGAACTATTCTCCTCCATCTTGCAGCTATAGAACTTATTGGAGACTTCGTATCTCTCAATTCGGGCATTCTTCTGGAATATTAACTTCAACTCCTGGAACATCTCATATGCTCCATGACGTTCAAAACGTCGTTGAAGTCTCGATTCTAAGCCGTAAAGCATGGCACACTGAACTATCGAGTAGTCATCAGCTTTGCTCTGCCAGACGTTCTTAACGTTGTCAGTTGCATCGAGAGCAGGTTCGGCACCCAGCGGTGCTTCCAGGCGTAATTTTTCATGCAGCAATGAGGATAATCCTCAAATTACGGACCCACTTCGCGTAGTTGCTACCATCATCTTTCAACTTAGCTTTCTCAAGGAACGCATTAAAATTCAACGGAACAACAAAGACGGGCCATCTATCTACAATCAACATAGACAAGCAAGATACTATCAGGTACTAAGTTCATGATAAATTTAAGTTCAATTAATCATATTACTTAAGAACTCCCACTTAGATAGACATCTCTCTAGTCATCTAAGTGATCACGTGACCCAAATCAACTAAACCATAACCGATCATCATGTGAGATGGAGTAGTTTTCAATGGTGAACATCTTATGTTGATCATATCTACTATATGATTCACGCTCGACCTTTCAGTCTCCGTGTTCCGAGGCCATATCTGCATATGCTAGGCTCGTCAAGTTTAACCTGAGTATTCTGCGTGTGCAAAAACTGTCTTGCACCCGTTGTAGATGGACGTAGAGCTTATCACACCCGATCATCACGTGGTGTCTGGGCACGACGAACTTTGGCAACAGTGCATACTCAGGGAGAACACTTCTTGATAATTTTTAGTGAGAGATCATCCTAAAATGCTACCGTCAATCAAAGCAAGATAAGATGCATAAAGGATAAACATCACATGCAATCAATATAAGTGATATGATATGGCCATCATCATCTTGTGCTTGTGATCTCCATCTCCGAAGCACCATCATGATCACCATCGTCACCGGCGCGACACCTTGATCGCATCGTAGCATCGTTGTCGTTTCGCCATCTATTGCTTCTCGACTATCGCTACCGCTTAGTGATAAAGTAAAGCAATTACAGAGCGTTGCATTTCATACAATAAGCGACAACCATATGGCTCCTGCCATTGCCGATAACCGGTTACAAAACATGATCATCTCATACAATAAAATATAGCATCACATCTTGGCCATATCACATCACAACATGCCCTGCAAAAACAAGTTAGGCGTCCTCTACATTGTTGTTGCAAGTTTTACGTGGCTGCTACGGGCTTAAGCAAGAACCAATCTCACCTACGCATCAAAACCACAGCGATAGTTTGTCAAGTTGATGTTGTTTTAACCTTCGCAAGGACCGGGCGTAGCTACACTTGGTTCAACTAAAGTTGGGAGAAACCGACACCGCTAGTCACCTGTGTGCAAAGCACGGCGGTAAAACCAGTCTCGTGTAAGCGTACGCGTAATGTCGGTCCGGACCGCTTCATCCAACAATACCGCCGAACCAAAGTATGACATGCTGGTAAGCAGTATGACTTATATCGCCCACAACTCACTTGTGTTCTACTCGTGCATATAACATCAAACCATAAAACCTGGCTCGGATGCCACTGTTGGGTAACGTAGTAATTTCAAAAAAATTCCTACGCACACGCAAGATCATGGTGATGCATAGCAACGAGAGGGGAGAGTGTTGTCTACGTACCCTCGTAGACCGAAGCGGAAGCGTTGACACAACGTAGAGGAAGTAGTCGTACATCTTCCCGGTCCAACCGATCCAAGCACCGTTACTCCGGCACCTCCGAGTTCTTGACACACGTACAGCTCGATGACGCACCCCGAACTCCGATCCATTAGAGGTACGGGGAGGAGTTCCGTCGACCGACGGCGTGGTGGCGATCTTGATGTTCAAGCGTCGCAGGCTTCGCCTAAGCACCGCTACAATATGACCGAGGTGTAATATCGTGGAGGGCGCACCACACACGGCTAAGGGCGATCACGATGATCAACTTGTGTGTCTATGAGGTGCCCCGCCCGTATATAAAGGAGGAGAGGGGAGGGGCCGGCCAAGAGGGAGGAGGCGCCTAGGGGGGCAAACCTACTCCAAGTAGGTTTGCCCCCCTTCCTATTAGGAGTAGGAGAGGGAAGGAAGAGAGGGAGGAAGAAGGAAAGGGGGCGGCCCCCCTCCCAGTCGGATTGGGCTTGGGGAGGGGCCCCTCCTTGCTCCTTCTCCTCCCTTCCACTAAGGCCCAATAAGGCCCATATACTTACCGGGGTTCGGTAACCTCCCGGAACTCCGGTATAATCCCAATCTCATCCGGAACCTTTCCGGTGTCCAAATATATCCGTCTATCAATCTTCATGTATCGACCATTTCGAGACTCCTCGTCACGTCCGTGATCACATCCGGACTCGAACAACCTTGGTACATCAAAATACATAAACTCATAATAAAGCATCATCGAAACCTTAAGCGTGCGGACCCTACGGTTCGAGAACAATGTAGACATGACAGAGACACGTCTCGGTCAATAACCAATAGCGGGACCTGGATGCCCATATTGGTTCCTACATATTCTACGAAGATCTTTATCGGTCGGACCGCATAACAACATACGTTGTTCCTTTGTCATCGGTATGTTACTTGCCCGAGATTCGATCGTCGGTATCCAATACCTAGTTCAATCTCGTTACGGCAAGTCTCTTTACTCGTTTGAAATACATCATCTCACAACTAACTCATTAGTTGCAATGCTTGCAAGGCTTAAGTGATGTGCATTACCGAGAGGGCCAGAGATACCTCTCCAACATTCGGAGTGACAAATCCTAATCTCGAAATATGCCAACCCAACAAGTACCTTTGGAGACACTGAGAGCACCTTTATAATCACCCGATTACGTTAGACGTTTGGTAGCACACAAAGTGTTCCTCCGTAAACGGAGTTGCATAATCTCATAGTCATAGGAACATGTATAAGTCATGAAGAAAGCAATAGCAACAAACTAAGCGATCGGGTGCTAAGCTAACGGAATGGGTCATGTCAATCGATCATTCAACTAATGATGTGATCTCGTTAATCAAATAACAACTCCTTGTTCATGGTTAGGAAACATAACCATCTTTGATTAACAAGCTAGTCAAGTAGAGGCATACTAGTGACACTCTGTTTGTCTATATATTCACACATGTATTATGTTTCGGTTAATACAATTCTAGCATGAATAATAAACATTTATCATGATATAAGGAAATAAATAATAACTTTATTATTGCCTCTAGGGCATATTTCCTTGATCTCCCACTTGCACTAGAGTCAATAATCTAGATTACATAGTAATGATTCTAACACCCATGGAGTCTTGGTGTTGATCATGTTTTGCTCGTGGAAGAGGCTTAGTCAACGGTGCGCAACATTCAGATCCGTATGTATCTTGCAAATCTCTATGTCTCCCACGGACTAGATCCGGATGGAATTGAAGCGTCTCTTGATGTGCTTGGTTCTCTTGTGAAATCTGGATTCCTTCGCTAAGGCAATCGCTCGATATTGTCACAAAAGATTTTCATTGGACCCGATGCACTAGGTATGACACCTAGATCGGATATGAACTCCTTCATCGAGACTCCTTCATTGGCTGCTTCGAAGCAGCTATGTATTCCGCTTCACACGTAGATCCCGCCACGACGCTTTGCTTGAGCGCACCAACCGACAGCTCCACCATTTAATGTAAACACGTATCCGGTTTGCGATCTAGAATCATCCGGATCGGTGTCAAAGCTTGCATCAACGTAACCATTTACGATGAGCTCTTTGTCACCTCCATATCGAGAAACATATCCTTAGTCCTTTTCGGTACCGGGATGTTCTTGACCATTGTCGATGATCCACTCTGGATACTCTGGTACCTCCTCGCTAAACTTATAGCAAGGCACACATCAGGTCTGGTACACGACATTGCATACATGATAGAGCCTATGGCTGAAGCATAGGGAACATTTTTCATTTCTCTCTATCTTACGCAATGGTCGGGCTTTGAGTCTTACTCAACTTCACACCTTGCAATCTGAGCAAGAACCCTTTCTTTGCTTGATCCATTTTGAACTTCTTCAAAACTTTGTCAAGGTATGTGCTTTGTGAAAGTCCAATTAAGCGTTTTGATCTATCTCTATAGATCTTAATGCCCAATGTGTAAGCAGCTTCACCGAGGTCTTTCATTGAAAAACTTTTATTCAAGTATCCCTTTATGCTATCCAGAAATTATATATCATTTCCAATCAATAATATGTCATCTACATATAATATTTGAAATGCTATAGAGCTCCCACTCACTTTCTTGTAAATACAGGCTTCTCCAAAAGTCTGTATAAACCCAAATGCTTTGATCACACTATCAAAACGTTTATTCCAACTCCGAGAGGCTTGCACCAGCCATAAATGGATCGCTGGAGCTTGCACACTTTGTTAGCTCCCTTTGGATCGATAAAACCTTCTAGTTGCATCATATACAACTCTTCCTCCAGAAATCCATTCAGGAATGCAGTTTTTACATCCATTTGCCGATTTCATAATCATAAAATCGTGATTGCTAACATGATTCGGACAGACTTAAGCATCGCTATGGGTGAGAAGGTCTCATCATAGTCAACCCCTTGAACTTGTCGAAAACCTTTTGCAACAAGTCAAGCTTTGTAGACAGTAACATTACCGTCAGCGTCAGTCTTCTTCTTGAAGATCCATTTAATCTCAATTGCTTGCCGACCATCGGGCAAGTCAACCAAAGTCCATACTTTGTTCTCATACATGGATCCCATCTCAAATTTCATGGCTTCAAGCCATTTTGCGGAATCTAGGCTCACCATCGCTTCTTCATAGTTCGTAGGTTCATCATGATCTAGTAGCATGACTTCCAGAATAGGATTACTGTACCACTCTGGTGCGGATCTTACTCTGTTTGACCTACGAGGTTATGTATTAACTTGATCTGAAGTTCTATGATCATCATCATCAACTTCCTCACTAGTTGGTTTTGACGTCACAGAAACCGGTTCCTGTGATGTATTATTTTCCAACAAGGGAGTGGGTACAGTTACCTCATCAAGTTCTACTTTCCTCCCACTCACTTCTTTCGTGAGAAACTCCTTCTCTAGAAAGGATCCATTCTTAGCAACGAATGTCTTGCCTTCGGATCTGTGATAGAAGGTGCACCCAACTGTCTCCTTTGGATATCCTATGAAGACACATTTCTCTGATTTGGGTTCGAGCTTATCATGTTGAAGCTTTTTCACATAAGCATCGCACCCCAAACTTTAAGAAACGACAACTTTGGTTTCTTGCCAAACCATAGTTCATAAGGTGTCGTCTCAACGGATTTTGATGGTGCCCTATTCAACGTGAATGTGGCCGTCTCTAAAGCATAACCCCAAAACAATAGCAGTAAATCTGTAAGAGACATCATAGATCGCACCATATCAAGTAAAGTACGATTACAACGTTCGGACACACCATTACGCTGTGGTGTTCCGGGTGGCGTGAGTTGCGAAACTATTCCGCATTGTTTCAAGTGTAGACCAAACTCGTAACTCAAATATTCTCCTCCACGATCAGATCGTAGAAACTTTATTTTCTTGTTACGATGATTGTTAACTTCACTCTGAAATTCTTTGAACTTTTCAAATGTTTCAGACTTATGCTTCATCAAGTAGATATACCCATATCTGCTTAAATCATCTGTGAAGGTGAGAAAATAACGATATCCGCCACGAGCCTCAACATTCATCGGACCACATACATCTGTATGTATGATTTCTAACAAATCTGTTGCTCTCTCCATAGTACCGGAGAATGGTGTTTTGGTCATCTTGCCCATGAGGCACGGTTCGCAAGTACCAAGTGATTCATAATCAAGTGGTTCCAAAAGACCATCAGTATGGAGTTTCTTCATGCGCTTTACACCAATATGACCTAAACGGCAGTGCCACAAATAAGTTGCACTATCATTATCAACTCTGCATCTTTTGGTTTCAACACTATGAATATGTGTATCACTACTATCGAGATTCATCAAAAATAGACCACTCTTCAAGGGTGCATGACCATAAAAGATATTACTCATATAAATAGAACAACCATTATTCTCTGATTTAAATGAACAACCATCTCGCATCAAACAAGATACAGATATAATGTTCATGCTCAACGCTGGCACCAAATAACAATTATTTAGGTCTAATACTAATCCCGAAGGTAGATGTAGAGGTAGCATGCCGACCGCGATCACATCGACTTTGGAACCATTTCCCACGCACATCGTCACCTCGTCCTTTGCTAGTGTTAAGCAATCCGTAGTCCTGTTTGAGTTGCAAATATTTAGCAGAACCGATATCAAATACCAGTGCTCTGCGAGCTCTAGTAAGGTACACATCAATAACATGTATATCACATATACCTTTGTTCACCTTGCCATCCTTCTTATCCGCCAAATACTTGGGGCAGCTCCGCTTCCGGTGACGATCGCTTGCGGTAGAAGCACTCAGTTTCAGGCTTAGGTCCAGACTTGGGTTTCTTCTCTTGAGCAGCAACTTGTTTGTTGTTC
The DNA here is from genome assembly GCA_021437245.1 of Aegilops speltoides. Taxonomy (NCBI): domain Eukaryota; kingdom Viridiplantae; phylum Streptophyta; class Magnoliopsida; order Poales; family Poaceae; genus Aegilops; species Aegilops speltoides. The sequence continues at coordinate 313,939,134 of CM038143.1, forward strand.
TTCTTGAAGTTCCCCTTCTTCTTCCCTTTGCCCTTTTTCTTGAAACTAGTGGTCTTGTTGACCATCAACTCTTGATGCTCCTTCTTGATTTCTACCTCCGCAGCCTTAAGCATTGCGAAGAGCCCGGGAATGGTCTTATCCATCCCTTGGATATTATAGTTCATCACGAAGCTCTTGTAGCTTGGTGGAAGTGATTGGAGAATTCTGTCAATGACGCTATCATCCGGAAGAGTAACTCCCAGTTGAATCAAGTGATTACAATACCCAGACATCTTGAGTATGTGCTCACTGATAGAACTATTCTCCTCCATCTTGCAGCTATAGAACTTATTGGAGACTTCGTATCTCTCAATTCGGGCATTCTTCTGGAATATTAACTTCAACTCCTAGAACATCTCATATGCTCCATGACATTCAAAACGTCGTTGAAGTCCCGGTTCTAAGCCGTAAAGCATGGCACACTGAACTATCGAGTAGTCATCAGCTTTGCTCTGCCAGACGTTCTTAACGTCGTCGGTTGCATCGGCAGCAGCACGGCACCCAGCGGTGCTTCCGGGGCGTAATTTTTCTGTACAGCAATGAGGATAATCCTCAAGTTACGGACCCACTCCGCGTAGTTGCTACCATCATCTTTCAACTTAGCTTTCTCAAGGAACGCATTAAAATTCAACGGAACAACAGCATGGGCCATCTATCTACAATCAACATAGACAAGCAAGATACTATCAGGTACTAAGTTCATGATAAATTTAAGTTCAATTAATCATATTACTTAAGAACTCCCACTTAGATAGACATCTCTCTAGTCATCTAAGTGATCACGTGACCCAAATCAACTAAACCATAACCGATCATCATGTGAGATGGAGTAGTTTTCAATGGTGAACATCTTATGTTGATCATATCTACTATATGATTCACGCTCGACCTTTCAGTCTCCGTGTTCCGAGGCCATATCTCGCATATGCTAGGCTCGTCAAGTTTAACTGAGTATTCTGCGTGTGCAAAAACTGTCTTGCACCGTTGTAGATGGACGAGAGCTTATCACACCCGATCATCACGTGGTGTGCAGGCACGACGAACTTTGGCAACAAATGCATACTCGGGAGAACACTTCTTGATAATTTTAGTGAGAGATCATCCTAAAATGCTACCGTCAATCAAAGCAAGATAAGATGCATAAAGGATAAACATCACATGCAATCAATATAAGTGATATGATATGGCCATCATCATCTTGTGCTTGTGATCTCCATCTCCGAAGCACCATCATGATCACCATCGTCACCGGCGCGACACCTTGATCTCCATCGTAGCATCGTTGTCGTTACGCCATCTATTGCTTCTCGACTATCGCTACCGCTTAGTGATAAAGTAAAGCAATTACTGAGCGTTGCATTTCATACAATAAGCGACAACCATATGGCTCCTGCCGATTGCCGATAACCGGTTACAAAACATGATCATCTCATACAATAAAATATAGCATCACATCTTGGCCATATCACATCACAACATGCCCTGCAAAAACAAGTTAGACGTCCTCTACATTGTTGTTGCAAGTTTTACGTGGCTGCTACGGGCTTAAGCAAGAACCAATCTCACCTACGCATCAAAACCACAACGATAGTTTGTCAAGTTGATGCTGTTTTAACCTTCACAAGGACCGGGCATAGCCACACTTGGTTCAACTAAAGTTGGAGAAACTGACACCCGCTAGTCACCTGTGTGCAAAGCACGGCGGTAAAACCAGTCTCGTAAGTAAGCGACGCATAATGTCGGTCCGGGCCGCTTCATCCAACAATACCGCCAACCAAAGTATGACATCTTTGGTAAGCGGTATGACTTATATCGCCCACAACTCACTTGTGTTCTACTCGTGCATATAACATCAAACCATAAAACCTGGCTCGGATGCCACTGTTGGGTAACGTAGTAATTTCAAAAAATTTCCTACGCACACGCAAGATCATGGTGATGCATAGCAACGAGAGGGGAGAGTGTTGTCTACGTACCCTCGTGAGACCAAGCGAAGCATTGACACTGGCGTAGAGGAAGTAGTCGTCGTCTTCCGGTCCAACCGATCCAAGCACCGTTACTCCGGCACCTCCGAGTTCTTGACACACGTATAGCTCGATGACGCACCCCGAACTCCGATCTAGCAGAGGTACGGGGAGGAGTTCCGTCAGCACGACGGCGTGGTGACGATCTTGATGTTCAACTGTCGCAGGGCTTCGCCTAAGCACCGCTACAATATGACCGAGGTGTAATATCGTGGAGGGGCGCACCACACACGGCTAAGGAATGATCACGATGATCAACTTGTGTGTCTATGGGGTGCCCCTGCCCCCGTATATAAAGGAGGAGAGGAGGAGGGGGCCGGCCAAGAGGGGAGGCGCGCCCTAGGGGGGGCAAACCTACTCCAAGTAGGTTTGCCCCCCCCCCTTTCCTATTAGGAGTAGGAGAGGGAAGGAAGAGAGGGGAGGGAAGAAGGAAAGGGGGGGCCGGCACCCTCCCAATTCGGATTGGGCTTGGGGGCGCCCCTCCTTGCTCCTTCTCCTCCCTTCCACTAAGGCCCAATAAGGCCCATATACTTACCGGGGTTCGGTAACCTCCGGAACTCGGTATAATCCCAATCTCATCCGGAACCTTTCCGGTTTCCAAATATATCCGTCCAATATATCAATCTTCATGTATCGACCATTTGAGACTCCTCGTCACGTCCGTGATCACATCCGGACTCGAACAACCTTGGTACATCAAAATACATAAACTCATAATAAAGCATCATCGAAACCTTAAGCGTGCGGACCCTACGGTTCGAGAACAATGTAGACATGACAGAGACCGTCTCGGTCAATAACCAATAGCGGGACCTGGATGCCCATATTGGTTCCTACATATTCTCGAAGATCTTTATCGGTCGGACCGCATAACAACATACGTTGTTCCTTTGTCATCGGTATGTTACTTGCCCGAGATTCGATCGTCGGTATCAATACCTAGTTCAATCTCGTTACGGCAAGTCTCTTTACTCGTTCAGTAATACATCATCTCGCAACTAACTCATTAGTTGCAATGCTTGCAAGGCTTAAGTGATGTGCATTACCGAGAGGGCCCAGATATACCTCTCCGACATTCGGAGTGACAAGTCCTAATCTCGAAATATGCCAACCCAACAAGTACCTTTGGAGACACCAGAGAGCACCTTTATAATCACCCGATTCACGTTGTGACATTTGGTAGCACACAAAGTGTTCCTCCGGTAAACGGGAGTTGCATAATCTCATAGTCATAGGAACATGTATAAGTCATGAAGAAAGCAATAGCAAAGAACTAAACGATCGGGTGCTAAGCTAACGGAATGGGTCATGTCAATCAGATCATTCAACTAATGATGTGATCTCGTTAATCAAATAACAACTCCTTGTTCATGGTTAGAAAACATAACCATCTTTGATTAACAAGCTAGTCAAGTAGAGGCATACTAGTGACACTCTGTTTGTCTATATATTCACACATGTATTATGTTTCCGGTTAATACAATTCTAGCATGAATAATAAACATTTATCATGATATAAGGAAATAAATAATAACTTTATTATTGCCTCTAGGGCATATTTCCCTCAGTCTCCCACTTGCAGTAGAGTCAATAATCTAGATTACATAGTAATGATTCTAACACCCATGGAGTCTTGGTGTTGATCATGTTTTGCTCGTGGAAGAGGCTTAGTCAACGGGTCTGCAACATTCAGATACGTATGTATCTTGCAAATCTCTATGTCTCCCACCTGTACTAGATCCCGGATGGAATTGAAGCGTCTCTTGATGTGCTTGGTTCTCTTGTGAAATCTGGATTCCTTCGCTAAGGCAATCGCTCCTGTATTGTCACAAAAGATTTTCATTGGACCCGATGCACTAGGTATGACACCTAGATCGGATATGAACTCCTTCATCCAGACTCCTTCATTGGCTGCTTTTGAAGCAGCTATGTATTCCGCTTCACACGTAGATCCCGCCACGACGCTTTGCTTCGAACTGCACCAACTGACAGCTCCACCGTTTAATGTAAACACGTATCCGGTTTGCGATTTAGAATCATCCGGATCAGTGTCAAAGGTTGCATCAACGTAACCATTTACGATGAGCTCTTTGTCACCTCCATATACGAGAAACGTATCCTTAGTCCTTTTCAGGTACTTCAGGATGTTCTTGACCGCTGTCCAGTGATCCACTCCTAGATACTTTGGTACCTCCTCGCTAAACTTATAGCAAGGCACACATCAGTCGGTACACAAGCATTGCATACATGATAGAGCCTATGGCTGAAGCATAGGAACATTTTCATTTCTCTCTATCTTACGCAATGGTCGGGCTTTGAGTCTTACTCAACTTCACACCTTGCAATACAGGCAAGAACCCTTTCATTGCTTGATCCATTTTGAACTTCTTCAAAACTTTGTCAAGGTATGTGCTTTGTGAAAGTCCAATTAAGCGTTTTGATCTATCTCTATAGATCTTAATGCCCAATATGTAAGCAGCTTCACCGAGGTCTTTCATTGAAAAACTTTTATTCAAGTATCCCTTTATGCTATCCAGAAATTATATATCATTTCCAATCAATAATATGTCATCTACATATAATATTTGAAATGCTACAGAGCTCCCACTCACTTTCTTGTAAATCTGAGGCTTCTCCAAAAGTCTCATATAAACCCAAATGCTTTGATCACACTATCAAAGCGTTTATTCCAACTCCGAGAGGCTTGCACCAGCCATAAATGGATCGCTGGAGCTTGCACACTTTGTTAGCTCCCTTTGGATCGATAAAACCTTCTAGTTGCATCATATACAACTCTTCCTCCGTAAATCCATTCAGAATGCAGTTTTACATCCATTTGCCGATTTCATAATCATAAAATCGGCGATTGCTAACATGATTCGGACAGACTTAAGCATCGCTACGGGTGAGAAGGTCTCATCGTAGTCAACCCCTTGAACTTGTCGAAAACCTTTTGCAACAAGTCAAGCTTTGTAGACAGTAACATTACCGTCAGCGTCAGTCTTCTTCTTGAAGATCCATTTATTCTCAATTGCTTGCCGACCATCGGGCAAGTCAACCAAAGTCCATACATTGTTCTCATAGATGGATCCCATCTCAAATTTCATGGCTTCAAGCCATTTTGCAGAATCTGGGCTCACCATCGCTTCTTCATAGTTCGTAGGTTCATCATGATCTAGTAGCATGACTTCCAGAATAGGATTACCGTACCACTCTGGTGCGGATCTTACTCTGTTTGACCTACGAGGTTATGTATTAACTTGATCTGAAGTTCTATGATCATCATCATCAACTTCCTCACTAGTTGGTTTTGACGTCACAGAAACCGGTTCCTGTGATGTATTATTTTCCAACAAGGGAGTAGGTACAGTTACCTCATCAAGTTCTACTTTCCTCCCACTCACTTCTTTCGAGAGAAACTCCTTCTCTAGAAAGGATCCATTCTTAGCAACGAATGTCTTGCCTTCGGATCTGTGATAGAAGGTGTACCCAACTGTCTCCTTTGGGTATCCTATGAAGACACATTTCTCTGATTTGGGTTCGAGCTTATCATGTTGAAGCTTTTTCACATAAGCATCGCACCCCAAACTTTAAGAAACGACAACTTTGGTTTCTTGCCAAACCATAGTTCATAAGGTGTCGTCTCAACGGATTTTGATGGTGCCCTATTTAACGTGAATGTGGCCGTCTCTAAAGCATAACCCCAAAACAATAGCGGTAAATCTGTAAGAGACATCATAGATCGCACCATATCAAGTAAAGTACGATTACAATGTTCGGACACACCATTACGCTGTGGTGTTCCGGGTGGCGTGAGTTGCGAAACTATTCCGCATTGTTTCAAGTGTAGACCAAACTCGTAACTCAAATATTCTCCTCCACGATCGATCGTAGAAACTTTATTTTCTTATTACGATGATTGTTAACTTCACTCTGAAATTCTTTGAACTTTTCAAATGTTTGGACTTATGCTTCATCAAGTAGATATACCCATATCGCTTAAATCATCTGTGAAGGTGAGAAAATAACGATATCCGCCACGAGCCTCAACATTCATCGGACCACATACATACAGTATGTATGATTTCTAACAAATCTGTTGCTCTCTCCATAGTACGGAGAAGCGGTGTTTTGGTCATCTTGCCCATGAGGCACGGTTCTTAAGTACCAAGTGATTCATAATCAAGTGGTTCCAAAAGACCATCGAGACGGAGTTTCTTCATGCGCTTTACACCAATATGACCTAAGCGGCGGTGCCACAAATAAGTTGCACTATCATTATCAACTCTGCATCTTTTGGTTTCAACACTATGAATATGTGTATCACTACTATCGAGATTCATCAAAATAGACCACTCTTCAAGGGTGCATGACCATAAAAGATATTACTCATATAAATAGAACAACCATTATTCTCGATTTAAATGAATAACCGTCTCGCATCAAACAAGATCAGATATAATGTTCATGCTCAACGCGGCACCAAATAACAATTATTTAGGTCTAATACTAATCCCGAAGGTAGATGTAGAGGTAGCGTGCCGACCGCGATCACATCGACTTTGGAACCATTTCCACGCATATCGTCACCTCGTCCTTTGCTAGTGTTAAGCAATCCGTAGTCCTGTTTGAGTTGCAAATATTAGCAGCAGAACCGATATCAAATACCAGTGCTCTGCGAGCTCTAGTAAGGTACACATCAATAACATGTATATCACATATACCTTTGTTCACCTTGCCATCCTTCTTATCCGCCAAATACTTGGGGCAGCTCCGCTTCAAATGACGATCGCTTGCGGAGAAGCACTCGTTTGGGCTTAGGTCCGGACTTGGGTTTCTTCTCTTGAGCAGCAACTTGTTTGCTGTTCTTCTTGAAGTTCCCCTTCTTCTTCCCTTTGCCCTTTTTCTTGAAACTAGTGGTCTTGTTGACCATCAACTCTTGATGCTCCTTGATTTCTACCTCCGCAGCCTTTAGCATTGCGAAGAGCTCGGGAATGGTCTTATCCATCCCTTGCATATTATAGTTCATCACGAAGCTCTTGTAGCTTGGTGGAAGTGATTGGAGAATTCTGTCAATGACGCTATCATCCGGAAGAGTAACTCCCAGTTGAATCAAGTGATTACAATACCCAGACATCTTGAGTATGTGCTCACTGATAGAACTATTCCCCTCCATCTTGCAGCTATAGAACTTATTGGAGACTTCGTATCTCTCAATTCGGGCATTCTTCTGGAATATTAACTTCAACTCCTGGAACATCTCATATGCTCCATGACGTTCAAAACGTCGTTGAAGTCCCGGTTCTAAGCCGTAAAGCATGGCACACTGAACTATCGAGTAGTCATCACTTTGCTCGCCAGACGTTCTTAACGTCGTCGGTTACATCGAAGAGAGCACTGGCACCCGGCGGTGCTTCCAGGACATAATTTTTACGTGCGACAATGAGGATAATCCTCAAGTTACGGACCCACTCCGGCGTAGTTGCTACCATCATCTTTCAACTTAGCTTTCTCAAGGAACGCATTAAAATTCAACGGAACAACAAAGACGGGCCATCTATCTACAATCAACATAGACAAGCAAGATACTATCAGGTACTAAGTTCATGATAAATTTAAGTTCAATTAATCATATTACTTAAGAACTCCCACTTAGATAGACATCTCTCTAGTCATCTAAGTGATCACGTGACCCAAATCAACTAAACCATAACCGATCATCACGTGAGATGGAGTAGTTTTCAATGGTGAACATCTTATGTTGATCATATCTACTATATGATTCACGCTCGACCTTTCGGTCTCCGTGTTCGAGGCCATATCTGCATATGCTAGGCTCGTCAAGTTTAACTCGAGTATTCTGCGTGTGCAAAACTGTCTTGCACCCGTTGTAGATGGACGAGAGCTTATCACACCCGATCATCACATGGTGTGCAGGCACGACGAACTTTGGCAGCAGTGCATACTCGGGAGAACACTTCTTGATAATTTTAGTGAGAGATCATCTTAAAATGCTACCGTCAATCAAAGCAAGATAAGATGCATAAAGGATAAACATCACATGCAATCAATATAAGTGATATGATATGGCCATCATCATCTTGTGCTTGTGATCTCCATCTCAAGCACCATCATGATCACCATCGTCACCGCGCGACACCTTGATCTCCATCGTAGCATCATTGTCGTTTCGCCATCTATTGCTTCTCGACTATCGCTACCGCTTAGTGATAAAGTAAAGCAATTATGAGCGTTGCATTTCATACAATAAGCGACAACCATATGGCTCCTGCCGATTGCCGATAACCGGTTACAAAACATGATCATCTCATACAATAAAATATAGCATCACATCTTGGCCATATCACATCACAACATGCCTGCAAAAACAAGTTAGGCGTCCTCTACATTGTTGTTGCAAGTTTTACGTGGCTGCTACGGGCTTAAGCAAGAACCAATCTCACCTACGCATCAAAACCACAACGATAGTTTGTCAAGTTGATGCTGTTTTAACCTTCACAAGGACCGGGCATAGCCACACTTGGTTCAACTAAAGTTGGAGAAACTGACACCCGCTAGTCACCTGTGTGCAAAGCACGGCGGTAAAACCAGTCTCGCGTAAGCGTACGCGTAATGTCGGTCCGGGCCGCTTCATCCAACAATACCGCCGAACCAAAGTATGACATCTTTGGTAAGCGGTATGACTTATATCGCCCACAACTCACTTGTGTTCTACTCGTGCATATAACATCAAACCATAAAACCTGGCTCGGATGCCTTTGTTGGGTAACGTAGTAATTTCAAAAAATCCCACGCACGCAAGGTCATGGTGATGCATAGCAGCGAGAGGGGAGAGTGTTGTCTCGTACCCTCGTGAGACCGAAGCGGAAGCGTTGACTGGCGTAGAGGAAGTAGTCGTCGTCTTCCGGTCCAACCGATCAAGCGCCGTTACTCGGCACCTTCGAGTTCTTGACACACGACAGCTCGATGGCGCGCGAACTCCAATCCAGCGAGGTGCGGGGAGGAGTTCCGTCGACCGACGGCGTGGTGGCGATCTTGATGTTCAAGCTCGTCGCAGGCTTCGCCTAAGCACCGCTACAATATGACCGAGGTGTAATATCGTGGAGGGCTCACCACACACGGCTAAGGGCGATCACGATGATCAACTTGTGTGTCTATGGGGTGCCCCGCCCGTATATAAAGGAGGAGAGGAGGAGGGGCGGCCAAGAGGGGAGGCGCCCTAGGGGGGCAAACCTACTCAAGTAGGTTTGCCCCCCTTCCTATTAGGAGTAGGAGAGGGAAGGAAGAGAGGGGAGGGAAGAAGGAAAGGGGGGGCCGGCCCCCCTCCCAATTCGGATTGGGCTTGGGGGGAGGGGGCCCCCTCCTTTGCTCCTTCTCCCTCCCTTCCACTAAGGCCCAATAAGGCCCATATACTTATCGGGGGGTTCCGGTAACCTCCCGGAACTCCGGTATAATCCCAATCTCATCCGGAACCTTTCCGGTGTCCAAATATATCCGTCCAATATATCAATCTTCATGTATCGACCATTTCGAGACTCCTCGTCACGTCCGTGATCACATCCGAGACTCCGAACAACCTTCGGTACATCAAAATACATAAACTCATAATAAAACTGTCATCGAAACCTTAAGCGTGCGGACCCTACGGTTCGAGAACAATGTAGACATGACCGAGACACGTCTCCGGTCAATAACCAATAGCGGGACCTGGATGCCCATATTGGTTCCTACATATTCTACGAAGATCTTTATCGGTCAGACCGCATAACAACATACCTTGTTCCCTTTATCATCGGTATGTTACTTGCCCGAGATTCGATCGTCGGTATCCAATACCTAGTTCAATCTCGTTACCGGCAAGTCTCTTTACTCTTTCCGTAATACATCATCTCGCAACTAACTCATTAGTTGCAATGCTTGCAAGGCTTAAGTGATGTGCATTACCGAGAGGGCCCAGAGATACCTCTCCGACATTCGGAGTGACAAATCCTAATCTCGAAATATGCCAACCCAACAAGTACCTTTGGAGACACACAGAGAGCACCTTTATAATCACCCGATTACGTTGTGACGTTTGGTAGCACACAAAGTGTTCCTCCGTAAGCAGGAGTTGCATAATCTCATAGTCATAGGAACATGTATAAGTCATGAAGAAAGCAATAGCAACAAACTAAACGATCGGGTGCTAAGCTAACGGAATGGGTCATGTCAATCAGATCATTCAACTAATGATGTGATCTCGTTAATCAAATAACAACTCCTTGTTCATGGTTAGGAAACATAACCATCTTTGATTAACAAGCTAGTCAAGTAGAGGCATACTAGTGACACTCTATTTGTCTATATATTCACACATGTATTATGTTTCCGGTTAATACAATTCTAGCATGAATAATAAACATTTATCATGATATAAGGAAATAAATAATAACTTTATTATTGCCTCTAGGGCATATTTCCTTCAGAAGACGGCCGCGGCGGAGGCGGCCGCACAGTCCTCCTACTGTCGATGCGGATTGCCGGTGTTGCCTGATGAGGAGGAAAACTCCTTGTGCCTGTCTACCGCCGCTGACTGACAACAGCAGAGAAGGACACCCGTCGGCTCCATCGGAAGAACTCGACGCGCGAGGCGGCGAAGAAGGCGATGACTGATGCGAGAGCGACGAAGTTCACGAGGTCGTAGGGTCGCGTCGTTCGAAGGATGGCCGGCTACATCGATTCCTCATTCAACTGCTCCAACATCACCGGCGGCTATGATTACCCCGCTCCTGCCGCCGATGCCGACATGGAGGGCTATATTCGCTCCGGTGATCAGAAGGGCAAAGGACCGGTGAGCAGGTGATGAAAAAGTGTGTCCCTCTTTGTCTTTATTTCCCTTTATAGTAATTTTAGTTTATCAGAACTATGTATGTCGGCTATGACTACCCCGATCCTACCGCCGACGCCTACATGGAGGGCTATAGTCGCTTCAGTGATCGGAAGGCAAATGACCGGCGAGGAGGTGATGAAAAAGCTCGGCCTCTCTTTCTTTATTTCCGTTTATAGTAATTTTAGTTTATTAGAACTATGTCCCTCGGCTTAACTGTGATGCTCTTTTGGTCCGGAATATGTGGATTTCTATGTCCGTTTATTTCGTTGATAATTTATGTACTATCTTTCACGTTGCATGTGCAGTATGGATTTAGGGTACGAGATATGAGGTATACGACTATGGACACCGTGATTTGAGGGTTAACCAGTCATTGCCCGCGAACATGACCGGGCACGTCTACATGCGTATAGTATAGTGCCAGGTTTGGTATGTTTGGCTGAAGATGCTCTAAGGCTAAGGTTGATTGTAACTGGGCAAATGATTAGAATCATCCGGCCGATTTAATGCTCCGCGTCCACCGCATTGAGAGCCAACCACGTTTCGGACTAGTCCCACACACCGCAAGTCTCAAGATTTTGCAACACCGTCGATGATTTCGAAACATGTGGAATGTTGTGGTGGCAACTCAATGGTGCAGACGATTTTTTTTTTTTTGCAACATAACCTCTATTGCAAAAAAAAACAACAAATCTACAACACTTTGTTTTTTTTTTTGCGAATAACACTTTGTTACAAATATCTTCTGCAACATAACCTCTGTTGCATAAAAATTTCCGTAACACAATATATGTTGCAAAAGTGAAGAACGACTAGGCGCTAGATTTATGCTAGATCTAACGGCCCGCGCGGCGTCCGCCAGCCGACGCATGGCACTGCCCTTGTAGCCGAGTAATACCACGTCATTTCCCGCAAAAAAAATCTCTCATGAAAATAGCTTCTTCTCTTCTTTTTTTGCATGAAAATAGCTTCTCATCCGGACTGCAGAGATGTGACTGAAACGAGTATCGACTACCTCTTTTCTAGTACTCCCTCTGTAAACTAAACTAATATAAGATCGTTTAGATCACTATTTTACTGTTCTAAACACTCTTATATTAGTTTACGGAGGGAGTACCAATCAAACGAATAACTATGTGATATAATAACTTAAAACAAAACCAAGACTTGTCTCGGTGATGCCACACAAGAAACAACTAGTTGATCAAAGGCACACTCTTCGGCACCGGCATTCCAATTTCCAACTTCCCTGAAGCACGACGAGTCCGCTTCTAATGTCGCGCGGCAGGAACTACGGGACGCCGTCGGTCTTCACTCCGAGCGTCCGTCTTGGCGCCTGCGGAGTCCTTGCCGGGTTGCCCGGCTTCACCTTCTGCGGATGCCCTGCAACTGCAATGACAGACACACAGGCAGTGCACAATTGTTCAGAAATGGTACGAATCAACACACACGGCCTTTTCTAAGTTCTACTAACTCTATCTACTGTATGTTTCAAAAAAAAATGTTTCAAAAAAACTCTATCTACTGTAATCCAAAAATGGTATACCTACCTGGTTGCCTGGCCGCCTTGCCGTCCGCCTTCTTCGCCGACGGCGGCTTCTTGCCATCGCTGCTGTCCGGCAGCGGCCGCATGGCGCCGTTCGACGCCGCCGAGGAAGGGTGGTCCGGCGACATTGCCCCGACGCCGTTCTCATCGCCGTACAGCGAGTTCCCTTCGCTGCCCGAGTCGGAGGCCTTGTCCTTGGCCTGCACCACGCCTGCGGTCTTCTCCCTGTCCAACACCTTGTACGCGAACATCTGGAACGGCACGTCAGACACGCGGGCGCCCTCACCTCGCTGCCACGCCGGGAGCCTCCTCACCAGCTGCATCTCCACGTCGAGGTAGTCCACGGGTGGCACAATGGGCTCGTCGCCCTGCCCAGCCTGCTGCTGCTGCTGCTGCTGCTCCGGGTTCATGACCAGGAACCGCTTCACGTACCGGAGGACGCGGCAGACGGAGGAGAACCCCGGCCGCTGCTCCGGGTCGGCATGCCAGCACCGCTTGGTCAGGGCGGTCAGGTACTTGGGCGTCTGGAACGGGAACAGCGGCCGCTCGCCGGCGCGGATGTTCTTGCTTGTCTTGTCGCCCTGCAGGTGGTTGTCCTCGAACGGGACCTTGCCGGTCAGGAGCTCGAAGCAGATCATGGCGAAGCTGTACACGTCGGCCTTCTCGGTGCGCCTGGACCCTGCATCCGCGACCTCCGGCTTGAGCACCTCGGGTGCGTACCAGATGCAGGCGTTATCGTCGCCGTTGACATTGGCGCCCATTGCGATGCCGGACTGCCCGAACCCGGTGACCTTGACCTGCACGGAGCCGCCGTCGGGTTGCCGCGGCCTCACGAGCACATTGGACGGGTTCAGCTCGCCGTGGTATATTCTCTTGGCGTGCAGGTACTCCATCCCGCGCGCGATCTGCAGCATGATGTCGATGGCGACGATGACAGGGAACGGTGTCCGCCGCCGCGGGCAGCTCACCTCCTTGACGTAGCTCCCCAGGTCCTTGGCCATGAGCTGGTCCATGAGGACAAAGTACTCCTTCCTCTCCTCGTCGTGGAAGCAGTAGGTGGCGTGCGCGACGTTCGGGTGCGCCACCGACGCCAGGAGCTCGATCTCGGCGCCGACGGCCTCGCCGTCGCCGATGAAATGCTTCATCGCGAAGCTTTCCCCCATCCATTGCACCTCCTTGAGGCGGCCGCCTAGCCTCCTGCGGACGCTGTAGTCGCCTCCAAGCAGAATGGACGCCGGGTGCAGCCTCCCCCTCGGCGCGGCGAGGACCTCGGCGAGGCGGTGCTCGTTCTTGGTCAGGCGCTTCGGTGCCGCCGGGCCCGCCATTTCGTCGAGCAGCTGCGACAGCGCCCACCTGTCCTCCTTCCACGCCGCGTCCATCCGAACGACCAGTTCTCGGGATACCAAGTAGCGCTTGCCGAGCGCGAGCTGGAACAGCTTTGGCTCAAGCATGTCCCTGTCGTACTTGTTGGCGAGCAGAAGCCGCGCCCGCGCGTGGTCGTCCGCCTCGGAGCCGGCGATCTCCCCGGCGGCCTCGATGGCATCGACGGCGACGGAGACGCACCACAGGATGTTGTGGAGGTGGTGCTCGACGCACTCCGTGCCGTGCGCCATGGCCGCGGCGCGTGCCCACCAGCTGCCGCGCGGGTCGAGGCACTGGCGGACGTAGCCCTCAGCGTCGCGCAGCGCGCGGTGGAGCTCTCGGAGCGGAGATTCCAGGGCGCGCCACTTGGTGCCGCGCTCGTCGAAGCGAAGGTGCGCGCGGACATTGCCGGTGACGGCGTCCAGCGCGTGCGCGCAGGTTTCGGCGAGGAGGCGGCACTGGCGAGGGTTGATGCGGAGGTCGGCCTCGAACGCCATGAGCGCGTTGATGCTGCCCACCACCTCGCCGAGCTGCCGGAGCTGCTCCATCCCGATGGATGGTCGAGACAAGGATGGATCGAGTCTTGGCGTGGTTCTTGAGCAGTAGTGCTCTTGTGTTGTTGAGATGGTACGGCCTCAGCCCCTGCCTTTACAAGAATAAATAGTAAGAGTGTGCGATTATCTTGAAAATATTGGCATGTATCAACTGAGATTTCACCATGATTTGAATCATCATGCGCTAAAATGTACAGTATTGAATGCAGATAACTGGCCTCCCTTGGGGAATTTTTGAAGATTGCACAGACTGGTTGTTTCCCCCTCTCTGTTTCTTTCTATTTTCTACCCCCATCAAATTACTACTACCAAATTAGTAAAAGAAGAAGCGATCACGAAACGGAACCTGCTTCACATGCACAGTTGGAACAACAAATACAGAAAGGAACGCGTGATTAAACACCAAACCGGTAGTATCTGCTATGGAACGCTGTCGTGAACTCAAAAGCAGAGAGATGCGGGGACTCACGGGGTTCTTGCCTTCTTGGAGCGCCGCCGAAAGATGAAAGATGAAGATGGATTGCTTTGGCAGGGGACAAACAGACAGACGGCCGGGGTATGATGTTTTGCTTGAAGAAGCGGTCAGAATTTACAAGAGATGCAACAGTTGACTGACGTAGAGATCCCGCTAGAGAGACAGAAAACGGGAGGAGTCTCCAAAGCAACTCAGGCAGAAAGAAGGGAAGACGACGAGACGAGGCGAGGTGAGGTGAGGGAGAACAAGTGTTGTTTCCTTAACTGCAGTGGTGGAGTTATGGGGCACGAACGAACGCTTCGTTTCCCGATCAACCATGCCAGTCTATGGTGTAACCGCAAGGCCGATCGAGAGACTCGTTCTGCTACTATCCTGGTCGAATTGCTTGCTTGTGCGTGCCGTTTGGCAAGAGGGGGTCTGGCCCGCTGACCACGCACGCACACACACACACGAGAAAGATAGAGAGACGGCACGGCGATGACCATTTCGGAGCAGCTACAGATGGTCAAGACGATGATGGCAGGCGGCAAAAATAATCAAAAAGGCGAAGTCTCCGCACAAGCACGATCCGTCCACCATGATCTCACACGAGTAGAGTAGCTTAGCTAGAAATATATATCATCGCGTACGGGCGGCAATCGTCCCTTACTGGTGCGACACCTGACGATCGGCGGCATTCATTCTTTTTAGCTGCCATTTTGGCGTTGCTTCGCCAAGTGCCAACCTCGCCTTCCTTCCATCTTTCTTTCACGTCGAGGTCGAACCACCCCACCCCAGATTGGTTCGGGGTAGCCAGGGCGCGCCGCGTGGCTGGTGCGGTCGACGCCCCACGACGGTCCCGGACGATGAGGTGAGGTGAGATGAGGTGGGAAGTGGTGGCGCCCATTGCCGTTGCCGTTGCGGTGGTTGGTTGGCGCGTCCTAGTCCAGTCGGTTACCGGCCCAACAGCGCGACCTGCGGTGCCTTTCCCGCCGGCACCCCAACGGATATCGCCTGAAAACCGATCTGTTGGGAGCGTTGCTTAACTCCTGGCTGCAGATAGCGCCTTTTGATCGTCACGCATCGGTGCATGTACAAAACATAAAGGGATAGCTGCCGGCAATCTTTACATTGTCAAGGTCAGCACTCACCACCAATGTTAGGTTAGGTACAACTGTGGTCGCCCAGCAGTTAGTATCCAACCACACCACCATGTCTACGTTCTCTCTTCTACCAGTTTCAAAAAAAAAAAAAAATCTCTGTTCTATGCAAACAGGCCTGTTCCTGAGATTTCAGGGGCTGGGTGAGATCAAAATACGGGCCCCCTTAAAGAATTATAATAATCTTATACACAAGGTCTTTAATGATAATATATATAAGCACTGGCAGAGCTAGGGAGGAAGTTCAGGGGGGGCACATGATAAAGCATGCAGACTTGAGGGGGTCGAATACTAAATTTATCCTCATCTAAACCCTCTAAAAGAATTTCCTTCACACTTGTTACCAAGGTTTTTTTTGGGGGGGGGCACAACCACCCCAGGAGTACACATAGCTCCGCCACTAGGGATGAAACGGAGCGGAAACGGACGGAACTGGTTGCTACCATATTTGTTTTCATATATTTTTGCAAAAGCGGAAATGAATACAGAAGCCCCGGAAATGAATACGGAAACAGATATTAATGAAAATAGACACGGAGCAAGTACAAAGCGGACACGAAAACAGAAGTGGGCGTTGAACGGAACTTAAAAACCCTTGAATCATACAGAAATACACACAAAACACAACCAAATTTGATGTTTTTTTTACATGGCTACAAAATAACATCATTATGTTAGCAACTTAGTATAGTATTGTAGTAATACTGAACAACTGCATATACGGTCAAGCTGAGTACATGTGTGATTGTAGAAGATGGGCTCAAATGATCCATTCTACTCATTGTATAATTGTGTGTTGTTGGTGGTTGGACTATAAAGCAGCCATATGTCTATAGTAAAAATGGAAATTACATATTCACGGAAATGGAAAGTTCCGTTTCCACGCCTATTCCACCGGAAAACACCGTTCCGTTTTTGTTTCCGTTTCCGCATAAAAAATTCCACTTCCACTTCCGTTTTGCTAATTTCCATTTCCGGTTTCATATTTCCTCTCCGTTTCTATTTTTTCTCCGGAAAAACGGAAAGTTTCCACTCCATTTTCATCCCTATCCGCCACTGTATATAAGAAGAGAACCAAAGACATTTACTGGGTCGATGTGCACAATGCAATTGCCTCTCGACATGGCCATGTGGGGGACGGTGACGGGTGAGATCAAAGGTTTGTCGCGCGGCAAGACCGTGCAGAGAACATAGAAGATCAACCCTATACCCACTTGCAGACCAAATTGCGCTCGAGCACGGTGGCGGAGCACAAACCAAATTTTTGGTATTACGAAACAGATTGTGAGGCAAAAGTTCTTTTATATAGAAATATATAATAAGCCAAATAACAACTAGAATCACCTATATAAATATCAAGGCCAAAGTAAAACAGTCAACACTTTATAATATGGCGTCATCCTTTTAAATTTAGTGAATTGGTGTTTATTGGTACAAAGTTAGGAAGATGAGCATATCGACCGAGCAGTCCCTGCTTCACTATCACATCAGTGCACACCCACATCATCAGCCTGTTGTGGCCGTTTGTGACTCTGCCGCTATACTTTTCTACAGGGACTACTATAATAAGTTTGGTATGTTTCTTTACCAAGACATTAGTTTAAAAATAATGACATACTCCCTCTGTCCCATAATATAAGAGCGTTTTTTATACTACTGTAGTGTAAAGTACGCTCCTATATTATGGGACGGAGGGAGCAACAGTTATTTAAAATTAAGAAATGCATGTTGGTTTGCTAAGATTATATTCCAATCTATGTATCAAATCGACCGCTAATCCAATTCCTTTCTTGAAAAAACCAATCTAATCCATGATTCTACCTTTTAAGTTTTGTATTTGTTTTGAGATAAACTTTTTGAAAATCATTCATGAAAGTTCATGGATTCAAAAATGTTCGTGAATTTGGAAAATGGTCATGAAATTTTAAAAGTTCATGATTGTTTTTTTAAAAAATAATGAAAATAAAAAAATGATGAAATTTAAAAGGAAATGAAATTAAAAGAAGAAAGAGAAAGGAAAAATGGGAAAAAAGAATAAAATGAAATGAAAGCGAAAAAGACAAACAAAACCCATCCTGAAAATAACCAAAGGAAAATTGCCCTAAAAATTTGGTGAAAACAAGTACTACATGGTCGACCCATATAGGAACTACACGTACATGAGATGCTAGTGCGTTCTATTGTCAACGAGTTAACCAACGCGACGAACACCAAATGCGAATTGGCGGCGCAAGCGAGGGCGCTTCCTATTTCACGCCCCCACGTACCCTTCAACGCGCCCCGTCCACTCTATGACCGGCTCATTGTGAGTTTTCTCCCAACCAGGGAAGGTACTATTTTTGGTGTGATTCTTTCAATTGTATTTCTAATTTTATTTTATTTTCAAAAAACAAAAAAACTGGATTTCTTACTTTATTTTTTTCATTTTTCATTTTTTGTTTTCCTTTCTTCTTTTCCCAGTGATCAATTTTTCAAACTCATGCACTGTTTAGAAATTTGGAAAAAATTCGTGAACATTTTATGAATTGAAAACATTTTCTTTTATTTTTGGAATAATTTTTAGAATTTGTGAAATTTCTTAGAATTAGTGAAAAATAGAAATTATAAACACCTTTTGCATTCAATATATTTTAAAATTAATGATGTTTTTTAATCCATGAACAATTTACAAATTCATGAATTTTTTCAACATTTTAAAATTTGAAGCGTTTGTTGAAATTTAGACTTTTTTCAATTATGTGAACGCTTTCTAAAATATGAGAACATTTTTTATATCCAAGAACTTATTTCAATTTTATGAATATATTTCAAAATTCAGGATCAGTTTTTTGAAATTCATGATACATTTTTGTATTTGTGAACATTTGTTTAAATTTCAAAACACTTTAAGAAATCATGAAGTTTTCTAAAGGTGAGAGCATTGACCGAGTATGTGATCATTTTTGGAAATGATTTTTTTAAAATTCATGTAATTAATTGAAACCCGAATATTTGTTTTGCCAGATTTGGGGCTTGTGAACATTATTCAATATTTCAAAGCAAAATTTAAGGGGAATGAAAAAAATAATAAGGAAAAAAAGGGCGCCTCTCCTTGCATATGGGCAGACCCATAGTGCCCTCAGGGGATGCACGTTTCCTTGCTTTTCCCCGCGTAGACAAGGGAATAGGATCGACTAAAAAAGACAAGGGAATTGTTGGTGCAATGATAGGCCCCTTATGTTTTTGGAGTTTCTTGACATAAATAGTATGAGAATTATGTGTTTACTAGTGCACACAGAGTAACAGGTCCCTAAAGTATCGAGGAGTTTGATGCAAACGACGAAGGTAATCTCCCTGTGCAGTAGTGAAGGTTATCCCCGAAGATAAAGGTAACAAGAGTGCCCCTAAAAATTGCTGAAGTTTAAGCAATTGGTTCGGTGCATGTTCGAAGCAAATGACTGCGCTCGAGGAAGAATGAAGACGAAGTGAAGACGTAGCATTTATTTCGTTGTTCTTCTTCTTTCATTGAGTCATAGGACCACCGTACTATTAAGAGGGGTGTGCGTTTGAAGCTTTGATTCTCTGATGCTAAACCCAAATCCTATGAAAGCCGTGAGAGAAATCTCTTTGTGCTCCGAGCAAATACTTGCCAGCAAGAGACTACGATCTTCTTCGCTGCGAGAGATTTGTCTCGGACCGAGGAGTTAGCATTACTTGTTCCTCAAGTAATGTTACCGATGCTCCAAAATCTGACCGTTGTGAACGTGTCAGTTGGCCATTGGCTGGACTTCGTGTCCAAAATGGTCATTTCCCATCTAGGAAGGTTGCGGCTATAAATAGCCACCATGCACCGGCTTTGTCCGGCGGCTGCTCCGTTTGATTCTAAGAAGATTGTTGAGCAACTCATTCTCTAAGCGATTTGAGTTTAAAATCCACCGAGAGAAAAACCCTAGAGCCGAAGAATTAGATAGTGGTTCAACATCACTGGAATCTAAGTTTACCATGCTCCACCTAATTGTGGTTCTCGAGGAAGAAGTCTGTGAAGGTTAGGAGATCGTCTTCAAGTATCTACCACAATTGATCGACATCGGTTGACGAATCAATTGCCGAGGAGAATAGGGTGAAGAGAGTTTATCTTCCGTGTTAAGTCACAACCCCTCCAATCAAACCTAGTCCTTGTGCAGAAGGATGAACTGGTCGAACAAATACCTTGTTGCCATCGAGCATCTTCGGTTACCTCTGTTACTCTACTCACTTATTCCGCTGCTGGGTTCTGAGAGATTTAAGTTTTCCAAAGAAAAATTATAACTCCCATTCACCCCCACCCTCTGGTAGACATACTTAATTTCTATAATTGGTATCAGAGCGAGGTACATCTTGACTCTGCTCATTTTAGTCTAACGACTTTGGAGTTTAAGTATGTCTTCAGTGAACTATAAGTCGCATCTCAGGATTCTCATATTCGATGGGATGGACTATCCCTTCTGGAAAGAGAATATGAAGCTCCGTCTTCGAGCAATAGATGATGATATGTGGAATGTGGTGCAGTTCGGGTTCAAGGTCGTTATCCTGAAGCTCCTACTGATGAAGAAAAGAAGCTCATTCAACTGGATGCTCAAGCCAAAGATGAAATTGGTGGTCATCTCTCTCGGGCACAATTTCTTCGATATCGTCAGTGTGAAACTGCCAAGGATTTGTGGGATGTCCTCGAAAAGATCAATGAAGGAGTTTCAACTCAGAAAGAAGCTCGAATTGATACTCTTCGAGCAAAGTTCAATCGCTTCAAGCGCATTCGAAATGAGAGTTGTCAGCAAACGTTCGACCGCCTTAGTGACATAGCAAATGAAATTCAAGGACTCGGCGCCAAAGATATCACTAACCATGAAGTTCTGAAGAAACTGCTTCGATCTCTTGACACTTCCTTTGACACGCTAGTTCTGATGATTCGCGAGCGCCCTGACTTCAAAGACCTCAATTCTGCTGATGTCATGGCAAGACTGAACACTCATGAGTAACAAGAAGAAGAGAAGAGAGATCTATATGGCTCAACTCAATGCAAAAATCATGCTCTCAAGGTTGTGGTTGATTCCTCCTCAGATGGAAATGCTGAAGAAGATTCAGATAATCCAGAACGGCTCAGCAAAGATCTTGCACTGATCACGAAATGATTCCAACGTTTCCACAAAAAGAGCATTCTAGAAAAGAAGTTCAAGCAACTCTGGAGGTTCAAAATCTTCATCAAAACCTGCTGGAGAATACACCTATTTCAAGTGTAAAAATCCTGGACACTTCATTTCGGACTGCCCTCTTTGGGAAGCTGAAATCCGTGCTAGTGGGAGATATGATTCGGGCAACTATCGAAACAAAAGCAAGAGCAAGAACAACGACTCCGATGATGAGAAGAAAACAAAGAAGCTCTTCATGAAGAAGGATAGCTCAGCCTCAAAATCCTTGTCAAGATCTTCATCAAAGAATCCTTCCAAGTCCTCCAACCGCAAGAACACTTCTCACAAGGCCAAGGCATACATCGGCAAGGAGATGTGTAAGTGCATCTAGTGCCACCCCTAGTTGGTTTTGGAGTATTGACGACAAAGTTGGTTGAGGGACTAATGCGTTTGTGAGAATTGCAGGATAACGCAGGTAGTGTCCCTCATTGATTCGGTTTACCTAACGGAGATGACCCCTAAAAATGTATGAAGACATTGAAGACAATGGTGGTATGAGAAGATATTCATATTGAAGACTATGACATGAGAAGACATTGAGTGAAGACTATGGAGCGCGAAGACTGTGTGGTTTCGTTGTTTCCTTTTCTTCTTTGTTGAGTCATAGGAACCACGTCATTGTTAAGTGGGGTCCAAGTGAACTAAGTCGAGTGGTCAAGTGATGCTCAACTCAAATCCTATGTCTTGAGCAAAGACAATGAGAGCAAACCTTATCCAGAGTGGATGAGTCGACTTTACTTGTAGCCCAAGTAAAGTTGCAGCGTGTGTTTGAAATCGACCGTTGGAACACGTGTCGGTTCCTTAGTGACCAGGTCATTTTGGACAAATCAGGTCGAGTTGCCTAGTGGCTATAAATAGCCCACCCCCTACACCATAAATTGGCGGCTGCTCAGAGTTTGTGCACGACTTTTGTCGTTTGAGAGCAACCCACCTCGAAGCATTTGAGAGAGAGAGAAATCCTTGCGAGGACAAAGCCCAAACACCCAGAGCCAAAGAGTGTTAGGCATCATTGAAGTCTTTCTGTCTGTGTGACCTGAAGACTTATTACACTTGAGGATTGTGAATCCTCCAGCTGGTTAGGCCTCACGTTCTAAGCATCCAAGAGTCATTGTGGATTGCGGTGAGCGAAGTCTGTGAAGGTTTGGAAGTCTCCTTGAAGACTTACAGAGTGATTAGGCGAGGTGGGTGTCCTTAGCTCAAGGGAATAAGGTGAAGACATGGTCTTCGAGTTAAATCTCCGCCTCCCTAACCAGACGTATAGTTGTCACAAAGAATCGAACTGGTCCAACAAATCTGTGTCTTCAACAAGCAACTGGTTCTATCCTTCCCATCCTTACTTTAGTTTGTCTTCGTGAAGTCATTGCCTATCTGTGTATCCGTTTGACTTCATTGCTTGACTACTCTTGTTGATTGGCTTCATACTATCTTCCATCTGATCCTTACTACCTAGCCGCTATTAGTCCGTGCTTTCATATCTTTGTATACTTGACTATGACTTGCTTTGGGTAGTTTATCTTCCATTGCATTACAATTAGGTCATTTTCGTTGTTTGTCTTTGAAACTTCCAAGTTTTGAAGACTTTCATAAAATCGCCTATTCACCCCCTCTAGTCGATAGTAGCACTTTCAATTGGTATCGAGCAAGGTACTCCTTGTTACGTGTGATTTAGTTTAACCACGGAGTTTCAGCTATGTCATTGCAGGATTGAGGAACATATGTTGTCCCACCTTTGACGGTCA
Source organism: Aegilops speltoides (assembly GCA_021437245.1). Lineage (NCBI taxonomy): Eukaryota > Viridiplantae > Streptophyta > Magnoliopsida > Poales > Poaceae > Aegilops > Aegilops speltoides. Next base: position 313,962,106 of record CM038143.1, read on the forward strand.
TGAGTATCCCCGATGGAAGGCCATGATGAAGAAGCGACTCATGTCCATGGATAGCGAACTGTGGATCGTCACTGAGATTGGACTCAATGATCTATGCAAGATGGCAGAGGCTGATGATATTCGCAAGTATACTCTACTGAACCTTACAGCGAAGGATGTCATCTGCTCTCATCTGTCCCGAAATCAGTTCAGGAATGTTATGCACCTCAATCATGCGAAGCTAATCTGGGACCGGCTCTCTGAAGTATATGAAGGTCATCATACTCGCCACGATCCGTGGTTTGAAGATTACAAGGAATCTCTCAAGGAGGTGACCTTTGCTCCTGAATCATCATCATCCTCATCATGCCACATGGCAAGGGGTGATAAGGTAACTGAATGCTATCTCTCTGAATCTAGCGATGATGAATCAGGTGATGAATTTGGCCCCAATTATGATAAGCTTGCTTCCCTTGCCACTAAACAACAAAGAATCTTGGAAAAGGTTCAAGACATGCTTAGTAAGAGCGATGATATGTTGGGTGAAGAAATGGATCAGTCAAAAGCTTTGGTGATAGTCTTGAGACTTCATGCTAAGTTTGGCGCCCTTCAAGATCAACATAATGCTCTCTTGTCTGATCATGAGAAGCTTTCTTCTGAAAGTCTTCAAAGAAAGCTAGACCTTGAAAAGATAAGAGTGGATTATGAAGATCTTCAGAAGGAGCGAGATTCATTACTTGCTCAACAGATCAGTTCCGCTCAGGATGGATTTGAACCACCATGTCTAAAATGCATTGAGCGTGATAACGCTACATACATTCTTTGAATGTTCCATCTGCTGCATTGTTTCATTGTCTTCACCTCTTGATGTGGTTACTAACCCTCTGCGGAGGATACCACCGCTTCGTTGTTGATGAAAATGCTATGTTGAAGACATTGCTTGAAACAGGATGTACAAAAGTTTGAAGGGACATCGACTCTCGTGATGTCCTCAAAAGCGAGATCTGAACCGAAACCCTAGGAAAGAGGGTGTTGGGTTGAAAGGAAAATGAATGTTGATGGCTCGTCTTTGGAAGCCCGAGCGGTACCCCAAAACCACATGGGTTGTTGCAAAGGAACCTTGAAGAGATCCATCCACCTTATCTGGCTTTAACGTGCTAATCCTATTATCATTGATGAATCATTTGATGCAAACTATAAGCTGTTCAAAAATCAGAATGGTGAAGTGTTTGCTAGGTACATTGGTACTCACTGCAGGAATGGACCACCTATGAAGAAGATCTGGGTACCTAAGCGGTACATTGAGAATCTTCCTATGAATGTCGTCATGACACCACCAGGGAAGAAGACAAACCCCAGACCTATAGCTTCATGTGGCCCAAAGGCTTCATATAGATACATGACTCACATGAGTCACCCTAACGCCAATGTGTTGCAGGGAAATCATGCTCAGACTTATGAATATGAGCGTGTGTCTTCGAACCGCTATGTTCATAGGACTAAGAACTTTTCTACTTATTCATATGAGTATCATTCATCTCCTGCAAGGCTATTTGCTAGGGCTTCAAAGCCAAAATTCTCAGATGCTGCACTAAGACTCATTGCTTCTAAGCCACCACTGAAGATGTGGGTGGCAAAGAAGAACTAACTCTCCTTTTGCAGAAAACCATCTCCAGCCAGCAATCAATGGCGTCCGATACTATTGCTGGGGACCTAAAACTCATTTAGGACGCACGTTAAAATGTCATTCTATATACTTCGCATCTGAATCTCTTATCAGTCATACTATGTCCTAACTTTGATATAAGTTGTGACTGTCCCTATATGTGTCAAATGCATATGCTTCACAACACTCTTGTGAAGCCTATCCTCCTAACTGCACTGTAGGGTACATCACCAAAAGCTTCAGAATGGATTATGGACAGTGGATGCACAAATCACATATTTGGTGATCGAAGTCTTCTCATGGACTCAACCTTACGTCCATCCGACAAGAGTCACATTACATTTCTTGACCTTTGGTAAAAGCAAGGTATTGGGTCTAGGTAGAGTTGCAATCTCAAAGGATCAACACATGGATAAAGTGATGCTTGTTGAATCCTTAGTTTCAACAATGTCCGTCTCAATGCTTTGTGACTTGAACATGGTTGTGATATTTGGAAAATATCATTGCCTTGTACTAATGGAATCGACAAATCTCTAGTCTTTGAAGGGTATCGAAAAGATGATCTATACATGGTAGATTTCTCAAGAGGTCCTGACTTGCCGTATGTCTTCTCACAAAAGCTTGAATCTTTGGCTCGGCATCGAAGGATGGGACATCTTGGCATGACGAACTTACACTCACTCGTCAAGAAGAAGCATGTCATTGGCATCGAGGATGTCAAGTTCAAGAAGGATCATCGTGTGGTGCCCGTGAAAGTGGAAAGATGACAAGGGCAAAGCACCCTCGAAGACAATCATGACAACATCTCAACCCTTGAGCTGTTACACATGGACTTATTTGGACCTACTCACTACTCCACCCTCACAACAAGCGCTGTCTCTCTATGCCGTCATTGTTGATGACTAATCAAGATACACATGGGTTCATATAATTCTTTACAAGATGAAGTGCAAGATGTCTTGGTAACCGCAAATCGAGCAATGAACAATTATGGTGTGAAGATCAAGCACATCAAAAGTGACAATGGCATGAATTCAAGAACACTAGACTTGATCAGATCTGGATACAATGGGAATCACTCATGAGTTCTCTGCTCCACACACACCTCGGCAAAATGGCATCGTTGAGCGCAAAAGCAGAACCCTCATTGAGATGGCTCGAACAATGCTAGATGAGTACAAGACACCAAGAAAGTTCGGCACGAAGCTATTGATACAACATGTCACATCATCAACGTGTGTACATCCATAAGCTTCGAACAAAACATCATATGAGCTACTTATGGCAAGAAGCCAAGCGTCGATTACTTGAGTATTTGGAGCTATATCTTTGGATCAAGGATCCTCATCACAAGTCAAAATTTGCACCTAAGGCTCACGAAGGCTTCATGCTTGGCTATGGAAAGGATTCACACTCCTATAGAGTCTTCAACCTTTATCTCTACAAAATCGTTGAAACTGTGGATGTGAAATTTGATGAAACCAATGGTTCACAGAGAGAGATTCTGCCAAGTACACTAGATGAAGCTCCTCCAAACGAGTCAATCAAGCTGATGGGAACTAGTGAAATCATGTCCTCTGGAGCATAGCCTGAAGAGGAACTTATCATCTCTGCACCAAATCAACCTGAAGACAATTCTCAGACCGAAGACAATCCTCCCAATGATGACAATGATCAGCCAGAGCAAAATCTTCATCCTGTTCATCCTCGTGTTGCAAATGAAGTTCAAATAGAGAAGATAATTGACAACATCAATGCACCTGGTCCGCTCACTCGATCAAGAGCAACACAGCTAGCAAACTTCTGTGGGCACTTTTCATTTGTGTCTATATCAGAACCCAAGAAAGTTGCTGAAGCCTTTATGGAACCTGAATGGATTCAAGCCATGCAAGAAGAACTTCAACAGTTCAAACTGAATAATGTCTGGGAACTCATCAAGCGACCTGACCCTCGCAAGCATAACATTATTGGAACAAAATGGATATATCAAAACAAGCAAGATGAGCATGGTCAAGTCGTCAGAAACAAACCACGTCTTGTGGCTCAAGGATATACTCAAGTTGCAGGAATTGACTTCGATGAAACATTTGCTCCTGTTGCTAGACTTGAAGCTATTCGCATACTGCTAGCCTACAATAATCATCACAATATCTTGCTATATCAAATGTAAAGAGTGCATTTCTCAATGGCAAGATTGAAGAAGAAGTATATGTCGCACAACCACCTGGCTTTGAAGATCCAAAACATCCTGATATGGTATACAAGCTAAACAAAGCACTGTATGGACTCAAACAAGCTCCTCGTTCCTAGTATGATACAATCAAAGACTTCCTGAAGAGCAAAGGCTTCAAACCTGGATCCCGCGATCCCACACTCTTCACGAAGACATATGATGGTGAACTGTTTGTGTGCCAAATATATGTGGATGACATAATCTTCGGCTGCACCAACCAGAAGTATAGTGATGAGTTTGGGTACATGATGCAAGAGCAACATCAAATGTCCATGATGGGTGAGCTGAAGTTCTTCCTTGGTCTTCAAATTAAATCAAGAACGAAATGGCATCTTCATATCTCAAGAAAAATACCTCAAAGATTGTGCGAAGAAGTTTGGAATGGAAGGCGCAAAGGCTACACGACGCCAATGCCAGCCAAACACCATCTTGGTCCCGACGACAATGGTAAAGAGTTCGATCAAAAGGTATACCGCTCCATGATTGGTTTGCTTTATTTAAGTGCATCTAGGCCAGATATTATGCTTAGTGTTTGCATGTGTGCTCGATTCCAAGCGACACCAAAGGAATCGCATCACTTAGCTGTGAAGCGAATTCTTCGATATTTGGCTTACACCCCAACACTCGGATTATGGTATCCCAAGGGCTCAAAATTTGATTTGGTTGGATTCTCGGATGCTGGTTATGCTGGTGACAAGGTGGATCGCAAGTCTACATCAGGCACATGTCCTTTTCTTAGTCGATCACTTGTCTATTGGTCTTCAAAGAAGCAGAATTGTGTATCACTCTCAACTGCTGAATCTGAATACATTGCCGCTGGATCCTGTTGTGCTCAGCTTCTATGGATGAAGCAAACTCTCAAGGATTATGGCATCAACCTGAAACAAGTACCTCTCTTCTGCGACAACGAAAGTGCCATCAAAATAGCCAACAATCCAGTCCAACACTCGAAGACAAAGCACACTGAAATTCGTCATCACTTTCTCAGAGATCATGTTATGAAGAAAGATATCGATATCATTCACGTCAACACTAAAGAGCAACTGGCAGATATCTTCATGAAGCCCTTGGATGAGAAAAGGTTTTGCAAGTTACGGTGTGAGCTAAATATCTTGGAATCCTCTAATGTCCTGTGATCAGGCACACATCCTAACACTTATGCATGTTGATGACTTAGATGTGCAACACACAAAGTAATGTATATCTTCAATCAATGAAGATTTACACTTGAGTGTGAATACATTGACATGGAATTTGACTTGGGCGCCACGATAATTGTGCGCCGTGTATGCAGGTCTAATACTTCCTATACTGTGGGTAACGCCACCACCAACTTTCTCTGTTTGAAGTGTTTCACTCATGGCGTTATATTGCAATGACTTCGCATTTGGTTTGTCTTCGATTTCAATTTATCTTCATGACTTTCTACACTATGATGATTTGATTGCTTTCTGATATGTATATATATATATATATATATATATATATATATATGCTAGTGTTCTGTCCTCTACAACATTCACTTATAGCTATGCCTTCAAGATTGGATCTTTTGAACTAAGTGAATGTGATCGGACCCTAACCTCTCTATGCTTCCTATCTCAAACTCTATCTGTCCAAATCATATGCATTCTATCGAAACTGTCGAACGTCTTCTCTGCGTCCTAGACAGCAGAAGGCAAAGAGACAAACATTAAATCTGTTTTAAATGACTTATCTTTATTGTTGAAATCCAGAGAAGCCGGAACAACTCTCCGACATGCCTGGCGGGCGTGGGAACGTGGGACAACCCTGAGTATGTTGCATGCTTGCCACGTGCCCCTCAGATGTGAACCGCCAGGGCACCACCAGAATCATACTGTTGTGTCTCTCACCTACTTATAAATAATTGTCCCTGCGGTAAAGAAATCCTTCTTCCACCTCTCCACCTCCGTCAAAACCCTAGCGCCACCGCTAGCTCATGACGACGCCGTGACAAGCGCTTAGCTGCCGCGACTTCTCCGACACCATCCTCACGCCGGCCGCGGACATCGTCCTCTCCGCCGTCGCCGTAGGTGTCCTCCGTCGCCAAGTTAGGGCACGGTGGGCTGAACTGCTCGGTCTCCTATTCTTCCCATCTAGCAGTTCTTCATGCGGTAATTATAACTCTATTTTACCACCTTTTTGATCTTCAAGATTCATCCTGTTTACCAAAAGTAGTTTCTGCCTATTCAATGTTAGATCTATTCTGTCTGCATCTCATACTGCCTAGTCGATTCACTTAGATTTCCAGTCTAGTTTGATTCCTCACTTGTACTTATTCACGGTTTGGTACAAATCTGGAACCAACTCACCTATATAAGTGAATGTCTTCGCATCATGAGGTCAATGTCTTCAAACTGATTTATCTTCAAAATCTTTTGAGAATGCATATGACCTCTTCCCCTTTCCTCGCATCTCTAATGCTGTCACGGTACATGTCGTGGGAGAATCCTTGGTTCTCATAGTGCGCATTCGTTTGCGATACTTACTGACATCATATAAATTCTCCTGAAGCCAGTTCTCGCTTGACCAGCAAGTGTAAGTCTCTGAAGCCTTTGAGCGATTGAAGCCATTCAGCTTGAAGTTCATGGCTACGAGAAAAATCAACAAGGAAGGGTGGCGAGGCAGCAGAGAAGGAACATCCAAAGATCGCTCGATGACTTAGCGAACTATACACGCATGATCCCGAAGAGAATTATCATCGAGAAAGACGCGAATCAATGGATTCGACGCTATTGGGCTGAGGAGTGGTTCGGTGTTGGGGAACGTAGTAATTTCAAAAATTTCCTACGCACACGCAAGATCATGGTGATGCATAGCAACGAGAGGGGAGAGTGTTGTCTCGCACCCTCGTGAGACCGAAGCGAAGCGTTGACGCAACGTAGAGGAAGTAGTCGTCGTCCTCCCGGTCCAACCGATCCAAGCACCGTTACTCGGCACCTCCGAGTTCTTGACACGCGACAGCTCGATGACGCACCCTCGATCTCCAATCCAGAGAGGTTCCGAGGGGAGTTCCGTCAAGACGACGGCGTAGTGACGATCTTGATGTTCTCTGTCGCAGGCTTCGCCTAAGCACCGCTACAATATGATCGAGGTGTAATATCGTGGAGGGGCACCGCACACAGCTAAGGAACAATCAATGATCAACTTGTGTGTTCTAGGGTGCCCCCTACCCCGTATATAAAGGAGGGAGGGAGGAGGTGGCGGCCCCAAGGGGGGCGCCATGGGGAGGGAAACCTACTCCAAGTAGGTTTCCCCCTTTTCCTTATCCTATTTGGAGGGAAGGAAAGAGTACTAGTATTAGGAAGTAGTACTAGTAGTAGTAATAGGAAGAGGGGAAGGAGAAAGGAAAGGGGGGGCCCCCCCCCCAGTCGGTTTGGGCTTGGGGCGCGCCTCCCTTGTTCCTTCTCCTTCCTCCTACATGGGCCCAATAAGGCCCATATACCTCCGGGGTTCGGTAACCTCCGGAGCTCCAAACTTCTCGGAACCTTTCCGGTGTCCAAATATATCCGTCCAATATATCAATCTTTATGTCTCGACCATTTCGAGACTCCTCGTCATGTCCGTGATCATATCCGGACTCGAACAACCTTGGTACATCAAAATACATAAACTCATAATATAAGCATCATCGAAACCTTAAGTGTGCGGACCCTTGGTTCGAGAATAATGTAGACATGACCGAGACATGTCTCGGTCAATAACCAATAGCGGGACCTGGATGCCCATATTGGTTCCTACATATTCTACTGAAGATCTTTATCGGTCAAACCGCACAACAACATACGTTGTTCCTTTGTCATTGGTATGTTACTTGCCCGAGATTCGATCGTCGGTATCCAATACCTAGTTCAATCTCGTTACGGCAAGTCTCTTTACTCGTTCCGTAATACATCATCTCACAACTAACTCATTAGTTGAAATGCTTGCAAGGCTTAAGTGATGTGCATTACCGAGAGGGCCCAGAGATACCTCTCCGACATTCGGAGTGACAAATCCTAATCTCGAAATCGCCAACTCAACAAGTACCTTCGGAGACACCAGAGAGCACCTTTATAATCACCCGATTCGTTGTGACGTTTGGTAGCACACAAAGTGTTCCTCCGGTAAACGGGAGTTGCATAATCTCATAGTCATAGGAACATGTATAAGTCATGAAGGAAGCAATAGCAACATACTAAAACGATCGTGTGCTAAGCTAACGGAATGGGTCATGTCAATCGATCATTCAACTAATGATGTGACCTTGTTAATCAAATAACAACTCCTTGTTCATGGTTAGGAAACATAACCATCTTTGATTAACAAGCTAGTCAAGTAGAGGCATACTAGTGACACTCTGTTTGTCTATATATTCACACATGTATTATGTTTCCGGTTAATACAATTCTAGCATGAATAATAAACATTTATCATGATATGAGGAAATAAATAATAACTTTATTATTGCCTCTAGGGCATATTTCCTTCAGTCTCCCACTTGCACTAGAGTCAATAATCTAGATTACACAGTAATGATTCTAACACCCATGGAGTCTTGGTGTTGATCATGTTTTGCTCGTGGAAGAGGCTTAGTCAACGGGTCTGCAACATTCAGATCCGTATGTATCTTGCAAATCTCTATGTCTCCCACCTGGACTAGATCCCGGATGGAATTGAAGCATCTCTTGATGTGCTTGGTTCTCTTGTGAAATCTGGATTCCTTCGCTAAGGCAATCACTCCATTATTGTCACAAAAGATTTTCATTGGACCCGATGCACTAGGTATGACACCTAGATCGGATATGAACTCCTTCATTGGCTGCTTCCGAAGCAGCTATGTATTCCGCTTCACATGTAGATCCCGCCACGACGCTTTGCTTTGAACTGCACCAACTGACAGCTCCACCGTTTAATGTAAACACGTATCCGGTTTGCGATTTAGAATCGTCCGGATCAGTGTCAAAGCTTGCATCAACGTAACCATTTACGATGAGCTCTTTGTCACCTCCATATACGAGAAACATATCCTTAGTCCTTTTCGGTATTTGGGATGTTCTTGACCGCTGTCGATGATCCACTCTGGATTACTTTGGTACCTCCTGCTAGACTTATAGCAAGGCACACATCAGTCAGTACACTGCATTGCATACATGATATAGCCTATGGCTGAAGCATAGGAACACTTTTCATTTCTCTCTATCTTCTGCAGTGGTCGGGCTTTGAGTCTTACTCAACTTCACACCTTGCAATCTGAGCAAGAACCCTTTCTTTGCTTGATCCATTTTGAACTTCTTCAAAACTTTGTCAAGGTATGTGCTTTGTGAAAGTCCAATTAGGCGTCTTGATCTATCTCTATAGATCTTAATGCCCAATATGTAAGCAGCTTCACCGAGGTCTTTCATTGAAAAACTTTTATTCAAGTATCCCTTTATGCTATCCAGAAATTCTATATCATTTCCAATCAATAATATGTCATCCACATATAATATCGAAATGCTACTGAGCTCCCACTCACTTTCTTGTAAATACTGAGGCTTCTCCAAAAGTCTCAGATAAAACCAAATGCTTTGATCACACTATCAAAACATTTATTCCAACTCCGAGAGGCTTGCACCAGTCCATAAATGGAGCGTTGGAGCTTGCACACTTTGTTAGCTCCTTTGGATCGATAAAACCTTCGGTTGCATCATATACAACTCTACTTCCGTAAACCCATTCAGAATGCGGTTTTACATCCATTTGCCAAATTTCATAATCATAAAATGCGGCAATTGCTAACATGATTCGGACAGACTTAAGCATCGCCACGGGTGAGAAGGTCTCATCGTAGTCAACCCCTTGAACTTGTCGAAAACCTTTTGCAACAAGTCGAGCTTTGTAGACAGTAATATTACCGTCAGCGTCAGTCTTCTTCTTGAAGATCCATTAATTCTCAATTGCTTGCCGACCATCGGGCAAGTTAACCAAAGTCCATACTTTGTTCTCGTACATGGATCCCATCTCGATTTCATGGCTTCAAGCCATTTTATGGAATCTGGGCTCACCATCGCTTCTTCATAGTTCGAGGTTCATCATGATCTAGTAGCATGACTTCGTAATAGGATTACCGTACCACTCAGTGCGGATCTTACTCTGCTCGACCCACGTGGTTCTCAGATTAACTTGATCGAAGTTCTATGATCATTATCATCAACTTCCTCACTAGTTGGTTTTGACATCGCGAAACCGGTTCTGTGATGTATTATTTTCCAACAAGGGAGCAGTACACGATTACCTCATCAAGTTCTACTTTCCTCCCACTCACTTCTTTCGAGAGAAACTCCTTCTCTAGAAAGGATCCATTCTTAGCAACGAATGTCTTGCCTTCGGATCTGTGATAGAAGGTGTACCCAACTGTCTCCTTTGGGTATCCTATGAAGACACATTTCTCCGATTTGGGTTCGAGCTTATCAGGTTGAAGCTTTTTCACATAAGCATCGCAACCCCAAACTTTAAGAAACGACAACTTTGGTTTCTTGCCAAACCATAGTTCATAAGGTGTCGTCTCAACGGATTTCGACGGTTCCCTATTTAACGTGAATGTGGCTGTCTCTAGAGCATAACCCCAAAACGATAGCGGTAAATCTGTAAGAGACATCATAGACCGCACCATATCAAGTAAAGTACGATTATGACATTCGGACACACCATTACGCTGTGGTGTTCCGGGTGGCGTGAGTTGTGAAACTATTCCACATTGTTTTAAGTGTAAACCAAACTCGTAACTCAAATATTCTCCTCCACGATCAGATCGTAGAAACTTTATTTTCTTGTTACGATGATTTTCAACTTCACTCTGAAATTCTTTGAACTTTTCGAATGTTTTAGACTTATGCTTCATTAAGTAGATATACCCATATCTGCTTAAATCATCTGTGAAGGTGAGAAAATAACGATATCCGCCACGAGCCTCAACATTCATTGGACCACATACATCTGTATGTATGATTTCCAACAAATCTGTTGCTCTCTCCATAGTACCGAGAACGGCGTTTTGGTCATCTTGCCCATGAGGCACGGTTCATAAGTACCAAGTGATTCATAATCAAGTGGTTCCAAAAGTCCATCAGTATGGAGTTTCTTCATGCGCTTTATACCAATATGACCCAAACGGCAGTGCCACAAATAAGTTGCACTATCATTATCAACTTTGCATCTTTTGGCTTCAACATATGTGTATCACTACTATCGAGATTCATCAAAAATAGACCACTCTTCAGGGGTGCATGACCATAAAAGATATTACTCATATAAATAGAACAACCATTATTCTCTGATTTAAATGAATAACCGTCTCGCATCAAACAAGATCCAGATATAATGTTCATGCTCAACGCAGGCACCAAATAACAATTATTTAGGTCTAATACTAATCCCGAAGGTAGATGTAGAGGTAGCGTGCCGACCGCGATCACATCGACTTTGGAACCATTTCCCACGCGCATCGTCACCTCGTCCTTTGCGGTGTTCGCAATCCGTAGTCCTGCTTTGAGTTGCAAATATTAGCAATGTAACCAAGTATCAAATACCAGTGCTCTGCGAGCTCTAGTAAGGTACACATCAATAACATGTATATCACATATACCTTTGTTCACTTTGCCATCCTTCTTATCCGCCAAATACTTGGGGCAGTTCCGCTTCAAAGGACGACCGCTTGCGGTAGAAGCACTCTTTTCAGGCTTAGGTCCGGACTTGGGTTTCTTCTCTTGAGCAGCAACTTGTTTCTGTTCTTCTTGAAGTTCCTTCTTCTTCCCTTTGCCCTTTTCTTGAAACTAGTGGTCTTGTTAACCATCAACACTTGATGCTCCTTCTTGATTTCTACCTCCGCAGCCTTTAGCATTGCGAAGAGCTCGGGAATCGTCTTATCCATCCCTTGCATATTATAGTTCATGACGAAGCTTTTGTAGCTTGGTGGAAGTGATTGGAGAATTCATCAATGACGCTATCATCCGGAAGAGTAACTCCTAGTTGAATCAAGTGATTACAATACCGGACATCTTGAGTATGAGCTCACCGACGAACTATTCTCCTCCATCTTGCAGCTATAGAACTTATTGAGACTTCATATCTCTCAATCCGGGCATTCTTACGGAATATCAACTTCAACTCTGAAACATCTCATATGCTCCATGACGCTCAAAACGTCGTTGAAGTTCCGGTTCTAAGCCGTAAAGCATGGCACATTGAACTATCGAGTAGTCATCAGCTTTGCTCGCCAGACGTTCTTAACGCCGTCGGATCATCAAGCAGTTCGCACCCAGCGGTGCTTCCAGGACATAATTTTTTCGTGCAGCAATGAGGATAATCCTCGTTACGGACCCGATCCGCGTAGTTGCTACCATCATCTTTCAACTTAGCTTTCAAAGAACGCATTAAAATTCAACGGAACAACAAAGACGGGCCATCTATCTACAAACAACATAGACAAGCAAGGTACTATCGGTACTAAGTTCATGATAAATTTTAGTTCAATTAATCATATTACTTAAGAACTCCCACTTAGGCAGACATCTCTCTAGTCATCTAAGTGATCACGTGATCCAAATCAACTAAACCATAACCGATCATCACGTGAGATGGAGTAGTTTTCAATGGTGAACATCTTATGTTGATCATATCTACTATATGATTCATGCTCGACCTTTCGGTCTCCGTGTTCGAGGCCATATCTGCATATGCTAGGCTCGTCAAGTTTAACCCGAGTATTCTGCATGTGCAAAACTGGCTTGCACCCGTTGTAGATGGACGAGAGCTTATCACACCGATCATCACGTGGTGTCCAGGCACGACGAACTTTGGAAACGGTGCATACTCGGGAGAACACTACTTGATAATTTTTGTGAGAGATCATCTTAAAATGCTACCGTCAATCAAAGCAAGATAAGATGCATAAAGGATAAACATCACATGCAATCAATATAAGTGATATGATATGTCCATCATCTTCTTGTGCTTGTGATCTCCATCTCCAAGCACCATCATGATCACCATCGTCACCGCGCGACACCTTGATCTCCATCGTAGCATCGTTGTCGTTACGCCATCTATTGCTTCTCGACTATCGCTACCGCTTAGTGATAAAGTAAAGCAATTACAGTATGCGTTGCATTTCATACAATAAAGCGACAACCATATGGCTCCTGCCGATTGCCGATAACCGGTTACAAAACATGATCATCTCATACAATAAAATATAGCATCATGTCTTGGCCATGTCACATCACAACATGCCCTGCAAAAACAAGTTAGACGTCCTCTACTTTGTTGTTGCAAGTTTTACGTGGCTACTACGGGCTTAAGCAAGAACCAATCTCACCACGCATCAAAACCACAATGATAGTTTGTCAAGTTGATGCTGTTTTAACCTTCGCAAGGACCGGGCGAGCTACACTCGGTTCAACTAAAGTTGGAGAAACCGACACCGCTAGTCACGTGTGTGCAAAGCACGGCGGTAAAACCAGTCTCGCGAAGCGTCTGGCGTAATGTCGGTCCGGCCGCTTCATCCAACAATACCGCCGAACCAAAGTATGACATTTGGTAAGCAAGATGACTTATATCGCCCACAACTCACTTGTGTTCTACTCGTGCATATAACATCAAACCATAAAACCTAGGCTCGATACCTTTGTTGGGGAACGTAGTAATTTCAAAAATTTCCCACGCACACGCAAGATCATGGTGATGCATAGCAACGAGAGGGGAGAGTGTTGTCTCGTACGCCTCGTGAGACCGAAGCGAAGCGCTGACACAACGTAGATGAAGTAGTCGACGTCCTCCCGGTCCAACCGATCCAAGCACCGTTACTCGGCACCTCCGAGTTCTTGACACGCGTGCAGCTTGATGATGCACCTCGATCTCCAATCCAAGAGAGGTTCGAGGGGAGTTCCACAAGATGACGGCGTGGTGACGATCTTGATGTTCTCTGTCGCAGGCTTCGCCTAAGCACCGCTACAATATGATCGAGGTGTAATATCATGGAGGGGGCACCGACACGGCTAAGGAACGATCAATGATCAACTTGTGTGTTCTAGGGTGCCCCCTACCCCGTATATAAAGGAGGGAGGGAGGAGGTGGCCGGCTGCAAGGGGCGCCATGTGGAGGGGAAACCTACTCCAAGTAGGTTTCCCTTTTCCTTATCCTATTTGGAGGGAAGGAAAGAGTACTAGTATTAGGAAGTAGTACTAGTAGTAGTAATAGGAAGAGGGGAAGGAGAAAGAAAGGGGGCCGGCCCCCCCCCAATTCGGTTTGGGCTTGGGGCGCGCCTCCCTTGTTCCTTCTCCTTCCTCCTACATGGGCCCAATAAGGCCCATATACCTCCGGGGGTTCGGTAACCTCCGGAGCTCCAAACTTCTCCGGAACCTTTCCGGTGTCCAAATATATCCGTCCAATATATCAATCTTTATGTCTCAACCATTTCGAGACTCCTCGTCATGTCCGTGATCATATCCGGACTCGAACAACCTTGGTACATCAAAATACATAAACTCATAATATAAGCATCATCGAAACCTTAAGTGTGCGGACCCTACGGTTCGAGAATAATGTAGACATGACCGAGACATGTTTCCGGTCAATAACCAATAGCGGGACCTGGATGCCCATATTGGTTCCTACATATTCTACGAAGATCTTTATCGGTCAGACCGCACAACAACATACGTTGTTCCCTTTGTCATCGGTATGTTACTTGCCCGAGATTCGATCGTCGGTATCCAATACCTAGTTCAATCTCGTTACCGGCAAGTCTCTTTACTCGTTCCGTAATACATCATCTCACAACTAACTCATTAGTTGAAATGCTTGCAAGGCTTAAGTGATGTGCATTACCGAGAGGGCCCAGAGATACCTCTCCGACATTCGGAGTGACAAATCCTAATATCGAAATACGCCAACTCAACAAGTACCTTCGGAGACACCTGTAGAGCACCTTTATAATCACCCAGTTACGTTGTGACGTTTGGTAGCACACAAAGTGTTCCTCCGTAAACGGAGTTGCATAATCTCATAGTCATAGGAACATGTATAAGTCATGAAGGAAGCAATAGCAACATACTAAACGATCGTGTGCTAAGCTAACGGAATGGGTCATGTCAATCAGATCATTCAACTAATGATGTGACCTTGTTAATCAAATAACAACTCCTTGTTCATGGTTAGGAAACATAACCATCTTTGATTAACAAGCTAGTCAAGTAGAGGCATACTAGTGACACTCTGTTTGTCTATATATTCACACATGTATTATGTTTCCGGTTAATACAATTCTAGCATGAATAATAAACATTTATCATGATATGAGGAAATAAACAATAACTTTATTATTGCCTCTAGGGCATATTTCCTTCATCAAGTACAAGTTTGTGACGAAGGAATATGCAGAGAAGAATGCCATCAAGAGACCCTGGGGTGATATCCTCTATCGAGGCCTTCAACCCAAGAGCCGAGCTGAAGCCATTGATCAAGGCTTCTATCCTTGCATGGTCCGTGGACCACAACCTGAGAACGCAGATCCCACTTCACTACTCTGGTGTCGTGACGACTCTCTCTTCAAACGCAACTACCAGTTTGCTGTGGCTTCGACCAAGAAGAACAAGAAGTCCTTTGGTTTGGACTTCAACCCAGGTCCCTCTGCTCCCCGTGCTGACGGCTCCCGTGATGCTAATCCCAATGTCATCGGCCCCTTCTCCAACCTTGACGGCCTCATCACCTACATCGTGGTCCAAGGTGCCAGAGTAGATCATTTTGACAATGATGCTGACTCCGATGAAGCCCCTGCTCCTCCTCCAAAGCCGCAGAAGCAAAAGAAGTCAAAGGCTTCAACCTCACCGCACTCTCCAAGACTTCTCGTATGGAAGCCGCCATCGCACCTCCTAAAGCCGCAGTGCGGTCGAAGATCAATCCGTGTCTCCAAGAGAACGGAGAAGAAAAAGCAACTTGTCGACCATCCGATCAAAGAGCCTTGACTCGCCGCAATTATGCGTGAAGAACCCATTGATCTGTCAAGTGATGAAGATCTTCTCGATGATGCCCTTGAGCGGTGATCAAGAGCAAGGAAGAAGCAGAAATCTTCAACAACTTGCCTCTCTTTGATGTGGCCATCATCCACAATTACATTGATGAGTGGTTCGACACCCCCAATGTCAGCTTTGAAGATTTACAGCTTCCCATCGACTTCAGTGTCTCCTTCAATGGAGCCATTGCTTATGAGCCAGCTCTCGCTCAGCGCATCGTTGAGCTCAAGAACAAGATTGATTATGAGAAGGCTCAATTCAAGAAGCATGTGGCCAAGCTAAGTGTTCAAGACGTCCGCAACTTCAAAGTCATGCTACATGAGCTTAAAGAAGCTTTTCTGAAGAAGCGTGAAGTAGCTCAGGGCTCTTGAGAGCGCATGAAGATTTTGGCTGATAAGTGTGTGCTCGCCTACAATGAGGCTGAGAAGCGCAAGTCACTTGGCCGTCCTGGCATTGACCCCAGGATGGCTGCAAAGAAGAAGAAGAAGCTTCCTGCTGAACAGCCTGAACCTTCAAGCCAAGAAGCCCCTCGCATTATCTTCCCAAGTAGCATGACTGGCTCGAAGCCAAAGGTCACCAAAACCGCTTCAGAACAGAAGAAGACGAGGGCTGCCGAGGCTGAAGCCAGAAAGATAAAGAACACTGAAGCCTCTGATGCCGCTCCCTCCAAGAAGAAACGCAAGACCAAGAAGACTAGGGCTGCTTCCACAGAGCCCTTATTCGTTGAACCGATTTCAGTGGTTCGCGCAGAGAACATCAAGAACGAAGGATGATAGTCCATGAGCCTGCTCCCACAGAGGCTCATGAAGCTGAAGATATTCCAGCAGCTGAACCCACCACTGCTGAAGACATTGGTCACGATGACAATGTAGCCGATGATGAAGTTCTTCCTCAGATCGAACATGATGTGGTATCATCGCCTGTTCATACGAACAGCGAACTCATCAGCATTTGTCGTCCTCTGACGCCAATTGCTCAAGATGCATCGTGGGCTGATCACCCACAACTACAAGACTCCCCCAGTACTCCCCTACAAGAACAACAAGCTACACCCCCTGTGCAAGAAGAGGATGAAGACTTTCAGGCCCAGCCAACTCCATCTCCTAAGGAGAAGCCAACATTTCGCAGGCTTCGCAAAGGACAAAGGCCTCAAGTCCCTCTGTCGAGTGTTCCAGAAGGAGAAGTGCAACATTCACCCGTTGCACGTTAAGTATTTTATGAACCTGCTCCAACTGTGAATGTCTCCGAGTCTGAAGCACATGCTGCTGAAGACATTCCAGCTGCATCAGCCGAGGAAAATCAAGAAGAAGTACGTGTACCTACTCCCCCAGTGATTGAAGAAGAAGAAGTTCCTGATGTGAATGTGCCTGTGCCCGACCCTCCTGTTCGTCAAGAGGAGGTTGACAATGTTGAGGCTGCCACCGCCAACGCCAATGAAGCCAATGACGTAGTCATGGCTGACGCTAATGTGGAGCCTGTACCAACTAGTGTGCCTGAAGCAAATGTGGCCACTGAACCTGAAACCACTGAGGATGCTGCACCTGAAGCCAATGAGGATGCCGCACCTGAAGCCAATGAGGATGCTGCACCTGAAGCTAATATGACAACTGCTCCCGGCACTCACAGTGCGACCGACGCCTCAGCTGTTGCCCCTGCTCCTGTTCCGCCACCAAGGCCTCACACAATTGAGCAAGCATACAATCATGGTCAGCTTACACTGTCCGATGGCCCATTCTGGTGCCTCCGCCTACTGCCTCAGGACCTCAATTTGACTATCATGTTGAGCATAGGCCTCAGGTCCAGAAGCCAAAGCCAAGGTTGCCAAGGTTTCCAGGTACTGCCAACTCACCAGGGTCCTTCAATGCGAATGGCTTCAAAAGCCACAATACCTTCTTTGACAGCGCCAAGAACCCCTACTCCCAGCCAAGGATATCATCAGATCGGTTCTGGAGCTATCAGCAGAGAAGCTATTACTCATGTGTACTATATGATCAAGGGCGCATTTTCCTCATATGCGCCTTTGATATGAAACCATATTTTGGACTGCCGTGCTTAGAAGAAGCACTTGATTGCTTCGTGATGCCGGTCCGCTTCACTTTGTGATGCATAAAGAACATTGGAATGAAGAGCTATTGCTTCAATTCTATGCCACTCGCACATTCGCGGCTACTACAGGACATCAAGACATGGGTTCTCGAGTGGATGATCGAAATGTTCATCATGAAGCCAAAGCTATGGATATCATTGAGCTTATAGGGCTAGCCACTCCTGGAGAACTATATGAACCTGACTGTCAGCTACACCGCAACGCAGTGGAGAGCATAGTTCATAAGCCAGAACCCAATATGAGCCAGATGTTGATCATGATGAAGCCTTTGCCATCTGACGCTGAATATCCAACAGATTTCTTTGTTGAAGACCTTGAGTATCTGCCTCGCACCATATATCATATCATCAGGCGAACTCTATGGCCTGTCAAAGGACATTCATCAGCGGCCAAGCTTGAAGGAGCTATGAAGACTTTGGTCTTCTATATTCTCAATGGCATCAGCTTCAACACCCAAGAATTCTTCATCATGCAACTTGCTGCTTCCTGCTCTGACCTGTTTGGTCTGAAGTTTTATGCTCCATGGGTCATGCGCCTCATCAAGCGACACTCACCTATCAATTATCAGCCCTCTGCTTGCAATCATATATTCTTTCTGCCAGAGGTTGATATGTCAGTTGATGCTATATACTCTGACCCTGCCAAGACGCCTCTTTGTCTTCAGAATGTTGAGCACCAAAGCTTCACTCAACCTATTGAAGGTGTTCAAGCAGCGACACGAATCTATCCACTGGCTGGAAACACCCGTCTGCCTCATCGAGCACCCACTGAAGCTACTGAAAGCACCATTGCACAAAGGCCTCGGAAGCATTCTCGCGTTCTCAATGACCGAGAACTTCTTGTGGCCCTTCATCAGAAACAGGATAAGCATCATTTCCGGCTCAAGAGACAGATGCAAAGCCTCTTGGTGGATGTCAATCGCAATCGCAACCTTGCCACCAAGAATGCCTTTGTTGCTCATGAAACTTGCCGCGATCATGGAAGAGTTTGACCTTTCAAGGTCAAGTCGATCTTCAAGACGATGGCTTCAATGAAATATTCCAGTTTGACTCCACTCCTCCATGGACTGCTGTCTTACGTCGCACTCCATCTCTTGAAGACTCTGAATATTCTTCTTCCGCGGCAACGGTAAATGCCAGAGTGATCGATGATGAAGATGATGCTACTTCACTACCTCCCGCCATCTGCAAGACGACATCGAACCAAGTTCATCTGCACCGCCAACCAACGACGACAACCCTGCTGCTTCACCTACTCATGATGATGAGTAGATGCTCTATGTCTTCAAGCCTTTTTGGTCCTTACTGACAAAAGGGGGAGAAGCGTATGAGTTGATAGTCTTCAAGCGGGTTCATATGGGCGGTTGCATTATATTTTGCTTCGTGCTTACAACTCTTGCCTTTTGAAACTTTTGGTTCTCTGAGTTGTAACACGTAAACTTGATGGTCGTCTGCTACTTATTTGCTTTACTGTGATGCGATGATAAATTCCGCATGTGCGATGATAACTTCCGCACTTAGATCATTCTGCACACGTCCATTTTTCGTTATGCATGTCATTCTACTTGCTATATCATTTCATGCATGATGAATTATCTTCATAAGTTGAAGTGGATCTCCACAAGTACAACCTGCCATGTGCATTTGCATTCCAAAAGCAAATTACTTATATGCACATCTTGTGGGGAGCCTTGCAACTTATGAAGACAATTCCCTATCCTTACAATTTCACATACTTTATCCCCGTTGAAAACTTCAACCAATTTGTCATCAATCACCAAAAAGGGGGAGATTGTAAGTGCATCTAGTGCCACCCCTAGTTGGTTTTGGAGTATTGACGACAAAGTTGGTTGAGGGACTAATGCATTTGTGAGAATTGCAGGATAACGCAGGTAGTGTCCCTCATTGATTTGGTTTACCTACCGGAGATGACCCCTAAAAATGTATGAAGACATTGAAGACAATGGTGGTATGAGAAGATATTCATATTGAAGACTATGACATGAGAAGACATTGTGAAGACTATGGACCACGAAGACTGTGTGGTTTCGTTGTTTCCTTTTCTTCTTTGTTGAGTCATAGGAACCACCGTCATTGTTAAGTGGGGTCCAAGTGAACTAAGTCGAGTGATCGGAGTGATGCTCAACTCAAATCCTATGTCTTCGAGCGAAGACAATGAGAGCAAACCTTATCCAGAGTGGATGAGTCACTTTACTTGTAGCCCAAGTAAAGTTGCGCATGTGTTTGAAATCGACCGTTGGAACACGTGTCGGTTCCTTAGTGACCAGGGTCATTTTGGACAAATCAGGTCGGGTTGCCTAGTGGCTATAAATAGCCCACCCCTACACCATAAATTGGTGGCTGCTCGAGTTTGTGCACGGCTTTTGTCGCTTGAGAGCAACCCACCTCAAGCATTTGAGAGAGAGAGAATCCTTTGAGGACAAAGCCCAAACACCCAGAGCCAAAGAGTGTTAGGCATCATTGAAGTCTTTTCATCTGTGACACGAAGACTTATTACACTTGAGGACTGTGAATCCTCCAGCTAGTTAGGCGTCGCGTTCTAAGCATCCAAGAGTCATTGTGGATTGCCGGTGAACAAAGTCTGTGAAGGTTTGGAAGTCTCCCTTGAAGACTTACCAGAGTGATTGGGCGAGGACTGGGTGTCCTTAGCTCAAGGGGAATAAGGTGAAGACACAGTCTTCTAAGTTAAATCTCAGCCTCCCTAACCAGACGTATAGTTGTCACAACAACTGGAACTGGTCCAACAAATGCTGTGTCTTCAACAAGCAACTGGTTCTATCCCTCCCCATCCTTACTTTAGTTTGTCTTCGTGAAGTCATTGCCTATCTGTGTATCTGTTTGACTTCATTGCTTGACTACTACTGTTGATTGGCTTCATACTATCTTCCATCATGATCCTTACTACCTAGCTGCTATTGGTCCCGTGCTTTCATATCTTTGTATACTTGACTATGGCTTGCTTTGGGTAGTTTATCTTCCGCTGCATTACAATTAGGTCATTTCTGTTGTTTGTCTTCGAAACTTCCAAGTTTTGAAGACTTTCATAAAAATCGCCTATTCACCCCCCTCTAGTCGATAGTAGCACTTTCAAGATGGATTCTGAAGAAGAAGGTCATATACCTTCGAAGAAGAAATGAGTCAGATGAGGACTCTGACTCTAGCATGGATGGCATAGCATGTGCCTCCTCTCCTGCAACGAATTTGTTCGGGAACCTGTCAAGCGACGACGAGACTCCTGCCTACTGCTTCATGGACAAGGCTTCAAAAGAAAAGGTATCCTCTAAATATCACAAGGCTCACTCTTGTGATCAATATTCTTCTGATGAGGATGACCATGCTAAGTTGATCAAAATTGCCAACATACAACAATACTCTCTTGAGGAAATTGAGAAAACCCTCAGGAAGTCTGAAGGGTCGTTGGTTGAGGAGATGGAGAAAAATCAGCCATTAACCGAAGAGTACTCCACCCTCAAGTCACGAATGGATGAACTCTCAACTCGTCATGATTTTCTCCCAGCAGACCACAAAAATTGACCTACGATTACCTGAAAAGGAAACATGAACTCGAGGCACTGAGAGAGGCTCATAAGGATTTGATGAGAGAAAATTCTCTTCTCACCCAACAACTCAAGGATAAACCTGAAGTGATTGAGCCACCATGTTTAAAATGCCTTGAACGAAACAATGTTGAATCAAATGTTGAATCATCTGTGAGTACTAACCCCTCAGTCGAGGAAAATAGTTCTGTTTGTGATGAAAATGCTAGGTTGAAGGATCTTCTTCAGACAGCAATGTTCAAATCTCTCAAAGGGCACCAAACCTTTTGCGACATTCTGAAGAAATCTATTCTTCACAAAAATCCCAAAAAGGAAGGTATTGCTTTCGAAAGGAAACTGAATGAAAATGGCACTCACTCGGAACCACATCGATATCCTCAAACTGTGTGGGTTCCTGCAAAGAGCAAAACTCTCGATCTAGCATTACTTTCGGGATACAATTCTCCCATTCCTAAATATCCTAATAATGATTCCCTGTACAACTATAAGTTGTTCAAGAATCAACATGGTGAGACTGTTGCTCTCTATGTTGGACCAAACAGCAGAAATGGGCCCCCAAAGAAAGCCATTTGGGTACCTAAGAAAACTATTGATGATCTGCTTGTTTCTACTCGACTAACCATGCAGGCACAAAGGATTAGACAGAATGAATACATGCATACAGGATGCAATCATTATGCTCATTCATCTGGAAAGAATTTCAATGCTTACTCTTTCAATTATACTTGCTCCTCTTCGAGTAACAACTATGCTTATCAAAAGAAAACACATCCTGCTCGCTCATTTGTTTTGAAGCCACCTATAAAGACGTGGGTTGTTAAGAAAGCCTAATTCTTCTGCATGACTATGTCTTCAGGTGCACTTAATGGATTATGGACAGTGGATGCACTAGTCATGTGATCGGAGACAAGTCGTTGTTTGTCGACCCCATCTTAACTGCTTCTCCTTTGAAGTATATCACTTTTGGCGACAACAACAAAGGAAAGGTAATTGGGCTAGGTAAAATTTCTATATCCAAGGACAAATCTATTGACAATGTGCTTCTTGTTCAATCCCTTGGATTCAATCTTATGTCAGTTGGCAAGCTATGTAATTTAGGCATGCTAGTTTTATTTTCTATATCCAAATGCATTGTCTTCATGGCCTCTGACAATTCCTTCGTCTTTGAGGGAATTAGAAAAGGTGATCTTTATATTGTGGATTTCTCTAAGGGTCCCTCAGTCCAAACTTGTTTGCTTGCAAAAGCAACCGAAGGATGGCTGTGGCACCGAAAACATGGTCATGCAGGTATGAGAAACTTGCAGACTCTGGTGTAGAAAAATCATCTCCGTGGCATTCCTGATGTGAAATTTGACAAGAATCGTCTCCGTGTTGCTTGTGAAGCTGGTAAATTTGCTCGACCTATACTTTGGAACTATGATCTCTCCTCTATTCAGGTTGAATGATTTTGCTAACTCTAACTCTTGTTCTCGTAATTACTTCCTCCCGGAGAGCCCCTAACTCCAGATGATTGCTTGGTGCACCGAAGGATTCCGAAGATACTCTCCGATGTTCTCTCGAGACTTTCTGCCCGTTGCTTTTGCAATTCCCTACCACCAAAATATCCCTATGGATAAATACATACACTTGTAGTTCTTACTTTTATTCCGAGTTGATCTTGTTATTACAAGATACCCCAAATTCTCTCTATTCCTTTGAGCTTACCGCCTTGCAGTTCTTGCCACATGAATACCCCCTACGGATAATTCCTCGCACTTACGGAGTATCTGTTCTTTCCCGTTGTTCATATGATTCACAAGATACATTGAAATACTATCTGGTCTTCCGGTAATCCTCTGCCCGCTATTGCTCTACAAATACTTGTCTGCTTGCATTATGGTTGCATTCCATATGGTGAGCAATATTTATTAGTATCCTTCGTCATTATAATTTTGAGCTCCTTGATTCAATTTGTTGCGATTGCTTGCAATCCTCAGTCGGATCATAGAATTCATCCTTCTGGCTCAGACGTCTTTTTGAACCCGAGCTGGTTCTTGGCTAATCAAATTGTCGTTGATTGTACCCCTAAGTCTATTCAACTTATTCATTCTTAATCAAAGCGTTTGCTTCTGACCCCTTGATTTGGAAATCATAATTCCTTTGCATTTGATCTTTGAATTAGTCATTTGTTTCTATAATCCAATGCCTTTGCATTCATTCTTCAACTGGTTGTGTGCCAATGCTCACATCAGCTCCGTTATGGATCGTCCAATCCTTTCTTGGATTTTATACGACAACGTCCTTCTTATTCAATAACCTTGTGAGCCTTCCCTCGGATACACAATGCCTTTGGTAAATTGTATCCTATGCTTTCTCAACCATGCTTTGCTTTTGAGCTTGTATAAATTACTCTTGAAGTTGTGGTATATGTTTCTAATATGCCCAAATGGGTTGAACCTATGCCCTCCTTAATCTGTGTGAACCCAAATGTAACACCCCGGATCCGATGCGCCAGTTGTCTGCCAGTTATTCGCCGTCTTTGCCATGTCATCATTTGCATTTTATCATGTCATCATGTGCATTTCATTTTGCATACGTGTTCCTCTCATGCATCCGAGCCTTTTCCCCGTTGTCCGTTTTGCAATCCGGCACTCCTATGCCCTCTGGCGTTCCCCTTTTGCCTTTTCTCTTGTGCGGGTATTAAACTTTCTCGGAATGGTTCGAGGTTTGCCAAGCGGCCTTGGTATAGCACCGTAGACCGCTGTCAAGTTTCGTGCCATTTGGAGGTCGTTTGGTACTCAACGGTTAACCGGTAACAAGAAAGCCCTCTATTGTTTCCAGCCCAACACCCTTCCAAAGTGGCCCAAACCCACCAAACTCCCTCCATGCTCTCGGTCGTTCGATCACGATCGCGTGGGCGAAAACCGCACCTCATTTGGACTCTCCTAGCTCCTCTATGCCTATATATACACCCCCTTTCCAAATCCTTGATGATTTCCCCAAACCCTAATTTTTCCTCCTCGCGCGCCACGGACGCGTCGTCCGCCGCCGGACACGTCCACGGACACGTCGCTCGACCAATCCCATGCCGCCACGTCGTAAACCGCGCTCCCGTCAACCCGCAGCCGCCACGTAGCCACCCCCGCCACCGCGCGCGCCCGGCTGCCGCATGAGCTCGCAGCTGGCCCGCGAGAGGCCCGTCCCGCCGTCGCCGCCTGCTGGTCGCCGCGCCCTCAGCCTCCGCCCGTCGCCGGTGAGTTGTCGCCGAGCTTCGCCTTGCCCTGCCGGCGCCTGCGCCTGCCAGTTTCTGCCCTCCGCCGCCGCCGGCTGCCGTCCCAGCGCTTCGCCCATTGCCGCCCGCCTCCGCCTGACCAGACGCAAGGCCTGCACACATGCTCGCCGGAGCACCGCGCCATCAAGCCGTCGGCTCCCGGTGCTCGCCAGCCACCGAGCGCCCGCCGCCATCAACGGACCTCGCGCCGCGGCGCCGCGCCATCCTGCTGCTGCCTCGCCGCCTCGCCTCCCGTCTCCATCGCCTCAGAGCGCTGAGCGCCGCCGCCGTGCTCGGCCTCTCGATCGAGCGACGAGCTCGGCGCCGTCTGGCCTCCTCCTCGCGTGGTGCCTCGTGGGCCGACCCTCGAAGGCCCAAGAAGGCCACCGCCCAGCGCCCGCCCGCCTCCTCTTCCTCGACTGGCTCGCCCATGGGTGAGCAGCCCCAGCGCCCATCCTCTTGTTTTTTTCACCTATCGGGCCTGCAGATTCGCCCATGTCATATTTTTTCTCGTTCGTGATTTTGCCCAATTTTCCAGAGATTGCATATTTACGTAAAAGTCCCGCATGTTCATGCATATAAAACTCACAAACCATACATCGGATTAAAATGATTTATATATGAAACTTGCTCAGAATTTTGTGTAGATTAATAATATCCAACTTTCATCCATGTTTAAAATGTTTAAAGTGTTGTTTGATTAAATTTACTCAAATGACATGCTAAAATGATTTATTTCATAACTAAATAACCGTAACTCCGAATTAAACAAACTTTATATGTAAATGGGGTGGAAAAATGCCTAGTTTAACATGGTCCACTTTATTTTCATGTTTAACAACTTTAAAATATGGTTTAGGGCAGAACAGTACCGAATCTAAAATATGCACATGAGGATTTTCCGGACTTGTTGTTTGTTATTCCGGCCTCATTTAAAGTTGACTAAATAGTTAGTTTACTTTTGCTTCACCCCTTGCCATGTTAATCAACATTTAATAATGTTGGGTAGCTTAAACGAGATCGAACTAAATAACTTGTTGTGGTGTTCCGTCAATATGCAACTCGTTGCATATTGAGCTCCACTTAATTTGTAGTGTTGTTTGTTGCACTTTGCCATGCCATGCCATGCCTCATTAAACCGGACATGCATCATACTTGTTTGTGCATCATGACATGCTTATGCTTGTGTGTTTACCATGTTGTTTGCTTCTTTCCGGGTTGCCTCTCTCGTTAGCTTCAGTTTTGTTCCGGAGTTGTGAGGATTCGTTCGACGACGTCCGTTCGTCTTCTTCATGGACTCGTTCTTCTTCCTTGCGGGATTTCAGGCAAGATGACCGCTACCCTGGATCTCACTACTATCATTGCTATGCTAGTTGCCTCGTTCTTTCGCTATGTCTGCGCTACCTATTACTGCTTGTCCAGCCATCCCATATTGCCATGAACCTCTAACCTTTGACACCATTCCTAGCAAACCGTTGATTGGCTATGTTACCGCTTTTGCTCAGCCCTCTTATAGCGTTGCTAGTTGCGGTGAAGTTGAAGATTTCTCCATGGTGGACAGGATTTTGGTTGGGATATCACAATATCTCTTATATTATTAATGCATCTATATACTTGGTAAAGGGTGGAAGGCTCGGCCTTATGCCCAGTGTTTTGTTCCACTCTTGCCGCCCTAGTTTCCGTCATACCGTGTTATGTTCCCGGATTTTGCGTCCCTAACGCGGTCGGGTGATTTATGGGACCCCCGACAGTTCGCTTTGAATAATACTTGTCCAAAGAAGG
Organism: Aegilops speltoides; assembly: GCA_021437245.1. NCBI lineage: Eukaryota > Viridiplantae > Streptophyta > Magnoliopsida > Poales > Poaceae > Aegilops > Aegilops speltoides. Next base: position 313,988,753 of record CM038143.1, read on the forward strand.
CCCAACTTTGACTTTTACCATTTGCCTCACCACCACCTATCTTTTCCCTTGGGAGTCGCTCTCTCGAGGGTCATCTTTATTTCAGCCCCGGGCGTTGCTTGTCTAAGTGCTGGTTCGAATCGAGTAGATCGGGCCCCTCGGGCAACTCGAGGTTTGGTTTTACTCGTAGGATGTCTCATCGGTGTTGCCTCGAGAACGAGATATGTGCAGCTCCTATCGGGATTGTCGGCGCATCGGGCGGCTTTGCTGGTCTTGTTTTACCATTGTCGAAATGTCTTGATGTCTTTGGGATTCCGAGACTGATCGGGTCTTCCCGGTGAAGGTCTATTCCTTCGATGATCGCGAGAGCTTGTCATGGGCTGTTGGGACACCCTGCAGGTATAAACTTTCGAGAGCCGTGTCCGCGGTTATGTGGCGATGGGAATTTGTTAATGTCGGTTGTAGACAACTTGACACTTGATCCGAATTAAAACGCATCAACCGAGTGTGTAGCCGTGATGGTCTCTTCTCGGCGGAGTCTGGGAAGTGAACACGGTTTCTGTGTTATGTTTGACGTAAGTAGGTGTTCAGGATCACCTCTTGATCATTGCTAGCTTCACGACCGTTCTGCTTGTTTCTCTTCTCGCTCTCATTTGCGTTGGTTAGCCACCATACTTGCTTAGCCGCTGCTGCAACCTCACCACTTTACCCCTTCCTTTCCCTTTAAGCTTTGCTAGTCTTGATACCCATGGTAATGGGATTGCTGAGTCCTCGTGACTCACCAGATACTTCCAAAACCAGTTTGCGGTGCCTATGTTACCGAAAGGTGTGACGCCACCAAGCTCAAGGAGGAGCTTGATGAAGATCTTGCCCTTTGTGTTGTTTCGTTCTAGTTGATCAGTAGTGGAGCCCAGTTGGGGTCGATCGGGGTCCTTTTGTCGCATTTGGGGTTCTTCTTTTATTTTGGTTCCATAGTCGGACCTTGTTTGTATCTGGATGATGTAATGCTTTATTCATGTAATTGTGTGAAGTGGCGATTGTAAGCCAACTATGTATCTTTTCCCCTTATGTATTACTTGGGTTGTGTGAAGATTACCTCACTTGCGACATTGCTTTCAATGCAGTTATGCCTCTAAGTCGTGCTTCGACACGTGGGAGATATAGCCGCATCGAGGGCGTTACAAGTTGGTAATCAGAGCCTTCCCCGACCTTAGGAGCCCCACTGCTTGATCGTTTTTAGTGGCCGAGTTGTGTCTAGAAAAAAGTTTTGAGTCATTTAGGATTATATACATCGGAGAGTTAGGAATTCTTTTTACTCCCCAGTCCCTTCGACCTTCTGGTGAGGTATCCTGACGTAGAGTTTTGACTCTTCTTTTCTCAAATTTCACTAAAATTTTTTTTAGGATCACGCGGGTATCTTAGAATCGTTCGATGGTTTTATGATGACAACATTGTCTTGGTGCCTCCTGTCATTTAGGGGTTGTGGCGGTGTCCCGGGAGTTGAGCTCGAGGTGTTGTCGCCATAATTTTATCGTTGCAGCCTCGAATACCGAGTTTAGTACGCCGACATCGAAAATCTCTTTTATGCGCTTGTTGGTGAGATAACCCGCTAACCCAAGATCGAGGTGAGTACGGAGTATTTCCATGACTCGTATAACGGATGCTTTTCAAGGTTGAGGTAGACGATTTCGAAGGTTTCTTGGTTATGTGTTGACGGATGGATACAAATGGATGTAGGGATTGTTAGTTTGTGTGAGATATATTGCTCCCCTGTATCCCCAACACCAGATTGCATAACCGAGAAAATTTGGGAGTTTCATAGGTGGAATTCAAGTAGCTCTTAGGATACCTTTTCGACGGATGTATGATATGAAATTGGGGTTCGACGTCTAGTGGTCCGCCTATTCACGGTTGGTTTTACAGTGGTCTCGTTGTGTCTTAAAGAGTCCTTGGCTATGCCGACTCGGGGACACTTCGTATGTCATGTGCACTGCCTTGTACATGATGGTGCTGTACGATTGAGCCCGTGTAGGCCCCACCACGAAAACTTCGGACGAAATCTCTATCATATGTTTGTTTCCGGCTTATTCTGCAAGCCAAATCCTTTGTTTTGTTTTATTTGTGGTATTCGAGTTGCTTCAATGTCAAATGTTGAATCCATACCTTTCCAAATGGTGTTCTCATATTCCGATGTGAATACCAATCCTTCTCGACAATCGAGATTGTCATGTCAATCCTTTCCAACCGGTGTGCTTCTCTTCAAGTGGATCCCATCATTTTTTTTCCTATCCGCAAGATAAATTCTAAGTTTTCTCAACGGTGTTTGTTTCGTTCATCCCAAGTTGCCTTTGTTTTTCCCGCCCACCCACCCTTTTTCTTCAAGGACACAGATTTCTTAACCAAGTATCCATTTTATTCATGTGAAGTCTCTTCATTCTTTTCAACCAATGTTCTTATCCGGGGATTTCCCATGAAGATGCTCAACAGTTTCAAGTTCATCATCCTTCATTGTTGTTTCTTCTCCGGTGGATCCAATTCAAGCTTTCGATATTCATCATATACATTTTTCCTCATTTCAATGTCTTCTCATACCGGTGCATCTCTTTATCATTCTACTTCTCGCTATTTGTTTTTCCGGAGTGCTTAAGATATCTCGAAGATTCGTGTTTCCACTCTGCATCCGTTCAAGATATTTCGAGATTGTTATCTCATTCAAGTCATTTAATTCAACCGGTGCAACATCTCTTTTAAATCTTTTCAACGGTGTTCTTTTGAGTGGGCCCTAACCCACAGGTCTTTTCCCAGGATCTTACCTGACTCTTCTATTTTCAAAGAGCTATCCTAATTTCTTCTCCAAGTTTGACGTAAAAATGAGTTATCATCAGCCAGATGCTTTTCTCCAAGATCTTTCAAATTCTTTTCATAGTTGGCTCAACCTCTTTGCTTTTGATTCTTCCAGTGTGCCTCAATAATTCTTGGTGGTGTTTCTCGCTGTCATTCCCATCATTTGAAGACCGAAGGAGAGTTTATCTCTTAAATCTTGGTCCATTCTCTTGAATATTCATGGTTCTAGCTTGATGCCATCCTCTCATAATTGTTTTCGATTGTGAGAATTCTTTTCACCCATCCGGAGCATTTCATGAGTTGTTTTCTTTCTTCCGAAGGCCATCATGTCATAATTCTTCATTCTCAGCGTGTAGCTATCATTCTCCAAATCTTACCGGTGATTCGTTCAAACATCCTCTAATCAGCGCATGATCTCTTTGTTCTCATGTATCTAAATACCCTCAAGTACCTTCGTTCATTTGCTAATTCTTACCGGTGATGCACCCCTACCTCGATCATTTTCAATTCTTACGGTGGTTCGTTCGAGATTCCTCTTCCTTTGTTATCATATCAACTATTCGTTGCTTCCAAATCCTACCGGCGGTTCGTTGAAGACCTTCTCAAGTTTTGATATATCTCTTTTAATCCTTTCTACGAGAATAAGTAGTATGCCAAATCCGGTGGTTGTCATCAATTTAATTGGTGAAGGATAAGCATAACATAATTCTTGTTCTTGTTCCATCCAAGTGTTTAATTCTTTTCTTTCGGAGATTATTCATGATGAATAAATTCTTGATTACAAGTGATTCATCTTTCTTTCCGGAGTTGGTCATCATATCACATTCTCGGTTCGAGAGGCTTCATCTTTCTTTTCGGAGTTCCAAACTCTCTCAATTATCTCGTCGCGAAGCTCCATCTAAATCATTGCAAGGATTCACCTTGTGTTTTCAATTTCTCTTTCTTTTCATTCCTTTTAGTACCGGAGTTCTTCATGGAGGCTCTACATGTTGGTTCATCAAGGATTCTTTTCATTTTTCAATGGTTACCATTTGTGGCCGATTGTCACCTCATAGTTTTGAGATGTTTTCCATAAGCCCACTACAAGCTTATTCATTTTGTTGTTGGTTTTTCCCCAACAACCCCGTTGTAACCTTCTTGGAAGGGTGCTTCCAAGCTCATTTGTGGCAGAAGTTGGCATTTTCTTCTCCATTCTTTATTCCAATGGTCTATCTCCTATTCTTTAGTTCCGGAGGCAGTGTGTTGTTGATTTCATCAAGTATCATCTCATCATCTCAAGTTGTGAGGATCGTGTTCTTTTCATGCTTATCCATTCAACCGGAGTGTTGTATCATCCATTCAATATCTTTTCATATCATCAAGTTTTCTTCTCTTTTCTACCGGAGTGCTGTCCAAATTCTGTCATTCTTGTTCCTTGGCTATCTCATTATACCGATGTGGTCATATTCTTTTTGTTTGTGAAGCTCTTTTTCCATGTCTTTCAACCTTCAAGTTCTCGTAATACTCCTTGTTCCTCTTTTCTACCGGATTGTTTGCAATATCGTTCATCTCTGTTGTATTGTTTCTTTTAAATTGCTCAAACTCTCAAGGTTCTTGGTTTCACTCGTTCGTCAAAGAAGCAACTTAGTTTTACCTCTTATCTTCCTCTTCCGTTTTCCCTCCGGTGCCATCCTAGATCTCGGGACGAGATCCTCTCGTAGTGGTGGAGTGTTGTAACACCCCGGATCCGATGCGCCAGTTGTCTGCCAGTTATTCGCCGTCTTTGCCATGTCATCATTTGCATTTTATCATGTCATCATGTGCATTTCATTTTGCATACGTGTTCCTCTCATGCATCCGAGCCTTTTCCCCGTTGTCCGTTTTGCAATCCGGCACTCCTATGCCCTCTGGCGTTCCCCTTTTGCCTTTTCTCTTGTGCGGGTATTAAACTTTCTCGGAATGGCCCGAGGTTTGCCAAGCGGCCTTGGTATAGCACCGGTAGACCGCCTGTCAAGTTTCGTGCCATTTGGAGGTCGTTTGGTACTCCAACGGTTAACCGGGTAACCGTAAAGCCCTCTTTTGTTTCCAGCCCAACACCCCTTCCAAAGTGGCCCAAAACCCACCAAACTCCCCTCCATGCTCTCGGTCGTTCGATCACGATCGCGTGGCCGAAAACCGCACCTCATTTGGACTCTCCTAGCTCCCTCTATGCCTATATATACACCCCCCCTTTCCAAATCCCGGATGATTTCCCCCAAACCCTAATTTTTCCTCCTCGCGCCGCCGGACGCGTCCGCCCGCGCCGGACACGTCCGCCGGACACGTCGCTCCGACCAATCCCGTGCCGCCACACGCTGCCAACCGCGCTCCCGTCCAACCCGCAGCCGCCACGTACACACTGCCGCCACCAGCTGCCGCCGCCGCCATGAGCTCAAGCAGCTGGGCCGCGATGAGCCCGTCGCCCGCCGTCGCCGCCTGCTGGTCGCCCGCGCCCTCAGCCTCCGCCCGTCGCCGAGCTTCGCTTTGCCGGCCGGCGCCTGCGCCGCCAGCCCGCTCCGCCGCCTTCGCCTGGCCGCCCCAGCGCTTCCGGGTGCCGCCCTCCTCCGACCAGACATACGCGCCCGCCGCATGGCCTCGCCGAGCATCGCACATCCGCGCCGTCCGGCTCCCGGTGCCCGCCCACCACTGAAGCGCCCGCCGCCCGATCAGCGGACCTGCGCCGCGGCGCCGCGCCATCCTCGCTGCCCTGCCGCCTCCTCGTCCCGTCCTCAGATCGCCGGAGAGTCTCAGCGCGCCGCCGTGCTCGGCCTCTGGATCGAGCGACGAGCTCGCGCCGTCCTGGCCCCTGGCCTCCTCCCACGCGGTGCCTCGTGGGCCGCCCTCGAAGGCCCAAGAAGCGCCAGCCAATGCTCAGCGCCCTGCCTGCCTCCTCTTCCTCGACTGGGCCTGGCCCATGGGTGAGCAGCCCCCAGCGCCCATCCTCTTGTTTTTTTTCACCTATCGGGCCTGCAGATTCGGCCCATGTCATATTTTTTTCTCGTTCTGTGATTTTGCCCAATTTTCCAGAGATTGCATATTTACAGAAAAGTCCCGCATGTTCATGCATATAAAAACTCACAAACCATACATCGGATTAAAATGATTTATATATGAAACTTGCTCAGAATTTTGTGTAGATTAATAATATCCAACTTTCATCCATGTTTAAAATGTTTAAAGTGTTGTTTGATTAAATTTACTCAAATGACATGCTAAAATGATTTATTTCATAACTAAATAACCGTAACTCCGAATTAAACAAACTTTATATGTAAATGGGGTGGAAAAATGCCTAGTTTAACATGGTCCACTTTATTTTCATGTTTAACAACTTTAAAATATGGTTTAGGGCAGAACAGTACCGAATCTAAAATATGCACATGAGGATTTTCGGACTTGTTGTTTGTTATTCGGCCTCATTTAAAGTTGACTAAATAGTTAGTTTACTTTTGCTTCACCCTTGCCATGTTAATCAACATTTAATAATGTTGGGTAGCTTAAACGAGATCGAACTAAATAACTTGTTGAGGTGTTCGTCAATATGCAACTCGTTGCATATTGAGCTCCACTTAATTTGTAGTGTTGTTTGTTGCACTTTGCCATGCCATGCCATGCCTCATTAAACGGACATGCATCATACTTGTTTGTGCATCATGACATGCTTATGCTTGTGTGTTTACCATGTTGTTTGCTTCTTTCCGGGTTGCTCTCTCGTTAGCTTCAGTTTTGTTCGGAGTTGTGAGGATTCGCTCGACGACGTCCGCTAAATCTTCTTCATGGACTCATTCTTCTTCCTTGCGGGATTTCGTGCAAGATGACCGCTACCTCGGATCTCACTACTATCATTGCTATGCTAGTTGCCTCGTTTTTTCGCTATGCTGCGCTACCTATTACTGTTTGTCCAGCCATCCCATATTGCCATGAACCTCTAACCTTTGACACCATTCCTAGCAAACCGTTGATTGGCTATGTTACCGCTTTTGCTCAGCCCTCTTATAGCGTTGCTAGTTGCGGTGAAGTTGAAGATTTCTCCATGGTGGACAGGATTTTGTTGGGATATCACAATATCTCTTATATTATTAATGCATCTATATACTTGGTAAAGGGTGGAAGGCTCGGCCTTATGCCTGGTGTTTTGTTCCACTCTTGCCGCCCTAGTTTCCGTCATACCGGTGTTATGTTCCCGGATTTTGCGTCCCTAACGCGGTCGGGTGATTTATGGGACCCCCCTGACAGTTCGCTTTGAATAATACTTGTCCAGCAAGGCCCAACTTTGACTTTTACCATTTGCCTCACCACCACCTATCTTTTCCCTTGGGAGTCGCTCTCTCGAGGGTCATCTTTATTTCAGCCCCCCCCGGGCCAGTGCTTGTCTAAGTGCTGGTTCGAATCGAGTCATCGGGGCCCCTCGGGCAACTCGAGGTTTGGTTTTACTCGAGGATGTCTCATCCGGTGTTGCCTCGAGAACGAGATATGTGCAGCTCCTATCGGGATTGTCGGCGATCGGGCGGCTTTGCTGGTCTTGTTTTACCATTGTCGAAATGTCTTGATGTTGGGATTCCGAGACTGATCGGGTCTTCCCGGTGAAGGTCTATTCCTTCGATGATCGCGAGAGCTTGTCATGGGCTTGTTGGGACACCCTGCAGGTATAAACTTTCGAGAGCCGTGCCCGCGGTTATGTGGCAGATGGGAATTTGTTAATGTCCGGTTGTAGACAACTTGACACTTGATCCGAATTAAAACGGATCAACCGAGTGTGTAGCCGTGATGGTCTCTTCTCGGCGGAGTCTGGGAAGTGAACACGGTTTCTGTGTTATGTTTGACGTAAGTAGATGTACAGGATCACCTCTTGATCATTGCTAGATTCACGACCGTTCTGCTTGTTTCTCTTCTCGCTCTCATTTGCGTTGGTTAGCCACCATACTTGCTTAGCCGCTGCTGCAACCTCACCACTTTACCCCTTCCTTTCCCTTTAAGCTTTGCTAGTCTTGATACCCATGGTAATGGGATTCTTTGAGTCCTCGTGACTCACCGGATACTTCCAAAACCAGTTTGCGGTGCCTATGTTACCGAAAGCGGTGACGCCACCAAGCTCAAGGAGGAGCTTGATGAAGATCTTGCCCTTTGTGTTGTTTCGCTCTAGTTGATCAAGTGGAGCCCAGTTGGGGTCGATCGGGTCCTTTTGTCGCATTTGGGGTTCTTCTTTTATTTTGGTTCCGTAGTCGGACCTTGTTTGTATCTGGATGATGTAATGCTTTATTCATGTAATTGTGTGAAGTGGCGATTGTAAGCCAACTATGTATCTTTTCCCCTTATGTATTACTTGGGTTGTGTGAAGATTACCTCACTTGCGACATTGCTTTCAATGCGGTTATGCCTCTAAGTCGTGCTTCGACACGTGGGAGATATAGCCGCATCGAGGGCGTTACACCAAAAGTTTTCACGGGTCATACTGTTCTGATAGTTCACTAGGTAGGTTTTCAAACTCAAGTCTTTTTTATAGAGCGGTGAATGAACAATTATGCATTGGAGAAGTGGGAATCGACCTTGAACTTTGTGTTCATGCCCATGGACACGATGTAGATCTTATCATGGAAGCTTCTCTTAAATTAATTATTCCCTTGGTATAAGGTCATATTATTTCTGGGATCTGGTCTTTCGCAATCATAGTTCCATACATATTGATACTCTTTGATTCCTTTTCTAGGGCAAGTTAAAGTACTTGTCTTCTGCAATTCAATACACCCGTCCAACCTTTATTCTGTCATACTTTCGAGTATTACCCTCTGGAATTGATAATATCACAGAATCATGTTGTTTGATTATGAGCCTTCATTAAGTACTAATTCCCACATATTCCAATTTTTCCTGGGTTATGAGTAGTTAGTGAAGGAAATATGCCCTAGAGGCAATAATAAAGTTATTATCTATTTCCTTAATTCATGATAAATGTTTATTATTCATGCTAGAATTGTATTAACAGGAATTAGTACATGTGTGAATACATAGACAAAACATATAGTCCCTAGTATGCCTCTACTAGACTAGCTCGTTAATCAAAGATGGTTATGTTTCCTAACCATACACAGTGTTGTCATTTGATGAACGGGATCACATCATTAGGAGAATGATGTGATGGACATGAACCATCCATTAGCTTAGCATTATGATCATGTTAGTTTCATTGCTACTGCTTTCTTCATGACTTATACAAGTTCCTCAAACTATGAGATTATGCAACTCCCGAATACCAGAGGAACACTTTGTGTGCTACCAGACGTCACAACGTAAAAGGGTGATTATAAAGGTGCTCAACAGGTGTCTCCGAAGGTGTTTGTTAGGTTTGCATAGATCGATATTAGGATTTGTCACTCCGTGTTTTGGAGAGGTATCTCTGGGCCCTCTCGGTAATACTCATCACTATAAGCCTTGCAAGCATTGTGACTAATGAGTTAGTTGCGGGATGAAGTATTACAGAATGAGTAAAGAGACTTGACGGTAACAATTGAACTAGGTATTGAGATACCGACGATTGAATCTCGGGCAAGTAACATACCAATGACAAAGGGAACAACGTATGTTGTTATGCAGTTTGACTGATAGAGATCTGCGTTGAATATGTAGGAACCAATATGAGCATCCAGGTTCCGCTATTGGTTATTGAGCGGAGACGTGTCTCGGTCATGTCTACATAGTTCTCGAACCCGTAGGGTCTGCACGCTTAATGTTCGATGACGATTGGTATTATGAGTTTATGTGATATGTTGCACCGAATATTGTTCGGAGTCTCGGATGTGATCACGGACATGATGAGGAGTCTCGAAATGGTTGAGACATAAAGATTGATACATTGGTCGACTATACTCGGACACCGGAAGTGTTCTGGAAAAGTTTCGGATAAACCCGGAGTGCCGGAGGGTTACCGGAACCCCCCGGGGAACTAATGGGCCTCGATGGACCCTAGTGGAGAGAGAGGGGCCGGCCAGGGCAGGACACGCCCCCCTCCCCCCGAGTCCGAATAGGACAAGGAAGGGGGGGGGCGCCCCCTTGCCTTCCCTCTCTCCCTCTCCTTCCTTCCCCTCCCTCCAGATTTCACAAGAGAACCAAGCACATCAAGAGACGCTTCAATTCCATCTGTCATCAAGTGTCGGAAGGGGACATAGAGATTTGCAAGATACACACGGATCTGAATGTTGCAGACCTGTTGACTAAGCCTCTCTCACGAGCAAAACATGATCAGCACCAAAGCTCCATGGGTGTTATAATCATTACTATGTAATCTAGATTATTGACTCTAGTGCAAGTGGGAGACTAAAGGAAATATGCCCTCGAGGCAATAATAAAGTTATTATCTATTTCCTTAATTCATGATAAATATTTATTATTCATGCTAGAATTGTATTAACAGGAAACTTAGTACATGTGTGAATACATAGACAAAACATATAGTCCCTAGTATTCCTCTACTAGACTAGCTCGTTAATCAAAGATGGTTATGTTTCCCAACCATAGACATGTGTTGTCATTTGATGGACAGGATCACTTCATTAGGAGAATGATGTGATGGGCATGACCCATCCGTTAGCTTAGCATTATGATTGTTTAGTTTCATTTCTACTGCTTTCTTCATGACTTATACAAGTTCCTCAGACTATGAGAGTATGCAACTCCCGAATATCGAAGGAACACTTTGTGTGCTACCAAACGTCACAACATAAAAGGATGATTATAAAGGTGCTCTACATGTGTCTCCGAAGGTGTTTGTTAGGGTTGCATAGATCGATATTATGATTTGTCACTCCGTGTTTCGGAGAGGTATCTCTGGGCCCTCTCAGTAATACTCATCACTATAAGCCTTGCAAGCATTGTGATTAATGAGTTAGTTGCAGGATGAAGTATTACAGAACGAGTAAAGAGACTTGCCAGTAACGAGATTGAACTAGGTATTGAGATACCGATGATCGAACCTCGGGCAAGTAACATACCGATGACAAAGGGAACAACGTATGTTGTTATGCGGTTTGACCGACAAAGATCTTCGTAGAATATGTAGGAACCAATATGAGCATCTAGGTTCTGCTATTGGTTATTGGCCGGAGACGTCTCGGTCATGTCTACATAGTTCTCGAACTCGTAGGGTCTGCATGCTTAACGTTCGATGAAGATTGGTATTATGAGTTTATGTGATATGTTGTACCGAAGATTGTTCGGAGTCCCGGATGTGATCACAGACATGACGAGGAGTTTCGGAATGGTTGAGACATAAAGATTGATATATTGGACGACTATATTCAGACACCGAAAGTGTTCTGGAAAAGTTTCAGATAAAACTAGAGTGCCGGAGGGTTACCGGAACCCCTCGGGGAACTAATGGGCCTTGATGCGACCTAGTGGAGAGAGAGAGAGGGGCCGGCCAGGGCAGGCCGCGCGCCCATCCCCCTGAGTCTGAATAGGTCAAGGAAGGGTGGGGGCGGCACCCCCCTTGCCTTCCCTCTCTCCCTCTCCTTCCTTCCCACTCCCTTCCCCAAGTTGGAAACCTACTAGGTTTAGGATTCCTAGTAGGAATCCTACTTGGAGCATGCCCTACAGAGGTCGGCCGGCCTCCCTCCTTGCTCCTTTATATACGGGGGCAGGGGGCACCCTAGGACACACAAGTTGACAATTGTTTAGCCGTGTGCGGTGCCCCCCTCCACAGTTACACACGTCGGTCATATCGTTGTAGTGCTTAGGCGAAGCCCTGCGCCGGTAACTTCATCATCACTGTCACCACGCCGTCGTGCTGAGAAACTCTCCCTCGACCTCAACTGGATCAAGAGTACAAGGGACGTCTCCGTGCTGAACGTGTGCTGAACGCGGAGGTGTCGTACATTCGGTGCTTGGATCGGTTGGATCGCGAAGACGTTCGACTACATCAACCGCGTTAACTAAATGCTTCCGCTTTCAGTCTACGAGGGTACGTGGACACACTCTCCCCTCTCGTTGATATGCATCACCTAGATAGATCTTGCGTGATCATAGGATTTTTTTTGAAATTACCGTGTTCCCCAACAGTGGCATCCGAGCCAGGTCTATGCGTAGATGCTATGTGCACGAGTAGAACACAAAGAGTTGTGGGCGATAATAGTCATACTGCTTACCAGCATGTCATACTTTGATTCGGCTGTATTGTTGGATGAAGTGGCTCAGACTGACATTACATGTACGCTTACGCGAGACTGGTTCTACCGATGTGCTTTGCACATAGGTGGCTGGTGAGTGTCTGTTTCTCCAACTTTAGTTGAATCGAGTGTGGCTACGCCCGGTCCTTGTTGAAGGTTAAAATAGCTCACTTGACAAAAAATCGTTGTGGTTTTGATGCGTAGGTAAGAACAGTTCTTGCTAGAAGCCCGTAGCAGCCACGTAAAATTTGCAACAACAAAGTAGAGGACGTCTAACTTGTTTTTGTAGGGCTTGCTGTGATGTGATATGGTCAAGCATGATGTGATATAAATTGTTGTATGAGATGATCATGTTTTGTAACAAAGTTATCAGCAACTGGCAGGAGCCATATGGTTGTCACTTTATTGTATGCAATGTGATCGCCATGTAATTGTTTTACTTTATCACTAAGCAGTAGCAATAGTCGTAGTAACAATAGGTGGCGAAACGACAACGATGCTATGATGGAGATCAAGGTGTCGTGCCGGTGATGTTGGAGATCATGATGATGCATCGGTGATGGAGATCATGAGCACAAGATGATGATGGCCATATCATGCCACATATTTTGATTGCATGTGATCTTTATCCTTTATGCATCCTATTTTGCTTAGAACGTCGGTAGCATTATAAGATGATCCCTTACTAAATTTCAAGGTACAAGTGTTCTCCCTGAGTATGCACCATTGCTACAGTTCATCGTGTCGAGACACCACGTGATGATCGGGTGTGATAAGCTCTACGTGCACATACAACGGGTGCAAGCCAGTTTTGCACACGCAGAATACTCGGGTTAAACTTGACGAGCCTAGCATATGCAGATATGGCCTCGGAACACTGAGACCGAAAGGTCGAGCATGAATCATATAGTAGATATGATCAACATAGTGATGTTCACCATTGAAAACTACTCCATCTCATGTGATGATCGGACATGATTTAGTTGATTTGGATCACATGATCACTTAGATGATTAGAGGGATGTCTATCTAAGTGGGAGTTCTTAAGTGATATTATTGATTGAACTTTAATTTATCATGAACTTAGTACATGATATTATTTTGCATGTCTATGTTGTTGTAGATCAATGGCCCATGCTATCGTTCCTTTGAATTTTAATGCATTCCTAGAGAAAGCTAAGTTGAAAGATGATGGCAGCAACTACACGGACTGGGTCCATAACTTGAGGATTATCCTCATTGCTGAACAAAAGAATTACGTCTTGGAAGCACCGTTAGGTGCCAGGCCTGCTGCAGATGCTACTGATGACGTTAAGAACGTCTGGTAGAGCATAGCTGATGACTACTCGATAGTTCAGTGTGCCATGCTTTACGGCTTAGAATCGGGACTTCAAAGATGTTTTGAACGTCATGGAGCATATGAGATGTTCCAAGAGTTGAATTTAATATTTCAAGCAAATGCCCGAGTTGAGAGATATGAAGTCTCCAACAAGTTCTACAGCTGCAAAATGGAGGAGAGTAGTTCTGTCAGTAAACACATACTCAAAATGTCTGGGTATCATAATCACTTGACTCAGCTGGGAGTTGATCTTCCAGTTTATTGTGTCATTGACAGAGTTCTTCAATCACTGCCACCAAGCTACAAAGGCTTCGTGATGAACTATAATATGCAAGGGATGAACACGACTATTCCTGAGCATCAAGTGTTGATGGTCAATAAGAACACTAGTTTCAAGAAAAAGGGCAAAGGGAAGAAAGGGAACTTCAAGAAGAACGACAAAAAGGTTGCTACTCAAGAGAAGAAACCCAAGTCTGGACCTAAGCCTGAAACTAAGTGCTTCTACTGCAAAGGGACTGGTCACTGGAAGCGGAACTGCCCCAAGTATTTGGCGGATAAGAAGGATGGCAAAGTAAAAGGTATATTTGATATACATGTTATTGATGTGTACTTAACTAATGCTCGCAGTAGCGCCTGGGTATTTGATACTGGTTCTGTTGCTCATATTTGCAACTTGAAATAGGGGCTACGGATTAAGCAAAGATTAGCTAAGGACGAGGTGACGATGCGCGTGGGAAATGGTTCCAAAGTCGATGTGATCGTGGTCGGCACGCTACCTCTACATCTACCATCCAGATTAGTTTTAGACCTGAATAATTGTTATTTGGTGCCAGCATTGAGCATGAACATTGTATTTGGATCTTGTTTGATGCGAGACGGTTATTCATTTAAATCAGAGAATAATGGTTGTTCTATTTATATGAGTAATATCTTTTGGTCATGCACCCCTACTGAGTGGTCTATTTTTGTTGAATCTCGATAGTAGTGATACACATATTCATAGTGTTGAAGCCAAAAGATTGAAGTTTAATAATGATAGTGCAACTTATTTGTGGCACTGCCATTTGGGTCATATCGGTGTAAAGCGCATGAACAAACTCCATACTGATGGACTTTTGGAATCACTTGCTTATGAATCACTTGGTGCTTGCGAACCGTGCCTTATGGGCAAGATGACTAAAACTCTGTTCTCCGGAACAATGGAGCGAGCAACTGACTTGTTGGAAATAATACATACCGATGTATGCACTCCAATGAGTATTGATGCTCGTGGTGGGTATCGTTATTTTCTTACCTTCACAGATGATTTGAGCAGATATGGTTATATCTACTTGATGAAGCATAAGTCTAAAATATTTGAAAAGTTCAAAGAATTTCAGAGTGAAGTGGAAAATCATCGTAACAAGAAAATAAAGTTTCTACGATATGATCGTGGAGGAGAATATTTGAGTTACGAGTTTGGTCTTCATTTGAAACAACATGGGATATTTTCACAATTAACACCACCTGGAACACCACATTGAAATGGTGTGTCCGAACGTCATAAACGTACTTTATTAGATATGGTGCGATCTATGATGTCTCTCACTGATTTACCGCTATCGTTTTGGGGTTATGCTTTAGAGACGGTTGCATTCACTTTAAATAGGGCACCGTCAAAATCCGTTGAGACAACGCCTTATGAACTGTGGTTTGGCAAGAAACCAAAGTTGTCATTTCTTAAAGTTTGGGGCTGTGATGCTTATGTGAAAAAGCTTCAACCTGATAAGCTCGAACCCAAATCGGAGAAGTGCGTCTTCATAGGATACCCAAAGGAAACTGTTGGGTACACCTTCTATCACAGATCCAAAGGCAAAATCTTTGTTGCTAAGAATGTATCCTTTCTAGAGAAGGAGTTTCTCTCGAAAGAAGTGAGTGGAAGGAAAGTAGAACTTGATGAGGTAACTGTACCTTCTCCCTTATTGGAAAGAAGTTCATCACAGAAATCAGTTCCAGTGATTCCTACACCAATTAGTGAAGAAACTAATGATGATGATCATGAAGCTTCAGATCAAGTTACTACCAAACCTCGTAGGTCTTCCAGAGTAAGATCCACACTAGAGTGGTACGGTAATCCTGTTCTGGAAGTCATGTTACTAGACCATGATGAACCTACGAACTATGAGGAAGCAATGATGAGCCCAGATTCCGCGAAATGGCTTGAGGCCATGAAATCTGAGATGGGATCCATGTATGAGAACAAAGTGTGGACTTTGGTGGACTTGCCTAATGATCCACAAGCCATAGAAAATAAATTGAGCTTTAAGAAGAAGACCGACGCATATAGTAATGTTACTGTTTACAAAGCTCGACTTGTTGCGAAAAGTTTTCAACAAGTTCAAGGAGTTGACTATGATGAGATTTTCTCACCCATAGCGATGCTTAAGTCTGTCCGAATCATGTTAGCAATTGCTGCACTTTATGATTATGAAATTTGGCAAATGGATGTTAAAATTGTATTCCTGATTGGCTTTCTAGAAGAAGAGTTGTATATGATGCAACTGGAAGGTTTTGTCGATCCAAAGGGTGCTAGCAAAGTGTGCAAGCTCCAGCGATCCATTTATGGACTGGTGCAAGCCTCTCGGAGTTGGAATAAACATTTTGATAGTGTGATCAAAGCATATGGTTTTATACAGACTTTTGGAGAAGCCTGTATTTACAACAAAGTGAGTGCGAGCTCTGTAGCATTTCTAATCTTATATGTAGATGACATATTGTTGATTGGAAATGATATAGAATTACTGGATAGCATAAAAGGATACCTGAATAAGCGTTTTTCTATGAATGACCTTGGAGAAGCTACTTACATATTGGGCATCCTATAGAGATAGATCCAGACGCTTAATTGGACTTTCACAAAGCACATACCTTGATAAAGTTTTGAAGAAGTTCAAAATGGATCACTAAAAGAAAGGGTTCTTGCCTATGTTACAAGGTGTGAAGTTGAGTCAGACTCAAAGCCCGAGCACCACAGAAGATAGAGAGAAAATGAAAGTCATTCCCTATGCTTGAACCATAGGTTCTATTATGTATGCATTGCTGTGTACCAGACCTGATGTATGTCTTGCTATAAGCATAGCAGGGAGGTACCAAAGTAATCCCGGAGTGGAGCACTGGACAGCGGTCAAGAACATCCTGATATACCTGAAAAGGACTAAGGATATGTTTCTCGTTAATGGAGGTGAAAAAGAGCTCGTCGTAAATGGTTACGTTGATGCAAGCTTTGACACTAATTCAGATGACTCTAAGTCTCAAACCAGATACGTATTTTTATTGAATGGAGGAGCTATTAGTTGGTGCAGCTCCAAGCAGAGCATCGTTGCGGGATCTACGTGTGAAGCGGAGTACATTGCTGCTTCAGAAGCATCAAATGAAGGAGTTTGGATGAACGAGTTCATATCCGATCTAGGTGTCATACCTAGTGCATTGGGTCCAATGAAAATCTTTTGTGACAATACTGGTGCAATTGCCTTGGCAAAGGAATCCAGATTTCACAAGAGAACCAAGCACATCAAGAGACGCTTAAATTCCATCTGTCATCAAGTGTCGGAAGGGGACATAGAGATTTGCAAGATACACATGGATCATGCATTTCAAATTCTTCATATTATTTATCAAATGCGTGTATGAATTACAAGATATAGGGGGAGTTCTCCATGATTCAACTCTTCAAATGTGCATTGCCTCAAAAGCAAATTCCTCACTATGCACATCTTCAGGGGGAGTTCTTCTATATCTTGCAATCAAATTCCTCAATATCAGTATTTAAACTTCATATGTTTATCCCCGTTGAAAACTTAACCTATGTTGTCATCAATCACCAAAAAGGGGGAGATTGTAAGTGCATCTAGTGCCCCTTAGTGATTTTGGTGTATTGAAGACTTATAGGTTAAGGGACTGATGCGTTTGTGAGTGTACACAGGTCCATAAGTCTATGAGGAGTTTGATATTTACAGAGAAAGTCGACCCTAAAAATGAAGTTCTTCGATCAAGACTTTGATATTCTCAAGACTTTCAAGACTTTGAAAGTGAAGAAATTGGTGTGACCTTGAAGACTTGATATTCACTTGAGGAACATGAAGCGTGAAGACTTTTGTTTTGGTAGTTTCATTTTTCTTTCTTGAGTCATAGGAAACACCGCATCGTTAAAAGGGTCGAGGAAATACTAAGGAAAAATTTCCATGTGATGCTCAACTCAAAATCCTACACCTACCAATCCCTTCGAGTGAAGCCATTGGAAATCTCATATAGTTCATTCGATTTCTTCAAAGGATGAGACGCAGTTCTTCCAGTCAATGAGGACTTTGCTCGATCGAGGAGTTAGGAATTCGCCAAGTCTGAATTGCCTACACGATGAGGAACATGATAGCCCCGAGGAATTTGAGAGTCAAATTTCCGACCGTTCTTTATCTTCTTGACGGCTGTCCCAAAGTATCTTATCCACCTAACGGTCATATCATTGAAGGGCATTTATGTCTTATCATGTCGGGCTGCTCCTAGGCTATAAATAGCCGCCCCTACAACCACTAGTTGGTTGGCTGCCCGAGAGAACTTGACACTTGTCATTTGAGAGCAACCCATCCTCCGAGGACTTTGAGCGAAAATCATCAAGTGAGGAAAATCCCAAAACCAAACCCCCACAAACCCAAAGTGATTGAGCATCTCTGAAGAAATTGATCCTGCGTGGATCCGACGCTTGTTACCTTTGAAGACTGTGCTTCTTCCAGACGGTTAGGTGTCAACGTCTAGAGCATCCAAGAGGAATTGTGGATCGCCGAGTGACCAAGTCTGTGAAGGTTCGGAAGTCACCTGAAGACTTACCACGAGTGATTGGAAGAGGCATGCGTGGTCTTAGTTCAAGGAGAATACGGTGAGGACTGGGTGTCCTGAGTTGCGGCTCAGTGACTGGGTGTCCAGGACTGCGTGTCCTCGAGTTTAAATACTCAGCCGCTCCAACCAGACGTACAACTAAGACAGCAGTTGGAACTGGTTTACCAAATCATTGTCTTCACCAACTAACTGGTTCTATCTCCTCAACCCTTTCATTTCCTCATTACTGTGTTGAGTGTTTATTCATATCTGTGCTTGAAGACTTTGACTGAAGACTTTCTCAAATTCCTCAGTTCAATTTCTTCAGTTTGTTTGTCTTCATCTTGTGTTATCCTGTGATTACGCTTCATGTACTCTGTGCTTGTCTTCATTTCATCATGATGACCATGCTTGTATTCTGTTATGCTTACTTCTGAGTACTTATTCCGCTGCAAGTAGTTCTTCGCTAAGGAATTTCCTCACCAGCAAATTGCTCAGTGAAGAATTCATAAAATCGCCTATTCACCCCCTCTAGTCGATATAACGACTTTCAATTGGTATCGAGCAAGGTACTCCTTGTTACGTGTGATTTTGGTTTAACGCTTTGGAGTTTTAGTTATGTCGATCGCAGTATGATCAAAGGTCTCGGCTGGGTGTCCTACCTTTGATGGGACGGATTACCCTCTATCGAAGAACAAGATGCTAATGCATCTTGAGGCAATTGATAATGATCTACGGTATGTTGTGGAAAATGGTGTTCCTCCGTCTCACCCTCTTTGAACGCTACCGATGTGAAGAGATTCAAGCAACTCGATTCTCAAGCTTAAGAATATCATATGTGGCCATCCGAGCAAAGGACAGTATGGAAGAGTGAGTGCTTTGGAAACTGCTAAGCTTATCTGGGATAGGCTGTCCAAAGTAAATGAAGGAGTCTCAACTCAGCGTGACTCCCGAGTTGATGTTCTTCAGAATCTCTTCAACCGCTTCAAAAGACTCGACAATGATAATGTCCAACAAACTTTTGATCGCCTCACTGACATCTCAAATGAGCTTCAAGCCCTCGGTGCCACTGACATCACTGATCATGAAGTGGTGAAGAAACTGTTGAGATCGCTTGATTCCTCATTTGATACTATGGGACTGATGATACAAGAACGTCTTGACTACAAGTCTCTTGATCCCGCCGATATCCTCGAAGGCTAAATACTCACGAGTTCCGACTTGTCAAAAAGAGAGATCTCTATGGTTCAAACTATGGCAAACCACGTGCCCTGAAGGCCAAGGCTGTGTCTGACTCTGAATATGAGGATTTTCGTAGTAGCCTTGGTGATCCTGAAGAATTGAGCCAGGAGCTAGCACTGCTCATGAAGAAATTCCAAAAGTTCTCAAGACGTGGTCGCTTTGGAAAATCCTCAAGAAGCAGTGATTCCTCATCCAGTGACTATAAGAGAAGGCTATGCCATAAATGCAAGAAACCTGGTCACTATATTCAAGATTGTCCTCAGTGGGAAAAGGAAATGAAGAAGAAGAAATACAAGGATTACAGTTCTGATGATGCGAAGAAGAAGAAGAAGTCGTCAAAATCTTCGTCATCAAAATCCTCGAAGTCTTCATCTCACAAGAAGAGCAGCTCCAAGAAGGCTCGGGCATTCATTGGCAAGGAAATGGACTCTGAAGCTGAATCTGAGGAAAATGAGGAAGAGGAGGCGTCTGAAGAATCCGAATCTGGTGTGGCGAGTCTGGCCTTTGCTACTGCTTTCGTCAGCAAGTCCATCTTCAACACTGAAGAAACTGACTCAACCGACAAGCCTGATGAAGATAATGATGGTACGCTCCCACCTATTGCTTCATGGCAAAAGGTGCAAAGGTACTCAAATACAACTCCTCTGAATCTAGTGAAAATGAATCTGATGAGGATCTCAAGCCCAGCTACTCTAAACTTGCTAAGATTGTTGTGAAACAACAAAGGGCTTTTGAGAAGGTTCAAAACATGCTAGACAAAAGTGATGATATGTTGGGTGAAGAAATGGATCGCACTAAAGCCCCGATGAAAATCTTCAGAGACTTCAGTCTAGGTTTGATAACCTTCAAAGTCATCATAACACTCTCTTATCTGCTCATGAAAAACTTTCTTATGAATTTCTTCAAGAAAAGAAAGATCATGAGAAGCTTTCCTCTGAATCTCTTCAAAGAAAGGAAGATCTTGAAAAGCTAAGAGTGTGTTATGAAGATCTTCAGAGGGAGCGCGATTCATTACTAGCTCAACAAATCAGCGCTTCTCAGGAAGAATTTGTTCCTCCATGCTTAAAATGCATTGAACATGAATCTGCTAATTCTTCACCTGAATGTTCAAATGCTTCAACTGTTACAAATTCCTCATCTGCCTCTGCTATCACTAATTCCTCATCTGAGGACATTGCTAGTATCACCGACAATGCAGGTTGAAGGAATTGTACATGACAGCATGTACAAAAGCCTCAAAGGGCATCGACTCTTTGTGATGTGCTTAAAAGCAGATCCTCAACGAAACCCTAGGAAAGAGGGTATTGCCTTTGAGAGGAAACTCAATCTTGATGGAACATATTGAAGCCCGAGCAAGACCCCAAAACCTCATGGGTTGTGCAAAGGGACCTCCAGATTGATCCATCTAACTTATCCGGCTTTACATGTGAATCTCCTCATTCTTCTGATGAGCCATTTGACTCCAACTATAAACTGTTCAAAAATCAGAATGGTGAAGTATTTGCTAGATATGTTGGCACTAACTGCAGGAACGGTTCCCCTATGAAGAAAATCTGGGTTCCCAAAAGTTTTGTTGAAAGTCTTCAGGTGAATGTCCTCATGATACCACCAGTGAAGAACAGGAACCCCAGATCAAATTCTTCATATGGACCAAATTCTTCATATGGATCCAAGTCCTCATACGGACCAAATTTCTCACATGGATCAAATTCCTCAAAAGGATCAAAGTCCTCATATGATTATCATCGTGCTAACAACTCTGTCTCGCAGGGTAGAGCAAAGGGCTATGAATATGTGCATTATTCTTCAAACCATTATGTTCATAAGTCCTCGAAGAATTACTCTACTTATTCATATGCTTACCCTAACCCCTCTTATGTGAAACGAAACAGTTTGGCATCTTTGCCACCTTTCTCATATGGTGCTCGCAGAGTGATGAATTCTTTGCCACCCTCCGGATGTGGGTGGTGAAGAAAAGAACTAATCTCTTCTGCGAGGTCAGGTCTCGGGCGTGCTTTAACGTCTCAAGAATTTGCTAGGGACTGCCGAAATTGCTCGAAAGGACGCAGTAAATCATGATGAAATGAACTTTCATTTCACACGCCCTCATCTTGCTATATCATTTATCGATTGATGAAATTCATCGATGAACTTGATATCATATTCTTCATCGATGAAGCATATGAGATTGTAAGCTACACTAATTCATCTGCAGGATGATCAACCCAAAACTCTTGAATGGGTCCTCGATAGTGGATGTACAAATCACATGATTGGTGACAAGAATCTATTGATGGATGCTCCTTATCACCGCCACCTCTGAAGCATATCATCTTTGCTTGACAAAGGCAAAAGTCGTATTGGGTCTTGGTAAGGTTGCAATCTCTAAGGATAAACACATGGACAAAGTCATGCTTGTTGAATCCTTAGGATACAATCTCATGTCGCCTCAATGCTTTGTGATCTTGATATGGTTGTTGTCTTTGGCAAGTATCGCTGTGTTGTGATTATGGAAGTCGACAATTCCAAAGTCTTCAAGGCTTTAGGAGAGGAGATCTGATATTGTTGATTTCTCTACAGGACCACAACCAGCTGTATGTCTACTTGCAAAAGCTTGTAAGGCTGGCTATGGCATCGACGACTTGGTCATGCAGGCATGAGGAATTTGAACACGCTATGCGAAGAAGACGCATGTCATGGCATTGAGAATGTCAAATTCTCAAGGATCACTTATGCGGAGCATGTGAAGCGGAAAAATGACCAAGGCCAAGCATCCAAATAAGACTATCATGACCACTACACGTCCATTCAATTGCTTCACATGGACCTCTTCGACCTAACCATTATTCAGCAAATCACTAATGATGCATCTTTATATGGTTTTGTCATTGTTGATGATTATTCTCGATATACATGGGTACACATTGTTACTTACAAACATGAAGTGCAGGAAGTCTTCAAACGATTTTCCTCGAGGGCTTCAACCAACTTTGATGTGAAGATCAAGCATATCAGAAGTGACAATGGAACCGAGTTCAAGAATTCTGGTCTTGATGCCTATCTTGATGAACTTGGTATTACTCATGAATTATCTGCTCCCTATACTCCTCAAAGAGAATGGCGTCGTGGAGCGCAAGAATGTAACTCTTGTTGAAATGGCACGCACTATGCTTGATGAATACAAAACGCCTCGGCGTTTTGGATTGATGCAATTGATCGCCGCCACATCATCAACAGAGTATATCTTCACAAATTCTTCAAGAAGACCGCCTATGAACTCCTCAACGACAAGAAACCCAATGTGAGTTATTTCAAAGTCTTGGTGCTAAATGTTGGATTAGAGATCCTCACCACAACTCTAAATTTGCACCAAAGCACATGAAGGTCTTATGCTTGGTTACGAAAGGACTCGACACCTACAGAGTCTTCAACATTGTTCTTCACAAGATTGTTGACATGTAGATGTGCGGTTCGATGAAACTAATGGCTCGCAAAGAGAGCACCTACCTTCGTGTTAGATGAACCAGCACCGAGGATTCTATCAAGTTCAAGGCAACCGAGGATGTCATTCCTCATCAAGAATCATCAAGAATTCATTCCTGTTCATGAAGAACGTCGAGCTGATGCAGCTGAAGAAAATGCTGAGGAAAATGGTGCTGAAGAAAATGCTGATCAAATTCCTCAGCGACAACCAGCTCATCCTCGCGTTGCAAAAGAAGTACAAGTGGAGAAGATCATCGATGACATTAGCGCACCAGGTCCTCTCACACGCTCAAAAGCTTCACATTTATCTAACTTTCATGGGCACTATGCTTTTGTCTCTATCATAGAGCCCACTAAGGTAGATGAAGCATTTCTGGAGCCGGAGTGGATTCAGGCTATGCAAGAAGAATTACATTAGTTCGAGCTTAACAATGTCTGGGAATTGGTCAATCGCCCAGATCCTCGCAAGCATAATATCATTGCACAAAGTGGATCTACCGCAACAAGCAAGATGAAAATGGCCTTGTGGTGAGGAATAAGGCACGACTAGTAGCTCAAGGCTACACACAGGTTGAAGGAATTGATTTCGATGAACTTTTGCATCTGTTGCTAGACTTGAGGCTATGCGCATATTACTTGCTTACGCTGACCATCATGATATCATCTTATATCAAATGGATGTGAAAAGTGCATTCCTTAATGGTAAGCTTGAGGAAGAAGTATATGTTGCTCAACCCCGTGTTTTGAAGATCCAAAGAATCGACAAAGTCTTGAGACTCAATAAGGCTCTCTATGGCCTCAAGCAAGCCCCTCGGCGTGGTATGATACATTGAAGGAATTCTTCGTGAAGAATGGCTTCACACCCGTTCACTCGACCCTACTCTCTTTACTAAATCTTATGATGGTGAACTGTTTGTGTGCCAAATATATGTTGATGATATTATCTTTGGCTGTCTCGACCAACGTTATAGTGATGAATTTGCCTATATGATGAGTGAAGAATATCAAATGTCTATGATGGGAGAGTTGAAATTCTTCTTAGGTCTTCAAATTAAATCGTAAGAATGGCATATTCATATCTCAGAGAAATACCTCAAAGATGTCTCGAGGAAATTCGCATGCAAGATTGCAAAGGCGTCAAAATTCCTATGCCCACAAATGGCCATCTATGCATCGATGAAAATGGTATTGACTTGATCACAAGGTATACCGCCCATGATTGGTTCTTTATTGTACTTATGTGCATCTAGGTCGATATAATGCTTAGTGTTTGCATGTGTGCCCGATTTCAAGCTGCACCAAAGAAATCACACCATAATGTTTGTGAAGCATATTCTTCGATATCTAGCTCACACACCAACACTAGGATTATGGTACCCCAAGGGCTCTGCTTTTGATCTCATTGATATTTCGACTCGACTATCTTTGGTGATCGTGTGGACCGCAAGTCAACATCTGGTACTTGTCATTTCTGACGATCTTTGGTCCGTTGGTCCTCGAAGAAACAGAACTGCGATCACCGCTCTCATCGCTGAAGCTGAATACATTGCTGCTGGCTCATCTGTGCTCAACTGCTTTGGATGAAGCAAACCTCAAGGACTATGGCGCCAACGTGAAGAATGTGCCTCTCCTCTGCGACAATGAGAGTGCCATCAAAATTGCTCACAACCCAGTTCAAGACTCAAGACAAAGCACATTCAGATTCGTCATCATTTTCTTCATGATCATGTGTTGAAGGCGACATCTCCATCGAGCATGTGAAGATCAAGAACAACTAGCTGATATCTTCACTAAGCCCTTGGATGAGAAGAGATTTAGCAAGTTGCGGTGTGAGCTAAATATCTTAGAGTCTTCGAATGTTCTTTGAAAAGGACACACATCCTAACACTTATGCAAAATTGATGACTTAGATGTGCAACACATGAAGAAACGTTTTTCTTCAATCAATGAAGAATAACACTCTAAGTGTGAAGAAATTAATGAAGAATTTGATTCTCAGAACCCTACAACAATTGTACGCGGTGTCTGAAATCATCATTCTTATACGGTGGGTAACTCCACCACAAAAAGTTGAAAATCTTCAATTTGAGTTTTTCCTCAGTTTTTATAAATTGTTCAGTTTTTTAAATTCTTCAACTTTGCAAAATCTTCACTGATTCCGTCGTTTTTCTTCATTGGCTATATATAACATATGAGTTTATGTCCTCTACAGCATTCACTTATAGCTATTTCTTCAAGATGTTTTTTTGCTAAGTGAATGTGATCGGACCCTTCCCCCTCTATGCTATACTCAACCCAATCTATTCACAAATTCTTCATGTGCGTTCTATTTTGAAACTCGTTCAAAGTCTTCACTATGTCCTTGTCACCAAGAAATTATAATCTAAACTTTAAAACAAATCTTATCCAGATTTTCGGTTTTACCGCTCAAACCGCTCCGTATCCCACGATACATTAGTTTATTCACCCACGATCTTACACGATCTCATCGCGACGAGACGTGGGTGACACATGTCGCGTGAAGAAGAAAAGGCAGGGCATGTTCGTCCCAAAATCTTCGGCGAACAGTTTTCACCGTGGCTATAAATACCCTCTCCCTCCTTACTTCATTTACTCGCTCGTCGCTGTCTCTCGCCGAGCTCCTCAAACCCTAGCGCCGCTACTCCATCGTCGCCGGTGAGGAAGAGCTTCGCTGCCTCAACCTTGTCGCCGTCGTACTCGCGCCCGGTTATGAAATCTTCACTCCGCCGCCGCCGTAGCTGTCTCCCTCTCGCCAAGTTAGGGCGGGAGATCTAACTTGACGAACTTCACCTCTGCTCATCACAGTCGTCGTGTTCTTGATTCCTGTAATTAAAAGTTACTTTTATTACTCACTTTGATTCTCGAGTTTTCCTGAAAATCTTCAAAGGTGTTTTATTCTTCAAATCTTCACACATCTGAACACCTCACACACTATATGCTCTTGATCCATTTCCCTAAGCACTCATTTTCTTCAAGATTCCTCAATTGTGCGGATCTTTGATCTGTACAACTCTGGAACCTAAGACAAGAGCGCTTAGTGAAATTCCTCAAGGCTCAACTGGTCAAATTCCTCAAAACTTGTCTTTTGAAAAACCTTCGAGAAGCGATATGACCTCTCCAAATTCCTCGCACCTACACTCTGCTCACGTGTACTCATGTCCTCTTTGAATCACTAGGTTCTCATCAACTTAACTCATTTGCAGCATTCCTCGAAGAAAAACTGCATACTTCTTTGAGTGTTCAATTGTTCAAATTCCTCATCCAAGAATATGGTCAAGGAAAGAGACCGCAGAAAGGAGGAAAGAAACTTGAGGTCATGATGCTTTGAGATCCCCGATGACATATACAAGTATTATTGCACACTGATGAAGCCAAATTTGGCAAAGAGAACAAAAATCAGCGCAAGGTGCGATTCAGAGGATTGAACGAAGATGGGCAAGAGAATGGAGGGAGTACAGATATGTAACTCAAGTACATGAAGAAATTCGCTTTAAATCCTCCATGCCCAAGAGCTCCATTGGCACTGCCAAGTAGCTGATCCCACCAAACATCAAAAGTGGTGAGGACTTTCTCAAGAATGGGCTAGGCACCAAGCAAAATTGGCAAGACAAGCCAAGGAGGCAAGTGAGGAAATTCAATGAGGATTCGCTGCTGCTGCTGTTCTTGAGACCTCGGTCAAGCCGAGGAAATCAATGCCAAAGAAGCCTGCTTGTAAGCCAAGTGCTTCACCAACAGCGCCCTCACGGCCAAGTTCCTCAGCTATGCCCTCATGGCAAATTCCTCAGACCGCTACTGCTCCACCAAAGTCCTCAACTCCTGTGCATCTGGCTACATGTCAAAGGACTACGGGCTTTTCTATTGCTTCTGGTGTCTCAGCGAGTTCCTCAGCTGCACCAATGTCCTCATCAGGCCCCACACTGTTGAAGACTAAAGCAACAGCTAGACGCGGTCCTCGGCCAAGTCCAAGGAAGAAACAGGTTGCATTCCAAGTGCCATCTGATGATGAAGCTTCTGATGAAGAACTTGCAGAAATCATCAGAGACAGGCAAGTGAAGGCTGCTAGAGCCAAAGGCACATCTGTGCCACTGCTTTTGGATCCGAGGAAAATCCTCGACTACATTGACCTCTGGCATAAGGATCCAAACACCCCCATGCCTGACTTTCAACTAACCCGTGGTCAAAGTCACATGCTGACCCATTTCATCACTCAAGAGAAATGGAAGTTTGAAAAGGCACGTGAAATCAAGAAGGCTCAATACAGAAGGAGAAGCTCTCAAGAAAAATGTTGTCGAATGACACCGAGGAACTTCTCGGGCTCATCTGAAATCCAAGCCCTCAAAGAAGGATTTCGATGCATACTATGCTGATTGGCAAGGAGCCAAAGTGAGATTCACAACGACAAAGAATATGACAACTGTTGCAGCCCCGCCAGCAACAAGAAAATCTCGAAGCTCGCAGACTTTCAGCCTGCTGAAGAAAATGTAAGTTCTAGGGCCGATGACTCCATCCCATTTGAAGAAATTGCTGTGGCATCCACTAGTGGTGAGCCCAAGAAATCGAAGAGATGTGGGCAATCATCGATTGCCATACCAAGAAAATCAACCAGATTCCTCAGCTCCTCCCGTGCCTACACCAACTCCAATTCTTCCTTCTGCCTATGAAGTGAAGAAGACCAAGGCTGCAGAGCGAGCTGCAGTGAAGAAAAGGAAGGCATCAGCTGCGTCAAATTCTTCGGTTGCGAAGAAAATGAAGCCTATGACTAGCTCACTTGAACATCCAATTGATGCCGTTCCGATTTCCTCCATGTCATCAAAGGAAATTGTTCCTTTTGGAGAAGACTACAAGATTCCAAGCGGATCGATGAAGAAAATCATTCACGCTTCGTCGAGTAGATTGATGAAGAAATTGAAGTGGATACAATCCCTTCAACGATCGTCAATTCCTCACCTATGCCTCGGTTCACACCAAGAGGCTGGTGTAGAGGAAATTGAAGATGAAGATGTGGATATTGGATGCACCACACCTGTGATGAACGATGACTTCGGGAAAGTCAAGATCCCAATACTCCTCTCTTCACTCCTATTCAACAGATTCCTCACCCCAAAGAACCACAGCTCAAATGGGCTCAAGAAACTCATCCCACTTCCTCTGCTCATGAAGATATTCCAGCCGCTAGTGTGAAGAACCTCATCTTCTGCTGATCCACAGATTGCACAAGAAGAGGAACCAGAAATTCTCACCAAGAACACGAGCTCGCGATTCCTAAGGTGGTACTGCAAATCACTGACATTCCTCTGCCAAAGCCGAAGAATCCGTTCTCAAGCAAACATAAATTCAAGGCTGAAGACTTCTTTTCCGAGCATGTGTTCTTCACTGATTACAATCCCTATGACTCTGCTCGCATAAGGAAGAGGCGTTTCTGGATTGCTAGTCAAGCCAACTTCTATTCCTCAATGCTGTTTGAAAAGGACAAAATCTTCGATCATGAACATATTCCTCACGTGGATATGGAATCTCTTCCATGCTTCGAGCCAGTCCTCAGTGTTCTTCATGATGCAGGATTGCTCAATTTCTGCAATGACATCTGTGATTGGAATGAAGAACTCATTCTTCAGTTCTACACCACACCGCATATCACCGAGACGCCAAGATGTTAATTCATGGGTGTTGGATTGATGACCGAAAACACTCACTACAAGGCACCGCAACTGAATTGCTTCGTGTCCTTCCTCTTGATCCTCCCCATGACAAGGCACGTTGCATCTACAATGACCCCGAAATGACAAATCATTATATGCAAGTGCTCATGAAGCCTTTGAAGCTGTGGCAGGCCCCACTAACCAAATTCCTCATCAAGGAATTGCTCTATGTGCCTCGGACTGTCTATCGCATCCTGACGAAGACAATGAGTCCTATCAAAGGCCACGACTCAAATGATGAAGATGTCGTTGGCATCATGAAGAATATGCTTTTCAACAACATTCATGGCGTTCCCGTCAACTTCCATGATTTCTTCATGATGACTCTGGCCAATGTTGCTATGTCACCTTTTGAGCTGAAGCCCTATGCGCCTTGGATTATGAGATTCATAAGGGCAAGATCTTCTTTGAATTATAAAGTCGACACTCAACCACGGTAGCTACTTGCCTCCCATTGAAGTCCTCAAACGCCGGTTTCATCATCGATGATAAAGGCAAGGCAGCTGCTGTGATCGATGAAGGCATTCGTCCATTGGATGGTCAATTTCGTGCCGCTACATCTTACTCTACCAATGATGACTCGCCACACATGACTTTGCTGCAAATACCTCAATAAGCAAAATCCTCAAGCCACAAAGACCTGTGGTGACGACCGACCGTGAGTTACTCCTCGCCTTCATCGGAAGGTTGATCGCAATCACAAATGGGTGAAGCGTCAGTTTGGTGCACTTCTTCACAACATGACCTCAACGCATAATGCAGTGAAGAAAAACCACTACTACCTTCATGAAACCCTCAACCGCACCTGGGCTATCCTCACTCATGTCTATAGCTGTAAATGCATCTAGTGCCCCTTAGTGATTTTGGTGTATTGAAGACTTATAGGTTAAGTAACTGATGCGTTCGTAAGGTGTACACAGGTCTATAAGTCTATGAGGAGTTTGATATTTACAGAGAAAGTCGACCCGTAAAAATGAAGTTCTTCGACTGAAGACTTTATTATTCTGAAGACTTTCTGAAGACTTTGAAAGTGAAGAAATTGGTGTGACCTTGAAGACTTGATATTCATTCGAGGAATATGAAGCGTGAAGACTTTTGTTTTCGTAGTTTCATTTTCTCTTTCTTGAGTCATAGGAAACACCGATCGTTAAAGGGGTCGAGGAAATACTAAGGAAAAATTTCCATGTGATGCTCAACTCAAAATCCTACACCTACCAATCCCTTCAAGTGAAGCCATTGAAATCTCATACTGATTCATCAAGTTCTTCAAAGGATGAGACGCAGTTCTTCCAGTCATCGATGACTTTGTCTCGATCGAGGAGTTAGGAATTCGCCAAAGGCAAATTGCCTACACAAAGGAGGAACATGATAGCCCCGAGGAATTTGAGAGTCAAATTTCCGACCATTCTTGTGTCTTCTTACCGGCTGTCCCAAAATATCTTATCCACCTAACGGTCATATCATTGAAGGGCATTTATGTCTTATCATGTCGGGCTGCTCCTAGGCTATAAATAGCCGCCCCTACAACCACTAGCTGGTTGGCTGCTCCGAGAGAACTTGACACTTGTCATTTGAGAGCAACCCATCCTCCGAGGACTTTGAGCGAAAATCATCAAGTGAGGAAAATGCCAAAACCAAACCCCCACAAACCCAAAGTGATTGAGCATCATCAAGAAATTGATCTGCGTGGATCCGACGCTTGTTACCTTTGAAGATGTGCTTCTTCTAGACGGTTAGGCGCCAAGGTCTAGAGCATCCAAGAGGAATTGTGGATCGCCGAGTGACCAAGTCTGTGAAGGTTTGGAAGTCACCAAGACTTACCACGAGTGATTGGACGAGGCCTGCGTGGTCTTAGTTCAAGGAGAATATGGTGAGGACTAGGTGTCCCGAGTTGCGGCTCGAGATCGGGTGTCCGGGATGTGTGTCCTCGAGTTTAAATACTCACCGCTCCAACCAGACGTATAATCGAGACAACAGCTTGGAACTGGTTTACCAAATCATTGTCTTCACCAACTGACTAGTTCTATTCCTCAACTCTTTCATTTCCTCATTCTTGTGTTGAATGTTGTTCATATCTGTGCTTGAAGACTTTGACTGAAGACTTTCACAAATTCCTCAGTTCAATTTCTTCAGTCTGTTTGTCTTCATCTTGTTATCCTGTGTTTACGCTTTCCGTACTCTGTTTTAGTCTTCATTTCATCATGCTAACTATGTGTGTATCCTGTTATGTTTACTTCTGAGTACATATTCCGGTGCAAGTAGTTCTTCGCTAAGGAATTTCCTCACCAGCAAATTCCTCAGTGAAAAATTCATAAAAATCGCCTATTCACCCCCCCTCTTGTCGATATAACGCACTTTCAATTGGTATCAGAGCAAGGTACTCCCTTGTTCTGTGGGATTTTGGTTTAACCGCCTGGAGTTTCTAGTTATGTCGACCGCAGGTATGAAGAAAGTGACATGCCCTATCTTTGACGGTCATGACTATCCCAAGTGGAAGGCCATGATGAAGAAGCGCCTCATGGCAAAGAACAATGAGCTGTGGACCGTCACCGAGATTGGTCTTCTTGATCTATGCAATATGGCGAATGCTGATGATATTCGCAAGTACACTCGACTTAATATCATAGCGAAGGATATCATCCGCTCTCGCCTATCCGGAGACCAATTGGCGAATTATGCATCTTGGCAATTCGAAGCTCATCTGGGACCAAATCTCTGATGTCTATGAAGGTCATGGAACTCTTCATGATCCCTGGTTTGAGGACTTCAAGGAATCTCTCAAAACGATGACTTTCGAGCCAGAATCATCATCTTCTGCATCTTGTCTTATGGCAAACGGTGCTGAGGTAACCGAATGCTCCTCATCCGAGTCTTGTAATGATGAATTTGATAATGATGAGTCTGACAATGATGAATCTGATGATGACATTGAATCCTGCTATACTAAACTCATTTGCGTTGCCACTAAACAACAAACGGTTTTAGAACAAACTCAAGATATGCTAGAAAGAAGTGATAATATGTTGCGCAAAGAAATGGATCAGTCAAAAGCATTGGGTGAATGTCTTCAGAGAATTCACTCCAAGTTTGACGCCCTTCAAGATCAACATAATACCCTCTTGACTGATCACGAGAAGCTTTCTCTTGAAGCTCTTCAAAGAAAGGAAGATCTTGAAAAGCTAAGAGTGTGTTATGAAGATCTTCAGAAGGAGCGCGATTCATTACTAGCTCAACAAATCAGCACTTCTCAGGAAGAATTTGTTCCTCCATGCTTAAAGTGCATTGAACGTGAATCGCTAATTCTTCACTGAATGTTCAAATGCTTCAAATGTTACAAATTCTTCATCTGCCTCTTGCTATCACTAATTCCTCATCCGAGGACATTGCTAGTATCTCTAACAATGCAGATGAAGGAATTGTACATGACAGCATGTACAAAAGCCTCAAAGGGCATCGACACTTTGTGATGTGCTCAAAAGAAGATCCTCAATGAAACCCTAGGAAAGAGGGTATTGCCTTTGAGAGGAAACTCAATGCCGATGGAACATATTGAAGCCCGAGCAAGACCCCAAAACCTCATGGGTTCTTTGCAAAGGACCTCCAGTTGATCCATCTAACTTATCTGGCTTTACATGTGAATCTTCTCATTCCTCTGATGAGTCATTTGACTCCAACTATAAACTGTTCAAAAAGCAGAATGGTGAAGTATTTGCTAGATATGTTGGCACTAACTGCAGGAATGGTTCCCCTATGAAGAAAATCTGGGTTCCCAAAAGTTGTGTTGAAAGTCTTCAGGTGAATGTCCTCATGACACCACCTATGAAGAACCGGAACCCCAGATGAAATTCTTCATATGGACCAAACTCTTCATATGGATCCAAGTCCTCATATGGACCAAATTCTTCACGAGGATCAAATTCCTCAACTGGATCAAAGTACTCATATGATTATCATCGTGCTAACAACTTTGTCTCGCAGGGTAGAGCTAAGGGCTATGAATATGTGCATTATTCTTCAAACCATTATGTTCATAAGTCCTCGAAGAATTACTCTGCTTATTCATATGCTTACCCTAACCCCTACTATGCTAAGCGAAATGGTTTGGCATCTTTGCCACCTTTCTCACATGGTGCTCGCAGGATGATGAACTCTTTGCCACCCCTCCGGATGTGGGTGGTGAAGAAAAGAACTAATCTCTTCAGAGGTCAGGTCTCGCACGCACTCTATCGTCTCAAGAATTTCTTTCAGGGACGACAAAATGCTCGAAAGGACGCAGCGAATAATGATGAAATGAACCTTCATTTCACACGCCCTCATCCGCTATAATCTGTTTATCGCTTGATGAAATTCATCGATTAACTTGATATCATATTCTTCACCGATGAAGCATATGAGATTGTAAGTTACACTAATTCATCTGCAGGATGATCAACCCAAAACCACCGAATGGGTCCTCGATAGTGGATGCACAAATCACATGATTGGTGACAAGAATCTATTGATGGATGCTCCCTTATCACCTTCATCTCTGAAGCATATCATCTTTCTTGACAAAGGCAAAAGTCGTATTGGGTCTTGGTAAGGTTGCTATTTCTAAGGAAAAGCACATGGACAAAGTCATGCTTGTTGAGTCCTTAGGATACAATCTCATGTCGATCTCAATGCTTTGTGATCTTGATATGGTTGTTGTCTTTGGCAAATATCGCTGTGTTGTGATTATGGAAGTCGACAATTCCAAAGTCTTCGAAGGCTTTAGGAGAGGAGATCTGTATATTGTTGATTTCTCTACAGGACCACAACCAGCTGTATGTCTACTTGCAAAAGCTTCAGAAGGCTGGCTATGGCATCGACGACTTGGTCATGCAGGCATGAGGAATTTGAACACGCTTGCGAAGAAGACGCATGCCATGGCATTGAGAATGTCAAATTCCTCAAGGATCACTTATGCGGAGCATGTGAAGCCGGAAAAATGACCAAGGCCAAGCATCCAGCGAAGACTATCATGACCACTACACGTCCATTCGAATTGCTTCACATGGACCTCTTCGGACCTAACCATTATTCAGCAGTCACTAATGATGCATCTTTATATGGTTTTGTCATTGTTGATGATTATTCTCGATATACATGGGTACACATTGTTACTTACAAACATGAAGTGCGGAAGTCTTCAAACGATTTTCCTCGAGGGCTTCAACCAACTTTGGTGTGAAGATCAAGCATATCGAAGTGACAATGGAACCGAGTTCAAGAATTCTGGTCTTGATGCCTATCTTGATGAACTTGGTATTACTCATGAATTATCTCGCTCCCTATACTCCTCGTGAGAATGGCGTCGTGGAGTGCAAGAATGTAACTCTTGTTGAGATGGCACGCACTATGCTTGATGAATACAAAACGCCTCGGCGTTTTGGATTGATGCAATTGATCCGCTCGCCACATCATCAACAGAGTATATCTTCACAAATTCTTCAAGAAGACTGCCTATGAACTCCTCAACGACAAGAAACCCAATGTGAGTTATTTCAAAGTCTTGATTGCTAAATGTTGGATTAGAGATCCTCACCACAACTCTAAATTTGCACCGAAAGCACATGAAGGTTTTATGCTTGGTTACGGAAAGGACTCGCACACCTACTGAGTCTTCAACATTGTTCTTCACAAGATTGTCGACTTTGTAGATGTGCGGTTCGATGAAACTAATGGCTCGCAAAGATAGCACCTACCTTACGTGTTAGATGAACCAGCACCGAGGATGCTATCAAGCTCAAGGCAACCGAGGATGTCATTCCTATTGAAGAATCATGAAGAATTCATTCCTGTTCATGAAGAACGCCGAGTGATGCACCGAAGAACATGATGAGGAAAATGGTGTGAAGAAAATGCTGATCAAAATCCTCGTGACAACCCACTCATCCACGCGTTGCAAAAGAAGTGCAAGTGGAGAAGATCATCGATGACATTAACGCACCAGTCCTCTCACACGCCAAAAGCCTCACACTTATCTAACTTTTGTGGGCACTATGCTTTTGTCTCTATCTCAGAGCCCACTAAGGTAGATGAAGCATTTCGGAGCCAGTGGATTCAGGCTATGCAAGAAGAATTACATCATTCGAGTTGAACAATGTCAGGATTTGGTCAATCGCCTGGATCCTCGCAAGCATAATATCATTGGCACAAAGTGGATCTACCGCAACAAGCAAGATGAAAATGGCCTTGTGGTGAGGAATAAGGCACGACTAGTAGCTCAAGGCTACACACAGTTGAAGGAATTGATTTCGATGAAACTTTTGCACTGTTGCTAGACTTGAGGCTATTCGTGATTTTACTTGCCTATGCTAACCATCATGATATCATCTTATATCAAATGGATGTGAAAAGTGCATTCCTCAATGGTAAGCTTGAGGAAGAAGTATATGTTGCTCAACCCCTGTGTTTTGAAGATCCCAAGAATCTCGACAAAGTCTTCAGACTCAATAAGGCCCTCTATGGCCTCAAGCAAGCCCTCGGCGTGGTATGATACATTGAAGGAATTCTTCGTGAAGAATGGCTTCACACCCGATTCACTTGACCCTACTCTGTTTACTAAATCATATGATGGTGAACTGTTTGTGTGCCAAATATATGTTGATGATATTATCTTTGGCTGTCCTAACCAACGATACAGTGATGAATTTGCCTATATGATGAGTGAAGAATATCAAATGTCTATGATGGGAGAATTAAAATTCTTCTTAGGTCTTCAAATTAAATCGTGAAGAATGGCATATTCATATCTCAGAGAAATACCTCAAAGATGTTCGAGGAAATTCGCATGCAAGATTGCAAAGCGTCAAAATTCCTATGCCCACAAATGGCCATCTATGCACCGATGAAAATGGTATTGACTTCGATCACAAGGTATACCGCCCATGATTGGTTCTTTATTGTACTTATGTGCATCTAGGCCGGATATAATGCTTAGTGTTTGCATGTGTGCCCGATTTCAAGCTGCACCAAGGAATCACACCATAAGGCTGTGAAGCATATTCTTCGATATCTAGCTCACACACCAACACTAGAATTATGGTACCCCAAGGGCTCTGGTTTTGATCTCATTGGATATTCGACTCGACTATCTTTGGTGATCGTGTGGACCGCAAGTCAACATCCGCACTTGTCATTTCCTCGGACGATCTTTGGTCCGTTGGTCCTCGAAGAAAGCAGAATCTGCGTATCACATCTCTCATCTGAAGCTGAATACATTGCTGCTGGCTCATGTTGTGCTCAACTGCTTTGGATGAAGCAAACCCTCAAGGACTATGGCCTCAACGTGAAGAATGTGCCTCTCCTCTGCGACAATGAGAGTGCCATCAAGATTGCTCACAACCCAGTTCAGCACTCGAAGACAAAGCACATTCAGATTCGTCATCATTTTCTTCATGATCATGTGTTGAAGGGCGACATCTCCATCGAGCATGTGAAGACTGAAGAACAACTAGCTGATATCTTCACTAAGCCCTTGGATGAGAAGAGATTTAGCAAGTTACGGTGTGAGCTAAATATCTTAGAGTCTTCGAATGTTCTTTGAAAAGGACACACATCCTAACACTTATGCAAAATTGATGACTTAGATGTGCAACACATGAAGAAACGTTTTTCTTCAATCAATGAAGAATAACACTCTAAGTGTGAAGAAATTAATGAAGAATTTGATTCTCAGAACCCTACGACAATTGTACGCGGTGTCTGAAATCATCATTCTTATACGGTGGGTAACTCCACCACAAAAAGTTGAAAATCTTCAATTTGAGTTTTTCCTCAGTTTTTATAAATTGTTCAGTTTTTTAAATTCTTCAACTTTGCAAAATCTTCACTGATTCCGTCGTTTTTCTTCATTGGCTATATATAACATATGAGTTTATGTCCTCTACAGCATTCACTTATTGCTATTTCTTCAAGATGTTTTTTTGCTAAGTGAATGTGATCGGACCCTTCCCCCTCTATGCTATACTCAACCCAATCTATTCACAAATTCTTCATGTGCGTTCTATTTTGAAACTCGTTCAAAGTCTTCACTATGTCCTTGTCAGCTGAAGAAATTGCGAACGAAACTTTAAAACAAATCTTATCCAGATTTTCGGTTTTACCGCTCAAACCGTTCCGTATCCCACGATACATTAGTTTATTCACCCATGATCTTACACGATCTCATCTGCACAGTACGTGGGTGACACATGTCGCGTGAAGAAGAAAGGGCAGGGGCATGTTCGTCCCAAAATCTTCGGGCGAACAGTTTTCACTGTGGCTATAAATACCCCTCTCCCCTCCTTACTTCATTTACTCTGCTCGGTCGCTGTCTCTCGCTCGAGCTCCTCAAACCCTAGCGCCGCCGCTACTCCATCGTCGCCGGTGAGGAAGAGCTTCGCTGCCTCAACCTTGTTGCCGTTGTACTCGCGCCGGTTGCGGAAATCTTCACTCCGCCGCCGCCGTAGCTGTCTCCCTCTGCCAAGTTAGGGCGTGGGAGATCTCACTTGACGAACTTCACTACAGTTCATCTCTGTTCGTCGTGTTCTTCAGTTCGGGTAATTATAAGTCACTTTTATTACTCGCTTTGATTCTCAAATCTTTCTGAAAATCTTCAAAGGTGTTTTATTCGTCAAATCTTCACATATGAACACCTCACACACTATATGCTCTTGATTTATCTTTCTAAGCATTCATTTCTTCAAGATTCCTCAATTGTGCGGATTTTCAATCTGCATACTCTCGAACCTAAGACAAAACGCTTAGTGAAATTCCTCAAGGCTCAACTGGTCAAATTCTCAAAACTTGTTCCTTTTGAAAAATCTTCGAGAACGATATGACCTCTCCAAATTCCTCGCACCTACACTCGCTCACATCGTACTCATGTCCGCCGCTGAATCACTAGGTTCCCATCAACTTAACTCATTTGGAGCGTTCCTCAAGAAAAACTGCATACTTCTTGAGTGTTCTATTGTTCAAATTCCTCATCCAAGAAAATGGCGAAGGCAAGAGACCGCAGAAAGGAGGAAAGAAACCGGAGGTCATGACCGCCTTTGAGTTTCGATGAAATTTACAAAGATTACTGCACACCTGATGAATCCAAGTTTGGCAAGGAGACCAAAAATCAGCGCAAAGTGCGCATCCAGAGGATAGAACGAAGATGGGCACGAGAATGGAGTGAATATCGCTATGTTACTCCCAAATACATGAGGAAATTCGCCTTAAACCCTCCATGCCCAAGAGCTCCATTGACACCTGGCCAAGTCGCTGATCCCACCAGCATCAATCGTGGTGAAGACTTTCCTGAAGAATGGTCCAGGCGCCAAGCCAAATTGGCAAGACAGGTCAAGGAGGCAGTGAGGAAATTCAATGAGGATTCTGCTGCTGCTGCTGCCGCTGAGACCTCGGTCAAGCCGAGGAAATCAATGCCGAAGAAGCCTGCTCGCAAGCCCAGTGCTTCACCATCAGCGCCCTCACGGCCCAGTTCCTTAGCCGCGCCCTCAAGGCAAATTCCTCAGACTGCTGCTACTCACTCCAAATCCTCAGCAGCTCCCTCCAAGTCCTCAACTCCTGTGCATCTTGCTACATGTCAAAGGACTCAGGGTTTCTCGATTGCTTCTGGTGTCTCAGCAAGTTCCTCAGCTGCACCAATGTCCTCATCAGGCCCCACTCTGCTGAAGACAAAAGCAACAGCTGGACGCGGTCCTCGCCCAAGTCCAAAGAAGAAACAGGTTGCCTTCAATGTACCCTCTGATGATGAAGCTTCTGATGAAGAACTTGCAGAAATCATCAGAGACAGACTGACAAAGGCCGCTAGAGCCAAAGGAACAAATGTGCCTCTGCTTTTGGATCCGAAGAAGATCCTTGACTTCATCGACCTATGGCATCAAGATCCAAACACTCCAATACCGGATCTGCCACTGACTCCTGGTCAAAGTCATATGCTGAACCATTTCATCGCTGAAGAGAAATGGAAATTTGAAAAGGCTCATGAGATTAAGAGAACACAAGCCAGAAAGGAGAAGCTTCTGAGGAAGAACATCGTCAACTTAACTCCTGAAGAACTTCTCAAAGCACAATCTGAGATCCAAGCCCTCAGCAAGGATTTCGATGCTTACAATGCTGATTGGCAAGGAGCCAAGGTGAGATTCGTCAATTTGACGAAGAAAATGACAATTGTTGCAGCCCCATCGCAACAAGAAAATCCTTAGGCTGAAGACTCGCCACCGCTTTGAAGAACATGCCAAGACTATCGATGACTTTCAGCATGCCGATGAAAATACAAGTTCTGTGGCTGATGACTCCATTCCAGCCGTGAAGAAATTCCTGTGCCATCCACTAGTGGTGCGCTCAAGAAAGCTGAAGAGATCAGGCAACTACACTGGGCCATACCAAGAAACCGAACCACAGTCCTCAGCTCCTCCTGCGCCAACACCAACTCCAATTCTTCCTTCTGCTTATGAAGTGAAGAAGACAAAGGCTGCAGAACGAGCTGCAGTGAAGAAGAGGAAGGCATCAGCTGCGTCAAATTCTTCGGCTGCGAAGAAAATGAAGCCAATGACCAGCTCACTTGAAAATCCTATTGATGCCGTTCCCATTTCCTCCATGTCGTCTAAGGAAATTGTTCCTTATGGAGAAGATTACACGATCCCAAGCGGATCTGATGAAGATAATCGATCTGTTGCTACCTCAGAATAGTTTGATGAAGAAATTGAAGTGGAAGCATTCCCTTCACCGCCATCGCTTCTCACCCGTGCCTCGGTTCACACACCAAGAGGCTGGTGTTGAGGAAATTGAAAAGAAGATGAAGACGTGGATATTGGGTGCACTACACGGTGATGAACGATGACTTTTGGGAAAGTCAAGATCCCAATACTCCTCTCTTCACTCCGATTCAACAAGTTCCTCGGTCCCTGCTACAACTGCTCAATTGGGCTCAAGAAACTCATCCCACATCGTCTGTCAATGAAGAAATTCCAGCCGCTAGCGCTGAAGAACCCACTGCTGATCCCCAAACTGCACAAGAAGAGGAACCAGAAATTCCTCAGCCTGAAGGACCTAAGATCGTGATTCCTGAGGTTGTGCTGCAAATCACAGACATTCCTTTGCCCAAACCAAAGAATCCGTTCTCGAGCAAGCAAAAATTCAAGGTTGAAGACTTCTTTTCTGAGCATGTGTTCTTCATCGCCATAATCCATATGACTCTGCTCGCATGAGGAAACGACGCTTCTGGACTCCTACTCAAGCAAACTTCTATTCCTCAGTGCTATTTGACAAGGACAAGATCTTCGACCATGAGCATATTCCTCATGTGGATATGGAATCTCCGCCGTGCTTCGAGCCAATACTCCGAGTTATTCATGATGCAAAGCTCATCAATTTCAGACCGATATCGTGGATCGAATGAAGAACTCATTCTTCGATTCTATGCCACCCGCACATCACCGGAGATGTCAAGATATCAATTCATGGGTGCTGGATTGATGACGAAAACACTCACTACAAGGCACCAGCAATGAATTGCTTCGTGTCCTTCCTCTTGATCCTCCCCATGAAATCGCACGTTGCATCTACAATGACCGCGAATCGTCTCGATCATTTTATGCAAGTGCTCATGAAGCCGTTGAAGCCAGGACAGGCCCCTCGAACCAAATTCCTCGTCAAGGAATTGCTGTATGTGCCTTGGACTGTCTATAGAATCTTGACAAAGACAATGAGTCCCATCAAAGGCCACGACTCAAATGATGAGGATGTCGTTGGCATCATGAAGAACATGCTTTTCAATATCATTCATGGCGTTCCTGTCAACTTCCATGATTTCTTCATGAGGACTCTGGCTAATGTTGCAATGTCACCTTTTGAGCTGAAGCCATATGCGCCTTGGATTATGAGATTCATAAGGGCAAGATCTTCATCGAACTACAAGGTCGACACTCGAACCATGGCAGCTACTTGCCGCCCATTGATGTCCTCAAGCGACCAGTTTCATCATCTGATGATAAGGGCAAGGCAGCAGCTGTGATTGATGAAGGCACTCGTCCATTGGATGGTCAATTTCGTCTCGCTACATCTTACTCCACCAATGACGATTCTCGCAACACATGACACCGCCGCAAATACCTCAGCCAAGCAAAAGCCTCAAGCAACAAAGACCCATGGTGATGACCGATCGTGAGTTACTCCTCGTCTTCATCGGAAGGTTGAACGCAATCGAAATGGGTGAAGCGCCAATTTGCTGCAATTCTTCACAACATGACCTCAACACATAATGCAGTGAGAAAACTCAAGATACCTTCATGAAACCCTCAACCGCACTGGCTGTTCTCAATCATGTATATTTCAGCGGAAGAATTGAAGACTATGGGTCTTCGTGAAGCATTTTGGTCTCGCACCACCTCCAAAGAAATTCAAGAGAGTCAAAGTTCCCGATCGGTGGCGGTTCTTATTCTTCATCGCGAAACCGATGAACATGAAGATTTGGACGACACTGCGGCATGCCCTACTTCAACAACCAACCCCGACAACGCTGGCGCTCCTCCATCAACTTGAAAATCTTCAGGGGCATCCTCAGTTTTGATCCTTTTGGTCATTTGATGACAAAGGGGGAGAAATCTGAGTTAGTCTTCAGGCAGGTTTATATTATGGGCGTTTTTATTAAGTTACAACTCTCGTTCTTCCGAAACTTTTATTGGATCGAGTTGTAATCTTAAATCCGATGGTGCCCTGATACTTTTGGTCGTGCTCTGATGCTTTTGATGCACTGAGCTCTGAAACTTTTGATGTGCTATTCCGCATGCTTATTCCTTGTCAATATTATTGCATGCATGCTGAATCTCATCAGGCACCATATTTAATCATGCATTTCAAATTCTTCATATTATATATCAAATGCGTGTATGAATTACAAGATATAGGGGGAGATCTCCATGATTCAATTCTTCAAATCTGCATTACCTCAAAAGCAAATTCCTCACTATGCACATATTCAGCGGGAGTTCTTCTATATCTTGCAATTAAATTCCTCAATATCAGTATTTACACTTCATATGTTTATCCCCGTTGAAAACTTAACCTATGTTGTCATCAATCACCAAAAAGGGGGAGATTGTAAGTGCATCTAGTGCCCCTTAGTGATTTTGGTGTATTGAAGACTTATAGGTTAAGTAACTCATGCGTTTGTAAGTGTACACAAGTCTATAATTCTATGAGGAGTTTGATATTTACAGAGAAAGTCGACCCCTAAAAATGAAGTTCTTCGATTGAAGACTTTGTTATTCTGAAGACTTTCTGAAGACTTTGAAAGTGAAGAAATTGGTGTGACCTTGAAGACTTGATATTCATTCGAGGAATATGAAGCGTGAAGACTTTTGTTTTCATAGTTTCATTTTCTCTTTCTTGAGTCATAGGAAACACCGTGATCGTTAAAGGGGTCGAGGAAATACTAAGGAAAAATTTCCATGTGATGCTCAACTCAAAATCCTACACCTACCAATCCTTCGAGTGAAGCCATTGAAATCTCATACAGTTCAGTCAAGTTCTTGATGATGAGACGCAGTTCTTCCAGTCATCGATGACTTTGCTCGATCGAGGAGTTAGGAATTCGCCAGCGAATTGCCTACATAGTGAGGAACATGATAGCCCCGAGGAATTTGAGAGTCAAATTTCCGACCGTTCTTTGTTGCTTACGGCTGTCCCAAAATATCTTATCCACCTAACGGTCATATCATTGAAGGGCATTTATGTCTTATCATGTCGGGCTGCTCCTAGGCTATAAATAGCCGCCCCTACAACCACTAGCTGGTTGGCTGCCCGAGAGAACTTGAAACTTGTCATTTGAGAGCAACCCATCCTCCGAGGACTTTGAGCGAAAATCATCAAGTGAGGAAAATCCCAAAACCAAACCCCCACAAACCCAAACGTGATTGAGCATCATCAAGAAATTGATCTGCGTGGATCCGACG
Organism: Aegilops speltoides; assembly: GCA_021437245.1. Classification (NCBI taxonomy): domain Eukaryota; kingdom Viridiplantae; phylum Streptophyta; class Magnoliopsida; order Poales; family Poaceae; genus Aegilops; species Aegilops speltoides. Next base: position 314,031,351 of record CM038143.1, read on the forward strand.
CTTGTTACCTTTGAAGACTGTGCTTCTTCCAGACGGTTAGGCGCCAAGGTCTAGAGCGCCCAAGAGGAATTGTGGATCGCCGAGTGACCAAGTCTGTGAAGGTTTGGAAGTCACCAAGACTTACCACGAGTGATTGGACGAGGCCTGCGTGGTCTTAGTTCAAGGAGAATACGGTGAGGACTGGGTGTCCTAAGTTGCGGCTCGAGATCGGGTGTCCGGACTGTGTGTCCTCGAGTTTAAATACTCGGCCGCTCCAACCAGACGCATAACCGAGACAGCAGTTGGAACTGGTTTACCAAATCATTGTCTTCACCAACCGGTGGTTCTATTTCCTCAACTCTTTCATTTCCTCATTCTTGTGTTGAATGTTGTTCATATCGTGCTTGAAGACTTTGATCAAGACTTTCACAAATTCCTCAGTTCAATTTCTTCAGTCTGTTTGTCTTCATCTTGTTATCCTGTGTTTACGGTTTCCGTACTCTGTTTTAGTCTTCATTTCATCATGCTGACTATGTGTGTATCCTGTTATGTTTACTTCTGAGTACATATTCCGCTGCAAGTAGTTCTTCGCTAAGGAATTTCCTCACCAGCAAATTCCTTAGTGAAAAATTCATAAAAATCGCCTATTCACCCCCCCCTCTAGTCGATTTAACGCACTTTCAATAGCGCTGAAGAACTCAAGACTATGGGTCTCAAGCAAGAATTTGACTAGTCTGCACCTCCTCCGAAGAAATTCAAGAGGATCAAAGTTCCTGATCTGGTGGCCAGCTCTTATTCTTCATCGCGTGACACTGATGAATATGAAGATTTGGACGACACTGCGGCAGGCCCTGCTACAACAAACAACCCCGACAACGCTGGCGCTCCTCCATCAACTTGAAATTCTTCAGGGGCGTTAGTCCTCAGTTTCAAATCCTTTGGTCATTTGATGACAAAGGGGGAGAAATCTGAGTTAGTCTTCAAGCGGGTCTATATTATGGGCGTTTTTTTAAGTTGCAACTCTCGTTCTTCCGAAACTTTTATCGGATCGAGTTGTAATCTTAAACCCGATGGTGCTCTGATACTTTTGGATGGTGCTTTTGTTGCACTATGCTCTGATACTTTTGATGCTTTCGGCATGCTTATTCCTCATTAACATTATTGCACGCATGCCGAATTTCATCAGGCACCATATTTCATCATGCATTTCAAATTCTTCGTATTATTTATCAAATGCATGTATGAATTACAAGATATAGGGGGAGTTCTCCATGATTCAACTCTTCAAATGTGCATTGCCTGAAAAGCAAATTCCTCACTATGCACATCTTCAGGGGGAGTTCTTCTATATGTTGCAATCAAATTCCTCAATATCAGTATTTACACTTCATATGTTTATCCCCGTTGAAAACTTAACCTATGTTGTCATCAATCACCAAAAGGGGAGATTGTAAGTGCATCTAGTGCCCTTAGTGATTTTGGTGTATTGAAGACTTATAGGTTAAGGGACTGATGCGCTTGTGAGTGTACACAGGTCCATAAGTCTATGAGGAGTTTGATATTTACAGAGAAAGTCGACCCTAAAAATGAAGTTCTTCGATCAAGACTTCGATATTCGAAGACTTTCTGAAGACTTTGAAAGTGAAGAAATTGGTGTGACCTTGAAGACTTGATATTCACTTGAGGAACATGAAGCGTGAAGACTTTTGTTTTCGTAGTTTCATTTTCTCTTTCTTGAGTCATAGGAAACACCGTACTGTTAAAGGGGTCGAGGAAATACTAAGGAAAAATTTCCATGTGATGCTTAACTCAAAATCCTACACCTACCAATCCCTTCGAGTGAAGCCATTGGAAATCTCATACAGTTCAGTCAATTTCTTGAGGTGAGACGCAGTTCTTCCGGTCCTTGAGGAGTTTGCTCGATCGAGGAGGAACATGATAGCCCCGAGGAATTTGAGAGTCAAATTTTCGACCGTTCTTTGTCTTCTTTGCCGGCTGTCCCAAAATATCTTATCCACCTAACGGTCATATCATTGAAGGGCATTTATGTCTTATCATGTCGGGCTGCTCCTAGGCTATAAATAGCCGCCCCTACAACCACTAGCTGGTTGGCTGCCCGAGAGAACTTGACACTTGTCATTTGAGAGCAACCCATCCTCCGAGGACTTTGAGCAAAAATCATCAAGTGAGGAGAATCCCAAAACCAAACCCCACAAACCCAAAGTGATTGAGCATCATGAAGAAATTGATCTGCGTGGATCCGACGCTTGTTACCTTTGAAGACTGTGCTTCTTCCAGACGGTTAGGCGTCAAGGTCTAGAGCATCCAAGAGGAATTGTGGATCGCCGAGTGACCAAGTCTGTGAAGGTTTGGAAGTCACCTGAAGACTTACCACGAGTGATTGGAAGAGGCCTGCGTGGTCTTAGTTCAAGGAGAATACGGTGAGGACTGGGTGTCTTGAGTTGCGGCTCAGTGACTGGGTGTCCGGGACAGCGTGTCCTCGAGTTTAAATACTCAGCTGCTCCAACCAGATGTACAACTGAGACAACATTTGGAACTGGTTTACCAAATCATTGTCTTCACCAACTAACTGGTTCTATCTCCTCAACCCTTTCATTTCCTCATTACTGTGTTCAGTGTTTATTCATATCTGTGCTTGAAGACTTTGACTGAAGACTTTCTCAAATTCCTCAGTTCAATTTCTTCAGTCTGTTTGTCTTCATCTTGTGTTATCCTGTGATTACGCTTCCTGTACTCTGTGCTTGTCTTCACTTCATCATGATGACCATGCTTGTATTCTGTTATGCTTACTTCTGAGTACTTATTCTGCTGCAAGTAGTTCTTCGCTAAGGAATTTCCTCACCAGCAAATTCCTCAGTGAAGAATTCATAAAAATCGCCTATTCACCCCCCCTCTAGTCGATATAATGCACTTTCACAGGATCACTTCATTAGGAGAATGATGTGATGGACATGACCCATCCGTTAGCTTAGCATTATGATTGTTTAGTTTCATCTCTACTGCTTTCTTCATGACTTATACAAGTTCCTCAGACTATGAGAGTATGCAACTCCCGAATATCGGAGGAACACTTTGTGTGCTACCAAACGTCACAACATAAAAGGATGATTATAAAGGTGCTCTACATGTGTCTCCGAAGGTGTTTGTTGGATTGGCATAGATCGAGATTAGGATTTGTCACTCCGTGTTTCAGAGAGGTATCTCTGGGCCCTCTCGGTAATACTCATCACTATAAGCCTTGCAAGCATTGTGACTAATGAGTTAGTTGCGGGATGAAGTATTACGAAATGAGTAAAGAGACTTGATGGTAACAATTGAACTAGGTATTGAGATACCGACGATCGAATCTCGGGCAAGTAACATACCAATGACAAAGGGAACAACGTATGTTGTTATGCAGTTTGACTGATAAAGATCTGCGTTGAATATGTAGGAACCAATATGAGCATCCAGGTTCCGCTATTGGTTATTGAGCAGAGAGATGTCTCGGTCATGTCTACATAGTTCTCGAACCCGTAGGGTCCGCACGCTTAACGTTTGATGACGATTGGTATTATGAGTTTATGTGATATGTTGCACCAAAGATTGTTCGGAGTCTCGGATGTGATCACGGACATGATGAGGAGTCTCGAAATGGTTGAGACATAAAGATTGATACATTGGACGACTATACTCGGACACCGGAAGTGTTCTGGAAAAGTTTCGGATAAACCCGGAGTGCCGGAGGGTTACCGGAACCCCCCGGGGAACTAATGGGCCTGGATGGGCCCTAGTGGAGAGAGAGGGGCCGACCAGGGCAGGACGCGCCCCCCTCCCCCCAAGTCCGAATAGGACAAGGAAGGGGGGGCGCCCCCTTGCCTTCCCTCTCTCCCTCTCCTTCCTTCCCCTCCATTACCCAAGTTGGAAACCTACTAGGAATAGGATTCCCAGTAGGAATCCTACTTGGGGCGCGCCCTACAGGGGCTGGCCGGCCTCCCCCCTTACTCCTTTATATACGGGGGCAGGGGGGCACCCTAGGACACACAAGTTGACAATTGTTTAGCCGTGTGCGGTGCCCCCCTCCAGAGTTACACACCTCGGTCATATCGTCATAGTGCTTAGGCGAAGCCCTGCGCTGGTAACTTCATCATCACCGTCACCACGCCTTCGTGCTAACGAAACTCTCCCTCCGCCTCAACTGGATCAAGAGTACGAGGGACATCTCCGAGCTGAACGTGTGCTGAACGAAGAGGTGCCTTACATTAGGCGCTTTGATCGGTTGGATTGCGAAGACGTTCGACTACATCAACCGCATTAACTAAACACTTTCGTTTTCGGTCTACGAGGGTACGTGGACACACTCTCCCCTCTTGTTGCTATACATCTCCTAGATAGATCTTGCGTGATCGTAGGAAATTTTTTGAAATTACCGTGTTCTATACAATGAAATCGGGTCTGCACCATGATTAAACAACTCTTAGTAATCTTCTTTACTTATGAGTTTGTACTCGATCACGTCATTCCTAGCCTGCTCGGCTATATCATTATCATGCGGATTCTAACTGTGTTACCTGGTGAAAGAACATGCGGTGCCCCCATGTTTGGTTTTGGTAATTGATGACAATCTCTATGGACTAATGGTTGCCTTGAGTTATATTTGAAGGTTTTGTCCATAGGCTTTTCTTGAAGTCCATGTGTTGGTTTCAAGGAGTTTATGAGTTGACCAAGGTGCTATTAAGGAATTATCCAAAGATTGGTCATACATCATCCAAATGAAGAGAGTTGGAAAGATTCAAGGTTGATCAAGACTAAGTCAAGAGTGAATCAAGTTGATCAACTCACAAAGTGTAGAAGATGTACCGAGAGGGATCAAGTGATCCCATGGTATCGTAAGCATTGTCAATTACGCTCTTTGTACTAACCCATGGTCTTCGTGAGAGTTCTTTGTGAGGTTAGGACGCGATGTGCAAGTTCAAGTAATGCATCATGAAGAGATCAAGTGCTTGAAGCTTGCCGCCCATTGTGGTGACAATGGACTTGTGAAGATGAGCCGAAGAGTGGCTCACCCATAGTGGACTATGGAGGAGCAATCATCTAGTCTTCATCGAGCCAACGCAATCAAGAAAGGTGGTCCAACTTGAGGGAGTCCAGATCTTCATCATCTAGCTCAAGTGGACCATGTGCAAGGCAAAGGTTTTCCCTTGATAGGTTTTCTATTTTACCGGTCTCATGGTGGTAGTTGGGAGACCGGGTTATAGGATCATTTGCCGTACTATCAACGGGGGCTCTCAAGTTGGTAGTTGATCGTATCGTTTGTAGAGAGCTCAAACCATTGCATCCGTGCATCATGTTTCTTGGTTCTTGTTTGGTTCTCTTTGTGAGTCTTAGAGCTTATGGTCATCTTGATGACAAGCTTGAGTTCATCGAAAACGGCATTTGCTTGCGTCTTCTATGATGTTTTCGGTGTTGGAGGTTTTACCGGTCTTATCCGAGGAATGGCTCTCACCATTTTCTTATAGGCCTTTTCTATTGTTCTTATTATTGATATTTCTTTAAAGATTGTGTTATCCCTTGTCACTAGCTTTCCAACAAACTTGGTTTCATCGAATTTGGAGTCCGTTTGCAAAAGTTGTGGCAGTTTTGGTGTTCTGAAAAGGCTGCAGCGGTACTACCGCGAATTGGAGCGGATGCAATTTTTTATTACCGCTCCAGAGCGGTACTACCGCGGCTCCTACAGCGGTAGTACCGCTGCGGACCAAAAACTCGTCCCAAGTCCTGCGGTGGTAGGCCCGGATGTAATTTTTTAGTATCGCTCGCAAGCAGTAGTACCGCTACCCTTAGCAGTAGTACCGCTACCCCTAGCGGTAGTACCGTGAGGTCAAGCGGTACTACCACTCTGACGGTTCTTCTGGCCTTTTTGCCTCCTCGCTGTTGTGTTTCAAAGGGGTACTACCGCCCTAGCGGTAGTACCGCTCTGTGCGGGCTGTGAGCATAACAGTTGGATTTTTCCCCACCTATAAAAGGGGGTCTTCTTCCCCATTGAACCTCATCTTTTTGAGCTCGTGTTCTTCCTCCATTGTTGACCTTCTTTGAGCTTGCTAACTCTCAATCCCTCCTATGATTCTTGCTATTTCTTGATGGAAAAGAGAGAGGAGATCTAGATCCACGTTTCCACCAATCACTTTCTCCTCTAAGTGAGGGGAACCCCTTGAATCTAGATCTTGGAGTTCTTCGTGTTCTTCTTCCATTCTTCCTCTCATTTTCCTCCCTAGCATTAGTTGCTTTGGTGGGATTTGGGAGAGAAGGATTTGGGCACTCCGTGTGCCCTTGCCATTGCATTTGGTGCATCGGTTTGAGTTCTCCACATGATACGTGGAAGTTACAAGTTGAGAAGCTTATTACTCTTGGGTGCTTGGTGCCCTTGAGCTTGTTCCTCTTGGGTGCTTGGGCACCCTAGACGGTTGGTGCTGTTTGGAGCTCAACCATTGTGGTGTAAAGCTCCGGGCAAGCATCGGGGTCTCCAATTAGGTTGTGGAGATCGCCCCGAGCAATTTGACGGGTACCGGTGACCGCCCCCAAGGGTTGCCAAAGTGTACGAGTTCGGTGACCGCCCCAAGGGTCGCCATTCGTACGGGTTCGGTGACCGCCCTCAAGGGTCCATTAGTGGAATCACGGCATCTTGCATTGTGCGAGGGCGTGAGGAGATTACGGTGGCCCTAGGGGCTTCTTGGGGAGCATTGTGCCTCCACACCGCTCCAAACGGAGATTAGCATCCGCAAGGGTGTGAACTTCGGGATACATCATCGTCTCCGCGTGCCACGGTTATCTCTTACCTGAGCCCTTTACTTATGCACTTTACTTTGTGATAGCCATATTGTTCTTTGTCATATATCTTGCTATCACATAGTTGCTTATCTTGCTTAGCATAAGTTGTTGGTGCACATAGGTGAGCCTAGTTGTTGTAGGTTTTGTTCTTGAAAATTAACCGCTAGGTTTATTCCGCATTTGTTCAAGCCTAAACCGTAATTATTTTAAAGCGCCTATTCACCCCCCCTCTAGGCGACATCCTCGATCTTTCATCTGGTCAGTTGATACGTCTCCAACGTATCTATAGATTTTGATTGCTCCATGCTACTTTATCTACTGTTTTGGACTATATTGGGCTTTATTTTCCACTTTTATATTATTTTTGGGACTAACCTATTAACCGGAGGCCCAGCCTAGAATTGCTGTTTTTTTGCCTATTTCAGTATTTCGAAGAAACGGAATATCAAACGGAGTCCAAACGGAATGAAACCTTCGGAAACGTGATTTTCTCACCGAACGTGATCCAGGAGACTTGGACCCTGCTCCAAGGAACAACAGAGGCGGTCACGAGGGTGGGGGACGCCCCCCTAGGGCGGGCCCCCTGCCTCGTGGCCCCCCTGTTGCTCCACCGACGTACTCCTTCCTCCTATATATACCTACATACCCCCAAACGATCAGAACAGGAGCCAAAAACCTAATTCCACCACCGCAACTTTCTGTATCCACGCGATCCCATCTTGGGGCCTGTTCCGGAGCTCCGCCGGAGGAGGCATCCACCATGGAGGGCTTCTACATCAACACCATAGCCCCTCTGATGAAGTGTGAGTAGTTTACTTCAGACCTTCGGGTCCATAGCTAGTAGCTAGATGGCTTCTTCTCTCTTTTTGGATCTCAATACAGTGTTCTCCCCCTCTCTCGTGGAGATCTATTCGATGTAATCTTCTTTTTGCGGTGTGTTTGTTGAGATCGATGAATTGTGGGTTTATGATCCATCTTATCTATGAATAATATTTGAATCGTCTCTGAATTCTTTTATGTATGATTGAGTTATCTTTGCAAGTATCTTTGAATTATCTGTTTGGTTTAGCCAACTAGATTGGTAGTTCTTGCAATGGGAGAAATGCTTAGCTTTGGGTTCAATCTTGCGGTGTCCTTTCCCTGTGATAGAAGGGGCAGCAAGGCACGTATTGTATTGTTGCCATCAAGGATAACAAGATGTTTTTTTATCATATTGCATGAATTTATCCCACTACATCATGTCATCTTGCTTAAGGCGTTACTCTGTTTTTAACTTAATACTCTAGATGCATGCTAGATAGCGGTTGATGAGTGGAGTAATAGTAGTAGACGCAGAATCGTTTCGGTCTACTTGTCTGGGACGTGATTCCTATATACATGATCATACCTAGATATACTCAAAACTATGCTCAATTTTGTCAATTGCTCAATAGTAATTTGTTCACCCACCGTAGAATATCTATGCTCTTGAGAGAAGCCACTAGTGAAACCTATGGCCCCCGGGTCTATTCTCATCATATCAATCTCCATTACTTTAATACTTTCTTTGTTTTTTACTTTGCCTTTTACTTTTTACTTTGCATCTATATATGAAAAATACCAAAAATATTATTTATCATCTCTATCAGATCTCACTCTCGTAAGTGACCGTGAAGGGATTGACAACCCCTAATCGCGTTGGTTGCGAGGAGCTATTGTTTTGTGTAGGTATGAGGGACTTGTGCGTGGTCTCCTACTTGATTGATACCTTGGTTCTCGAAAACTGAGGGAAATACTTACGCTACTTTGCTGCATCATCCTCTCCTCTTCGGGGAAATCCAACGCAGTGCTCAAGAGGTAGCAAGAAGAATTTCTGGCGCCGTTGCCGGGGAGGCTCACGCAAGAGCAAGTCAACCATACCAAGTACCCATCACAATCCCTATCTCTCGCATTACATTATTTGCCATTTGCCTCTCGTTTTCCTCTCCCCCACTTCACCCTTGCCGTTTTATTCGCCCTCTCTTTCCCAATCTCCTCCTCTTTTTTCTGCTTGCCTTTTGTTTGCTCGTGTGTTAGTTTGCTTGCTTGTCGCGATGGCTCTACCTATACTTGGTGATCTTCACCTTAAAAGGCTAGAGGAGATCAAAAGCAATGTCAGAAAGTTTATGGTTTTGCAATTTGAGCATAATAATTTCTTTAGAAGCGAGCTTAAGGAACAAAAAAGTTATATGAGTTATATGAATAAAGAACTCGATGATATGTCTAAGGAATTTGATTATATAAGAGCCCAAATTGCTCGTCTTGAAAAGATGACCATTGAAATTTCGGATATGCAAGCTACCTTAGTCAATAAGATGGCCGCTAAACCAAATTCCTATGAAAATCAAGATGAAGATCTAAAAGTTATTGATGTGTCCCCCATTAAATCTTTGTTTTGCAATATGAATCTTGATGAAACTGAATATGATCTTCCTTTACCTAGAAGGCGTTCCAAAAATTCGGAGTATTTAGATCTTGATGATGAAATTGATAAATATGGGATTGAAAGAAATAAAAACCTAGATGTTGCTAAACCCACTATTTTGGATCTCAAGGAATTTAATTATGAAAATTGCTCTTTAATTGATTGTATTTCCTTGTTGCAATCCGTGCTAAATTCTCCTCATGCTTATAGTCAAAATAAGGCCTTTACCGAACACATTGTTGATGCCTTGATGCAATCTTATGAAGAAAAACTTGAGTTGAAAGTCTCTTTCCCTAGAAAACTCTATGATGAGTGGGAACCAACCATTAAAATTATAATTAAAGATTATGAGTTTCATGCTTTCTGTGATTTGGGTGCTAGTGTCTCCACTATTCCCAAAACTTTGTGTGATTTGCTAGATTTCCGTGACTTTGATGATTGCTCTCTAAACTTGCACCTTGCAGATTCCACTATTAAAAAGCCTATGGAAAGAATTAATGATGTTCTTATTGTTGCAAATAGGAATTATGTGCCCGTAGATTTTATCATTCTTGATATAGATAGCAATCCTTCATGTCCTATTATTCTTGGTAGACCTTTCCTTAGAACGATTGGTGCAATTACTGATATGAAGGAAGGGAATATTAGATTCCAATTTTCCTTAAAGAAGGGCATGGAACACTTCCCTAGAAAAAAAATAAAATTACCATATGAATCTATCATGAGAGCCACTTATGGATTGCCTACCAAAGATGGCAATACCTAGATCTATCCTTGCTCTTATGCCTAGCTAGGGGCGTTAAACGATAGCGCTTGTTGGGAGGCAACCCAATTTTATTTTTAGTTTTTTTGTTTTTGCTTATGTTTAGGAATAAATAATACATCTAGACTCTGTTTAGATGTGGTGTTATGTTTTAATTAGTGTTTGTGCCAAGTAGAACCTATAGGATAACCTACGATGATAGTTGATTTGATTCTGCTGAAAAACAGAAACTTTGCGCGCACGAATATAATTTTGTTAAATCACACAAACGTGCTTTTGCATTGATTCATTTTTATTCTGTTAAATAAATAAATTTTCCAGGACTTCCTATTTTGGTAGGATTTTTAGAGTTCCAGAAGTTTGCGTTAGTTACAGATTACTACAGACTGTTCTGTTTTTGACAGATTCTGTTTTGCGTGTGTTGTTTGCTTATTTTGATGAATCTATGGCTAGTAAAATAGTTTATAATCCATAGAGAAGTTGGAATACAGTAGGTTTAACACCAATATAAATAAAGAATGAGTTCATTACATTACCTTAAAGTAGTCTTTCGTTTTCTTTCTCTAACGGAGCTCACGAGATTTCTATTGAGTTTTGTGTTGTGAAGTTTTCAAGTTTTGGGTAAATTCTTTTGTTGGATTATGGAACAAGGAGTGGCAAGAGCCTAAGCTTGGGGATGCCCATGGCACCCCCAAGATAATCCAAGGACACTAAAAAGTCAAAGCTTGGGGATGCCCCGGAAGGCATCCCCTCTTTCGTCTACTTCCATCGGTAATTTACTTGAAGCTATATTTTTATTCACCACATGATATGTGTTTTGCTTGGAGCGTCTTGTATTATTTGCGTCTTTGCTTGTTAGTTTACCACAATCATCCTTGCTGTACACACCTTTTTAGAGAGCCATACATGAATTGGAATTTACTAGACTACTCTATGTGCTTCACTTATATCTTTTGAGCTTGATAGTTTTGCTCATAGTGCTTCACTTATATCTTTTGAGCGTGATAATTTTTGCTCTAGTGCTTCACTTAGATCTTTTAGAGCACGGTGGTGGATTTGTTTTAAAGAAACTATTGATCTCTCATGCTTCACTTAGATTATTTTGAGAGTCATTAATAGCATGGTGATTTGCTTAATATTAATATACTTGGTATTCAAGATATGTGAAACTTTCTTTTGAGTGCGTTGAATACTAAGATAAGTTTGATGCTTGATAATTGTTTTGAGATATGAAGATGGTGATATTAGAGTCATGCTAGTTGAGTAGTTGTGAATTTAAAGAATACTTGTGTTGAAGTTTGTGATTCCCGTAGCATGCACGTATGGTGAACCGTTATGTGATGAACTCGGAGCATGATTTATTTATTGATTGTCTTCCTTATGAGTGGCGGTCGGGGACGAGCGATGGTATTTTCCTACCAATCTATCCCCCTAGGAGCATGCGCGTAATACTTTGCTTTGATAACTTCTAGATTTTTGCAATAAGTATATGAGTTCTTTATGACTAATGTTGAGTCCATGGATTATACGCACTTTTCCCATCCTTCCACCATTGCTAGCCTCTCTAATACCGCGCACTTTTCGCCGGTATCATACACCCACCATATATCTTCCTCAAAACAGCCACCATACGTACCTATCATGGCATTTCCATAGCCATTCCGAGATATATTGCCATGCAACTTTCCACCGTTCCGTTTATTATGACACGCTCCATCATTGTCATATTGCTAGCATGATCATGTAGTTGACATCGTATTTGTGGCAAAGCCACTGTTCATAATTCTTTCATACATGTCACTCTTGATTCATTGCATATCCCGGTACACCGCCGGAGGCATTCATATAGAGTCATACTTTCTTCTAAGAATCAAGTTGTAATTGTTGGGTTGTAAGAAAAATAAAAGTGTGATGATCATCATTTTAGAGCATTGTCCCAAGTGAGGAAAGGATGATGGAGACCATGATTCCCCCACAAGTCGGGATGAGACTCCGGACGAAAAAAAAGAAAAGAAAAATGAAAAAAAAGAGGCCAAAAAAGGCCCAAATAAAAAAAATGAGAGAAAAAGAGAGAAGGGACAATGTTACTATCCTTTTACCACACTTGTGCTTCAAAGTAGCACCAAGATCTTCATGATAGAGAGTATCTCATTTTGTCACTTTCATATACTACTGGGAATTTTTCATTATAGAACTTGGCTTGTATATTCCAATGATGGGCTTCCTCAAATGCCCTAGGTCTTCGTGAGCAAGCGAGTTGGATGCACACCCACTTAGTTTCTTTTGTTGAGCTTTCATATACTTATAGCTGTAGTGCATCCGTTGCATGGCAATCCCTACTCACTCATATTGATATCTATTGATGGGCATCTCCATAGCCCGTTGATACGCCTAGTTGATGTGAGACTATCTTCCCTCTTTTTTGTCTTCTCCACAACCACCATTCTATTCCACATATAGTGCTATATCCATGGCTCACGCTCATGTATTGCATGAAGATTGAAAAAGTTTTGAGAATGTCATAAGTATGAAACAATTGCTTGGCTTGTCATCAGGGTTGTGCATGGTTTAAATATTTTGTGTGGGGAAGATGGAGCATAGCCAGACTATATGATTTTGTAGGGATAACTTTCTTTGGCCATGTTATTTTGAGAAGACATGATTGCTTAGTTAGTATTCTTGAAGTATTATTATTTTTATGTCAATATGAACTTTTGTTGAATCTTTCGGATCTGAATATTCATACCACGATTAAGAAGATTTACATTGAAATTATGCCAAAGTATCACTCCGCACCAAAAATTCTCTTTTTATCATTTACCTACTCGAGGATGAGCAGGAATTAAGCTTGGGGATGCCTGATACGTCCCCAACGTATCTATAATTTTGGATTGCTCCATGCTACTTTATCTACTGTTTTGGACTATATTGGGCTTTATTTTCCACTTTCATATTATTTTTGGGACTTACCTATTAACCGGAAGCCCAGCCCAGAGTTGCTGTTTTTGCCTATTTCAGTGTTTCGAAGAAACGAAATATCAAACGGAGTCCAAACGGAATGAAACCTTCAGAAACGTGATTTTCTCACCGAACGTGATCCAGGATACTTGGAACCTACTCTAAGGAACAACAGAGGCGGTCACAAGGGTGGGGGCACGCCCCCCCTAGGGCGCGCCCCCTGCCTTGTGGCCCCCCTATTGCTCCACCGACATACTCCTTCCGCCTATATATACCTACATACCCCCAAACGATCAGAACAGGAGCCAAAAACCTAATTCCACCACCGCAACTTTCTGTATCCACGAGATCCCATCTTGGGGCCTGTTCCGGAGCTCCGCCGGAGGAGGCATCCACCATGGAGGGCTTCTACATCAACACCATAGCCCCTCCGATGAAGTGTGAGTAGTTTACTTCAGACCTTCGGGTCCATAGCTAGTAGCTAGATGGCTTCTTCTCTCTTTTTGGATCTCAATACAATGTTCTCCCCCTCTCTCGTGGAGATCTATTCGATGTAATCTTCTTTTTGCGGTGTGTTTGTTGAGACCGATGAATTGTGGGTTTATGATCCAGCTTATCTATGAATAATATTTGAATCATCTTTGAATTCTTTTATGTATGATTGAGTTATCTTTGCAAGTCTCTTCGAATTATCCGTTTGGTTTAGCCAACTAGATTGGTAGTTCTTGCAATGGGAGAAGTGCTTAGCTTTGGGTTCAATCTTGCGGTGTCCTTTCCCAGTGACAGAAGGGGCAGCAAGGCACGTATTGTATTGTTGCCATCAAGGATAACAAGATGGATTTTTATCATATTGCATGAATTTATCCCTCTACATCATGTCATCTTGCTTAAGGCGTTACTCTATTTTTAACTTAATACTCTAGATGCATGCTGGATAGCGGTCGATGAGTGGAGTAATAGTAGTAGACGCAGAATCATTTCGGTCTACTTGTCTTGGACGTGATGCCTATATACATGATCATACCTAGATATAATCATAACTATGCTCAATTCTGTCGATTGCTCAACAGTAATTTGTTCACCCACCGTAGAATATCTATGCCCTTGAGAGAAGCCACTAGTGAAACCTATGGCCCCCGGGTCTATTCTCATCATATCAATCTCCATTACTTTAATAATTGCTTTGTTTTTTTACTTTGCCTTTTACTTTTTACTTTGCATCTATATATCAATAATACCAAAAATATTATTTATCATCTCTAACAGATCTCACTCTCGTAAGTGACCGTGAAGGGATTGGCAACCCCTAATCGCGTTGGTTGCAAGGAGCTATCATTTTGTGTAGGTACGAGGGACTTGTGCGTGGTCTCCTACTGGATTGATACCTTGGTTCTCAAAAACTGAGGGAAATACTTATGCTACTTTGCTGCATCATCCTCTCCTCTTCGGGGAAATCCAACACAGTGCTCAAGAGGTAGCATCAGTATTCCCGAAGCACAACTTTCAACGATGAGCGAATCTTACGTTGATCTTCCTTGTTGTATCGTGTCACCTTGGACAACAATCTTGATTCCAAGTTTGTGTTGTATCCGTGTTTGCAATAATCTTTCACTTCATTGGTTCTTTTGCTTGATGCACTCGTTGTTCGATTGCTTCTTCTTGGAGCCTCTCAACAAGAAATTGTCGTGAGCATCTTCAACATTTTGACTCGTTCGAGGATATCAATCAAAGTCATGATGACAAGGGCCATCTTGTGTTGGAAATATGCCCTAGAGGCAATAATAAAATGTTTATTATTATATTTCCTTGTTCATGATAATTGTCTATTGTTCATGCTATAATTGTATTAACCAGAAACCGTAATACATGTGTGAATACAAAGACCACAATATGTCCCTAGTGCGCCTCTAGTTGACTAGCCCGTTGATCAATAGATGGTTGTGGTTTCCTGACCATGGACATTGGATGTCGTTGATAATGGGATCACATCATTAGGAGAATGATGTGATGGACAAGACCCAATCCTAAGCATAGCACAAGATCGTGTAGTTCGTTTGCTAGAGCTTTTCTAATGTCTAGTATCATTTCCTTAGACCATGAGATTGTGCAACTCCCGGATACCATAGGAATGCTTTGGATGTATCAAACGTCACAACATAACTGGGTGACTATAAAGGTGCACTATAAGTATCTCCGAAAGTGTCTGTTGGGTTGGCACGGATCGAGACTGGGATTTGTCACTCTGTATGACGAAGAGGTATCTCTGGGCCCACTCGGCAATGCATCATCATAATGAGCTCAATGTGACTAAGGAGTTAGTCACGGGATCATGTGTTACGGAACGAGTAAAGAGACTTGTCAGTAACGAGATTGAACAAGGTATGGGGATACCGACGATCTAATCTTGTTCAAGTAACATACCGATGGACAAAGGGAATTGTATATGGGATTGATTGAATCCCCAACATTGTGGGTCATCCGATGAGATCATCGTGGAACATGTGGGAGCCAATATGGGTATCCAAATCCCGCTATTAGTTATTGGCCGGAGAGGTATCTCGGTCATGTCTGCATGGTTCCCGAACCCGTAGGGTCTACACACTTAAGATTCGGTGACGCTAGAGTTGTAATGGGAATAGTATGTGGTTACCGAAGGTTGTTCGGAGTCCCGGATGAGATCCCGGACATGACGAGGAATTCCGGAATGGTTCGGAGGTGAAGATCGATATATTGGACGAAGGGTATTGGAGTCTGGAATTGTTCCGGAGGTACCGGGTGACGACCAGTGTGACCGAAAGGAGTTTTGGAGGCCCCGGCAAGCGTTTGGGGGCCTTATGGGCCAAGGGGAGGGGGTACACCAGCCCACTAAGGGGCTGTGCGCCCCTCCCACCCCATCTCATGCAATCTAGAGAGGTGGGGGCGCCTCCCCTAGGGCAGCCGCCCGTCCTGGATTGGGGGCCAAGATTCCTAGGGGTGGGGGCGCCCAAACCCATCTTGGGTTTCCCCTGTGCCAGCCGCCTCTCACCTAGGGAAACCCTAGGGCACCTCCTCCCCCCTTCCCCTATATATAGTGAGGGAGAGAGAGAGAGAGAGAGGTCTCAACAACCCTTCCCCTGGCGCAGCCCTGCTCCCTCCTACACCTCCTCCTCCTCTGTAGTGCTTAGCGAAGCTCTGCCGGAGAACCACGAGCTCCACCACCATGCCGTCATGCTGGCGGAGTTCTCCCTCAATTTCTCCTCTCTCCTTGCTGGATCAAGAAGGAGGAGACGTCCCCGGGCTATACGTGTGTTGAACGCGGATGCGTCATCCGCTCGACGCTTGGATCGGATCTTCCGCGATTTGAATCACCGTGAGTACGACTCCATCAATCGCGTTCTTGTAATGCTTCCGCTTAGCGATCTTCAAGGGTATGAAGATGCACTCCCTCTCTCTCGTTGCTAGCATCTCCTAGATTGATCTTGGTGACACGTAAGAAAATTTTGAATTATTACTACGTTCCCCAATAGTGGCATCATGAGCTAGGTCTATGCGTAGATTCTATGCACGAGTAGAACGCAAGTAGTTGTGGGCGATGATTTGGTAAATTTGCTTACCGTTACTAGTCCTATCTTGATTCGGCAGCATTGTGGGATGAAGCGGCCCGGGCTGACCTTACACGTACGCTTACGTGAGAAAGGTTCCACCGGCTGACATGCACTTGTTGCATAATATGGCTAGCAGGTGTTTGTCTCTCCCACTTTAGTCAGATCGGATTCGATGAAGAGGGTCCTTATGAAGGGTAAATAGCAATTGGAATATCACCGTTGTGGCTTTTGCGTAGGTAAGAAACGTTCTTGCTAGAAACCCATAACAGCCACATAAAACATGCAACAACAATTAGAGGACGTCTAACTTGTTTTTGCAGGGTATGCTATGTGATGTGATATGGCCAAAAGGATGTGATGAATTATATATGTGATGTATGAGATTGATCATGTTCTTGTAATAGGAATTACGACTTGAATGTCGATGAGTATGACAACCGGCAGGAACCATAGGAGTTGTCCTAATTTATTGTATGACCAGCGAGTCAATATAAGCGCCATGTAATTACTTTACTTTATTGCTAACCGTTAGCCATAGTAGTAGAAGTAATAGTTGGCGAGACAACTTCATGAAGACACGATGATGGAGATCATGGTGCCATGCCGGTGACGATGGTGACCATGCCGTGCCTCGAAGATGAAGATCAAAAGCGCAAGATGATATTGGCCATATCATGTCACTTTATGATTTGCATGTGATGCTTGTCATGTTTATATCTTATTTGCTTAGAACGACGGTAACATAAATAAGATGATCCCTCACTAAAATTTCAATAAATGTGTTGCCCCTAACTGTGCACCGTTGCGAAGGTTCATTCTTTCGAAGCACCACGTGATGATCGGGTGTGATAGATTCTAACATTCGCATACAACGGGTGTAAGCCAGATTTACACATGTGAAACACTTAGGTTGACCTGACGAGCCTAGCATGTACAGACATGGCCTCGGAACACGCAAGACCAAAAGGTCGAACATGAGTCATATAGTAGATGCGATCAACATGGAGATGTTAACCATTGATGACTAGCCCGTCTCACGTGATGATCGGACACGGCCTAATCGATTTGGATCATGTATCACTTAGATGACCAAAGGGATGTCTATCTGAGTGGGAGTTCATTATATAATTTGATTAGTTGAACTCATTATCATGAACATAGTCTAAATTGTCCTTGAAAATTATGTTGTAGATCAATAGCTCACGCTTTAGCTCCCGGTTTTAATATGTTCCTAGAGAGAGACCAAGTTGAGAGATATTGTGATCAATTGTGCAGACTAGGGCCGTAGTCTGAGGATTGTCCTCACTACTACATAGAAAGCTTCTGTCCTTGATGCACCGCTCCGTGTGCCAACCCCTCTAGTATCGTCTGTGGATGTTGTGAACATCTGGCAGACATGTTCTGATGACTACTTGATAGTTTAGTGTGCCATGCTTTACGGCTTAGAATCAAGGCTCCAAAGGCGTTTTTGAACGCCATGGAACATATGAGATGTTCCAAGAGCTGAAATTGGTATTTCAGGCTCATGCCCGTGTTGAGAGGTTTAAGACCTCTGATAAGATCTTTGCCTACAAGATGGAGGACACTAGCTCAGCCAGTGAGCATGTGCTCAGAATGTTTGGGTACTTCAATCGCTTGAATCAAGTGGGAGTTAATCTTCCAGACAAGAGAGTGATTGACAGAGTTCTCCAGTCACTATCACCAAGCTACTAGAGCTTTGTGATGAACTATAACATGCAAGGGAAGATGATCCCGGAGCTGTTCGTCGTGCTTAAGGTCGTGAAGGTAGAAATCAAGAAGGAGCATCAAGGGTTGATGGTTAACAAGACCACTGGTTTCAAGAAGGGCAAGGGCAAGAAGGGAAACTTCATGAATGGTAAGCCAGTTGCTGCTCTAGTGAAGAATCCCAAGAACCCAAACCCGAGATGAAGTGCTTCTATTAGGGGAACGGTCAATGGTAGCGGAACTGCCTCAAATACTTGGTAGATAAGAAGGCTGACAACTTCAACAAAAGTATATATGTGTTATTGATGTGTACCTTACTAGTACTCCTAGTAGCACTTGGGTATTAGATACCGGTTTAGTTGCTAATATTGGTAACTCGAAACAAAAGCTATTGAATAAACGGAGACTAGCTAAGGGCAAGGTGACGATGTGTGTTGGAAGTGTTTCCAAGGTCGATGTGATCACCATCGCACACTCCCTCTACCTTCGAGATTAGTGTTGAACCTAGATAAATGTTGTTTGCATTGGTGTCTGTGTTGAGCATGAACATGATTAGATCATGTTTATTGCAATACGGTTATTCATTTAAGTCAGAGAATAATGGTTATTTTGTTTACATGAATAACACCTTCTATGGTCATGCACCCAATGTGAATAGTTTATTGAATCTCGGTCGCAGTGATACACATGTTCATAACATTGATGCCAAAAGATGTAGAGTTTATAATGATAGTACCACTTTCTTGCGGCACTGCCTCTTAGGTCATATTGGTGTAAAGCGCATGAAGAACCTCCATGCCAATGGACTTTTGAAGTCACTTGATTTTGAATCACTTGACACATGCGAACCATGCCTCAATGGCAAGATGACTAAAACCCCGTTTTTTTGGAACAATAGAACGGGAAAGTGACTTGTTGGAAATCATAGATGCTGATGTGTGCGGTCCGATGAGTGTTGACGCGTGCGGTGGATATCGTTATTTTCTCACCTTCACTGATGAATTGAGTAGATATGGGCATGTTTACTTAATGAAGCATAAGTCTGAAATGTTTGAAAAGTTTAAGAAATTTCAGAGTGAAATTGAGAACCATCATAACAAAAAGATCAAGTTCCTACGATATGATCAAGGGGAGGGTATCTGAGTTATAAGTTTGGCAATCACTTAAGACAAGGTGGAATCGTTTCACAGTTGATGCCACCTGGAACACCATAGTGTAATGGTGTGTCCGAACTGTTGGGGAACATTGCAGAAAATTAAAAAATTTCCTACGGTTTCACCAAGATCCATCTATGAGTTCATCTAAGCAACGAGTCAAGGGAGTGAGTTTGCATCTACATACCACTTGTAGATCGCGTGCGGAAGCTTGCAAGGGGATGGTGATGATGGAGTCGTACTCGACGTGATTCAGATCACCGATGTCCAAGTGCTGAACGGACAGCACCTCCGCGGTCAACACACGTTACGGGACGGGAGACGTCTCCTCCTTCTTGATCCAGCATGGGGAAGGAGAGGTTGATGATGATCCAAAGAAGACGACGGCGTGGTGGTGGATGCAGCAGAACTCCAAAGAGGCTTCGCCAAGCGACTACGGGAGGAGGACGAGGTGTAGCAGGGGGAGGGAGGCGCCAAAGCAATGGATGCGGCTGCCCTCCCCCTTGCCCTCCTTTATATAGGCCCCCGGGGGGGCGGCCCTGGGAGATTGGATCTCCTAAGGGGGCGGCGGCCAAGGGGGGAGGAGTGCCCCCCAAGGCATGTGGTGCGCCCCCCCACCCTAGGTTTTCAACCCTAGGCGCAGGGGGTGGGCCTAGGGGGGCGCACCAGCCCACTATGGGTTGGCTTCCCTCCCACGTCAGCCCATGGGCCCTCCAGGATGGGTGGCCCCACCCGGTGGACCCCCCGGGACCCTTCCGGTGGTCCTGGTACATTACCGGGTGACCCCGAAACTTTCCCGATGGCCGAAATACCACTTCCTATATATTATTCTTTACCTCCGGACCATTCCGAAACTCCTCGTGACGTCCGGGATCTCATCCGGGACTCCGAACAACATTCAGTATGCTGCATACTCATATTCATACAACCCTAGCGTCACCGAACCTTAAGTGTGTAGACCCTACGGGTTCGGGAGACACGCAGACATGACCGAGACGACTCTCGGGCAATAACCAACTGCGGGATATGGATACCCATGTTGGCTCCCACATGCTCCTCGATGATTTCATCGGTTGAACCACGATGTCGAGGATTCGATCAAACCCCATATACAATTCCCTTTGTCAATCGGTACGTTACTTGCCCGAGACTCGATCGTCGGTATCCCAATACCTTGTTCAGCCTCGTTACCGGCAAGTCACTTTACTCGTACCGTAATGCATGATCCTGTGGCCAACACCTTGGTCACCTTAAGCTCATTATGATGATGCATTACCAAGTGGGCCCAGAGATACCTCTCCGTCATACGGAGTGACAAATCCCAGTCTCGATCCGTGTCAACCCAACAGACACTTTCGGAGATACCTGTAATGCACCTTTATAGTCACCCGCCACGTTGTGACGTTTGATACACCCAAAGCACTCCTACGGTATCCGGGAGTTACACGATCTCATGGTCGAAGGAAGAGATACTTGACATTGGAAAAGCTCTAGCAAACGAACTACACGATCTTTGTGCTATGCTTAAGATTGGGTCTTGTCCATCACATCATTCTCCTAATGATGTGATCCCGTTATCAACGACATCCAATGTCCATAGCCAGGAAACCATGACTATCTGTTGATCACAACGAGCTAGTCAACTAGAGACTCACTAGGGACATATTGTGGTCTATGTATTCACACGTGTATTACGATTTCTGAATAATATAGTTATAGCATGAATAAAAGACAATTATCATGAACAATGAAATATAATAATACTTTTATTATTGCCTCTAGGGCATATTTCCAATAGTCTCCCACTTGCACTAGAGTCACCAATCTAGTTACATTGTGATGAATCGAACACCCATAGAGTTCTGCTGTTGATCATGTTTTGCTCGCGAGAGAGGTTTAGTCAACGGATCTGCGACATTCAGATCCGTGTGTACTTTGCAAATATCTATGTCTCCATCTTGAACATTTTCACGGATGGAGTTGAAACGACGCTTGATGTGCTCGGTCTTCTTGTGAAACACAGGCTCCTTGGCAAGGGCAATAGCTCCGGTGTTGTCACGGAAGAGTTTGATCGGCCCCGACGCATTGGGTATGACTCCTAGGTCGGTGATGAACTCCTTCACCCAAATCGCTTCATGCGCTGCCTCCGAGGCTGCCATGTACTCCGCTTCACACGTAGATCCCGCCACGATGCTCGCTTGGTACCGCACCAGCCATCGCTCCACCATTCAACATATACACGTATCCGGTTTGTGACTTAGAGTCATCCAGATCTGAGTTGAAGCTAGCGCCGACGTAACCCTTTACCACGAGCTCTTCGTCTCCTCCATAAACGCGAAACATGTCCTTTGTCCTTTCGTGTACTTCAGATATTCTTGACCGCTGTCCGGTGTTCCTTGCGGGATTACCTTGGTATCTTGCTACCAAACTTACGGCAAGGTTTACATCAGTCCGTACACAACATGGCATACATAATAGATCCTATGGCTGAAGCATAGGGATGACACTCATCTCTTCTTTATCTTTTGCCGTGGTCGGGATCGAGCCGAGCTCAATCTCACACCTTGTAACATAGGCAAGAACCCCTTCTTGGACTGATCCATTTTGAACCTTTTCAAAATCTTATCAAGGTATGTGCTTTGTGAAAGACCTATGAGGCGTCTTGATCTATCTCTATAGATCTTGATGCCTAATATATAAGCAGCTTCTCCAAGGTCCTTCATTGAAAAACACTTATTCAAGTAGGCCTTAATGCTGTCTAGAAGTTCTATATCATTTCCCATCAAGAGTATGTCATCTACATATAATATGAGAAATGCTACCGAGCTCCCACTCACTTTCTTGTAAACGCAGCTTCTCCATAAGTCTCAAGATAAACCCAAACGCTTTGATCATCTCATCAAAGCGAATGTTCCAACTCCGAGATGCTTGCACCAGTCCATAAATGGATCGCTGGAGCTTGCATACTTTGTTAGCGTTCTTAGGATCGACAAAACCTTCCGCTGCATCATATACAGCCTTCATTAAGATGTCCGTTAAGGAATGCTGTTTTGACGTCCATCTGCCATATCTCATAATCATAGTATGCGGCAATTGCTAACATGATTCGGACGGACTTCAGCTTCGCCACGGAGAGAATGTCTCGTCGTAGTCAATCCCTTGAACTTGTCGATAACCCTTAGCGACAAGTCGAGCTTTATAGATGGTAACATTACCATCCGCGTCCGTCTTCTTCTTAAAAATCCATTTGTTTTCTATCGCCGCCGATCATCGGCAAGTCTGTCAAAGTCCATACTTTGTTTTCATACATGGATTCTATCTCGATTTCATGGCCTCAAGCCATTTGTTGGAATCTGGCCCGCTATTGCTTCTTCATAGTTCAAGGTTCACCGTTGTCTAACAACATGATTTCCAGACAGGGTTGCTGCACCACTCGGTGTGGAACGTGTCCTTGTGGACCTCACGAAGTTCAAGAGCAACTTGATCCAAGTACCTTGATCATTATCATTGTTTTCCTCTTGGTTGGTGTGGGCATCACATGAACGGTTTCTGCGCTGCACCACTTTCCGCTCGAGAGGTAGTACTTCATCGAAGTTCTACTTTCCTCCCACTTACTTCTTTCGAGAGAAACTCTTTTTCCGTAAAGCATCCGTTCTTGGCAACAAAGATCTTGCCCTCGGATCTTAAGTAGAAGGTATACCCGACAGTTTCCTTAGGGTATCCTATGAAGACGATTTTTCCGACTTGGGTTCGAGCTTTTCAGTTGAAGTTTCTTGACATAAGCATCGCATCCCCAAACTTTTAGAAACGACAACTTAGGTTTCTTCCCAAACCATAATTCATACGGTGTCGTCTCAACGGATTTAGACGGTGCCCTATTTAAAGTGAATGTAGCTGTCTCTAGAGCGTATCCCCAAAATGATAGCGGTAAATCGGTAAGAGACATCATAGAGCGCACCATATCTAATAGAGTGCGATTACGACGTTCGGACACACCGTTACGCTAAGGTGTTCCAGGCGGCGTGAGTTGTGAAACGATTCCATATTCCCTTAAGTGTGTACCAAATTCGTGACTTAGGTATTCTCCTCCACGATCTGATCGTAGGAACTTTATCTTTCGGTCACGTTGATTCTCCACCTCATTCTGAAATTCCTTGAACTTTTCAAAGGTCTCAGACTTGTGTTTCATTAAGTAGACATATCCATATCTACTCAAGTCATCAGTGAGAGTGAGAACATAACGATATCCTCCATGAGCCTCAACGCCATTGGACCGCACACATCGGTATGTATGATTTCCAACAAGTTGGTTGCTCGCTCCATTGTTCCGGAGAACGGAGTCTTGGTCATTTTGCCCATGAGGCATGGTTCGCATGTGTCAAACGATTCATAGTCAAGAGACTCTAAAAGTCCATCATCATGGAGCTTCTTCATGTGCTTGACACCAATGTGACCAAGGCGGCAGTGCCACAAGTATGTGGGACTATCGTTATCAACTTTACATCTTTTGGCATCCACACTATGAACATGTGTAATATTACGCTCGATATTCATTAAGAATAAAACATTGACCATCGGAGCATGACCATAAAACATATCTCTCATATAAATAGAACAACCATTATTCTCGGATTTAAATGAGTAGCCATCTCAGATTAAACGAGATCCCGATACAATGTTCATGCTCAAACTTGGCACCAAATAACAATTATTAAGGTTCAAAACTAATCCCGTAGGTAAATGTAGAGGCAGCGTGCGGCGGCGATCACATCGACTCTGGAACCATTCC
Organism: Aegilops speltoides; assembly: GCA_021437245.1. Taxonomy (NCBI): domain Eukaryota; kingdom Viridiplantae; phylum Streptophyta; class Magnoliopsida; order Poales; family Poaceae; genus Aegilops; species Aegilops speltoides. Next base: position 314,055,571 of record CM038143.1, read on the forward strand.
CGACGCCAAGATCGTCACCTCGTCCTTCGCCGATCTCCGCTTATTCCGCAGCTCTCGCTATGAGTTACAAATATGAGCAACGGCACCGTATCAAATACCGGAGTTACTACGAGTAATCGGTAAGGTACACATCAATTACATGTATATCAAATATACCTTTGGTGTTGCCGGCCTTCTTATCCGCTAAGTATTTGGGGCAGTTCCGCTTCAAAGGACCCTTCTCCTTGCAATAAAAGCACTCGCCTCGTGCTTGGGTCCATTCTTTGACTTCTTCCCGAATCGGCTTACGGTCGCAGCAACATCCTTGCCGCACTTCTTGAAGTTCTTCTTGCCCTTGCCCTTCTTGAACTTAGTGGTCTTATTGACCATTAACACTTGATGTTCTTTCTTGATTTCAGCCTCTCACGACTTCAAAGATTGAGAACACTTCAGAATGGTCTTCACCATCCCCGCATGTTGTAGTTCATCACAAAGCTCTTGTAGCTTGGTGGGAGCGATGGAGGATTCTGTCAATGATCGCCTCATCGGGAGGTTAATGTTCATTTGGGTCATACGGTTGTGCAACCTGCACATCTTGAGTATGTGCTCACCGATGTAACTGTTTTCCTCCATCTTACAACTGTAGAACTTGTCGGAGACATCATATCTCTCGACCGGGCATGAGCTTGGAAAACTAGTTTCAGCTCTTGAACATCTCATATGCTTTTGGAGCCCCGGTTCTAAGTAAAGCATGCCGCACCGAACGAGGGAGTAATCATCAAGACGAAGTTTGCCAAGCGCTCATAACGCCTTGGTTCTCTCGACGGAGCGCCACCTAGCGGTCCTTCTAGGACATATTGCTTCTGGCAGCTATGAGGATGATCTCGGGTTAGGACCCGATCCGTATAGTTGCTGCCATCATCTTTCAGCTTGGTTTTCTCTAGGAACGCGTTGAAGTTCATGTTGACATGAGCATTGGCCATTTGATCTACAAGACATATTTGCAAAGGTTTTAGACTAAATTCATGATAATTAAGTTCATCTAATCAAATTATGAACTCCCACTCAGATTAGACATCCCTCTAGTCATCTAAGTGTTACACGATCCGAGTCGACTAGGCCGTGTCCGATCATCACGTGAGACGGACTAGTCATCGTCGGTGAACATCTTCATGTTGATCGTATCTTCCATACGACTTGTGTTCGACCTTTCAGTCTCCGTGTTCCGAGGCCACGTCTGCACATGCTAGGCTCGTCAAGTTAACCCTAAGTGTTTTGCTGTGTAAAACTGTCTTACACCCATTGTATGTGAACGTAAGGATCTATCACACCCGATCATCACGTGGTGCTTCGAAACGACGAACTGTAGCAACGGTGCACAGTTAGGGGAGGACACTTCTTGAAATTTTTTAAGGGATCATCTTATTTACTACCGTCGTCCTAAGTAAACAAGATGTAAAAGCATAATAAACATCACATGCAATTATATAGTTGTGACATGATATGACCAATATCATATAGCTCCATTGATCTCCATCTTCGGGGCTCCATGATCATCTTGTCACCGGCTTGACACCATGATCTCCATCATCATGATCTCCATCGTCGTGTCTTCATGAAGTTGTCACGCCAACGACTACTTCTACTTCTATGGGTAATGCGTTTAGCAATAAAGTAAAGTAGTTTACATGGCGTTCTTCAATGACACGCAGGTCATACAAAAAATAAAGACAACTCCTATGGCTCCTGCCGGTTGTCATACTCATCGACATGCAAGTCGTGAAACCTATTACAAGAACATGATCTCATACATCACAATTCATCATTCATCACAACTTCTAGCCATATCACATCAAATGAACAATCGCTACAAAAACAAGTTAGACGTCCTCTAATTGTTGTTGCATCTTTTACGTGGCTGCAATTGGGTTCTAGCAAGAACGTTTTCTTACCTACGAATAACCACAACGTGATTTTGTCAACTTCTATTTACCCTTCATAAGGACCCTTTTCATCGAATCCGCTTCAACTAAAGTAGGAGAGACAGACACCCGCCAGCCACCTTATGCAACTAGTGCATGTCAATCGATGGAACCGGTCTCACGTAAGCGTACGTGTAAGGTTGGTCCGAGCCGCTTTATCCCACAATACCGCTGAAGCAAGAAAAGACTAGTAGTGGCAAGCAAGTTGACAAGATCCACGCCCACAAAAAAATTGTGTTCTACTCGTGCATTAGAGAACTACGCATAGACCTAGCTCTGATACCACTGTTGGGGAACGTTGCAGAAAATTAAAATTTTTCCTACGGTTTCACCAAGATCCATCTATGAGTTCATCTAAGCAACGAGTCAAGAGAGTGAGTTTGCATCTACATACCACTTGTAGATCGCGTGCGGAAGCTTGCAAGGGGATGGTGATGATGGAGTCGTACTCGACGTGATTCAGATCACCGATGTCCAAGTGCTGAACGGACAACACCTCCGCGTTCAACACACGTACGGGACGGGAGACGTCTCCTCCTTCTTGATCCAGCAAGGGGGAAGGAGAGGTTGATGATGATCCAGCAGCACAACGGCGTGGTGGTGGATGCAACAGAACTCTAGCAGGGCTTCGCCAAGCGACTACGGTAGGAGGACGAGGTGTAGCAGGGGGAGGGAGGCGCCAATGGGTGCGGCTTCCCTCCCCCTTGCCCTCCTTTATATAGGCCCCCATGGGGGGGCGCCGGCCCTGGGAGATTGGATCTCCCAAGGGGGCGGCGGCCAAGGGGGGAGGAGTGCCCCCCAAGGCATGTGGTGCGCCCCCCACCCTAGGGTTTCAACCCTAGGCGCAGGGGGTGGGCCTAGGGGGGCGCACCAGCCCACTATGGGCTGGCTCCCCTCCCACGTCATCCCATGGGGCCCTCCGGGATGGGTGGCCCCACCCGTTGGACCCCCCGGGACCCTTCCGGTGGTCCCGGTACATTACCGGGTGACCCCGAAACTTTCCCGATGGCCGAAATAGCACTTCCTATATATTATTATTTACCTCCGGACCATTCCGAAACTCCTCGTGACGTCCGGGATCTCATTCGGGACTCCGAAAAACATTCGGTATGCTGCATACTCATATTCATACAACCCTAGCATCACTGAACCTTAAGTGTGTAGACCCTACGGGTTCGGGAGACACGCAGACATGACCGAGACGACTCTCGGGCAATAACCAACAGCGGGATCTGGATACCCATGTTGGCTCCCACATGCTCCTCCATGATTTCATCGGTTGAACCATGATGTCGAGGATTCGATCAAACCCCGTATACAATTCCCTTTGTCAATCGATGCGTTATTTGCCCGAGACTCGATCGTCGGTATCCCAATACCTTGTTCGGTCTCGTTACGGCAAGTCACTTTACTCGCATCAGTAATGCATGATCCTGTGGCCAACACCTTGGTCACCTTGAGCTCATTATGATGATGCATTACCGAGTGGGCCCAGAGATACCTCTCCGTCATACGGAGTGACAAATCCGCCTCGATCCGTGTCAACCCAATGACACTTTTGGAGATACTGTAGTGCACCTTTATAGTCACCCGATTCTGTTGTGACGTTTGATACACCCAAAGCACTCCTACGGTATCCGGGAGTTACACGATCTCATGGTTGAAGGAAGAGATACTTGACATTGGAAAAGCTCTAGCAAACGAACTACACGATCTTTGTGCTATGCTTAAGATTCGGTCTTGTCCATCACATCATTCTCCTAATGATGTGATCCCGTTATCAACGACATCCAATGTCCATAGCCAAGAAACCATGACTATCTGTTGATCACAACGAGCTAGTCAACTAGAGGCTCACTAGGGACATATTGTGGTCTATGTATTCACACATGTATTACGATTTCCGGATAATACAGTTATAGCATGAATAAAAGACAATTATCATGAACAATGAAATATAATAATACTTTTATTATTTCCTCTAGGGCATATTTCCAACACGAACGTCGTAATTGCACTCTATTGGATATGGTGCGGTCTATGATGTCTCTTACCGATCTACCGCTGTCGTTTTGGGGTTATGCATTAGAGACAACTACATTCACTTTACATAGGGCACCATCTAAGTCCATGGAGACGACACCGTATGAACTATGGTTTGGCAAGAAACCTAAGTTGTCATTTTTCAAGGTTTGGGGCTGCGATGCTTATGTCGATAGGCTTCAGCGAGAAAAGCTCAAACCCAAAGTGGACAATTGTGTCTTCATAGAATACCCAAAGAAGACGATTGTGTATACCTTCTATCTCAGATCTGAGGGCAAAGTGTTTGTCGCTAAGAACAGGTCCTTTCTTGAGAAAGAGTTTCTCTCAAAAGAATTGAGTGGGAGGAAGATATAACTTGATGAGGTTGTTGAACCTTTACTTCAACCAGAGAGTAGCGCAGCACAGAAAGATGTTTCTGTGGCACATACATCAGTTGAAGAGAAAGCTAATGATGATGATCATGAAGCTTCAGATCAAGTGACTATCGAACCTCGTAGGTCGACAAGGGTGCGTACACCTTCTGAGCGGTAACCCTGTCTTAAAAGTCATGTTGTTGGACAACGGTGAACCTATGAGCTATGGAGAAGCGATGGTGGGCCCGGATTCCAAAAAATGGCTAGGAGCCATGAAATCCGAGATAGGATCCATGTATGAGAACAAAGTATGGACTTTGGTGGACTTACCCGATGATCGGCAAGCCATTGAGAATAAATGGATCTTTAAGAAGAAGATAAACGCTGATGGTAATGCCACCATTTATGAAGCTTGACTTGTCTCAAAGGAGTATCCGACAAGTTCATGGAGTTGACTGTGATGAGACTCTCAATCATAGCGAAGCTAAACTTTGTTAGAATTATGTTAGCAGTTGCTGCATTTTCATTTACAAAATCTGGTAGATGGAGGTCCAAACAAAGTTTCCTTGACAGTTTCCATGAGGAAAGGCTGTATGTGATACAACCAGAAGGTTTTGTCGATCCTAAGGATGCTAAAAGGTATGCAAGCTCCAGTGATCCTTCTATGGACTGGAGCAAGCATCTCGGAGTTGCAACATACGCTTTGATGAGGTGATCAAAGCTTCTGGGTTTATACAAACTTTGCAAGAAACTTATATTTACAAGAAAGTGAGTGGGAGCACTGCAACATTTCTGATAAGTATATGTGGATGACATATTGTTGATCGGAAATGATGTAGAATTTCTGGAAAGCATAAAGGGTTGTTTTAATGGAGTTTTTCAAAGGAAGACCTGGGTAAAACTGCTTACATATTGGGTATCAAGATCTATAGAGATAGATCAAGACGCCTGATAATACTTTCACAGAGCACATACCTTGACATGATTTTGAAGGAGTTCAAAATGGATCAGTCAAAGAAGGAGTTATTGCTTGAGTTGTAAGGTGTGAAGTTAAGACTTAAAGCTCGACCACGACAGAAGAAAGAGAAAGGACGAAGGTCGTCCCCTATGCCTTAGCCATAGGCTCGATATGCCATGTTGTGTACCGCACCTAATATGTGCCTTGCCATGTGTCTGGAAAGGGGGTACAAGAGTGATCCAGGAGTGGATCATTGGACAGCGGTCAAAATTGTCCTTAGAGGAATAAGGAAATGTTTCTCGGTTATGGAGGTGATAAAGAGTTCGGCGTAAAGGGTTACGTTGATGCAAGCTTTAACACCTATCTGGATGACTCTGAGTAGCAAACCAGATACGTATAGTTCTGCAACCATTTGGGATAGCTCCAAGTGGAGCGTGGAAGCAACATCTACAATATGACCTAGAGATTTGCGAAGTACATACGGATCTAAATATCGCAGACCCATTGACTAAACCTCTTCCACGAGCAAAACATGATCAGCACCAGAACACTATGGGTGTTTGATTCATCACAATGTAACTAGATTATTGACTCTAGTGCAAGTGGGAGACTATTGGAAATATGACCTAGAGGCAATAATAAAATGTTTATTATTATATTTCCTTGTTCATGATAATTGTCTTTTGTTCATGCTATAATTGTATTAACCGGAAACCGTAATACATGTGTGAGTACATAGACCACAATATGTCCCTAGTGAGCCTCTAGTTGACTAGCTCGTTGATCAATAGATGGTTGTGGTTTCCTGACCACAGACATTGGATGCCATTGATAACAGGATCACATCATTAGGAGAATGATGTGATGGACAAGACCCAATCCTAAGCATAGCACAAGATCGTGTAGTTTGTTTGCTAGAGATTTTCTAATGTCAAGTATCATTTCCTTAGAGCATGAGATTGTGCAACTCCCGGGTACCATAGGAATGCTTTGGGTGTATCAAACGTCACAACGTAACTGGGTGACTATAGAGGTGCTCTATAGGTATCTCTGAAAGTGTCTATTGGGTTGGCACGAATCGAGACTGGGATTTGTCACTCCGTATGACGGAGAGGTATCTCTGGGCCCACTCGGCAATGCATCATCATAATGAGCTCAATGTGACTAAGGAGTTAGTCACGGGATCATGTGTTATGGAATGAGTAAAGAGACTTGTCGGTAACGAGATTGAATAAGGTATGGGGATACCGACGATCGAATCTCGGGCAAGTAACATACCAATGGACAAAGGGAATTGTATACGGGATTGATTGAATCCCCGACATCGTGGGTCATCCGATGAGATCATCGTGGAACATGTGGGAGCCAATATGGGTATCCAGATCCCACTATTGGTTATTGGCCAGAGAGGTATCTTGGTCATGTCTGCATGGTTACCGAACCCGTAGGGTCTACACACTTAAGGTTCGGTGACGCTAGAGTTGTAATGGAAATAGTATGTGGTTACCGAAGGTTGTTCGGAGTCCCGGATGAGATCCCAGACATGAAGAGGAACTCCGGAATGGTCCGGAGGTGAAGATCGATATATTGGACAAAGGGTATTGGAGTCCAGAATTGTTCTGGAGGTATTGGGTGACGACCAGTGTGACTAAAAGGAGTCTCGGAGGCCCCGGCAAGCGTTTGGGGGCCTTATGGGCCAAGGGGAGGGGGCACACCAGCCCACTAAGGGGCCGTGCGCCCCTCCCACCCATCTCACGAAACCTGGAAAGGTGGGGGCGCCTCCCCTAGGGCAGCCACCCCTCCCGGCTTGGGGGCCAAGTTTCCTAGGGGTGGGGGTGCCCAAACCCATCTAGGGTTTCCCATGTGGCCGCCGCCCCTCCCCAAGGGAAACCCTAGGGCGCCTCCTCCTCCCCCCTTCCCCTGTATATATTGAGGGAGAGAGAGGGCTCAACAACCCTTCCCCTGGCGTAGCCGTGCTCCCTCCTACACCTCCTCCTCCTCCGTAGTGCTTAGTGAAGCTCTGCCGGAGAACCACGAGCTCCACCACCACGCTGTCGTGCTGCCTGAGTTCTCCTTGAACTTCTCCTCTCTCCTTTCTGGATCAAAAAGGAGCAGACATCCCCAGGTTGTACGTGTGTTGAACATGGAGGCGTCCTTTGTTCGGTGCTTGGATCGTATCTTCCGCGATTTGAATCGCCACGAGTATGACTCCATCAACCATGTCCTTGTAACGTTTCTGCTTAGCGATCTTCAAGGGTATGAAGATGCACTCCCTCTCTCTTATTGCTAGCATCTCCTAGATTGATCTTGGTGACACGTAAGAAAATTTTGAATTATTACTACGTACCCCAACATCTTCGTCCCTTGGTAGTTTGAGTTACCCTTGACAACATCCTTGCCTTCCCGTCATCACAAACTTGTTCATGTTATGGATGCAACTTGCTATCCAGCTTGGATTATGTTCTACCTTGAAGTATTACCGTCTCTTATGTCAAGGATGTTGTGAGGATTGCTCCACCTCTTAAGGTATTCTTGGTATTGTGATGCCTCTTGCCATCACCCTTCTTTGTGGTCCCTGTGTTGCTTCTAACTGGAATACGAATAAATGAACTCTGTTGTGAGACTACAGTATTTCTAGCAACCTTATTGCTTTGGAGTTAATGGATGATAATTCCAACTTGGTGTGCTTGTTGCTGAATCACCATTCCGACATTGGTCGCGCAACCCAACCCATATTTTGGGTGCACCTTTCAACCAATGTTTAAATGTGTATGTTCTCCTTGAGCATACATCATTATATCTTTTGATCTGGCAAATGTTATCTCCTTGTTCACATAATTGTGGAAATCCATCTTTTGGAACTCCCAATGAATTGTCGCTAAGTTCATCAGCCACCTCCTCATCTTCTCCTTGGTTTAATGATGAACTCATAATTCGGAACTTGCTTCCATAGTTCATTTCCCAAGAATCTTGCAATGCCATCACATCAAATTGAGTTGCACCCCTTCCTTATCAGGCATCCTGAGTCTGAGGTATCCTGACACCAATCAGATCTGAATCTCGGTCAGATATGATGGTTGGAACATATTCCCAAGAGTTATAGCATTAGTTTTTCACCCGATAAGGTGATGTCATGCCTAGCACACCTGGCCGGAGGACCTATTGTTACAGTTCTTCCTTTTTAGGAAGGTAACCATTCTTCCATGAGGAAATTGTAAGAATTATTCTATAAGTTGTTCCTGATGAATCCTTTGAGTATTCAAAGTCCGACCTTGCTTGAAGACCATGTCAATGCTATCTCGAAGCATGGCTGTGGTACTCCGATCCTCAATAAGAACATTTGAAGCACAATGCTAAATTTTCTTTATCAATTATCCAAACATTATTGTATGGGTAATGTCATGAAATTTCCCTCCCCTTACCAAAATGGTTTTCAACTTTCTATCTTGTCATGGATATCATGCTCTGCTTGTCCTTGGGAAGGATATACCCCTGAAATATGTGTTTAAACACATTTTCCTTTCCATTGTTCTGTTTAATCTGATAATCACATTTTCCTTTCCATTGTTTTGTTTAACCTTCCTTCTGATCTATATGATCTAAGAAGTAATATTCTTTGGCTTATGTAAACACCTTGGTGTACAACCGTGTCAGTAAGATCCTGTTACTTTTATTGATGACATTCCGGTAACCACCGATGGACGAGAACCTTGCCTATTGGTCTGCCTCATTCAGCGAGCAGGAAAATAGTTCTCTTCATCCCTCGCCCTTGGTACTGACGTTGTTGCCGACATAACTGATAGGCTATCCTCTGACATGTCTTGCTTACATGATCGTGCAAGACATCACCGCCCTTCCTAATTTTACCCCACATGGTGGGCCCATAACCCACAGTTTCACAGGATCGAAACATGACTCTCCTGTATACCCTTGATGCTAAAGTATCCTCTGCACTTGGCTTCGTATGTAATACACAAGCTAGTTTCCATACCTTGTTTTCTTTTTGGTATCTGATGCAATGTTATTCCCGCTGCTCTTGATCCCTTTCAAACTCAGTTCCATGCAACGAACGATTGCCTATCCGCTTGAAACTTCTTACTGCACCTTCTTACTTTGCTCTCGATGTCTTCTTGGATTTTAGCTCAAGAGATGTCTCTATGCCTCATGCACTGAGATAGCCCCCAGGTATCTAACATGTGTTGAGCTCCATCCTCCCTAAGTTTTCCCCCTTATCTTTTTCGTAAGTGTGATGAAGGTCTGGAAGGAAGAATGATGAAAGTGCAACTATCCCTAGGTGGTTTTGGTAATTCATAACAACATATAGCTCATTGAGCTAATACTATTCCAAGACAAATATTTCAGGAAAGCTCAATGAATGGCATGGCATGGATGATGAAAGTGGAACCCTCAAAATATCAAGGACAAAGGATTGGCTCAAGCTCAAAAGCTCAAGACTCTTCATTTTATATTTTAGTGATCCAAGATCACATTGAGTCTATAGGAAAAGCCAATACTATCAAGGAGGGATGAGGTGTTGCTTGATGAGCCTATTGCTTCATGTGCTTAGTGATATGCTCCTAATACCCTCAACTACTTTCTCACATCCACATATGACCTATACCCAAAGTCAAAATCGGTCACACCGATTCTTTCTATCCGGCGCCACCGAGTTCAAATGTCATAGCCACTGCCACAAACCCTAGGCAAATCGGTCTTACCGATAGGGATCTCGGTCTCACCAAGATGGGGTTGTAATCTCTCTATTTCCCTTCGTAACGTTTCGGTCTAACCGAAGTGAGTGATCGGTCCCACCGAGATTGCAATGTAAACTCCCTGTTTCCTTTTCGTAACATTTTGGTCTCACCGAAATGAGTGAATCAGTCCCACCGAGTTTACCTGACCAACTCTCTGGAAAGCTTATTACCAAAATTGGTCTCACCAAGTTTGTGTAATCGGTCTTAACGAGATTACGTTATGCCCTAACCCTAACCATATCGGTCCTACCAAGTTGCATGTCGGTCCCACCAAAAATCCTAACGGTCACTAGGTTTGCTAAATCGGTACAACCGAGTTTGTTGATTCGGTCCCACCGAGTTTGGTAAATTGTCTGTAACGGTTAGATTTTGTGTGGAGGCTATATATACCCCTCCACCTCCTCTTCATTCGTGGAGAGAGCCATCAGAACATACCTACACTTCCAACTTACCATTTCTGAGAAAGAACCACCTACTCATGTGTTGAGGCCAAGATATTCCATTCCTACCATATGAATCTTGATCTCTAGCCTTCCCCAAGTTACTTTCCACTCAAATCTTCTTTCCACCAGATCCAAAACCTATGAGAGAGAGTTGAGTGTTGGGGAGACTATCATTTGAAGCACAAGAGCAAGGAGTTCATCATCAACGCACCATTTGTTACTTCTTGGAGAGTGGTGTCTCCTAGATTGGCTAGGTGTCACTTGGGAGCCTCCGACAAGATTGTGGAGTTGAACCAAGGAGTTTGTAAGGGCAAGGAGATCGCCTACTTGTGAAGATCTACCGCTAGTGAGGCAAGTCCTTCGTGGGCGGCGACCATGGTGGGATAGACAAGGTTGCTTCTTCGTGGACCCTTCGTGGGTGGAGCCCTCCGTGGACTCAAGAACTGCTACCCTTCGTGGGTTGAAGTCTCCATCAACGTGGATGTATGATAGCACCACCTATCGGAACCACGCCAAAAACATCCATGTCTCCTATTGCGTTTGAATCCTCCAAACCCTTCCCTTTACATTCTTGCAAGTTGCATGCTTTAATTTCCACTGCTCATATACTCTTTGCATGCTTGCTTGATTTGTGTGATGATTGCTTGACTTGTCCTAAGATAGGTAAAATCTGCCAAACTCTAAAATTGGGAAAAGGCTAAGTTTTTAATTGGTCAAGTAGTCTAATCACCCCCCTCTAGACATACTTCAAGGTCCTACAAGTGGTATCAGAGCTTTGGTCTCGATTTGCTTTGATTCCATAGCTTTTGGTGGTCATAGACTTGGTTTCACAACCTAGGAGAGTATGGCGTCTAGCGAGGGAAATTATCACCGTAGAGGTCCTTACTTTGATGGTACAAATTTTGCTAGTTGGAAGCTTAAGATGAAAATGCATATTCTTGGACATAACCCTGCCGTTTGGGCTATTGTGTGTATTGGCTTGCAAGGTGAATTCTTTGATGGGAGAGAACCAAACCATGAAGCTAGCGCGGATGAATTGAAGATGTTGCAATACAACGCTCAAGCTTGTGATATCCTCTTCAATGGCTTGTGCCCCGAAGAATTCAACAAAATCAGTCGTCTTGAGAATGCAAAGGAAATTTGGGATACTTTGATTGATTTGCATGAAGGTACCGACTCCGTCAAGGAATCCAAGTTGGATGTGCTCCAAAGTCAACTTGACAAGTTCAAAATGAAGGATGGTGAAGGTGTCGCTGAAATGTACTCTAGGCTTGCTCTTATCACAAATGAGATTGTCGGCTTAGGGAGTGAAGAGATGACCGACAGATTCATCATCAAGAAGATCCTAAGAGCATTGGATGGAAAGTATGACACTGTGTGCACATTGATCCAAATGATGCCAAACTACAAAGATCTCAAGCCAACAGAAGTCATTGGAAGAATTGTTGCTCATGAGATGTCACTCAAGGATAAGGAGGAACTTCACAACAAGTCAAGTGGTGCTTACAAAGCCTCAAGTGAAGCCCCCACATCATCAAGTGAGAAACAAACCTTCAATGAAGAATTGAGCTTAATGGTGAAGAACTTCAATAAATTCTACAAGAGTAGAAGCAAAGAAAGAAGCTCTAAGTCAAGGTCCTACAATGACAAAAGGTCTTCTAGTCGAGAGTGCAATTGCTACAATTGTGGGAGACCCGGACACTACTCCAATGAGTGTACGACACCCTACAAAAGAAGAGAAGATTCTCCAAAAAAGAAGAAGGAAAAGAGAAGAATCACCACCAAGAGAGAGAAGGAGTAGAGATGATCGTTATGAACGAAGACCCTCACGGAGAAGCAAGGATTCAGAAAGGAAGGACAAGTCATCAAGGAGCTACACAAAACAAAGACATCAAGCTCATGTTGGTGAATGGGTATCCGGCTCCGACTCCGACAACCACTCGGAGAGAAGCTATCACTCCGACTCCGAATATACTCAAGATGAAGGTGTTGCCGGTCTAGCACTTGTGTCAACCAACTCCTATGGCATATTTACCTCACCAAATGAAGGAATTGGAAGATGCTTCATGGCCAAAGGTCCAAAGGTAACACATCCCGAGTATGTTGATTTCAATAGTGATGAAGATGACTTGCTTGTGGATGATGATTTACTTGTTGACAACTCTAGTGATGAATACTATGATGAAACGTCAATTAATCATGCTAATCAAGATAAAACGAATGACAATGATAAGGAGAAGATTGAGCTTCTAACTAAAGAACTAAACACTCTTAAGTTAGCTCATGAAACTATCTTCGAAGATCATCGAGAACTTTTAAGGGCTCATGAGAAGTTACGCTTTGAAAAGCTCAATCTTGAGCAAGAACATGAGTTCTTAAAAGCAATCAATGATGATCTCTGTAAGAAAAGTGCTTCTTACATTGCCAAGCATTTACTCTTATCTACTTACATGCCTCAAGTCAAGTCTAGTAACAAGCACAAGAAAGATCCTTCCTCTAGTAGTAACAATAATAATGTCAAATCCAATATTGTTGCTTCTAGTAGTTCTCTTGATTCCACTAAAAAGTTACACTTGAGCAAGAAAATAGCTTATTGAAGGGAATTATAGAGAAAGGTGTTTATAAGAGCCTTGCCGGGAGTAAGCAATTCGAGGAAACTATACGCAAGCAAGGAAGGCACCGGAAGAATCAAGGTGTTGGTTTTGAACAAAAGTTCAATGCCAATGGAGTTGAGTGGGAAGAAGATCAATACCCCAAGACGAAGTTTGTTCCTCAACAAGAGAAGTATGATCCTACTTCCTTCAAAGGAACACAAGCACAAGATGATCTTCCACCACAAGACCACAAGAACAAAGGCAAGGACAAGCTTCAAGAAGAGATTGATGCATTTGAAGAAGCACCTAAGGCCTCGGTCAAGTGGGTTCCCAAGACTACGTCAAGTTCTACTTCATCAAGTACAACTACAACTCCAAGGATTCCCATCAAGATGATGTGGATCCCTAAGAAGAAGAACTAGAGAGTTCTTGAGGGTAACTCCGCCAACATTCTTCACTCATATCATTATGGCAAAGACAAGTGCAATCAACTTTCACATCTTGCACTAGTTCAAGGAGTCACAAACCCTCTTGTTGGTAAGACAAGGGACAAGGTAACCTAATGATTTCATGGACATCATCTTGTGTGTGTGCATAACTCTATGTCTATGGATATTCTTGTTTGTTTCCTTGTGGGACTAACCCATGTAGCTATGTTGAAAGTGCAACTCACTCCAAATGATTGCTCCAAATGATCTACATCAACATTGAGCATCCACATCTTCAACACCTACATGAAGTCATCATCGACAAAACCCAAGGTTAGTTCATCCCTCTAAAAGGGGATCTCACATCTAGGGGGAGCTTAACTCTAAGAATTGAGTCAAAGCAACTCTAATGGTGTGAACACATCAATGCATTATGTAAAAGTGGTAACCCCACTTGAGCTTAAACGATGAGTATGACCTATGATCAAATGTTCTCATTTGACTCCTAAGTCAATATACTCATATATAGATGACCTAGTCATCGCAAATTGTTTGATAGATGCTAGAATTGGTTGTGCATGCTTTGCCACATATTTCATTTGCCATCTTATTGTGTGAGCATGTTGGTGCATATTTTACTCATTCGAGGACATCCACTTGTTGTTTTGATTGATTGGCTTCTTTTTCTTTTTGCCAAGTGGATGGACAAGAATGCCTAAGAACCTTCTCTAGCTATCTATGCTTTTCTCGTCTCAAACTCTATTCATGCCACATCACAAAATTTGATCAAGTCAGATTCAAACCACTCTATGTGAGGAGCACTCGGAGTCCCCGATTCGTCATAGACTTAAACTTCCAAAACTTCTTTGTGATTCTCGGTCTGACTGATTCCTCCATTTCGGCCCTACCGAGATCACTAAGTCGATCTAGGTTTTCAATCTCGGTGCAACCGATTTGAACTTTTCGGTCACACCGAGTTACTGTAACTGTATATAGTTATGCATCTCGGTGCCACCGAGTTGTTCCACTCGGTCACACCGACAGGGTCGGGCTATATATACTCACGGGCAAAAATTTGGAAATTTCTCCGAACCTCTTCGCCCGCGCAATAGCTCGCTCTGCCACCAATGTCTCCGGATCGTCTCCTCGTCGCCAGCCGCCTCCTGTCGCTGGTCTATGCCGCCGTCAATGGAATTCACCCCCGTCGTTGCCGCCCTAGCGAGTTCATCGCCAAGCTAGGGTATGGACTCGATCACAGTTCTATCCTCGTCCGATTCCTAGCACATTGTGTTCTTTATTATTCTTGCCACGATTGAAACACTCCTATCCAGTCAATACAATCCTTAGATTAGATGTGATTTAAAAATTTAGGGTTAGGTTTCCGCCGAAACCATCTCGGACCCGCCGAGTTGAAAAACTCGGTCCCACCGATTTGGCTAACGCCATTACACTAGTAACTCTCGGTCTGACCGAGAATTGCTAATCGGTGTGACCAATTTGAAGACTTTGTGAAACCCTAGCAGTCTCGGTGCCACCGAACTGTGACTCGGTCCTACCGAGTTCACCAATTTAGGTTCCAAAACTGCTTCGGTATCACTGAGTTTGAAAATCAGTTGTTCCGAAATGTTTTCTGTGGAAAACTAAAACTGAATTTTTGAATCATTCTTTTGCAAAAATCTCTGCATTTTGTGATGCTCATCCATTCTATCTCAACTATAACTATTCACAGGTCAGTGATCGGTGATTTGCAGCATGTCAGACCAAAGTGATAGTCAGAACAAGTCAGAAGAGCACAATCACATGAGTGAGGGCACTAGTCCCTCTAGCACTTCAGATGATGGCAGCAGGAGCACTCCTAGCAATCTGCCTAAAGCTGCCACCAGGACAAGGAAGAAGAGAACCTCAGAATTTGAGGATGAGGATTATTTGGCAGAAGAAGATGAGGCTACCTCCAAGAAGGTAGTGCTCAAAAAGGAGTATGCCTCAGCAAAGAACACAAAGCCTGGACTCAATAGGAAGGTTCCTGCCAAGAGGACACCTATGCTAAAGGTCAGAGGATCAACTCAAGTGCCTGAAAAGACTGAACCCAAAGTGGCACCTGCAAGGAGAGTCACAACTTCCAAACCCAAGAAAGTTCCCACTGGAGAAACAATGAAGTTTACCATTGAATCAGAAGATGAAGCTGCTGCTCAAGATAAGAAGAAGAAGAGAGCCAGAACCACTACTGCCCAGGTTCTTGGAAATCCCTCTATGAGGAGAGATTTCGATGAGGAAGAAGAGGTTGCTGCACCAGCACCCAAGGCACAAAAGCTTATGGGTGATGCTATTAAGTCAGGGGTTGCTACATCAAAGCCCAAGGAAGCACCCAAAGCTGCCCCCAAGCCCAAGCTTGCACCAAAGAGGAATACCAGGAGTATTCCAGCTGCTGAGAAGAACAAGGCCCCAGTGCCTGAAGTTGCCGATGAGGAAGATGAAGAAGGACAAGTCCCGAGGAAGCTAAAGCCCAAGATTCTAGACCACAATGATGCTCATCTTGTGGCTGAGAACATGAAGATCAGGAGAGACTCAGGGTTGAGGCTATGGAGAGAGTCAGATCCATATGCCACCAGGAGAAGGACTGCTGTTGATTACAGGTTTCACACAAAGGAACAGCAGGATTTCTATGAGACAATCTTGTTGGACAAGAAGCCTATAGTGTGTGATATGAGATGGGTTGACTGGACCTACATGAAGGAAAATGAGGAACACTATCCTAGTGTGCAAGACAGCTTTGTTGCTTGTGGAGTTGCAGACTTTGTTGGACAGAAGCTCACAAAGTGGAATGATGAGCTCATTATGCAATTCTACTCCACAGCACACTTCTATCCAGATGGCAGGATAGTGTGGATGTCTGAAGGTACAAGGTACCAGTCAACAATTGAGGAATGGGCCGGCCTGATCAATGCCCCAAAGGAGAGTGAAGATGACTTGGATGTCTATGCCAAGAAGAAGATGGACCACAATTCCATGGCTCATATGTACAAGGAGATCCCAAACAAAGCTCTTGAGACTTTCAAGTTTGGGTCAGTCCACTTTCTTCTATCATGGCTGCCAACAATCAACTGGATCGTAAGGCACACTCTATTACCCAAATCAGGTGACCACAACATGATTAGAGGGCATGCTATCAACTTGCTGCACTTGTTTGATGTGCCACAAAAATTCAAGGTCATGAGCCTCATTGTTGAGACCATTAAGAGGATAGCAGCAGATCAGAAGAGAAGTTGTGGGTATGCCCCACAGATTCAGGAGTTGATTAACTCAAAGATGGGCACAGGAACATACTTGCTGGATAAGGAGCATTTTGCTATCTATCCAGACTTTGAGGACAATCAAGTTGTCATGAATGAGAATGAACCATCATCAGTGCAGGCTCAAGAGCAGAAGGAGAAGGCAAAGAGAGAGAAGGCTGCCAAGATGCCAACTCAAGAGGAGACATCTGAGTACTTTTTGAAGAATAAGCAGGAGCAGCTTGGTTACTTGATAGCATCAACAGAGGATTGAGAAGGGTTGGCCACCTAACTCAAAACCGGAGAGCACGGAAAGAATCATGGAACAAAAATTCTATGATCTAGATGTCAAACTAACTGAGATTCAGTCAGTTGTGGAGCAGCTCCAGGATGACATGCAGGAGAGGAAGGGCAAGACAACCACTAATATATTTGCCAGAGTGCCTAGAGCTCAGAGGTCAGCTGTAGTGCATTGACAGACACCAGAGCCACATCATCTGCACTAGCTACAGCTCCTACAGCTCCAGTGCAACCAGCTCCAGCACCAACTCCTCTAGCTCCAACCACTTCAACTGAAGCCTTCGTCCAAGGAGCCATCTCTACACCACCACCTGAAGATCAAGCCTGAGAGTCGATCTAGCACTATGCATTTTCTATGAACTTTTTGGTAACTTGTTGCCAAAGGGGGAGAAAAATGTATAGATCATAGGCTTTGAGAGAGAAAGTGTTGCTTTTGTTCTCTCTTGCTTTGGTGGTTAAACTTTGTTTGCTTTTGATTGCTTGAGATACTATGCTGTTCTCTGTGAGACATTGATGATCATGTGTTTGATCATAAGCTACACTTATGCATGTTTGATCATATTATCTTACCTATCCTTATGTGATCATTCACTTTGCTTGGTGATGAGTGCATGTATTCAATCTTCACTATTTTGAGCGCTCCACCAAGATGTATGTGACATGGAAGAGTAACCCATGAGCCTAATTCCTTGTGCATTTGCAATCCAAAGCAAATCTTACTCTATGCACAAATTTAGGGGGAGCTCTTTCTTATCACATACTTCTCAAAGCGACGATGTTTTTCAATCTTATTATCATTTGTCGAAGCTTTGATCTATATGTTGTCATCAATTACCAAAAAGGGGGAGATTGAAAGTGCAACTATCCCTAGGTGGTTTTGGTAATTCATAACAACATATAGCTCATTGAGCAAATACTATTCCAAGACAAATATTTCAGGAAAGCTCAATGAATGGCATGGCATGGATGATGAAAGTGGAACCCCCAAAATATCAAGGACAAAGGATTGGCTCAAGCTCAAAAGCTCAAGACTCTTCATTTTATATTTTAGTGATCCAAGATCACATTGAGTCTATAGGAAAAGCCAACACTATCAAGGAGGGATGAGGTGTGCTTGATGAGCCTCTTGCTTCATGTGCTTAGTGATATGCTCCTAATACCCTCAACTACTTTCTCACATCCACATATGACCTATACCCAAAGTCAAAATCGTTCACACCGATTCTTTCTATCCGGCGCCACCGAGTTCAAATGTCATAGCCACTGCCACAAACCCTAGGCAAATCGGTCTTACCGATAGGGATCTCGGTCTCACCGAGATGGGGTTGTAATCTCTCTATTTCCCTTCGTAACGTTACGGTCTAACCGAAGTGAGCGATCGGTCCCATCAAGATTGCAATGTAAACTCCCTGATTCCTTTTCGTAACATTTCGGTCTCACCGAAATGAGCGAATCGGTCCCACCGAGTTTACCTGACCAACTCTCTGGAAAGCTTATTACCAAAATCCGTCTCACTGAGTTTGTGTAATCAGTCTTACCGAGATTACGTTATGCCCTAACCCTAACCATATCGGTCCTACTGAGTTGCATGTCGGTCCCACCGAAAATCCTAACGGTCACTAGGTTTACTAAATCGGTCCGACCGAGTTTGTTGATTTGGTCCCACCGAGTTTGGTAAATTGTGTGTAACGGTTAGATTTTGCGTGGAGGCTATATATACCCCTCCACCTCCTCTTCATTCATGGAGAGAGCCATCAGAACAAACCTACACTTCCAACTTACCATTTCTGAGAAAGAACCACCTACTCATGTGTTGAGGCGAAGATATTCCATACCTACCATATGAATCTTGATCTCTAGCCTTCCCCAAGTTGCTTTCCACTCAAATCTTCTTTCCACCAGATCCAAAACCTATGAGAGAGAGTTGAGTGTTGGGGAGACTATCATTTGAAGCACAAGAGCAAGGAGTTCATCATCAACGCACCATTTGTTACTTCTTGGAGAGTGGTGTCTCCTAGATTGGCTAGGTGTCACTTGGGAGCCTCCGAAAAGATTGTGGAGTTGAACCAAGGAGTTTGTAAGGGCAAGGAGATCGCCTACTTCGTGAAGATCTACCGCTAGTGAGGCAAGTCCTTCATGGGCGACGACCATGGTGGGATAGACAAGGTTGCTTCTTCGTGGACCCTTCATGGGTGGAGCCCTCCGTGGACTCGCGCAACTGTTACCCTTCGTGGGTTGAAGTCTCCATCAACGTGGATGTACGATAGCACCACCTATCGGAACCACGCCAAAAACATCCGTGTCTCCAATTGCGTTTGAATCCTCCAAACCCTTCCGTTTACATTCTTGCAAGTTGCATGCTTTAATTGCCGCTGCTCATATACTCTTTGCATGCTTGCTTGATTTGTGTGATGATTGCTTGACTTGTCCTAAGATAGGTAAAATCTGCCAAACTCTAAAATTGGGAAAAGGCTAAGTTTTTAATTGGTCAACTAGTCTAATCACCCCCCCTCTAGACATACTTCAAGGTCCTACAAATGACAACTTCATCATGATGCATTGATGTAGAGAAATGAAGACATCAACGAAAGGGGACAACTTCTTCGAGAAGAGCAACCAACAAGGAGAAGATCTGTTAGAATTTCATAACCAGAACTTCCCCCTTACTTCACCTCATAAATCTCAGGACGAGATTTCTTGTAGTAGACGAGATTTGTACCACCCCGAGAATCGTGCTACAGTAACTCGACACTAATAATGCCAAGTCACTCTGGTTGCTAAGCCTAATTGCCACTTGCCCAAAAATCAAATTCAAAATCCTATTTGAAATGCAAGTCAAATATTTAGATTTTCAAAAATGCAAACAAAATGGTTCATACTATTTCAAATATCCCTAGGTAATTGTCATGCAGAAACCAACATCATTCATAATCATTAAATGCCCCTAACAATACTTAGAGTGGGCCAACAACAATTATTTTGGCCTTGTCAAAATAAGCAATTAATTATTTTACTCCAACTGCCTCTAAACTTTGTGAGGTAGCTCCTAAATAATACAAAGTATTTAGGTGTGAAGTTTTAGGTTAAACAAAATTCAATTGCTATTTATTTAAAATGCAAAATAGAGAAGAAAACTAAAATAGAAAAAAAGAAAATAAAATAAAAGGACCTAAGCTACTGTGCATGTGCGGCTCTAGTTCCTACAGTATGGCCTGGCCCAATTTGGCCAGCCTTTCGACCTCCTCCCGCAACAGGAGAAGGCCGAGGTGCCATGGCCGCAAGGAGCTCGGCTCTGTGCACTGCTGTGCCGCGGAGGGGATAAGAGCAGCCTTGCCCCCTTCCTCTCTTCTCGGAACCCTAGTACCCCCAAGACCTCTCTCTCTCTCTCTCTCTCTCTCTCTCTCTCTCTCTCTCTCTCTCTGATAGATCTCGCGCCCGAGACCTCGTCATCGCGCCCTCGTCAATCCCACGACCACCATGCTCCCGGCAGTTGGGAGGATGTCCATGAGCTTCAGCGCAGTCATCTCCTTCGCCTGCGTGCATCGAACCGGGCAGGGAGGCCCAGGACGCTCGTCCCCGCGCGTCTCCCTCGCCTACGACTGCCGCATCTCATCGACGGCTGCGACATGTCCGGGCCACCCTCGACCTCCTGAGTCCTGACCTTGTCCACGAGAACTGGCGTGAGCTCCTTGACCGATTCCCCTCGTTTCCCCTTTGATCCGTGCCGTTCTACCCCACTGTTCGCCGTGGACTGAGCTCCCGTGAGCTTCCACGTACGTGTGTGTGCGTGCTCTAAGCTGCTGTTGCTCCTTACGTGCTGGTACTGCTGCCGCTCCCATGTACCGTTGCTGCTCAGCCACTACTGATGTACGTTGTGGTTGCGGCTGTTGCCGCTCCCCTGCGCTCGTTGTCCGCACACGGCCGTGCTCGCCGCTGTTCCCCTTCCCCGCGGCTGCTGCACCCCGCTGCGGTGACCACCGGGCCGCGCCTGTCCCGGCCGCCGCCGCACCGCACCGGCCTCTGCTGTTGCGCGTCGACGCCCCTGCAAGGCCACAACCTCGCCTTGCCCCCAGGTTGGGCACGGTCTTCGGCCGGGCGACGCCAGCGCCCGGGTCCAGTCGCCCGTACGCCCACGCCCATTCCTCGCGCCCGCTAAGGCCCCCAGGCCTATGACAGCCGGGGCCCACCCGCCCCAGGATGATTAAAAAAAGAATGTAAAAAAGATAATAATACTAATTAATTAATTAAGTCAATTATTTTTGTTAACTAAACTAATTGAATCTAGTTAACCTAATCATTTAGTTAGACTAATTTAACCCTGTTTAGTTAGTATGAGACAATGACGGACGGGACCCACCTCCCAGGGTTGGCCTAGTCAACCTTAGGTCCTGCTAACATCATGCTGACATCATAATTACATTTTATAATTAATTTAATTCTTTTAATTATAAAAATTGAATTAAAACTTTGATAAATAATATAAAATAAACCGTAACTCGGATGAAAATACTTTGTACATGAAAGTTACTCAGAACGACGAGACAAATCTGAATACGCAGTCCGTTCGTCTGTCATGCGTCCCTAGCATAAACAACATGCAACAATCCCCCTTCGGTTCGTTTGTCCGAAAACATCAAACACCATGAATACTTTCCCGGATGTTTTCCCCCTTCGCCAGTATCACCTATCCCTGCGTTAGATCACCCCTGGCACCGCGTATTGCCTGTTATGTTTTTTGATGCTTTGTTTGCTCCGTATTTAATTTTTCTCCCCCCTCTTATTCTCCGGTAGACCCCGAGGTCGGCGTTGATGCCACCGAGTACGAATACGTCACCGACGACCCTTCTTCGTGTGCAACTGAGCTTCCAGGCAAGCAAACCCCCCTTGATCAACCAGATATCACCCACTCTCTTCTCTCTTATTCTTGCATTAGGTTTGCTACCGTTGTTTATTGGATAGCTCCTATTCTGTTGCATAGCCTATCATTGTTGCTACTGTTGTTGCCTTTACCTGCAATCCTAAATGCTTAGGATAGGATGCTAGTATTCCATCATTGGCCCTACATTCTTGTCCGTCTGCCATGCTATACTACTAGGCCGTGATCACTTTCGGAGGTGATCAAGGGTATATACTATATACATACTGTAAATGATACCATGATGTGACTAAAGTCGGGTCGGCTCGTAGAGTACCCGCAAGTGATTCCGACGTGGGGGGCTGAAAGGACAGGTGGTTCCATCCAGGTAGTGGTGGGTCTGGGTTACCGACGACCCCCGAGTGTTACTTGGTGGCGGAGCGACAGGGCAGGTTGTGACCACCTAGGAGACAAGTGGGCCTGTTCCTGGTCGGCGTTCGTGGTTACTTCAAAATAACACGCTTAATGATATCTTGGTATTTGATCTGAGTCTGGCAACGAGCCTATACGCACTAACCAACTACACGGGAACAATTATGGACACTTGACATTGTGGTATCAGCCAAATTCTTCTTGACATCAGCGATTGAGCGGCGCACGCCGGGTTGGACAGTGTAACACAACTTCCTTTGTAATGGAGGTTGATAGGTCTGCTCCCCGGTCGGCCTTGCAACGTGGTGTGCAACGGGCGATGGGCCCAGACCCCTGCGCGCTTCGGATTTAGACCGGCGTGCTGACCTCTCTGTTGAGCCTAGGTAGGGCTGCGACATGTTGATCTTCCAAGGCCGGGTATGACCCAGGAAAGTCTGTCCGGCCAGAGGGATCGAGCGTGTCGGGTAATGTGGTGCACTCCTGTAGGGAAGTTTATGTATTCAAATAGTCGTGTCCCTCAGTAAAAGGAATACCCGGAGTTGTACTTTGACCTTATGACAACTAGAACCAGATACTTAATAAAACACACCTCTTACAAGTTCTAGATACAACTCGGTGATCGCTTTCCCACAGGGCAACGAGGGGAGGATTGCCGGGTAGGATTATGCTATGCGATGTTACTTGTTGCTACACTTGCTACTCTCTCATACATGCTTCAAGATGGTGGCTGCCAAAAGCGTACTCTTCGATAGGACTAGCTATCCCCCTCTTATTCTGGCATTTTGTGGTTTAGTCCACAGATATTACCCCTTTATATAGATACCAATGCATATGTAGTGTAGATCCTTGCTTGCACGTACTTTGGATGAGTGCTCACGGTTGCTTTGCTCCCTCTTTTCCCCTTCCCTTTTCTTCTCGGATGTCGCAACCAGATGTTTGAGCCTAGGAGCCAGACACCACCTTCGACGACCCCTTCTACACCGATTGTGCCTACTGCTACGTGTATATGCACAACGACCAGGAGTGGTTTAGGAGGATGCCAAGTAGGAGGCATGCGCCTCTTTCGATCTGTATCCCAGTTTGTGCTAGCCATCTGATGGCACCTCATTTAACTTATGTCTGTACTCAGATATTGTTGCTTCCACAGACTCGTTAATGATCGAGCATTTGTATTCGAGCCTCCAAGCCCCTGGCTTGTAATATGATGCTTGTATGACTTATTTGTTTTTAGAGTTGTGTTGTGATATATTCCCTTGAGTCCTGATCTTGGTCGTACATGTTTGCATGTATGATTAGTGTACGACTGAATCGGGGGCGTCACAATGGTGAAGTTATCTCCGCAGGGCTTCACCAAAGCATTACGAAAATATGACCGGTGGTGTAAACGGTGGAGGGGGGCGCCGCACACGGCTAGGCAATTGTCTGGTGTGTGCTAGGCATCCCCTTCCCACATATATATATATATAGGTGGGAGGGAGGGTGGACCAGCCATAGGAGGCGCGCAAGTAGGAGGAATCCTACTTTGAGTCCCTCCCAAGCCGCGCCCCCTGCCATATATAACCAAGGGGGGAGGAAAGAGGGGGGGGGGAAGGAAGGGGATGTCCTACTCCACACTTTCCTTTCCCTTCCCCTCTCTCCTTCTCCTCCTAGACCGGAGCTAGTCTGCTATGGGGGGGTGCACCAACACCTTGTAGCTGGTGTGTTCCCTCTCTTGGCCCATTAGGCCCATATGTTTTGCCGGGGGTGCCCGGAACCCCTTCCGGTGACCCGATAAGCACTCGGTGCCCCCCGAAACACTACCAGTGTCCGAATACCATCATCCTATATATCAATCTTTAACTCTTGGCCTTTCCAAGACTTGTCATCATGCATGTGATCTCATCTAGGACTTCGAACAACATTCGATCACCAAATCGCATAACTCATATAATACTATATCATCAACGAACGTTAAGCGTGCGGACCCTATGAGTTCGAGAACTATGTAGACATGACCGAGACACATCTTCGGTCAATAACCAATAGCGGAACCTGGAGGCCCATATTGTCTCCTACATATTCTACGAAGATCTTTATCGGTCGAACCATTATGACAACATACATAATTCCCTTTGTCCATCGGTATGTTACTTGCCTGAGATCCGATCGTCGGTATCTTTATACCTAGTTCAATATCGTTACCGGCAAGTCTCTTTGCTCGTTCCGTAATACATTACCTCGCGACCAACTCCTTAGTCATTTGCTTGCAAGCTTATGATGTGTATTACCGAGAGGGCCCAAAGATACCTCTCTGATACTTTTGAGTGACAAATCCTAATCTTGATCTATGCCAACTCAACAAACACCTTCAGAGATACCTGTAGAGCATCTTTATAATCACCCAGTTACATTGTGACATTTGATAGCACACAAGGTATTCCTCCGGTATCCGAGAGTTGCATAATCTCATAGTCAAAGGAGTATGTATTTGACATGAAGAAAGCAATAGCAATAAAACTGAACGATCATTATGCTAAGCTAACGGATGGGTCTTGTCCATCACATCATTCTCCTAATGATGTGATCTCATCATCAAATGACAACTCATGTCCATGGTTAGGAAACCTTAACCATCTTTGATCAACGAGCTAGTCTAGTATAGGCTTACTAGGGACATATTATTTGTTTATGTATTCACACATGTATTTAAGTTTCCGATCAATACAATTCTAGCATGAATAATAAACCTTTATCATGAATAAGGAAATATAAAATAGCAACTTTATTATTGCCTCTAGGGCATATTTCCTTCAGTCTCCCACTTGAAGTAGAGTCAATAATCTAGTTCACATCGCCATGTGATTTAACACCAATAGTTCACATCGTCATGTGATTAACACCCATAGTTCACATTGCCATGTGACCTACACCCAAAGGGTTTACTAGAGTCAATAATCTAGTTCACATCGCCATGTGTTAACACCCAAAGAGTACTAAGCATTATAGGAATAAGGCACTTTACCGTTTGCCATGGCAGACGGCAAAGGCCTTTGCCGTCAGCCAGCAGACGGCACCACATCCGACTGAACGAACTATAGAAAAGGGCACGTTGCCATCTGCTGGCGGACGGCAAAGACCTTTGCCTCTTTGTCGTCTACCAGCAGACGGTAGGGCTAGGTCCGTTAAGGGGTTAACGACGTGCTTTGTCGTCTGCTGGCAGACGACAAAGACCTTTGCATCTTTGCCGTCTGCCAGCAGATGGCAAAGCAACCAAATAAGGCAGCCTAGTGCGGCCCAGGTTGCATCGGTCGCTGCCACGTGGTAGCTTTGTCGTCTGCTGGCGGACGGCAAACCTCTTTGTCGTCCGCCAGCAGACAACAAAGTGCCTGTGTTGTTGCTGTTTTTTCTGTTTTCTGTTATATCCCTAAATTTTCAAAAGATATATATATATATATATATATATATATATGATATATATAGTTTCAAGATCAAACATAACCCATGTATCAAACATCTAGCAGTCCATCAATGCAACAGAACACATAGTGTATTAAAAGATCCAATGCATACATAGTTTCATGGAGTTCATCCATATTTACATACATAGTTTCACATTGTTCATCAATACAAATGAAAACAAGAACTAAACACTAGCATTCCATCAATGTTGCTTCCATGAAGTGAATCAAACCTGCAAAAATGGGAGTAAGAAAGTTAGAAGAAGAAGAAGAAGACTAGAAGAAGTAGTAGTAGTAGTAGAAGAAGAAGAAGATTTTTCTTCTTCTTGTTTTCTCATCTTTATTCTTCTCTTCTATATTTTTATACCTTTCCTCCTCATTCTGATTCTTCTTTTATTCATTCTTTTTCATCTCTTTCTTCTTCTATTCTTTCTTATTCTCCTCTTTCTTGTTTTTATTCTTCTTATTCCTTATTTGTGTCATTTTAGAGCTAACATACATAATTATGCCATTTTTTAGCCAACTTAGTTTACTATGTCAATTTGGAGGAAAATAAGGTAAGTATAGGTCATTTTTGTGCTAACCTAGGTGATGATGCCATTTTTGAGCCAACTTACGTAAGTATAGCTCATTTTTTATCTAACTTAGGTAATTATGCCATTTAGGAGAAAAATAAGCTAAGTATGCATTTGTTAAGGAAAACACTAAAGAAAACTTACCCTCATCACAACAAATCCAATGAAGATCACAACCAAGGTAACAATTGATCCAACGACATAATGATACCAAGCCTCATTATAATTGGCATATTTTCTAATCTTCTTAATCTTCAAGCGCATTGCATCCATCTTCAAGCACATTGCATTCATCTTCATCTTGTGACCATCGACGACATCGGCAACATACAACTCCAATTTCATCTTCTCTTCTTCAATTCTTTTAATTTTTCTTTCAAATAGTCATTTTCTTTTTCAACTAAATTTAACTTCTCGATAAGAGGGTCGGTTGCAATTTCTGGTTCACATACCTCCTAGATTAAAATATTTCTATGTCAACTTGATGGCCATAATTGTCATAAATGCGAAATGCAACAAATAGTTATAAAAGAGAATATACCACATCTGAATCATAAACCGCACGAGGGCCGACGGGAACGGATATCAAGACCATGGCACTATGTATAACAAACAATCATACAAAGTAAGAAAATTATACAAGTAACTATATAAATCATACAATCATACAAGTAACTATATAGATCAAGTACAACATAAAAAAACTGAATACCTAATAATAATCTTGATCGTCGGGTTCAATAAATGCTCTGGGATCAATAAATACATCATCATCATCACTATCATCAATGAAGTGCTCATCGGGTTCTGCGGCATCAACATATGGAAGGCCACCTTTACATAATTGGTCAAGCATTGACAAGTCATCCGCAACAATAACCTCTTCTTGTTCAGGCTCAATGGTGAAGTCAGGTTCACTGTCGCTGTCTACTTCAATGTTTTGGTGTGAAGTAGAGCATTTCTTGAAGCATTATTTGGAAAGGCATGTTTCTTGGAAGAAATCACCTTCATATGTGTATGGGTTAATGTGAGGTTCATAATCCTCTTCATTGGGGAACATTGAGATTTGGATAACTTTGACAGGCCCACGGTAGATAGAAAACTTGGGTTGCCTATTGAGCCGTAATATAGACATCGGGAACATCCAAATGGGTGCTTTGTTTGATTTCCACTAGCCCTATATTTTCATGAGTGCTTCTAGTCTCCTTCAGCTGGAACCAATAACATTTGAAGACTACGACGTTTGGTGGGTTTGCACCATAGAATTGAAGTTCATAAATTGCTTCAACTCTTCCATAATACTCGGTATCTCCTTCGCCGATAGCAGAGACACGACAATTTGAAGACTTCTGGTCGGCCATAGGTAGCTCTTTGCCATAGGTACGAAAGCGATACCCGTTGATGTCATATTTGTCAAATGAATGGACCTTAAAGTCAAAACCATTAGCGACTTGTCTCGATTCGGTGTCCATAAACTCTGAATTAGTTTACAAGTTTAATACAAAAGGATTGTTGCATTAGCCGCAGATTAGATGAAAAAATGAAATGGTCTAATGGAATTTAACGTTTGTTTGAACCAAGAGATAAAACTGGAATAGCCGCCTCCATGCTTTGCCAGAAGCTCATACTCTTGGACGGAATCCTTTTGGATCACTACTCCATATGAGAATAAGAGTAGTTCAAAGGAATTAGAAGTTGTGAAACAATGTACGGAGAACTTACTCGATGTATGGACGCACTTCTATTAGGTTGTTGAAGATATACAACGAAATGGTCTGCCATTCTTCGACATCCAACGTTAAGGAATTAGAAGCACCGGTTGGTGCGAGATTATCTTTGAATAGGCTGAGGTCGGATCCACCCTTTTAAGGGTCGCTAGCATTGTACCGAGGCTTCGAATTATGCAAATGACAATTTTTGGCTTCGTAGTGTGCTGTCACGAAGTTTGTCGCCTCCTCAGTAATGAATGACTCGGCAATTGATGCTTCAATTCTATGTTTATTTTTACATTTTGCTTGAAGCGTCTTCTGCATCCTCTCAGTTGCGTAGCACCAATGATTTTGCACGCCCCCCATTCTTGCCTCGGTTGGGAGATGCAAAATCAAGTGCTGCATTGGATTAAAGAAGCCCGGAGGAAAGATCTTCTCTAACTTGTAGATCAACTCCGGCGCCAACTCTTCCATTTCTTCTAGCAGGCCAGGCGATAGTTCTTTCACACAAAGACCACGGAAGAAATAGCCGAACTCTGCCAGTACTAGCCATTCATCCTCAGGAATGAAGCCACGCAACATCACCGACATTACACGCTCAATCCATATGTGCCAATCATGACTCTTGAGGCCAAATACTTTCAATTTTTTAAGACTCACCCCCCTCTTTAGATTCACTGCATACCCATCGGGGAACATCAACTGCATTTTCTCCCATAAGATAATTTCCCTCATAGCTGGCCTTCCGAGATTGAACCATGCCTTTGGCTTTGTCCAATTTTGCTTTCCTTTTGGTTCTTTCATGTTTTGTAATGGTCTAACACATAGCACCTCCAGATCGACTCTAGCCTTAGTATTATCCTTTGAATTCCCCTCTATGCCGAACAATGTGCCAAAAAGTGCCTTGACGATTGTCGGTGTCAAAACCGGTGGATCTTGGGTAGGGGGTCCCGAACTGTGCATCTAGGCGGATGGTAACAGGAGACAAGGGACACGATGTTTTTACCCAGGTTCGGGCCCTCTCGATGGAGGTAAAACCCTACTCCTACTTGATTGATATTGATGATATGGGTAGTACAAGAGTGGATCTACCACGAGATCAAGGAGGCTAAACCCTAGAAGCTAGCCTATGGTATGATTGTTGTAATGGTTGTTGTGTCCTAGGGATTAAACCCTCCGGTTTATATAGACACCGGAGAGGGCTAGGGTTACACAGAGTCGGTTACAATGGTAGGAGATCTACATATCCATATCGCCAAGCTTGCCTTCCACGCCAAGGAAAATCCTATCCGGACACGGGACGGAGTCTTCAATCTTGTATCTTCGTAGTCTTGGAGTCCGGCGGACGATGATAGTCCGGCTGTCCGGACACCCCCTAGTCCAGGACTCCCTCAGTAGCCCCTGAACCTGGCTTCAATGACGATGAGTCCGAGCGCATAATGTTCGGTATTGCAAGGCGGGTTCCTCCTCCGAATAATCCATAGAAGATCGTGAACACCAGGATAGTGTCCAGCTCTGCAAAATAATTTCCACATTCCACCGTAGAGAGAATATCATGTACACAGGTTCCATCTGCTGACGTATCTTGTAGTGTGACGTCGCGCCACTACCAAGCCTTTACTTGAATCGTTTTTTATTATACCACCTCAGCGCGTTTAGCGAAGCGGTTTCCTTGCCACGTCTTGTCGAAGCAGAGATCGTGTTCCCCTTATTCCGGGATCCTCATCAATACGGACGTGGGTAACCCAACCGCGCCATTGATGGTGGCGCTTGGGAGATAAGCGAGTTTTACCAGGCCGGTGGGGACGCATAGTCTTCGTCCTCCTATATATAAGGGGATAAGGATCCACCTTTTCACCTACGCCTTCTTCCTCCTTTGCTTATCCATCTCCGTGCACTCTCGAGATCCAGCGCCCAAGTCCGTGCGTCTCGCCTCGACCTTCTCCGACCATGTCCGGAGCGGGAGGCAAATGGCTGGCCTCCACCATTAAGGAGGAGCACATCGAAAAGCTGCGCGGCACCGGATACCTCTCCAGCGACATCGCGCACCGGCTGCCCGACAAGGGGCACCTCATCCCCACCCCCAGGCCCCATGAGAGGGTCGTTTTCCTTCCCCACTTCCTCCGCGGACTGGGCTTTCCACTTCACCCTTTTGTCTGGGGGCTCATGTTCTACTACGGCCTAGATTTCCATGATCTCGCACCGAACTTCATCCTCAACATCTCGGCGTTTATCGTCGTGTGCGAGGCCTTCCTCGTGATCCGCCCCACTTCGCTTGTGGCTCAAGACCTTCAATGTCAAGCGAAGGTAGTGAAGGGCACGCAGCGGAGTGCGGAGGCGCCATGTTGGGCAAGATGCCCAACGTCCTCTCGTTCGAGGGGCCTTCGTGGAGTCCGTCAAGGGGTGGCAGTCGGGGTGGTTCTACATCACCGAGCAGCGTGACCCTCGTGGGCGGCGGCCCCGAGTTCAGATCTGGTATCCCTATGCAGCTCACCTCCGGAAAGAGAAGGGCTTGCTATGGGGTAGTTCAAGGAGCCGCGGGACTCCAAGCTGTATCCAAGTGGTGAACAAGAAGCTCGGGCTTGTTAATGTGGTCCAAGTCATGCTCGTCGCCGGATTCTCCCATGCCAAGAAGGGCATTCAACCTGTGGGAGTTTGATCCGCACAGCACCAGCGTTGAGTGGGCTCTTGACCACGCACGTCTGGCGCTGGAGGGTGCTGTTTAAGGGCGCGAAGCCCCGCATCCGCGACGGAAGATCGCGGATTTTACTCGCAGCGTCCAGCTGACGAGGTAAGTGATTCTACCCCTTTACGGGACACTTGTTGTTAATAGTTCGACCCTAAGCGGGTTTCAATCTCCCTTTTCCTTTGACAGGAATGGATGAAGAAGGCCGAGCAGCTCATCTGCTCGGCTCCTATGCCAGAAAACCTAGTGGACGCCCGTCTAGCGGGGCTGCTGGTTCCGACACCGCACGTGGTGCCGGAGAAGAAGGCCAAGAAGGTGGCCACGGGTACTCGAAAGAGTTCCCTTTTTCAGGTGTCCGACAACTCCGAGGCGGATTCCTCGCCCGAAGATGAGGAGGAGGAAGAAGACTCTCTCCCAGAGGAGGGAGAGAGAAAGAGGAAGGCCTCCCCAACAGGGGAGGCCGAAGGGTCCAAGAGGGGAAGAACTATTCCCCCGGACAGCTCCGCCAACACCAACGTTGGCAATGAAGAGTGGCCCTCAAGGGCCAAGCCTCCGGTGAGATCGTAAGTATCCGGATTCCTGAATGATCTGCAATTTCTTTTGTGTCACATAGTGTCCTTCTAATGCCGTGATACCGCTCGCAGTCCGCCGACGATGATCTCCCGCTTGCCGGCGGGTCGTTAGCTCCGTCGGATGTGGATTCCATTCATTGCCTCCACCCCGCGCGCCGAGGACGCTAAGGTGGGATCTCGGAAGGACCCATCGGAGGAGGCTCGGGCGCCGCAAGGCAGCCTCCCGGACTTTGCGCTGGACTCCACGCCGAACCCGCATGGTTCCGGAGTCCGGCAGCGCCCTTCGCAAGAAGGGCAAGACCGTGACGCCGCAGCCCCGCCCAACCGGAGGCGCCGGACAACTTGTTGGAGGCGCTCAAAGACGCTTCCATTGAGGAAGAACACCGCACTATCATGAGTGCGGTGATTCAGAAGGTTCAGCTCGCCAAGAGCGGGCTGGCCGAAGCCTGCAGCAGCCTTCTAACAGGCTTTGAGGTAAGAAGTTAAAATTATGCGATGTAATACCGCATAGACAGTAGCCCCTGATGCTCGGTTCGGTGTTCAAAAGAAAAGCCGGATCGAGGATCTAAAAAGATATACGCAGGTTGCTAAAAATTATGTCAATATGGGTTTGCAGGTGCTGCTGCCGACCTCTGCCAAGACCGATCATGGAGGTCGGTGCTTTGAAGCAGGACCTCGAGCGGTCCGAGCAAGAGCTCGGCCGTGCCAAGAAGCAGCTCGAGGACAAAGAAGGTGAGTAACACCACTTTGAATCGTTACCTTACAGAAAAGGATTTAGGTTGCAATAAAAATAACAAGGATAACGTGGGTACTGCAGGGGCCACCAATGAGGTGGCAACCCTGAAGGAGGCTGTGTCCGCGGCCGAACGCAATGTGGCCGCGGAACGGGCAGAGCGAGACAAGCAGGAGGCGCGGGTGGCGGACTTGCGGCAAGAGCTCCAGGCTCTCATGGAAAAGCATGAGAGTTTGGAGTGCGACTCAAAGACTCGGGAGTCCGAGCTTGCCTCGGCTTTCGAAAGTGCCAAAGCCGCCAAGGCCGAGGCCCATAAGGCCCTTCAGGAGGTTGAGGATGTGAAGAAAATAGTGGCGGGTAAGGCATTTTTCATGCAAAGCAAGCATGTTAATGTAAACTACCTGACACTTACCCGAATTCGAAGCTCTCCAGGGGCGTTTGCAGATCTGCCTCGCAATGTATCCGATGCCGCCGCTTTCTACCGTGGCGAGGAGGGGAGCTCAACGGAGAAGGTCTTACGGTCTCAAGACTGTTGAGGCCGCCATCCGTGCCCCTAGCGACCGGTGAAGCAACTGCTCGAGCTCCACAAGGTAGCCGAAAGAGCCATGAAGGGCCTCATAGTCCGGTTTGTGGCTCGGAGAGGCCATGCACCGAGCTACTTCGCCTCGTCTTGGCGGCTGGTGGATGCGTGCCCCTTGTTGGAGGTCATCAAGCGCTCCGCCTGTATTGAAGGTGCTCGTCGGGCCCTTGCCCGCGCAAAGGTGCACTGGGGCAGGCTAGATGCGGAGAAGCTTATCACTGACGCGCCGCTAGCGGGCAAGGAGTACCGTACGCCCGAGATGTACTATAAGACTGTCCTGAAGGGTGCCCGCAAGATTGCGGATGAGTGCCCCAGAGATGTAATTATTGAGTAAACTCGCTATGTATTATCCTGTGCGCTGAAATCTTTGTTCATATGCGCTAAGCAACGCTTGTTTGATTTAAAATATTACCTTCTGTGCGGCCGTTTATAAAATCTGAGAGATGGCAAGTCGTCGGCTTCAACCCCCAAGCCACGAGTGCTGGGGTGTTCGGGATAAACTTGAGCACTCTTGTTCCCATTTTTGGGTCCATCTAGGGAGGCGCTCAACACAATGAACAAGGCAACCAGACTTATAATGCTTGAACACTCTCACTTAGCCATAGAATTCTATAATTTTAAATTTCGGCGAAGCCCCTAGTATTCGGAAGACCGAGTTCGGGGCGCTATCCACGCCTTGGCCGGACATTATCCGGTTCTTCGCTTGAAGCGGCATAAGTGTTTAAGGACTCGCCAAGACCTCTCGAACAGCGACCAGTCTCTCGCCTTATCATGACAGTCAGTTTTAGCTTTCTCCAGTGAGGCACTCGCCCAGCTCAACCGGGGCACAATCGCAGTGGTTCTCCCAGTGCCACCTTAGCCGACAGAACGGAACGTAAGGTACCAAAACGTGGGAGCCGGGCAAACCCAACTATTGACCCAAGACATGATTCGGAGCCGATTCATATAATGCTATAAGTTCGGGGTGCCGCACTTGTGAAAGTGTTCGGACTTATCACACCATAATGCGGGGAACATAAGCCCCTGGTGTATTCGGCCGTACCAAAATATACGGGTGCAAGATGTCATTAGTGAACATATATGTAAAGTAATGCAATAACAGGCAAAAAGTGCTGCATTATTTATTCAAGGAATTCTGCTATGAGTGCGGAATGATACAAATAGTGCGGTAAGCAAGGGATTGGACTAAATAAACATGTCCCCTCGAGGGTGGGCTGCGGACTGGTGTATATAATCAAATTTAATGCTCGTAATGGAGACCACACGAGTGTTAAATGCAGCCTTCCCTCCCTAGCTGTTGCATCGTGAGTTCGGCGGGTTCGCCGTCGGACAGGGCCTCTGGTGAACGGAGTCCTATGTAAACAAAGAAGGAAAATAATAAAAAAGAGCGACACACTTGTGAGCCCCTGGTGTGGTCGAGCCGCACTCTGGGTCTGTTGTGGTCGTGCCCCTCCCCCT
Source organism: Aegilops speltoides (assembly GCA_021437245.1). Classification (NCBI taxonomy): domain Eukaryota; kingdom Viridiplantae; phylum Streptophyta; class Magnoliopsida; order Poales; family Poaceae; genus Aegilops; species Aegilops speltoides. Next base: position 314,089,711 of record CM038143.1, read on the forward strand.
AGGCCCATGGTATCTCCAGAGCGTAATGATGTACGCGGAGGGTTGGTCTTGCAATTATGCAAGGGCTGGGGTTAGCCGCATTACTCTGGCGTGCTCGGGCGTGCGGTGGTCTTGGTTGATGTTGCTCCGGTGCGTTTGGCCATGTCCGGCCGTTTAACGGCCGGACTCAAAATTGCCTTAGAAGGCTGCTCAGATTTCGCCGCGAGAGCGCCAGTATGTTCCTCCGTTTGGAGGAGCGCCCGTATTTCCGTTGACCGTGATGACTCCACGAGGGCCTGGCATCTTGAGCTTGAGGTATGCGTACGCGGCACGCGTTGAACTTTGCAAACGCGGTTCGTCCGAAAGCAGAGCATGATAGCCGCCATGAACGGGACTATGTCAAGATTAACTCCTCGCCCGAAATTGTCCGTGGATCCGAAGACCACTTCGGTGTGGTGAGCCTGCATAATTGGCCTCAACACCTGGTATGACGCCTTTGAAGGTCGTCTTTGTAGGTTTAATCCTTGAGGGTTCATGCCCATCTTGCGCCCGTATCCCGATAAAGCAGTGTTCAGCTACGCCGCCGCCCATCGACTCTCGTGAGGTGAAATCCGTCGACGATTGGGTCTAAAACCAATGCGCGCGAATCCGCCATGGCGGATCTTGGTCGGATGGTCTCTTCAATCGAAAGTGATCGGGTAAGAGGACCATGGATTGAACTTAGGGCGATCGCTCCATCGCATATACGCCCCTTAGTGCACGCTTCTGCTCCCTCTTGGGTATATGGGTTGCGTATATCATGTTCACCGTCCGCACTTGTGGGGGGAAACCCTTTTGTTCTCTACTGTTCGGCGGTCGGGTCTCTTCCTCGTCGTCGCTGTGCAGCCCCTTGTCATTATTTTTGGCAATTAACTTGCCTGCCTGCTTAAATACCCAACAATCTCTGTTGGTGTGGTTAGCTGGCTTTTCGGGGGTGCCATGTATCTGGCATGAGCGGTCGAGTATTCGGTCCAAATTGGACAGACTCGGAGTGGTTCTTTTGAATGGCTTCTTCCGCTGACCGGGTTTAGAGCCTCGGAATCCGGCGTTGACTGCCTTATCCTCCTTGTCGTTGCCGTTAACACGGCGTTTATTTTTGCTTCGACGCGACCTGCAATTGTGGTCCTTAGTGTCCGGACTACCAGCATTTTTGTTGAGGTTGTTGCTGCGAGCTAGCCAGCTATCCTCTCCCGCACAGAAGCGGGTCATTAACGATGTGAGGGCTGCCATGGATTTTGGCTTTTCCTGTCCTAGGTGCCAGGCTAGCCACTCGTCGCGGATGTTATGTTTGAAGGCTGCGAGGGCCTCTGCATCCGGACAGTCGACGATTTGATTTTTCTTTGTTAAGAAGCGTGTCTGAATTGCTGGCCGATTAAATGCAGCTGCTGGATTATGTGGCTTAGGTCATCGGCGTCGGTGGTCGCGTCGATGTGACCCGGAAGTTGTCGAGAATGCGGCTTCGTGTCCTCCCAACACCCAATTTAGTCTGCGGGCAGGCTGTTAAGCCAATGCTGAGCTGGTCCTTTAAGCTTGAGGGAGATATTTGATGGCATGGAGATCATCGCGCGGGCCATATGGATGTGAAGGAGATAATCTTCGATCCAAACCGTGGGGTCTGTCGTGCCATCGAGGATTCAATGTTTACGGTTTAAACCCTTCGTGGATTTGCTGATCCATTACTTTGTCGCTGAAGCATAGCAGGTGTCTTGGCGCCTCAGATTGAGCAATATCACGACGTAGCTCAAGGGAGCGTTGTTCGCTGTGTTCGCCCGCCGAGTTGTTGTATCCGCTCGACGGTATTTGTCGTGGGTCGTTGGGCGCCCACGTGATCCATAGATAGATCTGGATTGTCTTGCCTTATCCTCCAATATATCCCGCAAGTCCGCACGCCCCCGTGGCCGTACTTTTCGAGTGATGCCGGGTACGGTCTTGATGGAAGGCCCGATGCCTCTTCGTCGCGACCACGGGTGGTCGGTCGGCGTATGTGACAGCGCTGGTGATGAAGGTATGTATGCTTCCTCCTCTAATCGGGAGAGCAACTTGCGTTTTGGGTAGCTTTTGAGGGCGTTCGAGTTCAGATTCTTCGCCGCGAGGACCTCGGTCCATCTGTCGGCCAGCAAGTCTTGATCAGCTTGAAGTGCTGTTGCTTTTTCTTTAGGCTATTTCTTTGTGGCCATTAGCCTGCGCTTGAAACGCTCTTGTTCGACCGATCCTCGGCACGACGAATTAAGTCGTCGCCGAGGCTTGCCTCGTCTCCGGGGGGTATGTAATTATCATCCTCAACCTCTTAGTCCGCCGCTCTCTCGTGAGGGCTTGCTTCGCATCCTCCCTGCGCTGAATCTTCTTTGGAGGGATTGTCTTCGGCACTTTCGGGGTGTTATTATCTCCTCGTGCGGAATCTCCATTCTTCTTTGTGGCGGGATTTAGAGCGGCGCCACGACGCCGGCGCTTGGGCTGTTTCTTTAAGGAATCGCCTCACCGCTTTTTTGCCATCCCCATCTTTTGGGGTGTCCACCATGTATATGTCTTATGACGAGGTGGTCTTCCAAGTGTGCTCTGTGGGCACTGGTTCTTGTTCGTCTCCGGCATCGTCGTCCATACCGTCGATGTCTTCGGAGTCATAGTCTAGCATGTCGGTTAGATCATCGACAATGGCTACAAAGTGGGTGGTGGGTGGGTTTGAATTTCTTCATCGTCGCATCCCAACCATCTCGCCATAATCCGCCAGGCTCTCCGGATAGCGAGAGATGCTTTAGCAAATTTAAGGTGTCGCCAAGGGTGAGTGCTTGAAAGATGTCGCAGCGGTGAACTCCATGATCGGCGCCCAATCGGATTCGATTGGCGGTAGGGGGCGCAGGAGGTTGAGTCCGGCAGGAGTCCGCACCTCGAGTCACGAAGTTTTATAGGGACAAGGTCGGCGTTCGCTCCATCGCCACGGATGTTGCAGCTCCCGAGGCGGTGTCCAGCCACTCGTCCTCGTCTGCGCGATCAGCTCCGAACTATAGGTCGGAGCGATTCATGCGACCTCCAAGGCACCGTCCGCGGCAGAGCTAGATCGCGCCCATCGCGATAAAGGCGGCACGCCGGCCACGGATTGGATCCATCAAGATCAAGTCTCCGCGGATGTCCGCCGTGAAGTTTAGGCTTCCAAATCGACCGATGGCGGGGGCGAGCTTCGATCGCTCCAGATGGCCAAGTGAATTGGCCCGCAAGGCGGTCACCGAATACGAAGATCTATCCGGGGAGAAAAGTCTCACCCTAGACGGCGTTGTTGTTGATTGAAGAAGCCATCGAGCCTATCGGTGACGACACAGAGGAACTCTCAATGAAAGCACCAATGTCGGTGTCAAAACCGGCGGATCTCGGGTAGGGGGTCCCGAACTGTGTGTCTAGGCGGATGGTAACAGGAGACAAGGGACACGATGTTTTTACCCAGGTTCGGGCCCTCTCGATGGAGGTAAAACCCTACTCCTGCTTGATTGCTATTGATGATATGGGTAGTACAAGAGTGGATCTACCACGAGATCAAGGAGGCTAAACCCTAGAAGCTAGACTATGGTATGATTGTTGTAATGGTTGTTGTGTCCTACGGACTAAAACCCTCCGGTTTATATAGACACCTGAGAGGGCTAGGGTTACACAGAGTCGGTTACAATGGTAGGAGATCTACATATCCGTATCGCCAAGCTTGCCTTCCACGCCAAGGAAAATCCTATCCGGACACGGGACGGAGTCTTCAATCTTGTATCTTCGTAGTCTTGGAGTCCGGCGGACGATGATAGTCCGGCTGTCCGGACACCCCCTAGTCCAGGACTCCCTCAACGATATTCTTTTCAGTGTGCATCACGTCGATGTTTTGTGGGCAAAGGAGGTCTTTTAAGTAAGGCAGATCCCACAAGCATGGCTTGTGAGTCCATGCGTGTTTCAAATTATACCCCTTGAAATACCCTAGACGCTCTAGAGCTGGCTCGAGAGCGTTTAACTGATCCAGGGTCTCTTGGCCTGTCAACGCAGGTGGTGCAGAGTTTTTGACAACTCTACCTTGGATGAAGTTCTTCTTGTCTTTCCTGAACTTATGACGATGATCCAGGAACTGTCTATGCGAGTCGAAGCAAGAAAACTTGCAACCGTCCTGAAGCCAACGAAACTCAAGAGCTCCCTTGCATGTGGGGCATGGGAACCTTCCATGCACACACCAGCCAACGAATAGCGCATACGCCGACAAGTCATGCGTCAAGTACATGTACCAGACATGCATTATGAAGTTTTGTTTGGTAAAGGCGTTGTACGTCTTGAACCCATTATCCTAGGCTTATTTCAATTCGTCCATAAGCGGCTGCATCTACACATTCAAATTCTTCCTCGGATAGTAGGGCCCTGGAATTATCAATGTCTGGAAAATGTTCTTTCTTTGCATAATCTGTCCGGGGGGAGATTGAGTGGAATGACAAATACGGCTGATAACCCACGAGTATAGGGGATTGTTTGTAGCCTTCTTCGATAAATAAGAGTGTCGAACCCAACGAGGAGCTAAAGGCAGAACAAATATTCCCTCAAGTTCTATCGACCACTGATACAACTCTACGCACACTTGACGTTTGCTTTACTGGAAACAAGTATGAAACTATTTTGTAGGTGTGATGCTAGAACTAATTTGCAAGAAAAAACTAGAAGTACTTTGCAAGAAAATAAAAGTTAGGTGTTTAGTAAAAGGGTTTGTGTCAACAAGAAAGTTATTTGTCCATAGGCAATCGATAACAAGTACCGGTAATCATTCTTGTAATTTTATATGAGCGAGAGGCATGAGCTAACATACTTTCTCTACTTGGATCATATGCACTTATGATTGGACCTCTAGCAAGCATCCGCAACTACTAAAGATCATTAAGGTCATGAAACCCGACCATAGCATTAAGTATCAAGTCCTCTTTACTCCCATGCGCCATGACCCACTTATCCGCATTTAGGCTGTTGTCGCCCCCGCAACACTGACAATAAGCAAACCATGAACATATTGCAACACCCTACAATGGGCGCCCCTCATGTTTGTGCGAGAACGGAGGGCACCGTAGGACAACACCATAAATAAAATATACAATCATACCAACCAAGATCATAATTAACCCATAAGACAAAATGGATCTACTCAAACATCATAGGATAACCATAGATCATTGGGAAATAATATATGGAGTTGAGCACCATGTTTAAGTAGAGATTACAGCAGGGAGAAGAGGTGTTACACCACTGCATAGAGGGGGAGAGAGTTGGTGTTGATGGTAGCAAGATTGTTGATGTAGATCGTCGTCCCGATCGTTGCCCCGGCGGCACTCCGCCGCCACCGAAAGCGAGGGGGAGAGAGCCCCCCTCCTTCTTCTTCTTCCTTGGCCTCCCCCCTAGATGGGAGGAGAGTTCCCTCTCTGGTCCTTGCTATCCATGGTGGCGGAGGGGCAGGAGCCCCTCCGAGATTGGATCTCCCTCTCTGTTCTCTTCTGTTTCGCGCCCCCTAGATCTGGCTAAAAGATGTTTCTTATATTCTCGGAGATCCGTAAGTCCGATTGCGCTGATCTTTTTACATGATTTTTTTCCTGATATAAGCTTCCTTGCTCCCGAAGTAGAGATCCAACCGACGTTCGAGGAGTGCAGCACCCACCACCACACGCCAGGAGCCTTGGGCGCGCCCTGGTGTATCATGGTTCGTGTGGGCCTCCATTTGTGGTGATTCCAACTTCGAAAAATCACAAATATTGCAAAATAATTCTCTGTGGAGTTGCATCACGTTTGGACATTGTTTGATATGTATTTTCTGCAATACAAAAACAGGCAACAAATAGGAATTGGCACTGGGCACTGGATAAGTAAGTTAGTCCAAATAAATCATATAAAAAGTTGCCAAAAGTATGTAAAAGTTGAATAATATTGGCATGAAACAATCAAAAATTATAGATATGACAGAGACATATCAGCATCCCCAAGCTTAATTCCTGCTCGTCCTCGAGTAGGTAAATGATAAAAAAGATAATTTTTGATGTGGAATGCTACCTAACATAAACTTGATCATATGTCTAGTCATGGAATGAATATTAAAACATAAGTGATTCAAAGCAATAGTCTATAGTTTGACATAAAGACATAAATACTCAGGCATCCCAACAAACAATCATGTCTTTCAGAATATCAATGCTAAAGAAAGCTATCCCTACAAAATAATATAGTCTTGTCATGCCCTGTCTTCTTAACACAAAGTATAAATCATGTACAACCCCATTGACAAGCTGAGCAATTGGTTCATACTTTTTAACGCGCTTTAGCTTTTTCAACCCTCACGCAATACATGAGGGCAAGCCATGGATAGAGCACTACAGGTGGAATAGAGTATGATGATAGGGGTAAATATAAAGAAGACAAAAACGTCAGAAAGTCTCACATCGACGCGGATAACCAACAGGATATGGAGATGCCCATCAATTGATATCAACGTGAGAAGTAGGGATTGCCATGCAACGGATGCACTAAGAGCTATAAGTGTATGAAAGCTCCATATGAAAACTAAGTGGGTGTGCATCTAATCCTATAATGAAAAATTCCCACTAGTATATGAAAGTGACAACATAGGAGACTCTCCATATGAAAAACATCGTGCTGCTTTGAAGCACAAGTGTGGTAAGGAATACTAGCAATGCCCCTTCTCTCTTTGTTTTTTTCTTTTTTTTCTTTTTTTTTCTTCTCTCATTGTTCGGAGTCTCATCCCGACTTGTGGGGGAATCATAGTCTCCATCATCCTTTCCTCACTAGGGAACTGCTCTAAAAATGATGATCATCACACTTCTATTTACTTATAACTCAAAAGGAATAAAAATTACAACTCGATACCTATAACAAAATATGACTCTATATGAATGCCTCTGACAGATGATCTAGCATAACATGTATGAAAAATGATGCACGATGGCTGAGCCACAACTACTATGTTAGCTATATGATCATGCAAAGCAATATGACAATGAATGCTCAAGTCATCAAACGGAAGCGGTGGAAGTTGCATGGCAATATATCTCGCAATGGCCATGGAAAAGCCATAATAGGTAGGTATGGTGGCTGTTTTGAGGAAGATATAATAAGGCTTATGTGTGATAGAGCGTATCATATCACGGCATTTGGATGCACCGGCGAGGTTTGCACCACGTCTCGAGGTGAGAAAGGGCAATGCATGGTCCCGTAGAGGCTAGCAAATTGCAGAAAGGTGAGAGTACGTATAATCCATGGACTCACATTATTCATAAAGAACTCATATACTTATTGCAAAAGTTTATTAGCCCTCGAAGCAAAGTACTACTACGCATGCCCCTAGGGGGATAGATTGGTAGGAAAAGACCATCGCTCATCCCCGACCGCCACTCATAAGGAAGACAATCAAGGATAAATTGCGCTCCAACTTTCATAGCATAACGTGAGAGTATACGTGCATGCTTCGGGAATCACAAACCTTAACACCAATATTATTACTAACCACAACCATTTACTAGTACCTCCCACATATTCCATCTCTATATTGCAAAACTATTGCAAGGAATCAAACATATCATATTCAGTGATCCATAAGTTTCATGTAGGATTTTATGACTAACCATGCAATTAACCAATTCTCTTGACTCTCTAAATAGATATAAGTGAAGCATGAGAGTTTAATTCTTTCTACAAACTATCATGCTCTAACAAATATAAGTGACGCAAGAGAGCATTCTACGAACATATCGGGTTTCTATGTGAAGAGAAACAGGCAATCCAAACTTCAAATGATATAAGTGAAGCACATGAAGCATTCTATAAAGCCATACTCAAAAGATATAAGTGAAGTGGAATGAACATTCTATAAATCAACCGTGGACTATCTCATACCAGCATGGTGCATAAAAGAAAAGTGAAAACTAAATGCAAAAGACGCTCCAAGATTTGCACATATCATATGAACGAAACGAATCCGAAAACATACCGATACTTGTTGAAGAAAGATGGGATGCCTTCCGGGGCATCTCCAAGCTTAGACGCTTGAGTCTCCTTGAATATTTACTTGGGGTGCCTTGAGCATACCCAATCTTGAGCTCTTGCCTCTCCTCCTTCTCCTCATATCGAGATCTCCTCGATCTTCGAACACTTCATCCACACAAAACTTAAACGAACTTTTAGTGGCGGGGTTAGTGAAAATGGCAATGAAATACCATCATGTATTGCTGTAACATTATTGTATAATTATAAAAAAACATTACCCACTGTATGCTATCATAATTCTATGGCCCCAAGTCAAGGAGGCTTCAACAAGAATTCAAACATACGCAATAATGAAGCTATAACAGCAATCTGTGAAAATAGGACAGTCTGTAAAGATTTGAAGATCCACCATACTTCTGTAACTCTAACAATTCTGACAAAATTAGGAGAAGTAAACATTTTGTATATAAAGACAGTCCAAAATGTTTCATAACCGTTTGACGTTCCAGTAAAAAATGTAAAATCGTGCACTACAGCCAAAGTTTCTGTTTTGCACCGCACAAACCAACAAGCAATTTAAACATCCTAAAGGAAAATCTGGACACATTATTTTTATAATATAATGGAATTGTACAAGGGGATAATTATTTTTGTTGAAAAGTTTCTGTAATTAAGATTCACAAAGTTTCCATGAGCATGAACAAAGTTCAAGGAGCTCCCCCACTTCAACAATGCTTGTCTCTCTCACTTTCACTTTCCTTTTTGAAAAGTTTTGTGTTCCCCTCTATATTTTTTTGTTTTTAAACTTTATAAAATCTCAACAAAAATAAATGACTCTCTAAAACTTCTGGGTTGTCTCCCTGGCAGCACTTCCTTTAAAGCCATTAAGCTAGGCATAAAGTGCTCGAGTAATGAATCCACCCGGATCCCAAGGTATATTGTCGGTGTCAAAACCGGCGGATCTCGGGTAGGGGGTCCCGAACTGTGCATCTAGGCGGATGGTAACAGGAGACAAGGGACACAATGTTTTTACCCAGGTTCAGGCCCTCTCGGTGGAGGTAAAACCCTACTCCTGCTTGATTAATATTGATGATATGGGTAGTACAAGAGTAGATCTACCACGAGATCAAAGAGGCTAAACCCTAGAAGCTAGCCTTGTGTATGATTGTTGTTCGTCCTACGGACTAAAACCCTCCGGTTTATATAGACACCGGAGAGGTCTAGGGTTACACAGAGTCGGTTACAATGGTAGGAGATCTACATATCCGTATCGCCAAGCTTGCCTTCCACGCCAAGGAAAGTCCCATCTGGACACGGGACGAAGTCTTCAATCTTGTATCTTCATAGTCTAGGAGTCCGGCCAACGGTGATAGTCCGGCCATCCGGACACCCCTAATCCAGACTCCTCAAGAGCCCTGAACCAGGCTTCAATGACGACTAGTCCGGCGCACATATTGTCTTCGGCATTGCAAGGCGGGTTCCTCCTCTGAATACTTCATAGAAGATTTTGAACACAAGGATAGTGTCCGGCTCTGCAAAATAAGTTCCACATACCACCGTAGAGAGAATAACATTTACACAAGTTCAATCTGCTGACGTATTCCGTGGCGTGACATCACACCACGGCCAAGCCTTTATTCGAATCGTTTTTATTGTTCTACCTCAGCGCGTTTAGCGAAGCGGTTTCCTTGGCACATCTTGTCAAAGCAGAGATCATGTCCCATTATTTCGGGATTCTTATCAATACGGGCGTGGGTAACCCAACCGCACCATTGATTACGGCGCTTGGGAGATAAGCGAGTTTCACCAGGCTGGTGGGGACGCATAGTTTCGTCCGTCCATATAAGGGGATAAGGATCCACTTTTGTACCTACGCCTTCTTCCTCCTTTGCTTATCCATTTCCGCGCACTCGAGCTCCAGCGCCCAAGTCCGCACATCTCGCCTCAACCTTCCCTAGCCATGTCCGGAGCGGGAGGCAAGTGGATGGCCTTCTCCGTCACGGAGGGGCGCACCAAAAGTTGAGGAAAGCCGGATACCTGCACAACGATATTGCGCACCGGCTTCCAGACGAGGGGCAGCTCGTCCCCACCCCCAGGCCCCATAAGAGGCTGGTGTTCCTTCCCCATTTCCTCCGCGGACTGGGCTTCCCACTCCACCTATTTGTCCGGGGACTGATGTTCTACTACGGCCTGGATTTCCACGATCTGGCCCCGAATTTCATCCTCAACATCTCAGTGTTTATCGTTGTGTGCGAGGCCTTCCTCCGCATCAAGCCCCAGTTCGGCTTATGGCTGAAGACCTTCAATGTCAAGCCGAAGGTAGTGGGTGGCCAGCAGGCGGAGTGCGGAGGCACCATGGTGGGCAAGATGCCCAACGTCATATGGCTCGAGGGCTCTTTCGTGGAAACCATCAAAGGGTGGCAATCGGGGTGGTTCTACATCACCGAGCCGCGTGACCCTGAATGGGCAGCGGCCCCCGAATTCAGATCTAGCATCCCCACACGGCTCACCTCCTGGAAAGAGAAGGGCTTGACATGGGGTGACTTGGAAGAGCTGACCGGACTCCAAACCTGCGTCCAAAACCTTGTGAACAAGAAGATCAAGCTCGTCAACGTAGTCCAGTCATGCTCGTCTGCCGGATCCTCCCGTGCCAACAACGGGCCTTCAACTTGTGGGAGTTTGATCCGGCATAGCACCAAACCTTGAGCAAGCTCTTCGACACTACGTATGAAGATGCCTGGAAGGTGTTGTTCAAGGGCGCCGAGGCTCCCGCATCCGCTACCGAAGATCGCGGATTCAACTCGCAGCGTCAAGCCGGCGAGGTAAGCTATTTTACCCTTTACGGGACACTTGTTTTTCATAGTTTGACTCTACGCAGGATCTAAACTCCCCTACCTTTGACAGGCCTGGTAGAAGAAGTCCGGGCAGGTTAACTGCCCGGCTCCCTTGCCAAAAGACCCAGCGGACGCCCAATTAACGGGGCTGCTGGCTCCGGCGCCTTACATGGTGCTGGAGAAGAAGGCCAAGAAGAAGGCCACGGGAACCCGAAAGAGTTCCCGGCATTAGGTGTTATCGGACTCATCGTCCGATGACTCCATGGCGGACTCCTCCTGCAAAGACGAGGAGGAGAAAAAAGAGGATTCTCCCCCCGTGGGGGGAGAGAAGAAAAGGAAGCCCAACTGGGGAGGCCGGAGGGTCCAAGAAGGGAAGGACCCTTCCTCCGGACTGTTCCACCAACGCCGACGACGGCGAAGAGGATTGGCCCTCGAGGGCCAAGCCCCTGGCGAGATCGTAAGTGTCCGGATTCCAGAATAACTCATGATTTTTCCTTTGTCGCATAGTGTCTTCTAACGCCGAATACAACCATGTAGCCCGCCCAGGGCAGCTCCCGCTTCGCCGGCGGCTCCTCGATTCGTCGGATGTGAATAGCACTTCACTTCCGACAGCCTCCTCCCGCCATGACGCAGACGACGCCGCGGTGGAGTCTCAAAAGGGGCCCAACCAGGAGGAGGTGGTCCTGGAGGCGCCGCAAGGCGACCTCCCGGATTCCGGGCACAAAGAGGGCAAATCCCCAGAGGGCTCTAAGTCCGGCCCTGTGCCGGACTCCGTACCGGAACCTATAGTGATTCCGAAGTCCGGCAGGCGGGCCCTTCGTAAGAAGGGCAAGACTACGACGCCGGTGGCCTCCGTCCAACCAGAGGCACCAGATAACTTGCTGGAGGCGCTTAACGGCGCCCATCAGCGAGGAGCACCGCCTGTTATGAGTGCGGTGATCCGAAAAGTTCATCCGCCAAGAGCGGGCTGATCAAGCCTATACCAGCCTTCTAACGGGCTTTGAGGTATGTAATTAAGATATGTAAAAATAGTACCGCATAGACAAGAGCCCTCGATGCTCAGTTTGGTGTTCGGAAAGAAAAGCCGAACTGAGGATCTAAAAAGATATACGCAGGAGTCTAACATAAGCATGTCAATATGGGAATGCAGGCTGCGCTGCAGACCTCTGCCGCACTGACTGCGGAGGTGAATGCATTGAAGGAGAGCCTCGAGCGGTCCGAGAACGAGCTCGGCCTTGCCAAGAAGCAGCTCGAGGACAAGGAAGGTAAGTAATACCTTATTAGAGTAATAACTTATAGAAAGGATTTGGTTGCAAAAAATGACAGGAATAACGTGAGTATTCCAGGGGCCACGAACGAGGTGGCGACCCTGAAGGAGGCGGTGTCCCAGGCCGAAAATAGTGCGGCCGCGGAGCGCACCGAGCGAGAGAAGCAGGAGGCACGGGTGGCGGAGGTGCGGCAGGAGCTCCAGGCTTTCGTGGAAAAACACGAGAGTTTGGAGCGTGACTCGAAGACTTGAGAGTCCGAGCTCGCCTTGGCTCTTGAGAGTGCCAAAGCCGCTAAGGCCGAAGCCCAGAAGGCCCTCCAGGAGATTGAGGCGATAAAAAAGATAGAGGCGGGTAAGGCATTCTTCATGCCAAGCAAGCATGTAAAAGTGAATTATCTGTTACTTACCCGAATTCGGAGCTCTCCAGGAGCGTTCGCCGATCTGCCCCGTAGTGTGTCCGATGCTGTCGCGTTCTACCGAGCCGAGGAGGGGAGCTCGACAGAAAAGGTGTTCGGTCTCAATATGCCGAGGCGGACATCCGTTTTTCGAGCGACCAGCTGAAGCAGCTGGTCGATCTCCACAAGGTGGCCGAATAGGCCATGAAGGGCCTCATAGTTCGGCTGTGGCCTAAAGAATCCATGCCTGGGAGCTACTTCGGTCTGGTGCGGTGGCTGGTGGATGCCTGTCCATGGATTGAAGTCATCAAGCATTCCGTCTGCATTGAAGGTGCCCGTCGGGCCCTTGCCCGCGCAAAAGTGCACTGGGGCAAGATGGACGCCGAGAAGCTTGTGACGGACGCGCCACCGCCGGGCAAGGAGTATCGCACACCCGAGATGTACTATAAGGGTGTCCTGAAGGGTGCCCGCTTTATAGCGGGTGAGTGCTCCAAAGATGTAATTTTTGAGTAGACTTGCATTTGTTATCCTGTATGCTGAAAACTTTGTTCATATGCGCTAAGCAACGCTTGTTAATTTAAAATATTACCTTCTGTGCGGCCGTTTATCAAATTTGAGAGATGGCAAGTCGTTGGCTTCAGCCCCCATGCCACGAAAGTCTTTGGGGTTTGGGATAAACTTGAGCGCTCTTGTTCCCATTCTTGGGTCCTTCGAGGGAGGCGCTCAACACAACGAACAAGGCAACCGGACTATAATGCTTGAACACTCCCACTTAGCCATAGAATTCTATAATTTTAAATTTCGGTGAAGCCCCTAGTGTTCGGAAGACCGAATTCGGGGCGCTATCCACGCCTGGGCCGGACAAAGTCGAATCCTCGCTCTAAGCGGCATAAGTCTTTAGGGACTCGAAAAACCTCTCGAACAGCGATCGGCTCTCGCCCTATCATGACGGGTCAGTTTTAGCTTTCTCCACTGAGGTGCTTAACCTAGCTCAACCGGGGCACAATCGCAGTGGTTCTCCCAGCGCTACCTTAGCCGATATAACGGAACATAAGGTACCAAAACATGGGAGCCGGGCAAACCCAACTATTGACCCAAGACATGATTCGGAGCCGATGCATATAATGATATAAGTTTGGGTTGCCGCACTTGTTAAAGTGTTCGGACTTATCACACTATATTTTGGGGTACTTAAGCCCCTGGTGTATTCGGCCTTACCGAAGCGTACGGATGCAACATGTCATAAGTGAACATGTATAAATAGAAAAAGGAATGCAATAATAGGCAAAAAGCGATGCATTGTTTGTTCAAAAAATACTGCAATGAAAGCAGAACGATACAAATAGTGCGATAAGCAAGGGATGGGACTATTTAACATGTCTCCCTCCAGGGGTAGGCTGCGGGATGGTGTGTAAAATAGGTATACTGCTCATAATAGAGACCACCTGGACACTCGACGTAGCTTTTCTGCTTCCCTGGCTGTTGAATCGTGAGTTCGGCGATTCCACTGCCGGACAGGGCTTTTGGAAAACGGAGTCCTGAGAATAAGAAAAAAAAGGAATGACACAATTGGGAGCCCCTGGTGTGGTTGAGCCGCACTCTGGGCATGCCGTGGTCGTGCCCCTCCCCCTGTGCCCATGGTATGTCCAGAGCGTAGTTATGTACGCATGGTACTGGTCTCACGATTTCACGAGGGTTGGGGTTGGGGCCGCATTGCTACGCGTGCTCGGAACGTGCCAGGCGGTCTTGTTGTAGGTTACTCCGGGCGCGCTTGACGGTGTCCGGACGTTTAGTAGTCGGACTCGAGAATTGCCTTAAGAGGCTGCTTTGTACTTCCGCCGCGAGGGCCGCCGTATGCTCCTCCGCTCGGAGGAGCGTTGATGTTTCCATTGACCGTGATTACTCCTCGGGGCCCGCATTTTGATCTTGAGGTATGCGAGTGCGGCACCGCATTGAACTTTGCAAATGCGGTTCGTCCGGCGAAGGCGTGATAGCCGCCATGAACGGGACTATGTCAAGATTAATTCTCGCCGGAAGTTATCCGGGATCCAAAGACCACTTCAAGTGTGGCGAGCCTGTCTGATTGGCCTCTACACCTGGTATGACGCCTTTAAAGGTCGTTTTTGTAGGTTTGATCCTTGAGGGGTCTATGCCCATTTTGCGCAATGTATCCTGGTAAAGCAGGTTCACGCTGCTGCCGCCGTCCATCAGGACTCTAGTGAGGTGAAATCTGTCAATGATTGGGTCAAGAACGAATGCGGTGAATCCGCCGTGGCGGATGCTAGTGGGGTGGTCCCTTCGATCAAGTGATCGGGCACGAGGACCATGGGTTGAACTTTGGGGCGACTGGCTCCATCGCGTATACGTCCCTCAGTGCACGCTTCCGCTCCCTTTTGGGTATGTGGGTTGCGTATATCATGTTCACCGTCCGCACTTGTGGGGGAAAACCCTTCTGTCCTCAATTGTTCGGCGGCCGGGGCTCCTCCTCGTCATCTCTATGCAGCCCCTTGTCGTTGTTTTCGGCATTTATCATGCCTGCCTGCTTGAACACCCAACAATCCCTGTAGGTGTGCTTGGCTGGTTTTTCGGGGGTGCCATGTATCTGGCACGAGCAATCGAGTATTCTGTCCAAGTTGGACGGGCCCTGAGTATTTCTTTTGAATGCCTTTTTCCGCTGACCGGGTTTAGAGCCTCTGAATCCGGCATTGACTGTCGTATCTTCAACATTGTCGCCGTTAATGCGGCGCTTGTGCTTGTTGCGACGTGACCTGCCATTGCTGTCCTTGGTATCCGAACTACCAGGGTTTTTGGTCAGGTTGTTACTGCGAGCTAGCCAGCTGTCCTCTCTCGCGCAGAAGCGGGTCATGAGTGATGTGAGGGCTGCCATGGATTTCGGCTTTTCCTGTCCTAGGTGCCGGGCAAGCCACTCGTCGCGGATGTTATGTTTGAAGGCTGCAAGGGCCTCTGCATCCGGACAGTCAATGATTTCATTTTTCTTGGTTAAGAACTGTGTCCAGAATTGTCTGGCCGATTCATCTGGCTGCTGAATTATGTGGCCTAGGTCATCAGCGTCTGGTGGTCGCACATATGTGCCCTGGAAGTTATCAAGGAATGCGGCTTCCAGGTCTTCCCAACAACCAATTGATTCTGCTGGCAAGCTGTTGAGCCAATGCCGAGCTGGTCCTTTAAGCTTGAGTGGGAGGTATTTGATGGCGTGTAGATCATCATTGCGGGCCATGTGGATGTGAAGGAGATAGTCCTCGATCCAAACCGTAGGATCTGTTGTGCCGTCGTATGATTCAATGTTTACGGGTTTGAAACCCTCGGGGATTTGATGATCCATTACTTCCTCTGTGAAGCATAGTGGGTGTGGCGCCTCAGATTATTATATCACGACGCAGCTCAAATGAGCTTTGTTCATCGTGTTCGCCCGCCGATTGTCAGATCCGGCGTGACGGTTGTCATCACGTATCGTGGGGCGCCCACGCGATCCGTAGATCGATCTTATTTGTCTTGCCTTGTCCTCCAATATGTCTCGCAAGTCTGGTGCATTCCCCCGTGGCTTGGTACTTTTCGAGCGACGCCGGGGTGCGGCTTTAGCAGAGGGCCTAGAGGCCTCTCTATCGCGACCACGAGGTGGCCGGTCACCCGCGTCATGCGCTGGTGATGTAGGTTTGGGTGCTTCCTCCTCTAATTGGGGTAGCAGCCTGCGTTTTGGGTAGCTCTTGGAGGGGCGATTGAGTTTGTACTCTTCGACTGCAAGGACTTCGGTCCATCTGTCTGCTAGCAAGTCTTGGTCAGCTCTAAGCTGATGCTGCTTTTTCTTGAGGCTGCTTGCCGTGGCCATAATCCTGCGCTTGAAACGCTCTTGTTCGACGGGATCCTCGGGTACGACAAATTCGTCGTCATCGTGTAACGCCCCGGATTCGATGCGCCAGGTGTTCACCAGTTATTTGCCGTCGTTGCCATGTCATTTGCTTGCGTGTTGCATTTTGCCATGTCATCATCTGCATTTTATCATGTCATCATGTGCATTTCATTTTGCATACGTGTTCGTCTCATGCATCCGAGCTTTTTCCCCGTTGACCGTTTTGCAATCCGGCACTCCTATGTCCTCCGGCGTCCCCTTCTTCTCTCCTGTTGTGAGCGGGTGTTAAACTTTCTCGGAATGGACCGAGGTTTGCCAAGCGGCCTTGGTATAGCACCGGTAGACCGCCTGTCAAGTTTCGTGCCATTTGGAGGTCGTTTGATACTCCAACGGTTAACCGGGTAACCGTAAAGGCCTCTTTTGTTGCAGCCCAACACCCCTTCCAAAGTGGCCCAAAACCCAGCAAACTCCCCTCCATGCTCTCGGTCGTTCAATCATGATCGCGTGGCCGAAAACTGCACCTCATTTGGACACTCCTAGCTCCCTCTACCTATAAAAACGTCCTCCTCCTCCATTTTTCGGATCAAACCCTAGATCAAATCGCCCCCGCCGCCACCGGACATGTCCGCCGCCGTCCGGACGAAATCGCCGCCGCCCCGCAGCTACTGGCATCACGCCACGTGGCATGCCGCTACTCGCGTCGCCTGCTGCCCGCCTGAGCCCGTCGCGGGCCAAGGCTGCCGCGCCGCCGCCACCGCGCCCGCTTCCTCAGCCCGCGCGCGTCGCGCCTTCGCCCTCTGCCGCCGCCGCCGCCGCCGCCGCCATGTCGCTGCAACCGCCCCACCGCTTCCTCTCGCGGCGCCTCGCTCGCCGCGCCGCCGCCGAACTCCCCGCGGTCGCCGCCTATCTCCGCCGCCCTCAGCCCGCAAGTCTCGCTGGCGTCGTCGCCGCCGGCGTTCACGGATCCGGCGCCTCGCGCCGGATCTGCCCATCTCGCCAGCCTCGGCCACCTCCGGCTTCGCCGTCGCCGGCAACCGCCGCCGCCGCCGCCTGCCTCCCGATCCAGGCGGGATCGGAGGAGGGCGGCGCTTTCGCGCCGCCGCCGTGGGCCCCCGCAGCCCGGCCGCCGGCCTCCCAAGGCCCAGCCACTGTCCTCCGGCCCGCCTCCTCCCACGTCCTGGGCCGAGCCCATGGTGAGCCTTGCCTCTATCCAGCGCCCGGTGCATCGAATAGTATTTTTTTTTGCTCATATGTTTTTGTTTCAAAAACTGCCAAGTCCCCAGAAACTCATAAAATGTTGCATACTTTGACCTGTTGCATCTCTGCATCCGTAGCTCCGTTTCGTGCGTGTAATATGTCAAATTGTTCGCCTCGACGAGTACTTCATTTCATTCCATTGCATCATTTTCATTTGAGCTCATCTTGATGCCCGAAATGTTGTTGGAAGAGTGCATGTTGATGTTAATCTAACTGTTATAACTTGCTCATTTATCATTTTTGCCATGTTTGATGTGTGCATCCTATGAGGTTGATGTCTACATGAATGTTGATCTATGCCATGCCATCTTTCCAGGGGTGCCATCTATGTATTTTTGTGAGTTGTGTGCTGAGTGTATCCAGCTTGCTAAGTAGGGTAGTTGCTGTTGCTGTTTTCCTGACAGATTCTGTTATATTTTTTTTGCTATGTTAACATGCTTCTACTAATCATTCTTTGCATAATATGGAGATGCTCTATAAACATGTTTTGATCTACATGTCATGCTCTATCCATTCATGCCCTTGGTTGCAATTATAGCCTGCTGGAACATGTTCATATCTTGCTCCAAAGTTGCTTGAAAATGTTGCTGTCAGCCTATTAACATTAAGTTCACTTGTTCCCATGTGTTTTCCTAGTGATCCATGTATCCTATGACCTTGCTATTGACATGCTTAGCTTCATAAACATGCCTTCTTACTGTTGGTTTCCTTGCCATGCCATGTATTGCTCTGTGGTGAGTGGTTCAAGCTCACCAACATGCCTACTTATTGTTGTTCCTGCCATGTATGAATCTGTAATATAACTTGCCATGTTTACATGGGTGCCATCATATTTTCTATGCCATTTTGGCTCATGGTCAGTAAGGAACTTTTGATCTATGTTTTTAGTAGATTCATGCCATGCCTTTGTTTGCCATGATAAGTTCCTGTAACATGTTGTTTGATAGCTCTAAACATTGCAACCTGATGTTATTTCTGCTAAAGTCTGAAACTGCTATTATTTGCAATATCTCCATGTCTTTTTGAGCATGTTCTAGTTGTTTCTGGAGATAGCTTAGTGTTCATGTTTCGTTGAGCTTTACGTGTACTTCATGCCCATGCCTTTTATTATTATGTTGGGGTGCTGTAGCATGTTGTTTTGATGCTTGTAAGATGCCTAGTTGCTGTTATGGACAGATTGTTGTTATGTCTTGTATAGTGTGTGTGTGTGTGTTGCACCGTTGCTCCGTTTTGAGTGTGCTCTATATGAAACTTGCTTGATTTTGCATGTAGCTTCATATTATCATGTTGCATCCTTGTTTTGGTGTGTTTGCTTGATGTTTGGGTGCATTTTGCATCAATGCCATGTTTAATTTATTTTGCTCATATCTTCTAGGCCGTAGCTCCGAATCTAATGAACTTTATATGTAACTTGACTAGAATTTCGTGTAGATCGTCTTGGTGCATCTTAACTTGATGTTTAACAAACATAAGGTTTATTCAGTTCTGGACCAATTTCGAAATTTGCATATGAGGACTTACCGGAATTGTTATATGTTGTTTTCGGCCTCATTTAAACTTGCCTTGATGTGTTGTTCTTGTTTGCATCATCTCTTGCCATGAGTAGCTTCATGTAGCTTGGTCATGCATCATGCTTGTTGCGCATCATGTATTGTTATGTGTGGTGTGTTTACCTATGTTGTGTGCTTCTTCTCGATAGTTCCCGTTTCGTTGCGATCGTGAGGATGCGTTAAATCACTGATTGGTTCGGCTTCATCCGTTCATCTTCTTCATGGACTCGTTCTTCTTCCTAGCGGGATTTCAGGCAAGATGACCGCTAGTCTGGATCTCACTACTATCATTGCTATGCTAGTTGCCTCGTTCTTTCGCTATGCTGCGCTTCCTATAACTTGTTCTTCAAGCCATCCCATATTGCCATGAACCTCTAACCTTTGACACCTTTCCTATGCAAACCGTTGTTTGGCTATGTTACCGCTTTTGCTCAGCCCCTCTTATAGCGTTGCTAGCTGCAGGTGAAGTTGAAGATTGCTCCATGGTGGACAGGGTTATGTTGGGATATCACAATATCTGTTATATTATTAATGCATCTATATACTTGGTAAAGGGTGGAAGGCTCGGCCTTATGCCCGGTGTTTTGTTCCCTCTTGCCGCCCTAGTTTCCGCCATACCGGTGTTATGTTCCCGGATTTTATGCTCCTAATGCGATCGGGTGATTTACGGACCCCCGACAGTTCGCTTTGAATAAAACTTGTCCAAGAAGGCCCAACATTGACTTTTACCATTTGCCTCACCACCACCTACTTTTCCCTTGGGAGTCGCTCTCTCGAGGGTCATCTTTATTATAGCCCCGGGCCGTGCTTGTGTAAGTGTTGGTCCAAACTAGAGCACCGTCTTGGGACCATTCCTTGGCAACTTGGATTCGTCGGTACTCAGACGCTTTGCTTATCCGGTGTTGCCTCGAGAACGAGATATGTGCAGCTCCTATCGGGATTGTCGGCGATCGGGCGGTCTTGCTGGTCTTGTTTTACCATTGTCGAAATGTCTTGTAAACCGGATTCCGAGACTGATCGGGTCTTCCGGAGAAGGTCTATTCCTTCGTTGATCGCGAGAGCTTGTCATGGGCTAAGTTGGGACACCCTGCAGGGTTTAAACTTTCGAGAGCCGTGCCGCCGTTATGTGGCAGATGGGAATTTGTTAATGTCCGGTTGTAGATAACTTGACACCAGATCCGAATTAAAACGCATCAACCGTGTGTGTAGCCGTGATGGTCTCTTCTCGCGGAGTCCGGAAGTGAACACGGTTTCGTGTTATGTTTGACGTAAGTAGGTGTTCAGGATCACCTCTTGATCATTGCTAGCTTCACGACCGTTCCTTTGTTTCTCTTCTCGCTCTCATTTGCGTATGTTAGCCACCATATCATGCTTAGTCACTGCTGCAACCTCACCACTTTACCCCTTCCTTTCCCATTAAGCTTTGCTAGTCTTGATACCCATGGTAATGGTATTCTTTGAGTCCTCGTGGCTCACAGATTACTACAACAACGATTGCAGGTACAGGTTATGCGATGATCATGACGCGAGAGCGATGTTCCTTGTTTTGGAGTTTCTTCTTCGCTTCTTCGATCGGGGATAGGTTCCAGGTCGGCAGCACTGGGCTAGCGTGGTGGATATTGTTTGAGTTTCTGTTTATGTATCATCCGTAGTCGGATATTGATCTCTTGTATGATGTATTGTTGTATTCGTGTGGCATTGTATGCCTTATGTATGCATCCCCATTATTATGTAATGTTGATGTAATGATATCCACCTTGCAAAAGCGTCTTCAAGATGCGCTTCTATGCTTGGTGGGACCTTCGAGTTCCTTTAGGATAGGGTCGCATCTTGGGCGTGACAAGTTGGTATCAGAGCCTCGACCGACCCTAGGAGCCCCCCTTGATTGATCGTGTAGTTTGGCCGTTGTTGAGTCTAGAAGAAAACTATTTTTGGAGTCTAGTTATATCGGAGAGTAGGAATTCTTTTTACTCCTCAGCCTCTTCGTCGCTCTGGTGAGGAATCTTGACGTAGGTGTTTTGAACTACTCCTCGTCCCCTTCAAATTTTTCTTTAGGATCTCGCGGTTAGTTTTCGTTCGTTGTCCATTCTCTTTTGTCCGGTGCATCTCTCGTCAAGTTGACTCGAGCCTCTTCATCTTTGCCGAGATCAATCCTCAGTTCTTCCTCCGACATCGTTGTTGTTTCCCTGTCCGAAGTTGTCCTTGTTTTTTCCCACCCGCCCTCCCTTCTTCTTCTCGGAACTGGAGTCCGTAATTGAGTATCCATCCTACTCGTTTCAAGTCATGCGAATTCTTTTCATCCATCCGGAGTATTTCAGGAGTTGCTTTCTCTCTCGATCATCCGGAGGTCATCTTTTCGGAAGATTTCTTCATTCTAAGTTTTCAGATTGGTTCTCCAATTATTCTATATCCGTGCCCTCTCGTTCATCTCAATATTCTTCCGGTGCTTCGCTCAAGTGTTCTTTAATCACCTCATGACCTCTTTGTTCCTTTTGCATCTAAATCCCCTCAAGCATATTTGTCTTCTAATTCTTCCCGGTGATTCATTCTCTTTCATCAGTCATTTCCGAATTCTTTCGGTGGTTCATTCACGATTCTTTTTCCTTGATTATCTTTTTTATCCATTCGTTCTTTTCAATCCTACCGGTGATTCATGAAGACCTTCTCAAGCTTGCGATATGTCACTTCTCAATCCTTTTCAAGAAGAATAAGTAATATGTAAAATCCATGTCATCAATTTAATTTGGTGAAGGATAAGCATACAATAAATCTTATTCTCATTTCATCAGAGTGATTAATCCTTTACTTCAGAGTTTGTTCTTGATGAATAAATTCTAGTTCCAAGTGTTTTCATCTTTTCTTTTCCGGAGTTCGAATTTCCTCGGCCATTTCGTCGGAACCTCCATCTAAATCATCGTAAAGCTTTAATCTTATTCTTTCATCCTTCAATTTTATCTCGTCATTCTTTTGTTACGGGAGTTCTTCATGGTGGTTCTTCACGATTTAATTCATTCTCAAGAGTTCATCAAGTATCAATCCATCCTCTCTAGCTCGTGTTCTTTTCCTTCCATCTTCAGCCGGAGTGCTTCCTAAATCCTTTCAGTCTTATCCGTTTCTTTTCTCATTCTAACCACTCCGGTTAGAACGAGTGGCTTCATAGTCTTTCTGATTCCGTCAGCTTTCGAATCTCGACATTCTCGTCGTTCCTCTCTTATTCTCAAGTGCTCTCGATTCTTTGTTTCTTCTCTTGAGTTCTTGTTTCATCTCATCCCCTTTTCCCTTCCGTCTCGGTCCTAAGATCTCGGGACGAGATCTCTTGTTAGTGGAGGAGTGTTGTAACGCCCCGGATTCGATGCGCCAGGTGTTCACCAGTT
Source organism: Aegilops speltoides (assembly GCA_021437245.1). NCBI lineage: Eukaryota > Viridiplantae > Streptophyta > Magnoliopsida > Poales > Poaceae > Aegilops > Aegilops speltoides. Next base: position 314,112,263 of record CM038143.1, read on the forward strand.
ATTCGCTGTCATTGCCATGTCATTTGCTTGCGTGTTTCACTTTGCCATGTCATCATCTGCATTTTATCATGTCATCATGTGCATTTCATTTTGCATACGTGTTCATCTCATGCATCCGAGCTTTTTCCCCGTTGACCGTTTTGCAATCCGGCACTCCTATGTCCTCCGGCGTCCCCTTCTTCTCTCCTGTTGTGAGCGGGTGTTAAACTTCCTCGGAATGGCCCGAGGTTTGCCAAGCGGCCTTGGTATAGCACCGGTAGACCGCCTGTCAAGTTTCGTGCCATTTGGAGGTCGTTTGATACTCCAACGGTTAACCGGGTAACCGTAAAGGCCTCTTTTGTTGCAGCCCAACACCCCTTCCAAAGTGGCCCAAAACCCAGCAAACTCCCCTCCATGCTCTCGGTCGTTCGATCACGATCGCGTGGCCGAAAACCGCATCTCATTTGGACACTCCTAGCTCCCTCTACCTATAAAAACGTCATCCTCCTCCATTTTTCGGATCAAACCCTAGATCAAATCGCCCCCGCCGCCACCGGACATGTCCGCCGCCGTCCGGACAAAATCGTCGCCGCCCCGCAGCCACTGGCATCACGCCACGTGGCATGCCGCTTCCCGCCATCGCTGCGGCCCCTGAGCCGTCACGGGCCAGCAGCCGTCGCCGCCGCCCGCGCCCGCGCCCTCTCGCCGCGCGCGTCGCGCCTTCGCCCTCGCCGCCGCCCGGGCTAAAGCCGCCTTCACCCGCTTGCCACCGCCATGTCGCGGCAACCGCCCGCCGCTTCCTCTCCCGGCGCCTCCTCACCGCACCGCCGCCCGAACTACCCCCGCCGATCGCCGCTTATCTCCGCCGCTCTCGGCCGCAAGTCCTCGCCGGCGTCGTCCGCCGCCGGCGTTCACCGGATCCGGCGCCTTGCGGCCGGATCTGCCCATCCCTGGCCAGCCTGGGCCACCTCCAACTCGCCATCGCCGGGCAACCGCCGCCGACGCGCCTGCCTCCCCGATCCAGGCGGGATCGGGAGGAGGACGGCCCTGCTCGCGCCGCCGTGGGCCCCCGCAGCCCGGCCGCCGGCCTACCAAGGCCCAGCCCATCTCCTCCGGCCCGCCTCCTTCCACGTCCTGGGCCGAGCCCATGGTGAGCCTTGCCTCTATCCAGCGCCCGGTGCATCGAATAGTATTTTTTTTTGCTCATATGTTTTTGTTTCAAAAACTGCCAAGTCCCCAGAAACTCATAAAATGTTGCATACTTTGACCTGTTGCATCTCTGCATCCGTAGCTCCGTTTCGTGCGTGTAATATGTCAAATTGTTCATCTCGACGAGTAATTCATTTCATTCCATTGCATCATCTTCATTTGAGCTCATCTTGATGCCCAAAATGCTGTTGGAAGAGTGCATGTTGATGTTAATCTGCTGAAACTGTTATAACTTGCTCATTTATCATTTTTGCCATGTTTGATGTGTGCATCCTATGAGGTTGATGTCTACATGAATGTTGATATATGCCATGCCATCTTTCCAGGGGTGCCATCTATGTATTTTTGTGAGTTGTGTGCTGAGTGTATCAAGCTTGCTAAGTAGGGTAGTTGCTGTTGCTGTTTTCCTGACAGATTCTGTTATATTTTGTTGCTATGTTAACATGCTTCTACTAATCATTCTGTGCATAATATGGAGATGCTCTATAAACATGTTTTGATATACATGTCATGCTCTATCCAATCATGCCCTTGGTTGCAATTATAGCCAGCTGGAACAAGTTCATATCTTGCTCCAAATTTGCTTGAAAATGTTGCTGTCAGCCTGTTAACATTAAGTTCACTTGTTCCCATGTGTTTTCCTAGTGATCCATGTATCCTATGACCTTGCTCTTGACATGCTTAGCTTCATAAACATGCCTTCTTACTGTTGGTTGCCTTGCCATGCCGTGTATTGCTCTGTGGTGAGTGGTTCAAGCTCACCAACATGCCTACTTATTGTTGTTCCTGCCATGTATGAATCTGTAATATAACTTGCCATGTTTACATGGGTGCCATCATATTTTCTATGCCATTTTGGCTCATGGTCAGTAAGGGACTTTTGATCTATGTTTTTAGTAGATTCATGCCATGCCTTTATTTGCCATGATAAGTTCCTGTAACATGTTGTTTGATAGCTCTAAACATTGCAACCTGGTGTTATTTCTGCTAAAGTCTGAAACTGCTATTATTTGCAATATCTCCATGTCTTTTTGAGCATGTTCTAGTTGTTTCTGGAGATACCTCAGTGTTCATGTTTCGTTGTGCTTTACGTGTACTTCATGCCCATGCCTTTTGTTATTATGTTGGGGTGCTGTAGCATGTTCTTTTGATGCTTGTAAGATGCCTAGTTGCTGTTATGGACAGATTGTTGTTATGTCTTGTATAGTGTGTGTGTGTGTTACACCGTTGCTCCGTTTTGAGTGTGCTCTATATGAAACTTGCTTGATTTTGCATGTAGCTTCATATTATCATGTTGCATCCTTGTTTTGGTGTGTTTGCTTGATGTTTGGGTGCATTTTGCATCAATGCGATGTTTAACTTGTTTTGCTCATATCTTCTAGGCCGTAGCTCCGAATCTAATGAACTTTATATGTAACTTGACTAGAATTTCGTGTAGATCGTCTTGGTGCATCTTAACTTGATGTTTAACAACTTGAACATAAGGTTTATTCAGTTCTGGACCAATTTCAAAATTTGCATATGAGGACTTACCGGAATTGTTATATGTTGTTTCCGGCCTCATTTAAACTTGCCTTGATGTGTTGTTCTTGTTTGCATCATCTCTTGCCATGAGTAGCTTCATGTAGATTGGTCATGCATCATGCTTGTTGCACATCATGTATTGTTATGTGTGGTGTGTTTACCTATGTTGTGTGCTTCTTCTCGATAGTTCCCGTTTCGTTGCGGTCGTGAGGATGCGTTCGTCTACGGTTGGTTCGGCTTCATCCGTTTGTCTTCTTCATGGACTCGTTCTTCTTCCTAGCGGGATTTCAGGCAAGATGACCGCTACCCTGGATCTCACTACTATCATTGCTATGCTAGTTGCCTCGTTCTTTCGCTATGCTGCGCTTCCTATAACTTGTTCTTCAAGCCATCCCATATTGCCATGAACCTCTAACCTTTGACACCTTTCCTATGCAAACAGTTGTTTGGCTATGTTACCGCTTTTGCTCAGCCCCTCTTATAGCGTTGCTAGCTGCAGGTGAAGTTGAAGATTGCTCCATGGTGGACAGGGTTATGTTGGGATATCACAATATCTCTTATATTATTAATGCATCTATATACTTGGTAAAGGGTGGAAGGCTCGGCCTTATGCACAGTGTTTTGTTCCACTCTTGCCGCCCTAGTTTCATCATACCGGTGTTATGTTCCCGGATTTTGCGTTCCTAACGCGGTCGGGTGATTTATGGGACCCCCCTGACAGTTCGCTTTGAATAAAACTTGTCCAGCAAGGCCCAACATTGACTTTTACCATTCGCCTCACCACCACCTACTTTTCCCTTGGGAGTCGCTCTCTCGAGGGTCATCTTTATTATAGCCCCCCCGGGCCAGTGCTTGTCTAAGTGTTGGTCCAAACTAGAGCACCGTGCGGGACCATTCCTTGGCAACTTGGATTCGTCGGTACCTGTACGCTTCGCTTATACGGTGTTGCCCTGAGAACGAGATATGTGCAGCTCCTATCGGGATTGTCGGCGCATCGGGCGGTCTTGCTGGTCTTGTTTTACCATTGTCGAAATGTCTTGTAAACCGGGATTCCGAGACTGATCGGGTCTTCCTTGGAGAAGGTCTATTCCTTCGTTGATCGTGAGAGCTTGTCATGGGCTAAGTTGGGACACCCCTGCAGGGTTTAAACTTTCGAGAGCCGTGCCCGCGGTTATGTGGCAGATGGGAATTTGTTAATGTCCGGTTGTGGATAACTTGACACCAGATCCGAATTAAAACGCATCAACCGTGTGTGTAGCCGTGATGGTCTCTTCTCGGCGGAGTCCAGGAAGTGAACACAGTTTCTGTGTTATGTTTGACGTAAGTAGGTGTTCAGGATCACCTCTTGATCATTGCTAGCTTCACGACCGTTCCTTTGTTTCTCTTCTCGCTCTCATTTGCGTATGTTAGCCACCATATCATGCTTAGTCGCTGCTGCAACCTCACCACTTTACCCCTTCCTTTCCCATTAAGCTTTGCTAGTCTTGATACCCATGGTAATGGGATTCTTTGAGTCCTCGTGGCTCTGATTACTACAACAACGATTGCAGTGTACAGGTTATGCGATGATCATGACGCGAGAGCGATGTTGCTTGTTTTGGAGTTTCTTCTTCTGCTTCTTCGATCAGGGGATAGTTTCCAGGTCGGCAGCCTGGGCTAGCAGGGTGGATATTGTTTGAGTTTCTGTTTATGTATCATCCGTAGTCGGATATTGATCTCTTGTATGATGTATTGTTGTATTCGTGTGGCATTGTATGCCTTATGTATGTATCCCCATTATTATGTAATGTTGATGTAATGATATCCACCTTGCAAAAGCGTCTTCAAGATGCGCTTCTATCCTTGGTGGGACCTTCGAGTTCCTTTAGGATAGGGTCGCATCTTGAGCGTGACACATCGAGGCTTGCTTCATCTTCGGAGGGAGGCATATAATTATTGTCCTCTACCTCTCTGTCTGCCTCTCTATCATGAGGACTGGCTTCTCCCTCCTCCTGTGCTGAATCCTGCTGGAGGGGGCTGTCTTCGGCACTGTCTGGGGTGTTATTATCTCCCATGCCGGAATCACCGATTTTGTTGTGGCGGGATTTAGAGCGGCGCCGCTGACGCCGGCACTTGGGCTGCTTCTTGGAGGGGTCATCCTCCGCTGTTCCATTGCCATTCTCATCTTTTGGGATGTCCACCATGTATATGTCGTATGACGAGGTGGCCTTCCAGTGCCCTGTAGGCGCTGGTTCTTGGTTGTCTCCTGCATCATCGTCATTACCGTCGATGTCTTCGGAGTCGAAGTCGAGCATGTTGGTTAAATCATCGACAGTGGCTACAAAGTAGGTGGTGGGTGGGCATTGAATTTCTTCATCGTCCGCATCCCAACCTTCCTGACCATAGTACGGCCAGGGCTCTCCTGATAAAGAGAGAGACTTTAGTGAATTCAGGATGTCGCCAAAGGGCGAGTGCTGAAAGATGTCCACGGCAGTGAACTCCATAACCGGCGCCCAATCGGATTTGATTGGCAGGGGCGCAGGAGGTTCGGAGTCCGGAGAGGAGTCCGGCACCTCGGAGTCATGGGGTTTGTGAAGGACGGGGATGGTGTTCGGCTCAATCGCCGTAGAGATCATAGCCCCCGAGGCGGTGTCCAGCCACTCGTCCTCGACCGGCGAAGTCGGCTCCGAGCTAGGGGTCGGAGCCGACGCTGGTGCGGCCTCCAGGGTACTATCCGGCGGCAGAGCTAGATCATACCCATCGTGACAGTGCGGCGCGCTTGGCTGTGGCTCGAATCCGTCGAAGATCAAGTCTCCGCGGATGTCAGCCGTGTAGTTCAAACTCCCAAATCTGACCTGATGGCCAGGGGCATAGCTTTTGATCTGCTCCAAATGGCCAAGTGAATTGGCCCGCAGTACAAAGCCGCCGAATACGAAGATCTGTCCGAGGAGAAAAGTCTCACCCTGGACCGCGTCGTTGTTGATGATCGAAGGAGCCATCGGGCCTAAAGGCGACGACACAAAGGAACTCTCAATGAAAGCACCAATGTCGGTGTCAAAACCGGCGGATCTCGGTAGGGGTCCCGAATCGTGCGTCTAGGCGATGGTAACAGGAGACAAGGGACACGATGTTTTTACCCAGTTGGGCCCTCTCGGTGGAGGTAAAACCCTACTCCGCTTGATTAATATTGATGATATGGGTAGTACAAGAGTAGATCTACCACGAGATCAAAGAGGCTAAACCCTAGAAGCTAGCCTATGGTATGATTGTTGTTCGTCCTACGGACTAAAACCCTTCGCTAGGGTTACACAGAGTCGGTTACAATGGTAGGAGATCTACATATCCGTATCGCCAAGCTTGCCTTCCATGCCAAGGAAAGTCCCATCCGGACACGGGACGGAGTCTTCAATCTTGTATCTTCATAGTCTAGGAGTCCGGCCAACGGTGATAGTCCGTCCATGCGGACACCCCCTAATCCAGGACTCCCTCATATATCAAAGCCAATTTTAATTAACAATGATTTGGCAATTAGTAGTGAGCACAAAGCAAGATATATCATGCAATGACAAAGTCTAACTCTCTTCCTATGCATCGGCATGTCATACAAGAACAATTCATGCACATCAAGTAAAGGCCAATACATAGCTTAAGTAGTTTCTTGCAATTTTATCATGTTGGAAACATAAAGATGTGGATATGTAGTCCCTCTCTCATAATAATTGCAAGTAGGAGCAGCAAGAACATGCATATTACATCCATCAAAATCATCATGTGCAACGGTAAAAGGCAAGCCATCAATATAATCCTTAACAAGTGCAAACTTCTCCGATATAGTGTAGTTTGGATAATTCAAAAAGATAATAGAACTATCATGTGTGGTTGCAATAGCAACAATTTCATGTTTGACATAAGGAACAATAGCAAGTTCATCTCCATAAGCATATTTCATATTGGCATCTTGGCCACAAGCATCAAGTTCGTCAAAAAGGGATATTTTAAATGAATCAACGGGATCATAGCAATTATCATAACATTCATCTTTCGGTAAGAACGAAGGGAAATTAAACAATGTATGAGTTGAAGGGTTACTCTCATTAGAAGGTGGGCATGGGTAGCTAATCCGCTCTTCCTCCTTTTGTTCTTCACTCTCCTCATCATCTTTTTCATCCAATGAGCTCACAGTTTCATCAAATTCTTCTTCCGTAGACTCCTGCAAAATGTTAGTCTCTTCTTGGACAGCGGAGGAGTCCACAATATATGGTTTAACATAGGCATTAGAAGCATAATTATCATAACAATATTTAAGTATGGCAAGATTTTCAGATTTGTAAAGTGTGGCATCATACTTTTCAATCAAAGAAGCAATTTCATAAGAACCCTTAAAAGCAACAAATTCTTCAATATGTTCAATATCAAAGTAATTATAAATAGTTTTGGCATAAGAAGATACAATTCCATTATCAATAAACTCACATCGATAGGGAAGGTGTTTCTTAGGGTCTTCAGAACAACAAGTAAAATCATGTAATTCAGATAAGCTCCAAGCATAGCATTGCATAGTATTAATTTGATGTTGTAAAAGTTTCCCTTTTTGAGATAAACGATGTCACACAAAAAAAGCATGCTCATCTAATAATTTTCCCTCAACTAAGCTAGTTGGGTTTTCAGCACGAGCACAAATGGACCGAAGATGATCCAAGTACAAAGCTTCAGTAGTACGATAGACTTTGGGTGGTTCTTCAACCATTGGTTTTGCAGGTACAACTAATTTTTTTTAGTATTTTGCGTTTCCTGCCCATAACTAGAGATAGAAAACAAGAGCACAAAATAAAAAATTACTTAGTGATAAAGCAAACAAGCACACACGAGAATATTCACCCCACGCAATTGCTCCCCGGTAACGGCTCCAGAAAAAGGTCTTGATAACCCACAAGTATAGGGGATCATTTGTAGCCTTCATCGATAAATAAGAGTGTCGAACCCAACGAGGAGCTAAAGGTAGAACGAATATTCCCTCAAGTTCTATCGACCAGCGATACAACTCTAGCACACTTGACGTTTGCTTTACCGGAAACAAGTATGAAAATATTTTGTAGGTGTGCTGCTAAAACTACTTTGCAAGAATAGAACTAGAAGTACTTTGCAAGAAAATAAAAGTTAGATGTTTAGTAAAAGGGTTTGTGTCAACAAGAAAGTTATTTGTCCCTAGGCAATCGATAACAAGTACCGGTAATCATTCTTGTAATTTTATATGAGGGAGAGGCATGAGCTAGCATACTTTCTCTACTTGGATCATATGCACTTATGATTGGAACTCTAGCAAGCATCCGCAACTACTAAAGATCATTAAGGTCGTGAAACCCAACCATAGCATTAAGTATCAAGTCCTCTTTACTCCCATACGCCATGACCCAGTTATCCGTGTTTAGGGTGCTGTCACTCCCGCAACACTGACAATAAGCAAACCATGAACTTATTGCAACACCCTACAGCGGGGCCCCTCATGTTTGCGTGATAATGGACGGCACCATAGGACAACACCATAAATAAAATATACAATCATACCAACCAAGATCATGATTAACCCACAGGACAAAACGGATCTACTCAAACATCATAGGATAACCATAGATCATTGGGAAATAATATATGGAGTTGAGCACCATGTTTAAGTAGAGGTTACAGTGGACAGAAGAGGTGTTACATTGCTGCATAGAGGGGGAGAGAGTTGGTGTTGACAGTAGCAAGATTGTTGATGTAGATCGACGTCCCGATCGTTGCCCCGGCGGCACTCCGGTGCCACCGGCACTACTGGAAATCCCCATATTTCCGACGGTGAAATCTAATAGCCGACGGGTCGTCGGCCATTATAGTAATAACCGACGGTGGTGGTAATATCCGACGGTTAACATCAACTCACAGGTATAACTAGATATAACCGACGGTATAGTAAAATACTCGATGGTGAAATTCCAACTCTCGGCCATCCAATGTAATGCCCGACTGTTCTTACTAATACCTGACGGTTTTGGCTACACCGATGGGGATTACATTTAATACTCGACGGTGAAATGAAATAACCGACGCCCAAGTAAAACTCTGGGCCATCTAGTGTAATGCCCGACGGTACTTACTAATACCTGACAGTTTTGGCTACACCGATGGGGATCATATTTAATACCCGACGGTGAAATGTAATAACCGACGGTCCATGAAAAACTCTCGGTCATTAGTGGAGATGGCCGACGGGACATTTGCTAATATCGTACATATATTAGAAAATATGTGACGGGCAAAAGCAATAACAAACAGTTGACGTTGACTCTCAGTCATTTTCCGTTTCAATGGAGATGGGGATAAACACATGCAACGACTGGTGATTTTATCTAGATTATTGTAGTGTAAATAACTGTCTGACGATTAGATTGTAACACATGCATGCCTGGTGGTTGTAAATGAGTTAAACCATGGGCTAGTGATCTTTCTAAGGACGACGATGTATGTGTTTTTCAACATTTCGACGGAGACAGACTTGTACGTCTAGGCCTACAAGAGAAGATGATCTTTGTAGCATGTACATCTGATTGCTTGACCTAGTTCATGATGGATGTACATCAATTTGATCGTGGAGAGGATAATTGTTTTTCTTAATTCATTAACTTATATGAAAGAGGAAATTGCAATTAAGTTTCACATGAATCCTTGTCCATGTGATGAAGGGTGGAGTCAACCAAACAAGTTGACAATAGAGAGTTAGCATCAACAACGAATATGTAGTAAACCGAGATATGGACCCTGTTGATAATGGAACCTAGGAAACACTGACCGATACTATTGGTGGTAGATTATTCATTAAACATACATATTCCTAATTCATTAATGATATGTAAAAGAGGTAGATAATCTATCATTCATATTAATGTTTTTCAAGAATAAAAGTATGTTTGGCATATCCATGTCCCTGCCATGGAAGGTAGACTCAAACAAGTAAAAGCCGACGATGGAGATGCGCTTATTCGTGTGAGCGATGGTACCTCTTATTACTAGGTACGTCGATAAGAGAGGGAGTTGTGTGTGCTCCATCACAACAAAAATAAGTAAAGGTTAAGTACAATTTGTTAAAACATAACAATAAAAATATGAATGTTTTTTTTGGAAAAATGATCCATAAGAATACAATTATGGTTTAAAAAATTGCATGGCTGAGTTTTTTTTAACAAATGTTCTGCAATTGAAACAAAATTGCCAAATTTCGGCCATTCAATTTTTTTGGCAAAATCTTGGACGAAATTTTAAACCAAAAATAGAATTTTGAAGAAATAGGACCAAAATTCGGCTGAATTTTGACAAAAAAAATTAAAATCAAGTAGAGGAAAAAGATAGCAGCCCAACGGTAGTGTACCCTGCAGGTGGAGCGCTTTAGCCGCCTGAGAAGCTCATCTGCGTGTGTTGTGCCCTGTGCGCGGTGCACATAGAAAGACCGAGAGGAAATTAGAAGTGTAGGGTTAGGGCGTTTATTTTCGTGGTTATTTCTCAACCGAACCATATTGGGGACCTTCCAGATGTTGGACCGGACCACAAAATTTTCAAATCGGGGCAAAAAGTTTGACTGATTGGAACATATTCCGGGCCAAGATGGACGAAATTCGGCCGAAATTTGATTTCTTTTGGCCAAAAATAAAAACTCTACTTTTTTTTTGCGGGGGAACTCTAGTCCTTGACGGCTGATCAATCAGGCGACAAGGTAATTTTGTTTGGGTTTAAATCATTGTAGTGAAATATATTCCAATGTGTACGAGAAGAAATTAAATTCGTGCCGTGTCGTTAACATGCACGGGTGAAAGTTTCAACTCACATGGGGCGAAGCGAAAAAAAATAATGTAAATTGCCCATACGGCACGTAGCCACTAACTTTTTTTTGACAACTCACGTAGCCACGAACTCGCCTTCCTCTAACCACCCCCCGTAGCCGTCGTCAACCTCCCCACCGCCCAGCTCTAGATCAGCCTCCTCCTCCTCACCTCTCCATTTCACATTACCTATGGCTAGGGAGGCTGGAGACGTTTCCCACCCTTTCTCTCCTCCACCGAGATCCCGGCTCTCAGTTCTGGAAGCGACAAGCTACGGTGTTAGGTCAATGCCTCGTTTCCTCTCTCACCCCGGGAGTTCTTGCTCTCTCCTCTCGCATTGATCTCTTCTTTCCTTCTTTTTATGCAGAAAGGGTACGGTGAGCGTTGGTGACGGGAAAAGGCGAGCGGCTACGCATGCTGTTGTGGGAGCGGCGGTGGCACGGGCAGCAGGCAGATGAGCGAGCAGGCGGCAGGGCTGATGGTCGAGCAGCGGCGCGGGTTAATGTTCTGCTCTGACCTGTTCCCGTACGCATGCAGAATAAATGAGGCGAGAGATCCATATCACTAGCTGAACAGCCGCCCGAGGAAAGGTCTTCCCTCTACCCGGCCAGAAGTTGATTTCAACGAGGTACCATATCACCATAATGATCAAAGCCTGAAACCAAAAACATGCGGAGCCGCTCCCGCGACCACCCAGGCGACCCACGGCCAAAATCGCCGGCGGCCACTCCGGCGCCGTCGACCATCAACCTCCTCCCTGCTGCGCTGCCGCTCCATCACCCCCCGCCGCGCAGCCCGAGCTCCTCGGGGTTTTCCCGCCGCTAACGTGCCGGTCTCGCGGATCTGGATCTGGATCGCGCTGGAGACCCCTCCGCCGCCGCCGAGGGAGGCCGGCCGTTGGCGAGGTGGAGATGGTGCCGAGACGCCCGAGCGGTTGTCTGCGGTGGCTGCGCGCCGCCGCTGAGTGGTTGGCTCGACCGCTTCAATGCTCGGAGGGCGCCGCCCTGGCGAGGCTGTCCATTCTTCTGCGTCGTCCGGGAGAGGCATGCCCCATGGCAGCTTGTCCGTCCGTGGCTATCGCCACCAGCTGCTGCACCCCTCGCCTTCCCGCCCATCAGGCGCAGACGGCATCCTGCATCGGTTGCTTAACCGGTGCTTTCACGCCTTCTACCTCGACACCGAGCTCGCCATCGCAAGAACCCCATAACCTGCCGCCGTTGTTTCCTCTCCGTCACAGCGCTAGGGAGTGCACCAACAGGCCAGCTCCGCACCGCCGCCAGGTTTACGCTCCGGCGCCCAGCCCGCCGTTCGTGCCCTGCCGGTCCCTCGCGGACGCCGCCGCTTCCCCGCCATGCCTCTACGACGCCCCGCTGGCCGTGTAATGGCTCGAACGGCGACCACGGGTCGCGTCCGCCGTGGGATCCGCGGTGCTCACGCGACCCCGCCACGCGACAAGAGGCACTTGTGCGACCACCAGTGCTCTCGCACGTGGTTCGGCAGGAGCTGAGAGCCACGGCGAAGTGATCGACGTCGCGCTCAACAAGCTCACCGGGCGCCAACGCCGAAGCGAGAGCGCATTCGCCACCCTATCGCGACGCCTAGGGACGGCCGGGATGATGATGACGATCGTCGCCATCGCGAAGACCCCCGCCATCGTGGCAGGGCGACTCAGAGAACAGGAGAGGGCGACGGGTGCGCCAGAGCCCATCTCGAGCGCCAAAGGACGGTGCGGCGACCAGGACCGTGGCCACGACCTAGGCGGCCGCGATGTCTATCGTCTCCGCGACGGGCACGGCATGGTGCAGCGGGACGCCGTGCGCAGCTGCCGCAGCGCTGCTCGCTCAAACAGTGCTGCAGCGACCAGCGAGGTGGAACAGCAGTGCTGGCTCGTACTCGCGATCGATGTCCCGCTCCTGCCCGAGAGGGGCGCAGCCGGTCGTCGGCGCTCTCCCGAGATTGGCGCCGTCGGTCCATGGAGGGCCTCAATCTGCAGCCACCGCCTCTCCAACCTCGGTGCTAAACGCACCGCTCCGCTCAAGCGGACTCAACCAGGCATCTCTTCACGTGCTCGCTTCGGGCTGCCCGGACTGATCGACTTCGCTCTCCAAACGCCATGTTGCGCCCGGCCAACACGCCCTCTCCGTCCAGGCCACGGCTTTGAGGCGCCTCCCACGCCCCCGCGCTCTGCTCGACCACCTCGACGCACTCCCTCGCCGCCACGCGCCGACAAAGCGCCGCTGCAGAAGATCCTTGAGGAGTTGCAGAGCTCTTTGTCCTCGCCTTAAGAGCCGTTGCTGCCTTCCCCTCCGCCCGTCAGACCGTCGGCTCGCCGCAAGACTCTAGCGGGGATGGCCATCTGCAACAAAGGAGGCGGCATCTCTCTCAGGCGCTCTAGTGCGCGACTAAGGGCAGATAGGCAGGCTCCGGTTGCCAAGAGAGCTGAGGCCCTCGTCTGTCGTAGCCTGGGCATTGTACAGAATGGTGAGGATATCACCGTGCAAGCTATGGACAACTTTGCCAAGAAATTCAAAGATCGTCTTCCTGATGACGTGATTGGAGCTATGAGGGCCCTATTCAAGCTGGATGATGACCGTATCTGTGCGGCCGAAGCTGGGCTCATAGCGCATGGTGGCCCCAATGCGCTCGATCACGTTGACGAGGCTACTGCCTGATGTCTGCTGCTGTCTTTGGGCTTTAGTTTCTCATGTTAGTGATAAAAACAAGGGGCGTTGGTGGAGCTTGCCTCCAGGTTGCATTTGTTCTTTGGTATGGCCTACTCAACAAGTCTCTTGGGGCTACGTTGATGTTTGCTGCTAGTTTAGCTGCTACAACAAGAGTTCTTCCTTGTCGTTGGTTAGCTGAGGTTGTACATCCATGTAATCGCTGTTGCATATCTTTGGCCGTTGTGCCGTGTACTAGGGAGTATGTGTGTCAAAATGAGTGAACAACCTGTCAACTTTCTCAGTTGGAATGTTAGAGGGCTTAATTGCCCAGATCGACGCGCAACCGTCAACGAAACCATAGCCGCATCCTCCTGCCATATTGTTTGTTTGCAAGAAACAAAGCTGGAGCTTGTCGATCAGTTCACCGCCTCATTCCTTGGAGGGTCAGACTTAGGAATTTTATGCAGTGTCGCCAGTGCACGAGAGGAGGGATACTTATGCTTTGGGACGATCGAGTCGTCGATGTCACTGACATCACTACCACCACCTTCTGCCTTTCGGCTATGGTCCAAGTCAGGGCCTCCGGCTCCCGGTTCAAAATTACGTCCGTCTACGGGCCGACCCTCTCGTCCCTCAAAGAGGCCTTCTTCACCGACCTCGCAAGCCAAAAACCACCCAGTGGGGAGTTATGGCTGGCTCTGGGTGATTTTAACCAGATTTACCGTGCCCGAGACAAGAACAAGCATAACGTCAATAGAAGGAGGATAAACCGTTTCCGCTCCACGCTCCACGAGTGTGATCTCAAGGAGATCCACCTCCGAACAAGCGGTTCACTTGGAGCAACGAGAGAAATAGCCCAACCCTATGCAAGCTCGATTCCTTCTTCTCAGAACGCCGAGTGGGACCTGCGATTCAAGACACACATCTTGCATGCTCTGTCATCTTCGCTCTCGCACCATTGCCCTCTTCTTCTCAAGGACTGACAGGGGCCTCGCAGCCTCGCTCATTCAAATTTGAGAATTTTTGGACTTCTCTTCCGGGGTTCAGCGATGTGGTTGCTAATGCATGGAATGAGCACACTCATCATTCTGACCCCTTTCGGATATTGCACCACAAGCTTCAACACACTGGCGCCAAACTCTTGAGATGGAGTAAGGGCCTATTCTCAAAGGCCAAGATCATGCATCATGCTGCCTTGCTAGTAATTCTTCACCTGGACATGGCTCAAGACTCAAGGCACCTCTCCGTTGAGGAGCTGGAGCTCCGCTCTAGGCTTAAGCGGAGAGTCATTGCCTTGGCAGTTCTTGAGAGGGCGAGAAAAAAGCAATGTGCTAGGATTACCAACCTCAAAGAGGGGGATGCAAACACCAAATTTTTCCACCGCCGGGTGAACGCTAGAAGACGCAAGAACCACATACACCGTATCAAGCACAACGGTGGATGGGTCACTGAGCACTCTCAAAAGGAGGCTATTGTCCATGACTATTTCTCCTCGACCATGGGAAAAGGCTCCACGGCGTCCACAGACTTCAACTGGGAGGGGTTGCACTTTGAGGCTCGTGATGATTTGGGAAACCTCGCGGACCCTTTCTCCGAGGAGGAGGTGCGTGAGGCCATCAACAGATGCCCGTGACAAGGCGCCCGGCCGGATGGCTTCACCGGCTTTTCTTCAAGAGTTGTTGGGCCATCATCGGGCATGATATTATGAAAGCCATCTTTAAGCCGGTAACCTCCATACGCCAACCTTCACCGGGTCAACTCCGCCAACATCATACTGCTCCCAAAGAAGGATGGAGCTGAAGAAATCTCGACTACCGCCCAATTAGTCGATTCATGCTATTCCCAAGATCATTGCAAAGGTCCTTGCCATCCGCCTTAGCCACCACATGCTCCACCTTGTCTCCAACGCAGAGTGCTTTCATCAAGACAAGAAGCATCCATGAAAATTTCATGTATGTGAGGAATCTTGCGGAGGCTCCACAAGTGCAAAACCCTTCGCTTCTCTTCAAGTTGGACATTGGAAGGCATTTGATTCAGTCAAGTGGGAGTATATCATTGACCTCCTCCGCCGAGGGGTTCCCGAGCATTTTCAGAGATTGATCACCGCCCTACTTTGCTCCTCTTCCTCATGATTCTTCTTAACGCGTCATTGGCAGCCCCATCATCCATGGCGGGGTCTCCGCAGGGGACCCTATATCCCCTTGCTATTTGTGCTCGCGATCGATCCACTCCAAAGAATTCTTGAGATGGCGGCAACTAGAGGGCTATTTCATAAAATCCGTGGCCGTGGGGTTCTTTTACGAACCTCCCTCTATGCGGACGACGCGGCGGTCTTCATGGCACCCATCAAGCGCGATATTGACCACCTCTCCAACATCCTTCGTCTTTTTGGCGATGTCACCGGTCTAGCCACCAACTTTCACAAGAGCTCGGTCATCCCAATCCGTTGTGGGCACATCAACCTGTCGGACATCCTTCAAAACCTTCGGCGGCGCGGATCCTTCCCCATGAAATACTTAGGCCTCCCGCTCTCGTGTGGCGGCTCAGAAGGTGGACTTTCAGTTCTTGGAGGATAAAGGCGGCAAAGTTGGTCCCTTGGGACGGGCAAAACATCACGTCTATGGGACGACCGCCTTGGTCAAGTCGGTGCTTGCCTCCCAAGCCATATACTTCATCACTACGCTCGTCCCCACAAGCACCCTCAAAAATCTCAACAAGCTTGAGCGAGCGTTCCTTTGGGAGGAGCAGACAAGACCACCGGGCCAAATGTAAGGTTAATCGGGACACCGTTTGCCGCCCAATTGCTAATGGGGGTCTTGGAGTGCTAAACACGGAGAAATTTGCTAGGCACCGAGGATTCGTTGGATTTGGTTTGAGTGGAAGGAGCTAACTAAGATGTGGGTTGGCATGGGCAACCCGTGCGATAACGCAGACTACAACTTCTTCTATGCCTCCTCAACTATTATTGTGGGAAATGGTGCGCGCACCCCCTTTTGGGACTCTCCGTGGGTGCACAACCGCAAACCCATGGATTTGGCCCCTCTCATCTACGCGGCATCAACGAGGAAGAATTGGAAGGTGCGGGAAGCACTAAAGGATGGAGCTTGGGTTAAAAAGATCAAGATGACGTCCGATTTTTCTATAGAGCACTTCAGACAATTTCTCGAGCTTTGGGCCACCATCCGAGATTTTCACCTACAGGAGGATATTGACGAGCGACATTGTTTGGAAGCATTCTACTAGTGGCCTCTACACGGCGGAGTCCGCCACAAAGCGCAATTTCTCGGCCTCATTCGCTCTCCTTGGAGCATGTAGTGTGGAAAATTTGGGCTCCGCCCAAGGTCAAGTTCTTTGCTTGGTGGCCATCCAAAATAGAGTCCGGATCATGGATCGATTGGCCAAGCGGTTGGCCTAACGTGGCTCATGCCCTTATGCATGCGTGAGAATGAATCGGTTGACCATCTCTTCTTCAAGTGTCGTTTCACCATTCGCCTATGGGGCTTGGTCAAGGCGTGGCTGCAACTCATTCACATTGACACCTCTACTTGGCCCCGAGGCATTCCACCTTAGAATGGTGGCTTGGGTTGACTAATGCTTCCGCCCCCAACCGGAAGGCTATGGCCTCGCCACCATGCTCACTACATGGACGATCTCGAACGAAATAAACGCCGTGTATTCCATAACATGGCCGCTCCACCTACGGTTCTTCTCGACAACATCAAAAGGGAGGCATCATTTTGGGTCGCCGCCGGAGCTAAGAAGTTAGGGTCCATCATGCCGGGAGAGTGATTCTTCCGTGTATTGTTAAGGGGTGTTTGTAACACAAACTCTATTCTCTCTTAATTAATATACGTGGCAAATCTTTTGCCCGTTTTCAAAAAAAAAATATCACCATAATCGAATCCCAGCCATCTGCCTTTTCTTTTTCATTTGTGCTGGAGTACATATGTTTCCATCCATCCGATTTCCAAATTTTGCAATTTGGTAAAGGGAACCCCTAAGGATTTTCTACGAATCATTGTCCAAGAATCTCATGCATCCAGCTGTGAGATGGCCAAATTCTGGTAGGTGTACCACCTCTTCTTCGGTTCCATTACCAATTGGTCGCTAGAAATATAGTACTTCTCTACAATCTAAGTTTGCAATCCCAAGCTTGTCTAGTCAGATTGATTCTGAATGTCAAACCCTTACTAGCTAAGACGTCAAAATATGTACGATTCAGACAACTATGCTGTCAATACTACTACAGGGGAATAGTGCTAGCTTAGCTTCCAACAGTAAGACGTGATATGCTAGTATCTTGTGACTTGTGCATGTGTTGTGTTGTCTGGCCCTAGTTGATATGTGTGTCCATGTGTAGATGATTACCAAACAACTAAGTTTGTTCCCTATAGTTCAATTAAATTTCAGCTACATTATATTATTTTTAATCTCTCTTACAACTAGTATTATCATTTCTTAGGGAGTGGGACGTAATTGGAGTTAGTCCGATTCTTGAGGATGGCACCTACTGTGATGACGGAGATGATATATATGGCGATGAGCTTTATGATCGATATGGCGATAATGGTGATGAATCTAATGGTCTTGGAGTCCTGCAGCAAAGTGAAGTTATGAAGTTGATGGACGATTCAGATTATGCAGAATGATTGGACCATTATATCTTCGTCACCATTTTGTTTTGCATTTGACCCTTCTTAGATGCATCAATAGGGTCATTGTAATTTGGATGCAACTCATTAGACATGTATTTTTTTAAGTTATGCTGAATATAATATATATTCTTTTGGTCATGTGTAGTTGTGTGATTATGAAAAGTATTGGAAATGCTAATATTTTGAAATATTGCCGTTGTGAATAACAATTTCCTCTTAAGCACCAACCCTCAATGCAACTAATACATAAGGGGCCTAATGCCCTATGGTACAACAAACCTCTTGGGTACACAATATGTGAACGAGGACTTTGGAGCATTAGTGAATGTCAAAATTGATGGTATTTGCCAACGATCAACTAATGGAATCCCCGAAGGGGTCTATGCACCGTCGGTAACCATACTAACTGACTGTTTTGCTCTCCTCTCGGTTATAATAACCTTGACAGTGAAATATACCATCGACAATTAAGAAAACCGACGGGAGGCAATAACCGCAGGAAAATAAATACCCAACGGGGAACCGTCGGCTATAAGCGTCGTTGAGCTATTGGTGACAAAATTATGTCCGACGGCTCACCGCCGGCTTATTGCCGTTGGCAAAAATATTCTCCTAGAGTACCGTCGGCTATTAGTGTAATGGCCGACGAAGCATAGCCGACGGGAGAAAGCCGACGGTGAACCGTCGGTTATTAACGTATCTGACGGTGAACTTAGATATCCGACGGTAATTGAACCCTCGGCTATAATGGAAAATCTAGTAGTGCGGAAGCAAGGGGGAGAGAGCCCCCTCCTTCTTCTTCTTCATTGGCCTCCCCCTAGATGGAAAGAGAGTTCCCTCTCTGGTCCTTGGTCTCCATGGCGGCCGAGGGGCGGGAGCCCCTCCAATATTGGATCTCCCTCTTTGTTCTGTTCTGTTTCGCGCCCCCAGATCTGCCCGAAAACCGTTTCTTATATTCCCGAAGATCCGTAACTCTGATTGCGCTGATCTTTTTACACGATTTTTTTCCTGATATAAGCTTCCTTGCACCCAAAGTAGATATCAAACCGATGTTCGAGGAGGGCAGCACCCACCACCATGTGTTAGGGGCCTTGGGCGTGCCCTGGTGTATCCTGGTCCATGTGGGCCTCCATTTGCGGTGATTCCAACTCCCAAAAATCACAAATATTCCAAAATAATTCTCCGTGGAGTTGCATCACGTTTGGACTTTGTTTAATATGTATTTTCTATGATACGAAAACACGCAACAAATAGGAACTGGCACTGGGCACTGGATGAGTAAGTTAGTCCAAATAAATCATATAAAAAGTTGCCAAAAGTATGTAAAAGTTGAATAATATTGGCATGAAACAATCAAACATTATAGATACGATGGAGACGTATCACGGGCCAACAGCTGTATTGGGTTGCCGCCAGACCAAACACACTGAACCCATCTGTGCTGATGGCGACTCACGGATGCCTTGGATCTGCCGCTTTTGCCGCTTGTAATGCATCGAACCGCTTCCACGCTTCACCATCCGATGTGTGCACCATCACCAGCTTCACATCTGTATCTAGTTGGGTTCTTTTGCCCGTTTTGTGCCATGTCATATGTCTGGCTGTCTCTTCGACCATGAAAAGACGTTGAAGTCTTGGTACGATTGGCATGTTCCGAAGTACATTAATGGGGATTTACGATGATGCATATTGCTTTGGGCAGGGCTGGTTTAACAAACGCTCCAGATTCATCCCTCCACCGCGCTGGGGCGGTTTACCTTTACGACGCTGCATATTGGTGTTAGCCACAAGATCTGAGCTATCTGACTTGCACTTACCATTATTCCCATGGCCTCCTTGGTTATGATGATGTCCCTTTGCACCGCCGTTCTTCTTTCCCTTGTCCGGTTTCTCCTCATCAAAATCGGGATCCTTGGTATTATCAGAATCGGCATATTTGACCAAGGCTGCCATAAGGGTTCCCATGTCATTGCAGTGGTGCTTGAGCCGTCCCAACTTCATTTTTAGAGACTTAAACCGGCAATTACGCTCCAGTGTTATGATTGCTTGACCAGCATTAATCCAGTCTGATGAACGTAGAACTTCTGAAACCTGGCGCACCCAATGAGTTGTTGACTCGTTCTCTCCTTGAACACAGGCATCCAGATCCACAATGGACATAGGCTATTTGCACATGTCTTTGAAATTGGCTATAAACCGGGCCTTCAACTGATCCCATGACTCGATGGAGTTGGCTGGCAAGTTTTTCAACCAAGTATGGGATGTCCCTTCCAACATCATCGTGAAGTACTTTGCGCAGGCCGCTTCATCCACATCCAGCATCTCCATTGCCATCTCATAACTCTCGACCCACGCCTCAGGTGGCTGATCTGCGGTGTAATTAGGCACGTGGACCCTTGAAATCCTTGGGCAGTCGCACATTATGGAGAGTCGGAATGAGACACAGCACTCCCCAGGAACTGAAGGCAAGCCCAGTGCCTCGGTCTACTGACGCTGCTGGCTGAACCGGGGTGGGTTGATAACGACCCGTATTTTGTGCTGCCAAAGCGGCCTCCCTTCTTGCCCTGCCATTATCCACCACGTCTTGAGCATTACGGCGCCGCGCACTGCTAGATACTTCCAGTTCATCCATGTTCCTGCTATAGCTTTTGCTCAGACTGGGGGTTGAATGAATTCTATCTCAGCTATAGTAGTAAGCCTGGTGCTGCACCACGAAGGTTTGAAGAAGATCCCGGGCCCGCCGCGTTTCAATCGCCGCCAATGAATCACCCTCCATCGGAATGGCTGCCGGGTGAGATGCCGCGGCAATCATGTTATCCAAAGGGCTCGCAAAGTGACCCGGTGGTGTGGACACATATTGCGGCGGGTTATCCGTTTGTCGAGGTGGTTCCGTCATCCGCGGTTGATCCGGCGCCACCCTAGGTGCGTTAGTCTGGTTTACAGCTGCCGGATTACTCAGCCCAGCCCCCAGTGTATTAAAGAGATTCAATCCTTTGAAGTCCGGCTGCATACGCGATCGGTACTTCCTTCGCATTACGTCGTTTGATGCATTCTGATCCAACAGGAGCCGGTAATTCTGCGCCTGTATCTCCTGTGACCGGGCATCCAAAGCGGCCCGTTCTTCAGCCGTCCTAGCATCCTCAATTGCCAAGTCCTCCTTAGCTTGTGTTATCTGGTCCTTCAGCTTCGCAATGTCCGCATTGTCCTGATCCTGCGTCTCCGGGGTAACTGCCGTGGTTAACAAGGTCGCCCAGGCATCCATCAAACCGGAGAGGACTTGAGCCGGTCGGCGCACCGGGGCTCCTGCCGCGGCTGCCAATCCGGTATTCATTGCAGTTGTAGACGAAGACTGCAAAGTGGGCTGTGTTCCGGCCATGTAAACAGCAACCCGGCTTGGCGTTTCAAGGAGGTCTGGAATACTGTTGCCATCAGAATATCCTTCAAACACACCATCATGAATTTGGTATAGGGACTCAGTTTCGCCAGTGGATGACCCGCTGTCGGAATAAACAGCCATCTCGCCTTCAGACACTGGTTCAGACCCGATCCCATGGACACATCCTACGAACACACGCTTCATGGCGGGCTTAAACCGGGCAGAACCCGCACGCTGAGCCGTCTCGATGAGATCGGTGCAGATGTCCAGCTCAGGGCCCGGTTCGCCGAATTGCCGATGAAGGCATGAATTCCGCCAAAGGGGACTCGGTATACGTACTCGATTGAGCCGGCCTCGAGGCCCCATCCTTCGTCATTGATGTAGAGCTTGCTGCGACGACTCTTGGTCATCCGGCCAACCACATACCCCTTGAGTCCTTTAGAGGTGCCCTTCAAGAACTCAAAACCATCATGCGATAGCCCCACGGTGGGCGCCAACTGTCGTGGAATTAACACGTCCGATGTCCTCATTGAAGAACTTAGTCGTAGAGCCATCGCGACTGGTTAGCTTGACGGGGTTAAACTAGACAAGGGACACAGGAGTTTTATACTAGTTCAGCCCCTTCGATGAAGGTAAAAGCCTACGTCTAGTTGTGATAGGATTGATTGGGTTTCGATGACCAGGGAGCAAATACGCTTTGCCTGGGTCTCGAGTTGTTGTTTCTTGTCCCTGAACCGCCGTCGGGTCGTCCCTTTATATACATAGGTTGACGCCCGGCCGGTCTACAGATTCCCGAAGCTGACTCATACAAGTGTCCAGCTCGGTCTCTCCTTTCCTAACTTACAATACAAGTTACATAACCATGGCGGTTTACTACTATGGGCCATAATCCGCCTTTGGGCTCCGGGCCCCTAAGCTTCGTTAATAAATGCCATCTTTTGGGTCTTCGTGGGCTTTAGTGAAGTTTGAGGGTGAACCGGCCCCTCCTGAGCGGTTTACCCTTGGTAGTCATTATCCCAATAGTCTGCGTCTTCTCACCCATGCCGTTGTCTACCACAACATACCTGGATGACTTGCAAATGGGACAATAGTTCAAGTCCGCATATTGAAGCCTAAATAAGGCACATCCTTTCTCACAGGCATGTATCTTCTCATAGGGCATCTTAAGAGAATGGAGGATTTTGTCTGACTGGTACAGGTTTGCTGGTAGTACATGGCCTTTGGATAGAAAACGTCCAAATACTATCATCATCGCATCGTAGCATTCTCTGCCCAAGTTGAATTGAGCCTTCAGAGCCATTATTTGTGAGATGGCATCTAGCTGACAAAGCTCAGTGTGCTCGTGGAGAGGACGTTTTGAAGACTCCAACATTTCATTGAAGGCCTCTGCAGATTCCTCCATCTCATCGTCCGAGTCCCGAGCATCATCAAAGTTTTGCACCATGTCTTCCAACCCGGTACCATGCTCGTCGGTGCGACGACGAAGCACCTCAGCTCTGGGATGTTGGGCAGACTCGCCATGAAATGTCCACACCATATAACCGGGCATAAAACCCCTCTTCTGCAGGTGTTTGCCCATTTCATCCTCTATCTTCTTGTGCCAATTTTTGCACATGGCACAGGGGCACCAGGTTGTCCTCTGGCCATTTGCAAATGCGGCTCTCACAAACCCCTTGGTTTTTGTTAACCATTCATTGATCATGTCTTTCTGAGTTGTGGGACCGGTGTACATCCACGCATGATCACCCATCCTGCCTAGCTACTGGACACATAAGAAATATATTCATCAGTTAATGGAGTTTGTCACTTTTATTATGTCCATGCAACCTAGACGCTAATAGGTAAAGATAGGTCCTAATCCCACCCAAGTATGTGTAGATTGGGTTCGATTTCCCATGCTCTGCCGGATCCGGCCTTAAAATTTGGCAGCACCTCCTGTTGTTCTCTCGATACACGCCTCGCAATAGCGTAGAGGATTTGTACCGGAGAACAACAGGAGGCACTAACAAAATTCTGCATCGGATGCGGAGTGCAGCATATGGGAAAACGAACCCAATCTACACATACTCGGGTTGTCCATGGATAACGTTGGACAATTTGAAAGAATCATAGTTATAGATACGCAAATGCATGCATATTTATAGATGTAACCCTTTCGAATGGGAGACGCATAGTGGTCACGCATACTGATGATTGAAGACACCTATAGCTAGCAAGTTTCATCGTCACGAAGATCGGAACAGAGCAAATGAAGGGGGGGGGGAGGACATGTCATTTGTGCTCACCCATGAATGCAGGGCGGAGCTCGTCGAACGCACGGGGAGGTCGTCGAACACCAGACCTCACAGCAACGAAACAACTGCACATTTAAAACCACCTGATCAAAACAAATATGATGTTTTTTATAACAAAATCGAAAAATATATGACCCTCATAATTCACAAATATAAGGCCCTGTCGGCCTCTAGAAGGCTGAAGAGCACTCTGTTTGGGAGGTGTCAGTGGTTGGGGTCGGGGTGTTGTGCCGGAGTCGGGGGTGTCGTGTCGGGGTGTCGCGTCGGGGGTTGGGGTGTCGGTGGTGTCGTGTCGGAGTCGGGGTGCTGTGTTTGGGTCGGGGTGCCATGTCGGGGTCGGGGTGCTGTGTCGGGGTCGGGATGTCGTGTCGGGGTCGGGCTGTCGGGGTGACGTATCGGGGTCGGGGTGTCGAGGTCAGGGGGTCTGGTGTCGGGGTGTCGGGGGTGTCGTCTCGGGGTCAGGGTGTCAGGGTGCCGGTCATGTCTTCTTCTTCTTCTTCTTCTTCTTGTATTCTCCTCCTCCTCCTCCTCCTCCTCCTCCTCCTCCTCCTCTTCTTCTTCGTCTTCTTCTTCTTCTTCTTCTTCTTCTTTATTTTTCTTTTTTCCTCTCCTTCTTCTTCTTCTTCTTCTTCTTCTTCTTCTTCTTCCTTCTTTTCCTTCTTCCTCTTGTCTTCTCTTTCTTCTTCATTTTCTCTATTTTCCTTCTTTTCTTCTTTTTTTTCACTTCTACTTTTTCTTCCTTCCTTCTTTTTTTCATCTGACAAAATGTATTAATAATCTAAAATATGACTAAATATAAAAAAACTAACCTAAAATCTACTAACCTAAAAAAAGCAACTAAATCAACTAACCTAAATTCTACTAACAGTACAACCTAAATGAAAAAAACAGCAAGAAAAAATGAAAAAAAAATGAAGAACGCCACTGGGGCGGGCGGGAGCGGGCCAGCAAAGGAGGCGGCTGGATGGAGTGGCGCTGGGCGGCGGAGGGCGCGTCGGAGCGGCGCGAGGCGGCGGGGACGGAGCGGTGACGAGGCGACGGGCGGCCGCAAGGCTGGCGGGCGATGGGGCTGCAGGAGGCCTTGGCGGGCGGTGGGGGCGGGCGGGAGACGTGGTGGTCGGGGATTGGGCCGGGCGGGTGTGTAGGGTTCAGGGGCGGGGGGCAAGGGCGGCGGCAGGCAGGTTCGGGGTTGGGGGAGGAGAGAGATCAGGGAGAGAGAGAAGAGAGAGAGGAGGTGGGGGTGGGCCGTTAGAGCCGTTAACTACTACTCTCTTTGTCGTCTGCTCGCAGACGACAAAGAATCTTTGCCATCCGCCAGCAGACGGCAAAGAGGGGGACCGTTACAGTGTACTAGCATCCAGTGGACCCCACCAGCACCTCTTTGCCATCCGCCAGCTCTTTGCCGTCCGCCAGCTCTTTGTCATCCGCCAGTTCTTTGACGTCTGCTCTTTGGTAGCCGATGGCAAAGACCTTTGCCGTCCGCTAGTAGACGGCAAAGAACTGACAGACGGGAAAATCCCTGATTCCAGTAGTGAAGGTGTGATCATGTTTTTCTTGTGAGAGAAGTTTAGTCAACGGGTCTGTCACATTCAGATCCTTATGTATATTTGCAAATTTCTATGTCTACAATGCTCTGTATGGTGCTACTCTAGCTAATTGCTCCCACTATCAATATGTATCTAGATAGAGACTCCGAGTCATCCGAATTGTTGTCAAAGCTTGCATCAGAGTAACCCTTTATGACGAACTCTTTATCACCTCCATAACTAAGAAATAATTCCTTAGTCCTCTGAGCTAACTAAGGATAAGTTTTGACCGTTGTCCAATGATCTACTCCTGGATCACTATTGTACCCCCTTGCCAATCTCATGGCAAGGTACACAATAGCTCTGGTACACAGCATGCCATACTGTACAGAACCTATGGCTGAGGTGTAGGGAATGACTTTCATTCTCTCTATATATCTTCTGCCGTGGTCGGGCTTTTAGTCTTACTCAACTTCATACCTTGCACCACAGGCAAGAACCCTTTCTTTGACTGATCCATTTTGAACTTCTTCAAATTCTTGTCAAGGTATGTGCTTTGTGAAAGTCCTATTAAGCGTCTCGATCTATCCCTATAGATATTGATGCCCAATATATAAGTAGCTTCACCGAGGTCTTTCATTGAAAAATTCTTACTCAAGTATCCCTTTTATGCTATCTAGAAATTCTATATCATTTCCAATCAACAATATGTCATCCATATATAACATCAGAAATGCTACAGAGCTCCCACTCACTTTCTTGTAAATACATGCTTCAACGTAAGTCTGTATAAAACCATATGCTTTGATCACCTCATCAAAGTGTATATTCCAACTCTGAAATGATTGCAATAGTCCATAGATGGATCGCTGGAGCTTGCACACTTTGCTAGCACCTTTAGGATCGACAAAACCTTCTGGTTGCATCATATACAACTCTTCTTTAAGATATCCATTAAGGAATGCAGTTTTGACATCCATTTGCCAGATTTTATAATCATAAAATGTGGCAATTTCTAACATGATTTGGACAGACTTAAGCATCGCTACGGGTGAGAAAGTCTCATTGTAGTCAATCCCTTGAACTTGTCGAAAAACTTTTGTGACAAATCGAGCTTTGTAGACAGTGACATTAACATCAGCATCAGTCTTCTTCTTGAAGATCCATTTATTTTCTATGGCTTGCAAATCATCGGGCAAGTCCACCAAAGTCCATACTTTGTTTTCATACATGGATCCTATCTCAAGTTTCATGGCCTCAAGCCATTTGTCGGAATCTGGGCTCATCATATCTTCTTCATGTTCATAGGTTCTTCTTGGTCTAGTAACATTACTTCCAGAACAGGATTACCGTACCACTTTGGTGTAGATCATGCTCTGGTTGACCTATGAAGTTTAGTATTAACTTGATCTGAAGTTTCATAATCATCATCATTAGCTTTCTCTCTAGTTGGTGTAGGCATCACAAGAATGGTTTTATGTTATGATCTACTTTCCAATTCAAGAGAAGGTACAATTACCTCATCAAGTTCTACTTTCCTCCCACTCACTTCTTTCGAGAGAAACTCCTTCTCTAGAAAGGATCCATTCGTAGCAACAAAGATCTTGCCTTCAGATCTGTGGCAGAAGGTGTACCCAATAGTTTCTTTAGAGTATCCTATGAAGACACACTTCTCCAATTTAGGTTCGAGCTTATCAATCTAAAGCCTTTTGACATAAGCATTGCATCCCCGAACTTTAAGAAACGACAGCTTAGGTTTCTTGCCAAACCACAGTTCATACGATGTCATCTCAACGGATTTAGATGGTGCCCTATTTAACGTGAATGTGGTTGTCTCTAATGCATAACCCCAAAACGATAGTGGCAAATTGGTAAGAGACGTCATAGAATGTACCATATCTAATAAAGTATGGTTATGACATTCAGACACACCATTATGCTATGATATGTTCCAGGTGGCGTGAGTTGTGAAACAATTCCACATTGTTTTAAATGAAGGCCAAACTCGTAACTCAAATGTTCACCTCCAAGATCAGATCATAGAAAATTTATTTTCTTGTTATGATGATTTTCTACTTCACTCTGAATTTCTTTGAACTTTTCAAATGTTTCAGACTTGTGTTTCATTAAGTAGATATACCCATACCTACTCAAATCATCTATGAAGGTCAGAAAATAGTGATACCCGCCGTGTGCCTCAACACTCATCGGAGCGCATACATCGGTATGTATTATTTCCAATAAGTCATTAGCTCGCTCCATTGTTTCGGAGAATGGAGTTTTAGCCATCTTGCCCATGAGGCATGGTTCGCAAGTATCAAATGATTCATAATCAAGTGATTCCAAAAGTCCATCTGCATGGAGTTTCTTCATGCACTTTACACCAATATGACCTAAACGACAGTGCCACATGTATGTTGCACTATCATTATCAACTTAGCATCTTTTTGGCATCAACATTGTGAATATGTATATCACAATGATCGAGATTCAATAAACCATTTGCATTGAGTGCATGACCATACAAGGTTTTATTCATTTAAACAGAACACAATTATTCTTTGACTTAAATGAATAATTGTATTGTAAACATGATCTAATCATATTCATGCTCAACGCAAACACCAATTAACATTTATTTAGGTTCAACACTAATCCCGCAGGTCGAGGGAGTGTGTGATGGTGATCATATCAACCTTGGAATCACTTCCAGCACGCATGGTCACCTCGCCCTTAACTCTTCTTTGTTTATTCTGCAACTCCTGTTTTGAGTTACCAATCTTAGCAACTGAACCCGGTATCAAATACCCAGGGGTTACTCTGAACGCTAGTAAAGTACACATCAGTAACATGTATATCATATATCAATTACCAGCCACTTTCTCATGAATGACAAGTGATTCAACACTCATCATGAGAATAACCCACCTAGCATGGAAGATACTGACAGCCCCCAGTCACTAAATGAGCGATTTGGGCATACAAAACATATTATTATTTGAAGGTTTAGAGTTTGGCACATACAAATTTACTTGGAACAGCAGGTAAATATCGCATATAGGTAGGTATGGTGGACTCATATGGAACAACTTTGGGTTTAAGGAAGTGGATGCATAAGAAGTATTCCCACTTAGTACAGGTGAAGGCTAGCAAAAGATTGAGGAGCGACCAACTAGAGAGCGACAATGGTCATAAGCATGCATTGAGATTAACCAACATTGAATGCAAGCATGAATACGATATAAATCACCATGAACATATATATCGTGGAGGCTATGTTGATTTTTTGTTTCAACTACATGCGTGAACATGTGCCAAGTCAAGCCACTTGAATCATTCAAAGGAGGATACCATCCTATCATACTACATCATGACCATTTTAAAATTGCATGTTGACACTCAAGACAAACCATTATACACTCCTAGCTAATTAAGCATGGCATGAGTAACTATAATCTCTAATTTTCATTGCAAACATGTTTCATTCATAATGAGCTTAATCATTCATACCAGCTTTTCTCCATGTCAATCAATTCAGCATATATCATCATTATTGCCTTTCACTTGCATGACCGAACGGTGTGGATAATAATAATAGTGCACATGCATTGGACTAAGCTAGAATCTGCAAACATTTATTTAGAGGAGAAGACAAGGTAGTCTAGGCTCTTACTTAGACCGACAATAGTGCATATGAGAGCCACTCAACATTTTCATCATTGTCTTCTCCTTACGACTCAAAGAAGAAGAAAAGAAATTTAGAGAAACACACTGAAATGTTTTTTTGTTTTTCTGAAGAAAGTAAAACAGGAACGAGAAAAACTATTTACACGGGAAAGCTCCCAACAAGAAAAAGAAGAACGAGAAATCTTTTTGGGTTTTATTTCAATACTACAACTAAAAAGAACTAGAAATAAAAACTAAAAAGAAGCCAGAACTAATTTTTTTCTCAAAGTTTTTCAAACACACAAGAAGAAAACAAGAAAAATAAACTAGCATGGATAATACAATGAAAAAGGATGAACACCGACAACTAAAATGAGTGTGTGAACATGAATGTAATGTCGGTGAGAAATACATACTCTCCCAAGCTTAGACTTTTGGCCTAAGTTGGTCTAGGGCCACGGCTGGCCCGGATAGTATCCAAAATCGTAGTTAAGGTTGGACTGAGCTGTGGTCGCTACTGCGTGAAGGGCTGCAGCATGGAGGCCAGTGGCCTCCACCTCTCTCTCATACTCGTCTGCCTCCTCTCTGGTTATGAAATATCTCCGTTTTACCTGAAAGTTAAAGAAGGCAGGAGCGAGAAGCATAATATAGAAGACGTGCTCCCTGTCAAAGATTAGTTGATACAAGAGGGGTTGTTCGTTCCTCTCAAGAAATTGGTAGCGTGCCATAGCATTATAATCAAGAAAATCAGGTGGTAACTCAATGTCATTCTCCCTATGGGTACCCCAAGATAATTAGCTAAACGGGTGGCACAAATCCCACCAAAGAAATCTCCATCTTTGGCGTTATTATGTAACCTCCTTGCAATAATAGCCCCCAAGTTATATCATTTATCACCCAATACTGCACACTTGAGGACACTAAGATCTGGTGCACAAAGGTGGCTCTGATCATGTTTACCATTGATGCATCTACCTATGAAGAGAGCAAAATAATGTACGGCAGGAAAGTGAATGCTCCCTATAGTAGCTTATGTTACATTTCTAGTTTCTCCCCTGGTGATGCTAGCAAGGAATTCAGAACAATCAATTTTACGAGGCTCACTATGAATGCCCTATTGTGGGATTTTGCATGCATCATTAAAATCTTCAAGGTATATGGTATATGATTTATCATAAAGATCAAATAAACCAGAAAGAGTATTGCGCTAAGATGTAAACTTAAATCTTCACACAAATGAATGAGTGAGGTGATAGTACTGCCGACACTTATCTGACACGAAGTCCTCAAGGCCAGCATTTTGTACATACGCATCAAATTCCTCCTTGAAACCTGCATGAACCATGAATTGATCCAACGACCATTCACAAGGCTGCACTAGAGCTTTTGAAAGTGCAACTATCCCTAGGTGGTTTTGGTAATTCCTAACAACATATAGCTTATTGAGCTAATGCTATTTCAAGATAAATATTTCAGGAAAGCTCAATGATTGGCATGGCATGGATGAGAAAAGTGGACCCCTCAAAATACTAAGGACAAAACGATTGGCTCAAGCTCAAATCTCAAGACTCTACATTTTCTATTTTAGTGATCCAAGATCACATTGAGTCTATAGGAAAAACCAATACTATCAAGGAGGGATGAGGTGTTGCATAATGAGGATCTTGCTCAAAGTGCTTAGTGATATGTTCCAAAGCCCTCAACTACTTTCTCACATCCACATATGACCTAAACCAAAAGTCCAACTCGGCCCCACCGATTCTTCCTATCCGGCGCCACCGAGTTCAGATGTCATAGCCACTGCCACAAACCCTAGGCAAATTGGTCTCACCAATAGGGATCTCGGTCTCACCGAGATGGGGTTGCAATCTCTTTGTTTCCCTTTGTAACGTTTCGGTCCCACTGAGATGAGGGATCGGTCCCACCGAGATTGAAATGTAAACTCTCTGTTTCCTTTTGTAACATTTTGGTCTCACCGAGATGAGTGAATTGGTCCCACCGAGTTTACCTGACCAACTCTCTGGTTAGCTTGTTACCAAAATCGGTCTCACCGAGTTTGTGTAATCGGTCACACCGAGATTACGTTATGCCCTAACCCTAATGAAATCGGTCCTACCGAGTTGCACGTCGGTCCCACCGAAAATCCTAACGGTCACTAGATTTGCTGAATTGGTCCGACCGAGTTTCTCAATTCGGTCCCACTAAGATTGGCAAGTTGTGTGTAACAGTTAGATTTTGTGTGGAGGCTATATATACCCCTCCACCTCCTCTTCATTCATGAAGAGAGCCATCAGAACGTGCCTACACTTCCAGCATACATTTTCTGAGAGAGAACCACCTACACTTGTGTTGAGGCCAAGATATTCCATTCCTACCATATGAATCTTGATCTCTAGCCTTCCCCAAGTTGCTTTCCACTCAAATCTTCTTTCCACCAAACCCAAATCCTGTGAGAGAGAGTTGAGTGTTGGGGAGACTATCAGTTGAAGCACAAGAGCAAGGAGTTCATCATCAACACACCATTTGTTACTTCTTGGAGAGTGGTGTCTCCTAGATTGGCTAGGTGTCACTTGGGAGCCTCCAACAAGATTGTGGAGTTGAACCAAGGAGTTTGTAAGGGCAAGGAGATCGCCTACTTCGTGAAGATCTACCGCTAGTGAGGCAAGTCCTTCGTGGGCGACGACCATGGTGGGATAGACAAGGTTGCTTCTTCGTGGACCCTTCATGGGTGGAGCCCTCCGTGGACTCGCGCAACCGTTACCCTTCATGGGTTGAAGTCTCCATCAGCGTGGATGTACGATAGCACCACCTATCGGAACCATGGCAAAAACATCCGTGTCTCCTATTGCGCTGCTCATATACTCTTTGCATGCTTGCTTGAATTGTGTTAAGATTGCTTGAACCATGCCAAGTTGCTAAAATCTGCCAAGAACTAAAATTGGGAAAAGGATAGATTTTTATTTGATCAAGTAGTCTAATAACCCCCCTAGACATACTTTCGATCCTACAAGTGGTATCAGAGCTTTGGTCTCCATTTGCTGTGGTTTCCATAGCTTTTGGTAGTCATAGCTTTGGTTTCACAACCTAAGAAAGTATGGCGTCTAGTGAGGGAAATTACCACCGTAGAGGTCCTTACTTTGATGGTACTAATTTTGCTAGTTGGAAGCATAAGATGAAAATGCATATTCTTGGACATAACCCCGCCGTTTGGGCTATTGTGTATATTGGCTTGCAAGGTGAATTCTTTGATGGGAGAGAACCGAGCCGTGAAGCTACCGCGGAAGAGTTGAAGATGCTGCAATACAACGCTTAAGCTTGTGATATCCTCTTTAACAGATTGTGCCCCAAAGAATTCAACAAAATTAGCCGTCTTGAGAATGCAAAGGAAATTTGGGATACTTTGATTGATATGCATGAAGGTGCCGACTCCGTCAAGGAATCCAAGTTGGATGTGCTTCAAAGTCAGCTTGACAAATTCAAAATGAAGGATGGTGAAGGTGTCGCTGAAATGTATTCTAGGCTTGCTCTTATCACAAATGAGATTGCCGGCTTAGGAAGTGAAGAGATGACCGACAAATTCATCATCAAGAAGATCCTAAGAGCTTTGGATGGAAAATATAATACCGTGTGCACATTGATCCAAATGATGCCCAATTACAAAGATCTCAAGCCAACGGAAGTCATTGGAAGAATTGTTGCTCATGAGATGTCACTCAAGGATAAGGAGGAGCTCCACAACAAGTCAACTGGTGCTTACAAAGCCTCATGTGAAGCCCCCACATCATCAAGTGAGAAACAAACCTTCAATGAAGAATTGAGCCTAATGGTGAAGAACTTCAACAAGTTCTACAAGAGTAGGAGCAAACAAAGACGTTCCAAGTCAAGGTCCTACAATGATAAAAGATCTTCTAGTCGAGAGCATAATTGCTACAATTGTGGAAGACCCGGACACTATTCCGATGAGTGTACGACACCCTACAAGAGAAGAGAAGATTCTCCAAAAAGAAGAAGTATAAGAGAAGAATCACCATCAAGAGAAAGAAGGAGTAGAGCTATGAACGAAGAACATCCCGGAGAAGCAAGGATTCGGAAAGGAAGGGAAAGTCATCAAGGAGCTACACAAAACGATGACATCAAGCTCATGTTGGTGAATGGGTATCCGGCTCCGACTCCGACAATCACTCTAAGAGAAGCTATCACTCCGACTCTGAATATACTCATGTTGCCAGTCTAGCACTTGTGTCAACCAACTCCTACGACATATTTGATTCACCAAATGAAGGACTTGGAAGATGCTTCATGGCTAAAGGCCCAAAGTTATCACACCCCGAGTATGTTGATTTCAATAGTGATGAAGATGACTTGTTAGGTGATGATGATTTACTTGTTGACAACGCTAGTGATGAATACTATGATAAAACATCAATTAATCATGCTAATCAAGATAAAACGAATGACAATGATAATGAGAAGATTGAGCTTCTAACTAAAGAACTAAACACTCTTAAGTTAGCTCATGAAACTATCTTAGAAGATCATCGAGAACTTTTAAGGACTCATGAGAAGTTACGCTTTGAAAAGCTCAACCTTGAGCAAGAGCATGAGTTCTTCAAGGCAATCAATGATGATCTTCGCAAGAAAAGTTCTTCTTACATTGCCAAGCGTTTACTCTTATCCACTTACATGCCTCAAGTCAAGTCTAGTAACAAGAACAAGAAAGATTCTTCCTCTAGTAGTAACAATAATCATGCTAAATCCAATGTTGTTGCTTCTAGTAGTTCCCTTGATTCCACTAATGATTATCTTAGCCAAGTTACACTT
Source organism: Aegilops speltoides (assembly GCA_021437245.1). NCBI lineage: Eukaryota > Viridiplantae > Streptophyta > Magnoliopsida > Poales > Poaceae > Aegilops > Aegilops speltoides. Next base: position 314,145,805 of record CM038143.1, read on the forward strand.
GAGCAAGAAAATACCTTATTGAAGGGAATTATAGAGAAAGGTGTTTACAAGAGCCTTTCCGGGAGTAAGCAATTCGAGGAAATTGTACGCAAGCAAGGAAGGCACCGGAAGAACCAAGGTGTTGGTTTTGAACGAAAGTTCAATGCCAATGGAGTTGAGTGGGAAGAAGATCAATACCCCAAGACAAAGTTTGTTCCTCAACAAGAGAAGTATGATCCCACTTCTTTCAAAGGGACACAAGCTCAAGATGATCTTCCACCACAAGACCACAAGCACAAAGGCAAGGACAAGCTTCAAGAGGAGATTGATGCATTTTTAGAAGCTCCTAAGGCCTTGGTCAAGTGGGTTCCCAAGACTACATCAAGTTCTACTTCATCAAGTATGACTACAACTCCAAGGATTCCCATCAAGATGATGTGGATCCCGAAGAAGAAGAACTAGAGAGTTCTTCAGGGTGACTCTGCCAACATACTTCACTCTTATCATTTTGGCAAGAACAAGTACAATCAACTTCCACATCTTGCACTAGTTCAAGGAGTCACAAACCCTCTTGTTGGTAAGACAAGGGACAAGGTAACCTAATGCATTCATAGACATCATCTTGTGTGTGCATCACTCTATGTCTATGGATATCCTTGTTTGTTACTTGTGGGACTAACCTGTGTAGGTATTGAAAGCGCAACTCACTCCAAAGGATTGCTCCAAATGATCTACATCAACATTGAGCATCCACATCTTCAACACCTACATGAAGTCATCATCAACAAAACCCAAGGTTAGTTCATCCCTCTTAGGGGGGATCTCACATCTAGGGGGAGCTTTGCTCTAAGAATAGAGTCAAAGCAACTCTAATGGTGTGAACACAACAATGCTTTATGTAAAAGTGGTAACCCCACTTGTGCTTAAACGATGAGTATGACCTATGATCAAATGTTCTCATTTGACTCCTAAGTCAATATACTCATATATAGATGACCTAGTCATCGCCAATTGCTTGATAGATGCTAGAATTGGTTGTGCATGCTTTGCCACATATTCCATTTGCCATTTTATTGTGTGAGCATGTTGGTTGCATATTTTACTCATTCGAGGACATCCACTTGTTGCTTTGATTGTTTGGCTTCTTCTTTTGCCAAGTGGATGGACAAGAATGCCTAAGAACCTTCTCTAGCTATCTATGCTTTTCTTATCTCAAACTCTATTCATGCTACACCACAAAGTTTGATCAAGTCAGATTCAAACCACTCTGTGTTAGGAGCACTTGGAGTCCCCGATTCGTCATAGACTTAAACTTCCAAAACTTCTTTGTGTGTTTCGGTCTGACCGATTCATCCATTTCGGTCATACCGAGATCGCTAAGTCGATCTAGGTTTTCAATCTCGGTGCAACCTATTTGAACTTTTCGGTCACACCGAGGTGCAGTAACTGCTTACAGTTATGCATCTCGGTGCCACCGAGTTGTTCCACTCGATCACATCGACAGGGTCAGGCTATATATATCCCCGGGCCAAAATTTGGAAATTTCTCTGAACCCCTTTGCCCGCGCTCAGCCTGCTCTGCCTCCCTGGGTCTCCGGATCGTCCTCCTCGTTGCCAGCTGCCTCCCGCCATTGGTCTCCGCCGCTGTCAAAGGGAATTGTCTCCGCCGTTGCCACCGTAGCAGGTCCATCGCCGCACTAGGGTATGGACTTGATCCTTGTGCTAATATCACTCCGATTCCTAGCACATTGTTTCGCCATGTATCTTGCCATGATTGAGATCACTCTATCCAATGAAATCACTCCATAGTTTAGTCGTGGATTGAAAATTTAGGGTTAGGTTTCCGCCGAAATCATCTCGGACCATCCGAGTTTTAGAACTCGGTGCCACTGATTTGGCTAAGGCCATTGCACATGTGATTCTCGGTCTGACTGAGAATTGCAAATCGGTGTGACCGAGTTCAGGACTTTGTGAAACCCTAGCAGTCTCGGTGCCACCAAACTGTGACTCGGTCCGACCGAGTACACTAGTTTAGGTTCCAAAAGCTGCTTCGGTATCACCGAGTTTTCAAATCGGTAGATCCAAAATGCTCTCGGTGGAAAACTAAAACTAAGTTTTTAACTCATTCTTTTTCTAAAACCTCTGTACTTTGTGATGCTCATCCAATCTATCTCATCTATATCTATTCACAGGGTCTGCTGCCAGTGTTTGCATCATGTCAGATCAAAGTGACAGTCAGAACAAGTCTGAGGAGCAGGTTCATATGAGTGAGGGCACTAGTCCCTCTAGCAGCTATGATGGTAGCAGGAGCACACCCCAGCAACTTGCCTAAGGCAGCCACCAGGGCCAGAAACAAGAGAACCTCAGATTCTGAGGATGAGGACTATGTGGCTATTGAGGATGAGGCCACTTCCAAGAAGAAAGTTCTGAAAAAGGAATATGGCACAGCCTGTGCCACCAAGCCAGGAATGAAAACAAAGGTTCATGCCAAGAGAGTTCCTATGTCAAAGGCCAGAGCATCCACTCAAGAAACTTTGGGATCTAAACCCAAAGAACAGGTTGTGGCAGAGAAGAAAAGGAAAGAAAGGGTCAAGAAGACCATGGCCAGAGTTGTTGGAAATCCCACAATGATGGAAGATGAAGAGGAAGAGGTTGCTGCACCAGCACCTAAAGCTCAAAAGCTTAAGGGAGATGCTATAAGGTCAGGGGATGCTCCATCAAAGCCCAAAGAAGCTCCCAAGGCAGCTGCTCCAACCAAGTCTGCACCCAAGAGGAGTACAAGGAATATTCCAGCTGCAGAGAAGAACAAGGCCCCAGTGCCTAAAGCAGCTATTGAAGAAGAAGAAGATGAGTCACATATCTTGAGGAAGTTGAAGCCCAAAATTCCAGATCACAATGATGTTCATCCAGTAGCTGAGGACATGAAGCTCAGGAAGGATGCAGGACTTAGACGGTGGAGATTAACTGATCCCTATGCAGTCAGGAGAAGAACTGTTGTGGACTATAGGTTCCATACAAAGGAACAGCAGGACTTCTATGAGACAGTGTTGCTTGACAAGAAGCCTATAGTCTGTGATATGAGATGGATGGACTAGAAGTACGTCAGGGAAAATGAAGAACACTATCCTGGAGTCTATGATAGTTTCAAGTCTTGTGGAGTGGAGGACTTTGTTGGGCAGAAGCTCACAAAGTGGAATGATGAGCTTATTATGCAGTTCTACTCCACAGCTCATTTCTACCCAGATGGACGGATTGTCTGGATGTCTGAAGGTACAAGGTACCAATCAACTGTTAAAGAATGGGCAAAGTTGATCAATGCTCCTAAGGAGAATGAGGATGACTTGGATGTCTATGCCAAGAAGAAGAAGGATCATAACTCAATGGCACATATGTACAGAGAGATCCCATATGCTGCTCTTGAGACACACAAATTTGGATCAGTACATTACCTTCTGTCAGGTTTGCCAAAAATCAACTGGATCCTCAGACACACTCTTTTGCCAAAGTCAGGTGATCACAAGATGATCAGAGGCCATGCAATTAATCTGCTTCACATATTTGATGTGCCTCAAAAGTTTAAAGTCATGAGCCTAATTGTGGAAACTATCAAGAGGACAGCTGCAGATCAGAAGAGAAGTTGTGGGTATGCCCACAGATCCAGGAGCTAATCAACTCCAAGATGGGCACTGGCACATATCTCTTGGACAAGGATCACATGCCCATCTACCCAGATTTTCAGAATAACACTGTGGTAATGGATGAGAATGAACCATCTTCTGTGCAAGCACAAGCAAAGAAGGAGAAGGCAAGGACTGAAAAGGCTGCAAAGATGCCAACCATTGATGAGGCATCCCAATATCTTCTGAAGAGCAAGCAAGATCAGCTTGGCTACTTGGTTGTCTCCACTCTGAGGATTGAGAAGGGATTGGCCACCCTCACTCAAAACTAGGAGAGTCTGGAGAGGATCATGGAGTAGAAGTTCTATGATTTAGATGTGAAGGTCACTGAGATACAGTCAGTTGTTGAGCAACTTCAGGATGAAGTGCAGGAGAAGAAGGGGAATGTCAACCACTGATGCTTTTGCTAGAGTGCCCAGAGATCAGAGATCTGCTGCAGTGCCTGTTCCAGACACCATAGCAACTTCATCTGCACCAGCTACAGCTTTGGTGCCACCAGCTCCAGCACCTACTCAACCAGCTCCATCTACATCAACTGATGCCTTCGTCCTTGGAGTCTTATCTACACCGCCACCTGAAGACCAAGCCTGAGAGTCGATCTAGCACTATGCATTTTTTATGAACTTTTTGGTAACTTGTTGCCAAAGGGGGAGAAAATGTATAGATCATAGGCTTCGAGAGAGAGTGCTTTTGCTCTCTCTTGTTTTGCTTTTTGGTGGTTGAACTTTGTCATTTGCTTGTTTGACATACTCTATGCTTTTGTGTGATACTTGGATGATCATGTGTTTGATCATATGCTACCTTAATGCTTGTTGGATGACATTATCCTTTTATATCTCTATATGATCATTCACTTTTCTTGGTGATGAGTGCATGTATTTAATTATTATCATTTTGAGCGCTCCACCAAGATGTATGTGACATGGAAGAGTAACTCATGATTCTAACTCTTTGTGCATTTGCAGTCCAAAGCAAATCTTAAACTATGCACAAATTTAGGGGGAGCTCTTGCTTATCACATACTTCTCAAAGCGACAATGTTTTTCACTCTTATTATCATTTTTCGAAGCTTTGATCTATATGTTGTCATCAATTACCAAAAAGGGGGAGATTGAAGGTGCAACTATCCCTAGGTGGTTTTGGTAATTCCTAACAACATATAGCTCATTGAGCTAATGCTATTTCAAGATAAATATTTCAGGAAAGCTCAATGATTGGCATGGCATGGATGAGAAAAGTGGACCCCTCAAAATACTAAGGACAAAAGGATTGGCTCAAGCTCAAAGCTCAAGACTCTACATTTTCTATTTTAGTGATCCAAGATCACATTGAGTCTATAGGAAAAGCTAATACTATCAAGGAGGGATGAGGTGTTGCTTAATGAGGATCTTGCTCAAAGTGCTTAGTGATATGCTCCAAAGCCCTCAACTACTTTCTCACATCCACATATGGCCTAAACCAAAAGTCCAACCCGGCCCCACTGATTCTTCCTATCCGGCGCCACCGAGTTCAGATGTATAGCCACTGCCACAAACCCTAAGCAAATCAGTCTCACCAATAGGGATCTCGGTCTCACCGAGATGGGGTTGCAATCTCTTTGTTTCCCTTCGTAACGTTTCGGTCCCACCGATATGAGCGATCGGTCCCACCGAGATTGCAATGTAAACTCTCTGTTTCCCTTTTGTAACATTTCGGTCTCACCGAGATGAGCGAATCGGTCCCACCGAGTTTACCTGACCAACTCTCTGGTTAGCTTATTACCAAAATCGGTCTCACCGAGTTTGTGTAATTGGTCACATCGAGATTACGTTATGCCCTAACCCTAATGAAATCGGTCCTACCGAGTTGCATGTCGGTCCCACCGAAAATCCTAACGGTCACTAGATTTGCTGAATCGGTCCGACCGAGTTTCTCAATTCGGTCCCAACGAGATTGGCAAGTTGTGTGTAACGGTTAGATTTTGTGTGGAGGCTATATATAGCCCTCCACCTCCTCTTCATTCGTGAAGAGAGCCATCAGAACGTGCCTACACTTCCAGCATACATTTTCTGAGAGAGAACCACCTACACTTGTGTTGAGGCCAAGATATTCCATTCCTACCATATGAATCTTGATCTCTAGCCTTCCCCAAGTTGCTTTCCACTCAAATCTTCTTTCCACCAAATCCAAATCATGTGAGAAAGAGTTGAGCGTTGGGGAGACTACCATTTGAAGCACAAGAGCAAGGAGTTCATCATCAACACACCATTTGTTACTTCTTGGAGAGTGGTGTATCCTAGATTGGCTAGGTGTCACTTGGGAGCCTCTGACAATATTGTGGAGTTGAACCAAGGAGTTTGTAAGGGCAAAGAGATTGCCTACTTCGTGAAGATCTACCGCTAGTGAGGCAAGTCCTTCGTGAGCGACGGCCATGGTGGGATAGACAAGGTTGCTTCTTCGTGGACCCTTCGTGGGTGGAGCCCTCCATGGACTCGCGCAGCCGTTACCCTTCGTGGGTTGAAGTCTCCATCAACGTGGATGTACGATAGCACCACCTATCAGAATCACGACAAAAACATCTGTGTCTCCTATTGCGTTTGCACTCTCCAAACCCTTCCCTTTACATTCTTGCAAGTTGCATGCTTTACTTTCTGCTGCTCATATACTCTTTGCATGCTTGCTTGAAGTGTGTTAAGATTACTTGAACCGTGCCAAGTTGCTAAAATCTGCCAAGAACTAAAATTGGGAAAGGGATAGATTTTTATTTGGTCAAGTAGTCTAATCACCCCCCCTCTAGACATACTTTCGATCCTACAGCTTCCCTCGGCGGTTCAAGGTCTGGCACATGTATTGCAAGTCTTGGGGCCTTCTACATCGAGGAGCCTCCTTAGTATATCCTCCTAAACATTTTTCTTCCTCTAAAAAATTTCAGAAATTTATAGTGACTCAAAATAAAAGTGAACAAAACTCAACAAAATTGATAGCAAGTACTCCCACAAGTACATAGAGGCTATATCATGCATCAAAACTACTTTGGACCATATAAATTTGACATGCAAGCTCAAGAACAACGTCATCACAGAAGCAAAAAATTGCAATATATAAAGAACTAGAACAAAAACTAATTGGACCATTGGAGGAGTCCCATACCGAAGAACAATCCCCCAAAATAGTTTTGCGAATGGAGCTTCGAGCTAGGAGATCAAAAATGGCAGGAAAATGAGCTAGAACATGGCTTTGAGCAATGGTGGGATTTTTTCTGGAGGAAGACGAAGTGGATGGGTGTTGGAATAAGTGAGGGGGACACATGTGGGACCCACAAGCCACCCAAGCACGCCCTGTGGGCTTGTGGCCCACTGGTGCTGCCCCCTGGTGTGTTCTCAGTGCTAAAAATTGTAAAGTATTCTATAAAAAAGCATACTCAATTTTCAGGCCTTTTGGAAACTTTTATTTTCGGGACATTTTTTATTTCATGAATAATTAAGAAAACAGACGGATAATAGTATTTTTGCTTTATTTAATCTAAATAACAAAAAGTAAAAAGTGGGTACAGAAAGTTGTGCTTTCTAAATTCATCCATCTCATGCTCATCAAAAGGAATCCATTAACAAGGTTGATCAAGTCTTAGTAACAAACTTCTTTCGAATGACATGAAACCAGAGAATTTTCGAATTACACTAGATTACTTCAACGGGGATATGCATGTCCCCAACAATAAGAATATCATTTTTCTTTTTGACAGTAGGAATAGGGAACTCAAAACCTCCAATAGAAATAGTTGAAATTTTTCCAATAGAATTGATGCTACTAACTTGAGGTTGTTTCTTCGAGAAGTGCACCGTATGCTCATTACCATTAACATGAAAAGTGGCATTGCCTTTGTTGCAATCAATAACAGCCCCTGTAGTATTAAGGGTCTACCAAGGATGATCGACATGCTGTCGTCCTCGGGAATATCAAGAATAACAAAGTCCGTTAAGATAGTAACATTTGCAACCACAATAGGCACATCCTCACAAATACTGATGGGTATAGCAGTTGATTTATCAGCCATTTGCAAAGAGATTCCAGTAGGTGTCAACTTATTCAAATCAAGTCTACGATATAAATAGAAAGACATAACACTAACACCGACTCCCAAATCACATAAAGCAGTTTTGACATAGCTTCTTTTAATGGAGCAAGGTATAGTTGGTATTCCAGGGTCTCCTAATTTCTTTGGTATCCCACCTTTAAAAGTGTGATTAGCAAGCATGGTGGAAATTTGAGCTTCCGGTATCTTTCTTTTATTCGTAACAATATCTTTCATATACTTAGCATAAGGAGACATTTTCAGAATATCAGTCAAACGCATACGCAAAAAGGCAGGTCTAAGCATTTCAACAAAGCGCTCAAAATCCTCATCATCCTTTTTCTTGGATGGTTTAGGAGGAAATGGCATGGGTTTCTGAACCCATGGTTCTCTTTCTTTACCATGCTTCCTAGCAATGAAGTATCTCTTATCATACATTTTATTCTTAGGTTGTGGGTTATCAAGATCAACAGCTGGTTCAATCTCCACATCATTATCATTAATAGGTTGAGCATCAACATGAACATCATCATTAACATTATCACTAGGTTCATGCTCATCACCAGATTGTGTCTTAGCATAAGAAATAGAAATATCATTTGGATTGTCATGTGTGTCTACAACAGGTTCACTAGAAGCATGCAAAGTCCCATCAATTTTCTTTTTCTTTTTATTACTAGGACTAGGTGCATCAGTATTAATCCTCTGACATAAAAAGGTTCCTGAGTCATTTTACCACCTCTAGTCATAACTCTAACAACATTATCATTCACCTTATTATATCTAACTTAGCAAATCATTTTGTGCCTTCAGAACTTGTTCTACTTGAGTTTTTACCATGGAATCATGTTTACTAATAAGTTTGAGATCATTAACAGTTCTACACATGTAGTCACCCAAGCAGTCAAGCATATAAGCATTGCGTTTCAATTGTCTATTAACATATGCATTGAAATTTTCTTGTTTAACAATAAAGTTATCAAAATCATCCAAGCATTGACTAGCAAACTTATTATAAGGTATATCACCTTCATCAAATCTATAGAGAGAATTTACCTTTATTACCTGTGTCGGGTTATCAAGACCATGCATTTCTTCAATAGGTAGTAAATTCTTAACATCTTCGGCTTTAATACCTTTTTCTTTCATAGATTTCTTTGCCTCTTGCATATCTCCAGGACTGAGAAATAGAATACCTATTTTCTTCGGTGTTGTCTTAGGAGATGGTTTTGGGAAGTGTCCAATCATTATCATTACTCAATATATTATTCAATAGCACTTCAGCTTGTTCGACGGTTCGTTCCCCGAAAACACAACCAGCACAACTATCTAGGTGGTCCCTAGAAGCATCGGTTAGTCCATTATAAAAGATATCAAGTATTTCATTTTTCTTAAGAGGATGATCAGGCAAAGCATTAAGTAATTGGAGAAGCCTCCCCCAAGCTTGTGGGAGGCTCTCTTCTTCAATTTGCACAAAGTTAAATATTTCCTGTAAAGCAGCTTGTTTCTTATGAGCAGAAAAATATTTTTCAGAGAAGTAGTAAACCATATCTTAGCATCACCCTTTAACAAGAAAGGAAACAACTTAATAATATAGTAGTAACGATTTTTTTCCTCATGAGCAAATAGGGTAGCTATATCATTCAATATAGTAAGATGTGCCAAATTGTTTCAGATTCATAACCATGGAAAGGATCAGATTCAACCAAAGTAATTAACTCAGGATCGATAGAGAATTCATAATCCTTATCAGTAACAAAGATTGGTGAAGTAGCAAAATTAGGATCATATTGCATTCCAGCATTCAAAGATTTTTCTTTCCACTTGCATAGTAATTTCTTAAGATCATCTCTATCCTTACAAGCAAGAAAGTCCCTAGCTACCTCTCCATCCATAACATAACCCTCAGGTATATCAGGCAATTTATATCTAGGGGAGCTAGGTCTAGCAGGTGTTTCAAAGTGTTCAGTTTCAATAATTTCATCAGTTTCAGAAATATCATCAGTTTCAGCATTAACTCTAGCAAGTTGTTCATCAAGAAATTCACCAAGTGGCACAGTATTATCAAGCAAAGTATCATCATAAGCATCATGCAGAGCAGAAGTAGCATCATAAATTACTTGCGACATATCAAAATGAATAGCAGGTAGTGGTGTCGCAAGCTTACTCAAAACAGAAGGTGAATCAAGTGCAGAGCTAGATGGCAGTTCCTTACCTCCCCTCGTAGTAGAGGGATAGACCTTGGTTTTGTTATCTTTCAGATTCCTCATAGTGATCAACAGATATAAATCCGAAGTGACTCGGAGAATAGAGCTATGCTCCCCGGCAACGGCGCCAGAAAAAGGTCTTGATAACCCACAAGTATAGGGGATCGCAACAGTTTTCGAGGGTAGAGTATTCAACCCAAATTTATTGATTCGACACAAGGGGGCCAAATAATATTCTCAAGTATTAGTAGCTGAGTTGTCAATTCAGCAACACCAAAAAACTTAATATCTGCAAAAAAGTTTTAGTAGCAAAGTAGTATGGAAGTAACGGTAACGGTGGCAAAAGTAATAGTAGCAGTTTCGTCATGATTGTAATAGTAGCAACGGAAAAGTAATTTAGCAAAGATCAATATGTGAGAAACTCGTAGACAACAGATCAGTGATGGATAATTATGTCGGATGGCATTCATCATGGGACATTTATAACCTAGGGTGATAGAGAACTAGCTCTAATTCATCAATATAATGTAGGCATGTATTCCAAATATACATACGCGCTTATGGAAAAGAACTTGCATGACATCTTTTGTCCTACCCTCCCATGGCAGTGGGATCCTAATGGAAACTAAGGGATATTAAGGCCTCCTTTTAATAGAGAACAAGAACAAAGCATTAGCACTTAGTGAATACATGAACTCCTCAAACTACGGTAATCACCGGAAAGAATCCCAATAATTGTCACCTTGAGGTATGCGGATCATAACACGTAATAGGTGTCTACAACTTGCAAGATAGGATCAAGAACACAAATATATTCATGAAAACATAATAGGTTCAGATATGAAATCATGGCACTCGGCCCCTAGTGACAAGCATTAAGCATAGCAAAGTCATAGCAACATCAATCTCAGAACATAGTGGATACTAGGGATCAAACCCTAACAAAACCAACTCGATTACATGATAAATCTCATCCAACCTATCACCGTCCAGCAAGCCTACGATGGAATTACTCACGCACGGCGGTGAGCATCATGAAATTGGTGATGGAGGAAGGTTGGTGATGATGATGGCGGCGAATCCCCCTCTCCGAAGCCCTGAACGGACTCCAGATTTGCCCTCCCGATAAAGAACAGGAGGTGGCAGCGGCTCTGTCTCGTAAAACATGATGAATCCTTCTCTCTGGTTTTTTTCTCCCCCAATAGGGTTATATGGAGTTGGAGTTGAGGTCGGAGGGGCTCCAGGGGGCCCACAAGCCTGCAGGGCACGCCCCCACGGCTTGTGGCCTCTAGGTGGCCCCCCTCTGGTTGATTCTTTCGCCAATATTTTTTTTATATTCCAAAAATATTCTCCGTAAATTTTTAGGTCAATCCGCGGACTTTTATTTTTGCACAAAAATAACACCATGGCAATGCTGCTAAAAATAGCGTCAGTCCGGGTTAGTTCCATTCAAATCATGCAAGTTAGAGTCCAAAACAAGGGCAAAAGAGTTTGGAAAAGTAGATACGATGGAGATGTCTCAAGATCCCACACTTTTTACTCGTGTTGTTGACAATGATTTATTCGTTTGTCAAATCTATAAGGATGATATTATCTTCGGTTGTACTAACAATGCTTGCAGTTTAGAATTCGAGAAAATGATGTCCGTTAAATATCAAATGTCCATGATGGGTGAACTAAAATTCTTTCTCGGACTGCAAATGCGTCAACAAGCAAATGTCATTTTCATTTCTCAGGAGAATATCTGAAGGAGTGCCTGAAGAAGTTCAAAATGCAAGATTCCAAAATGAACGGTTATAAAACTCCAAAGCGCACGAATGGTAAGCTTGATGCAGATGTGTATGGTAAGGATTACGATCAGAAAGCCTATTGTTCGATGATTGGATCTCTTCTTTACCTCTGTGCATCCAGACCTCACATTATGTTTAGTGTTTGCATGTGTGCCCGCTATCAATCTGCACCGAAATAATCGCATCACCAAGCGGTCAAGCAACTTTTGAGATATTTGGCTCATACCCCACCTTAGGTTTATGGTATCCTAAGGGAGCACAGTTTGATCTTTTTGGTTATTCAGACTCAGACTGGGCTGGTGACCTGGTTGATAGGAAATCTACTTCGGGGACATGTCATTTCCTCGGTAGATCATTCGTCTGTTGGTCTTCAAGGAAGAAGAATTGTGTATCTTTTTTCTATGGCCGAGGCCAAATATATTGTTGTTGGTGCTTGTTGTACTCAGTTACTGTGGATGAAGTAGATTCCTCTGTATTGTGATATTGAGAGTGTCATCAAAATTGCACACAATCCTGTGCAACATTCTCGCACGAAGCACATTGCTATCAGACATCATTAAGCCTCTCGGCGAGAAAAGATTATTATCAATCACGTGGCTCGCCAGGACATTGTTATGAATCATGTCAAGACCGAAGACATTGTTATCAATCACGTCAATACCAAAGACAATCTAGGTGATAAATTCACCAAGCCTCTTGACGAGAAAAGATTCTGCGCGTTACTGTGTGAGCTAAATATCCTGGACTTCGCAAACATGCAGTAAGATGGTCTCGGCACCCATGCTAACACTTCCACATCTTAGAAGGAATGGGTGCATAACACTCGAAGAGTCTGAAACTTTCGACAAAGTGAATGTTTCTTTCTGAGAGTGAATACATTAATGAAGAACTAGACTAACCAGGTAACACTATAATTGTGCGATGCTCGGGGTCATACAGTTCTTATACGGTGGGTTACGCCACCACAATTTTCTTTCGTTGGATTTCTTTTCAATTCGATGGATTTGGTTTATGTCCGAATGCATTTGTCTCTTAGCTATTTGTTCGTGTGTTTGTGTTTCTGCCTGAGTGAAATGCCTAGGACCCTGTTTTCTCTCTGATCTATCTCTTCTAGTCTATGTTGTTCCATTACAAATGCTCAATTTTATCTGGAACGAACCTTATCTAGTGTCCTTGACCATGATTAAGATTGGGTCCGAACATTAATCTGTTTTGGCGAAAGCAATCGAAAATTTGGGGTTTCCCGCCCAAGTCAGGACCACAATCTTTGACGGTTGCCACGTGCAACATATCAACTGCCAGTTCATTCCATCCATTGAGTCGCAACCGTCTCTGTCTTGAGACCGTTCGATCAAAATCCGCGGTGTGCGGTTATTTCCATTCGCCTATATATAGACTGCATTGCTCCCTTCTTCTTCCTTTACTATCTTTCTCCTTGCTCTCTCTCTCTCCACCGAAACCCTTACCACAGTGCTCCACCTTGAGCTCGACGCCGATGACCCCTTAGCCGCTTAACTGCCGGAAAGAGTGTTGGGGAACGCAGTAATTTCAAACAATTTCCTACGATCACGCAAGATATATCTCTAGCTGATGCATAGCAATGAGAGGGGAGAGCGCTGTCTATGTACCCTCGTAGACCGAAAGCGGAAGAGTTATGACAATGCGGTTGATGTAGTCGTACGTCTTCACGATCCGACCGATCCTAGCACTGAAGGTATGACACCTCCACGATCTGCACACATTCAGCTCGGTGACGTCCCACGAACTCTAGATCCAGCTGAGGTCGAGGGAGAGTTTCGTTAGAATGACGGCGTGGTGACGGTGATGATGAAGTTACCGGCGCAGGGCTTCGCCTAAGCACTACGACGATATGACTGAGGTGGAAATCTATGGAGGGGGCACCGCACACGGCTAAACAATCAACCTGTGTGTTCTGGGGTGCCCCCTGCCCCCGTATATAAAGGAGCAAGGGGGAGGCTGGACGGCCCTCATGGTATGTGCCCCAAGTATGATTCCTACTAGGAATCCTATTCCTAGTAGGTTTCCAACAAGGGAAGAGAGGGGGAAGGAGGAAGGAAGAGGGGGAAGGGAAGGAAAGGGGGGGCGGTGCCCCCCTTTCCTTGTCCTATTCAAACTCACGGGGGTGCGGCCAGCCCCTCCTGGCCCTTCCTCTTCTCCCACCAAGGCCCATCTAGGCCCAATAGTTCCCCCGGGGGGGTTCCAGTAACCCTCCGACACTCCGGTTTTATCCGAAACTTCTCCGGAACACTTCTAGTGTCCGAATATAGTAATCCAATATATCAATCTTTTATGTCTCGACCATTTCGAGACTCCTCATCATGTCCATGATCACATCCGGGACTCCGAACATTCTTCGGTACATCATATCACATAAACTCATAATACCAATCGTCATCAAACGTTAAGCGTGCGGACCCTACAGGTTCGAGAACTATGTAGACATGAACGAGACACATCTCTGGTTAATAACCAATAGCGCAACCTGGATGCTCATATTGGTTCCTACATATTCTACAAAGATCTTTATCGGTCAAACTGCATACAATATACTTTGTTCCCTTTGTCATCGGTATGTTACTTGCCCGAGATTCGCTCCTCGGTATCTCAATACCTGGTTCAATCTTGTTGCCGGCAAGTCTCTTTACTCGTTCCGTAATACTTCACCCCGCAACTAACACATTAGTTACAATGCTTGCAAGGCTTATAGTGATGAGTATTACCGAGAGGGCCCAGAGATACCTCTCCGAAACACAGAGTGACAAATCCTAATCTCGATCTATGCCAACCCAACAAGCACCTTCGAAGACACCTGTAGAGCACCTTTATAATCACCCATTTATGTTGTGATGTTTGGTAGCAAATAAAGTGTTCGTCTGGTATTCGGGAGTTGCATAATCTCATGGTTTGAGGAACTTGTATAAGTCATGAAGAAAGCAGTAGCAATGAAACTGACACAATCATAATGCTAAGCTAATAGATGGGTCATGTCCATCACATCATTCTCCTAATGATGTGATCCCGTTCATCAAATGACAACACATGTCTATGGTTAGGAAACATAACCATCTTTTATTAACGAGCTAGTCAAGTAGAGACATACTAGGGACTATATGTTTTGTCTATGTATTCACACATGTACTAAGTTTCCGGTTAATACAATTTTTGCATGAATAATAAACATTTATCATGAATTAAGGAAATAAATAATAACTTTATTATTGCCTCTAGGGCATATTTCCTTCAGGCTCCCACTTGCACTAGAGTAAATAATCTAGATTACATAGTAATGATTCTAACACCCATGGAGCTTTCGTGCTGATCATGTTTGGCTCGTGGAAGAGGCTTGGTCAACGAGTCTGCAACATTCAGATCTGTGTGTATTTTGCAAATCTATATGCCCCCTTCTGACACTTGATGACGGATGGAATTGAAGTGTCTCTTGATTTGCTTGGTTTTCTTGTGAAATCTAGATTCCTTTGCCAAGGCAATTGCACCAGTATTGTCACAAAAGATTTTCATTGGACCCGATGCACTAGGTATGACACCTAGATCGGATATGAACTCCTTCATCCAAACTCCTTCATTTGTTGCTTCTGAAGCACCAATGTACTCCGCTTCACACGTAGATCCCGCCACGACACTCTGCTTGGAACTGCACCAACTGACAGCTCCTCCATTCAATAAAAATATGTATGCGGTCTGCGACTTAGAGTCATCTGGATAAGTGTCAAAGCTTGCATCGACATAACCGTTTACGAACGAGCTCTTTTTCACCTCCATAAAAGAGAAACATATCCTTAGTCCTTTTCAGGTATTTCAGGATGTTCTTGACCGCTGTCGAGTGCTCCACTCCGGGATTACTTTGGTACCTCCCTGTTATGCTTATAGCAAGACATACATCAGGTCTGGTACACATCATTGCATACATGATAGAACCTATGGCTGAAGCATAGCGAATGACTTTCATTTTCTCTCTATCTTCTGAAGTGGTCGGGCATTGAGTCTGACTCAACTTCACAACTTGTGACTCAGGCAAGAACCCATTCTTTAACTAATCCATTTTGAACTTCTTCAAAACTTTATCAAGGTATGTGCTTTGTGAAAGTCCAATTAAGCGTCTTGATCTATCTCTATAGATCTTGATGCCCAATATGTAAGCAACTTCTCCGAGGTCTTTCATAGAAAAACTCTTATTCAGGTATCCCTTTTTGCTATCCAGAAATTCTATATCATTTCCAATCAACAATATGTCATCTACATATAAGATTAGAAATGCTATAGAGCTACCACTCACTTTCTTGTAAATACAGGCTTCTCCAAAAGTCTGTATAAAACCATATGCGTTGATCACACTATCAAAACGTTTATTCCAACTCTGAGAGGCTTGCACCAGTCCATAAATGGATCGCTGGAGCTTGCACACTTTGTTAGCACCCTTTGGATTGACAAAACCTTTCGGTTGCATCATATACAACTCTTCTTCCAGAAATCCATTCAGGAATGTAGTTTTGACATCCATTTGCCAAATTTCATAATCATAAAATGCAGCAATTGCTAACATGATTCGGACAGACTTAAGCATCACTACGGGTGAGAAAGTCTCACCGTAGTCAACTCCTTGAACTTGTCGAAAACCTTTTGCAACAAGTCGAGCTTTGTAAACAGTAACATTGCCGTCTGCGTCGGTCTTCTTCTTAAAGATCCATTTATTTTCTATGGCTTGCCGATCATCGGGCAAGTCCACCAAAGTCCACACTTTGTTCTCATACATGGATCCCATCTCAGAGTTCATGGCTTTAAGCCATTTCGCGGAATCTTGGCTCATCATCGCTACCTCATAGTTCGTAGGTTCATCATGGTCTAGTAACATGACATCCAGAACAGGATTATCATACCACTCTGGTGCAGATCTTACTCTGGAAGACCTATGAGGTTTGGTAGTAATTTGATCTGAAGCTTCATGATCACAATCATTAGCTTCCTCACTAATTGGTGTAGGAATCACGGGAACTGATTTTTGTGATGAACTACTTTCCAATAAGGGAGAAGGTACAACTACCTCATCAGGTTCTACTTTCCTCCCACTCACTTCTTTCGAGAGAAACTCCTTCTCTAGAAAGGATCCATTCTTAGCAACAAAGATTTTGCCTTCGGATATTTGATAGAAGGTGTACCCAACAGTTTCCTCTGGGTATCCTATAAGATGCACTTCTCCGATTTGGGTTCGAGCTTATCAGGTTGAAGCTTTTTCACATAAGCATCACAACCCCAAACTTTAAGAAACAACAACTTTGGTTTCTTGCCAAAACACAATTCATAAGGCGTCATCTAAACGGATTTTGATGGTGCCCTATTTAAAGTGAGTGCAGCCGTCTCTAAAGCATAACCCCAAAACGATAGTGGTAAATCAGTAAGAGACATCATAGATCGCACCATCTGCAATAAAGTACGGTTACGATGTTCGGACACACCATTTCGCTATGGTGTTCCAGGTGGCGTTAGTTGTGAAACTATCCCATGTCGTTTCAAATGAAGACCAAACTCGTAACTCAAATATTCTCCTCCATGATTAGATTGTAGAAATTTTATTTTCTTGTTACGATGATTTTCCACTTCACTCTGAAATTCTTTGAACTTTTCAAATGTTTCATACTTATGCTTCATTAAGTAGATATAACCATATCTACTTAAACCATCTGTGAAGGTAAGAAAATAACGATACCCACCACGAGCCTCAATACTCATTGGACGGCATACATTGGTATGTATGATTTCCAACAAGTCAGTAGCTCGTTCCATTGTTCCGGAGAAAGGAGTTTTAGTCATCTTGCCCATAAGGCAGGGTTCCCAAGCACCAAGTGATTCCAAAAGTCCATCGGCATTGAGTTTCTTCATGCACTTTACATCAATATGACCCAAACAGCAGTGCCACAAATAAGTTGCACTATCATTATTAGACTTATATCTTTTGGCTTCAACACTATGAATATGTGTATCACTACTATCGAGATTCAACAAAAATAGACCACTCGGCAGGGGTGCATGACCATAAAAGATATTACTCATATAAATAGAACAACCATTAGTCTTTGATTTAAATGAATAACCGTCTCACATTAAACAAGATCCATATATAATGTTCATGCTCAACGCTGGCACCAAATAACAATTATTCAGGTCTAAAACTAATCCCGATGGTAGATGTAGAGGTAGCGTGCCAACCACGATCACATCGACTTTGGAACTATTACCCACGCGCATCGTCACCTCGTCCTTAGCCAATCTTCGCTTAATCCGTATCCCCTGTTTCGAGTTGCAAATAAGAGCGACATAACCAGTATCAAATACCCAGGCGCTAGTGCGAGCATTATTTAAGTACCCATCAATAACATGTATATAAAATATACCTTTCACTTTGCCATCCTTCTTATCCGCCAAATACTTGGGGCAGTTCCGCTTCCAGTGACCAGTCCCTTTGAAGTAGAAGCACTCAGTTTCAGGCTTAGGTCCAGACTTGGGTTTCTTCTCTTGAACAGCAACCTTTTTGCCGTTCTTCTTGAAGTTCCCCTTCTTCCCTTTGCCCTTTTCTTGAAACTAGTGGTCTTATTGACCATCAACACTTGATTCTCCTTTTTGATTTCTACCTCCGCAGCCTTTAGCATTGCCAAGAGCTCGGGAATAGTCTTGTTCATCCCTTGCATATTATAGTTCATAACGAAGCTTTTGCAGCTTGGTGGCAGTGATTGAAGAACTCTGTCAATGACACTATCATCAAGAAGATTAATTCCCAGTTGAGTCAAGTGGTTGTGGTACCCAGACATTCTAAGTATGTGTTCACTGACATAACTATTCTCCTCCATTTTACAGTTGTAGAACTTATTGGAGACTTCATATCTCTCAATCTGGGCATTTGCTTGAATTATTAACTTCAACTCCTAGAACATCTCATATGCTCCATGGCATTCAAAACATCGTTGAAGTCCTGGTTCTAAGCCGTAAAGCATGGCACACTGAACTATCAAGTAGTCATCAACACGCGCCTGCCAAGCATTCACAATGTCTGCAGTTGCGGGTGCGGGTGGTACACCTAACGGTGCTTCTAGGACGTAATTCTTCTGTGCAGCAATGAGGATAATCCTCAAGTTACGGACCCAGTCCGTATAGTTGTTGCCATCATCTTTCAATTTAGCTTTCTCTAGGAACGCATTAAAATTCAAAGGAACGGTAGCACGGGCCATTATTCTACAACAACATAGACATGCAAAATACTATTAGGTACTAAGTTCATGATAAATTATAGTTCAATTAATCATATTACTTAAGAACTCCCACTTAGATAGACATCCCTCTAATCATCTAAGTGATCAGGTGATCCAAATCAACTAAACCATGTCCGATCATCACGTGAGATGGAGTAGTTTTAAATGGTGAACATCACTATGTTGATCACATCTACTATATGATTCACGCTCGACCTTTCGGTCGCAGTGTTCCGAGGCCATATCTGCATATGCTAGGTTCGTCAAGTTTAACCCGAGTATTCCACGTGTGCAAAATTGGCTTGCACCCGTTGTATGTGAACATAGAGCTTAGCACAGCCAATCATCACGTGGTGTCTCGGCATGACGAACTATAGCAACGGTGCATACTCTGGGAGAACACTTATACCTTGAAATTTAGTAAGGGATCATCTTATAGTGCTACCGACGTTCTAAGAAAGATAACATGCATAAAGGATAAACATCACATGCAATCAAAATATGTGACATGATATGGCCATCATCATCTTGTGCTCATGATCTCCATCACCGAAGCATCATCATGATCTCCAATGTCACCGGCGCGACACCTTGATCTCCATCGTAGCATCGTTGTCATCTCGCCAACTATTGTTACTATGACTATCTGTAAGTGCATCTAGTGCCACCCCTAGTTGGTTTTGGAGTATTGACAACAAAGTTGGTTGAGGGACTAATGCGTTTGTGAGAATTGCAGGATAACGCAGGTAGTGTCCCTCATTGATTCGGTTTACCTACCGGAGATGACCCCTAAAAATGTATGAAGACATTGAAGACAATGGTGGTATGACAAGATATTCATATTGAAGACTATGACATGAGAAGACATTGCGTGAAGACTATGGAGCGCGAAGACTGTGTGGTTTCGTTGTTTCCTTTTCTTCTTTGTTGAGTCATAGGAACCACCGCATCGTTAAGTGGCGCCCAAGTGAACTAAGTCGAGTGATCAAGTGATGCTCAACTCAAATCCTATGTCTTCGGCGAAGACAATGAGAGCAAACCTTATCCAGAGTCGATGAGTCAGCTTTACTTGTAGCCCAAGTAAAGTTGCAGCAGTGTTTGAAATCTGACCGTTGGAACACGTGTCAGTTCCTTAGTGACCCAGGGTCATTTTGGACAAATCAAGTCGGGTTGCCTAGAGGCTATAAATAGCCCACCCCCTACACCATAAATTGGTGGCTGCTCAGAGTTTGTGCACGGCTTTTGTCGTTTGAGAGCAACCCACCTCGAAGCATTTGAGAGAGAGAGAAATCTTCATGAAGTCATTGCCTATCTGTGTATCTGTTTGACTTCATTGCTTGACTACTACTGTTGATTGGCTTCATACTATCTTCCATCCTGATCCTTACTACCTAGCTGCTATTAGTCCCATGCTTTCATATCTTTGTATACTTGTCTATGGCTTGCTTTGGGTAGTTTATCTTCCGCTGCATTACAATTAGGTCATTTCTGTTGTTTGTCTTCGAAACTTCCAAGTTTTGAAGACTTTCATAAAAATCGCCTATTCACCCCCCCCTCTAGTCGATAGTAGCACTTTCAATTGGTATCAGAGCAAGATACTCCCTTGTTCTGTGTGATTCGGTTTAACCACCTGGCGTTTCAGCTATGTCGACTGCATGATTGAGGAACATATCTTGTCCTACCTTTGACGGTCATGAGTGATGCTTGTTGAATCCCTTGGTTTCAACTTAATGTCTGACTCAATGCTTTGTGACTTGAACATGATTGTGATATTTGGCAAATATCATTGCCTTGTACTAATGAAATCTGACAAATCTGTAGTCTTTGAAGGGTATCAAAAAGATGATCTATACATGGTAGATTTCTCAGCAGGTCCACAGCTTGTCGTATGTCTTCTCACAAAAGCTTCGAATCGCTGGCTCGCATCAAGGCTGGGACATCTTGGCATGAGGAACTTACACTCACTCGTCAAGAAGAAGCATGTCATTGGCATCGAGGATGTCAAGTTCAAGAAGGATCATCTGTGTGGTGCCCGTGAAGTCGGAAAGATGACAAGGGCAAAGCACCCTCGAAGACAATCATGACCACATCTCAACCCTTCGAGCTGTTACACATGGACTTATTTGGACCTACTCACTACTCCACCCTCACAACAACTGCTCGTCTCTATGACTTCGTCATTGTTGATGACTACTCAAGATACACATGGGTTCATATAATTCTTTACAAGACTGAAGTGCAAGATGTGTTCAAGCGCCGCAAATCGAGCAATGAACAATTATGGTGTGAAGATCAAGCACATCGGTGGCAATGGCAATCAATTCAAGAACACCGGACTTGATCTCAGATCTGGATACAATGGGAATCACTCATGAGTTCTCTCGCCCATACACACCTCGGCAAAATTGCATCGTTGAGCGCAAAAATGTAATCCTCATTGAGATGGCTCGAACAATGCTAGATGAGTACAAGACACCAAGAAAGTTCGGCCCGGTTATTGATACAAAGATGTCACATCATCAACCATGTGTACATCCATAAGCTTGAACAAAACATCATATGAGCTACTTATCGCAAGAAGCCAAACGCCGCCATTTCTTGAGTATTTGAGCTAGATCTTTGGATCAAGGATCCCCATCACAAGTCAAAATTTGCACCTAAGGCTCACGAAGGCTTCATGCTTGGCTATGGAAAGTATTCACACTCCTACAGAGTCTTCAACCTTTATCTCTACAAAATCATTGAAACAGTGGATGTGAAATTTGATGAAACCAATGGTTCACACAGAGAGATTCTGCCAAGTACACTAGATGAAGCTCCTTCAAACGAGTCAATCAAGCTCATGGGAACTGGTGAAATCATGCCCTCTGAAGCACAGCCTGAAGAGGAACTTATCATCTTTGCACCAAATCAACCTGAAGACAATGCTCAGACCGAAGACAATCCTCCCAATGATGACAATGATCAGCCAGAGCAAAATCGTTGTCCTGTTCATCCTCGTGTTGCAAATGAAGTTCAAATAGAGAAGATAATTGACAGCATCAATGCACCTGGTCCGCTCACTCGATCAAGAGCAACACAACTAGCAAACTTCGTGGGCACTTTTCATTTGTGTCTATATCGTAACCCAAGAAAGTTCAAGCCTTTATGGAACCCGAATGGATTCAAGCCATGCAATAAGAACTTCAACAGCTCAAACTGAATAATGTCTGGGAACTCGCAGCGTTTAATTGACCCTAGCAAGCATAACATTATTGGAACAAAATGGATATATCGAAACAAGCAAGATGAGCATGGTCAAGTCGCCGTAAACAAAGCACGCCTTGTGGCTCAAGGATATACTCAAGTTGAAGGAATTGACTTGATGAAACATTTGCTCATGTTGCTAGACTTGAAGCTATTAGCATATCGCTAGCCCACGCTAATCATCACTATATCTTGCTATATCAAATGGATGTAAAGAGTGCATTTCTCAATGGCAAGATTGAAGAAGAAGTATATGTCGACAACCACCGGCTTTGAAGATCCAAAACATCCCGATATGGTATACAAGCTAAACAAAGCATCAGTATGACTCAAACAAGCTCCTCGTGCTCGGTATGATACAATCAAAGACTTCAAGAGCAAAGGCTTCAAACCTCGATCCTCGATCCCACACTCTTCACGAAGACATATGATGGTGAACTGTTTGTGTGCCAAATATATGTGGATGACATAATCTTTACCGCACCAACCGTAAGTATAGTGATGAGTTTGGGTACATGATGCAAGAGCAATATCAAATGTCCATGATGGGTGAGCTGAAGTTCTTCCTTGGTCTTCAAATTCATCAAGAACGAAATGGCATCTTCATATCTCAAGAAAAATACCTCAAAGATTGTCTCAAGAAGTTTGGAATGGAAGGCGCAAAGGCTACATGACGCCAATGCCACCAAACACCATCTTGGTCCCGACAACAATGGTAAAGAGTTCGATCAAAAGGTATACCGCTCCATGATTGGTTCTTTGCTTTATTTATGTGCATCTAGGCCGATATTATGCTTAGTGCTTGCATGTGTGCTCGATTCCAAGCGACACTAAAGGAATCGCATCACTTAGTCGTGAAGTTTAATTCTTCGATATTTGGCTTACAACCCAACACTCGGATTATGGTATCCCAAGGGCTCAAAATTTGATTTGGTTGGATTCTTGGATGCTGATTATTTGGTGACAAGGTGGATCTCAAGTCTACATCAGGCACATGTCATTTTCTTGGTCGATCACTTGTCTGTTGGTCTTCAAAGAAGTAGAATTGTGTATCACTCTCAACTGCTGAATCTGAATACATTGTCACTGGATCTGTTGTGCTTAGCTTCTATGGATGAAGCAAACTCTCAAGGATTATGGCATCAACTGAAACAAGTACCTCTTCAATGACAACGAAAGTGCCATCAAAATAGCCAACAATCCGGTCCAACACTCAAGACAAAGCACATTGAAATACGCCATCACTTTCTCGAGATCATGTTATGAAGAAAGATATCGATATCATTCACGCCAACACCAAGAGCAATCGCGATATCTTCACGAAGCCCTTGGATGAGAAAAGGTTTTGCAAGTTACGGTGTGAGCTAAATATCTTGGAATACTCTAATGTCTTGTGATCAGGCACACATCCTAACACTTATGCATGTTGATGACTTAGACATGCAACACACAAAGTAATGTATATCTTCAATCAATGAAGATTTACACTCTGAGTGTGAATACATTAACATGGAATTTGACTTCGGAGCGCCACAATAATTGTGCGCCGTGTCTGGGTCTAATACTTCCTATTCGGTGGGTAACGCCACCACCAACTTTCTCTATTTGAAGTGTTTCACTCATGGCGCTATATTGCAATGACTTCGCATTTGGTTTGTCTTCAGTTTCAATTTATCTTCATGACTTTCTACACTATGATGATTTGATTGCTTTCTGATATATATATATATATATATATATATATATATATATATATATATGTATATATATATATATATATATGCTAGTGTTCTGTCCTCTACAGCATTCACTTATAGCTATGACTTCAAGATTGGATCTTTTGAACTAAGTGAATGTGATCGGACCCTAACCTCTCTATGCTTCCTATCTCAAACACTATCTGTCCAAATCATATGCATTCTATTGAAACTGTTGAATGTCTTCTCTGCGTCCTAGTTAGCAGAAGGCAAAGAGACAAACATTAAATCTGTTTTAAATGTCTTATCTTTATTGTTGAAATCCGGAGAAGCCGAAACAACTCTCCGACATGCCTGGCGGGCGTGGGAACGTGGGACAACTCTAAGTATGTTGCATGCTTGCCACGTGCCCCTCAGATGTGAACGGCCAAGGGCACCAACAGAATCGCACCAGTGTCTCTCACCTACTTATAAATACTTGTCCCCTGCGGTAAAGAAATCCTTCTTCCACCTCTCCACCTCCGTCAAAACCCTAGCGCCACCGCTAGCTCGCGACGACGCCGACGACGAAGCGCTTAGCTGTCGCGACTTCTCCGACGCCGTCCTCACGCCGGCCGCAGACATCGTCCTCTCCGCCGTCGCCGTAGGTGTCCTCCGTCGCCAAGTTAGGGCATGGTGGGCTGAACTGCTCGGTCTCCTATTCTTCCCATCTAGCAGTTCTTCGTGCGGTAATTATAACTCTATTTTTACCACCTTTTTGATCTTCAAGATTCATCCTGCTTACCAAAAGTAGTTTCGCCTATTCAATGTTAGATCTATTCTCATCAAGATCTCATATCGCCTAGTCGATTCACTTAGATTTCGGTCTAGTTTGATTCCTCACTTGTACTTATTCACGGATTGGTACAAATCGGAACCAACTCACCTATATAAGTGAATGTCTTCGCATCATGAGGTCAATGTCTTCAAACCGATTTATCTTCAAAATCTTCCGAGAATGCATATGACCTCTTCCCTTCCTCGCATCTCTAATCTGTCATAGGTACATGTCCGTGGGAGAATCCTTGGTTCTCATAGTCCGCATTCGTTTGCGAGAATACTTACAAGATCATATAAATTCTCCTGAAGCGCCTCTGCTTGACCAGCAAGCGTAAGTCTCAAGCCTTTGAACGATTGAAGCCATTCAGCTTGAAGTTCATGGCTGCGAGAAAAATCAGCAAGGAAGGGTGGCGGGCATAGCAGCAGAAGGAGCATCCAAAGATCTGCCTGATGACTTAGCAGAACTATACAAGACAGATCCCGAAGAGAATTATCATCAGAGAAAGACGCGAATCCAATGGATTCGACGCTATTGGGCTGAGGAGTGGTTCAAGTACAAGTTTGTGACGGAGGAATATGCAGAGAAGAATGCCATCAAGAGACCTTGGGGTGATATCCTCTATCGAGGCCTTCAACCCAAGAGCCGAGCTGAAGCCATTGGTCAAGGCTTCTATCAGCCTGAGAACGCAGATCCCACTTCACTACTCTGGTGTCGTGACGACTCTCTCTTCAAGCGCAACTACCAGTTTGTTGTGGCTTCGGCCAAGAAGAACAAGAAGCCCTTGGGTTTGGACTTCAACCCAGGTCCCTCTACTACCCGTGTTGACGGCTCCCGTGATGCTAATCCCAATGTCATCGGCCCCTTCTCCAACCTTGACGGCCTCATCACCTACATCGTGGTCCAAGGTGCCAGAGTAGATCATTCTGACAATGATGCTGACTCCGATGAAGCCCCTGCTCCTCCTCCAAAGCCGCAGAATCAAAAGAAGTCAAAGGCTTCAACCTCAGCTGCACCTCCGAAGACTTCTCGTATGGTTGATCGCCATCGCACCTCCACGAAGCGGTGTGCGGTCGAAGATTAATCCCGTGTCTCCAAGAGAACGGAGAAGAAAAAGAAACTTGTCAGACCATCTAATCAAAGAGCCTTGACTCCTGCCGCAATTCTGCGTGAAGAACCCATTGATCTGTCAAGTGATGAAGATCTTGCTGATGATGCCCTTGAGCAGCTGATCAAGAGCAAGGAAGAAGCAGAAATCTTCAACAACTTGCCTCTCTTTGATGTGGCCATCATCCACAATTTCATTGATGAGTGGTTCGACACCCCCAATGTCAGCTTTGAAGATTTACAGCTTCCCATCAGCCTCAGTGTCTCCTTCAATGGAGCCATTGCTTCTGAGCTAGCTCTCGCTCAGCGCATCGTTGAGCTCAAGAACAAGATTGACTATGAGAAGGCTCAATTCAAGAAGCATGTGCCCAAGCTAAGTGTTCAAGACATCCGCAACTTCAAAGTCATGCTACATGAGCTTAAAGAAGCTTTTCTGAAGAAGCGTGAAGAAGCTCAGGGCTCTCGAGAGCGCATGAAGATTTTGGCTAATAAGTGTGTGCTCGTCTACAATGAGGCCGAGAAGCGCAAGTCACTTGGCCGCCTGGCATTGACCCTGTGATGGCTGCAAAGAAGAAGAAGAAGCTTCTGTTGAACAGCTCGAACCTTCAAGCCAAGAAGCCCTCGCATTATCTTCCCAAGTAGCATGACCTGCTCGAAGCCAAAGGTCACCAAAACCGCTTGAATGTAAGAAGACGAGGGCTGCCGAGGTGAAGCCGTAAAGAGAAAGAACACTGAAGCCTCGATGCCGCTCCTCCAAGAAGAAGCGCAAGACCAAGAAGACTAGGGCTGCTTCCACCGAGCCCTTATTCATTGAACCCATTTCGTTGGTTCGCCCAAATCGTAACATCAAGAACGAAGGATGATAATCCATGAGCCTGCTCCCACAAAGGCTCATGAAGCTGAAGATATTCCAGCAATGAACCCACCGCCGCCAAGACATTGGTCATGATGACGATGTAGCTGATGATGAAGTTCTTCCTCAGATTGAACATGATGTGGTATCATCGCCTGTTCATACGAACAGCAAACTCATCAGCATCGGTCGTCCTCTGATGCCAATTGCTCAAGATGCATCGTGGGCTGATCACCCACAACTACAAGACTCCCCAAGACTTCTACAACAACAACAAGCTTACCCCCGTGCAAGAAGAGGATGAAGACTTTCCGGCCCAGCCAACCCCATCTCCTAAGGAGAAGCCAGCATTTCGCAGGCTTCGCAAAGGACAAAGGCCTCAAGTCCCTCTGTCGAGTGTTCCAGAAGGAGAAGTGCAACGTTCACCCGCTGCATGTCAAGTATTTTTCAACCTGCTCCAACTGTGAATGTCTCCAGTCCAAGCACATGTCGCTGAAGACATTTCGCTGCATCACCAAGAAAATCAAGAAGAAGTACGTGTACCTACTCCCCGATGATTGAAGAAGAAGTAGTTCCCGATGTGAACGTGTTCGTGCCCGACCCTCCTGCTCGTCAAGAGGAGGTTGACAATGTTGAGGCTGCCACCGCCAACGCCAATGAAGCCAATGACGTAGTCATGGCTGACGCTAATGTGGAGCCTGTACCAACTAATGTGCCTGAAGCAAATGTGGCCACTGAACCTGAAACCACTGAGGATGCTTTTGAAGACAATGAGGATCTTTTGAAGCCAATGAGGATGCTGCACCTGAAGCTAATATGACAACTGCTCCCGAAGCACTTGTTGTGCAGCCTGACGCCTCAGCTATTGCCCCTGCTCCTGTTACGCCACCAAGGCCTCACACAATTGAGCAAGCATACAGCCATGGTCAGCTTACCACTATCCGATGGCCCATTCTGGTGCCTCCGCCTACTGCCTCGGGACCTCAATTTGACTATCATGTTGAGCATAGGCCTCAGGTCCAGAAGCCAAAGCCAACTCACCAGGGTCCTTCAATGCGAATGGCTTCAAAAGCCACAATACCTTCTTTGACAGCGCCAAGAACCCCTACTCCAAGACAAGGATATCATCAGATCGGTTCTGGAGCTATCGGCAGAGAAGCTATTACTCATGCGTACTATATCATCAAGGGCGATTTTCCTCATATGCGCCTTTTAATCTCGGGCTATTGTGGATCGCCGTGCTTAGAAGAAGCACTTGATTGCTTCGTGATGCTGGTGCGCTTCACTTTGTGATGCATAAAGAACATTGGAATGAAGAGTTATTGCTTCAATTCTATGCCACTCTGCACATTCGCAGCTACTACAGGGACATCAAGACATGGGTTCTCGAGTGGATGAATGGAAATGTTCATCATGAAGCCAAAGCTATGGATATCATTGAGCTTACAGGGCTAGCCACTCCTGGAGAACTATATGAACCTGACTGTCAGCTACACCGCAACGCAGTGGAGAGCATCTTTCATAAGCCAGAACCCAATATGAGCCAGATGTTGAGCATGATGAAGCCTTTGCCATATGACGCTGAATATCCAACAGATTTCTTTGTTGAAGACCTTGAGTATCTGCCTCGCACCATATATCATATCATCAGGCGAACTCTATGGCCTGTCAAAGGACATTCATCAGCGGCCAAGCTTGAAGGAGCTATGAAGACTTTGGTCTTCTATATTCTCAATGGCATAAGCTTCAACACTCAAGAATTCTTCATCGTGCAACTTGTCGCTTCCGCTCGACTGTTTGGTCCAAGTTTTATGCTCCATGGGTCATGCGCCTCATCGTTTACACTCATCTCAATTATCAGCCCTCCGCCGCAATCATATAATCTTTCTGCCAGAGGTTGATATGTCAGTTGATGCTATATACTCTGACCCTGCCAAGACGCCTCTTTGTCTTCGGAATGTTGAGCACCAAAGCTTCACTCAACCTATTGAAGGTGTTCAAGCAGCGACACAAATCTATCCACTGGCTGGAAACACCCGTCTACCTCATCGAGCACCCACTGAAGCTACTGAAAGCACCATTGCACAAAGGCCTCGGAAGCGTTCTTGCGTTCTCAATGACCGAGAACTTCTTGTGGCCCTTCATCAGAAACAGGATAAGCATCATTTCTGGCTCAAGAGACAGATGCAAAGCCTCTTGGTGGAT
Source organism: Aegilops speltoides (assembly GCA_021437245.1). NCBI lineage: Eukaryota > Viridiplantae > Streptophyta > Magnoliopsida > Poales > Poaceae > Aegilops > Aegilops speltoides. The sequence goes on from CM038143.1 coordinate 314,174,713, forward strand.
GTCAATCGCATTCGCAACCTTGCCACCAAGAATGCCTTTGTTGCTCATGAAACTTGCCAACGATCATGGAAGAGTTTGACCCGCCAAGGTCAAGCCGATCTTCAAGACGATGGCTTCAATGAAAGATTCTAGTTTGACTCCACCTCCACGGACCGATGTCTTATGTCGACTCCATCTCTTGAAGACTCGAATATTCTTCTTCCGCTGCAACGGTAAATGCCGAGTGATCGATGATGAAGATGATGCTACTTTACCACCTCCGCTCTCTGCAAGATCAACACTCCACCAAGTTAAATCGCACCGCCAACCAACAATGACAACCTCGCTGCTTCACCTACTCATGATGACGAGTAGATGCTCTATGTCTTCAAACCTTTTGGTCCCATCGACAAAAGGGGAGAAGTGTATGAGTTGATAGTCTTCAAGCGGGTTCATATGGTTGGTTGCATTATATTTTGCTTCGTGCTTACAACTCTTGCCTTTTGAAACTTTTGGTTCTCTGAGTTGTAACACCTAAACTTGATGGTCATCTGCTACTTATTTGCTTTACTGTGATGCGATGATAAATTCCGCATGTGCGATGATAACTTCCGCACTTAGATCATTCTGCAGACGTCCATTTTCATTATGCATGTCATTCTACTTGCTATATCATTTCATGCATGATGAATTATCTTCATAAGTTGAAGTGGATCTCCACAAGTACAACCTGCCATGTGCATTTGCATTCCAAAAGCACATTACTTATATGCACATCTTCAGGGGGAGCCCTTGCAACTTATGAAGACAATTCCCTATCCTTACAATTTCACATACTTTATCCCCGTTGAAAACTTCAACCAGCTTTGTCATCAATCACCAAAAGGGGAGATTGTAAGTGCATCTAGTGCCACCCCTAGTTGGTTTTGGAGTATTGACGACAAAGTTGGTTGAGGGACTAATGCATTTGTGAGAATTGCAGATAACGCAGTAGTGTCCCTCATTGATTCGGTTTACCTACCGGAGATGACCCCTAAAAATGTATGAAGACATTGAAGACAATGGCGGTATGAGAAGATATTCATATTGAAGACTATGACATGAGAAGACATTGCGTGAAGACTATGGAGCGCGAAGACTGTGTGGTTTTGTTGTTTCCTTTTCTTATTTGTTGAGTCATTGGAACCACCGTACTGTTAAGTGGGGTCCAAGTGAACTAAGTCCGAGTGACTGAAGTGATGCTCAACTCAAATCCTATGTCTTCGAGCGAAGACAATGAGAGTAAACCTTATCCAGAGCTGGATGAGTCAGCTTTACTTGTATCCCAAGTAAAGTTGCCGCGTGTGTTTGAAATCTGACCGTTGGAACACGTGTTAGTTCCTTAGTGACCCAGGGTCATTTTGGACAAATCAGGTCGGGTTGCATAGTGGCTATAAATAGCCCACCCCCTACACCATAAATTGGTGGCTGCTCAGAGTTTGTGCACGGCTTTTGTTGTTTGAGAGCAACTCACCTCGAAGCATTTGAGAGAGAGAGAAATCCTTGCGAGGACAAACCCAAACACCCAGAGCCAAAGAGTGTTAGGCATCATCAAGTCTTTCTCGTCATGTGACTCAAGACTTATTACACTTGAGGACTGTGAATCCTCCGGCCCGGTTAGGCGTCGCGTTCTAAGCATCCAAGAGTCATTGTGGATTGCCGGTGAACGAAGTCTGTGAAGGTTTGGAAGTCTCCTTGAAGACTTACCAGAGTGATTGGGCGAGGACTGGGTGTCCTTAGCTCAAGGGAATAAGGTGAAGACACGGTCTTCGAGTTAAATCTCAGCCTCCCTAACAGACGCATACTTGTCACAAAGAATCGAACTGGTCCAACAAATCATGTGTCTTCAACAAGCAACTGGTTCTATCCCTTCCCATCCTTACTTTAGTTTGTCTTCCTGAAGTCATTGCCTATCTGTGTATCTGTTTGACTTCATTGCTTGACTACTACTGTTGATTGGCTTCATACTATCTTCCATCCTGATCCTTACTACCTACCTGCTATTAGTCCCGTGCTTTCATATCTTTGTATACTTGACTATGGCTTGCTTTGGGTAGTTTATCTTCCGCTGCATTACAATTAGGTCATTTCTGTTGTTTGTCTTCGAAACTTCCAAGTTTTGAAGACTTTCATAAAAATCGCCTATTCACCCCCCCCCCCTCTAGTCGATAGTAGCACTTTCACTATCGCTACCGCTTAGTGATAAAGTAAAACAATTACATGGCGATTGCATTGCATACAATAAAGCGACAACCATATGGCTCCTGCCAGTTGCCGATAACTTTGTTACAATACATGATCATCTCATACAACAAATTATATTGCATCATGCCTTGACCATATCACATCACAGCAAGCCCTGCAAAAAGAAGTTAGACGTCCTCTACTTTGTTGTTGCAAGTTTTACGTGGGTGCTACGGGCTTCTAGCAAGAACCGTTCTTACCTACGCATCAAAACCACAACGATTTTTCATCAAGTGTGTTGTTTTAACCTTCAATAAGGACCTGGCATAGCCACACTCGATTCAACTAAAGTTGGAGAAACAGACACTCACCGGCCACCTATGTGTGAAGCACGTCGGTAGAACCAGTTCACGTAAGCATACGCGTAATGTCGGTCTGAGCCGTTTCGTCCAACAATACCGCCGAATCAAAGTATGACATGCTGGTAAGAAGTATGACTATTATCGCCCACAACTCTTTGTGTTCTACTCGTGCATATAACATCTACGCATAAACCTGGCTCTGATACCACTGTTGGGGAACGCAGTAATTTCAAAAATATTCCTACGATCACGCAAGATCTATCTCTAGCTGATGCATAGCAACGAGAGGGTAGAGTGTTATATATGTATCCTCGACCGAAAGCGGAAGCGTTATGACAACGCGGTTGATGTAGTCGTACGTCTTCATGATCCGACCAATCCTAGCACCGAAGGTACGGCACCTTCGCGATCTGCACACATTCAGCTCGGTGACGTCCCACGAACTCTAGATCTAGCTGAGGTCGAGGGAGAGTTTCGTCAGTCGGCCAGCCCTCATGGGGCGCGTCCCAAGTAGGATTCCTACTAGGAATCCTATTCCTAGTAGGTTTCCAACAAGGGAAGAGAGGGGGAAGGAGGAAGGAAGAGGGGGAAGGGAAGGAAAGGGGGGCGGCGCCCCCTTCCCTTGTCCTATTCGGACTCAAGGGGGCGGCGCCCAGCACCTCCTGGCCCTTCCAATTCTCCCACTAAGGCCCACCTAGGCCCACTAGTTCCCCGGGGGGTTCCGGTAACCCTCCGACACTCCGGTTTTATCCGAAACTTCTCCGGAACACTTCCGGTGTCCGAATATAGTCGTCCAATATATCAATATTTATGTCTCAACCATTTCGAGACTCCTCGTCATGCCCGTGATCACATTCGGGACTCCGAGCAATATTTAGTACATCGTATCACATAAACTCATAATACCAATCGTCATCGAACGCTAAGCGTGCAGACCCTATGGGTTCGAGAACTATGTAGACATGACCGAGACACATCTGTGAAGGTTTGGAAGTCTCCCTTGAAGACTTACCAGAGTGATTGGGTGAGGACTAAGTGTTCTTAGCTCAAGGGGAATAAGGTGAAGACACGGTCTTCTGAGTTGAATCTCAGCCTCCCTAACCAGACAGACAGTTCTCACAGCAACTAGAACTGGTCCAACAAATCCCTTGTCCTCTCCAAGCAACTGGTTCTATCCTACCTCTCTCACCTTACTTACAGTTTGTCTTTGTGAAGTCTTTGCCTACTTGCCTGATCTGGTTGACTTCACTGTGTGAAGACTGTTGTCTGTTTGGCTTCCTACCTTCTTCCATCCTGATCCATATTACATATCTGCTCATAGTCTTCGTGCTTTCACTACATTGCTTGCTTGACTACGGATTGTCTAGTGTAGTTTACCTTCCGCTGCATATCAATAGGTTCATTTCTATTGTTTGTCTTCGAAACACCCCTGTTGTGAAGACTTTCATAAAAATTGCCTATTCACCCCCCTCCCCCCCTCTAGTCGAATACTAGCACTTTCAATTGGTATCAGAGCGAGGTGCTCCCTTGTTCTGTGTGATACGGTTTAACCACCTGGAGTTTAGCTATGTTGTTGCGCAGGATGATCAAAGTCTCCGCCATGCGTCTCTGCCTTTGATGGCACCGACACCCTCTATCGAAGAATAAGATGCGTATGCATCTTGAATCCATTGACGTCGATCTCTGGTATGTCATCAAGAACAGCGTTCGCAAGACTGGTGAAGGTGTCACTCCTGCTGATGTCAAGAAGTTCATACAATTGGACTCAACTGCCAAGAACATTATCTGTAGTCATCTGACCAAGGGGCAGTATGGTCGTGTGAGTGCTCTGGAAACAGCGAAGCTAGTCTAGGACTGGCTGTCCAAGGTCAATGAAGGCGTCTCAACATAGAGAGATTCAAGGATTAATGTTCTTTGCAATCTCTTCAACCACTTCAAGAGAAATGACAATGAGAATGTCCAGCTCACATTTGATCGCCTCACTGATATCACCAATGAGCTTCATGCACTCGGCGCCACTAAGATCACCAAGCACGAAATCGTCAAGGCACTTCTAAGATCTCTTGACAACTCATTTGACACCCTGGCCCTAACGATTCAAGAGCTCCCTGACTTCAAGACTCTCGATCCGTCTGACATACTTGAGAGGCTCAACACACATGAGTTCCAGCTATATGAGAAAAGAGATATCTATGGTCCCAACTATGGTCGTACTCGCGCTTTGAAGGCAAAGGCCGTCTCCTCGTCTGAAGAAGAATCTGACTACAGTTCTGGTGATCCTGAAGACATTGGAAAGGAGCTTGCTATGCTCATGAAGAAGTTCCAGAAGTTCACCAAGAAGAAAGACTTCAGAAAGTCTTCAAGATCCAGCTCAAGGAATGATGCAGCTTCCTTCGTGATCACAAGAAGAGAACATGTCACAAGTGCAAGAAACCTGGTCACTACATCTCTGAGTGTCCTCACTGGGACAATGAGACAAAGAAGAAGAAGAAGAAGAAGAAGAGCAAGGAATATGATTCTGATGACAAGAAGAAGAAGAAATCCTCAAAGTCTTGTTCCAAGTCTTTGTCGAAGTCTTCATCTCACGAGAAGAGCTCATCTAGCAAGGCTCATGCTTTTGTCGGCAAGGATATGGATTCAGAGGAGGAGTCTGCATCTGAGGAGGCAGAGGTGGAGTCTGAAGAGGAATCTGATTTTGGAGTGGCAAGCCTGGCTCTAGCTTCTGCATACGTCGCCAAGTCCATCTTCAACACTGAAGACAATGGCCTCGTCACCAACGCTGATCCCAAGGATGAGGATGACTCTGCTCCCACCTACTGCTTCATGGCACGTGGTGCCAAGGTAAACTCACGTGATGCTTACTCTCAAACGTCAAGTGAAGATGACTCTGAATGTGAATCTAAACCTAGGTACAAAACACTTGCTAAAATTGCAACTGAACAACAGAAAGCCATGGAACATATTCAAAAATTGTTAGACAAAAGCGATGACCTGTTGGACGCAGAAATGACCCGATCTCAGTCCTTAATTGAATACATTAAAAATCTTCATGTTAAGTATGAGGAACTTGAAAGTCGTCATGAATCGCTCTCAACCTCTCATGAAAAGCTTTCCTATGATTATCTTCAAAGGAAGCAGGAACTTGAGAATTGAGATCGGCTCATGAAGATCTTCAAAAGGAAAATGAGTCACTCCGCGCTCAACAGATCAGTTCCTCTCAGGAAGGATTTGTACCACCATGTCTAAAATGTATTGAGCGTGATCATGTGATTTCTGTTGCTGAATGTTCAACTGTTGCTACTGTTGCAATATCTTCAACTGCTAATGTGGTAACTAACCCCTCCGCTGAGGATACCACTACTATTGCTGATGAGAATGCCAGGTTGAATTCATTACTTGAGACAGGAATGTACAAAAGTCTCAAAGGGCATCAAACACTATGTGATGTCCTTAAAAAGCATATTCTGAACCGAAACCCTAGGAAAGAGGGTGTTGGGTTCGAGAGGAAAATGAATGTTGATGGTTCTTACTGGATGCCTGAGCAGTACCACAAAACCACATGGGTTGCTGCTAAGGGACCCTCAGTGGATCCATCTACCTTATCTGGCTTCACTAGTGCTAACCCAATTATCATTGATGAATCCTTTGATGCAAACTATACACTATTCAGGATTCAGAATGGTGAAGTGTTTGCCAGGTATATTGGTACTAACTGCAGGAATGGACCACCTCTTAAGAAGATCTGGGTACCCAAAAGTTTTCTCGAAAGTCTTCCTGTGAATGTCATTACGACACCACCTGGGAAGAAGACAAACCCCAGACCAAAGGCTTCATGTGGTCCAAAGGCTTCATACAGGCAGAGGACTCACCTGAGTCACCCTAACGCCAATGTTTTGCAAGGAAATCATACTCAGACCTTTGAATATGAGTGTGTTTCATCAAACTGCTATGTTCATAAGTCTAAGAACTTTTCTGCTTATTCCTATGAGTATTATTCTCCTCCTGCAAGGCTAATTTCTAGGGCTTCAAAGCCAAAGTTTTCAGATGCTACACTTAGACTCATTGCTTCTAAGCCACCCCTGAAGATGTGGTGGTTAAGAAAACTTAACTCTCTTTTGCAGGGAAAGGTCTCCAGCCGGAAATCAAAGGCGTCTGATGCTTATGCTGGGGACCTTAAACATCTTGTGGACGCAAGATAAAATGTCCAAATGGTATTACTATGTATTTCATCTTGGGATTCCTTCACACTCATCCTATCTATCCTAACCAATATCTGAACTTCTATGTTCCGCTTGTTCGTCAAATGTTTCTACTTCACAACTCTCTTGGTGAAGCCTATCCCCCAAACTGTATTGTAGGCTATGACACCTCAAGCTTCAGAATGGATTATGGATAGTGGTTGCACCAACCACATGACTGTGATCGAAGTCTTCTGATGGATTCAACTCTTCGGCTGTCTGATAAAAGTCATATCACATTTGCTGACACTGGTAAAAGTAAGGTATTGGATCTTGGTAGAGTTGCAATCTCAAAGGATTAGCACATGGATAAAGTGATGCTTGTTGAATCCCTTGGTTTCAACTTAATGTTTGTATCAATGCTATGCGATTTGAACATGATTGTGATATTTGGAAAATATCGTTGCCTTGTGTTTATGGAATCTGACAAACCTCTAGTCTTTGAAGGGTATCGAAAAGATGATCTGTATATGGTAGATTTCTCAACAGGACCACAGCTTGCCGTATGTCTTCTAGCAAAAGCTTCAGAGTGCTAGCTCTGGCATCGGAGGCTAGGACATGCGGGCATGAGGAACTTGTACACTCTCGCGAAAAAGAAGCATGTCGTGGGCATCTAAGGCATCAAGTTCAAGAAAGACCATCTGTGTGGTGCCTGTGAAGCTGGGAAAATGACTAGGGCCAAGCATCCCTCGAAGACAATCATGACGACATCTCAACCCTTCGAGCTGCTTCACATGGACTTCTTCGGCCCTACTCACTACTCTACTCTTACTACCACTGCTTGTCTCTATGGTTTCGTTATTGTTGATGATTACTCAAGATATACCTGGGTGCATATAATTCTCTATAAGACTGAAGTGCAGGATGTCTTTAGAAGCTTCGCCAATCATGCCATGACGAACTATGGCGTCAAGATCAACCACATTAGAAGTGACAACGGCATAGAATTCAAGAACACCGGCCTCGACACCTATCTTGATACACTCGGCATCACTCATGAGTTTTCTGCTCCCTACACACCTCAGCAGAATGGCATCGTGGAGTGCAAGAACAGAACCCTCATCGAGATGGCTCGGATGATGCTTGATGAGTCCAAGAATCCAAGGAAGTTCTAGCCTGGAGCCATTGACATTGCATGCCACGTCATCAACCAAGTTTATCTTCACAAGCTTCTAAAGAAGACATCATATGAGTTGCTAACTGGTAAGAAACCAAACGTTAGTTACTTTAGAGTATTTGGTGCTAGGTGCTGGATCAAGGATCCACATCACACTTCAAAATTTGCACCAAAAGCACATGAAGGTTTTATGCTTGGATACAGAAAGGATTCACACTCCTATAGAGTTTTCAACCTCTTTCACTATAAAGTGGCTGAAGCTGTGGATGTGCGGTTCGATGAGACTAACGGCTTGCAAAGAGAGCACCGGCCAAATGTGCTAGATGAAGTTCCTCCTAGTGAATCTATCAAACTCATGGGTACTGGAGAAATCATACCGTCTGAAGCTCAGGCTTAAGATGAACTCATCATTGCACCAAGTCAACCTGAAGAAATGCTCAGCCTGAAGTCAATGCTGAAGCTGGAGACAATGATCTGCAAGGGCAAATCTTCGTCCAGTACATCCCCGTGTTGCAAATGAAGTACATATTGAGAAGATAATTGACAGCATCAATGCACCTGGTCCACTCACTCATTCAAGAGCCACACAACTAGCAAATTTCTGTGGGCACTTTGCATTTATCTTTATATCATAACCCAAGAAAGTTGCTGAAGCTTCTATGGAACCTGAATGGATTCAAGCTATGCAAGAAGAGCTTCATCAGTTTGAGCTGAATAATGTCTGGGAACTGGTCAAGCGTCCTGATCCTCGCAAGCATAATATCATTGGCACCAAATGGATTTATCGCAACAAACATGATGAACATGGTCAAGTTGTCAGAAACAAGGCTCGTCTAGTTGCTCAAGGTTACACTCAAATAGAAGGGATTGACTTTGATGAAACATTTCTCCCGTGGCAAGACTTGAAGCCATTCGCATACTACTAGCATATGCCAACCATCACAACATCATCCTGTACCAAATGGATGTGAAGAGTGCCTTTATCAAAGGCAAGATTGAAGAAGTGTATGTTGCACAACCACCTGGCCTTGAAGATCCAAAACATCCTGATATGGTATACAAGCTCAACAAGGCACTGTATGGCCTCAAACAAGCTCCTCGCGCTTCGTATGATACGCTCAAAGACTTCCTGAAGAGCAAAGGCTTCAAACCTGGTTCTCTAGATCCAACACTCTTCACGAAGTCATACAGTGTGCCAAATCTATGTGGATGACATTATCTTCGGCTGCACCGACAAGAGATACAGTGATGAGTTTGGACACATGATGCAAGAGCAATATAAGATGTCCATGATGGGTGAGCTGAAGTTCTTCCTTGGTCTTAAAATCCATCAGCAAAGGAATGGCATCTTCATATCCGAAGAGAAATACCTCAAAGATTGCCTGAAGAAGTTTGGAATGCAAGACTGCAAAGGATACACGACGCCAATGCCAACCAAAAGTCATCTGGGTCCTGACGACAATGGTAAAGAGTTCGATCAAAAGGTATAGCACTCCATGATTGGTTCCTTATTTACTTATGTGCATCTAGGCCAGATATAATGCTTAGCGTTTGCATGTGTGCCCGATTCCAAGTGGCACCAAAGGAGTCGCATCACCTAGCAATGAAGCGAAACCTTCGATATTTGGCTTACACCCCAACGATAGGATTATGGTATCCAAAGGGCTCAACATTTGATTTGATTGGGTATTCTGATGCTGATTATGCTGGTGAAAAGGTTGAACGCAAGTCCACCTCAGGAACATGTCACTTTCTCGATCGATCACTTGTCTATTGGTCTTCAAAGAAGCAAAACTGTGTGTCACTCTCCGCTGTTGAATCTGAATACATTGTTGTAGGATCGCGCTGGGCTCAGCTTCTATGGATGAAGCAAACTCTAAAGGACTATGGCATCAACCCGAAGAACGTGCCACTCTTCTGTGACAATGAAAGCGCCATTAAGCTTTCCAAGAATCCAGTTCAGCACTCGAAGACAAAGCACATTCAGATCCGTCATCACTTTCTCAGAGATCATGTCAACAAGGAAGACATTGATGTCATTCATGTTAACACTGAAGAGCAATTGGCAAATATCTTCACTAAGCCCTTGGATGAGAAAAGGTTTTGCAAGTTGCGGTGTGAGCTAAATATCTTAGAATCCTCGAATGTCCTGTGAATCGACACACATCCTAATGCTTATGCATGTTGATGACTTACATGTGCAACACACAAAGTAACGTATATCTTCAATTAATGAAGACTTACCCTTTGAGTGTGAATACATTAATGTGGAATTTGACTTCGGAGCACCATGATAATTGTGCGCCGTGTCTGGGTCTAATACTTCCTATACGGTGGGTAACGCCACCACCAAATTCTTATTGAAGTGTTTCTCTTGGCGTTACAATTGCAAAGTCTTCATATTTGGATTGTCTTCAACATTGATTTGTCTTCATAATTTATCTTCACGATGTTGATTTGGTTCATATACATATACATATATTTGTGTTCTGTCCTATACAGCATTCACTTATAGCTATGTCTTCACTCTTGAATCTTTTGATCTAAGTGAATGTGATCAGACCCTAACCTATTCTATGCTTCTACGTCAACTCTATCTGTCCAAATCATATGCATTCTATTGAAACCTGACAATTGTCTTCTCTGAGTACTTGTCAGCAGAGGACAATCTGACAAACATTTAATCTGTTTTTAATGTTGCATCCTTATTGCCTGAAAACCGGAGAAGCCAGAACGACCACCCGACAATCGAGGCGTGCGTGGGAACATGGAACAATTCTCAATGAGTTGCATGTATGCCACGTGTCTTTTAGATGTGAACCGCTAGGGGCACCTGCGTAATTGCGCTGCGTCGCCCTCCTCTTCCTTATAAATTCTCACCCACGCGGTCATTATCTGTTCTTCCACCTCGCCACCTCCATCAAACCCTAGCGCCTCTGCTAGCTCGCGTCGTCGCTGGCAAAGAAGTGCTTAGTTGCCGCAACCTCTTCGTCACCGTCCTCACGCCGGCCGCGGACCTCGTCCTCTCTATCGCCGCCATAGGTGTCTTCCACCACCAAGTTAGGGCACGGGAGATCGAACTGCTTGGCCTCTCTTCCCATCCGTCTAGCAGTTCGTCAAGGGTAAATATATCTTACTTTTTACTGTTTAGATCTGTCAAATCCGTCCACTTTTTCCAAAAGTGGTTTCTAAGCTTCCAAATCTGGATTTGTTCCCTTCTGCATCTCATACCATGCTTAGTATATTCACTTATGCTTCATAACTAGTTAGATTCCTCACTTGTACTTATTCATGGACTCGTACAAATCTGGAACTGACTCTCTCCAAATAAGTGAATGTCTTCGCACTATGAGGTCAATGTCTTCAAAACTGATTTATCTTCAAAATCTCCTAAGAATGCATATGACCTCTTCCCCTTCCCTCGCATCTCTAATGTTGTCACGGGTACATGTCCGTGGGAGAATCCCTTGCTTCTCATAGTCTACATTCATTTGTAGAATACTTACAGCGTCACATTGAACCACCTGAAGCCAGTTCTTGGCTGAAACCAATCAGACGGAAGACACCCTCTGTGCTGAAGCCAATCAGCTTCAATATTATGGCTTCATAAAAGTCTACTCGGAAGGGTGGCAGGCAACACCGAGGCAATACAGCTCTTGATCTACCTCCTACCTTGTATGAACAATACAAGTCAGACCCTGATGAAAACTACAACCAGCACAAGAACCGGATTCAGTGGATTCGAAGATATTGGGCTGAGGAGTGGTTCAAGTACAAATTTGTCACGCCAGTATATGCTGAGAAGAACGCCATCAAGCATCCATGGGAGACTGTCTGTATCGCGGCCTAGTGACGAAGAACAAGGCTGAAGCTATTGCGTAGGAATTCTATCCTTGCATGGTCAGAGGACCGCAGCCTGCAAATGCCGACCCATCCTCCTTATTATGGTGTCCTGACGATAATCTCTTCAAGCGCAACTTTCAGTTTGCCAAAGATTTCGCTGTCCAGAATGCAAAAGACTATGGCCTCAACTTCAACCCTGACCCTTCTGCTCCCAGATCTCATGGGACATGTGAAGCCAATGAAAACAGAATTGGTCCCTTTGCCAATTTCAATGGGCTTCTGCCTCACATTGCTGCTTAGAGAGCAGTAGTGGAGCACTCTGATGGTGATGCTGATACTGAAGCTGCTCCCTCACCACCCAAGGAAAAGAAGAAGAAGAAGAAGAAGAAGAAGAAGAAGAAGAAGAAGAAGAAGAAGAAGAAGAAGAAGAAGAAGAAGAAGAAGAAGAAGGAGAAGAAGAAGAAGAAGAAGAAGAAGAAGAAGAAGAAGAAGAAGACAAAAGCTTCTAAGCTGCCTTCTTCACTGTCGGTGTCAAAACCGGCGGATCTCGGGTAGGGGGTCCCGAACTGTGCGTCTAGGCGGATGGTAACAGGAGACAAGGGACACGATGTTTTTACCTAGGTTCGGGCCCTCTCGATGGAGGTAAAACCCTACTCCTGCTTGATTGATATTGATGATATGGGTAGTACAAGAGTGGATCTACCACGAGATCAAGGAGGCTAAACCCTAGAAGCTAGCCTATGGTATGATTGTTGTAATGGTTGTTCGTCCTACGGACTAAAACCCTCCGGTTTATAAGACACCGGAGAGGTCTAGGGTTACACCGAGTCGGTTACAATGGTAGGAGATCTACATATCCGTATCGCCAAGCTTGCCTTCCACACCAAGGAAAGTCCCATCCAGACACGGGACGAAGTCTTCAATCTTGTATCTTCATAGTCTTGGAGTCCGGCCGATGATGATAGTCCGGCTATCCGGACACCCCCTAGTCTAGAACTCCCTCAGTAGCCCCTGAACAAGGCTTCAATGACGATGAGTCCGGCGCGCATATTGTTCGGCATTACAAGGAGGGTTCCTCCTCCGAATAATTCATAGAAGATTGTGAACACCAGGATAGTGTCCGGCTCTGCAAAATAAATTCCACATTCCACCGTAGAGAGATTAATATGTACACAAGTTCAATCTGCTGACGTAATTTGTGGCATGACGTCATACCACAACCAAGCCTTTACTCGAATCGTTTTTTATTATACCACCTCGGTAGCCTAGCTAAGCGGTTTCTTGGCATGTCTTGTCAAGCGTAGATCGTGTTCCCCTTATTCCGGATTCCCATCAATACGGACGTGGGTAACCCAACCGCGCCATTGATGGTGGCGCTTGGGAGATAAGCGAGTTTTACCGGGCGGTGGGGACGCATAGTCTTCGTCGCCCATATATAAGGGATAAGGATCCACCTTTTTACCCACGCCTTCTTCCTCCTTTGCTTATCCATCTCCGCACAAGACTCGAGCTCCCCAACTTGTTCGCACATCTTGCCTCAACCTTCTCCAGCCATGTCCGGAGTGGGAGGCAGTGGATGGCCTCCTCCGTTACGGAGGGCACATCGAAAAACTGCGCTGCACGAGATACCTGCCCAATGACATCGCAAGACCGGCTACCCGACAAGGCAGCTCATCCCCACCCCAGTGCCCCATGAGAGGGTCGATTCTTCCCCACTTCCTCCGCTGGATCGGGCTTCCCACTTCATCCCTTTGTCCAGGGGCTCATGTACTACTACGGCCTGGACTTCCATGATCTGGCGCCAAATTTCATCCTCAACATCTCGGCGTTTATCGTCGTGTGCGAGGCCTTCCTCTGCATGCAGCCCCACTTCAGCTTGTGGCTAAAAACCTTCAACATCAAGCCGAAGGTAGTGGAGGGCGTCCATGCGGAGTGTGGAGATGCCATGGTGAGCAAAATGCCCAACGTCTTTTGGCTCGAGGGCGCCTTCATGGAAACCATCAAAGGGTGGCAATCGGGGTGGTTCTATATCACCGAGCCGCGGGACCCTAAATGGGCAGCGGCCCCCGAGTTCAGATCTGGTACCCCCATGCAGCTCACCTCCGGAAAGAGAAGGGCTTGCTATGGGGCAGTTTGAGGAGCCGACCGACTCGATCCTGTCTCTAGACCCCGTGAACAAGAAGCTCAAGCTTGTCAACGTGATCCAGGTCATGCTCGTCCGCCGGATTCTCCCCTGCCAACAACGGGCCTTCAACCTGTGGGAGTTTGATCCGGCACAGCACCGGACCCTTAGCGGGCTCTTCGACACAATGTACGAAGCTGCCTGGAGGGTGCTGTTCAAGGGCGGAGAAGCCCCCGCATCCGCAACTGAAGATCGCGGATTCAGCACGAAACGCCCGGCCGATGTGGTAAGATATGTTATCCTTTATGGGACATTTATTTCTTTCATAGTTTGACTCTATTGAGGGATCTGAAATTCCCGATGCCTTTAACAGGACTGGCAGAGGACGTCCGGACAGGTTAACTATCCGGCTCCCCTCCCCGAAGACCCAGCGGATACCCATTTAACGGGGCTGCTAGTCCCGGCACTTTATGTGGTGCCGGAGAAGAAGGCCACGGGAACCCGAAGGAGTTCCCGGCGCCAGGTGGTATCGGACTCATCGTCCAATGGCTCCAAGGCGGACTCCTCCCCCGAAGACGAGGAGGAGAAAGAGGACTCTCCCTAGGAGGTGGGAGAGAGGAAGAGGAAGGCCTCCCCAACAGGGGAGGCCGAAGGGTCCAAGAGGGGAAGGACCCTTCCTTCAGACAGCTCCGCCAACGCCAACGTTGGCGGCGAAGGGTGTCCCTCAAGGGCCAAGCCTCCGACAAGATCGTAAGTAACCGGATTCCTGAATGATTTATAATTTCTCTTTTGTGCCACATAGTGTCCTTCTAATGCCGCACACTACCTGTAGTCCGGCCGAGGATGATCTTCCCGCTTCATCAAGCGGGTCCTTAGCTCCGTCGGATGTAGATTCCATTCCGACCGTCTCCACCCCTCGCGATGCAGAGGACGCCGAGGTGGGATCCCAGGAGGGGACCCGCCAAGAGGGGGAGGCTCCGGAGGTGCCACAGGGTAACCTCCCGGACTTCGTGCCGGACTCCACGCCGGAACCCGCAGTGGTTCCGGAGTCCGGCAGGCGGCCCCTTCGTAAGAAGGGCAAGACCATGACACTGGCAGCCTCCGTCCAACCGGAGGCGCCGGACAACTTGTTGGAGGCGTTCAACGGCGCTTCCATTGAGGAAGAACACCACACTATCATGAGTGCGGTGATTCAGAAGGTTCAGCTCGCCAAGAGCAAGCTGACCGAAGCCTGCAGCAGCCTTCTAACAGGCTTTGAGGTAAGAAGTTTTAAAATATGTAATGTAATACCGCATAGACAGTAGCCCCTGATGCTCGGTTCGGTGTTCGGAAAGAAAAACCGGACTGAGGATCTAAAAAATATATACGCAGGAGTTCTAAAAATTATGTCAATATGGGTTTGCAGGCGCTGCTGACCTCTGCCGACCGATCAAGGAGGTCGGTGCTGAAGAAGCGAACCTCGAGCGGTCCGAGAACGAGCTCGGCCTTGCCAAGAAGCAGCTCGAGGACAAAGAAGGTGAGTAACACCGTATTAAATTTGTACCTTACAGAAAAGGATTTTGGTTGCAATAGAAATGACCAAGATAACGTGGGCACTGCAGGGGCCACGAACGAGGCGGTGACCCTGAAGGAGGCCGTGTCCACGGCTGAACGTAATGCGGCCGCGGAACGAGCGGAGCGAGAGAAGCGGGAGGCGCGGGTGGCGGAGGTGCGACAAGAGCTCCAGGCTCTCATGGAAAAGCATGAGAGTTTGGAGCGCGACTCGAAGACTTGAGAGTCTGAGCTTGCCTCGGCTCTTGAGAGTGCCAAAGCCGCTAAGGCCGAGGCCCATAAGGCCCTCCAGGAGATTGAGGCGGTGAAGAAAATAGCGGCGGGTAAGGCATTTTTCATGCAAAGCAAGCATGTGAATGTGAATTACCTATTACTTACCCGAATTCGGAGCTCTCCAGGAGCGTTTGCAGATCTGCCTCGCAGCGTGTCCGATGCCGCCGCATTCTATCGGGCCGAGGAGGGGAGTTCGACGGAGAAGGTCTTCTGGTCTTAGTATGCTGAGGCCGGACATCCGGTGCCCCTTAGCGACCAGCTGAAGCAGCTGGTCGAGCTCCACAAGGTAGCCGAAAGCAGGCCATGAAGGGCCTCATAGTCCATTTGTGGCTCAAGAGGCCATGCCGGGAGCTACTTCGGCCTCGGCGGCGGCTGGTGGATGCGTGCCTCGGTGGACGTCATCAAGCGCTCCTTTGCATTGAAGGTGCCTGTCGGGCCCTTGCCCGCAAAGGTGCCTTGGGCAGGCTGGATTTGAGAGGCTTATAACGACGCGCACCCGCGCGGCAAGGAGTATCGTACGCCCGAAATGTACTATAAGAGTGTCCTGAAGGGTGCCCGCAAGATTGCGGATGAGTGCCCCAAAGATGTAATTTTTGAGTAGACTCGCAATGTGTTATCCTGTGCACTGAAAACTTTGTTCATATGCGCTAAGCAACGCTTATTAATTTAAAATATTACCTTCTGTGCGGCCGTTTATCAAATCTGAGAGATGGCAAGTCGTCGGCTTCAGCCCCCATGCCACGAGTGCTGGGGTGTTCGGGATAAACTTGAGCGCTCTTGTTCCCATTTTTGGGTCCATCTAGGGAGGCGCTCAACACAATGAACAAGGCAACCGGACATATAATGCTTGAACACTCTCACTTAGCCATAGAATTCTATAATTTTAAATTTCGGCGAAGCCCCTAGTGTTCGGAAGACTGAATTCGGGGCGCTATCTACGCCTGGGCCGGACACAGCCAGTTCCCCGCTCTAAGCGGCATAAGTCTTTAAGGACTCGAAAAGACCTCTCGAACAGCGACCAGCTCTCGCCTTATCATGACGGTCAGTTTTAGCTTTCATCGAGGCGCCGCCCAGCTCAACCGGGGCGCAATCGCAGTGGTTCTCCCAGTGCTACCTTAGCCGATAGAACGGAACGTAAGGTACCAAAACATGGGAGCCGGGCAAACCCAACTATTGACACAAGACATGATTCGGAGCCGATGCATATAATGATATAAGTTCGGGGTGCCGCACTTGTGAAAGTGTTCGGACTTATCACACCATAATGCGGGGAACATAAGCCCCTGGTGTATTCGGCCGTACCAAAGTGTACATGTGCAAGATGTCATAAATGAACATATAATAATAATAATAATAATAAAGGAATGCAATTATAAACAAAAAGTGATGTATTGTTTATTCAAGGAATTCTGCTATGAGTGCAGAACGATACAAATAGTGCGGTAAGCAAGGGTTTGGACTATTAGACATGTCCCCCTCCAGGGGTAGGCTGCGGAATGGTGTATTAAACAGATTTAATGCTCATAATGGAGACCACCTGAGCGTTCGTCGTAGCCATTGTCCCTACCTGGCTGTTGCATCGTGAGTTCGGCAAATCTACTACCGGACAGGGCCTCTGGTAAACGGAGTCCTGTGGAAAAAAAGTGACACGCGTGGGAGCCCCTGGTGTGGTTGAGCCGCACTCTGGGCCTATCGTGGTCGTGCCCCTCCCCCTATGCCCATGGTATCTTCAGAGCATAATGATGTACACGAAGAGCTCGTCTTGCAATCATGCAAGGGCTGGGGTTGGGGCCGCATTGCTACGCGTGCTCGGAACGTGCCGGGTGGTCTTGATGTATGTTACTCCGGGCGCGTTTAGTCATGTCCGGTCGTTTAACGACCGGACTCGAGAATTGCCTTAAGAGGCTACTCTGTACTTCTGCCGCGAGAGCCGCTGTGTGTTCCTCCGTTCGGAGGGAGCGTTCAGTGTTTCCGTTGACCGTGATGACTCCATGAGGGCCTGGCATCTTGAGCTTGAGGTATACATAATGCGGCACCGCGTTGAACTTTGCAAACACGGTTCGTCCGAGCAGAGCGTGATAGCCACTGCGGAACGAAACTATGTCGAAGATTAACTCCTCGCTTCAGAAATTATCCGGGGATCCGAAGACCACTTCCAGTGGTCGAGCTCGTATAATTGGCCTCAACACGGTATGGCGCTTTGAAGGTCGTCTTTGTAGGTTTAATCCTTGAGGGTCTATGCCCATCTTGCGACTGTATCCCGATAAAGCAGGTTCAAAGGCTGCTGCTGCCATCCATCGGGACTCTAGTGAGGTGAAATCCATCGATGATTGGGTCTAAAACCAATGCGGTGAATCCACCATGGCGGATACTGGTGGGGTGGTCCCTTCGATCGAAAGTGATCGGGCAGGAGGACCATGGGTTGAACTTCGGGGCAACTGGCTCCATCGCATATACGTCCCTAAGTGCACGCTTCCGCTCCCTCTTGGGTATGTGGGTTGCGTATATCATGTTTACTGTCCGCACTTGTGGGGGAAACCTTCGTCCTCTCTCTGTTCGCGGCGGGTCTCCTCCTCGTCATCGCTATGCAGCCCCTTGTCATTGTTTTCGGCAATTAACTTGTACAGGCTTGTGCACGCTTCCGCTCCCTGCTTGAATACCCAACAATCCCTGTTGGTGTGGTTAGCTGGCTTTTCGGGGGTGCCATGTATCTGGCAAGAGCTGTCGAGTATTCAGTCCAAATTGGACGGACCCGGAGTAGCTCTTTTGAATGGTTTTTCCACGACCGGTTTAGAGCCTCACGAATCCGGCATTGACCGTCGATCCTCGGTGTTATCGCCGTTAACGCGGTGTTTGTTTTGTTATGACGCGACCGCCATTGCGGTCCTTGCTGTCCGGACTGCTGAATTTTTGCTGAGGTTGGTACTGCGAGCTAGCCAGCTGTCCTCTCCCGCACAGAAGCGGGTCATGAGTGATGTGAGGGCTGCCATGGATTTCGGCTTTTCCTGTCCTAGGTGCCGGGCCAGCCACTCGTCGCAGATGTTATGTTTGAAGGCTGCGAGGGCCTATGCATCCGGACAGTCGACGATTTGATTTTTCTTTGTTAAGAACCATGTCCAGAATTGTCTGGCCGATTCGTTTGGCTGCTGAATTATGTGGCTTAGGTAATCGGCGTCTGGTGGTCGCACATATGTGCCTTGGAAGTTGTCAAGAAATGCGGCTTCCAGGTCCTCCCAACACCCAATTGACTCTGCTGGCAAGCTGTTAAGCCAATGCCGAGCTGGTCCTTTAAGCTTGAGTGGGAGATACTTGATGGTGTGGAGATCGTCACCACGGGCCATATGGATATGAAGGAGATAATCTTCGATCCAAACCGCGGGGTCTGTTGTGCCATCGTAGGATTCAATGTTCACGGGTTTAAACCCTTCAGGGATTTGATGATCCATTACTTCATCTGTGAAGCATAGTGGGTGTGGCGCTCTATATTGAGCAATATCACGACGTAGCTCAAGAGAGCTGTGTCTGCGTGTTCGCCCGCCGAGTTGTCAGATCCCGCGACGGTAGTCGTCATGGGTCGTGGGGCGCCCACGTGATCCGTAGATAGATCTGGATTGTCTTGCCTTGTCCTCCAATATATCCCGCAAGTCCGGCGCATTCCCCCGTGGCTTCACGCTTTTCGAGCGGTGTCGGGGTATGGTTCTGGCGAAGGGCCTAGATGTCTCTCTATCGCGGCCACGAGGTGGTCGGTCTGTCGTATTGTGCGCTGGTGATGAAGGTTTGTATGCTTCCTCCTCTAGTCGGGGAGCAACTTGCATTTTGGGTAGCTTTTGGAGGGGCGTTCGAGTTCATACTCTTCGGCTGCGAGGACCTCGGTCCATCTGTCGGCCAGCAGGTCTTGATCACCTTGAAGTTGTTCCTGCTTTTTCTTTAGGCTGTTCGCCGTGGCCATTAGCCTGCGTTTAAAACGCTCTTGTTCGACGGGATCCTCGGGCACGACGAATTCGTCGTCGTTGAGGCTTGCCTCGTCTCCGGAGGGAGGCATGTAATTTTCATCCTCCTCGTCTGCCGCTCTCTCTTGAGGGCTGGCTTCCCCGTCCTCCTGTGCTGAATCTTGCTGGAGGGGGTTGTCTTCGGCACTCTCTGCGGTGTTATTATCTCCGGTGCCGGAATCTCCATTCTTGCTGTGGCAGGATTTAGAGCGGCGCCGCTGATGTCGGCGCTTGGGCTGTTTCTTAGAGGAATCTGCCTCCGCTGCTTCTTCGCCGTCCCCATCCTTTGGGGTGTCCACCATGTATATGTCGATGACGAGGTGGTCTTCCAAAGGCTCAGAGGCGCTGGTTCTTGATCGTCTCCGCATCGCCGCCCATACCGCCGATGTCTTGAGTCGTAGTCTAGCATGTCGGTTAGATCGTCGGCAGTGGCTACAAAGTGGGTGGTGGGTGGGTTTTGAATTTCTTCGCCGTCCGCATCCCAACCATCCCGACCGCAGATCCGCCAGGCTCTCTCGATAACGAGAGGTACTTCAGTAATTCAGGATGTCGCCAAAGGGTGAGTGCCGAAGATGTCCGCAGCGGTGAACTCCATGATCGGCGCCCAATCGGATTCGATCGGCAGGGCGCAGGAGGTTGAGTCCGGCAAGGAGTCCGCACCTCGAGTCACGAGCTTTGCAAAGGACAAGGTCGGTATTCGCTCCATCGCCAGAAAGCGATTGCAGACCCGAGGCGGTGTCCAGCCACCGTCCTCGTCTGCGGTTGGCTCCGAGCTATGGGTCGGAGCGGATTTGTGTGTGGCCTCCAAGGTACTGTCCGGCGGCAGAGCTAGATCTTGCCCATCGTGACAGTGTGGCACGCTCGGCTGTGGCTCGAATCCATCAAAGATCAAATCTCCGCAGATGTCAGCCGTGAAGTTTAGGCTTCCAAATCTGACCTAATGGCCAGGGGCGTAGCTTTCGATCTGCTCCAGATGGCCAAGTGAATTGGCCCGCAGTGCAAAGCCGCCGAACACGAAGATCTGTCCGGGGAGAAAATTCTCACCCTGGACTGCGTTGTTATTGATTGAAGAAGCCATCAAGCCTATTGGTGACGGCACAGAGGAACTCGGTGAAAGCACCAATGTCGTGTCAAACCAGCGGATCTCGGGTAGGGGGTCCCGAACTGTGCGTCTAGGCGGATGGTAACAGGAGACAAGGGACACGATGTTTTTACCTGTGTTGGGCCCTCTCGATGGAGGTAAAACCCTACTCCCGCTTGATTGATATTGATGATATGGGTAGTACAAGAGTGGATCTACCACGAGATCAAGGAGGCTAAACCCTAGAAGCTAGCTTATGGTATGATTGTTGTAATGGTTGTTCATCCTACGGACTAAAACCCTCCGGTTTATATAGACACCGGAGAGGGCTAGGGTTACACAGAGTCGGTTACAATGGTAGGAGATCTACATATCCGTATCGCCAAGCTTGCCTTCCATGCCAAGGAAAGTCCCATCCGGACACAGGACGAAATCTTCAATCTTGTATCTTCATACTCTTGGAGTCCGGCCGATGATGATAGTCCGGCTATCCGGACACCCCCTAGTCCAGGACTCCCTCATTCACCAAAAGCTTCAGCAAGGAAGCCTCTGAGGATTGCACCACCTGAATCCATTGTGCAATCTGAGGACTTATCTCGTGTGTCCAAAAGGACCAAGAAGCCAATGCCCAAGAAGGCCACAGGACAACCACTGACACCATTCGTTGTGCTTCGCAACAAAGATGAAGCCATTGATCTTTCCAGTGATGAAGATCTTGCTGATGATGCTCTAGAAATGCTTATAAAGAGCAAGCAAGAAGCTGAAATCTTCAATGATGTGCCGCTCTTTGATGTTGATATTCTCAATAACTTCATCGATGAGTGGTTTGACAACCAGGAAATTAGTATTGATGATCTTCAGCTCCCAGTGGACATCAGCATCACCTTCCATGGTGCCATTGCTGGTGAATTGGCCTTGGCTCAGAAGATTGTTGAGTTGAAGAACAAGATTGATTATGAGAAGGCTCACTTCAAGAAGCACATGGACAAGCTCAGTGTGGATGATGTTCAAATCTTCAAGAAGATGTTGCGTGACCTCAAGGAGGAGTTCCACAAGAAATGCACAGAAGCTAAAGGTTCATGGCGGCGCATGAAGTATTTGGCTGAGAAATGTGTTCAAGCCCATAATGAAGCAGAGAAGCATAAAGCTCTTGGGCGGCCTGGCATTGACCCCAGGATGGCTGCCAAGAATAAGAAGACTGTTGAGACCCTCACTGCACCAAGGCGGCAAGAACCTCGCATTGTCTTCCCGGCCAGTATGACAGGCTCAAAGCCTAAGGTCCCCTCAGCAGCTTCTGAACTGAAGAAGACAAGAGAGGCTGAAGTTGAAGCCAAGAAGCACAAGCACAAGGACGCATCTGACAATGCTCCTTCCAAGAAGAAGCTGAAGACTAAGGAAACTAAGTCTTCAAAGAAAGAGCGTACTGCAGCCTCTCAGCCACTCTTTGTTGAACCCATCTCTATTGCTCCCCGTGCTACCACAAACCAAGAGTGTCCAGTTGTACTCCACTAGCCTGCTTCCATAGAGGCTCACAAAGAAGAGCAAGTTCCAGCTGTTGACCCCAACATAGCTGTAGACATTGGTCATGAAGACGATGTTGTGGATGATGAAGTTCTTCCTCAGCTAGAGCATCATTTGGTATCATCGCCTGCTCCTACGAGCAGCGAATACATCAGCATTGGTCGTCCATTGACGCCAATTGCTCAGGATGATTCATGGGCCATGTGCCCGCAAGAAGAAACCCCAGTTCGAGATACAACACCCCGTACTCCACCTGTGCAAGTCACCAGCCCACTTGTTAATGATGACAACTACATGGAGACCACACCATCACCAAAGGTGTCGCCCGTATTCCAACGGCTTCGCAAAGGCCTCAGGCCATCGGTCTCCATGTCTACCATCCCAGAAGAAGATTCACACCAATCTAGATCAGTGGCACGTCAAGTGTTCCCTGAAGAGAATCTTTCTGCGACGGTTCCTGAGTTTGAAGCCAAAGCTGTTGTAAGATATTCCAGCTGCATCAGCTGATGAAGAATCAAGAAGAGAAGAGAGTTGCTACACCCCCTGTCCCAGATCAAGTCATTCTCGAGGAGAATGTGACTGTGCAAGACCCTCCGGTCGTTGACCATATGGAGGTTGAGAATGTTGAGGCTGCCACAAACACTCCTGAAGCTAATGACCATGTCTTGGCTGATGATCGTGTGGATCCTGAAGCCAATGTTGTTCCTGAAGCTAATGAGAATCTTGAAGCTTCTACCATGCCGGTCCCCACTGACGGCACTGTTCCTCCCCCAAGGCCTCACACAATGGAGTTGGCTTACAACCGAGATATGGAGTTGGTCATCGTCATTTGGCTGTCCGGTACCACCACCGTGCCGCATCGCAATATGACTATCACGTGCAGCAGCGACCACCAGTGCAGAAGCCTAAGCCAAGACTGCCAAGACTTCCAGGTCCTGCTACATCTCCTGGATCCTTCAGTGTCAATAGCTTCAGAGTGCACAACACCTTCTTTGACAGTGATAAGAATCCCTACTCGAAGTCAAGGATCTCGTCAGATCGCTTCTGGAGCCACCAATGGCGCAACTACTACTCTTGTGTTATCTACAACCAAGAGCAAATTTTCCCTCACATGCGTCTTGACTGTGAAGCCATGGCTGGGCTCCCTTGTCTTGAGGAAGCTATGGATTGCTTTCGTGATGCTGGCCTTCTGGAATTTGTCACCGCCAAAGAGCACTGGAATGAAGAGCTTCTACTGCAGTTCTATGCTACTCTTCACATGTGTGGATACAACAGGGATCCGAAGACATGGACCCTTGAGTGGATGACAGGTGATGTGCAACATGAAGCTAAAGCTCAGGACATCAATGAGCTCACCTCCCTGCCCACTCCAGGTGAATTGTACGAACCTGGTTGTCAGCGCCACACAAAAGGACTGCAGAGCATTTTTCAGCGGCCTGACCCAATAAGAGTCAGATGCTCAGCATGATGAAGCCATTGCCTCGTGAAGTAGAATATCCAAAGGAATTCTTTGTCTAGGACCTCAAGTACTTGCCCCGTACAGTTTATCATATCCTGAGGCGTACTCTCTGGCCAATCAAGGGACATTCTTCTGTTGCCAAACTTGAAGGCGCCATGAAGAGTTTGGTTTTCTATATTGTCAATGGCATCAAGTTCAACTCCCAGGATTTCTTCATCAGACAACTTGCTGCATCTGGGATTGATCTTTTGGCTTGAAGTTTTATGCTCCATGGGTGATGCACCTAATCAAGCTTCATTCAATTGTCAACTATCAGCCTTCCGCACGTAACCATATGGTTTTCTTGCCTGAGGTTGATCTATCTGTTGAAGCCATCTACCCTGAGCCTACCAAGGAGCCAATATATCTTCACAATGCTGATCATCAAAGCTTCACGCAGCCAATTGAAGGAGTTCATGTTCCGAATGCTGCTGTTACTGCCTATCCGCTTGCTGGCAATGTGCGTCTGCCTCTCCGTGCTAATACCGAAGCCACTGCCAGTACAGTTGCACAAAGGCCTCGGAAGCGCTCTCGAGTCCTCAATGATCGAGAACTGCTTGTGGCCTTACACCAGAAGCATGACAAGCACCATGACTGGCTTAAGCGTCAAATGCATAGTATCTTGGTGGATGTCAATCGCATTCGCAATCTGGCTACCAAGAACTCTTTTTTGCCCATGAGAATGCTAGGCGGTCCTGGAAGAGCCTCACTCTGCTATGTTCGAAAGATGATCTTCAAGCAGATGGCTTCACCGAAAGCTTCAAGTTTGACTCCAGGCCTCCTCCTAATGCAAGTTGGCGCAGTACTCCCTCTCTTGAAGACTCTGAGTATTCATCTTCGGCTGCATCTGTTGTTGCCAATGTCGTCGATGAAGAAGACGAAGCCACTTCACCAACCATGTCTGCACTGCATATTGACACTGCACCAGGCCCCTCTGCACCACCAAACTCCAGCAATGACCCTGCTCCACCCTTTTCTCCTTCTGGGAACGAGTAGATGCTCTATGTCTTCAATCTATTTTGGTCATTACTGACAAAAGGGGGAGAAGCATATGAGTTGATAGTCTTCAAGCGGGTCCTTATGGGTGGCTGCATTATTTTTTGCCAAGTCTTACAACTCTCGTCTTTTGATACATTTGGTTCTCTGAGTTGTAACACTTAAACTTGATGGTCGCCTGCTACTTTATCTGCTATTCTGTGATGCGATGATAAACCCCGCATGAAGTCACTCTGCAGACGTCCATTTTCCATTATGCATATCATTATCTTCTTTACTTGCTTATATGCATATGCATTGTCTTCACATCTTGATGATGGCCTCCACAAAGCAAAACCTACCATGTGCATTTGCATTCAAATGCAAGTCATCTATATGCACATCTTCAGGGGGAGCCTCGTCATATGCATGAAGACAATACTCACAACACTAAACTTTCACATACTTTTATCCCCGTTGAAAACTTCAACCAGTTTGTCATCAATCACCAAAAAGGGGAAGATTGTAAGTGCATCTAGTGCCACCCCTAGTTGGTTTTGGAGTATTGATGACAAACTTGGTTGAGGGACTAATGTGTTTGTGAGAATTGCAGGATAACACAGGTAGTAGTCCCATATTGATTCGGTTTACCTACCAGAGATGACCCCTAAAAATGTGTGAAGACATTGAGGACAATGGTGGTCTGTGAAGACATTCACATTGAAGGCTATGACAGGAGAAGACATCGCGTGAAGACTATGGAGTGCGAAGACATAGTTGTTTCATAGTTTCCTTTTCTTCTTTGTTGAGTCATAGGAACCACCATACTGTTAAGTGGGGTCCAACTGAACAAAGTCAAAGTGACTGATGTGATGCTCAACCAAATCCTATGTCTTCTAGCAAACACAATGAGAGCAAATCTTATCCAGAGCTGGATAAGTCAGCTTGGCTTGTAGCCCAAGCTAAGCTGCCGCGTGTGTTTGAAATCTGACTGTTGGTCACGTGTCAGTTCCTTAGTGACCCAGGGTCATTTTGGACAAATCAGGTCGGGTTGCCTCCTGGCTATAAATAGCCCACCCCCTACACCATAAATTGGTGGCTGCTAAGAGTTAGTGCATGGCTTTTGTTGTTTGAGAGCAACCCACCTCTGAAGCCTTTGCGAGAGAATCCTTCCGAGGACAAAGCCCAAAACACCCAGAGCGAAAGAGTGTTAGGCATCACTGAAGTCTTTCTATCTGCGTGATCTGAAGACTTATTACACTTGAGGACTGTGAATCCTCCAGTCAGTTAGGCGTCGCGTTATGAGCATCCAAGAGTCATTGTGGACTGCCAGTGAACAAAGTCTGTGAAGGTTTGGAAGTCTCCCTTGAAGACTTACCAGAGTGATTGGGCGAGGACTAAGTGTTCTTAGCTCAAGGGGAATAAGGTGAAGACACGGTCTTCTGAGTTGAATCTCAGCCTCCCTAACCATACATATAGTTGTCACAGCAACTGGAACTGGTCAAAAAAAATCCCTTGTCCTCTCCGAGTAACTGTTTCTATCCTACCTCTCTCACCTTACTTACATTTTGTCTTCGTGAAGTCTTTGCCTACTTGCCTGATCTGATTGACTTCACTGTGTGAAGACTGTTGTCTGTTTGGCTTCATACCATCTTCCATCCTGATCCATATTACCTAGCTGCTCATAGTCTTCGTGCTTCACTATGTTGCTTGCTTGACTATGGATTGTCTAGTGTAGTCTACCTTCCGCTGCATATCAATACATTCATTTCTATTGTTTGTCTTCAAAACACCCCTATTGTGAAGACTTTCATAAAAATCGCCTATTCACCCCCCCCCCTCTACTCGAATACTAGCACTTTCAAGTATTACCGAGAGGGCCCAGAGATACTTCTCCGAAACACGGAGTGACAAATCCTAATCTCGATCTATGCCAACCCAACAAACACCTTCGGAGACACTAGTAGAGCACCTTTATAATCACCCATTTACGTTGTGACGTTTGGTAGCACACAAAGTGTTCCTCCGGTATTCGGGAGTTGCATAATCTCATAGTCTGAGGAACTTGTATAAGTCATGAAGAAAGCAGTAGCAATGAAACTGACACGATCGTAATGCTAAGCTAACGGATGGGTCATGTCCATCACATCATTCTCCTAATGATGTGATCCCGTTCATCAAATGACAAAACATGTCTATGGTTAGGAAACATAACCATCTTTGATTAACGAGCTAGTCAAGTAGAGGCATACTAGGGACTATATGTTTTGTCTATGTATTCACACATGTATTAAGTTTCCGGTTAATATAGTTCTAGCATGAATAATAAACATTTATCATGAATTAAGGAAATAAATAATAACTTTATTATTGCCTCTAGGGAATATTTCCTTCAAAGAGGTCAACAGAGTCATTCCACGCCACCGCGGGACATCTTCTTCCTCGAGCCGCCATAGTTGTTGCACATCACCGAGCTAGGGTACGTGTAGTTCGTACTCGAACTTCCATCCGTCATGATTCGAGTTCGTCCGCGGTTAATTTTTTCCGATTTTACCGCATATTGTAGATCTAAGTTTTTACCTTTCTAGTGCGGATGTCGTTGGTAGTTTTTCATCATATCCAAATGTGTCAGATCTAGGGTTTGGGTTATCTTTCGCTCGAATGATATACCTAGCTCACTGTCTAGTATTTCTTCAGACCTACTATCTCGATCTATATGTTTCATTCATTCCAAACATCTCACAAAGTCTGTATCTGGTTCTTCCTCAAAAATGTTTTGTTCGATAAAACTTTCGCTGTGAGCATTTGTGACCTTGTCCCCATTTTCCCTCGTACCTATTCTCTTTCACAGGTAAATGCAGTCTATTGAAGATTC
Organism: Aegilops speltoides; assembly: GCA_021437245.1. Taxonomy (NCBI): domain Eukaryota; kingdom Viridiplantae; phylum Streptophyta; class Magnoliopsida; order Poales; family Poaceae; genus Aegilops; species Aegilops speltoides. Next base: position 314,202,360 of record CM038143.1, read on the forward strand.
TGCCAAGGTACACAATATGGCTGATGATGAAGAAGCTTACATGGGAACAACTGATGAATCAAAAGCACGAAATGCAAAGGGCCCAATGGTAGGCCCGTCCTGTAGCAAAAGAAAAAGAGCCGAACAGAATGCAGATGAGCAAGAAGCAGATGCTCCAAAGAAAAGGAAAGGTGGTAGGCAACCTCTGAAGAATACAGCTGACCTTGTCTCTCATGATGAATATAACATAGTTCCTAGAGAAGATTCAACTCAAAGAGAAGGATGTGTGCAAAAGATTTGGCGTCACTGGGTAAGGAAGTGGTTTAACTACAAGATGGTTCACCCTTGGTATGTCAAGAACTTTGCTTTCCATCCCCCATGGGGTGACTGTCGCGAGATTGGGCTCATACGGTAGGTGAACCCCAGCAAAGGCCTCCACCACCTCCTAATGCTCATGAGTCATCCACCATGACTCCTGATTCTTATCCTGAAGAAAAGGCACAGCGCCTCAAGAATGCTGAAAAGCGAGCCAAGAAAGCCACAAAAGATCAGGCCAAGGAAGAAGAATATCATCGTCTCATCAAATCAGACATGAAAAATGTTGAAGGAAAAGCTGATGACGTACGAAGAACAAGCATGATACAAGTTCTGCTACTCTAAAGAAAAAGAGTGCTTCGAGGAAAAGGCCATCTAAGCCAGCTGAACATGAAAGTGACTCTTCTGATCAAGATGATCCTCCGCTCACCCAAGAAGAAATTGAAGCAACTCTCTCCGAACAAGTGGATGGCACTACATCCACTATTCTGCTTGACCTTCATGCAAGTGCAGTCCCAGTTGCACCTCCGAAGAAGAATCCTTTGAAGAGAAAGACCCCTGCAACCACAGTCACTATGGTTGACAAAGTGAACACATAACCTCATCCTGATGTAATTAACTTGCAATATTTGGTGGTTGTAGCCCCAGTTGGCACAACTAAGCCAGGAGAACATCCGTCGAAGCAAAAGGTGAAGCAGATCAAAGGCCCTCCTACCAAGCAAAAGGTCCCAAGCACTGATGTTGTGAAAGAAAAGGATGCACAATTTGCTCCAAAACTGACTCAACCTTTGGCTTCTATGCCTCCGACCGAGCAAAATGTGGCTCCGACTGCTCCTACTGCTCACACTGCTGCACAGACTCAAGCTGACTCTGATGGTCCTCATTACTTCAGTCATACTTTCATCATGGTGCAGCTGGACAGATTTGTCGAAGATTTGTTTAATGGAGAAGTGGCATCTTTGCTAATTCCCTCTGAAGTAATTTCTCAAGCGTCTGAACTAATCCAGGATATGAGAAATGATTCGGTTGAGATCAATGTGTAGGATCGAAAGTATGTCTAGAGGGGGGGTGATTAGACTACTTGACCAAACAAAAACTTAACATTTTCCCAATTTTAGTTCTTGGCAGATTTAACAATTTAGAACAAGTCAAGCATCTTAACACAATTCAAGCAAGCATGCAAAGAGTATATAAGCAGCGGAAAGTAAAGCATGCAACTTGCAAGAATTTAAAGGGATGGGTTTGGAGAGTGCAAACACAATAGGAGACACGGATGTTTTTGTCGTGGTTCTGATAGGTGGTGCTATCTACATCCACGTTGATGGAGACTTCAACCCACGAAGGGTAATGGTTGCGCGAGTACACAGAGGGCTCCACCCACGAAGGGTCCACGAAGAAGCAACCTTGTCTATCCCACCATGGACATCACCCACGAAGGACTTGCCTCACTAGGGTAGATCTTCATGAAGTAGGCGATCTCCTTGCCCTTAAAAACTCCTTGGTTCACTCCACAATCTTGTTGGAGGCTCTCAAGTGACACCTAACCAATCAAGGAGACACCTCTCTCCAAAAGGTAATAGATGGTGTGTTGATGATGAACTCCTTGCTCTTGTGCTTCAAATGATAGTCTCCCCAACACTCAACTCACTCTCATAGGATTGGATTTGGTGGAAACATGATTTGAGTGGAAAGCAACTTGGGGAATGCTAGAGATCAAGATTCATATGGTTGGATTGGAATATCTTGGTCTCAACACATGAGTAGGTGGCTCTCTCTCGGAGAATGAGTAGTGGAAGTGTAGGCACGTTCTGATGGCTTCCCTTACGAATGAGGAGAGGGTGGAGGGGTATATATAGCCTCCACACAAAATCTAACTGTTACACACAATATACCAAACTCGGTGGGACCGAATCAGGAAACTCGGTTGGACCGATTTAGTACATATGTGACCGTTAGGCAATTTTGGTGGGACCGACATGTCAACTTGGTGGGACCGATATCATTAGGGTTAGGGCATAACATAATCTTGGTTTGACCGATTACGCAAACTTGGTTGGCTGACTTTGGTAATAAGCTAACCAGAGAGTTGGTCAAGCAAACTCGGTGGGACCGATTCGCTCGTCTCGGTGGATCCGAAGCGTTATGAAAGGGAAACAGAGAGTTTGCATTGCAGAGTCAGTGGGACCGATCGCTCATCTCGGTTAGACCGAAACGTTACAAAGGGAAACAGAGAGTTTGCAACCCCATCTCGGTGAAACCGAGATCCCTATCGGTGAGACCGAAATGACTAGGGTTTCTGGCAATGGCTATGTCAAATGAACTCGGTGGCACCGGATGGATCAAATCGGTGGGGCCGAGTTTGACTTTTGGTTTGGGACATATGTGGATATGAGAAAGTGGTTAAGGGCTTTTGGAGCATATCACTAAGCATTTTAAGCAAGCAAGCCATTAAGCAACACCTCATCCCCTTTTAATAGTATTGGCTTTCCTATAGACTCAATGTGATCTTGGATCACAAAAATAGAAAATGTAGAGTCTTGGGCTATAGAGCTTGAGCCAATCTTTTGTCCTTAGCATTTTGAGGGGTCCACAATCCTTATCCATGCCATGCCAATCATTGAACTTTCCTGAAATGTTTATCTTGAAATGGCATTAGTTCAATGAGCTATATGTTGTTAATCATTACCAAAACCACCCAGGGATAGTTGCACTTTCAATCTCCCCGTTTTTGGTAACTGATGACAACATATAGATCAAAGCTTCAACAAATGATAATAAGATTGAAATACATCGTCGCTTTGAGAAGTATGTGACAAACAAGAGCTCCCCCTAAAGTTGTGCATTATTTAAATTTGCTTTGGACTGCAAATGCACAATGTGTTAGGATCATGGGTTACTCTTCCATGTCACATACATCTTAGTGGAGCGCTCAAAATGATAACAATTGAAAACATACACTCATCACCAAGCAAAGTGAATGATCATAACTCGATATAAGAGATAATATCATTCAAGCACACATTAAAGTAGCATATGATCAAACACATGATCATCCAAGTATCTCACAAAAGGCATAGTGTATCAAGCAAACACACAATAAAGTTCAAGCAAATAAAGTGCAAAGAGAGACAAAACAACACTCTCTCTCTCGAAGACTATGATCTATACATATTTCTCCCCTTTGGCAACAAGTTACCAAAAAGTTAAAAATATGCATAGTGCTATGTGTCTCTCAGGCTTGGTCTTCATGACGTGGTGTAGAGATGACTCCAAGGACGAAAGCTTCTGTAGATGTACCTGGAGCTGGTGCAGTGGCTGCTGGAGCTGGTGGCACTAGAGTTGTGGCTGCTGGTGCAGATGTAGTGGCTCTTGTATCTAGAACAATCACTGCAGCAAACCTCCAACTTCTTGGCACTCTTGTGAAAGATTCTCTAGTAGACTTGCCTTTCTTCTCCTCCACTTCCTCCTGGAATTGCTCAACTACTGACTGAATCTCAGTGACTTTGACATCAAGATCATAGAATTTTTGCTCAATGATCATCTCCAAACTCTCCTGATTTTGAGTCAGGGTGGCCAAGCCCTTCTCAATCCTCAAGGTGGATTGGATCAGATATCCAAGCTGATCTTGCTTACTCTTCAAGAACACCTGAGATGCCTCTTCAGCACTTGGCATCTTTGCAGCTTTCTCTGCCCTTGCCTTCTCTCTCTTCTCATGTGCTTGCATTGAGGATGGATCTTCCTCATTCATGAAAACAATGTTATCCTCAATATCTGGCCTGAGGGGTAAATGCTCCTTGTCCAACAGATATGTGCTTGTTCCCATCTTGGAGTTAATGAGGACCTGAATTTGTGGAGCATACCCACAAGACCTCTTCTGATCTGCAGTTGTCCTCTTGATTGTTTCCACAATCAGACTCATCAGTTTGAACTTCTGAGGAACATCAAATATGTGCAGCAAGTTTATGGAGTGTCCTCTTATCATTCTGTGATCTCCAGACTTGGGCAAAAGAGTGTGCCTCAAGATGGTATTGATTGTAGGCAGGCCCGACAGTAAGTACTTCACTGAGCCAAACTTGTGAGTCTCCAGGTCAGATCAGGAATCTCCTTGTACATGCTTGCCATAGAGTTATGGTCTTTCTTCTTCTTGGCATACACATCCAAGTCATCTTCATGAGCTTCTGGGGCATTGATCAATCTGGCCCATTCATCAACAGTGGATTGGTACCTTGTACCTTCAGACATCCATACAATTCTGCCATCTGGATAAAAGTGAGCAGTGGAGTAAAATTGCATGATTAGCTCATCATTCCACTTTGTGAGCTTTTGGCCAACAAACTTGTCCACTTCACAAGCCTTGAAGCTATCAAAGACACCTCAGAAGTGATCTTCATTTTCTCTAATGTAGGTCCAGTCAACCCATCTCATGTCACATACTATGGGCTTCTTATCAAGTAGAATAGTCTCATAGAAATCTTGTTGTTCCTTTGTGTGGAAACTATAGTCCACAACAGTTCTCCTCCTTACAGCATATGGGTCATTCTTCCTCCACTGTCTCAGACCTGCATCCTTCCTAATCCTACAGGATGTGCACCATTGTGGTTTGGAATCTTTGGCTTGAGCTTCCTTAGCACTTGGGCTTCAGCTTCCTCTTCTTCAACTTCAGGCACCGGGGCCTTGTTCTTCTCCTCAGCAGGAATGTTCCTTGTACTCCTCTTAGGTGCAGTCTTGGTGGCTGGAGCAGCACCTTTGGGAGCAGTTTTGGGCTTAGCGGTAGCCCTTGACTTAATAGCATCTCCCATGAGCTTTTGTGCATTAGTTGCTGGAGCAGCATCCTCTTCTTCTTCATTATCAGATCTCACCATAGTGGGCTTTCCAAGTACTTTAGCAATTGTGGTTCTTTCCCTCTTCTTCTTCTTGTCCTCACCAGCTACCTCTTCTTCAGGTTCAATTGTGAACTTCATGGTTTCTCCTGTGGCAACTTTTCTTGGCTTTGATGTAGGCACTCTCCTTGCTGGTGCCTTTCTGTTCATGCCTGGCTTTGTTGATGCAACACTGCCACACTCTTTCTTCACCACCTTCTTCTTGGAAGTGGCCTCATCCTCAGCTACTACATAGTCTTCATCCTCTGAATCTGGAGTTCTCTTCTTCCTTGCTCTAGTAGCTGCCTTGGGCAAGTTACTAGGTGTGCTCCTGCTGCCCTCATCATAGCTGCTAGAGGGACTAGTGCCCTCACTCAACTGCTCTTGCTATTCAGACCTGTTCTGGCTGTCACTCTGGTCAGACATCTTGCAGGCAAACTGTTAGCAGACCCTGTGAATAGGTTGTAGATGAGGTAGAGTAGATGAGCATCACAAAGTACAGAGGTTTTTGCAAAACAAATTGAGTCAAAAACTTAGTTTTAGTTCTCTACAGAAGTGATCTCAGGGCTACCGAATTGACAAACTCGGTGATACCGAAGCAACACTTGGAATCTAAACTAGTAAACTCGGTTGGACCGAGTCACAGTTTGGTGGCACCGAGATTGCTAGGGTTTCACAGAATCTTGACCTTGGTTACACCGATTTGCAATTTTCGGTCAGACCGAAAAGTGCATGTGCAATGGCCTAAGCCGAATCGGTGAGACCGATTTCTACAGTTCGGTCGGTCCGAGATGAGTTCTGCGGAGAGCTAACCCTAAAATTTTTGAATCAATCTAGACCTAAGGAAGATTTAGCTGGATAGATTAATCTCATTCGTGGCAAGAAGCATGGCATTGTCCTTGTGCTAGGAATCGGAGTTAAAGAGATAGCACAAGGGGTCGAACACGTACCCTAGAACGGCGAGTGTTCACTACCGCGGCGATGGCAGAGCAGAATCCATCGACGGCAGCAGAATCCAATGGCAGGAGGTCGTTAGCGGCAAGGAGACAATCCGGAGACCTGATGAGGCAGAGCAGGACACGCACGGGCTGAGAGGATTTGAAGTAATTTCCAAAATCTCACCCGTCGGTATTTATATCCCGACCCTGTCGGTGTGACCAAGTGGAACAACTCGGTGGCACCGAGATTGCAGAATCGCAAGCAGTTGCTGCAACTCGGTGTGACCGAAGTGTTCAAATCGGTTGCAATGAGATGAAAACCTAGATCAACTTAGTGAAGTCGGTTTGACCGAAATGGATATCTCGGTCAGACCGAAATGCACAAAGAGGTTTTGGAAGTTTAAGTCTATGACGAATCAGGGACTCCGAGTGCTCCTCACACAGAGTGGTTTGAATCTGACTTGATCAAACTTTGTGATGTAGCATGAATAGAGTTCGAGACAAGAAAGACATAGATAGCTAAAGAAGGTTCTTAGGCATTCTTGTTGAAAGGATCGATATGGTTGATTAGAGGGGGGTGAATAGGCAACTAACAATTTTTAAGCTTTTCTTTACCAAATTAAACTTTGCGACAAAATAGATTGTCTAGATGTGCAACTAAGTGAGCAACCTATATGATGCAATAACAACTAGCACATAAGCAAGGAAGAGATACAACACAAGTAGCCTTGCAAAAGTAAAGGCACGAAATAACCAAGAGTGGAGCCGGTGGAGACGAGGATGTGTTACCGAAGTTCCTTCCTTTTAAAGGGAAGTACGTCTCCGTTAGAGCGGTGTGGAGGCACAATGCTCCCAAGAAGCCACTAGGGCCATCAGATTCTCCTCACGCCTCACACAATGTGAGATACCGTGATTCCACTATTGGTGCCCTTGAAGGCGGCGACCGAACCTTTACAAACAAGGTTGGGGCAATCTCCACAACAATTGGAGGCTCCCAACACCACCACGAAGCTTCACCATAATGGAGTACGGATTTGAGGTGACCTCAACCGTCTAGGGTGCTCAAACACCCAAGAGTAACAAGATCCGCAAGGGATAAGTGGGGGGAATCGAATATCTCTTGGTAGAAGTGTAGATCGGGCCCTTGTCACCCAATCCCGAGCAAATCAACAAGTTTGATTGGCTAGGGAGAGAGATCGGGCGAAAATGGAGCTTAGAGCAACAATGGAGCTTAGAGGTGGAAGAGGTAGTCAACTAGAGGTAGAAGACGCCCCTTATATAGTCATGGGAAAAATCCAACCGTTATCCACATGTTCAGCTCCGCGACACGCGGTACTACAAGACCGGTAGCGGTACTATCAAGATGTCGTCGCGGCGGTACTACCGTGGCGGACCACGGTACTACCGCGACAAAGAAGAGAGGTGGGACTTGCTCGACCAGGTGCAAGATTACCGCCAGCGGTACTATCGCTCCCCTTGCGGTACTACCGCAAGGCAGGAAGTCAATGCTCATAAGAGCGCGGATGAAATAAATTACATCCGTGCCTACTTCCTCTGAAAATGAGGTGGTACAAAAATCCGACGCGGTACTATCGCGCACGAGGCGCGGTACTACCGTTGAGGCGCGGATGTAAAAAATTACATCCGCTCCTACTACCGTGACGCGGCGGTACTAGGTAGGAGGGCCACGGTACTATGACTCCTGGGAAGCGGATACCGTGGGCTCCCGCCGTACTACCGCGTTGGGCGAGCGGTACTACCGTGGGGGGCGCGGATGTAAAAAATTACATCCGCCCCTACTACCGTACCGGAGCGGCACTAAGCCTGGGAGCCACGGTACTAACGCTCCAGAGGAGCGGTACTACCGTGACCACAGCGGTACTACCGCTAGTACTTGCGGTACTACCGCAAGTACAGCAGTAGCCGTCAGATTTCGACACAACAAAGATAATGAAGAGATGCTATAAAGTGCAAGGAAAGGTAGGACAAGTGTACGTGTTGATTCCACCCAAACCTTTCCGACGCGGACCCCCTCTTAATAGTACGGCTCTCCTACGACTCAAATCTACCAAAGAGAAACGTAGAACAACGCCGACTTCAATAGTCTCCGAGGGGCACCGAATCGTCTCGTGCCTAGTGATGAAGTATCTGAGAAACTCAAGGCACACGATTAGTCCGCAAAAGCATTGTCATCAATCACCAAAACACCTAAGGGATAAATATGCCCTTACAATCTCCCCCTTTTTGGTGGATTGATGACAACACGGGATTTGCACATAGATAAGATAATTTTGAGCAAGGGCAAACCCCACCTCTCTAAAATATTGACGGGCTCCCCCTAGATGTGTGCAATCTAGATGAATGCTTTGGACTGCATAGCACACAAACTAGGATCAACACTCCCCCTATATTTTAGAGACCAAGGCATGATAATTAACATCAAAGAGAACATAGCATAAAGATAGCACAATATATCGCAAGCTCGCTAGGATAGATAGAGTGCATATGTCTTACACCATAAGAAGTAAAGCAACCGAGGTTCAAACGAGAAAGCAGCAAATAGTTCGACCGAGAAAGCAACAAACACACGACACACACGACTCGCAAATCCCTACACTCTCTCCCCCTTTGGCATCGAGACGCCAAAAAGGCGGAGAGGACACCTACACACAAGCGGTGGCTCAAGCAGGGAACTCGTCCCAACCCTCTCCGTCGGTCTCCTCAGCAGCAGGGATGGTCTCCTCGACGTCCTCCTCAGAATCAGTCCACCTATAGCCTTGCTTCTCCATCCACTCAGCCTCTGGAGTGATGCGCCTCGCACTCCACCCCAGACACTTCCTCACCATAGAGCTGCAAGATCTTCTTGTCCCTGCTACGACTCTCCTTGGACGCCACGTGAGTCCTGTACTGCCCCTTGGCTTGCATGCAGAAAAGAGTCTTCATCTTGTCCTTCAGCTTCTTGATACATGATGGCATAGTGGAACTCTGAGAAGGCCTAGCAGCATGGCCCTCAGCAACATCCTCGGCGCCAGCATCCTCCTCATCAACAGCAGCCCTAGCAGCAGTCGCCTCGGCATGAGTAGTGGTGTTGTCCCAGTTGGGTTTGATACGCAGACAGATGGGATCATGGCAAATCCAGTCTGGAGCAAGGAACTCCTCACCAGGGAACATCTTCTCCCAAGTCTTTGAGATCAGCAGAAACAGATAGGGCCCATAGATAGGCACCTTGCGGTTGAACACTGCAAACCGAAGCTCACACCACATGATGTGTGAGATATCAAGTGGTTGAGACTGAGTCGAACGAGCCTCCCCGCAAATGAGCATCATATCTGTAGGATCGAAGAAGGTGAGAGTGTCTAGAGGGGGGTGATTAGACTACTCGACAAGATAAAAATTATGCCTTTTGACAAAGACAAGTTTTTGGCAGATTTTGCATAACACTCAAGTCAAGTAGCATACTACACATGCAGTTCTAGAGTATGGGCAGCGGAAAGTAGATTGCACAAGTAGTAAAGAGAAGTGGAGAAGATCAAACGCAATTTGGAGACGCGGTGATTTTTCTCGTGGTTCCGATAGGTGGTGCTATCGTCAATCCACGTTGATGGAGACTTCAACCCACGGAGGGTAACGGCTGCGAGAGTCCACGGAGGGCTCCACCCACGAAGGGTCCACGAAGAAGCAACCTTGTCTATGCCATCATGGCCTACGCCCACGGAGGGCTAGCCTTACTCGGGGTAGATCTTCACGAAGTAGGCGATCTCCTTGCCCTTACAAACTTCTTGGTTCAACTCCACATCTCGACGGAGGCTCCCAAGCGACACCTAACCAATCTAGGAGGCACCACCCTCCAAAAGGTAATAGATGGTGTTGATGATGATGAACTCCTTGCTCTTGTGCTTCAAATGATAATCTCCCCAACACTCAACTCTCCTCACTGATTTGGCTGTGGTGGAAGAAAGGATTGAGTGGAAAGCAACTTGGGAAGGCTAGAGATCAAGTTTCATATGGTGGGAGTGGAGCTACTTGATCTCAACACAAGGGTAGGTAGTTTTCTTCTCAGAAATGTAAGGTAGGAGTGGTAGTTCTTTCTGATGGCTCTCTCCACGAGTGAAGAGGGGGTGGAGGGGTATTTATAGCCTCCACACAAAATCCAACCGTTACACACATTTGACCAATCTCGGTGGGACCGAAGTTGACAACTCGGTGAGACCGAAAGTTCAAATCATGTGAACGTTGGGATTTTCGGTGGGACCGAAAATACAATCTCGGTTAGTCCGATTCGTCCAAAGACAAGAGCTTGCCAATCTCGGTGGGACCGACTTCATCATCTCGGTGACACCGATTTGATGACAGAAGGTTACAGAAGCTTGGCAACTCAAGTTTCGGTGAGACCGAGTTCAGAATCGGAAAATCCGAAATTTCTAGGGTTTGGCTTTATGGCTGAGGTGGTTCATCTCGGTGTGACTGAGTTTAGGAAATCGGTGGGACCGAGATTACTTATGAGTGTATATTTGTAGTGAGAGTTGCTGATAGTTTAGGAGATGTATCACTAAGCACTTTGAGCAACCAGATCATTAACATAACCTCATCCCCTTTTAATAGTATTGGCTTTCCTATGGACTCAATGTGATCTTGGATCACTAAACCAAAAATGGAGTCTTGAGCTTTTGCCAATGCTTGCCTTAGCATTTTGAGGGGTCCACCTCTTCAGTCCTTTTGCCATGCCAATGTGATTGACCTTCCTGAAACATACTTGATAAAAGTATTAGTCCAACCACAAAGTATGTTGTCATTAATTACCAAAACCACCCAGGGAGCAAATGTGCTTTCAATATCCCCTTTTGGTAATTGATGGCAACACACAAAACAAGACATCAAAGCTATCTTGAAAGAAAGACAGAATTATCACTAAAGCTTTGACAAACATGTAGTACACAGGCTCCCCTACAAGTGTGCAAGATTTTCATAGATTATGGTTTTGGACTACCACAGCACACAAGAGAGAAATGCAAGATGTGCTACATGCAGCTTGGCTATATGCATCGAGCAGATGAAAAGAAGTGAGTGATAATGCATATGTGCATGGTGATTTCTTGCAAACAAGTATTCACAAGCAAGTCACCATCATGCACATTCTGCAAGGTGCATATACTTACCTTGAGGTTCCTTGGCATTGTACCTGAAGAAATAAACTTGGGAAAACAAGGTTAGATAACACAAGAGTATTTCTTCAACCAACAGCAAGAACATCAAGAGTACCAAGCCAGGGATGACATGTATAAAGAGTGTCTCATATTGAGCACAAACTTGAATCAGCAAACATGTCTCTGAAAACTAAAAGATTTTCAATGAAATCTGAGAGATTTTGCTTTCCATAAGATATCAATTGTGAGGGTTCCTCTCCCTTTGATCAAGGGGTTTGATGGAAAGAGCAAAATCAAAAGAATGATGCCAAATGTAATATCCAATGTGGAACACGGCAAAGCTTTGATGTGATTCTCTCCCCCTTAAGGTAAGATTGCTCTTCTTCTCCCCCTAAATCTTCTCTTCTCCCCTTATCTCCCCCTAAATCTTCTCCCCCTTTGACATCAAGTGCCGAAAAGGACAGCAGACTAGGAAGGTCTGGGAAGATGGAGGGAAAGAAGTGGGATCCTTAAGAATCACAACTGGGCAATAAGAAATATGCAAAGAAAATCATTGAGTGGAGCTGCAGAAGATGATATCCTGAAAGAAAATCGGTGACACCGAATTAGATGGATCGGTGGGTCCGAAAGTCAGGGACTTAGGGCAGATCCTTTTCGGTCAGACCGAAATTTTTAAGTCGGTGACGCCGAGTTTAATTCCAAGGAAATACAGAAATAATTCAGCTCACTTTGCAAGGAATGTTTCAAGGGATTTGCAATGAATTTGTAGATGATTTACAAGGAATTGATCAGAGCCAAACGGATATTCACAAAGACAGAAGAATAGAAACGAAAAAGATTCCTAGATGAAGTTTTTTTTTAAAGAAAACTCAATGAGAGAACATAAGAGAAAACAAAAACAAAACACTCCAAAACATATGTACTTCATCTAGATAGGGGTCGGCGACTAGGTCACCTATGTTTGAGTATTTTGACTTAGGAGTCAAATGAGAACATTTGATCATAGGTCATACTCATCGTTTAAGCTCAAAATGGGGTTGCCATTTTTCGATTAAGCATTTGATGTGATCACATCTTATGAAGCTGCTTGTACTCATGTCTTTGAGCACGGCTCCTTAAAGATGTGAAGAACATACCTTGGGCTTGTTGTTGCTTTGCTCATGTAGGTGAACTTGATGTAGGTGCTCATAGATTGTGAAGTTGGAGCACCATTTCCACTTGTGTAGTTCATCTACCTACATGGGTTAGGCAAGCAAGGAAATACTCAAGAATATCCAAGATGACAAGAGTGAAATACTAGATGTATAAGGTGTCAAAAAGGATATGTGGAATTTTGTTCCTTGAACTCAACATCCCAAAGGGCTAGATACTTGGTCAATGACAGGATTACTCAAGATTTGAGTGTGTGGTAATCTTGTGGAATCTAGATCATCCAAGTACCTGCAAGGAGTTAGATGCAATACAAGGAGGCAAATGTGTCCAAGACATATGATCATCATCATAAGAGAAATATCAAGGACTAGTCAAGTAGGCTCAAGCCTTGCATGCATCAATGGAGTTTTCACTCCAAGTTTGAAGCATCAATGATGTTCAACTCACTCCTTGCTTACAAAACACCTTCTCATCAAGCGGTTTTGTAAAGATATCAGCAAGTTGTTTGTCAGTTCGAACATGCTTAAGATTGATGTCACCCTTGGCAATGTGATCACGAATAAAATGGTGACGAACTTCAATATGTTTCGTTCGAGAGTGTTGCATGGGATTGTGTCCAATCTTAATCGCACTATCATTGTCACAAAGCAAGGGAACATGTCTCACATGTATCCCATAATCCTTAAGCGTTTGTGTCATCCATAGCAACTGAGCACAACATGATCCAGCAGCAATATATTCTCGCTTGGAAGGATAAAGATACCGAATTTTGTTTCTTGGAGGACCAAGATACAAGGGATCGACCAAGGAATTGACACGTACCCGAAGTTGACTTTTTATCAACCCTGTCACCGGTATAGTCCGAGTCGGAATAGCCAACAAGATCGAAAGAGGCCCTCTTAGGATACCAAATGCCAAAGTTAGGTGTGTGTATCAAATATCTCACAATTCTTTTAACAGCTTTAAGATGACATTCTTTCGGGGCTGCTTGATATCGAGCACACATGCATACACTCAACATTATGTCAGGACGAGAAGCACAGAGATATAGTAGAGAACCAATCATAGATCGGTAAACCTTTTGATCAACGGGTTCTCCATCTTTTGTCAAGTCATTATGTCCACTAGTAGGCATGGGGGTTCTCATACCTTTGCTTTCTTGCATGTTGAACTTCTTGAAGAGATCCTTGGTGTACTTTGTTTGTGAGACAAAGGTACCCTCCTTAGATTGCTTGATTTGCAACCCAAGGAAGAATTTGAGTTCACTCATCATGGACATCTCATACTTCTCCAACATGAGCTTTCCAAACTTCTCGCTAAAGTGAGGGTTAGTTGAACCAAAGATAATATCATCAACATATATTTGGCACACAAATAGTTCACCATCAACCCTTTTCGTGAATAGCATTGAGTCTATTTTTCCAATCTCAAAGCCTTTTTCAAGAAGAAAGCTAGTCAAGCATTTGTACCAAGCTCTAGGAGCTTGTTTAAGACCATAAAGAGCTTTGTGCAACTTGTAAACATGATTAGGCTTTTTAGGATTCACAACCGGAGGTTGTTTCACAAATACTTCCTCCTCAATTTCACCATTTAGGAAAGCACTTTTGATATCCATTTGATAGAGAGTAATATCATGGTGATTGGCATAAGCAAGAAGAATGCGAATAGACTCAAGTCTAGCAACGGGGGCATAGGTCTCACCATAGTCCATACCTTCGACTTGTGTGTAACCTTGAGCTACGAGACGAGCCTTGTTGCGGATGACTTGTCCATCTTCATCTTGCTTGTTCCGAAACACCCATTTGGTTCCAATGACGTTTTGATCATCCTTGGGCTTTCTACCAAAGTCCATACATTGTTCCTCTCGGTTGTGTAGCTCTTCGTGCATAGTGTTCACCCAATCCGGTCTTCAAGTGCTTCTTCTACCTTCATAGGTTCAAGACTAGAGATAAATGAGTAATGCTCACAAAAGTTAGCTAAGCGAGTTTTAGAGCGAGTAATTCTCCTGAGTCGATGTCGCTCATCATTTGTTCCACGGGATGATTTTTCTTGACTCTTGCTCGGACTCGGGATAGCTTTTGTTGTGGTTGTGGCTGAGCTTCCTCATCATCCTCATCTTCCTCTTCTTCTTCATTGTTGTTGGTGTTGTCTTGAGGCGGTGGAGAAGGAGGTTGTGGTGGATCTTCTTGTTGCACATCCTCATCTTGGTGAGTTCCACTTGTGGAGGCCTCCATGTTGCCTTGAGGTTCATCTTGCCGTGAGGTAGGGGCTCCACATATGTAGATGAGGTACTCTCCTTCACTTCCATGGGACGAATCTTTCCAATAGATAAATCTTGAATGGCTTCCGATGGGTCCTTATCTCCTACATCAATAGGCATTTGCTCTACTTATGAGCTATTAGATTCATCAAACTTCACATCTACCGCCTCTTCAACCTTTTGGGTGAAATTATTGTAGACACGGTAGGTGTGGGAGTTTGATCCATAACCGAGGAAAAAGCCTTCATGAGTTTTAGGAGCAAATTTAGACCGACGATGCTTATCAAGGATATAGCATTTTGAACCAAAGACACGAAAGTATCCCACTTGGGGTTTGTTACCGGTGAGGAGCTCGTATGATGTCTTGCCGAGAAGCTTATGAAGATAAAGCCTGTTGATAGCATGACAAGCTGTCTCGACGGCTTCACCCCAAAAGTGCTTCGGTGTCTTGTATTCATCAAGCATCGTTCTCGCCATCTCTATGAGCGTTCGGTTCTTCCTCTCAACAACTCCATTTTATTGAGGAGTATACGTAGCCGAGAACTCATGTAGAATCCCTTCCTCATCGAGAAAAGAGTCTACATGGGCGTTCTTGAACTCCCTTCCATTGTCACTCCTAACTTTCTTGATCTTCACTTCAAATTGATTTTGGGCCTTTCTGGCAAAGGTTTTGAAGATTCTCTGAACCTGTGATTTGTCATCAAGGAAAAATACCCACGTAAATCTGGAATAATCATCAACTATAACTAGACCAAAGGAGTTACCACCAAGGCTTTTGTAAGCATTGGGACCAAAGAGATCCATATGAAGAAGCTCAAGCGGTCTCCTTGTGGTCATGATGTTCTTCACGGGATGACTTCCACCTACTTGTTTTCCTACCTGACAAGCACTACAAAGTCTATCTTTGTCAAAGAGAACATCTTTAACACCAAGAACATGATCACCTTTGATTAGCTTGTCTAGATTACGCATACCAACATGTCCAAGCCTTCTATGCCATAACCAACCTTTAGCAGATTTAGCAATGAAGCAAGTTCTAGGTTGTGCTTTCTTAGTGAAATCAACAATATATAGATCACCTCTACGGATACCGGTAAATACCATGTTATGATTGTCACGACGAAAGACTTGGCAATCTACTTTGGTGAATAGCACATTGAATCCAAAGTCAGCTAATCTAGACACGGAAAGTAAATTGTATCCAAGTGATTCAACAAGCATGACATTTTGAATAGAGCTATCATGAGATATGGCCACCTTACCAAGGCCAAGTACCTTACCCTTGGAGTTGTCTCCAAAAGTCACGTACTTGCGTGGACCATCGTTCTTTGCAAGCTCTCGAAACATGTCTTCGTCTCCGGTCATGTGATCGGTGCATCCACTATCAAGAATCCACTCTTTTCCACCGGATATGTAGTCTCTCAGATTTGCCATAAGATTGAGACTCTTCATGATCTTGTCTAGCTCGGTGTCCGAATCGGAGTAATCATCATCATGCTCATACTCATCATCATATTGACCCATAGATAGTTCATCATCAACTCCTAGGTCAATTTGACAACAACTTGCATTAGTTTTGTCAATGTGACAATAATCATCAGAATGCAATACAAGAGCATTTCTAATTAGAGTATTGATAAGACAAGGATCACCCTTCTTTTTCATAAGATCACGAAGTTCAAAGAAGCATTTATCATAGTTGGGATCATTAAAGCATCATATCAAATTCAATAGTCTTGTATAGAATTTCATCAAGACCTCTCAAAGAGTAGTCCGGATAAAGTTCTTCCAAGAACTTCCACATAGCATAGGCGCACTCAAAGTTTGTAACGAGCTTAAGCAAGTTATCGGGCAAACCTCTAATGATAAGATTTACAGTTCTAAGGTAACGGCAAATCAAGCTCTTCATCCATGGTAGGGTGCAAGGGGTCAAATGGAGGCACATATGGGGTTTCAACATATTTATGCAAGTTATACATCTTAAAGATAATAAGCATTTCAATCCTCCACGAGTTATAGGACACTCCATCAAGAATAGGCACTCTATGGCTAACACTCCCAAACGTAGACACGTCCATATTCCTCCAATGGTGTGTAAACCAAAGCAATGGAGACCAATGCTCTGATACCAATTGTAGGATCGAAGAAGGTGAGAGTGTCTAGAGGGGGGTGATTAGACTACTCGACAAGATAAAAATTATGCCTTTTGACAAAGACAAGTTTTTGGCAGATTTTGCATAACACTCAAGTCAAGTAGCATACTACACATGCAATTCTAGAGTATGGGCAGCGGAAAGTAGATTGCACAAGTAGTAAAGAGAAGTGGAGAAGATCAAACGCAATTTGGAGACGCGGTGATTTTTCTCGTGGTTCCGATAGGTGATGCTATCGTCAATCCACGTTGATGGAGACTTCAACCCACGGAGGGTAACGGCTGCGAGAGTCCACGGAGGGCTCCACCCACGAAGGGTCCACGAAGAAGCAACCTTGTCTATGCCATCATGGCCTACGCCCACGGAGGGCTAGCCTTACTCGGGGTAGATCTTCACAAAGTAGGCGATCTCCTTGCCCTTACAAACTTCTTGGTTCAACTCCACATCTCGACGGAGGCTCCCAAGCGACACCTAACCAATCTAGGAGGCACCACCCTCCAAAAGGTAATAGATGGTGTTGATGATGATGAACTCCTTGCTCTTGTGCTTCAAATGATAATCTCCCCAACACTTAACTCTCCTCACTGATTTGGCTGTGGTGGAAGAAAGGATTGAGTGGAAAGCAACTTGGGAAGGCTAGAGATCAAGTTTCATATGGTGGGAGTGGAGCTACTTGATCTCAACACAAGGGTAGGTAGTTTTCTTCTCGAAATGTAAGGTAGGAGTGGTAGTTCTTTCGATGGCTCTCTCCACGAGTGAAGAGGGGTGGAGGGTATTTATAGCCTCCACACAAAATCCAACCGTTACACACATTTGACCAATCTCGGTGGGACCGAAGTTGACAACTCGATGAGACCGAAAGTTCAAATCATGTGAACGTTGGGATTTTCGTGGGACCAAAATACAATCTCGGTTAGTCCGATTCGTCTAAAGACAAGAGCTTGCCAATCTCGGTGGGACCGACTTCATCATCTCGGTGACACCGATTTGATGATGAATGTTCTGAAGCTTATAACTCAAGTTTCGTGAGACCGAGTTCGTAATCGGAAAATCCAAATTTCTAGGGTTTGGCTTTATGGCTGAGGTGGTTCATCTCGGTGTGACTGAAGTTTAGGAAATCGGTGGGACCGAGATTACTTATGAGTGTATATTTGTAGTGAGAGTTGTCGATAGTTTAGGAGATGTATCACTAAGCACTTTGAGCAACCAGATCATTAACATAACCTCATCCCCTTTTAATAGTATTGGCTTTCCTATGGATTCAATGTGATCTTGGATCACTAAACCAAAAATGGAGTCTTGAGCTTTTGCCAATGCTTGCCTTAGCATTTTGAGGGGTCCACCTCTTCAGTCCTTTTGCCATGCCAATGTGATTGACCTTCCTGAAACATACTTGATAAAAGTATTAGTCCAACCACAAAGTATGTTGTCATTAATTACCAAAACCACCCAGGGAGCAAATGTGCTTTCAATATCCACCATATAGGCATGAACCTTGTCTTTGTCACCAATGCGAGGGAACAAGGAGTTGCGGAAGATGCGATACATGATATCCAGAAAAGAGTGGAGCACCAACGCTGTCTTGCCATTGGCGAGCGCCTTCTCAACCATGAATGGTGCAAGCTTGTCCTTGTTGGCAGACTCAGCATTGGCATGGGGGCGAACACCCACTGGAGTGTTGAGCCCATCATCAGGAACCTGGAGCAGATCCATGAACTCCTTCCAGGTGGCAGACAATTGACGGCCATTGGTCAACCAGGTCATCCTCCGCTCCTCATTGGAGTGAAAGTAAACTGAGGCAAAGAACTGACAGATAAGCTCAGGGTCATAGTCAAGGTGAAAGGATATCACATGTTCAATGCCAAACTGCTCCACCAAGTCTAGAGCCTCTCCAAAGTAGTCACGGAACTTGTCCTTCCTCATGTGATGCATATCAATCCATTTCACCTCCACGTAGGTATTCTGCTTGTTCTTGATGACATCCAGATAGATGTTGGTCTGTTGCTTGTTCCAGAACAGCTCACAGCCTCTAACAGTGGAACGAGGGTGCACATACGGGTGAAGCTGCCTGAGACAGACATACTCAGATGGGGTTATCTCATCCATGCCCTTAGCGGGCTCCTTGTGCTGTCTAGCTGAGGTCTTGACATTGCGCTTGGAGGCAGAAGAGCCCTCTGGAACTTCACCTGGGTTGCACAGACGCTTGGAGCCAGTGTCACGACTGGGATTGGACTGGCGAGAGCCACCACCTGAGACACACACGCAAAACACCAACGAACGCGAAGAAGATCAATGCAAAGGCCACGGTAAAGCACAAGAAACACATAGAAGGCATATGAGAAAGTTGTCATGCGATAGACGCGAGACACGGTAGAACAGCCAGTGCCTGCGGTACTAAACATATTAGTTCCGCTCCAAAACGTGGTAGTACCGTGCGAGGTCACGGTAGTATCGTGGTTGGAGCGGAAGTAAAATTTTAGTGCCGCAGCGAGCACAGTAGTACCGCTCCCGACGGGCGGTAGTACCGTACAAGCGGTAGTGCCGCACCAGACGGACGGTAGTACCGCATCGCACCAGATCCAAACAGTGGTTCGAATCTGAAAAGAACCGCGAAACAATGGCGGTGCTACGGTGATCAAATCTAGCGCAAGACAAAAATACAAGTATAATTCCTACGCAATGCTACGCTCCTTCATCCTACTCTTGCATAGATTAGGCCTAGGAATCTCAAGAACACGCAAGTCTCCCCCAAAACCTAGAAACACCAAACACAACCAACAAGGAGAGGGAGTTGGGGAAAGACCTTGGTCCATAGCAAGAGCACGTGGTGGGGAACGATCCCACCGGACGGAATCACGGAGGGAAGCCGAGGAGGAGATCCGACGATTTAACGCCAGCTCCGCTTCTTCAATGAGGAGAGAAAGAGACGATGTGGGGGAAGAACTGAATGGGTATGGGGAGTTAGAACTCCCCCTGCCCGTCCTTATCCCCACGCGCCCAGACCGGCGCGGTAGTACCGCTCGGGCGGAAGTACCGCACCGAGGCAGTAGTACCGCTCACCCAGGCGGCAGTAAAAAATTACTGCCACGTGGGGACGATAGTACCGTGCTCCCACATGAGGTAGTACCGTGGCTGGCTGCGGTAGTACCGTAGCTGGCCGCGGTAGTACCGTGAACTCAAGACACAGCATGTTTCAACACGAGAAGAAGGCCTTTGCACGGAAACTTTTCACACACAGGAAACCACAAGAGCACGTACAAACCAGAGGCAGAAAGACAACAAGAAACCTCCAAGCGACAAAACCTCTCGAAGAGAGAGGGCGGTGGCCGAAGCCACCTATGTTTGAGTTAGATGGTATGGCACCGCGAAGAATTATCCTTGGGCCCATGACCAAAACTCGTCTTTGAAGCACAAGTACCATCAAAAATGGCTAATGTGAAAGAGGTGATCGATTTATGCATAATGGGGGGAGGGAGAGTTCATTGAGAGAACAACACTCCCCCTATGTCCATGCCTACACCTAAACTAGACAACAAGTTGAGTGTGGGGGGTGCATGGGTTCAAGTCACATTGCTTGAATCAATGATATTTAGCTCATGCCTTAACTCGCGAAATCTTGCTTCATCCAAGGGCTTCGTGAAAATATCTGTAAGGTTATCATGAGTGTTGACATACTTGAGCTCGATCTCCCCTCGCCTAATGTGATCCCGGATGAAGTGATACCGAATCTCAATGTGCTTCGTCTTGAAGTGTTGCACCGGGTTGAGAGAAATCTTGATGGCACTTTCATTATCACACCAAAGAGGCACTTTGTCACAAATGACACCGTACTCCTTTAAAGTTTGCCTCATCCATAGGAGTTGAGCACAACAACTACCGTCCGCCACATATTCTGCTTCGGTGGACGAGAGAGACACACAACTTTGCTTCTTGGAAGACCAACTTACCAAAGAGCAACCAAGAAATTGGCACCCTCCGGAAGTGGACTTCCTATCCACTTTGTCTCCGCCTAATCGAACTGTGAAACCTTCAAGCTTGAAGTTTTCTCCTCTTGGGTACCATAAGCCAAAGTTTGGGGTATGAGCCAAATATCGAAAGATTCGCTTGACCGCCACATAGTGACTTTCCTTTGGTGCGGCTTGAAACCGTGCACACATCCCCACACTCAACATGATATCCGGTCTAGATGCACAAAGGTAAAGCAAGGATCCAATCATGGAGCGATATACCTTTTGATCCACCGCTTTACCATTGGGATCAATGTCAAGTTGGCACTTGGTAGGCATTGGTGTAGTAGCCGACTTGACATCACTTAGCTTGAATCTTTTAAGCA
Organism: Aegilops speltoides; assembly: GCA_021437245.1. Classification (NCBI taxonomy): domain Eukaryota; kingdom Viridiplantae; phylum Streptophyta; class Magnoliopsida; order Poales; family Poaceae; genus Aegilops; species Aegilops speltoides. The sequence continues at coordinate 314,223,493 of CM038143.1, forward strand.
TGTCTTGAGTGTATTTGGCTTGGTTGATGAAGGTTCCTTCTCTTATTTGTTTGATGTCAAAACCAAGAAAGAACTTCAACTCTCCCATTGAAGACATCTTGAACTTGGAGGTCATGAGAGCGGCAAATTCCTCATTGAAAGCTTTGTTAGGAGAACCAAAGATAATGTCATAAACATATAGTTGGCATACAAACAATTCCCCTTTGACCTTCTTAGTAAAAAGAGTGGGATCGATTAGCCCCACTTCGAATCCATGATCTTGTAGCAACTCGGTAAGGTGGTCATACCATGCACGTGGGGCTTGTTTAAGGCCATAGAGTACCTTATCGAGTTGATACACATGATCCGGGAAGTAGGGGTCCTCGAACCTGGGGGGTTGCTTGACATAGACCAACTCATTAATAGGACCATTAAGAAAAGCACTTTTCACATCCATTTGTTGCAACTTAAAGTTATGATGGGAAGCATAAGCAATCAACAAACGGATGGATTCAAGACGAGCAACGGGAGCAAAGGTTTCACCGTAGTCGATACCCTCGACTTGGGAGTAGCCTTGTGCTACCAATCTTGCCTTGTTGCGAATGATGTTCCCATGAGCATCTTGCTTGTTCTTGAAGATCCACTTGGTTCCAATGACGTTGTGGTTCCCCAATGGCCTTGGCACCAATCTCCACACTTTGTTGTACTCGAAGTTTGAGTTCTTCATGCATGGCATTGAGCCAATCCGAGTCTTCAAGCGCCTCATAGACCTTGGGGTTCAACACAAGAGACAAACGCGTGATGTTCACAATAGTTTGCTAATTGTCTACGAGTGCTTACCCCCTTTCTTAGGCTTCCAACCACGTTTTCCATGAGATGGCCTTGGGTGGTGAGCTTGGAAGCAATCTTCGCGGCACGATGCTCTAATTCCTCCTCGGGTGTGGAAGGAGGAGGGTTAACTTGATCATCTTGAGCGCTGTCTTGAGCTTGTTCTTGATCTTGAGCTTGCTCATGATCTTGAACTTGCTCGAGGGGGAGAACTTGACCTTGGGCATCATTTAGAGGTTCACCACCATCTTGAGGTTGATCTTGCCCTTGGTCTTGTTCACGAGGATGAGGGCCTTCACTTTGTTCTTCGGAAGCGTGTGGGTCTTGGGGAGGTGATAGCTCCACTTGAGTGGAGCATTGTCCTTCTCCTTCAGCCACAAGGGGTTCCTCAATGGGTAGGATTTGACCAATACCCATTCTTCTTATGTCTTGGGGAGGAATTTCATCACCTACATCACAAGTACCACTTTGCTCCACTTGGGAGCCGTTATTTTCGTCAAACTCCACGTTACACGTCTCCTCAATGAGTCCGGTGGACTTGTTGAGCACACGGTAAGCATGAGAGTTTGTAGCATAACCAACAAATATGCCCTCATGAGCTCTAGCCTCAAATTTAGACAAACGAACACCTTTCTTGAGAATGAAACACTTACAACCGAACACCCGGAAGTACTTGAGGTTGGGCTTGTTGCCGGTGAGTATCTCATAAGGAGTCTTGTTCAAGCCTTTGCGAAGATAGAGCCGATTGGATGCATGACATGCGGTGTTGATGGCTTCGGCCCAAAAGTTGTATGGAGACTTGAACTCCGCCATCATGGTCCTTGCCGCATCCATCAACGTCCGGTTCTTCCTCTCCGCCACACCATTTTGTTGAGGAGTATAAGGTGCAGCATATTGATGCTTGATCCCCTCATCACTGAGAAACTCATCCAGGGTGTAGTTCTTGAACTCGGTGCCGTTGTCACTTCTTATTGTCAAGATCTTTGCATTGTGTTGACGTTGAGCTTCATTTGCAAAGTCGATGACGGTTTGTTCAGTCTCACTCTTCCTCTTGAAGAAGTATACCCAGGTGTATCTTGAATAGTCATCCACAATCACCAAGCAATACTTTCTACCTCCAAGACTATCAAAAGATGGAGGCCCAAAGAGATCCATGTGAAGGAGCTCCAAGGGTCTCTTCGAGTAGATGATGGTTGATGGAGGGTGAGCCTTTTCATGAAGCTTTCCTTTGATACAAGCACTGCAAGCACGATCTTTGGCAAAACTAACATTTGTTAGTCCACGGACATGGTCCCGCTTGAGAAGACTTTGCAAAGATCTCATATTGACGTAATAAACGGCGATGCCAAAGCCATCCCACGTCAACTTTAGCCATTAGGCATGTCGCGGTCTTAGTGGGTCGCTCCGAAAAGTTAATCACATAGAGACCGTTCTCGACATGCCCAACAAAGGCTACTTTAAGAGTCTTACTCCACAAGAGGGCCACGGTATCAATGTCAAAGAATGTAGCAAAACCCATGAGTGCAAGTTGATGAACGGAAAGCAAATTGTATGCAAGGGACTCAACAAGCATGACTTTCTCGATCGTGAGATCATGAGAGATGACAACCTTGCCGAGACCCAATACCTTAGAATGTGATGCATCACCCCACTCAACATTGGTGGGCATAGATGGAATCTCTTGCACGTCCACCACCAAGACCTTGCTCCCAGTCATATGATTTGTTGCTCCACTATCGAGCAACCATGATCCCCCACCGGAAGCAAACACCTACAAGAGATCAATGCTTGGTTTTAGGTACCCATTTAGTAATGGGTCCTTTGATGTTAGTAACAAGGGTCTTGGGAACCCAAATAGACCATTCAATGTACTCATAAGGAGAACCAACAGATTTAGCATAAACATGTCCATCACTAGCACGGCACAACACATATGATGGGTTAAAGTCGCCGGATTTGTTTGAAGAAATGCTTTTGCCCTTTTGGACGTCAACTCCCTTCACTTTTTCCTTCCTCTCCTTAAGAGCACCCTCTCCCTATTTCACAAACGTTTGCTTGAGAGGAGGAGGACGTTTGGTCTTGTTCTTCTTCTTCTTCTTGCTCTTGGACTTGGGTGCAAACCCAATTCCTTCCTTGGCCACAACTTCCTTTTGATTGCTCAAAAGGTCGTTGAGGTTCTTCTCACCTTGAATGCATGTCACAAGGCCTTTCTCAAGTTGATCCTTCAACTTGGCATTCTCCTCCACAAGATGCACATGCTCACAACACGGGTTAGTAGCACATGCATTATCAATTAATACCATATGAGGAAAGGTGGCCTTTTATTTGATTAGCTTAACTTGGAGTTGAGCATGAGACTCCTTGAGGTTAGCGTGAGCACCCTTCAAGACCTTGTGGGCCTTGTCAAGTATCTCAAACTCCTCTTTGAGTCTAGCATGATCAACCCCAAGCTTAGCCTTCTCGGAAGTTAGCACACGAGACACGACAAGAGCATGATCAAGATCTTTCTTTAACTTAGCATGGTCATCATTCTGTGACTCCTCAAAAGTCAAACGATGCACATGCTCTTCCTCAAGAGAATTAGAGAGATCGGATATCTCATCGGCATAGTCACGACTATGACCCTCCATCTTAGAGATGGTTTCTTCGTGAGCCTCGATCATGTCATTGGCCTCACCAAGTTGTTCCAAGAGAGCAACAAGGTGCTTCTTGGACTTACCCTTGAGCTTACTCATAAAAGACTCAAATTCATTCACTTCCTCATTAGACTCAACATGTTCATAAATGCAATCCTCCAAGGAGGGATTAGTAATGATGGTGGTTGTGATGTTGGGGGTTACCTTTGAGGGAGTCCTGGACTAGGGGGTGTCCGGATAGCCGGACTATCGATATCCGCCGGACTCCCAGACTACGAAGATAGAAGATTGAAGACTCCGGCTCGTGTCCGGAAGGTACTTTACTTGGCGTGGAAGGCAAGCTTGGCAATACGGATATGTAGATTTCCTACCATTGTAACCGACTCTGTGTAACCCTAGCCTCTCCGTGTCTATATAAACCGGAGGGCTTTAGTCCGAGGGACACAACATTACATCTCAACAATCATACCATAGGCTAGCTTCTAGGGTTTAGCCTCATTGATCTCGTGGTAGATCTACTCTTGTACTACCCATATCATCAATATTAATCAAGCAGACGAGGGTATTACCTCCATCAAGAGGGCTGAACACAGGTAAAAACATTGTGTCCCTTGTCTCCGTTACCATCCGCCTAGACGCACAATCCGGGACCCCTACCCGAGATCCGCCGGTTTGACACCGACATTGGTGCTTTCACGAGAGTTCCTCCGTGTCGCCACCAATAGGCTCGATGGCATCTTCAACCTCCAACGTTGTCCGGTGAGACTTTTCTCCCGGACAGATCTTCAGATTCGGCGGCTTTGTCTGCGGGCCAATTCTCTTGGCCATCCGGAGCAGATCGAAGCTACGCCCCGGCCGTCAGTCGATTGAAGCCTAAACTTCACGGCCGATGACCACCGAGACTTGATCTTCGACGGACTCGAGCCACACCAAGCCCGCGCCAAGATCGCGACGGCGGGCACGATCTAGCTCTGCACGGACGGACGGCTTTGGTGGTCAGACTTAAATCCGCCCGGCTACTTACCCGAGCCGATTGCCCATGACGAGGGTCGGTGGATAGACGCCGCCCGGGCTTCAACATCTCTGGCGATGGAGCCGAATACCAATTTTGTCCCTTGCGAAACTCATGATCCCGGCGCGGACTCCTCGCGGACTCGAGCCTCCCACGCCCCGCCAATTGTTAGATTAGGCGCGGTTATGGAATTCACCGCCGGACATCTTTCAACACTCGCCTTTTGGCGATATCTTGAATTCTCTCAAGCATCTCTCGCTATCAGAGAATCTCGGCGACTATGGCGGGACAATTGGAGTTCGGACGACGAAGAAATTGAGCCCACCCACCACCCACTTTGTAGCCTTGCTGAGGATCTAACCGACATGCTAGACTACGACTCCGAGGACATCGACGCTATGGACGACGATGCCGAGACGATCAGACCCAGCGCCCACGGACACCGGAAGGCCACCTCGTCATCACGACGTCTACATGGTGGATACCCCAAAAGAAGGGATGGCGAGAAAGCAGCGGAGGAAGATTCTCTAAAGAAGCAACCCAAACGCCGACGGCGCCGCTCTAAATCCCGCCACAACAAGAATGGAGAATCCGCACGGAGATAATAACACCGGAGAGTGTCAAGACAAACCCTCCAAAGAAAACTCAGCGAAGGAGGATGTAGAAGCAAGCCCTCACGAAAGGGGCGGAAGAAAAGGTTGAGGATCACAACTATGTACCTCCCTCCGAGGACGAATCAAGCCCGATGACGATTTAACTCAAGAGCCCGTCGAACAAGATCTTTGCAAACGCAGGCTCATCACTACAGCAGAAGCTCAAGGAGGAAAAGCGGAAGCTCAACACAGCGGAAGACGCGCTCCGGATAAGATGGAGCAAAGTGCTCAAAACCGCAGACAAACAAGGCAACAGCCACCAACCTAAGAGCTACCCGAAGCGCAAGCTGCTCCCAGAATTCGACGAAGAGGCCATAAAGCCTCCGCCGTCAAATGTCCCAGCCAGGTCCATCTACGGACCCAAAAGGAAAGCCCCAATAAGCAAAGGAACACGTCAAGTGTCCGACGATAGCGGCACGATATAAGCACAGGGCGCCAGACACCCACTATGCTTCACAGACGAAGTCTTTGGAACATGAATTCCCAGCAGGTTTAAACCCATCAACATAGAAGCCTACGATGGAACAACAGACCCTAGTGTGCGGATAGAAGACTATATATCATATACATATGGCAAGAGGAGACGATCTCCACGCCATAAAATATCTACCCCTCAAGCTCAAAGGGCCAGCTCGTCATTGGCTCAAAAGCCTCCCGAAAACACTTGTTGGAAGTTGGGAAGAGCTCGAGGAAGCGTTTAGAGCAAATTTTTCAAGGGACTTATGTCCGCCTCCGGATCTGAGCGACCTAAGTCACATAACTCAACAGCCCGGAGAGTCATGGAATTTCAGAACAGGTTCCTTACCAAAAGAACCAAATAGTCGATCGTCTCGACGCCAAGCCTTAGCAGCTTTTAAGCACAATGTCCGAGACGAATGGCTCGCGAGACACCTCGGTCAAGAGAAACCGAGGACAATGACCGAATTAACAAGCCTCATGACCCGCTTATGAGGAGAGGACAGCTGGTTGGCAAGAAGCAAAGCAGCGACCCAAGTACATCCGAGATAAGAGATGGAACGGAAAATCACGTAGCAGAAAAAGATCAGCGCCGAATAAAGAGAAAAGCCCAAAGAGCACGGCGATCAACGCCGGATTTAAAAGCTCACGGCGAATAAAGCTCAACCCATCAAGGACGACAGCGATTTAACTGTCTAACCTACACAAAATCTGGGTCGGATCTGTCAAATCCACAAGACTTTAAGGCTCGCAAATCACACCCACAGGATTGTTGGGTTTTCAAACAGTCCGCCGACTAAACGCCGAACGCAAGGGGCTCGACGTGTCAGCGAAGAGGATAAACCCCGCCAGCAGGCACCGAAAAACAAAAGACTTTCCCACAAGGGGTCAAAGCGGTAAACTCACTTCATGTGAGGACACGGAAAAAAAGGCGGCACTTTCTAAAAGAGCCTCGCACGGTCCGCCCCAGAAACCATAGAGATTGGATATCAAAACCAATCACTTTCGACCACCGGATTATTCCAAAAGTGTTGAACCGGGACGGACTTCGATATTGAATCCGATAATAGACGGACTACAATTCACAAACGCCCTAATGGACGGAGGCGGTGACTTAAACCTGCTATATTCAAACACAATCTGTCGGATGGGGATAGACCCTACCAAAATTCGACACAGCCGCACTTCCTTCAAAGGAGTTACGCCCGCCCTTACGCCAAGTGCACAGCTCGATATTACTCAAGTCGTGTTCGGATCACCGAACAATTTCCGACGAGAAAAGTCAATTTTCCATATCGTCCCATTTAAAAGTGAACATCAAGCACTATTAGGACGAAAGGCTTTTGTCCGCTTCAATGCCATACTGCATTACGCGTCTCTCACACTTAAGATGCCCGGTTTACATGGCACCATTTCAGTGCGAGGGTCACTTAAAGACCCCGGATTCGGATAGACGAATCCGACTCAGCGAGTTAGGGCTCCTAGCCGCATACCCTTTCACAAGGGCTGCGCAAGACAACTAACATCGGTTTCATATAAACCTAGCCTTAATTATTTACACTTATTCTCTTGCATTATTTTCGCATGAACTGTTTTTGAAATGTTCCTCTCTTTTCTACAGATGAGCAACGTGCGTGCATTCGCCCGTGATAACGGCAAACGGAGACACACAGCGCAGACATGCAGAGGGACCCGTCGCAAGGATTCTTTTCAGATTAAGACCCTACGTAGACCTTTTTATTACTGTCTCTTGTTGCTAAATCGGCCTCGGCTTCTTCCTATAGCCGAGGCGGAGCCTGACGATTTGGCATTGGCCGCGTCAGAAGACAATGCCCGCACGGACACAAGGGGCTTAGGTATAATTCTGCCCGTTATCATAAAGTCCGAACACCTCGTGGAGTGTTGGCGCCTCAAGTTGGGCACTATATGCATCAGCTCGAATCATGTCTTTGGTCAAATGTTGGGTTTGCCGGCTCCTGTGTTTTGCCGCCTTACGTTCAGATCATTCGCTAACGCGCACCGGAGAACTACTACGATTGTGCCCCATTCGGCGGGTGAGCACCTCAAGAAAGAAAGCCAAAACCGATTGTCATGATATAGCGAGAGTCCGTCACCACTTGATCGACTACGGAATGTTTAGAATTTCGCTTGACGAAGGGCCGCTTCGGTCAGCACATACGCACCGAATCCGGAGATGTGCGGTGCCATTAGGGGCTATATCGTAGCCCCACCCTCGAGCTCCATTGGCTAAGTGAAAGAGATAAAGCATTATAGTCCGGATTGCCTCGTTAAGCTCACGCAACCACCTCCTTATAAACAGCACCGAGACGTCGGATTAAAGTGTGAAAAGCGCTATTTTGCGAACACCCAAGCACCTTGTGCAAGGAAATCAAGTCAAGACGCATCTTTCAAAGTTATACACAAGTATACTTAAACGGCCGCAAGGAGAAGTATTACTACTTGAAAGCACAAGTATAAAAAGCATTCATACTATAATCATTCATAAACAAGTTAATGCGCTCAATCGAACGTTACATTCTTCGAAAGCATGCGACTCTATTATCGAAAGTGCCGCGCATAACTTCCCGAAATAATGTTGGCAGAAGCGGTTCCCATCCAACCCCAGGCACCAACAGCGGTGGCATCCATCTCCGGACACTGCGCCTTTACACGGGCGAGCCATCCGCGCCCTCGATGCAGCCGACCGCTTCATCTCCTAGATATGCGGCACCGCCCCAAGGAACTGCTGCGAAGAGGCCAAAATAGCTCGTCGCCTTGGACCTCTCGCCACACATGGGCCACGATGTCCGTCATAGCCAGCCCGACAGTCTATTCAGTTCGCCCATTCGCCAACCTGTCCGACGGCGGAAGAGGGCGATCCGGACTGTGGAATTGAGTCCAATATAACTCTTCCACCTCGTGATCCCCTCGCTCGAAGTGCTTAACGTCCACCGCACTCGCAGCCAAGTCCATGTAAGGATCCTCCGAACTCCTTTGCTTTTCAAATTGGGCATACCGCATCCATAAACCGGCGACGATAAGAAATGGCCCGCCACCGTGATTTCTTGCTTGGCGCAGCTCCTCCTTCATAGCCCGCATTGCAGAGTGGGCATCCTTGGTCTCGGCGGTGGCCTTCTTCAGGTCTTCCCGCTCCGATAGGCGCTCCTTTTCAAGAGCCTTGCTACGGCCGGTAGCATCCTTTAATTCTTGGCCAATCCGCCACCTCCGCCCGCTTAGGCGGTCGCATGACTTTTTCGCCTTCAACTCCTCGGCCGCCCAAGGCTTGCGACCGCATCACTCCTTCGGCTTGCTCCTTGGTTTGTGCAAGCTCGCCCGAAATCTCTCCACAAAGAAGAAAGACTGCTGTATAAACAACATATAACTTATCGAGGAGGGCTTTAACCCACTCAATAAAGCGGCTATGGAGAATTTATTTACCTTGCGACTCGTCAAGTCGCTGATTGACAAGTGCTATGTCAAGATCCGCCATGTCCGATTCTCGATCGAGTTCGCAACCGATCATCCGGCTGGCCCCGGACTATCCGCCACCGTATGTCGAAGGGCGATATTTATTACCGAGATATTTAGATTTTTGATCCTCGGCGCGCTGTCGCCTTGACAACCTACCGAGTCTCGAGGGCTGCTATCTATACTGGCGCATTTTTATATGCATAACTGTTAAAAACAAAGGTACGCTTATTTTCGAGATACCTCAAATCTCGCCGCAAGCTCATGGCAGCATCACGCAACCGCGCCAATGGACGAAATCCTTCCAATCACCATACGCATTAACGCACGGTGATCTTCGAAATGGACGCCCTCTCAAGCAAACTCTTGATTCTCCGGCCGGCTCTGGTGGGTGTTGAACTCTTTGACCCCCGGACTCGGGGACGCCCTCCGTGACGACACTTCGGGCTCGCCTGCCTCATCTGGCGGCGCGTCGGACGGAGGCGTATCGCTCTCCATCATCTCCGAAAGAAGATCCCCCGAGGACGAAATCATCTGAGACGGCTGCAGATCTGAACTGCGATATAAATATTTCGGTTACCTACAGGAGCATAAACGAAGGTACCTTTTTATTAAACTTCCTCTTTCATACTCACAGCTCGTTGGAGGGCTGGTCCTTGGGCGATGACTGCGCGTCCGGATTCTCTCCGGACGCCGGACCCCCCGGTGGGGATTTCTTCCCACGCTTAGGGGCTGGGGCCTCCGGATCTTCAAAGGCGGTCCTCTTCTCCCCCTGAAGGGAGGGATCCTTGGTTCCCTCCTCTTCAGTCGCCCCTTTGGACAAAGTATTAGCTCCTTTATCTCCCCCGTCGCCCCCCCTCTGTGGCGCAACCTCCAACATTTCGACCAGCCACGGGCTCCGGTCACGGTCTCGAGGAGGGGGCGGACACCTTATCAGCTTTGATCGCGCCACCCATTCTGTAAAAGAACAAAGGGTAAGGAGACGATCTCTTGAAAGGCATACAAAACAGGATGTCCGGGCTTTGAGCTATTTACGAGTATCCGGACGATCGCGGCTTAGACCCGCATCCTCGGCGAATCCGGACACGCCACTTGCGGTCCGAAGAACAGCTCAGACATCTCCAAGGGTGTCGCACCCATGAAATCTTTGGAGGATACGAGGTCCCTCCGGATTGAACTCCCATAAACGGAGAGGACGACGTTTGCGGTGGTAGGAGGTGCCTAGTTAGCATGACTCGCATCACCTTGACCAGATCAATCTCCCTTGTTTGGAGGTCCCGAATCCGCCTGCGGTGCGGGCACGCCCTCGGACGGTCCCCGTTAAGCCCTTGGTTGACCCACGACATCGATTCTTTGTGGAGGTCCCGGCGGAAGGAGGGCGGCGGCTTCGCTGCTCGCCCCTTGGAGCGGTGATGTAGAACCACTCCTGCTGCCACAATCCTCGTTCCTCTTGGAAGGAACCTTGAGCCACGGGCATCGACCTTCCTGCTTATGGTCGCCCGCCACACTCGCCGACGCCCCGATCATCTTGGCTCCACCTTGAATGTTTTCAGCCACAGGCGAAGTGGGGATGACGCGGAGGAAGGCTTGCAGACAATAATGAATGCGGAGATATGGAGGATGGACTCGGAGCCAAGTCGTGGAAGTCTAGCCCGAGAAGAACAAGCCCCTCACGAAAGGATCCGTCGGGAAGCCTAATCCTCGACGGAGGTGAGATGCGAAACGACACATTCGCAGGGCTCGGGCTGGCACGGCCTGCCTGTGGGCGGGCAACTGTGCGAGACTTCAGAGGCAGTGCCGCCTCACGCAACTTCAATATGTCCTCCTCCGTGACGGAGGAGGGCATCCACCGCCCCTGGAGGTCGGAGCCGACATTCTTGTGGATCCAAGCGCCGAGTCTCAAGCTCTTGGTGTTGGAACCGGGAGCAGAGGAAAGATTCGATGCGAGGTTAAAAGACAAGGACAGGCCTTGGTCCTCTTATAAAGGGGAAATAATACCAAGGGTTGTCTCCGTGACCGTTTGAGATTCCCTTCGATAGAGGAGGCGGCGACGGAACGGTTGGGTTACCCACGCACGTATTGATGAGGATCCCGAATAAAAGGGAACACGATCTCCGCTCGACGGGACGTGCCAAGGAAGCCGCCGCTAAACGTCGAGGCGGAACAATAAAACGATTCAAACGAGGGCTTGGCTGCGGTGTGACATCACGCTGCGTAATACGCCGCCAGATTGGATTAAGTGTGTATTTTATTCTCTACGTTGGAATGTGGAAATTATTTTGCGAGCGGACACTATCCCGGTGTTCATTATCTTCTCCGGACTATTCAAGGAGGAACCCGCCTTGCAATGCCGAACATTATGCACGCCGGACTTATCGTCATTGAAGACCGGTTCAGGCTCTTGAGGAGTCTGGACTAGGGGTGTCCGGATAGCCGGACTATCGATATCCATCGGACTCCTGCATCACGAAGATAGAAGATTGAAGACTCGGCTCGTGTCCGGAAGGTACTTTACTTGGCGTGGAAGGCAAGCTTGGCAATACGGATATGTAGATTTCCTACCATTGTAACCGACTGTGTAACCCTAGCCTCTCTGGTGTCTATATAAACCGGAGGGCTTTAGTCCAGAGGACACAACATTACATCTCAACAATCATACCATAGGCTAGCTTCTAGGGTTTAGCCTCATTGATCTCGTGGTAGATCTACTCTTGTACTACCCATATCATCAATATTAATCAAGCAGGACGTAGGGTATTACCTCCATCGAGAGGGCCTGAACCTGGGTAAAAACATTGTGTCCCTTGTCTCCTGTTACCATCCGCCTAGACGCACAGTCCGGGACCCCCTACCCGAGATCCGCCGGTTTTGACACCGACAACCTTGTTTGAAGCTTTAGCCATGAGGCACTTGGCGGTGATGTTTTCATTGGGTGAATCAAAGAGAGACACCGGGGGAGTAGTTGCAATGGCAATGGATGCCATGGCCATTGCTTCTCCACTTTCATCATCATCGTCATCCTCTTGGTATTCTTCTTGAACCACCAACCCACGAGTTGGAGTCTTCTTGGCGAAGTTGCTCTTCTTGGGGAAGGACTTGGCTTTGTCTTTTCGAATGAATTTGCCACCATTGTCTTCCCGCTTCTCGTAAGGACAATCCGCAACGAAATGGCTCACATTGCCACAGTTGAAGCAAGTTCTAACTCGTTGCTTGCCCTTGACGCCACTTGAGTTGTTCTTGTTGAAGTTGGGTCTTGTATTCTTCTTGCTCCAAAATTGTCTTGAAGCAAGGGCCATGTGCTCATGATAATCATACTTGGTGTCTTCGGGATTGCTCTCCTCATCTTCCACTTCTTCCTCTTCTTTTATGATGACCTTGGCCTTCAAAGCAAGGTTAGGCTTCTTTGCCCTTTGAGAACGAAGCACCGCATTGTCGGCGGTCTTGTCCAAGATGCTCATTGCAACGAACTCATCCAACACTTCACTTGAGGTCATGGAGTGGAAGTCCGGTCTTTGACGAATGACGGAGGACATGGCCTTGTTGTAGGGCATCATGGCCTTGATGAACTTGCGCTTGATCCAATTGTCATCCGTGTCCTTGCTTCCATGATCTCGGAGTGAGACCGCGAGTTTGGTCACTCTTCGAAAGAGCTCACGAGGTTCTTCATCTTCTTTCATTGCAAACTCATCGGCTTCATCTTGCACCACTTCATAGTTGGAGCATTGAATGCTAGCACTTCCTTGATAGAGAGACTCAACACATTTCCATGCTTCTATAGCCATGGCATGAGGTCGAAGATGTGGGAGATCTTTGGGAAGGATTGCATCTTGGATGATGAAGAGAGCACTCTCATTGAATTGATTGTCCACGGCTTCTCGAGGGGTGAAGTTGCTTGGGTCATGAGGATAGAAACCTTCTTCAATGATTCTCCAAAGGTTAGTGTTCACATGTTTTAAATGACGCTTGAAGCGATAAACCCAAGAATCAAAATCTTCATGTTTCTCATATTTAGGAGGAGGACCGTCATGATTCAAATGCGTGGAAGGGATTGGCTCTCCATAAATTGGGGGTTCCACATGGGCAAAGATGCCGGTGCCATTTCTACCACTATTAGAAGGACTCTTTTCACTATTAGCTTCCCCCTTGCCGGAGGTAGCATCCGTCACCTTGTTAGTGGGATCACCCACTTTCATCGGCGAGGTAGATTGTTTGAGACCTTCTAGGAATTCTTTAAACATGTCCTTGATCTCGGTCGACATGGAGGTTTTCAATGTTTCCAAAGCCACATTGAATTCCTCATGTGAGATCGAGTTACCCCCATCTCCCATAGATGATATTGGATTCGCACCGGAGTGCTCTCCCACATCATCTACGACATCAACCATACTCTTCAGACGGTAAAGTCCTTAAAAAGAGACGAGGTTCTGATACCAATTGAAAGGATCGATATGGTTGACTAGAGGGGGAGGTGAATAGGCAACTAAGAATTTTTAAGCTTTTCTTTACCAAATTAAACTCTGCGACAAAATAGGTTGTCTAGATGTGCAACTAAGTGAGCAACCTATATGATGCAATAACAACTAGCACATAAGCAAGCAAGGGATACAACACAAGTAGGCTTGCAAAAGTAAAGGCACGAAATAACCAAGAGTGGAGCCGGTGGAGACGAGGATGTGTTACCGAAGTTCCTTCCTTTTAAAGGGAAGTACGTCTCCGTTAGAGCGGTGTGGAGGCACAATGCTCCCCAAGAAGCCACTAGGGCCACCGTATTCTCCTCACGCCCTCACACAATGCGAGATGCCGTGATTCCACTATTGGTGCCCTTGAAGGCGGCGACCGAACCTTTACAAACAAGGTTGGGGCAATCTCCACAACAATTGGAGGCTCCCAACACCACCACGAAGCTTCACCACAATGGAATATGGCTTCGAGGTGACCTCAACCGTCTAGGGTGCTCAAACACCCAAGAGTAACAAGATCCGCAAGGGATAAGTGGGGGGAATCGAATATCTCTTGGTGGAAGTGTAGATCGGGCCCTTGTCACCCAATCCCGAGCAAATCAACAAGTTTGATTGGCTAGGGAGAGAGATCGGGCGAAAATGGAGCTTAGAGCAAAAATGGAGCTTAGAGGTGGAAGAGGTAGTCAACTAGAGGTAGAAGACGCCCCTTATATAGTCATGGGAAAAATCCAACCGTTATCCACATGTTCAGCCCGCGACACGCGGTACTACCGCACCAGGGGCGCGGTACTACCGCAAGGCCGCGCGGTACTACCATGGCGGACCACGGTACTACCGCGACAGCAGCAGAGGCTGGGACTTGCCTGACCAGGGTGCAGTACTACCGCTTGTGCGGTACTACCGCTCCCCCTTGCGGTACTACCGCAAGGCAGGGAAGTCAATGCCTGCGAAGAGCGCGGATGAAATAAATTACATCTGTGCCTACTTCCGCTGAAAATGAGGTGGTACAAAAATCCGACGCGGTACTACCAAGCACGAGGCGCGGTACTACCGTTGAGGCGCGGATGTAAAAAATTACATCCGCTCCTACTACCCTGACGCCGCGGTACTAGGTAGGAGGGCCACGGTACTACGACTCCTGGGGAGCGGTACTACCGTGGGCTCCCGCCGGACTACCGCGCTGGGCGAGCGGTACTACCGTGGGGGGCGCGGATGTAAAAAATTACATCCGCCCCTACTACCGTACCGGAGCGGCACTAGGCCTGGGAGCCATGGTACTAACGCTCCAGAGGAGCGGTACTACCATGACCCACAGCGGTACTACCGCTAGTACTTGCGGTACTACCGCAAGTACAGCAGTAGCCGTCAGATTTTGACACAACAAAGATAACGAAGAGATGCTCCAAAGTGAAAGGAAAGGTAGGACAAGTGTACGTGTTGATTCCACCCAAACCTTTCCGACGCGGACCCCCTCTTAATAGTACGGCTCTCCTACGACTCAAATCCACCAAAGAGAAACGTAGAACAACACCGACTTCAATAGTCTCTGAGGGGCACCGAATCGTCTCGTGCCTAGTGATGAAGTATCTGAGAAACTCAAGGCACACGATTAGTCCGCAAAAGCATTGTCATCAATCACCAAAACACCTAAGGGATAAATATGGCCTTACACTTGTCCATCTACTTGGCAAAAGAGAAAAAGATCCAAACAATCAAAACAACAAGTGGATGTCCTCGGATGAGTAAAATATGCAACCAACATGCTCACACAATAAAATGGCAAATGAAACATGTGACAAAGCATGCACAACCAATCCTAGCATCTATCAAACAATTGGCGATGACTAGGTCATCTATATATGAGTATATTGACTTAGGAGTCAAATGAAAACATTTGATCATAGGTCATACTCATTGTTTAAGCACAAGTGGGGTTACCACTTTTACATAAAGCATTGTTGTGTTCACACCATTAGAGTTGCTTTAGCTCAGTTCTTTAGATTAAAGCTCCCCCTAGATGTGAGATCCACCCTTAAGAGGGATGAACTAACCTTGGGTTTTGTCGATGATGACTTCATGTAGGTGTTGAAGATGTGGATGCTCAATGTTGTTGTAGATCATTTGGAGCAATCCATTGGAGTGAGTTGCACTTTCAATACCTACACGGGTTAGTCCCACAAGGAACAAACAAGGATATCCATAGATATAGAGTGATGCACACACAAGATGATGTCCATGAAAGCATTAGGTTACCTTGTCCCTTGTCTTCCCAACAAGAGGGTTTGTGACTCCTTGAACTAGTTCAAGATGTGGAAGTAGATTGCACTTGTCCTTGCCAAAAATATATGAGTAAGAATATTGGCGGAGTCACCCTCAAGAACTCTCTAGTCCTTCTTCTTTGGGATCCACATCATTTTGATGGGAATCCTTGGGGTTGTAGTGGAACTTGACGTAGTCTTGGGAACCCACTTGGCCAAGGCCTTGGGAGCTTCTTCAAATGCACCAATCTCCTCTTGAAGCGTGTCCTTGCCTTTTTGCTTGTGGTCTTGTGGTGGAAGATCATCTTGAGCTTGTGTCCCTTGGAAAGAAGTAGGGTCATACTTCTCTTGTTGGGGAACAAACTTCGTCTTGGGGTATTGATCTTCTTCCCACTCAACTCCATTGGCATTGAACTTTCGTTCAAAACCAACACCTTGATTATTCCGGTGCCTTCCTTGCTTGCATATAATTTCCTCAAGTTGCTTACTTCCGGCAAGGCTCTTGTAGACATCCTTCTCTATAATTCCCTTCAATAAGCTATTTTCCTGCTCAAGTGTAACTTGGCTAAGAGAATCATTAGTGGAATCAAGAGAACTACTAGAAGCAACAATATTGGATTTAGCATGATTGTTGTTACTATTAGATGAAGAATCTTTCTTACTCTTATTACTAGACTTGACTTCTGGCATGTAAGTAGATAAGAGTAAACACTTGGCAATGTAAGAAGAACTCTTCTTGCGAAGATCATCATTGATTGCCTTTAAAAACTCATGCTCTTGTTCAAGGTTGAGCTTTTCAAAGCGTAACTTCTCATGAGTCTTTAAAAGTTCTCGATGGTCTTCCAAGGTAGTTTCATGAGCTAACTTAAGAGTGTTTAGTTCTTTAGTTAGATGCTCAATCTTCTCCTTATCATTGTCATTTGTTTTATCTTGATTAGCATGATTAATTGACGTTTCATCATAGTATTCATCACTAGAGTTGTCAACAAGTAAATCATCATCACCTAACAAGTCATCTTCATCACTATTGAAATCAACATACTCGGGGTGTGATACCTTTGGGCCTTTAGCCATGAAGCATCTTCCAATTCCTTCATTTGGTGAGTCAAATATGTCATAGGAGTTGGTTGACACAAGTGCTAGACCCGCAACACCTTCATCTTGGGTATATTCGGAGTCAGAGTGATAGATTCTCTCGGAGTGATGGTCGGAGTCGGATACTCATTCACCAACATGAGCTTGATGTCTTCGCTTTGTGTACCTCTTTGATGACTTGTCCTTCCTTTCTGAATCCTAGCTTCTCCGGGAGGTTCTTCGTTCATAACGATCATCTCTACTCCTTCTCTCTCTTAGTGGTGATTCTTCTCTTCTACTTCTTCTTTTAGGTGACTCTTCTCTCCTTTTGTAAGGAGTCGTACACTCATTGGAGTAGTGTCCGGGTCTTCCACAATTGTAGCAATTATGTTCACGACTCGAAGATCTTTTGTCATTGTAGGACCTTGACTTGGAGCTTCTTTCCTTGCTTCTACTCTTGTAGAACTTGCTGAAGTTCTTCACCATTAGGCTCAATTCCTCATTGAAGGTTTGTTTCTCACTTGATGATGTAGGAGCATCACATGAGGCTTTGTAAGCACCACTTGACTTGTTGTGAAGCTCTTCCTTATCCTTGAGTGACATCTCATGAGCAACAATTCTTCCAATGACTTCCGTTGGCTTCAGACCTTTGTAATTGGGCATCATTTGGATCAATATGCACACGGTATCATATTTTCCATCCAAGGCTCTTAGGATCTTCTTGATGATGAATTTATCGGTCATTGCTAAGTCTTGAGCTTGCGTTGGTTTTCCTTGAAGAGGAAAGGGTGATGCAGCAAAGTAGCGTAAGTATTTCCCTCAGTGTTTTGAGAACCAAGGTATCAATCCAGTAGGAGGCTCCTCAAAAGTCCCACGCACCTACACAAACAAACAAAGAACTCGCAACCAACGCAATAAAGGGGTTGTCAATCCCTTCACGGCCACTTGCGAAAGTGAGATCTGATAGAGATAATATGATAAGATAAATATATTTTTGGTATTTTATAATATAGATGCAAAAAGTAAAGATGCAAATAAAAGTAGATTGAAAGCTTATATAATAAAAGATAGACCCGGGGGCCATAAGTTTCACTAGAGGCTTCTCTCAAGATAGTATAAGTATTACGGTGGGTGAACAAATTACTGTCGAGCAATTGATAGAAAAGCGAATAATTATGAGATTATCTAGGCATGATCATGTATATAGGCATCACGTCCGCGACAAGTAGACCGACTCCTGCCTGCATATAGAGTATTAAGTTCATAAAGAACAGAGTAACGCACTAAGCAAGATGACATGATGTAGAGGGATAAACTCAAGCAATATGATATAAACCCCATCTTTTTATCCTCGATGGCAACAATACAATACATGCCATGCTGCCCCCTAACATCCTTTGGGAAAGGACACCGCAAGATTGAACCCAAAGCTAAGCACTTCTCCCATGGCGAGAAAGATCAATCGAAGAGGCCAAACCAAACCGATAATTCAAGAGACTTGCAAAGATAACTCAATCATACATAAAAGAATTCAGAGGAGATTCAAATATTTCTCATAGATAAACTTGATCATAAACGCACAATTCATCGGATCTCGACAAACACACCGCAAAAAGAGTTTACATCGAATAGATCTCCACAAGAGAGGGGGAGAACATTGTATTGAGATCCAAAAAGAGAGAAGAAGCCATCCAGCTAATAACTATGGACCCGAAGGTCTGTGGTAAACTACTCACAACTCATCGGAGGGGCTATGGTGTTGATGTAGAAGCCCTCCATGGTCGATTCCCCCTCAGGCGGAGCGCCGGCGAAGGCTCCAAGATGGGATCTCACGGATACAGAAGGTTACGGTGGTGGAAATTGTGTTTCGTTGGCTCCTTGGATGTTTTCGGGGTACGTAAGCATATATAGGAGGAAGAAGTACGTCGGTGGCTGCCCGAGGGGCCCACGAGACAGGGGGCGCGCCCTCCTATCTCGTGGCTGCCTCGGCTGCTGCTTGGCTTGCACTCCAAGTCCTCTGGATCACGTTCATTCCAAAAATCACGCTCCCGAAGGTTTCATTCCGTTTGGACTCCATTTGATATTCCTTTTCTTCGAAATACTGAAATAGGCAAAAAAACAGCAATATGGGTTGGGCCTCCGGTTAGTAGGTTAGTCCCAAAAATGATATAAGTGTGTAAAATAAAGCCCATAAACATCCAAAAGGGGTAATATAATAGCATGGAACAATAAAAAATTATAGATACGTTGGATACGTATCAAGCATCCCCAAGCTTAATTCCTGCTCGTCCTCGAGTAGGTAAATGATAAAAAGAGAATTTTTGATGTGGAATGCTACCTAGCATAATTCTCAATGTAATTTTCTTTATTGTGGCATGAATGTTCAGATCCAAATGATTCAAAATAAAAGTTCATATTGATAAAAGAAGTAGTAACACTTCAAGCATACTAATCAAAGTAATCATGTCTTCTCAAAATAACATGGCAAAAGAAAGTTCATCCCTACAAAATCATATAGTTAGCTTATGCTTCATTTTCGTCACACAAAGATGTTCCCAACTTATATACCCCCGATGACAAGCCAAGCAATTGTTTCATACTTAAATAATCTCAAACTTTTTCAACCTTCACGCAATACATGAGCGTGAGCCATGGATATAGCACTATGGGTGGAATAGAATATGATGATGGGGATTGTGTGGAGAAGACAAAAAAGGAGAAAGTCTCACGTTGACGAGGATAATCAACGGGCTATGGAGATGCCCATCAATTGATGTCAACATGAGGAGCACGGATTGCCATGCAACGGATGCACTAGAGCTATAAGTGAATGCTCAACAAAAAGAAACTAGTGGGTATGCATCCAACTTGCTTGCTCACGAAGACCTAGGGCATTTGAGGAAGCCCATCGTAGGAATATACAAGCCAAGTTCTATAATGAAAAATTCCCACTAGTATGAAAAAGACAACCTACGAGACTCACTATAGGAAAAACATGGTGCTACTTTGAAGCACAATATATGAGACTCACTACATGAAGAACAAGGTGCTACTTTGAAGCACAAGTGTGGAAAAAGAGATAGTAACATTGCCCCTTTTATTTATATTCTTTTTTTGGGCCTTTTTTTGGCCTTTCTTCTTTCTTTTCTTTTTTTCTTTGGGCAATGCTCTAATAATGATGATCATCACACTTTTATTGATTACAACATATGAATTACAACTCAAAACTAGAACAAGATATGACTCTATATGAGTGCCTCCGGTGGTGTACCGGGATGGTGCAATGAATCAAGAGTGACATGTATGAAAATTATGCATGGTGGCTTTGCCACAAATACGATGTCAACTACATGATCATGCAATGGCAATATGACAAAGTAAAGTATGTCATGATGATGATGAACGGAACGGTGGAAAGTTGCACGGCAATATATCTCAGAATGGCTATGGAAATGCCATAATAGGTAGGTATGGTGGTTGTTTTGAGGAAGATATAAGGAGGTTTATGTGTGATAGAGCGTATCGTATCACGGGGTTTGGATGCACCGGCGAAGTTTGCACCAACTCTCAAGGTGAGAAAGGGCAATGCAGTGCATCAAGAGGCTAGCAATGGTGGAAAGGTAAAAGTGCGTATATTCCATGGACTCAACATTAGTCAAAAGAACTCATATACTTATTGCAAAAATTTAGAAGTCATCAAAAATCAAGCACTACGCACATGCTCCTAGGGCGATAGATTGGTAGGAAAAGACCATCGCTCGTCCCCGACCGCCACTCATAAGGATGCACAAGCCAGGTACACTTCATGTTTCAAATTTGTTACACAACTTTAATCATACGTGCATGCTACGGGACTTGCTAACTTCAACACAAGCATTCTTTAAATTCATAATCACCCAACTAGCATGACTTTAATATCACTACCTCCATATCTCAAAACAATTGTCAAGTATCAAATTGATCATAGCATCCAATTCACTTCCTATGATAGTTTTTATTATACCCAACTTGGATGCCTACCATTCTAGGACCAATTTTATAACCATAGCAAATACCATGCTGCTCTAAAAGACTCTCGAAATAATATAAGTGAAGCATGAGAGACTAGCAATTTCTACAAAAATAATCCACCGCCGTGCCCTAAAAGATATAAGTGAAGCACTAGAGCAAAAACTATCAAGCTCAAAAGATATAAGTGAAGCACATGGAGTATTCTAGCAAATTATAATCAAGTAGATTTCTCCAAAAAAGGTGTGTACAGCAAGGATGATTGTGGTAAACTAAAAAGCAAAGACTAATATAATACACGATGCTCCAAGCAAAACACATATCATGTGGCGAATAAAAATATAGCTCCAAGTAAAGTTACCAATGAACAAAGACGAAAGAGGGGATGCCTTCCCGGGGCATCCCCAAGCTTAGGATTTTGGCTATCCTTGAATATCTTGGGGTGCCATGGGCATCCCCAAGCTTAGGCTTTTGCCACTCCTTATTCCATAGTCCATCAAAGCTTTACCCAAAACTTGAAAACTTCACAACACAAAACTCAATAGGAAATCTTATAAGCTCCGTTAGTGAACTCATTATTTATTTATTTTGGTCTTAAACCTACTGTATTCCAACTTCTGTATGGTTTATAAACTATTTTACCAGCCATAGATGCATCAAAATAAGCAAACTACACACGAAAAACAGAATATGTCAAAAACAGAACAGTCTGTAGCAATATTGAGCTTGCGTTGGTTTTCCTTGAAGAGGAAAGGGTGATGCAGCAAAGTAGCGGAAATATTTCCCTCAGTTTTTGAGAACCAAGGTATCAATCCAGTAGGAGGCTCCTCAAAAGTCCCACGCACCTACACAAACAAACAAAGAACTCGCAACAAACGCAATAGAGGGGTTGTCAATCCCTTCACGGCCACTTGCGAAAGTGAGATCTGATAGAGATAATATGATAAGATAAATATATTTTTGGTATTTTATAATATAGATGCAAAAAGTAAAGATGCAAATAAAAGTAAATTGAAAGCTTATATAATAAAAGATAGACCCAGGGGCCATAGGTTTCACTAGAGGCTTCTCTCAAGATAGCATAAGTATTACGGTGGGTGAACAAATTACTGTCGAGCAATTGATAGAAAAGCGAATAATTATGAGATTATCTAGGCATGATCATGTATATAGGCATCACGTCCGCGACATGTAGACCGACTCCTTCCTGCATCTAGAGTATTAAGTTCATAAAGAACAGAGTAACGCATTTAGCAAGATGACATGATGTAGAGGGATAAACTCAAGCAATATGATGTAAACCCCATCTTTTTATCCTCGATGGCAACAATACAATACGTGCCTTGCTGCCCTAACATCCTTTGGGAAAGGACACCGCAAGATTGAACCCAAAGCTAAGCACTTCTCCCATGGCGAGAAAGATCAATCTAGTAGGCCAAACCAAACTGATAATTCGAAGAGACTTGCAAAGATAACTCAATCATACATAAAAGAATTCAGAGGAGATTCAAATATTTCTCATAGATAAACTTGATCATAAACCCACAATTCATCGGATCTCGACAAACACACCGCAAAAAGAGTTTACATCGAATAGATCTCCACAAGAGAGGGGGAGAACATTGTATTGAGATCCAAAAAGAGAGAAGAAGCCATCTAGCTAATAACTATGGACCCAAAGGTCTGTGGTAAACTACTCACAACTCATCGGAGGGGCTATGGTGTTGATGTAGAAGCCCTCCGTGGTCGATTCCCCCTCTGATGGAGCGCCGGCGAAGGCTCCAAGATGGGATCTCGCAGATACAGAAGGTTACGGTGGTGGAAATTGTGTTTCGTTGGCTCCTTGGATGTTTTCGGGGTACGTAGGCATATATAGGAGGAAGAAGTACGTCGGTGGCCGCCCGAGGGGCCCACAAGACAGGGGGGCGTGCCCTGTAGGGGTGGGCGCGCCCTCCTATCTCGTGGCCACCTCGGCTGCTGCTTGGCTTGCACTCCAAGTCCTCTGGATCACGTTCGTTCCAAAAATCACGCTCCCGAAGGTTTCATTCCGTTTGGACTCCGTTTGATATTCCTTTTCTTCGAAATACTGAAATAGGCAAAAAAACAGCAATACGGGCTGGGCCTCCGGTTAGTAGGTTAGTCCCAAAAATGATATAAATGTGTAAAATAAAGCCCATAAACATCCAAAAGGGGTAATATAATAGCATGGAACAATCAAAAGTTATAGATACATTGGAGACGTATCAGTCATCTCTTCACTTCCTAAGCCGGCAATCTCATTTGTGATGAGAGCAAGCCTAGAGTACATTTCAGTGACACCTTCATCATCCTTCATTTTGAACTTGTCAAGTTGACTTTGAAGCACATCCAATTTGGATTCCTTGACGGAGTCGGTACCTTCGTGCATGTCAATCAAAGTATCCCAAATCTCCTTTGCATTCTCAAGACGGCTGATTTTGTTGAATTCTTCGGGGCACAATCCGTTGAAGAGGATATCACAAGCTTGGGCGTTCTATTGCAGCATCTTCAACTCTTCCGCAGTAGCTTCACGGTTCGGTTCTCTCCCATCAAAGAATTCACCTTGCAAGCCAATACACACAATAGCCCAAACGGCGGGCTTATGTCCAAGAATATGCATTTTCATCTTATGCTTCCAACTAGCAAAATTAGTACCATCAAAGTAAGGACCTCTACGGTGGTAATTTCCCTTGCTAGACACCATACTCTCCTAGGTTGTGAAACCAAAGGCTATGATCACCAAGAGATATGGAAATCAAGGCAAATGGAGACCAAAGCTTTGATACCAATTGTAGGATCGAACGTATGTCTAGAGGGGGGTGATTAGACTACTTGACCAAATAAAAACTTAACCTTTTCCCAATTTTAGTTCTTGGCAGATTTTAACAATTTAGAACAAGTCAAGCAATCTTAACACAATTCAAGCAAGCATGCAAAGAGTATATAAGCAGCGGAAAGTAAAGCATGCAACTTGCAAGAATGTAAAGGGATGGGTTTGGAGAGTGCAAACGCAATAGGAGACACGGATGTTTTTGTCATGGTTCCGATAGGTGGTGCTATCATACATCCACGTTGATGGAGACTTCAACCCATGAAGGGTAACGGTTGCACGAGTCCATGGAGGGCTCCACCCACAAAGGGTCCACGAAGAAACAACCTTGTCTATCTCACCATGGCCATCGCCCACGAAGGACTTGCCTCGCTAGGGTAGATCTTCACGAAGTAGGCGATCTCCTTGCCCTTACAAACTCCTTGGTTCACTCCACAATCTTGTTGGAGGCTCTCAAGTGACACCTAACCAATCTAGGAGACACCTCTCTCCAAAAGGTAATAGATGGTGTGTTGATGATGAACTCCTTGCTCTTGTGCTTCAAATGATAGTCTCCCCAACACTCAACTCACTCTCATAGGATTGGATTTGGTGGAAAGATGATTTGAGTGGAAAG
Source organism: Aegilops speltoides (assembly GCA_021437245.1). Classification (NCBI taxonomy): domain Eukaryota; kingdom Viridiplantae; phylum Streptophyta; class Magnoliopsida; order Poales; family Poaceae; genus Aegilops; species Aegilops speltoides. The sequence goes on from CM038143.1 coordinate 314,247,789, forward strand.
CAACATGTGGAAGGCTAGAGATCAAGATTCATATGGTTGGATTGGAATATCTTGGTCTCAACACATGAGTAGGTGGCTCTCTCTCAGCAAATGAGTAGTGGAAGTGTAGGCACGTTCTGATGGCTTCCCTTACGAATGAGGAGAGGGTGGAGGCATATATATAGCCTCCACACAAAATCTAACTGTTACACACAATATACCAAACTCGGTTGGACCGAATCAGAAAACTCGGTCGGACTGATTTACTACATATGTGACCGTTAGGCAATTTCGGTGGGACTGACATGTCAACTCGGTGGGACCGATATCATTAGGGTTAGGGCATAATGTAATCTCGGTTTGACCGATTACACAAACTCGGCTGGACCGACTTTGGTAATAAGCTAACCAGAGAGTTGGTCAGGCAAACTCGGTGGGACCGATTCGCTCGTCTCGGTGGGACCGAAGTGTTACGAAAGGGAAACAGAGAGTTTGCATTGTAGAGTCGGTGGGACCGATCGCTCATCTCGGTTAGACCGAAACATTATGAAGGGAAATAGAGGGTTTGCAACCCCATCTCGGTGAGACCGAGGTCCCTATCGGTGAGACCGAAATGACTAGGCTTTCTGGCAATGGCTATGTCAAATGAACTCGGTGGCGCCGGATGGATCAAATCTGTGGGGCCGAGTTTGACTTTTGGTTTGGGACATATGTGGATATGAGAAAGTGGTTAAGGGCTTTTGGAGCATATCACTAAGCATTTTGAGAAAGCAAGCCATTAAGCAACACCTCATCCCCTTTTAATGGTATTGGCTTTCCTATAGACTCAATGTGATCTTGGATCACAAAAAAAATGTAGAGTCTTGGACTTTAGAGCTTGAGCCAATCTTTTGTCTTTAGCATTTTGAGGGGTCCACAATCCTTATCCATGCCATGCCAATCATTGAACTTTCCTAAAATATTTATCTTGAAATGGCATTAGTTCAATGAGCTATATGTTGTTAATCATTACCAAAGCCACCGAGGGATAGTTGCACTTTCACAATGACCTCACAACATAACTCAAGGAGATCAACAACTGTATGAAAGATACGAAATCTGAGTTCGTCATCAAGCAACTTGAAGAATCTTATGAGGATGTTAACAAGGCTCTAACAATTCTTCAGCACAGGAGATTGGGATTTCATTCAGATCTTGATCATATCGTTCGCAAAATCTGCCTTGATCACCAAGCCAAAGTGACTGGATATAATGATCTGGTCAAAGGGCACATTGATCTGTCGAAGCAAAAGAAGAAGAAAAAGATTGCAAAGAAGAATGCTCCTCCTCCTCCTCCGGAAGCGGATACACAGAGAGAAAAATATCATGCACAAGCAATTGCTTCACCTCTTCATGACCCAGTTGCAGATGCTTCAACTTCACCAAGGCCAACTGAACCAGTGCCTGTGGCCTCCCCAACTCATGAAGCAAACCCTTCTCAGCATCAAGTGTCCGAAGAAGGTGAAATTCCTTAGTCTGAATGACAGTCTTCTCCTGTCTGCATTGAACCAAATAATTCGATTCCACTCTCTGCTCCTCCAACTTCATCTGAAGTAATTCCGCAACAGCCCCCAATGGTTGATAAAGATTCAGTGCCTGGGTCAGCACCTGAACAAGTTTCAAATCCTTCTCCTCTGTGGATTTCTCTCAACACTGCATGAAGAACATCTGATCCTTCTGCAGCAAAAACAACGTCCGCTCATCATTCAGACTTCGTCATTTTTATGGCGATGAAGTGATCTCGGTTGAAGATGAACTGAATTATCCTTATCCTCACAAGCGCCTACCTTTATTTTATACAAGATGTGCTGCCAAAGGGCCTCTGTTCAATAGAAATAATCATCCAGTTTTCTTTCAAGAGAGTCCCTACAACAAGCCCGTACTTCTGAATATCCTCAGTTCTGGACTCAGGAACAGGCAACATATTATTCATGCATCCTATATGACATCATGAAGATCTTCCCTCATGAGTTTCCTGATTTTGCTGCGATGAAAAGCCTCGGTTGCTTCACACAAGTTCTACAGGATATCAAAGACTTTGGGCTCTTGCAAGTCTTTGCATACCAGCATCCATGGAACAGGGAGGTTATCTTTCAGTTTTATGCTACATTATATATCTTCGGTGATGAAACTGACACGACAAAGTGGATTATGCAATGGATGACTGAAGGCAAATGAATCAAATGCTCTGACATGGACTTTGTCTCTCATTTTCATTTCCCTCAATTTGAACATGGCACGACTGAAATTCGGGTGCATACAATTGATGCAATCTCTGATGAATATTTCCGGTGCATAATGGATGAAGATAAGATTCGTGACTATCATGGTCCTCCTCTGCCTAAACATTTGACATTCGACAATCAGACTCTTTATCATATTCTCACTTATACCCTTTGTCCACTGGTTGGAATGAATATTCACAATGCTATCTCTGATGTTCTTTGGAACACCATCCACGCCATATCACAAGGGTTCATATTCGATGTTGAAGACATGTTCCTGCGCGTACTGATGGATTCTGCTTAGTGTCCGAAAACAATCAAAGTATATACGCCTTGGATTCAGAAAGTGATTGACTATGCAATGAAGACCAAATATCTTTCCAAAGTCAGTCACAAAAGCTTCGTTCCTCCTGTGCGTGATACGCTGAAAGTTATGGAAGATTTTTCTTCAGGAAAAGCTCCAGTGTGCAGTCCTAATTATCATACTACTTTCAATGGACCAAAGCTCCCCAAGCGTCGACTATCGAACACTCAACCTCCTTCACATCTTGAAGTGAGCATGCGCACTCAACAACTGCTTTTGAAGCACATGGCCAAAGATCATCATGAGAAAGAGCACCTGGCTGCTGAACTGAATGCCATTCACAATCGAACAAAGTTCATGCACATGATCACAACAGAAAACAAGAAGCATCTTTGGAAATTGCTTCAGAACTTTTTCTCCAAGAAGCAACTCAGTAACTCTCATCTCCAAGAACTCTATCAGTATATGGATGAAGAGTTCACTGCTGAAGACTTTCAAGATCACACTACTCCACCTTTGCCAGCTCGTGTACTAACAACAAATTTACTTCGGATTCAGCTGCCCAAATTACTCAACGAATCAGAAGCCACATCGCCTACTGAAAGACCTACTGAAGAAAATCCTCTGTCTCGCAAGACTCACGAAGCTAATCCTAATGTGCCTTCCTCTTCTTAGCACCAACCCAGTCTTGAAGGTTCTGCTGTTGCTGCTGAAGACGAAGATGTTCCAGCCACTTCTGAATTAGAAACTTATTTGGACAGTTCCTCGGGCGATGCCTCAGAGTGGATCATATTCACATTCTAGCAATCATGTTTTTCGTCACCTTTTTTACACTACTAGACAAAAAGGGGGAGAATAACATCGAGAGTTTTGATAGATTTGCTATGTTGGATTTGGTCTTTGTGTTTAATTGTTTTATCTCTTGAGACAATTTATGCCAGTTTGTGTGCTCTGTTGTAAAACTTATGATATGGGCTGCAATATTAATAACCCCACCTACTCCACTATTCTCTCTCTCGAAGCATTTGTTTTGCAGGTGGAATTATTATCAGAAGTCATGAATGATTGCACTATAGTCTCATTGGATTATCTATCATCAGTGTGAATTATTACCTCGTATGATTAAAAATCCTCCACACACTAAAATGAATTGCAAGGAACCTCACTGTATATCAATTGACCCTACATACATTTAGGGGGAGTATAATTCATCACCGAGTCAAGTAACGCAAGTTGATGTCTACTACAACCTTCTTCTTGTAGACGTTGTTGGGCCAGCAAGTGCACAGGTTTATAGGACAGTAGCAAATTTCCCTCAAGTAGATGACCTAAGGTTTATCAATCCGTGGGAGGCGTAGGATGAAGATGGTCTCTCTCAAGCAACCCTGCAACCAAATAACAAAGAGTCTCTTGTGTCCCCAACACACCCAATACAATGGTAAATTGTATAGGTGCACTAGTTCGGCGAAGAGATGGTAATACAAGTGCAAAATAGATAGTAGATATAGGTTTTTGTAATCTGAAAATATAAAAACAGCAAGGTAACTAATGATAAAAGTGAGCGTAAACGGTATTGCAATGATAGGAAACAAGGCCTAGGGTTCATACTTTCACTAGTGCAAGTTCTCTCAACAGTAATAACATAGATAGATAATATAACAAGCCCTCAACATGCAACAAAGAGTCACTCCAAAGCCACTAATAGCGGAGAACAAACGTAGAGATTATGGTAGGGTACGAAACCACCTCAAAGTTATTCTTTCGGATCGATCTATAAAAGAGTTCGTACTAGAATAACACCTTAAGATACAAATCAACCAAAACCCTAATGTCACCTAGATACTCCATTGTCACCTCAAGTATTCGTGGGCATGATTATACGATATGCATCACACAATCTCAGATTCATCCAACCAACACAAAGTACTTCAAAGAGTGCCCCAAAGTTTCTACCGGAGAGTCAAGAACGTGTGCAAACCCCTATGCATAGGTTCCCAATGTCACGAAACCCACAAGTTGATCACCAAAACATACATCAAGTGGCACATGATATCCCATTATCACCACAGATAATCACGACAAGACATACATCAAGTGTTATCGTAAAAGACTCAATCCGATAAGATAACTTCAAAGGGGAAACTCAATTCATCACAAGAGAGTATAGGGGGAGAAACATCATAAGATCCAACTACAATAGCAAAGCTCGGGATACATCAAGATCGTGCCATCGAGGAACACAAGAGAGAACATGAGAGAGAGAGAGATCAAACACATAGCTACTAGTACATACCGTCAGCCCCGAGGGTGAACTACTCCCTCCTCATCATGGATAGAGCCGGGATGATGAAGATGGCCACCGGTGATGGGATCCCCCTCCGGCAGGGCGCCGGAACGGGCTCCCGAGAGGTTTTTGGTGGCTACAGAGGCTTGCGACGGCGGAACTCCTGATCTATCTTCTGTTCTGGAAGTTTTAGGGTACAAGAGTATATATGGGTGCAGGGGGTACGTCGGAGGAGCTACAGGGGCCCCACGAGGCAGGGGCGCGCCCGGGGGGGCCAACCTCGTGGGCAGCCCGTATCTCCCCTGACGTGCACTCCAAGTTCCCTGGGTTGCTTTCCTTCCAAAAATAACTCCTCCAGTTGCTTTCGTTTCGTTTTGACTCCGTCTGATATTCCTTTTCCTCGAAACACTAAAAGAGGCATAAAACAGCAAATCTGGGCTGGGCCTCCGGTTAATAGGTTAGTCCCAAAAATAATATAAAATTGGATAATAAAGCCCAATATTGCCTAAAACAGTAGATAAAGTAGCATGGAGCAATCAAAATTATAGATACGTTGGAGACGTATCAAGCATCCCCAAGCTGAATTCCTGCTCGTCCTCGAGTAGGTAAATGATAAATAAGAGTTTTTGATGCGGAGTGCTACTTGGCATAATTTCAATGTAATTCTTCTTACTTGTGATATGAATATTCAGATCAGAAAGATTCAAGACAAAAGTTCATATTGACATAAAAATAATAATACTTCAAGCATACTAATCAAAGTAATCATGTCTTCTCAAAATAACATGGCAAAAGAAAGTTCATCCCTACAAAATCATATAGTTAGGCTATGCTTCATTTTTGTCACACAAAGATGTTCCAAACTTCTATACCCCCGATGACAAGCCAAGCAATTGTTTCATACTTAAATAATCTTAAACTTTTTCAACTTTCACGCAATACATGAGCGTGAGCCATGGATATAGCACTATGGGTGGAATAGAATATGATGATGGGGATTGTATGGAGAAGACAAAAAAGGAGAAAGTCTCACATTGACGAGGATAATCAACGGGCTACGGAGATGCCCATCAATTGATGTCAACATGAGGAGTAGGGATTGCCATGCCACGGATGCACTAGAGCTATGAATGCTCAACAAAAGAAAACTAGTGGGTGTGCATCCAACTCGCTTGCTCATGAAGACCTAGGGCATTTGAGGAAGCCCATCGTAGGAATATACAAGCCAAGTTCTATAATTAAAAATTCGCACTAGTATAAAAAGACAACTTATGAGACTCACTACATGAAGAACAAGGTGCTACTTTGAAGCACAATATATGAGACTCACTACATGAAGAACAAGGTGCTAATTTGAAGCACAAGTGTGGAAAAGAGATAGTAGCATTGCCCTTTCTTTTTTTTTGGGCCTTTCCTTTTTTGGCCTTTCTCTCTCTTTTTTTTGTTTGGGCAATGCTCTAATAATGATGATCATCACACTTCTATTGATTACAACATAAGGATTACAACTCGAAACTTAGAAAAAGATATGACTCTATATGAATGCCTCCGTGATGTGTGCAGGATGGTGCAATGAATCAAGAGTGACATGTATGAAAAATAATGCATGGTGGCTTTGCCACAAATACGATGTCAACTACATGATCATGCAATGGCAATATGACAAAAGTAAAGTATGTCATGAATATGATGATGGAACTTGCATGGCAATATATCTCGGAATGGCTATGGAAATGCCATGATAGCTAGGTATGGTGGCTGTTTTGAGGAAGATATAAGGAGGTTTATGTGTGATAGAGCGTATCGTATCACGGGGTTTGGATGCACCGGCGAAGTTTGCACCAACTCTCAAGGTGAGAAAGGGCAATGCACGGTACCGAAGAGGCTAGCAAAGGCAGAAAGGTGAGAGTGTCTATAATCCATGGACTCAACATTAGTCAAAAGAACTCATATACTTATTGAAAAATTTAGAAGTCATCAAAAATCAAGTACTACACGCATGCTCCTAGGGGGATAGATTGGTAGGAAAAGACCATCGCTCGTCCCCGACCGCCACTCATAAGGATGCACAAGCCAGGTACACTTCATGTTTCTAATTTGGTACACAACTTTAACCATACATGCATGCTACGGGACTTGCAAACTTCAACACAAGCATTTCTCAAATTCACAATTACTCAACTAGCACGACTTTGATATCATCACCTCCATATCTCAAAACAATTATCAAGCATCAAACTTATCTTAGTATTCAACTCACTCAAAAGAAAGTTTTCACATATCTTGAACACTAAGTATATTAACATTAAGCAAATTACCATGCTATTTAAGACTCTCAAAATAATATAAGTGAAGCATGAGAGTTCATCTATTTCTTAAAAATAAAACCACCACCATGCTCTAAAAGATATAAGTGAAGCACTAGAGCAAATGACAAACTACTCCGAAAGATATAAGTGAAGATCAATGAGTAGTAAATAATTATGCAACTATGCGAAGACTCTCTCTCATTTAAGAATTTCAGATCTACTTTATTCAAACAGCAAGCAAAGCTAAAGAAAATGACATGACACTCCAAACAAAACACATATCATGTGGTGAATAAAAATATAGCTCCAAGTAAAGTTACCGATGAACGAAGACGAAAGAGGGGATGCCTTCTGGGGCATCCCCAAGCTTAGGCTCTTGGTTATCCTTCAATATTACCTTGGGATGCCTTGGGCATCCCCAATCTTAGTCTCTTGCCACTCCTTATTCCATAGTCCATCGAATCCTTACCCAAAACTTGAAAACTCCACAACACAAAACTCAACAGAAAACTCGTAAGCTCCGTTAGTATAAGAAAATAAAACCACCACTTAGGTAATGTAATGAACTCATTATAAATTCATATTGGTGTAATATATATTGTACTCCAACTTATCTATGGTTCATACCCTCCGATACTACTCATAGATTCATCAAAATAAGCAAACAACACATAGAAAACAGAATCTGTCAAAAACAGAACAGTCTGTAGTAATCTGTATAAAACGTACACTTCTTGAACACCAAAAATTATACCAAATTAGAAAGTCCTAAGAAATTCGTGGACCAATCCATAGCAAAAATAATCAGATCAGAAACACGTTTATGTGAATTAACAAAACTAATTTACTAGGTGCAAAAGTTTCTGATTTTTAGCAGGACCAACACAACTATCACCGTAAGTCATCCTAAAGGTCTTACTTGGCACTTTATTGAAACAAAAGCTATAAAACATGATTAATACAGTAGCATAATCATGTGGACACACAAAGACAGTAAGGATAAGTATTGGGTTGTCTCCCAACAATCGCTTTTCTTTAATTCCTTTCTAGCTAGGCATGATGATGACAATGATGCTTGAGGGAGTCCTGGACTAGGGGGTGTCCGGACAGCCGGACTATCAATATCCGCCGGACTCCGAGACTACGAAGATAGAAGATTGAAGACTCCGGCTCGTGTCCGGAAGGTACTTTCCTTGGCGTGGAAGGCAAGCTTGGCGATACGGATATGTAGATCTCCTACCATTGTAACCGACTCTGTGTAACCCTAGCCTCTCCGGTGTCTATATAAACCGGAGGGCCTTAGTCCGTAGGACAACATTACATCTCAACAATCATACCATAGGCTAGCTTCTAGGGTTTAGCCTCCTTGATCTCATGGTAGATCTACTCTTGTACTACCCATATCATCAATATTAATCAAGCAGGGCGTAGGGTTTTACCTCCATCAAGAGGGCCCGAACTTGGGTAAAAACATCGTGTCCCTCGTCTCCTGTTACCATCCGCCTAGACGCACAGTTCGGGACCCCCTACCCGAGATCCGCCGGTTTTGACACCGACATTGGTGCTTTCATTGAGAGTTCCTCTGTGTCGTCCCTGATAGGCTCGATGGCATCTTCAACCAACAACGCTGTCTTGGGTGAGGCTTTTCTCCCCGGACCGATCTTTGTATTCGGCGGCTTTGCACTGCGGGCCAATTCTCTTGGCCATCTGGAGCAGATCGAAAGCTACGCCCCTGGCTGTCAGGTCAGATTTGGAAGCTTAAACTTCACGGCCGATGACCGCGAAGACTTGATCTTCGACGGACTCGAGCCACAGCCAAGCGCGCCGCACTGTGACGATAGGCATGATCTAGCTCTGTCGCCGGACAGTGCTTTGGTGGTCGCACTCGGATCCGCTTCGGCCACTAGCCCGGAGCCGATCGCCCATATCGAGGGCCGGTGGATAGACGCCGCCCTGGGGGCTTCAACATCCACGGCGATGGAGCCGAACACCAATCCTGTCCCCTGTGAAACTCGTGATCCCGAGGCGCCGGACTCCTCGCCGGACTCCGGGCCTCCGCGCCCTGCCGATTAATCCGGATTGGGCGCGGTTATGGAATTCACCGCCGCGGACATCTTCCAAAGACTCGCCTTTTGGCGATATCACGAATTCTCAAGCATCTCTCGCTATCAGAGAATCTGGCGGACTATGGCGGGGCGGTTGGAGTTCGGACGATGGAGAAATTGAGCCCACCCACCACCCACTTTGTAGCCACTGCCGAGGATCTAACCGACATGCTAGACTACGACTCGGCGACATCGACGCTATGGACGACGATGCCGGAGGCGAACAAAGAGCGCCTACAGTATTGGAAGGCCACCTCGTCATATAGCGTATACATGGTGGATACCGCAAAAGAAGGGGATGGCGAAAAGGCAGCAGAGGAAGATTCTCTAAAGAAGCAGCCCAAACGCCGACGTCAGCGGCGCCGCTCTAAATCCCACCACAATAAGAATGGAGATTCCGGCACGGGAGACAATAACACTCCTGAAAGTGCCGAAGACGATCCCCTCCCGCAAGATTCAGCGCAGGAGGACGCAGAAGCAAGCCCCCACCACAGGGCGGCAGACGAAGGGGTTGAGGATGATAACTATATGCCTCCCTCCGAAGACGAAGCAAGCCTCAACGATGATGAATTCGTCATACCCGAGGATCCCGACGAACAAGAACGCTTCAGGCGCAGGCTCATAGCCACGGCAAATAGCCTAAAGAAAAAGCAGCAACAGCTCCAAGCTGATCAGGATCTGCTGGCCGATCGATGGACCGAGGTCCTCGTGGCTGAAGAGTATAAACTCGAACGCCCCTCCAAAAGTTACCCAAGACGCAAGCTGCTCCCCCGATTAGAGGAGGAAGCATACATACCTTCATCACCAGCGCACGATATGGCTGACCGACCACCTCGTGGTCGTGACAGAGAGGCGTCCAGGCCCTCAGCCAAATACGTACCCCTGCATCGCTCTAAAAGCGCGAAGCCAAGAGGGAACGCGCCGGACTTGCGAGATATATTGGAGGACAAAGCAAAACAATCCAGATCCATCTATGGATCACGTGGGCGCCCTACGACCCACGACGAACACCGTCGCGCCGAACATAACGCCGGCCGGGCCGAACATAGCAGACAGCGCTCCCTCGAGCTGTGTCGCGATATTGCTCAATACAGGGGCGCCGCACACCCGCTATGCTTCACCGATGAAGTAATGGATCATCAGATCCCCGAAGGGTTTAAACCCGTAAATATCAAATCTTACGATGGTACAACAGACCCCGCGGTGTGGATTGAAGATTACCTTCTCCACATCCATATGGCCCGCGGCGACGATCTCCATGCCATCAAATATCTCCCACTCAAGCTTAAAGGACCAGCTCGGCATTGGCTTAATAGCCTGCCCGTAGAGTCGATTGGGTGTTGGGACGATCTGGAGGCCGCATTCCTTGATAACTTCCAAGGCACGTATGTGCGACCTCCAGACGCCGATGACTTAAGCCACATCATTCAGCAGCTGATTTAATCGGCGGACAATTCTCGACACGGTTCTTGATGAAGAAAACCAAATCATCGACCGTCCGGATGCAGAGGCCCTTGCAGCCTTCAAGCATAACATCCGGGACGAATGGCTAGCCCGCACTGGGCAGGAAAAGCGAAATCCATGGCAGCCCTCACATCGCTAATGACCGCTTTTGTGCGGGAGAGGACAGCTGGCTAGCCCGCGGCAACAATCTTCGTAAAAACACCGGCAGTCCGGATACTAAGGACAACAACGGCAGTCACGTCGAATCAAAACAAGCGCCGCGTAACGGCGGCGATAAGGAGGATACGGCAGTCAATGCCGGATTCCGAGGCTCTAAACCCGGTCGATGGAAGAAGCCATTCAAAGAACCACTCCGGGTCCGTCCAATCTGGACCGAATACTCGACCGTCTATGCGGATACATGGCACCCGAAAGCCAGCTACCCACACCAATAGAGATTGTTGGGTGTTCAAGCGGCCGCAAGTTAATTGCGAACACAATGACAAGGGGCTAAATAGCGACGACGAGGAAGAGACCCGGCCGCCGAACAATAGAGGACAAAAGGGTTTCCCCCCACAAGTGCGGACGGTGAATATGATTTACGCGACCCATATACCCAAGAGGGAGAGGAAGCGCGCACTACGGGACGTCTATGCGATGGAGCCAGTCGCCCCGAAGTTCAACCCATGGTCCTCTTGCCCGATCCATTTCGATCGAAGAGACCACCCGACCAGCATACGCCATGGCGGATTCGCCGCATTGGTTTTAGACCCAATCGTCGATGGGTTTCACCTGACACGAGTCCTGATGGACGGCGGTAGCAGCCTAAACCTGCTTTATCAGGATACAGTGCGCAAAATGGGCATAGACCCATCAAGGATTAAACCTACAAAGACAACCTTTAAAGGTGTCATCCTGTGAGTGGAAGCCAAGCTATGCAGGCTCAATCACACCGAAGTGGTCTTCGGATCACCGGATAACTTCGAGCGAAGAGTTAATCTTCGACATAGTCCCGTTCGCGATGGCTATCATGCTCGCTTTCGGACGAACGCGCTTGCAAAATTCAACGCGGTGCCGCATTATGCATACCTAAAGCTCAAAATGCGGGCCCTCGTGGAGTCATCACGGTCAATGGAAATCTGAACGCTCCTCCGAATGGAGGAACATACTGGCGACTCGCGGCGAGTATCTGAGCAGCCTTCTCGGGCAATTCTCAAGTCCGCAATTAAAAGCCGGATACAACAAAACGCGCCGAGAAATGCCAACCAAGACCACTGGCGCGATCGAGCATCGCCAGTAGTATGCGGCCCCACCCTCGCCGCGCATGATCGCAAGAATAACACTCCGCGTACATCATTACGCTTTGGAGATACCATGGGCGCAGGGGAGGGGCTTGATCACAAGGGACAAAGAGTGCGGCTCGACCACACCAGGGGCTCATGCGAGCGCCCCCCTTGGGTTTACTTTTTATCCTTTCTTCTTCTTATGTATACAGGACTCTGTTAATCAGAAGCCTTGTTCGACGGTGCACTTGCCGAACTCACGATGCAACAGTCAGGGACTCAAGAAGGCTGCGACGAACAATCAGGTGGTCTCCATTACGAGCATTAAATTCGATTACATACACCAAGTCTGCAGCTCATCCGGAGGGGACATGTTAATTTAGTCCAAATCCCTTGCTTACAGACTATTTGTATCATCCGCTTTATTAGTGACCTTCTTTCATAAACAACGCAGCACTTCCTTTTGCAAGTACATTACCTTTTATTGCAATTCGTTACCTCTTATATATGTTCAAGACATGACATCTTGCACCCGTACACTTTGGTACGGCCGAATACGCCAGGGGCTTCTGTTCCTCATATTATGGTGTAATTAAGTCCGAACACTTTCACAAGTGCGGCACCCCGAACTTATAGCATTATATGAATCAGCTCTGAATCATGTCTTGGGTCAATAGTTGGGTTTGCCCGGCTCCCATGTTTTGGTACCTTACGTTCCGTTCCGTCGGCTAAGGTAGCCTTGGGAGAACCACTGTGATTGCGCCCGGTTAGGCGGGTTAACGCCTCGATGAGAAAGCTAAACCGACCGGCATGATAAGGCGAGAGACTGGTCGCTGTTCGAGAGGTTCTTTCGGGTCCCTAAAGACTCATCCCGCTTCGAGCGAAGTTCCGAATGATGTCCGACGAAGGCGTGGATAGCGCCCCGGATTCGGTCTTCCGAATACCAGGGGCTTCCCGAAATTTAAAATTATAGAATTCTATGGCCAAGTGAGAGTGTTCAAGCATTATAAGTCCGGTCGCCTTGTTCGTCGTGTTGGCGCCTCCTAGATGGACCCAATAATGGGAACAAGAGTGCTCAAGTTTATCACCGAACACCCCAGCCCTTGTAGCTTGGGGGTGAAGCCAACGACTTGCCATCTCTCGATTTTACAAACGGCCGCATGAAGGTAATATTTTAAATTAAACAACGTTGCTCATGGCGCATACAAACGAAGTTTTCAGCGCCAGGATAAATACACAGCGAGTTCACTCAAAATTACATCTCGGGGCACTCATACGCAATATCGCAGCTCCCTTCAGACAACTTTATAATATTGCTCGGCGTGCGATGCTCCTTGGGCGGCGGCGGATCCGTGAGAAGCTTCTCCGCATCCGGTTTGCCCCATTGCACCTTTATGCGGGCAAGGGCCCGACGAGCACCTTCAATACAAAGTGAGCGCTTGATCACATCCAGCACTGGGCACGATCCACCAGCCGCCAGACTAGGCCAAAGTAGCTGCCAGCATGGCTGTCGAGCCATAGCGGACTATGAGGCCCTTCATGGCCTCTTCACTACCTTGTGGAGTTCGACCACTGCTTGGTTGGTCGCTTAGGGGCACCGGATGGCGGCCTCAAAGATCAGAGACCATAAGACCTTCTCCGTCGAGCTCCCTCCTCGCCACGATAGAAAGCGGCGGCATCAGACGCACTACGCGGCAGATCTGCAAACGCCCCTGGAGAGCTCTGAATTCGGGTAAGTATCCGGTAATTTACATTAACGTGCCTGCTCTGCATGAAAAAGGCCTTACCCGCCGCTATCTTCTTTATGTCCTCTACCTCTGAAGGGCCTTCGGGCCTCGGCCTTGGCGGACTTGGCATTTTCGAGAGCGAGGCAAGCTCGGACTCTCGAGTCTTGAGTCACGCTCCAAACTCTCATGCTTTTCCATGAGAGCACGGAGCTCTTGCCGCACTTCCGCCACCGGCGCCACTTGCTTTTCTCGCTCAGCCCGTTCAGTGGGCAAGATTATGCGTTCGCCACGGACGCGGCCTCCTTCAGGGCTGCCACCTCCTTAGTGGCCCCTGCATTACACATATTATCCTTATTAATTTTGTTCGCAACTAAAACCCTTTTCTGTAAGGTACTTATTTAAAGTGGTGTTATTCACCTTCTTTTTCCTTGAGCTGCCTCTTGGCATGGCCGAGCTCTTGCTCTGACCGCTCAAGGTCCTTTTTCAGTGCCTCGACCTCCGCCGTTAATGCGGCAGAGGTCAACAGCGCAGCCTGCAAACCCATATTGACATATTTTTAGAAACCCTGCGTATATCTTGTTAAAGATCCTTAGTCCGGCTTTTCTTTCCGAACACCGAACTAAGCATCGTGGGCTCTTGTCTATGCGGTATTACATTACATAATTTTAAACTTCTTACCTCAAAGCTTTGTTAGAAGGCTGTTGCAGAAGCTCGGTCAGCCCGCCCTTGGCGAAGCTGGACCTTCTCAATCACCGCACTCATGAGAGTGCGGTGTTCTTCCTCGATGGGCGCCTAAGCGCCTCCAAGAGTTATCCGGCGCCCCGGTTGGGCGGAGGCCGCGCCGGCGTCGTGGTCTGCCCTTCTTTTGAAGGGCCGCTTGCCGGACTCTGGGACCACTACGGGTTCCGAGGTAGAGTCCGGCACAAAGTCCGGGAGGTCGCCTGACGGCGCCTCCGGAGCCTCCTCCTGGCGGGTCCCCCTGTGGGATTCCGCCTCGTCGTCCTCGTCGACGCGTGGGGTAGAGGCAGTCGGGATGGAATTTACATCCGACGGCGCCAAAGACCCGCTCATCGAGTCGGGACGATCGTCAACGGCCGCACTACAGGCAGAATGCGGCGTTAGAAGGACACTACATGGCATACGATGTACGGCATATAAATGATCTGAATACTTACGATCTGCCGGACGCCGCCCTTGAGGCCCTCTTCCTCGCCAACATTGGTGTTGGCGAACTGTCCGGGGATAGTTCTCCCCTCTTGGACCCTTGGCCGCCCGATTGGGAGGCCTTCTCTTCTTTTCTCCTCCTCCGGAGAGAGTACTCCTCCTCCTCCTCGTCTTCGGAGGAGGAGTCCTCGTCGTCGTCAGACGCCTGATTACGGGGACTCTTTCGAGTCCCCGTGGCCACCTTCTTGGCCTTCTTCTCCGGCACCATGTACGGTGCCGGAACCAGCAGCCTTGCTAAGCGGGCATCCACTGGTTCTTCTGGCATGGGAGCCGGGCTGATGAGCAGCTCGGCCTTCTCCATCCATTCCTGTCAAAGGAAGAGGCAGATTAAAAACCTCGCTCGAGTCAATCTAATTACTACAAGTGTCCCGTAATGGGGTCGAATCACTTACCTCGTCAGTCGGAGACTGCGAGCTGAATCTGCGGTCTTCGGTCGCGGATGCGGGGGCATCGGCACCCTTGAACAGCACCCTCCAGGCGCCTTCGTACGTTGTATCGAAGAGCCCGCTCAACGTCTGGTGCTGTTCCGGATTAAACTCCCACAGATTAAATGCCCGTTCTTGGCATGGGAGAATCACGGAGGAGCATGACTGGACCACGCCGACGAGCCGAGCCTATTGCTCACTAGCTTCTTGATGCAGGCTCAAGTCCCGTCACCTCCACCGGATCACCCCACCGCAAGCCCTTCTCTTTCCGGAGGTGAGCTGCGTGGGGATTCCAGATCTAAATTCCGGGGCCGCCGCCCATGTAGGCTCACGCGGCTCGGTGATGTAGAACCACCCCAACTGCCACCCCTTGACGAAGTCCACGAAGGTCCCTTCTAGCCAAGGGACGTTGGGAAGCTTGCAAAGATGGCGCCTCCGCATTCCGCTTGCGTGCCCCTTCACAACCTTCGCTTGACGTTGAAGGTCTTGAGCCCACAGGCGAAGTGGGGCGGATGCGAGAAAGGCCTCACACACGACGATAAACGCCGAGATGTTGAGGACAAAGTTCGCGCCAGATCGTGGAAATCCAGCCGTAGTAAAACATGAGCCCCGGACGAATGGATGGAGCGGAAAGCCCAGTCCGCGGAGGAAGTGGGGAAGGAAGACGACCCTCTCATGAGGCCCAGGGGTGGGGATGAGCTGCCCGCGTCGGGCAGCCGATCTGCGCCGATGTGGAAAGGTATCCGGCGTCGCGAAGCTTGGTGATGTCCTCCTCCTTGGCGGTGGAGGCCATCCATTGCCTCCCCTCCGAACATATTCGGAGAAGGGTCGAGTGAGATGCGCGAGCTTAGGCGTTGGAGCTTGGGTTCGCAGGATGGATAAGCAAAGGAGGAAGAAGGCGTGGGTGAGAAGGTAAATCCTTATCCCTTATATATAGGCGGACAAAACTATCGTCCCTCACCGCCTGGTAAAACTCGCTTATCTCCCAAGCGCCACCATCAATGGCGCGGTTGGGTTACTCCACGCACGTATTGATGAGAATCCGGAATAAGGGAACACGATCTCGCTCGACGGGGCGTGCCAAGAAACCGCCGCTAAGCGTTTGAGGTGGTATAGTAATTCAAACAAGGGCTTGGTGCCGGTGTGATGTCACGCCGCATAATACGTCAGCAGATTGAATCAGTGTATATGTTTTATTCTCTCTGCGTTTGGAATGTGGAATTTATTTTGCAGAGCCGGACACTATCCTGGTGTTCATTATCTTCTCCGGATTATTCAAGGGAGGAACCCGCCTTGCAATGCCGAACATTATGCACGCCGGACTTATCGTCATTGAAGACTGGTTCGAGGGCTCTTGAGGAGTCTGGACTAGGGGTGTCCGGACAGCCGGACTATCAATATCCGCCGGACTCCGAGACTACGAAGATAGAAGATTGAAGACTCCGGCTCGTGTCCGGAAGGTACTTTCCTTGGCGTGGAAGGCAAGCTTGACGATACGGATATGTAGATCTCCTACCATTGTAACTGACTCTGTGTAACCCTAGCCTCTCCGGTGTCTATATAAACCGGAGGGCCTTAGTCCGTAGGACAACATTACATCTCAACAATCATACCATAGGCTAGCTTCTAGGGTTTAGCCTCCTTGATCTCGCGGTAGATCTACTCTTGTACTACCCATATCATCAATATTAATCAAGCAGGACGTAGGGTTTTACCTCCATCAAGAGGGCCCGAACCTGGGTAAAAACATCGTGTCCCTCGTCTCCTGTTACCATCCGCCTAGACGCACAGTTCGGGACCCCCTACCCGAGATCCGCCGGCTTTGACACCGACAATGCTCACATAAAATATAAGAATTGAAATATAACGGGAGCATCATGAAGCATATTACTAGCACATTTAAGTCTAACCCACTTCCGATGCATAGGGATTTTGTGAGCAAACAACTTATGGGAACAATAATCAATAGAAGGTAAAACAAGCATAGCTTCAAGATTTTCAACACATAGAGAGGAAATTTGACATTATTGCAATTCCTACAAGCATATATTCCTCCCTCATAATAATTTTCAGTAGCATCATGAATGAATTCAACAATATAACCAGCACCTAAAGCATTCTTTTCATGATCTACTTGCATAGAAAATTCCCTACTCTCCACATAAGCAAAATTCTTCTTATGAATAATAGTAGGAGTATCATAAGAGACTTGAACACTAAAAATTGTTTCCACATTAAAAGAGTAATGTTCAGAGAAAGGGTAATCATAATCATGACAAGATTTGTAAATATAATCATCACTACTTTTTATAGCATAAGTTTCATCGCAATAATCATCATAAGTAGCAACTTCGTTCTCATCATAATCGATTGAAACCTCTCCCAAGATAGTGGAATCACTAAATAAAGTTGACACTCTTCCAAATCCACTTTCATAAATATTATAAGATTCAACATCCTCCAATATTGTTGGATCACTACTTTCTAAAGTTGACACTCTTCCAAACCCACTTTGATAAATATAATCATCATAGGTAGAAGGCATGCTATCATCATAACTACTTTGCATATCAAAACTTGAGAGGCTAAAAATATCATCATTATTAAACATAGCATCCCCAAGCTTGGGACAAACATTAATTGCAGCAAATATATTCTCAAATATGTCATCCTCATCAAACATAGCTTCCCCAAGCTTGGGCCTTTTCATATCATAAGCATAATCACTCTCATCATTAAAAATATTGATAGCACCAATAGTATAGCAATTATCATCATCACAATGAGTAATAGGAGCAACATCATTTGGGAGGGATACCTTTCTACCTTTGTTGCTCCTTCTTTTCTTTTTCTTCTTCACATTATGTGTGGGTTCAACCTTCCTCTTTGAGCTCCTTATTGATGAGATTGGTTGAATAGAAAGCTCCTCCTCGTTACTTGATTCATCTTAAGAAATATTAGGAGGAGATTGGGAAGCCTCTTCCTTTTCATTAGTATTCTCATCATCTTCCATTTGCTTTCTTTTCCTTATGTAATTGGCAATATAAGGATTTTCAATACAATTCACCGTACAATACATATAAATTTCCTCTAGATCAAAACCAAGAAGTTTGTAACGGGCAAATTTTGGAAGATAATTAGTTAAACGTTTCATTTCTTCGCAACCCATAAGCAAGCTAAGCTCGTTATAATGTGCAAGGGAAATCAACTCATCACAATTTTTGGACACGATTAGATCATGAAACAATTTGCATCGGATAGCTAAATGACCACTTTCATTGCAAAGTCCACAAGTACGGCCAAGAAAATTTAAATTTTCAGCACAAACATCTAGCCTTTCTTGCAACAATTTAGTTTCTAAGTGCTTATGCTTCTTGCAATAAATATCTTCTCTATTTGGTGTGTTCATGCAAACATGCACTCCACAAAAGTTGACATTCTCATAAGAGATATTTTCATCATACCTAGTGCAATCATCATTAGCATCATGGATATTCGAAGAATTCGTACTAACAACATTGCAATCATGCTCATCATTCAAAGATTTAGTGCCAAACAATTTAGAGATTTCTTCTTCTAGCACTTGAGCACAATTATCCTTTCCATCATACTCACGAAAGATATTAAAAAGGTGAAGCGTATGAGACAAACTTGACTCTATTTTTTGTAATTTTCTTTTATAGACTAACTAGTGCTAAAACAAGAAACGAAAAGATTCGATTGCAAGATCTAAAGATATACCTTCAAGCACTCACCTCCCCGGCAACGGCGCCAGAAAAGAGCTTAGTTGACGGGGTGTGAGTGAGTGCCCTTTTACCTAGCCTCCCCAGCAACGGCGCCAGAAAAGAGCTTGATGTCTACTACACAACCTTCTTCTTGTAGATGTTATTGGGCCTGCAAGTGCACAGGTTTGTAGGACAGTAGCAAATTTCCCTCAAGTAGATGACCTAAGGTTTATCAATCCGTGGGAGGCGTAGGATGAAGATGGTCTCTCTCAAGCAACCCTGCAACCAAATAACAAAGAGTCTCTTGTCTCCCCAACACACCCAATACAATGGTAAATTGTATAGGTGCACTACTTCGGCGAAGAGATGGTGATACAAGTGCAAAATAGATAGTAGATATAGGTTTTTTGTAATCTGAAATATAAAAACAGCAAGGTAACTAATGATAAAAGTGAGCGTAAACGGTATTGCAATGATAGGAAACAAGGCCTAGGTTCATACTTTCACTAGTGCAAGTTCTCTCAACAATAATAACATAGATAGATAATATAACAAGCCCTCAACATGCAACAAAGAGTCACTCCAAAGCCACTAATAGCGGAGAACAAATGTAGAGATTATGGTAGGGTACGAAACCACCTCAAAGTTATTCTTTCGGATCGATCTATAAAAGAGTTCATACTAGAATAACACCTTAAGATACAAATTAACCAAAACCCTAATGTCACCTAGATACTCCATTGTCACCTCAAGTATCCGTGGGCATGATTATACGATATGCATCACACAATCTCAGATTCATCCAACCAACACAAAGTACTTCAAAGAGTGCCCCAAAGTTTCTACCGGAGAGTCAAGAACGTGTGCCAACCCCTATGCATAGGTTCCCAATGTCACGAAACCCGCAAGTTGATCACCAAAACATACATCAAGTGGCACATGATATCCCATTGTCACCACAGATAATCACGGCAAGACATACATCAAGTGTTCTCATAAAAGACTCAATCTGATAAGATAACTTCAAAGGGGAAACTCAATTCATCACAAGAGAGTAGAGGGGGAGAAACATCATAAGATCCAACTACAATAGCAAAGCTCGGGATACATCAAGATCGTGCCATAGAGGAACACAAGAGAGAACACGAGAGAGAGAGAGAGAGAGAGAGAGATCAAACACATAGCTACTGGTACATACCCTCACCCCCGAGGATGAACTACTCCCTCCTCGTCATGGATAGCGCTGGGATGATGAAGATGGCCACCGGTGATGGGATCCCCTCCGGCAGGGCGCCGGAACGAGCTCCCAAGAGGTTTTTGGTGGCTACTAAGGCTTGCGGCGGCGGAACTCCCGATCTATCTTCTGTTCTGGAAGTTTTAGGGTACAAGAGTATATATGGGTGCGAGAAGTGCGTCGGAGGAGCTACGGGGCCCCACGAGGTAGGGGCGCGCCTGGGGCGCCCCACCCTCGTGGGCAGCCCAGATCTCCCCGACGTGCACTCCAAGTTCCTGGGTTGCTTTCCTTCCAAAAATAACTTCTCCAGCTTGATTTCGTTTCGTTTTGACTCGTCGATATTCCTTTTCCTCAAACACCGAAATAGGCATAAATCAAGAATCTGGGTTGGGCCTCCGGTTAATAGGTTAGTCCCAAAAATAATATAAAAGTGGATAATAAAGCCCAATATTGCCTAAAACAGTAGATAAAGTAGCATGGAGCAATCAAAATTATAGATACGTTGGAGACGTATCACAAGTTCACTCTTGTTTGTTCTACTTTTCAATTATCTATCTTCACTTTGATGATTATCTGCTTTGTCAACAACCGTCCAAAAAGGGGGAGATTGTTGGTGCAATGATAGGCCCCTTATGTTTTTGGAGTTTGTTTACATAAATAGTACAAGACTTATGTGTTTTCTAATGCACACAGAGTAACATGTCCCTGAAGTATCAAGGAGTTTGATGCAAAGGACGAAGATAATCTCCCTGCGCAGCAGTGAAGGTTATCACCGAAGATAAAGCTAACAAGAGTGACCCCTAAAAATTGCTGAAGTTTAAGCAATTGGTTCGGTGCATGTTCAAAGTAAATGACTGTGCTCGAGGAAGAATGAAGACGAAGTGAAGACGTAGCATTTATTTGGTTCTTCTTCTTCTTTCATTGAGTCATAGGACCACCGTACTATTAAGAGGGGTGTAGCGTTCGACGCTTTGAGATTGATGCTAAACCCGAATCCTATGAAAGTTGTGAGAGAAATCTCTTTGTGCTCCGAGCAAATACTTGCCAGCAAGAGACTGTGATCTTCTATGTTGCGAGAGATTTGTCTCGGACCGAGGAGTTAGCATTACTTGTTCCTCAATTTGCGTTACCGTTGCTCCAAAATCCAACCGTTGTGAACGCGTCGGTTGGCCATTGGCTGGACCTCGTGTCCAAAATGGTCATTTCCCATCTCGGAAGGCTGCGACTATAAATAGCCACCCCGCGTCGGCTTTGTCTGGTGGCTGCTCTGTTTGATTCTGAGAAGATTGTTGAGCAAGTCATTCTCTAAGCAATTTGAGTTTAAAATCCACCGAGAGAAAACCCTAGAGCTGAAGAATTAGATAGTGGTTCAAGATCACTAGAATCTAAGTTTAGTACGCTCCGCCTATTACTCTTGAGAGCTGCAAACTCTCTAGACGGTTAGGTGTCAATTTCTTGAGAGACCAAGAGTAATTGTGGTTCTCGAAGAAGAAGTCTTTGAAGGTTAGGAGATCGCCTTCAAGTATCTACCACAAGTGATCGGCACCGGTTGACGAATCGATTGTCGATGAGAACAGGTGAAGAGAGTTTATCTTTCGTGTTAAATCACAGCCCCTCCAACCAGACGTAGTCCTTGTGCAGAAGGAGGAACTGGTCAAACAAATACCTTGTCGCCATCGAGTATCTTCGGTTACCTCTGTTACTCATGTTTACTTTCGATGCATTCCATTCATGTAATTTACTTCGATGCATGTATTAGTTTCCCTTCGGCACTCTGATGTAGTTCTTCATAGTTTACTAGTCACTTATTCCGCTACTGGGTTTTGAGAGAACTAAGTTTTCTGAAGAAAAATTAAAACTTCCATTCACCCCCCCCCCCCCCCCGGTAGACATACTTCGTTCCTACAAGAATAGGAACCCCTCAAAAATAAAGTACAGGACTAGGAGGTCTTGTAAACGAGAGGGCAACATCTGACGGATCCTATTCCATGCGCTAGTCAGGGGATAGCTACCAACCCGCACCCCTGCCCGCCTTAATGTGCCGGCCCGTTAGTCATTTTTGCCTTTATTTTTCTCCATTCCAATTCACCTTTTCTCTGTGTTTTCTTTTTCCTTTATGTTTTCTATTTTCTTTTTCTCATTCACGAACTTCCCCAAATCATGAACATTTTTCAAATTGATAAACTTTTCTGAAAATGCGAAATGTATTCGCGACATTTTCTGAAAATCAAGAACAACTTTCAAATTCATGAATTCAAATTTTTGATTATCTCTAAAATTTCTGAATATTTTTACAATTCATGACCATTTCTCAGAATAAAGAACATTTTTTTAAATTCGTGAAAATTTTCAAACTCGGGAGCAATTTCTGAAATTTGCTGCTCTGTCATTTATACAAATTTGTGAAAATTTGTTTGAGCTCATGAATATTTATGAAATTTTCATGAACATTTTTCAAACTCACGAACACTGTTGAAATTTGTGAACTTTTTTAAGTCATGATTTTCTTTGAAATTCGTGAACATTTTTCCAACTCGTGGACGTTTTTTGAAAGTCTTGAACATCTTTTAACTCACAAACAATTTTAAAATTATGAACTTTTTTGAATTCACGAACATATTTTGGAAGTCGTGAATGTTTTTAAAACTCATGAATATTTTTAAATATTCATAAACATTTTTTGACTTTGCGAGCATTTATGAAATTCACAATGATTTTTTGGAGTGTTTAAAAGTATTTTAGTAGAAAACCGAGTGATGTAATAAATTTTGTTCAGTAAAACCGCCCAAAAAATATAACAACGCAAAACCAGGGAGCGCTACATGCGCACTTGTTACTGGGCCGACCTACTAGTTCTGGCGCTGGGAAAGAGGCGTGTGTTTGCTGAGTATCCACTACGCTGGTCGTTCAATAGGGGAACTCCTATATGTCGCTTTGCGACAATCTCTACTTCTAATGGACGACTTGGTGAATAGTCTGCGCGTTTTTTTTCGCTGGTTTTTTTCGTCATCCTCCCACCTCTGTTTTATTTTCGTCATCCTCCCATCACTTTCGTCTGGGTTTTTTCGTCCCCCTCCCACCACCCCATCGGTTTATTTTTTTCACTATTTCCTTCTAAACAAACACTTTCCTACCGTACAAAAAGACACAGATCTAACTTTACTAAATTACCCAAATCAAACGATCCATATCATCAATGCAATTTGCTTTAGGAAACATATAATGGATGTGAAGGAAACAAATAACAGACCCCAAATCAACCGATCCATCCCATCAATGCAATTTGATTTAAGAAACATATAATAAATTTTAAGGAAACAAATAACAGACTTTAAAGAAAAATCCAATTAACTAATCTCTACTCTTAAAGGCCCCTCAATTGATTTTTGCCCCTCGCTTCCTTTCCCAGCACTGATACAATGGAAGGAATTATAATCCACCTATTTGTTTTCTTATATATCCGTGCAGGCAACACAATGAAACCGTGAAAAAACACTCACCTTGCACGCCCCCCGCCGCAATCCCAAACGCCGCTGTTCTCCCCTTCTACCCCACCTCCTCCTTCCCATCGGCTCTCTTCATGCCCAACGTGGATGGCGCCACTGCCTAGGATGGGGCCCCGATCTTGTTCCGTCGGTGTCTCGCTACCTTCTCCACGACCCTGGCATAGGCGCACAGCAGGCCACCTAAGGTGAACAGGAACGCGATTTGGATGACGGCCACTAGCGGGTGGTCCTCTTTTTCGAGAGGCAGACCAGCGCCAGTGGCAACCAAGGGATTCACGAAGGTACATGATGTCCATGCCTGCTTGCCTCCTCGTCTCATCTGGCAGAGCTTATATGTGGACCGAAAGGAAATGATTGGTTTCACGTCCCTTCTTCTATGTCCTTTGTTTCAAGGTCGTGCCGTTGTGCGCTGCCATGAGCAGAGAGCATCGGCGGCGTCCAACAGATTGGTCTTCCTTTTGAAGAAGACAACAGGGGCCCTCAGCGCCATGCCTTCGATTTCTTTTGCTTCAGATCCTATTTTTGTGCACTTTCTTTTTTTTTTGATCTTTGTGCTTGATCCGATCCTAGATAGTGAAAAAATATTTATGGGAAAAAATGTGTGTGTGCATGACATATATGAGTGTCTGCCTAACTTCTTCCTTTAATTGTTGTTCCAGGTGAGAGCTGAGACTCACGTCCTCGTATTTCCCTAGGTGCTGGTCGGCAGCCACCGCTCGATAGTTATACTACTCCATCAATTAGGTAAGAGTAACCTGATGTATTTCCCATCTATTATCTCTAGCTAGATACTTTCTCATGGTCGTTTATGTTCTAGAATTGTCTCGGTTTCATTGTACGACGTTCCAACTTGTAGAATACATGTTTTTGAAGAGGTAATTGTGTGTTATACTAATTCATGTACTATCAGAAGTAATGTTCTTTTTCTCTGAAATTGGTCTTTATGTAAATTTTTACAATAATTGTTATGTATTGTGGAAGACTTCAGGAGAAAATTCCACCGAATGACATACATTAAATTTGAAATCGCTAGAGTATTTTTCAAATGAATATAGTTGACGAGCAGCACAATTTAGATATGAGGTATGTAGTGCATGTTAGTTCTTCGATCTATAAAGGAATTTGTGTACTTAGACTGATGTTTTCACGAGCTTCCTGCAAAAAGCTAGCCTTACTAGCTTGTGCACATTTCCTTAACCCAACAGTTTACTTGCGTACTGCTCCATAATCTTGTTCTTGTGATCGATGGGACAAGGAAAGCAACCGCTTGTTCCTATGCAGACTTCATTGGTGTACATGATGAGTTTTGGATAGAGGGTTCCGACATTATCAGTTCCTTATTCTTCTGCTACAGGGCACCACCAAATGGGTGCAAGCATTAATCAATATTCTTCTGCTACAGATATGGGTCAGATTTTCTTGTTATTGCCTGGAAATATTCTTGGTGTAAGATCGTTTTGACTTGTGCTAAATGGGTTATAAATTATTTAACAAGGAGTTGGCCTTGCAGATACAAACTACTAATTTTTAGGCATACTCTTCATATGAAGTGTCATATATAATGGAATGTACCAAGTAGGAATCCTCTCTCGGATATATTTCTCTTCCTTATGTACTCCCTCTGTAAAGAAATATAAGAGCATTTAGATAACTACTTTAGTGCTCTAAACGCTCTTATATTTCTTTACCGAGGGAGTACTTATTTGTGACAGACATACATGCTCTATTTTTGAAGGAGAAGATTGTACTTGCAGGATCCAAAACCTAATGATTTTTGTCGAGGGACAGTCACGTGAGTGATTGCACTAAAGATACAGAGAAAAACTGACATTTCTTCTTATATATTGTATTGAAGTTCTATACTTAATACTATAGGGTGTACTGAAGGTCAATGTTGCACTTAGGCCGGTTGGGTTCTGAATATGCAAGAAAAGGAGGAAAAATTACCAAGGATTACAGATCTTGGTTCAAGAAAAGTGCTGACAATATGTTTTGGCGCATAATTAGCTCTGACAGGAAAAATATTCTATCAGAATTGCAGGATTCTTCAATCACCTCATTAGCATATGCCAAAGCCTTGAGGTTACCACTATGAATGAAGCAAAATTGTGAAGATGACTGGGAGCATGATTAGCTTAGCTTGGCTTGCTTGTACGTGCTGGTTTCTCTCAGCCAAATGCGCCAGCTGACAAATAAATTGCATTGCAAAATAACTCAGACAAGTACTCAGGCATATAAGGTATGCACCAACAGGCTTTAGGTGAAAGGCCGGAGAGGATCTGGTATGTGTTGGCCGCACCGAAGTGTGGGAAAAGCTGCATGTAAGGTGGTGGAGAAGGATGTCAACGATGTGGACATTGTCCCTCCGGTGATGCTGGAAGCCGTCCAAGGGTGGAGGAGGTGCGCCTGTGTGACTCAGGCCAGCAGTGTGCTTGCTTCCTCATGGTTTGTTTATTCGTTTTTTATGCAGTACATATGCAACTTTGTGCTTGTTCAATACTATTGTCTAAAAATACAGAAATTTTTGGTGTCCAGTAATGTGTTGCAATTCTGTTATCTTTCATATTTTAGCATTATTCGAAACTTAATGCTAAATTCAGAACCGAAAGATCATAATTTGAGTGTATCCAAGTTGCAGGCTGTTGAACTAATGTTCCTTTTTATTGAGAGCTTTTGACATTGGTCATGGGCTTACACAGTTCAACATTTTTTTTTGAAATGGAACACACATGCATTCCTCTTACACATCATTGCTGGACAGATCGCCAGCTACAGAGTCTAGTACAAACTCTAGGAGATCCCCCAGCCAAGTGACACACTCATCGAATTTAACCTAGCACCAAACGACGCTAAGCCATGTGCCACCAGATTACATGCTCGAGGGCAATTTACAACACATACATCAACAAACCCTACATGTAGGCGATACTTAATCTCTCTAACAATGGACCCTAGTGTAGACAAGTCATATTCTTCGGTCTGACCTTCCTTAATCGAATGAATCTGTTTCTAGCAATACTCATCACTTTGCCCATTTGGCTAGCAATATTTATAGCATATAACATCGCCATTGCTTGATTGGAAGGCATCACCATCTGTTCAAGTTTACTGCACTTGCGCCTAGAGCTCCACCCTTATCATTTCTAATAACAAAGCCCCAACCTCCATCATTGGTATTGCCATGAAAAGCTCCATCTGTATTGATCTTGAGAATTCCAGCGGTGGTCTTGTCCATTTATGTTTTGGATGTTGAGCTAGCCTCTCCCTTCATGTGCCTTCACAACATTCAAAAGTGGTAGTCAATAGAAGAGCATATCTCACTAGATGATTTTAATTCATTCCCTCTATTTGCACTTGTTTCTCTCATGCCACCAGCCAAAGTAATAAGCAAGTTTTAACTTAATGTCCTCTTGCAATTTAAGGATTTTTCCTAAGAAGTTCAAAGCATTATCACAAGGAACTAGTTGCAGCCTGACATGCTCAAGTTGAGCCATTCTCCACACTTGTTTTACTTTCTTGCACTTTACAAAACAGCGCCCCCCATCCTCATCCAATCTAAGGCACATAGGGCACCGAGTGTCAACTTTCATACCTCTGCTTTTTAGTTTTGTCCGAAGCGGTAAGCTATTTGTAGCTAGATGCCACAGGAAATGAAGCACCTTGTTTGGGAGGGGCATCGACCATAGTTTTCGCCAATCAAATTCGTCCTCTCCTTCAGATGCACTTGAAGTAGAGGTTAGTCCTGAGCTATACTCCCGGGCAGCACAGTCAATTGCAACTTGGTATGCAGATTTAACTGAAAATATACCTTTTTTATCATAGTGCCATGCCATGAAGTCCTCAGTATGGTCTTGGACTGGGATCTGAAGTATAACTCTTGCATCTTCCGGAATGAACATCTGCTTCACTAATTCTTCGTCCCACTTGTTCGTGATTGGATTAATTAGCTCACTGACTTTAGTTACCAAGTTATCTCTACTCCTAATGGAGCAGTTGGTAGTCTCGCTTCCAGGTTTTATTTCGTCCCACCACTTTCGTCCGGTTTTTTTTTCGTAGGTTAACCGTCGTAGATTTTTTTCGATGTTGGTTTCTTATTCACCGGTTTATTTACCCCTCAGCTCTTTCCTTGCAAATCAGCACTTTCCAAACGTGCACGCAATCACGGATCTAAATTTACTAACTTATCCAAATCAACCGATACCTTCCATTATTGCAAATTTCTTTAGGAAACAAATAATAGATTTTAAGGAAACAAATAAAAGATTTTAAAGACGCATCATACTTTACTAACAATCACTAAAAATCAAATCTAAATTAATTAACCTTACCTTAAATCACTCAATCACTTTAATTAGAAAACATTTTCTTTCCTAATCGCACCCGCTTAGTGTGCACATAACAATCCGAAGTAATTAGATTCACATGATTGAATCCATTTATTTAGAGCGACATGATTGAATTCATTTATTAACAATAATCCTCACCAAAAGTGCGTTTAGCAATTTTAGAGGGCGGGCCAAAACTCATCATCCGCCGCCGTGTTTGTTTAGGTACAGGAAAAATGGCATAATATATGGAAACAACACGGCCGGGCGGCGGCGCAATCTTCGGGATAGGGGATCGGAGGAGAAGGATTGGCTGGCAAGCATGATCGGGTGCTTAAGCCTGCGTCATGCGCCGTCCTCGTGATGCCACCTACCGAAATCAACACTGCTCCCTGCCGTCAGCCGAGGCGACGCCGCCTGCCCTCCTACCCACGGTCTGCTGCCGCGTGCGGCTATAGCGGGAGGAGTAGCGACGGGGCCGAGGTCCTTCATGCGTTCCGGGATGGAGGCCATGATTTCACATCTGGTTATAATATTTGTGAAGACGTGCATTGCACGTGCACTTGGAAGCGGGCCCGTGGCCCGCACTGAACAGCGCCGACGCCGACCCGAGCCACCTCGTCCGCGTATTCTTGGAGCTGTGGCTGGTCGATTTACATGAAATTAATTTCCTCAGTTCTGGTGGCAAATATAATACACATAATCCATATTGTTATGCACTAGCGTGTATGTGTGAAATAGATGGATTATGGTCCGCACTAATAAGATGGATATGTGTGTGTGTTAGAGAGAGAGGAGAGGGGATAGAGAGTGAGGAAGAGGGAGGAGAGTGTGTGTGTGTGTGTGTGAGGATTTGATGGTAAAAAAGGTCGCCAATGTCGTAATATTGAACTCTTAAAGTTAATGTGGCCCCGTTGCAACGCACGGGCGTTCTTCTAGTTACCCTTTTGGGTGATGACCCTTCTGGTGCTGCCTCTTGGAATCCATGGGTCTGACCATATATCAATGTTCTTACCGCTACCTACTCTCCATATGATTCCCTTCTTCAGCAATTCAACGCCTTTTAGAATGCTTCGCCATACATAGGAGATGCCACTTCTTGGCCTTGTTTGTATTATTGAACACTCTGGGTAGTATCTTCTTTGAGAGCACTGGCGCATAATGAGGTGGGATTTTGGAGCAGCCTCCACGCTTGCTTTGCTAGCATGGCAGATTGAATGCATGTAAGTCCCTAAACCCCAAGCCTCCACTTCTTTTGACCTAGTTAATCTCTCCCGGTGACCCAATGCACTTTATTTTCCTTATCCATCTGGCTCCACCAATACCTATTAATCATGGTGCTTAGTTCTTCACATAGGCCTTTAATGAGATCAAAGCATGCCATGGTGTAAACAGGAATAGCTTGTGCTACGGCCTTTATGAGTATTTCTTTCCCTGCCTTCGAAATTAGTTTCTCCTTCCACCCTTGAATCCTTCTCCATAATCTTTCCTTCACGTATTCGAACATCTTTACTTTTGCTTTGCCCACATACGTTGGAAGACCTAAATATTTTGATGAGAGGCCTTCCGACGTAATGTTCAGATAGCTCTTCATTTCTTCCTTTCGCCAAGGCCTTGTATTTTCTTGAACAAAATGGAAGACTTGTCCTTATTTATTATTTGTCCTGAGCAGCTCCCATATATGTTAATTATCGCTCAACTTCTTGCGACCGCTTGCATTAGCCTCCATTAGCAAGAAAGAATCATCGCAAAGAGAAGGTGACTTACACTAGGAGCTCTTACGCATATTTTGATTCCTCTAATTGACCCTCTCATTTCAGCATTATGCAGCATGGCAGAGAACCCTTCTGCAGCAAATTAGAAATAAGTATGGGGAAAGTGGGTCGCCTGTCAAGCCCTCTTTGAGGTGTGATTATTTCCGTAACAGCCCCATTCACTTTGATTCGGTATTTGACCGTGGAGATGCACTTCATTATCAAGTTGATCCACCCTCCGTCAAAACCCAGTCTATGCATCATCTCCTTTAAAAAGGGCCACTCGACGCGATCATATGCCTTGCTCATGTCTAGTTTTATTGTTGCATAACCCACCGAGCCCTTTCTTTTCCTCTGCAAGAAATGTGTTAGCTCATATGCCAAGAGTGAATTGTTAGATATAAGGCGCCGAGCACGAAGGCACTCTGGTTAGGGAGATAATTTGGGAGAATTACTTTAAGCCTATTTGTAATTACCTTTGAGACCAGCTTGTATACCACATTACATAGGCTTATTGGTCTGAGATCATTAATCTTCATTGGTTTGTTGTTCTTCGGGATTAAAACAATGAATGTGTCATTCCAACCCTCTGGCATGTCTCCCCCTCTTAGAATATGAAGTGCTTCCTTGACCACCTATTCTCCAAAAGTTTGCCAAAACTTTTTGAAAAAAATAGCAGCCATTCCGTCGGGACCCGGCGCCTTAAGATCGCCGATGCAATTTAGTGCTGTTTTAACCTCTTCTTTCGTGTACTCAGCACACAGCCCATCGTTCATTTGCTCTGTCACCTTTACATCTACAGCCTACATAATTTCCTCACTGTTGCTCCATATAATCTTGGAGGAAAAGATGTTAGAAAAATAGATTGTAACATGTTCCTTGAGAGAGTCTTCCCCTTCAGCCCAACTCCCATCATCCCTCAGTAATTTTAGGATGGTGTTTCTCCTTTTCCTTTCCGAGGCAAAATCATGGAAGAAAGACGTATTTCTATCCCCGTCTTGTAGCCATTTGACATGGGCACGTTGTCTCCAATGAGAGTGTCCTGTTGGTATTCAAGGTGATCCAATTTCTCTCTAAGGAAGTGCTCTCTTGAAACTTGGTCTTGATTAATATCCCCTCTTCTTACCTCCTCCAATTCTTTCTTTAGATCTTTTATTCTTTTTTGAAGATCTCCAAACACATTGGCGTCCCAGTTTTTCAAGTCCCCGCAACCATGCTCAAGATACCTTGAATAGTAGTCTCCCTCTCCGCTTTGCTTTGGCCCAGCATTGTTTACAATGGCCTCGAATCTTCCTCCTGTAGCCATCTTGCCTCAAATCTGAAGTTGTGTGCCCTTCTTCTAAATTTTGTGCCCCAACAACTCCTTTTATATGGATAGTCACGGCCTGTGATCTGAATGACGCTGGTCTCCGTTCACCACTTTACAGTGTGGGAACCTTGCACACCACTTCTCGAGCCAACCGCTCTATCTAACCTTTCCTTGATGTACCGGCTAGCATCCCAGCTATGGTTGCGCCAGGTGTACTTATCCCCTATAAAACCCAAATCCTTAAGACCACAATCAACAAGAGCCAATCTGAATCCCTTCATTTGACTTTGATCTCTAGCTGGTCCTCCTTTTTTCTCGTGATTAAACAATATTTCATTAAAGTCGCCTGCACATAACCATGGAAGATTCAGCTGTTGCTTAAGTATGCGCATGAGCCTCCAAGTTATTTCCCTTCTATCACTAGATGGTTCCCCATAAATGCCTGTGAAGCGCCATTTGAAACCATCCTTTTCTATTACTTCCGCATCAATATGATATCTTGAGTAGTTATGCAACTCCATCCTTATCTCTTTCTTCCAAAACAGAGCCAGTCCTCCACTTTTTCCTTCACAAGCTCTTACCACCATATTACTCATTCCTAACATCCACTTGAATTTCTCCATTCTCCTTCCATCCATCTTTGTTTTCGACAAGAATAGGATGTCGGGTCCTCCCGCTTCAAGATCCAGAGCCCATGAACTGCCGGGCCATTCCCCAATCCCTAGGTTCAAGCTACTATTTTCATTTTGATTCGCCAGCCGTCCCTCGCAGCCCAGCGTTTCTGCATTCAATCGTGTGTTTCCTTCCTTTTCCCTTGCACAACAACCTCACCATCAACTCCCATTTTAGCTCTCTTTAATATGTCCGCCTCCAAATCTACCTCCATCATATCTGCATTTCTCTTCTTTAGTATGCAGTTTGAGGACTGGTTTTGTTGTTGCTTCTCCTTATTTCTTTCACGCCGCTTAAAAGTGCCAAGCTTCAGACTTGTACCGACTGATTTCCTTAATTCTTTCCTTATTATGTTCATCTTCTCTCCTTTGACCTCTCTCCTTTTCTCCTTGGGTAATCTTCGTTGAAGTTGTGCTAACTTTTGGCATTTCCTTTTCATGTATCCCCACGCCAAGGTCCATAGGGTGTACAGTCTGTTTACATGGGCTAGGCTCCAAACTTTTATCCATAGTCTTCTCGATCGCTTGTTTTCTTGAACACCAACTCCCGCCTTTCACAGCTACATGTGTATCATCTTGAGTTTTCTTTAGGGTTGGTGACTTCTTTCTCTTCTCCTCTTATTCCCAATTTGTCTTCGTTCATACCCGCTTCGCGTGCTCTTTCTCCATGATGGACGATCACTACCTTGTTTATCGCCCTTACTACCTGCTTGTATGTGTTCGAAGTCCCCGATCGCTTGAGCTTTTACTGTTCATCACTAGAACTTCCCTTTGTACATGTTTTGCTGCAGCCACGGACCAAGCTGTCAATCACTTTCTCTTCTAGTTCTAGATGGGCAAGCCCTCTCCGTGTGGCCAATAATCCCACAATTGTAGCACAAGTCGGGAGATGCTTGTACTCAAAGGAGACAATTTTCTTACAAATCTTCTTTTCCTTCATATCTTGACTCCCATTAATTCCTCGATATTTGGTCATGCTCCTCATCCCGCTCTTCATCTAATTCTATAGTAATGAACCTCATAATAGGGACTGTTATGTCCATCTTTACTTTGATTCGCATATATAGTCCCATTGCATTTCCATCACGGTCCAGATCAACATCCAAGAAATCACCAATTTGATCTCCCACCAACTCCCCTGTTTCTAGGCTCATCATTCCCATTGGTATGCCGTAAGCTCTCACCCATATAGGAATCGACTTAAACTCATAATCATCTATAGTTTTGCTTGGCATAAAGTCTTCCATCACCAGTAAGTCTTTGTTAAACATCCATGGTCCGCTCTTTAGTGCTTTGTTCTTGCTCACCTCATCATGGAATCTAAACAGGAATTGATTCTTACCCAGGCCCTTGCATTCTACTCTTGAGAAGGGGCACCAAGCACCACTCAATGCTCTACCCAAATACTCTGCTTTAGCCGGTTTTTCAGACAGAAGTTTACCCACCGCCTGAAACTTACTCACCTCAGGGGAACAAGCATATTTCTTCCCAATCTTGATGCTTTTCTTTTCTGCATCTGAGAGCTTCAGATTCCTCAATTTTCCTTCCACATTGTCTATCGCAGCAGCCTTTCCATCGCCCATGTTGGCTGCGCCCTGCAGCTCTTGGACAACGCTGCCCTGCCAGACGCCTCTGCCCACCGCTGCCTCCCCTTCCACTCTGAGCCAAGGCCGCCCCGCCAGCCGCCGTCGGCCATAGCCGGCGCCGTGCACCCTAGGACCACCCGAGAGCTATCGGTGTGGTTTTCCTTAGGATTCTGATTGCTCCGCATAGGCTGCGATTTGTGGATCTTACGGGCTGGATTTTTTACCTCCCGCAAAGAACTCTGAACGAGATCAACCTTGGCTGAGTAGAACACACTCACAACGAAAGAGATTGCGGAAGGAAAAGGTCAAATCTAGAGTATTTGGTGGAATTGGATCGAGGGATGAGCGGCAAAGCTGCCGACCAGGAACGCTGACGAGTCGCCTCGAAGTCTCTGGAAACAGCACCAACCGTCACGAGTGGACGGACTTCGGAAGTGACAACCTTACACAGTTCAACATTTTAACTGCATTGGAAAAAGTGATCATGTTTTCCTTCGCCTGGGTACTAGGCAAAGGCAATGCAAATTCAGTGACATGAACATTCTCACGATTGTTTCTTCTTCTTGGTTACAAGGATTCCTCTTTTTACAACTCAAAAAAAATGTAATTTTCTTTGTATGGGTAAGGACCTGTGTTACTTAATATTTGGCCTTAGTCATTTTCACAAAAAAACAATACTTTAATAAAGTTTCTGGACAAATCCAACTAATATCCTTGGACTGACTTCAAATGCTGTGCTTCGGTAGATTGATAATATGAGCACCCAGGAGGAAGTAAATAGGTTTGCGCTCGAGATTTTCGCTTGTAGCTCAGTTCAAAGCGGATGGAATGGTTGCAAGCGAAGGGAAGTCATTTTTTGTCCATCCACAATTGATTAAGCATATTAAAAAATACTTAGATAATAGGCGTGAGCTCTCTATTCATACGATGATTCATTTATTAAAGTTTGGTTAATTTTTAATATTTTTAGTGTTATTAGAATATCTTTTCTATGCATGGGAATTCTTGTTTTTGATGGTGATAAAGGCAGGAAAAGGAATCATGGAGATTTAGTGGACGTTAAGAAGAGGCAACACATTGTGTGTAGTGAAGATAATTTGAGAGGTATGAAGAATGAGAACATGGGAGGACAAATACAATGCCTTGATTTGTTCAGGGTTGCGCATCTGAGGATGCACATTTACTTGGAGCCCGAGACAATTTGAGATGTAAGAAGACTGAGAATTTGGGAGGACAAATACAACGCCTTGCAAGGTTGTGCATTTGAGAAGGAGGCACTTGGAATGGGGAGAAAAAAAATGAAGGGATGTGGTGGCTGCAAGAGAGAAGCGAGATGGTTGTCGACATTGTTTGGGCCCGAATCTTACATTGCATGAGGCACTGCACTTGTGGTTGTAGAACCGGCTCACGCTTCCTCCACCCCCACCCCCTTGTTGTTGGTGTCGAATCGGCACGGACACATGGGGAGGGTGTTAGGGCGGAGAGCGGGGTGGTTGCTGGGGGACTCCTTGGCGGTTTGTGGGGAAGTATGGTTTGAAGGAGAGAGGTTGCGATGGCGAAGGTGAGAAGGACTTGAGAAATGTCCTGATACTCTAGTAAACTGAGTGGGAAGGGAAGGGTTCGGTAGGAACAGGGAAGGGTGTGACTTAGAGTTGGTTTTAGGTGTTGGGCCCATGTGTTGGAGATAACATGGCGGGTAGTCCAAACAACCATTTTTCTTCCACACATATGATATGTATTCGATGGAGTCCGGACTGTCCAGACGGTTTAATTTCGGGGAGCCCACTAGGTGCCCGTACATGCCCAGGCGTATGAGAAAAAATGAGCTTCAACTTACAAAGGACCTTAATCATTTTTATTTATTTATATGCATTGCAGCCCGTAGCAACGCACGGGCGTCCTGCTAGTTTTGATAGCGATTTGCAAAGTGACAACCCGACTAGACGGACCCATTGGATGCAACAGGAAAAATCGTGAAATAAGGAATAGTGCACTGGTGAGGATTCGAACTCGCAACAAGCCTGTTGTCGATTGCGTGTTCCTAGCAACCAGAGCTAACTTTCCTACAAAAAAGCAACTGGACCTGTGTAACGTTTGCGATTGAAGAGCATCACGTATCATAAAATAGCCAACTGCAGCTGCAGAACCGGACCACCATACTGTAGTGAAAAGAATGAGCTAGTGTAGCAAACTTTTTCTAAACAAAGTGAGAACCATTTTTTAAAAACAATGTGCACATTTTTTCAGATTCCAGACATATCTTGGAAAGTGAGAACATTTTTTAAATTTGTGAACACATTTTCAAAAAATAGTAAGATATTTATGAAATCCCAAACATATTTGAATTTGTGAACAAAATTTAAAAAATGGGAACATTTTTTGAAACCATGAACAGTTTTTAAATTCCTGATTGTTTTGAATTTATGAGCAAATTCCAAAAAACAAGAATATTTTTTAAAATTCTGAACAGATTTTGAAGCCACTGACATGTTTTTAATTCTGTTAACACATTTTGAATAAATAATATAATTTTGTTAAAATTCCGAAAAAGTTGGAAACCACAAACACTTTCTTAAATAATTGAACTTATTATTAATTTGTGTACATATTTTGAAACCCGGATCATTCGTTAAATTGTAAACAATTTTTTTGTTAAAAAGGGATCATTTTATTTGAATTTTATACATAATTTTGATGTGCAAGTGGTCGATAATTTGTGACTGAATTTTAAATAAAAGAATATTTTTTGAAATTTTAAACAAAATTTTGAAAACACAAGCATTTCTTTGAATTTTTGAATAAATTTTGAACTTAGGATCATTTTCTGAAAGTTAAGAAAAACTAAAAACCGATAAAAACAGGAAAAAATAGTTTAGGAACCTTCAGGAGATTTCCCAAACCAGTCAGGAACCTTGCCAAAACCGGGCTGCCCCGCACGTACAAATGCTTTACTTGGGCCGACCCATTTTACGAGCTTAGGATTGTGCGAGTGGTCGATAATTTGTGGCAGCGCGCGGCAAATAAGGATCATGTATACGTAAAAGAGCCATCCCTACTAACTTATTTATCTTAACATGCAAGCATGTCACATTACCATATAATTATGGATGGAAAAGGGCCGAGATGAACATGCAATCATGCATAGGCAAAGGCCAACCACCAGTGGATACATATTTTTCATTTTATTTTTTAAACTTATTTCCATAAATAGTTTACAACTATACATGATCTCGGCAAGGGTTGGCGTGAGGGCTCCATTTTTATTTTTTTTCTTCAGTTTTGCTAGGGTTTGTGTCCTATTCAGGAAGATGAGACAGCGGCGGCTCCCTGAAGATGGAATAAAGGTCTCCCCGCCTAGACCCCGTTCCGGCTGTGCATTTAGCATCGTTGGTGGGCTTGTGGAGGTGTGTCTCCGGTGAATCTATCTTTGGTGGATTTGCTCGGATCTCGTCGTTGTTCGTCTACGTTCGTGTGTCTTCGAGTTGGATCTTTCTGATTTACGTTATTCTTCATTTGCGACGGTTGCTGTTCTGGTGCGTTGGTCCTATGGGGCCTTAGCACGACGACTTCCCCACTGTCTACTACAACAAGTTGCACCCGACTCCG
Organism: Aegilops speltoides; assembly: GCA_021437245.1. Taxonomy (NCBI): domain Eukaryota; kingdom Viridiplantae; phylum Streptophyta; class Magnoliopsida; order Poales; family Poaceae; genus Aegilops; species Aegilops speltoides. Next base: position 314,284,852 of record CM038143.1, read on the forward strand.
GCGATGGAGGGGCGATGACGGCGGCGCGCCTTCGGCTCGCTTCAGTGTTTGTAGTCGTCGCTAGGTGGTCTACGGATCTGAATATTTTTATTATTATTTCTGGTATTCATTGTACTGCCATGATGGAAGATGAATAGATCGGAAAAAATTTCACAAAAAAATAAGTCGTGTGCATTTTGAATTTTGGTTCACATGTTATTAATATATATAATTTTTTATATTTCACACATTCAAATCTCATAAAATGTTTTGTATCTGATTCCCATAGCAACGCACGGGGCTCCTACAACATCCGTCTCGCAAAATAATCAGCGTGACATAGCAATTGCAGGCTTTTCTAGGGGCCAGCCTAGCTAGATTTGAAAGAAGTCCATATTTCACCCCAATTGTGACCCGATGGACGAATACCCCTTTGAACTCTGATTTGGTATGATTTTAACCCTAAAATCTTCGAAACCGGATAAATGCCCCCAAAGTTGCTTTGCTGCTGGTTTTAGAAGATGAGTAGTTATTGGCACTTTTGACGTGGCACCTACAGCTTGTTATTGGTTCCACCGGACCAGGCACTCCATTCCTTAGTCGCAGCAGACTAGCACAGTCGCTCCATCAGCGAATGGCGACGAGGACGCGTGCGCACCCATCGGATCTCGCCGCCGGGCCCCCAGCGAGTCTTGCCGGCGGGAGCACCGCATTGGATGGTCACGGTCGGTAGCTGCTCGCAAAGTGCCCAGAGCACCACTACAGGCGCCCTTGACGCAGCCCACCTCCATGTGCTGCACAGGCACACTGTCGTCGCTGCCATGTCCTTGGGTCGCTATTTTCGTAGATATAGTAGCAGAGTTTGTGTGAGCAAAATAGTAGGGTTTACAAAATACAGTAAAACCAGGGCTTTAGGCACCGATCAGGCTGAAGCCTAACATCATTTAGACAAATGTATGAGTTAAGTGAAATAAAATCCAGACAAAGTGTTGAAAGTAATCAAAATCTAATATATGTTTCTTCTGCTAAACTTCATATTGCTTGTAAGAAAAATATGAGTATAACCAACTTGTCTTGCTCTGTTTGAAGGAAATATGCCCTAGAGGCAATAATAAAGTTATTATTTATTTCCTTATTTCATGATAAATGTTTATCATTCATGCTAGAATTGTATTAACCGGAAACATGATACATGTGTGAATGCATAGACAAACAATAAGTCACTAGTATGCCTCTACTAGACTAGCTTGTTAATCAAAGATGGTTATGTTTCCTAACCATGAACAAAGAGTTGTTATTTGATTAACAAGGTCACATCATTAGTAGAATGATCGATTGACATGACCCATTCCACTAGCTTAGCACACGATCGCTTAGTATGTTGCTCTTGCTTTTATCCATGACATATACATGTTCCTGTAACTATGAGATTATGCAACTCCGTTTACGGAGGAACACTTTGTGTGCTACCAAACGCCACAACGAATCGGGTGATTATAAAGGAGTACTACATGTGTCTCCAAAGGCGGATGTTGGGTTGGCGATTTCGAGATTAGGTTTTGTCACTCCGATTGCCGGAGAGGTATCTTTGGGCCCTCTCGTAATACACATCATGAAGCCTTGCAAGCATTACAACTAATGAGTTAGCTGTGAGATGATGTATTACGGAACGAGTAAAGAGACTTGCGTAACGAGATTGAACTAGGTATTGGATACCGACGATCGAATCTCGAGCAAGTAACATACCGATGACAAAGGGAACAACGATGTTGTTATGCGGTCGACCGATAAAGATCTTCGTAGAATATGTAGGAGCCAATATGGGCATCCAGGTCCGCTATTGGTTATTGACCGGAGACGTGTCTCGGTCATGTCTACATTGTTCTCGAACCGTAGGGTCCGCACGCTTAAGGTTTCGATGGCGGTTATATTATGAGTTTATGTATTTTGAGGTACCGAAGAAGTTCGAGTCCGGATGTGATCACGGACATGACGAGGAGTCTCGAAATGGTCGAGACATAAAGATTGATATATTGGAAGCCTATATTTGGAGTTCGAATGGTTCCGTGAAATCGAATTTATCGGAGTAACGGAGGTTACTGGAACCCCGGAACTACATGGGCCATAGTGGGCCTTGGTGGAAAGGAGAAAGGGCCAGCCCTAGGTGGTGGCAAGGCCCCTTCCCTAGTCCTATTAGGACTAGGAAAGGTGGTGGCCCCTCTCTCTTTCCTCCGGTGAATCCTATTCCAACTAGGATTGGAGGGAATCCTACTCCTCCTGGCGCGCCTCCTCTTGGCCGCCGGCCCCTCCCCTGCTCCTTTATATACGGGGCAGGGGCACCCTAGAACACACAAGTTGATCTACGGATCGTTCCTTAGCCGTGTGTGGTGCCCCTCCACCATATTCCACCTCGGTCATATCGTCAGCAAAGCTTAGGCGAAGCCCTCGCGCGTAGAACATCAAGATCGTCACCACGCCGTCGTCTTGTGAAACTCTCCTCCCCGAAGCTCTCATGGATTGGAGCCCGAGGAGCGCCATCGAGCAGACGTGTGTCAAGAACTCGGGGCGCCGGAGTAACGGCGCCGGATCGGTCGGATCGCGAGGAGAACGACGACTACTTCCTCTACGTTGTGATCGCTTCGCTTCGGTCTCACGAGGGTACGAGACAACACTCTCCCTTCTCGTTGCTATGCATCACCATGATCTTGCGTGTGCGTAGGAATTTTTTTGAAATTACTACGTTCCCCAACACTGTTTTCACGGCTCAGTGTTTCTAAATGTACTCAAGACCTGACCTGAATATCAAGTCCACAACTTAATACAATACCAGTACCCATTTCCATCAATATGGACAATGCTAACATAAGCAGAACAGAACGTGACTAAGCGACAATGAATGCACCATCTTTAGGACATAATTCACACATCATCGGGTCATCATCATCAGACCATTTCAGTTCAAACATTTGAACTCCAAAGTCTGAAACTCTGTCCTCATCCTGCAGAGAACCGAGTCCCTGTAAAAGCAGCAGTCGCCCCCCCCCCCCCTCACGAGTAGTACTTCTACTCGGCCGCAGAAATATAGAAAATACAGTAAAAGGAACACGATTTGCTCTCTAGTATACATCACATCTACATGATCCATCAAACTAATCACATGTACATGGAGTATATCCAACAGCTCATGGCGTCGCTAACACACTCGTCAAGGCATCCCTTAATGAAACAAACACACATCATGGCGTCACTTATGGGCGTCCTCTCCGCCCAATGAACAAAACATGGCATGGAAGAAAGGCTCGACGAAAACCCTATATTGTGCACTCTGATAGCCCTACATAACAGAGGAGGCAGTACAAAAAATGTGGAGCACTAGGTTCGCATCATGTAGCTCCGTCCATGGCTTCAATCAGATCATGAATTAGTCGCCCCGATCATGAGCTGTGCCGGCGGCGACGGCAACTGGCGAGAAGCGGCCCAAGGAGGTGAAATGACCAGGAGATTCGACTTGGCGACCAGGGTAAAGCGACACAACCCAACCATGCCATGTCAACACCCTTTAACGGGAAACCGCCTAAAATCAGCACCAAAACCACTCAAGGGGGACATTTACCCGGTTTTGGAGATTTGAGGGTCAAAATCATACCAAATTGGAGTTCAGGGGGTATTGCGTCCATCACACTACATTTTTTTTTTTGAGACAACACTACATTTTGGGGTGAAATATGGACTTCTTTCGCTAGACTTTAGGTCAGGCAAAGCCCATCACTTCGGCCCAACCAATGCAGCAACAAAGCCCAAGTTGAAAGTCACTAGCGGCCAGAGCCCTCCTTTCGTCTGTTCTAAGAAAAAGAAAAAGCCCTTCTCACCTGTTGCGTGGTTTCCCCAAGTCGCTCTCGCCGATGGATCGATTCCGGCCTCTCAGGCGGATCCAGGTGGAGCCCGAGCGCGCTGACCCGCCCCCTCCCCCGCCGGCGGTGGCAATCGGCGAAGCGGCGGAAATGGTTCCGGTGCCCGCGGCCGGGATGCTCATGGGTGCCAAGGTGCGGCGCCGCGCGGCCGTCTACCGCGACTGCAAGGGCGACTACATCGGCGTGCACAGCGACCCGTGCCTGGCCAAGATCCTGTCCAAGCAAGGTGCCGTGCTCTCTTTCTGCACCATTGATTATTTCCGAGTAGTATACTTTGAGTGTGGTCTTGTTGGAGATCGACTGATTCGGTTCGTGGTAGTCTTCTGAAATGGATCCGGTGCGTTCGGTAGTCCCCATGTGAATTTACCCGGTGTGAATTGCGCTAACTTGAATGGTCAAATCACATCTTGGGTTGTCTGAACTCGGCGAGTTTAGCCCGGTAGCAGAGCGATTGGATCAAATATTTTATGTGTATCTTTGTATGATATAATAAAGGGACTAGAGTTCTACTGCATTTTATGTCTTTTTCTTAGTGTCCTACTCCCTCTATAAAGAAATATAAGAGTGTTTAATCACTAAAGTAGTGATCTAAACGCTCTAATATTTCTTTACGGAGGGAGTACTTGTCAGTTCTGCCATTACTGCATTGACAGGTGGTGGGGTGCAACATACTCCCTCCGTCCGGAAATATTTGTCGGACAAATGGATGTATTTTAGTTGTAGATACATCTATTTTTATCCATTTCTCCGACAAGTATTTTGGGACGGAGGGAGTAGTAACTAATGGTATCTTCTCTATGCATTCTTGAATATTGAGTACTCCCTCCGTTCCTAAATGTAAGTGTTTTTAGAGATTTCAATATGAACTACATATGGATGTATATAGACATATTTGAGAGTGTAGATTCACTCATTTTGCTCCGTATGTAGTCCATATTGAAATCTCTAAAAAGACTTGTATTTAGGAACGGAGGGAGTACTGATCTAGCGCATGATCGTATGCTCCTAGCTGTGTAAGTCTGAAAGAGTATGCACCATATGTATGGCAATTGTTGGTTGTCGCTAGCAAGTGTCCTGTTCATGGACAACATCGTGAGCATTCGGTACCGCATAACCTCAGTCCGTAAGCATGTAAGGTGATCCTTGGTATATTGCAGGGGATAACAAAGTTCTATTTGCGGACAAGGTGTTGAAGTTCACTCAGTCAGGAAAGATGAAAAGGCGCATCCTTGTGATCACAGACTTTGCTCTCTACCTTGTCGACCCTGATGCTGATATATTGAAGAGAAGAATAGCACTTGCAGCTGTTGATAAGCTATGTATAAGCAAGCTCAGTGATAACTTCTTTGCAATCATTGTGCCGACCGAGTATGATTGTTTAATGGCCAGCACTAGAAAGAAAGAAATTGTTGATGTTATAGTTAAGGCTATCAAGAGCACATCTGAGTATGAACCTGAGGTGGCTTCCTCTAATAGGTAAAAGTTTTCTTATTAAGCTTACACATTGCTTCCTGTAACCATAACGTGTAGTTTGTACATTTGTGTCTCACACTTTTGCCCAAGGCTTCATGTTACTAATTGCACCTGGCCCAAGGCTTTGATTCAAAATCTTAGATGTCTGCAAACATCTACTGCTTTTAGTGGTGTGCTAGTCCAGTTCTTCAACGCTGTCTTTCTGCAGGTTTGAGTACCATGCTGCTGCCGAAGTGATTAAAGAAGTTGAATTTGAAGAAGCTGATGGTACGTATTATTGCTGACATTGCAGTATATTGCACAATTTGTTATGAGCATGCCCTTCGTTTTATCATCATTAAGGGTGGCTGAGACATTTAGTAGGTTTCATGGGACAAGCTACTGTGTCCATTGATTCTTGATTGATTAACCTAATCTATATCTCTTCTCTATTACACAAGAAGTGTAAAATGCATTTTTTTAATTGCCATTGCTCCTCCTAACAACTACTTCCTCCGTCCCAAAATAAGTGTCTCAACTTTGTACCAACGACACTTATTTTGGGACGGAGGGAGTATATTGAATGTTTTGCTAGATGGATTCTCATGTTCTGCAATTCCCAATCCAGGAAGCGTTAAAACTAGGATCACCCTCAAGGAGAAGCCATGATTCAGAATCATTTTGGTAGCTCCCTGTACAATGTATAGCTCTTGTAATCTCGGTGGATTCTTATATTCACTTTGTGCCGCAAAGTTGAAAGACGCACTATTCTTTTGTTGTATACTGCATTCTATTTTCTTGCTTTTGTACCTGGAAGATGTGACCTGCCATTTTGAGGACCCATGGTCGAATCTGTGGAATCTTGGTGTTATCATGAAACTTTATACTACTGTGGATTTTCTGTTATCATGCCATATTTGGAGAATATAACAAGTTTTTTTTGTGTGTGAAGAATATAACACGTCGAGCTAGCCCGTCGTGCGCTGCATATACAACCATCTTCCTAGTTGCATCTTCTGAGAAGGCTGGGAGTAGTATGCAGGGAAAATGGAATATTAATTAAGGAGTTTAGAGTACATAGGAGCCCGAACTAGCCCGCCAACAAAAATGGCATCAATCGCGCCTCACTCTTTATGAGCTTTAGAATGAAGAACAGTGGCGTCGATTTCTTTTGAGACTCCGTTCCTCTCATTCCAGCCCTTGACATATTGGTTCATCAACCGCTCATTGGGCCATTGATCCATCAGCAAGGTCGCCAAACTGAGCCATTCCTTCACCAGCCTCCACACTAGTAACGTTGAAACTATTTCTGTCAAAAAAAAAGTAACGTTGAAACTACATTTATATAAGAGTCAATTACACCAGCGGAGCTTGAACTTGACGTGAACGGTCAATTTGGTGCTAGAACTTGTGGCATACATCGAAATGGTGTAAAAACTTGGCTCGGGCGTGCAAATACGGTGTAAATCTCGGATGTGTATGCCCGAGCCGCTGATTAGGCACGCCAAAATGGCATGGGTCCCGCCATCAATGACCCGAAGGCAGACAGGAGGGTGTGTGGCCAGTTTTTTTTTCAACAAGCCCCTTGAATTATTCTTTTCCCACAAAAAAGCCATGTCGACGTTGGAAGATGGCATTTCATTTTTTTCCGACTCTATGGCCAATGGGCCCCGTGTGTACATACTGAAAATTAACAAGAAAAAAAGGAGGCCTTCACGTCTCGGACGTGCGACCCCTGCCCATGTCACAATCGATCCTGGCCGCTACACCATTCAGTCTTCACAAACTTCAGATAAATTTTTGTATTCATCAATTTAAATATTTAAATATAAGCAACACATGTATATTTTCTATTAATTAAACATTTTAAATGTCTACATTTAATAAAAAAAATACATATGTGTATGTTTAAATGTTTTTATCTACTAATCATCATTTGTATGCATAATATTTATAAAAAATAAATATTTGAACATTATTTTAATTACTTATGTTTCACAAATATTTCAAAAAGAACTAGTGTGTGCAAAATGGGCTGCACTATCTGCAGCCAATTTAAGCCCCACAAGCCCCACATGTATTATCTTATCCTACATTAACGACTGTTATCCTTGTTAGACATCCGAATGTAATTCGTGCAGTCGCTATGAGCGCATGCGCAGTAACAGTAGGTCGTGTGTTGAATTCTTAAAAAAGAAACTGGTCATGTGTTGGAGTGTAGGTGTATAACATTTTCCCTTTTAATTTTCACGTTGAGACTCACCTGCCATACAACAAACAAAATAAAATACCATCGACCGAGGGGACAGGGTATTTTTTGTGAGAAATAAAAATTGTTGAGTTTTTTTTTTTTTGCAAAAAAAGGCCACACACTTCTAGTCACTGACAAAGGGCCCCACGCCACGCTGGCGGCCAAGTCAGCGTTGATTTCGTATCCAAACGCGGTTAGCACTGTATTTGCACACCCGAGCCAAGTTATTGCACCGGTTCAATGTATGCCACAAGTTCTAGCACTAAAGTGACCGTTTACGCCAAGTTCAAGCATCACCGGTGTAATTGACTCTTTATATAAAAGGTGCTACCGAGAGTTGAGAGATGAAATACCTGCAAAGAGTATACTGTTGCTGAAGCTGTACCCTTGTGGCTACGTCACGCGGGACGTCAGGTTCTGTTTATTTAGCGCATAATTAATCCAGCCACGAATCATGTAATCTGAAGAAGAAGAATAATCCGAGTGCGTGCATGCCGTTGCTCAGGTAGCAGGACCGAAACGGCATGGTTCTAGTGATTGTGATGTGCTTGCTCATCTTTTGCTATGATGAAAATTTTCAAGTCCTTGAAGACAAGACAAAGAGAAGTTGTATTTGCCTTCAAAGATGGCATCACTAATCTAAGTGTGTTTTCTTTTCTTATCAGTAATTAACAAGTGGGCATCTTTATCTTTAAACAAAGAGTGGTGGCTCATACATACATGCATGCATAAAAGCAGGGGAAAAGACAATCACGTCAGCAATGAATGTTGTTTTCACAACAATTGACTAGTTGCCACCTTGGAGAGGAGGCGCTGTTCTCCAATCAAATCAAACAATATACTCTTCCTCGCAAAAAAAAAAAATCAAACAATATACTCCATGTTGTATTTTTATTTCCATCAATATCTTTTGACATAGTATGGCACTGTACCAAAGAGATAGATAGATCTTCCAGAGGTTTCCCCTCCGTCCATAGGTCAAGATCACTAGATCCGGGCCTGCTGGCCGCTGGCGCTACGGAACTGTAACCGGCAGGCAACAACCAGTTGTCGACCCTGGCACGAGCCCAAAGGCCATGCGCACACACACGCACGCATCTAATCTGGCTGGCTGGAACCGAAACTGAATGGAGGGCGACCGACCACGGCCCCAAATATCACACGCCTTTCCATCCTCGTAGTGGAGGATCTAGGGGACACATCATGCACAGGCCCCTACTCGCTACCAACCCAGCAACGGGAGGAGGAGGCGAGTTGCGTCGTCGCGTCGCGTATGTTTGTGCTCGCCCACCATCGGGCTGACGGCGACGCCCATCGCCGCGGCTTGCTGTCACCGTTGATCCGCGACTTGCTCTGGACCGGCTTTCCTTCTCCTTTAATTAATTGCGCGAGCAGTACCAACACCTCTCGGATTTCTTAACGGGACACTGTGCTTGGGGTGTAATCATGGGAACTGGACTCAACGTCACGAGCCATAAGTACTAGTAGTACCGCGGTCATGGGTAGTAAAGATTATGCATGATGTTGACCACACGGATCCGAGCAATGCTACGTCTACATAAAGGTTGTTACGTGATTAACGTAGGAGCTGAGATGGCAGTTTTTGTTTGGAGGAAATTAGGGAGGGGGGCCACCCAGTTGAAATCGTGGGGGGGGGGGGGGGGAAGAGATTAGTTTTATAGAGAGATTACGTAAGTCTTCGTAAATGTAGCATTTTTGCACGGATCCCCTTCGTCCTGGTGTGTTTGCTCGGGTAACTCTAACGCACGATCTCAAATCGTGCGCCCCTGTCCGTATATTTCGTTCGTTTGGCGTCTGTAACTCTAACTAAAACGGACAGACGACATGGCCAACGTGCGACCACATCCGTATATTTCGTTCGTTTGGCGTCTGGCCCGCTTCATTTCCGGCGCATACCTGCGTCCACGCGGACGGACCCGCACGCGCCCGCTCCGTGTTCGCCTTGGGCAGCCGGCCACCTAAATCTCACCGTTCACATTGACTGCGCACGGGCGGGATGCCCCACCTAGCAGCCACCTCGGCCGAGCGGTCGCCGGCCTTCTTAATGTGGAACCCATGGACCGGTGGGAGTCCACATTTCCACTTCCAACGACACGTGCCTCCTCGAGCCCCGACATCCAAACTCTAGCTCGCCGCTCCTCCACCTCTTCCGTCGACCATCATGGGATGGCATTGGAGGGCAAGCATGACAGCGTGGCCGGGTCATCCTCCGGCCGTCGCTGTCGCTCTACTCCTTCACATCCACCTCCACCACCCGCCTTCCACATCGCGCCACCGGCGGCCGGATCTCACTTCCGCCCACACGTCAAGGCGGAGGTATGCAAGCGTTATTGGGAGAACGCGCACGCCGCTGCCGTGGACGGATGTGCACCTCCCCAATAACTGGCACCTCTCTGCGAATTGGGTGCCCATTCCCTCGATCCGGTTGAGCGACCGGCCCGTCGGGAGGAGATCAACCGATGTTGCGCCCGCCTGCCGCCGGACCTCATCGGCGGCTGGAGGTACGCCGTCGACTTCCCCCTGTGGGATACATGGCTCCATGACGAGCACGACATAGGCCAACAGTCTTTCTTTGCCGGTCGTGCTCCGAGCCTACCATGATCGTGCTCACGAGTGCGCAAGGCTCCTAGGTCGCCCGATCAGCGGGCGAGGCTGGTTCGCACCGACTCGAGGCCATCGTCATCGCCGTCACCACCACCTCCCGCTTCATTGACACCCGAAGAGGAGCAGGAGCTCATGAGGCAGGTGTTGGAGGACTTCGTCCGCACCCACGACGAGCGCCAATGGCAGGGCCTTGAGGAGATGATGGCCCTGTCAGCTGCTGGCGGTGTCGCCTTCCCAGAGCTGGGCACCTTTGTCAAGGAGGAGGCCATGGAGTAGGCGCCGACGTCGGATGGAACCCGGCCTTGGTCGGGCAGTCCTGGATGTGAAAGGAGACCGTGCCGTGCACGCCCGAGGTGGACGCCGGTCAGTGGTCATCATCCCTGCCGCGCGAAGAGGTCGTGCAGGTGCCTCCGGCCTGGCAAGGGCCACCATGCCACCTCTAGCAGCCACCTCCATACGTTGACCTCGCCGGCGACGACGACGATGACGACGACGACGAGTAGACGTTAGCAGCGGGCCTTATCCAGTTTTTTTTAATGTTTTTTCATGTTAATGTGGTGACCTTGTCTGATGTGGACGTTTTAATGTTTATACTAATGTTTTCATGTTATTTACAATGTTTATTTGGGTTTTTTGGTTAAATTAAGTACGAATAAACGCACAGTTTAGAATGCGGTCGGTCCATTGAGTGCACTGACGGCCGCACGATCATAAGCGGACGACCGTGTCCGATTTTTCTATCCCAAACGAATGAAATCCGGATAAAACGGATGTCCATTTGGGTCATTGGATTGGAGTTGCCCTAACCCGCGTTCACTGCTAGTGCCACTTAGCAAAGGCATTTTGCAGTGCTCATGGGAAAATTCCACCAACCTTTTGTGCCTTGTGCTCGCCACTACTACCACCATATTGTACTATATTTTCCTTGTCCAGACCACGAGGAGTAGACAGACACCATGTGTGCGAGCAGCGGACGTGTACAGTGCCTAACATGGAATTCTGCATATTTACAGCTAGACATCAACCAGGTCACCTCTGTCACCTCATTTCTTTACACAAAACTGAGACCTTGACACATGAGCAAACTATTCTATCCAGAGATAAACTTTCCAACACGACAAGATTTGGTGCCCGGATCCACACTTTTTTGCCCTGCCCTGCCCTGCCCTGCAAAATGGTCCTCTCGTTGTATTTCCTCCTTCCTCGCTTTCCCGGCCGCCTCAATAAGCATAAAAAAAGCGGCAAACTTTACACGAGCGCAAATGCCACACGGCTTCTCCGCGTGTGGCTCTTGTCGTTGTGGGTTTTCCTCGCTCACCTGCATCATCCTTGGGCTTTGGCCTATCCCTGATCCGGAACGGAGATATCCTGGGCATATTCTACCGAGATATACATTGGACACTGAAAAATAGCATTCTTCTTCTTTTGATAGTGCCAATGGACACGCGTTCCCAAGATAAATGGTACTGCCATCATATTGGCTATGGGTCTTCGCTCAGAAATGAGAAAGAAGGATACAACGGATACGAGGATATAAAGCAGCGTCATTTTTTTGGACTAATCGACGTCGACTAGGAACAAGCGCAAAGAAGCATCAACAACTCGTGAGAACGACATGGCGTGGTTGTTTGGAGACCTAGGCCAAACTTAAGAGTCCCTAAAACATCTTCAACAGATCCTCAATAAATCTCCTTCCTCTCCCCCACCCCCTTCTTTCTCAATAAGGGGCTCCCAAGATACGCAGGATCATGGCAGAAGAATCAAGGGAGATTTCCTTTTCTCATATTAGTCGTTCACAAAATAATGTCAGCCACGCGCTCGCTGTACGGACGTAATACCTCGCCCACGGCGGTTTGGTTGCATTTGGGCCTAGACTGTATTGTAAACCTTTCAAAGGCTGAGAAACCTCCTTGAGTTAATGAATCTCCCTTTACCCCGCAGAAAAGAAGAAAAATAAGGGGCTCCCAACAAGGCCTCCTTTGGTAGACAAGATGCAAAAAACGCAGGAAAGAAGAAAACATAGACATTTAATAGGAATACAATGTGAAAACAAAAATTGAAAAATGTAGCAATTTTGCGGAGTTGTGTTTGGTTCACAAGAATAGAGAAAATACAACAATCCTAATAAACATAGTAAAATCAAAGTCAAACCACATGAAAAGTTAAAATTAGCATATTATTATGCCACTTAATTTCTTCCATTTTTTCTTTGCTATATTCCTTTGAACCAAAGGTTTGAATAGTATATGCCATCAACAAGATAGTATACCATGTTGTATTGATGAACATTGACTTAAAACTTCACAATACAGATCTAAATGTAGCAGACCCGTTGACTAAACCTCTTCCACAAGCAAACCATGATCGGCACCAGAACTCCATGGGTGTTAGATTCATTACGATATAAACTAGATTATTGACTCTAGTGCAAGTGGGAGACTATTGGAAATATGCCCTAGAGGCAATAATAAAATGGTTATTATCATATTTACTTGTTCATGATAAATGTTTATTATTCATGCTAGAATTGTATTGACCGAAAACTTAAATACATGTGTGGATGCATCAACAACACTCTGTCCCTAGTGAGCCTCTACTAGACTAGCTCATTGATCAAAGATGGTCAAGGTTTCCTATTTATGGATGTGATTTATCATTTGATAACGGGATCACATCATTAGGAGAATGATGTGATGGACAGACCCAACCATAAGCTTAGCAAAACAGATCGTGTCTAGTTATTTGGCACAACTTTCTTCATGTCAAGTATTAGTTCCTTAGACCATGAGATCATGCCACTCCCGGATACCTAAATAATACTTTGTGTGCTATCAAACGTCACTTCGTAACTGTGTGATCATAAAGGTGCTCTACAGGTATCTCTGAATATGTTTGTTGGGTTGCATGGATCAGGACTGGGATTTGTCGCTCTATGTGACGGAGAAATATCTCTGGGCCCTCTCGGTAATACAACATCACAAGGAGCTTCATGTGAATAATGAGTTTGGTCACGGGGATCTTGTATTATGGAACAAGTAAAGAGACTTGCCAGTAACGAGATTGAACCAGGTATGGAGATGTAAGTGCATCTAGTGCCCCTTAGTGATTTTGGTGTATTGAAGACTTATAGGTTAAGTAACTGATGCGTTTGTGAGTGTACACAGGTCTATAAGTCTATGAGGAGTTTGATATTTATAGAGAAAGTCGACCCCTAAAAATGAAGTTCTTCGACTGAAGACTTTGATATTCTGAAGACTTTCTGAAGACTTTGAAAGTGAAGAAAATGGTGTGACCTTGAAGACTTGGCATTCACTTGAGGAACATGAAGCGTGAAGACTTTTGTTTTCGTAGTTTCATTTTCTCTTTCTTGAGTCATAGGAAACACCGTACTGTTAAAGGGGGTCCAGGAAATACTAAGGAAAAATTTCCATGTGATGCTCAACTCAAAATCCTACACCTACCAATCCCTTGAGTGAAGCCATTGGAAATCTCATACGATTCATCAAATTCTTGATGTGAGACGCAGTTCTTACAGTCATCGATGACTTTCTTTCGATCGAGGAGTTAGGAATTCGCCCGATCGAATTGCCTACATGAGGAACATGATAGCCCCGAGGAATTTGAGAGTCAAATTTCCGACCGTTCTTGTCTTCTTGGGCCACCTGTCCAAAATATCTTATCCACCTAACGGTCATATCATTGAAGGGTATTTATGTCTTATCATGTCGGGTGCTCCCTAGGCTATAAATAGTCGCCTCACAACCACTAGTTGGTTGGCTGCTACGAGAGAACTTGACACTTGTCATCGAGAGCAACCCATCCTCCGAGGACTTTGGCGAAAATCATCGAGTGAGGAAAATCCCAAAACCAAACCCCACAAACCCAAAGTGATTGAGCATCATCAAGAAATTGATCTGCGTGGATCCGACGCTTGTTACCTTTGAAGATCGTGCTTATTCCGCACGGTTAGGCGCCAAGGTCTAGAGCATCCAAGAGGAATTGTGGATCGCCGAGTGACCAAGTCTGTGAAGGTTTGGAAGTCACCAAGACTTACCACAGTGATTGGACGAGGCCTGCATGGTCTTAGTTCAAGGAGAATGCGGTGAGGACTGGGTGTCTGAGTTGCATGCTCAAAGATCGGGTGTCCGGACTGTGTGTCCTCGAGTTTAAATACTCGGCCGCTCCAACAGACGCATAACCGAGATAGCAGTTTGAACTGGTTTACCAAATCATTGTCTTCACCAAATGATCGGTTCTATTTCCTCAACTCGTTCATTTCCTCATTATGCGTTGAATGTTGTTCATATATCGTGCTTGAAGACTTTGATCAAGACTTTCACAAATTCCTCGTTCAATTTCTTCATCGTTTGTCTTCATCTTGTTATCCTGTGTTTACGCTTTACGTACTCTGTGCTAGTCCTCATTTCATCATGATGACTATGTTTGTATCTGTTATATTTACTTCGAGTACTTATCCATTGCAAGTAGTTCTTCGCTAAGGAATTTCCTCACCAGCAAATTCCTCGCTGAAGAATTCATAAAATCGCCTATTCACCCCCTCTAGTCGATATAACGACTTTCAATTGGTATCGAGCAAGGTACTCCTTGTTACGTGTGATTTTGGTTTAACCGCCGAGTTTTAGTTATGTCGACCGCAGTATGATCAAGGTCTCGGTGGGTGTGCTACCTTTGATGGAACGGACTACCCCTCTATGGAAGAACAAGATGCGAATGCATCTTGAGGCAATTGATAACGATCTACGGTATGTTGTGGAAAATGGTGTTCCCTCGTCACTCCCTCACCGAACGCTACCGATGTGAAGAGATTCAAACAACTCGATTCTCAAGCTTAAGAATATCATATGTGGCCATCCGAGCAAAGGACGGTATGGTAGAGTGAGTGCTTTGGAAACTGCTAAGCTTATCTGGGATAGGCTGTCCAAAGTAAATGAAGGAGTTTCAACTCAGCATGACTCTCGAGTCGATGTTCTTCGGAATCTCTTGAACCGCTTCAAAAGACTCGACAATGAGAATGTCCAACAAACCTTTGATCGCCTCACTGACATCTCAAATGAGCTTCAAGCCCTCGGTGCCACTGACATCACTGACCATGAAGTTGTGAAGAAACTGCTGAGATCGCTTGATTCCTCATTTGACACTCTGGGACTGATGATACAAGAATGTGCTGACTACAAGTCGCTTGATCCTGCCGATATCCTCGAAAGGCTAAACACTCACGAGTTCCACTTCTTGAAAAGAGAGATCTCTATGGCTCAAACTATGGCAAACCACGTGCCTCAAGGCTAAGGTTGTGTCGACTCAATGTGAGGATTACGGTAGCAGCCTTGGTGATCTCAAGAAGCGAGCCAGATCTAGCACTGCTTGTGAAGAAATTCCAGAAGTTCACAAGACGTGGTCGCTTTGGAAAATCCTCAAGAGGAAATGATTCCTCATCCAGTGACTATAAGAGAAGACTTTGCCACAAATGCAAGAAGCCTGGTCACTATATTCAAGATTGTCCTCAGTGGGAAAAGGAAATGAAGAAGAAGAAATACAAGGATTACAGTTCTGATGATGCGAAGAAGAAGAAGAAATCGTCAAAATCTTCATCATCAAAATCCTCGAAGTCTTCATCTCACAAGAAGGGCAGCTCCAAGAAGGCTCGGGCATTCATTGGAAAGGAAATGGACTCTGAAGCTGAATCTAAGGAAAATGATGAAGAGGAGGAGTCTGAAGAATCTGAGTCTGGTGTTGCGAGTCTAGCCGTCGCTACTGCTTTCGTCAACAAGTCCATCTTCAACACTGCAGAAACTGACATCACCGACAAGCCTGATGAAGATAATGATGGCTACGCTCCCAACTATTGCTTCATGGCGAAAGGTGCTAAGGTACTCAAATACAACTCCTCTGACTCTAGTGAAAATGAATCTGATGAGGATCTCAAGCCCAGCTACTCTAAACTTGCTAAAATTGCTGTGAAACAACAACGGACTCTTGAAAAGGTTCAAAGCATGCTAGATAAAAGTGATGATATGTTGGGTGAAGAAATGGATCGCACTAAAGCCTTGACTGAAAATCTTCAGAGACTTCAGTCTAGGTATGATAACCTTCAAGGTCATCATAACTCTCTCTTGTCTGATCATGAAAAACTTTCTTATGAATTTCTTCAAGAAAAGCAAGATCACGAGAAGCTTTGTCTTGAATCTCTTCAAAGAAAGGATGATCTTGAAAAGCTAAGAGTGTGTTATGAAGATCTTTAGAAGGAGCGCGATTCATTACTAGCTCAAAAAATCAGCGCTTCTCAGGAAGAATTTGTTCCTCCATGCTTAAAGTGCATTGAAGGTGAATCTGCTAATTCTTCACCTGAATGTTCAAATGCTTCAAATGTTACAAATTCTTCATCTGCCTCTGCTATCACTAATTCCTCATCTGAGGACATTGCTAGTATCACTGACAATGCAGGGCTGAAGGAATTGTACATGACAGGCATGTACAAAAGCCTCAAAGGGCATCAGACACTTTGTGATGTGCTCAAAAAGCAGATCCTCAACATAAACCCTAGGAAAGAGGGTATTGCCTTTGAGAGGAAACTCAATGCCGATGGAACATATTGGAAGCCTGAGCAGTACCCCAAGACCTCATGGGTTGCTGCAAAGGGACCTCCAGTTGATCCATCTAACCTATCTGGCTTTACATGTGAATTCCCTCATTCTTCTGATGAGTCACTTGACTCCAACTATAAACTGTTCAAAAATCAGAATGGTGAAGTATTTGCTAGATATGTTGGCACTAATCGCAGAACGGTTCCCTGTGAAGAAAATCTGGGTTCCCAAAAGTTGTGTTGAAAGTCTTGGTGAATGTCCTCATGACACCACCGTGAAGAACAGAACCCCAGATCAAATTCTTCATATGAACCAAATTCTTCATATGGATCAAATTCCTCATCCGGATCAAAGTCCTCATATGATTATCATCGTGCTAACAACTCTGTTCAGAGGGTAGAGCTAAGGGCTATGAATATGTGCATTATTCTTCAAACCATTATGTTCATAAGTCCTCAAGAATTACTCGCTTATTCATATGCTTACCCTAACCCCTCTTATGTGAAGCGAAATGGTTTGGCATCTTTGCCACCTTTCTCACATGGTGCTCGCAGGATGATGAACTCTTTGCAACCCCTCCGGATGTGGGTGGTGAAGAAAAGAACTAACCTCCTCTCGAGGTCAGGTCTCCGGGCGTGCTCTAACGTCTGAAGAATTTCTTTGGGGACGACAAAAATGCTCGAAAGGACGCAGCGAATCATGATGAAATGAACTTTCATTTCACACGTCCTCATACCGCTATATCATTCATATCGCTTGATGAAATTCATCGATGAACTTGATATCATATTCTTCATTGATGAAGCATATGAGATTGTAAGCTACACTAATTCATCTGCAGGATGATCAACCCAAAACCACTTGAATGGGTCCTCGATAGTGGATGTACAAATCACATGATTGGTGACAAGAATCTATTGATGGATGCTCCTTATCACCGTCACCTCTGAAGCATATCATCTTTCTTGACAAAGGCAAAAGTCGTATTGCGTCTTGGTAAGGTTGCTATCTCTAAGGACAAGCACATGGACAAAGTCATGCTTGTTGAGTCCTTAGGATACAATCTCATGTCGATCTTAATGCTTTGTGATCTTGATATGGTTGTTGTCTTTGGCAAATATCGCTGTGTTGTGATTATGGAAGTCGACAATTCCAAAGTCTTCAAGGCTTTAGGAGAGGAGATCAGATATTGTTGATTTCTCTCTGGGACCACAACCATTTGTATGTCTACTTGCAAAAGCTTTAGAAGGCTGGCTATGGCATCGTCGACTTGGTCATGCAGCATGAGGAATTTGAACACGCTTGCGAAGAAGAAGCATGTCATTGGCATTGAGAATGTCAAATTCCTCAAGGATCACTTATGCGGAGCATGTGAAGCGGAAAAATGACCAAGGCCAAGCATCCAGCGAAGACTATCATGACCACTACCCGTCCATTCAATTGCTTCACATGGACCTCTTGGACCTAATCATTATTCAGCAAATCACTAATGATGCATCTCTATATGGTTTTGTCATTGTTGATGATTATTCTCGATATACATGGGTACACATTGTTACTTACAAACATGAAGTGCGGAAGTCTTCAAACGATTTTCCTCGAGGGCTTCAACCAACTTTGGTGTGAAGATCAAGCATATTAGAAGTGACAATGGAACCGAGTTCAAGAATTCTGGTCTTGATGCCTATCTTGATGAACTTGGTATTACTCATGAGTTATCTCGCTCCCTATACTCCTCGGCAGAATGGCGTCGTGGAGCGCAAGAACAGAACTCTTGTTGAGATGGCTCGCACTATGCTTGATGAATACAAAAGCGCCTCGGCGTTTTTGGATTGATGCAATTGATCTTGCTTGCCACATCATCAACAGAGTATATCTTCACAAATTCTTCAAGAAGGCGCCTATGAACTCCTCAACGACAAGAAACCCAATGTGAGTTCTTTCAAAGTCTTGATTGCTAAATGTTGGATTAGAGATCCTCACCACAACTCTAAATTTGCACGAAAGCACATGAAGGTTTTATGCTTGGTTACGGAAAGGACTCGCACACCTACAGAGTCTTCAACATTGTTCTTCACAAGATTGTTGACATTGTAGATGTGCGGTTCGATGAGACTAATGGCTCGCAAAGAGAGCACCTACCTTCGTGTTAGATGAACCAGACGTGAGGATGCTATCAAGCTCAAGGCAACCGAGGATGTCATTCCTCATCAAGAATCATGAAGAATTCATTCTGTTAGGGAAGATCGTCGAGTGATGCACCAAGAACATGATGAGGAAAATGGTGTCAAGAAAATGCTGATCAAAATCCTCAACGACAACCAACTCATCCACGTGTTGCAAAAGAAGTGCAAGTGGAGAAGATCATCGATGACATTAGCGCACTCAGTCCTCTCACCCGCTCAAAAGCATCACATTTATCTAACTTTTGTGGGCACTATGCTTTTGTCTCTATCACGAGCCCACTAAGGTAGATGAAGCATTTCGGAGCGGAGTGGATTCAGGCTATGCAAGAAGAATTACATCGATTCGAGCTGAACAATGTCAGGAATTGGTCAATCGCCTGATCCTCGCAAGCATAATATCATTGGCACAAAGTGGATCTACCGCAACAAGCAAGATGAAAATGGCCTTGTGGTGAGGAATAAGGCACGACTAGTAGCTCAAGGCTACACACAGGTTCAAGGAATTGATTTGATGAAACTTTTGCACTGTTGCTAGACTTGAGGCTATTCGCATTTTACTTGCCTATGCTAACCATCATGATATCATCTTATATCAAATGGATGTGAAAAGCGCATTCCTCAATGGTAAGCTTGAGGAAGAAGTATATGTTGCTCAACCCCCAGGTTTTGAAGATCCCAAGAATCCTGACAAAGTCTTCAGACTTAATAAGGCTCTCTCTGGCCTCAAGCAAGCCCCTCGGGCGTGGTATGATACATTGAAGGAATTCTTCGTGAAGAATGGCTTCACACCCGGTTCACTCGACCCCACTCTTTTTACTAAATCATATGATGGTGAACTGTTTGTGTGCCAAATATATGTTGATGATATTATCTTTGGCTGTACTAACCAACGTTATAGTGATGAATTTGCCTATATGATGAGTGAAGAATATCAAATGTCTATGATGGGAGAGTTGAAATTCTTTTTAGGTCTTCAAATTAAATCAGCGCAATGGCATATTCATATCTCGGAGAAATACCTCAAAGATGTCTCGAGGAAATTCGCATGCAAGATTGCAAAGGCGTCAAAATTCCTATGCCCACAAATGGCCATCTATGCACTGATGAAAATGGTATTGATTTCGATCACAAGGTATACCGCTCCATGATTGGCTCCTTATTGTACTTATGTGCATCTAGGCCAGATATAATGCTTAGTGTTTGCATGTGTGCCCGATTTCAAGCTGCACCGAAGGAATCACACCATAAGGCTGTGAAGCATATTCTTCGATATCTAGCTCACACACCAACACTAGGATTATGGTACCCCAAGGGCTCTGCTTTTGATCTCATTGGATATTTCGACTCGACTATCTTTGGTGATCGTGTGGACCGCAAGTCAACATCGGCACTTGTCATTTCCTCGGACGATCTTTGGTGCGTTGGTCCTCGAAGAAACAGAACTGTATCACCGCTTCATCTCTTCTGAAGCTGAATACATTGCTGCTGGCTCATGTTGTGCTCAAGCTGCTTTGGATGAAGCAAACCTCAAGGACTATGGCATCAACGTGAAGAATGTGCCTCTCCTCTGTGACAATGAGAGTGCCATCAAGATTGCTCACAACCCAGTTCAGACTCAAGACTAAGCACATCCAGATTCGTCATCATTTTCTTCGTGATCATGTGTTGAAGGGCGACATCTCCATTGAGCATGTGAAGACTGAAGAACAGCTAGCGGATATCTTCACTAAGCCCTTGGATGAGAAGAGATTTAGCAAGTTGCGGTGTGAGCTAAATATCTTAGAATCTTCGAATGTTCTTTGAAATGGACACACATCCTAACCCTTATGCAGAATTGATGACTTAGATGTGCAACACATGAAGAAACGTTTTTCTTCAATCAATGAAGAATAACACTCTAAGTGTGAAGAAATTAATGAAGAATTTGATTCTCAGAACCCTACGACAATTGTACGCGGTGTCTGAAATCATCATTCTTATACGGTGGGATACGCCACCACAAAAAGTTGAAAATCTTCAATTTGAGTTTTCCTCAATTTTGAAATTCTTCAGTTTTTCAAATTCTTCAACTTTGCAAAATCTTCACTGTTTCCGTCGTTTTTCTTCATTGGCTATATATATATATGTGAGTTTATGTCCTCTACAGCATTCACTTATTGCTATTTCTTTACGTTGTGATTTCTGCTAAGTGAAGGTGGTCGGACCCTTCCCCCTCTATGCTATACTCAATCCAATCTATTCACAAATTCTTCATGTGCGTTCTGATTGAAACTCGTTCAAAGTCTTCACTGTGTCCTGTCAGCTGAAGAAATTGCGAACGAAACCTTAAAACAGATCTTATCCGGATTTTCGGTTTTACCGCTCAAACCGTTCCGCATCCCACGATGCATTAGTTTATTCACCCACGACCTTACACGATCTCATCTGCACAGTACGTGGGTGACACATGTCGCATGAAGAAGAAAGGGCAGGGGCATGTTCGTCCCAAAATCTTCGGGCGAACAGTTTTTACCGTGGCTATAAATACCCTCTCCTTCCTTACTTCATTTACTCCGCTTCGTCATTGTCTCTCGCTCGAGCTCTCCTCAAACCCTAGCGCCCGCTACTCCATCACCGTCGGTGAGGAAGAGCTTCCTTGCCTCGACCTCGTCGCCGTCGATTCTCGCGCCCGGCTGCGGAAATCTTCACTCCGCCGCCGCCGTAGCTGTCTCCCTCTGCCAAGTTAGGGCGTGGGAGATCTAACGTGACGAACTTCACCACAGTTCATCTCTGTTCATCGTGTTCTTCAGTTCGGGTAATTAAAAGTCACTTTTATTACTCGCTTTGATTCTCAAACTTTTCTGAAAATCTTCAAAGATGTTTTTATTCTTCAAATCTTCACATATGAACACCTCACATACTGTATGGTCTTGATCCAACTCTCTAAGCACTCATTTCTTCAAGATTCCTCAATTGTGCGGATTTTCGATCTGTACAACTCTGGAACCTAAGACAAGAACGCTTAGTGAAATTCCTCAAGGCTCAACTGGTCAAATTCCTCAAAACTTGACTTTTCGGAAAATCTTACGAGAACGATATGACCTCTCCAAATTCCTCGCACCTACACTCGCTCACGGTACTCATGTCATTCTTTGAATCACTAGGTTCTCATCAACTTAACTCATTTGCAGCGTTCCTCGAAGAAAAACTGCATACTTCGCAGAGTGTTCTATTGTTCAAATTCCTCATCCAAGAAAATGGCGGAAGGCAAGAGACCGCAGAAGGGAGGAAAGAAACCGGAGGTCGTGGATCGCTTTTGAGATCCCGATGAAATATACAAGGATTATTGCACACTGATGAAGCCAAGTTTGGCAAAGAAAACAAAAATCAGCGCAAAGTGCGCATTCAGAGGATAGAACGAAGATGGGCACGCGAATGGAGGGAATATCGCTATGTTACTCCCAAGTACATGAAGAAATTCGCCTTAAACCCTCCATGCCCAAGAGCTCCATTGGCACTGGCCTGTTGTTGATCCCACCAAAGATCAAGCGTGGTGAGGATTTCTCAAGAATGGTCTAGGCGACAAGCAAACTGGCAAGACAAACCAAGGAGGCAAGTGAGGAAATTCAATGAGGATTCTGCTGCTGCTGTTGCTGAGACCTCGGTCAAGCCGAGGAAATCAATGCCAAGAAGCCTCTCGCAAGCCAAGTGCTTCACCATCAACGCCTCACGGCCCAGCCTCGGCCGCGCCCTCACGGCAAATTCCTCGATCTCTCGCTGCACCACTAAAGTCCTCTGCAGCTCCTCAAAGTCCTCAACTCCTGTGCATCCGCTACATGTCAAAGGACCTGGGGTTTCTCAATTGCTTCGTGTCTCGGCAAGTTCCTCAATCTGCACCAATGTCCTCATCAGCCCCACTCTGCTGAAGACAAAAGCAACAGTGGGACGCGTCCTCGCCAAGTCCAAGAAAGAAACAGTTGCTTTCAAGTACCCTCGATGACGAGGCTTCGATGAAGAACTTGAAGAAATCATCGAGACAGACTCACAAAGGCCGCTAGCGCCAAAGGAACAACTGTGCCTCTGCTTTTGGATCCGAAGAAGATCCTTGACTTCATCGACTTATGGCATCAGGATCCAAGCACTCCAATGTTCGACCTGCCTCGACTCTGGTCAAAGTCATATCTTGACCCATTTCATCGCTCAAGAGAAATGGAAATTTGAAAAGGCTCGTGAGATAAAGAGAGCACAAGTTTAAAGGAGAAGTTTCAAGAAGAACATCATCGACCGACTCTGAAGAACTTCTCAAGGCTCAATCTGAGATCCAAGCCCTCAAAGAAGGATTTCGATGCATACAATGCTGATTGGCAAGGAGCCAAAGTAAGATTAAAGAATTTGACGAAGAAAATGACAACTGTTGCAGCCCCATCGCAACAAGACAATCCTCGAGCTGCAGACTCGCTCAGCCTCTTTGAAGAACATGCCAAGATCGCTGATGACTCTCGGCCACCGATGAGAATACAAGTTCTGTGGCTGATGACTCAATTCCAGCCACTGAAGAAATTCCTGTGGCATCCACTAGTGGTGCGCTCAAGAAATCAGAGAGATCGTGGCAATCGCACTGGCCATACCAAGAAAATGAACCACAGTCCTCAGCTCCTCCTGCGCCAACACCAACTCCAATCCTTCCTTCTGCTTATGAAGTGAAGAAGACCAAGGCTGCAGAGCGAGCTGCAGTGAAGAAGAGGAAGGCATCAGCTGCGTCAAATTCTTCGGCTGCGAAGAAAATGAAGCCAATGACCAGCTCACTTGAAAATCCCATTGATGCCATTCCCATTTCCTCCATGTCGTCTAAGGAAATTGTTCCTTATGGAGAAGAATACAAGATCCCAAGCGGATCTGATGAAGAAAATCATTTTGTTGCTACCTCAGAACAGCTTGATGAAGAAATTGAAGTGGAAGCATTCCCTTCACCGCCAATCGTTTCCTCACCCATGCCTCAGTTCACAGCTGAAGAGGCTGGTGTTGAGGAAATTGAAAAGGAAGATGAAGACGTGGATATTGGATGCACTACACCAGTGATGAACGATGACTTTTGGGAAAGTCAGCATCCAAATACTCCTCTCTTCACTCCCATTCAACAAATTCCTCAGTCCCCGGTTACAACTGTTCTAATGGGCTTTGAAGAAACTCATCCCACATCATCTGTTCATGAAGAAATTCCAGCCGCTAGTGCTGAAGAACCTGCAACTGATCCCCAACCTGCACAAGAAGAGGAACCAGAAATTCTCACCAAGCACCGAGATCGTGATTCCCGAGGTTGTGCTTTGCAAATCATCGACACTCCTCCGCCCAAACCAAGAATCCGTTCTCGAGCGAGCAAAATTCAAGGTGAAGACTTCTTTTACGAGCATGTGTTCTTCATCGCCTACAATCCATATGACTCGCCGCATAAGGAAAAGACGCTTCGGACTGCTACTCAAGCCAACTTCTATTCCTCGGTGCTTTTGACAAGGACAAAATCTTCGATCATGAGCATATTCCTCATGTGGATATGGAATCTCTGCCGTGCTTCGAGCAGTTCTCCGAGTTATTCATGATGCAGACTACTAAATTTCTGACCGATATCTCGTGATTGGAATGAAGAACTCATTCTTCGATTCTATGCCACTTTGCATATCACGGAGATGTCAAGATGTCAATACATGGGTGCTGGATTGATGACGAAAACACTCACTACAAGGCACCAAAGAACTGAATTGCTTCGTGTCCTTCCTCTTGATCCTCCCCATGACAAAGGCACGTTGCATCTACAATGACCGCGAATCGTCTCGATCATTATATGCAAGTGCTCATGAAGCCTTTGAAGCTGTGGCAGGCCCTCGAACCAAATTCCTCGTCAAGGAACTGCCAGTATGTGCCTCGGATCGTCTATCGCATCTCGACGAAGACAATGAGTCCCATCAAAGGCCACGACTCAAATGATGAAGATGTCGTTGGCATCATGAAGAATATGCTTTTCAACATCATTCATCGCGTTCCGTCAACTTCCATGATTTCTTCATGAGGACTCGCTAATGTTGCCATTGTCACCTTTTGATTTGAAGCCATATCGCCTTGGATTAAGGATTCATAAGGGCAAGATCTTCACTTTGAATTATAAGGTCGACACTCTGAACCATGGTAGCTACTTGCCACCCATTGAAGTCCTCAAGTTTACCGGTTTCATCCTCTCGATGATAAGGGCAAGGCAGCTCTTTGTGATCGATGAAGGCACTCGTCCATTGGATGGTCAATTCCGTCTAGCTACTTCTTACTCCACCAATGACGATTACGCAACACATGACACCGCCAAGAAATACCTCAGCTAAGCAAAATCCTCAAGCCCAAAGCACCTGTGGTGATGACCGATCGTGAGTTACTCCTCGGTCTTCATCGGAAGGTTGATCGCAATCACAAATGGGTGAAGCGCCAATTTGCTGCAATTCTTCACAACATGACCTCAACCCATAATGCGGTGAAGAAAATCAGTATCACCTTCATGAAACCCTCAACCGCACTGGCTGTTCTCACTCATGTATATTCCATGAAGAATCAAGACTATGGGTCTCAGGAAGCATTTGACCGGTCTGCACCACCTCCAAGAAATTCAAGAGAGTCAAAGTTCCCGATCCGTGGCTAGCTCTTATTCTTCATCGCGTGAAACGATGAATATGAAGATTTGAACGACAACGCGGCAGGCCCTACTTCAACAACCAACCCGATAACGCCGGGCGCCCCCATCAACTTGAAATTCTTGAGGCGTTAGTCCTCGCCGATCCTTTTGGTCATTTGATGACAAAGGGGAGAAATCTGAGTTAGTCTTCAAGCCGGTATATATTATGGGCGTTTTGTTAAGTTACAACTCTCGTTCTTCCAAACTTTTTGGATCGAGCTGTAATCTTAAACCGATGGTGCCTTGATACTTTCGGTCGTGCTCGATGCTTTTGATGCACCGAGCTCAAACTTTGATGTGCTATTCGCATGCTTATTCCTCGTTAATATTATTGCACGCATGTCAATCTCATCAGCACCATATTTCATCATGCATTTCAAATTCTTCATATTATATATCAAATCGTGTATGAATTACAAGATATAGGGGAGATCTCCATGATTCAATTCTTCAAATATGCATTGCCTCAAAAGCAAATTCCTCACCATGCACATATTCAAGGGGAGTTCTTCTATATCTTGCAATCAAATTCCTCAATATCAATGTTTACACTTCATATGTTTATCCCCGTTGAAAACTTAACCTATGTTGTCATCAATCACCAAAAAGGGGGAGATTGTAAGTGCATCTAGTGCCCCTTAGTGATTTTGGTGTATTGAAGACTTATAGGTTAAGTAACTGATGCGTTTGTGAGTGTACACAGGTCTATAAGTCTATGAGGAGTTTGATATTTACAGAGAAAGTCGACCCCTAAAAATGAAGTTCTTCGACTGAAGACTTTGATATTCTGAAGACTTTCTGAAGACTTTGAAAGTGAAGAAAATGGTGTGACCTTGAAGACTTGGCATTCACTTGAGGAACATGAAGCGTGAAGACTTTTGTTTTCGTAGTTTCATTTTCTCTTTCTTAAGTCATAGGAAACACCGTACTGTTAAAGGGGGTCCAGGAAATACTAAGGAAAAATTTCCATGTGATGCTCAACTCAAAATCCTACACCTACCAATCCCTTCGAGTGAAGCCATTGAAATCTCATACAGATTCATCAAATTCTTGATGTGAGACGCAGTTCTTCCGTCATCGATGACTTTGCTCGATCGAGGAGTTAGGAATTCGCCAGTCGAATTGCCTACACGATGAGGAACATGATAGCCCCGAGGAATTTGAGAGTCAAATTTCCGACCGTTCTTTGTCTTTGCCGCACGGCTGTCCAAAATATCTTATCCACCTAACGGTCATATCATTGAAGGGCATTTATGTCTTATCATGTCGGGTGCTCCTAGGCTATAAATAGCCGCCCCTACAACCACTAGTTGGTTGGCTGCTACGAGAGAACTTGACACTTGTCATCCGAGAGCAACCCATCCTCCGAGGACTTTGAGCGAAAATCATCGAGTGAGGAAAATCCCAAAACCAAACCCCACAAACCCAAAGTGATTGAGCATCATCAAGAAATTGATCTGCGTGGATCCGACGCTTGTTACCTTTGAAGACTGTGCTTATTCCAGACGGTTAGGCGCCAAGGTCTAGAGCATCCAAGAGGAATTGTGGATCGCCGAGTGACCAAGTCTGTGAAGGTTTGAAGTCACCAAGACTTACCACAGTGATTGGACGAGGCTGCGTGGTCTTAGTTCAAGGAGAATACGGTGAGGATCGGGTGTCTTAAGTTGCGGCTCGAGACTGGGTGTCCGAGACTGTGTGTCCTCGAGTTTAAATACTCGGCCGCTCCAACCAGACGCATAACCGAGACAGCAGTAGTTTGAACTGGTTTACCAAATCATTGTCTTCACCAACCGACCGGTTCTATTTCCTCAACTCATTCATTTCCTCATTCTTGCATTGAATGTTGTTCATATCGTGCTTGAAGACTTTGATCAAGACTTCCACAAATTCCTCGTTCAATTTCTTACATCATTTGTCTTCATCTTGTTATCCTGTGTTTACGCTTTCTGTACTCTGTGCTAGTCATCATTTCATCATGATGACTATGTTTGTATCCTATTATATTTACTTCTGAGTACTTATCCCGCTGCAAGTAGTTCTTCGCTAAGGAATTTCCTCACCAGCAAATTCCTCTGTGAAGAATTCATAAAAATCGCCTATTCACCCCCCTCTAGTCGATATAACACACTTTCAGGGGATAGCGACGATCGAATCTCGGGCAAGTAACATATTGCTGGACAAAGGGAATTGCATACGGGATTAACTGAATCCTCAACATTATGGTTCAACCAATGAAGATCTTCG
The DNA here is from genome assembly GCA_021437245.1 of Aegilops speltoides. Lineage (NCBI taxonomy): Eukaryota > Viridiplantae > Streptophyta > Magnoliopsida > Poales > Poaceae > Aegilops > Aegilops speltoides. The sequence goes on from CM038143.1 coordinate 314,312,793, forward strand.
TGGAATATGTAGGAATCAATATGGGCATCCAGTATTGGTTATTTACCGAAGAGGAGTCTCGGTCATGTCTACATGATTCTCGAACCAGTAGGGTTGCACGCTTAACGTTCGATGCCGCTAAAGTAGTATTGGGATATTAATATGGTGAAGTCTGAATGTTGTTCAGAGTCCCAGATGGGATCCTTAATGTCCCAGGAGGGGCTCCCCACATGTCTTGGTGGGCAAGCCACCTCCCCCTCTCCTCGGAGGAGGGGCTAGGGCTAGTTGGCCTCCTCCACCCCTATATAAATAGAATGAGGTACATGGGAGAGGGCTCACCCCTTTGCCTAGTCACAGCCCTCCCCATCTCTCCCTTCTCCTCGTCTCAATTTTGCTTGGCAAAGCCCTGCCAGTACTCCACCACCACCATCACCACCACGCCATGTGTTGGTTGTGATCCCATCTACTTCTCCCCCTCTCTTGCTGGATCAAGGAGGAGGATACGTCATCGAGCTGCGCGTGTGCTAAACTCGGAGGTGCCGTTTGTTCGATGCTAGATCGGTTTGGATCGCAAAGAGTATGACCACATCAACCATGTTATATGCGCTTCCGCCTTTGGTCTACAAGGGTACGTATACACAGTCCCCTCTCATTGCTATGCATCTCGTAGATTAGATCTGAGTGTTTCATAGGATTTTTTTTATTTTCATGCAACGTTCCCCATCAATTTGGAACTGTGGGGCTGACGCCGCCACAACCTCCGGATTGATAGGAGGAGGAAAAACGTCCATGGAGCGAAAAACATCAAGACTATGACTGCACATCACAACGATGGACAAGGGTATTGCCTCGAGATTACCCTCTTGAAAGTATGTGGATGTCACCTGATAACCCACAAGTATAGGGGATCGCAACAGTTTTCGAGGGTAGAGTATTCAACCCAAATTTATTGATTCGACACAAGGGGAGCCAAAGAATATTCTCAAGTATTAGCAGCTGAGTTGTCAATTCAACCACACCTGGAAACTTAGTATCTGCAGCAAAGTGTTTAGTAGCAAAGTAATATGATAGTGGTGGTAACGGTAACAAAAGTAGAGACAGCAGAAGTAATGTTTTTGGTATTTTGTAGTGATTGTAACAAGAGTACGGAAAAGTAAATAAGCGAGAACCAAAGATATGGAAAACTCGTAGGCACGGATTAGTGATGGATAATTATGCGGATGCGATTCGTCATGTAATGATCATAACATAGGGTGACACAGAACTAGTTCCAATTCATCAATGTAATGTAGGCATGTATTCGAATATAGTCATACGTGCTTATGGAAAAGAACTTGCATGACATCTTTTGTCCTACCCGCCTGGTGGCATGGGTCCTATTGGAAACTAAGGGATATTAAGGCCTCCTTTTAATAGAGAACCGGAACAAAGCATTAGCACATAGTGAATACATGAACTCCTCAAACTATGGTCATCACCGGGAGTGGTCCCGATTATTGTCACTTAGGGGTTGCCGGATCATAACACATAGTAGGTGACATAGACTTGTAAGATAGGATCAAGAACTCACATATATTCATGAAAACATAATAGGTTCAGATCTGAAATCATGGCACTCGGGCCCTAGTGACAAGCATTAAGCATAGCAAAGTCATAGCAACATCAATCTCAGAACATAGTGGATACCAGGGATCAAACCCTAACAAAACTAACTCGATTACATGATAAATCTCATCCAACCCATCACCGTCCAGCAAGCCTACAATGGAATTACTCACGCACGGCGGTGAGCATCATGAAATTGGTGATGGAGGATGGTTGATGATGACGACGGCGACGAATCCTCTCCCGAGCCCCGAACGGACTCTAGATCAGCCTCCCGAGAGATTAGGGCTTGGCGGCGGCTCCGGATCAGAAACGCGATGATTTCTTCTCTCTTATTTTTTCTCCCCAAAGCCAATATATGGAGTTGGAGTTGGCGCGGAGGGCTTCAGAGGCCCACGAGGTAGAGGGCGCGCCAGAGGGGGTGCCCCAGCCTCGTGGGCAGTGTGGGCCCCTGGTCTTCATCTTTGGCGAGGACTTTTTATTATTTATTCTAAGATATTCCGTGGAGTTTCAGGTCATTCTGAGAACTTCTGTTTTCTGCACATAAAACAACATCATGGCAATTCTGCTGAAAACAACGTCTGTCCGGGTTAGTTCCATTCAAATCATATAAGTTAGAGTCCAAAACAAGGGCAAAAGTGTTTGGAAAAGTAGATACGACGGAGACGTATCAACTCCCCCAAGCTTAAACCCTTGCTTGTCCTCAAGCAATTCAGTTGACAAACTGAAAGAGAAAAAGAAAAACTTTTACAAACTCTATTTGCTCTTGTTGTTGTAAACATGAAAAGCCAGCATTCAAGTTTCAGCAAATATTATGAACTAACCATACTAACAATAACACATAGGTCTCACAATTACTCATATCAATAGCATAATCAGCTAGCGAGCTATAATAACAAAACTCGGATGACAGCACTTTCTCAAAATAATCATAACATGATATAACAAAATGGTATCTCGCTAGCCCTTTCTGAGACCGCAAAACATAAATGCAGAGCACCTTTAAAGATCAAGGACTGACTAAACATTGTAATTCATGGTAAAAGAGATCCAGTCAAGTCATACCCAATATAAACCAATTATAATGAATGCAAACGACAATTGTGCTCTCAAATGGTGCTTTTAATAAGAAGGATGATGACTCAACATAAAAGTAAATGGATAGGCCCTTCGCAGAGGGAAGCAGGGATTTGTAGAGGTGCCAAACCTCAATTTTAAAATAGAGATTGAATAACATTTTGAGCGGCATACTTTTGCTGTCAATGCAACAACTATGGGATGGCTGTATCTTCCATACTACATGCATTATAGGCAGTTCCCAAACAGAATGGTAAAGGTTTATACTCCCACAACCACCAACAAGCATCAATCCATGGCTTGCTCGAAACAACGAGTGCCTCCAACATACAACAGCCCTAGGGGAGTTTTGTTTGATTATTTTGATTTGCTTTGATCTTTTTGGATCATGGGACTGGGCATCTCGGTTACCGGCCCTTTCTCGTGAATGAGGAGCGGAGTCCACTCCTCTTGAGAATAACCCACCTAGCATGGAAGATATAGGCAGCCCTAGTTGAAACATGAGCTGCTCGAGCATACAAAACAGAATTTCATTTGAAGGTTTAGAGTTTGGCACATACAAATTTACTTGGAATGGCAGGTAAATACCGCATATAGGAAGGTATAGTCGACTCATATGGAATAACTTTGGGGTTTAAGAGATTGGATGCACAAGCAGTATTCCCTCTTAGTATAGGTGAAGGCTAGCAAAAGACTAGGAAGCGACCAACTAAGAGAGCGACAACAGTCGTAAACATGCATAAAAATTAATTTACACCGAATCCAAGCATGAGTAGGATATAATCTACCATGAACATAAATATCATGAAGGCTATGTTGCTTTGATTCAACTACATGCGTGAACATGTGCCAAGTCTAGTCACTCAATTCATTTAAAGGAGGATACCATCCCATCATACCACATCATAATCATTCTAATAGCATGTTGGCACGCAAGGTAAACCATTATAACTCATAGCTAATCAAGCATGACACAAGCAACTATAATATCTAAATGTCATTGCAAATATGTTTACTTCATAATAGCTGACTCAGGAACGATGAATCATCATATTTACAAGAACAAGAGAGGTCGAGTTCATACCAGCTTTTCCCATCTCAGTCAGTCCATCATATATAATCATAATTGCCTTTCACTTGCACGACCAAATGATGTGTATAATAATAAGAGTGCACGTGCATTGGACTAAGCTGGAATCTGCGAGCATTCAATAAACAGGAGAAGACAAGGCAATATGGGCTCTTGGTTAAATCAACAATGATGCATATAAGAGCCACTTCAACAATTTAATCAAGGTCTTCTCCTACTGACCCCCAAAGAAAAGAAAAGAAATAAAAACTATTTACATGGGAAAGCTCCTAACAAGCAAAAGAAGAATGGGAGATATTTTTGGGTTTTCTTTTTAATTACTACAGCAAGGAAATAAACTACTACTAATAATTTTTTTGGTTTTTTCTTAAGGTTTATTAAACACACAAGAAGAAAGCAGGAAAAAGAAAATAAATTAGCATGGATATTACAATGAAAGAGTGTGAGCACCGACATCTAGCAATGAGTGTGTGTGAACATGAATGTAATGTCGGTGGGAAATACGTACTCCCCCAAGCTTAGGCTTTTGGCCTAAGTTGGTCTATTGCCAGGGATAGCCTGGGGGATACCCGTAGGTGAAGCTGGGGTCATACTGCGATGCAGCGGCTATTGCCGCCTGAGCTGTAACGTGGCGTCGAGCAGCCTCCGCTCTCCTCTCGTACTCATCTGCCTCCTCTCTGGTAATAATATATCTTCCTTTTGTCTGAGAATCAAAGAAGGCAGGAGCAGGAAGAGTAATATGGACTACATGCCGTTTGTTAAAGACTAGTCGATACTGGAGAGGTGGTTCAGTCCTCTCAACAAACTGGTGGGAAACCATAGAATCAAAATCTAAATAAGTAGGGGGTAACTCCATATCACCCTCACAAATGTCTATCTCAAGAAAATTAGCTAAGCGGGTTGCATAAATTCCTCCAAAGAAATCTCTGTTATGTCTATTATGATGCAACCTACGAGCTACAATGGCTCCCATATGATAAGATTGGTCTCCTAACACAACACTTCTGAGAATACTGAGATCAGGGGCTGATACGTCTCCAACGTATCTATAATTTTTGATTGCTCCATGCTACTTTATCTACTGTTTTGGACTATATTGGGCTTTATTTTCCACTTTTATATAATTTTGGGACTAACCTATTAGCCGGAGGCCCAGCCTGAATTGCTTTTTTTTGCCTATTTGGTGTTTCAAGAAACGGAATATCAAACGGAGTCCAAACGGAATGAAACCTTCAGGAACGTGATTTTCTCACCGAACGTGATGCAGGAGACTTGGACCCTGCTCCATGGAACAAAAGAGGTGGTCACGAGGGTGGGGGGCGCGCCCCCTACCTCGTGGGCCCCCTGTTGCTCCACCAACGTACTCCTTCCTCCTATATATACCTACGTATCCCCAAACGATCAGAATAGGAGCCAAAAACCTAATTCCACCGCCGCAACCTTCTGTACCCACGAGATCCCATCTTGGGGCCTGTTCCGGAGCTCCGCCAGAGGGGGCATCCACCACCGAGGGCTTCTACATCAACACCGTAGCCCCTCCGATGAAGTGTGAGTAGTTTACTTCAGACCTTCGGGTCCATAGCTAGTAGCTAGATGGCTTCTTCTCTCTTTTTGGATCTCAATACAATGTTCTCCCCCTCTCTCGTGGAGATCTATTCGATGTAATCTTCTTCTTTTTGCGGTGTGTTTGTTGAGACCGATGAATTGTGGGTTTATGATCCAGTATTATCTATGAACAATATTTGAATCTTCTCTGAATTCTTTTATGTATGATTGAGTTATCTTTGCAAGTCTCTTGAATTATCCTTTTGGTTTGGCCAAATAGATTGGTAGTTCTGCAATGGGAGAAGTGCTTAGCTTTGGGTTCAATCTTGCGTTGACCTTTCGATGTGAAGGGCAGCAAGGCACGATTGTATTGTTGCCATCGAGGATAACAAGATGGGGTTTTATCATATTGCATGAATTTATCCTCTACATCATGTCATCTTGCTTAAGGCGTAACTTTGTTTTTAACTTAATACTATAGATGCATGCTGGATAGCGGTCGATGAGTGGAGTAATAGTAGTAGATGCAGAATCGTTTCGATCTACTTGTCTCGGACGTGATGCCTATATACATGATCATTCTCTAGATATGCTCATAACTATGCTCAATTTTGTCAATTGCTCAACAATAATTTGTTCACCCACCGTAGAATACTTATGCTCTTGAGAGAAGCCACTAGTGAAACCTATGGCCCCCGGGTCTATTCTCATCATATCAATCTCCATTACTTTATTACTTGCTTTGTTTTTACTTTGCCTTTTACTTTTCACTTTGCACCTATCTATCAAAAATACCAAAAATATTATTTATCATCTCTATCAGATCTCACTCTCGTAAGTGACCGTGAAGGGATTGACAACCCCTAATCGCGTTGGTTGCGAGTAGCTATCGTTTTGTGTAGGTACGAGGGGCTTGTGCGTGGTCTCCTACTGGATTGATACCTTGGTTCTCAAAAACTGAGGGAAATACTTACGCGACTTTTCTGCATCATCCTCTCCTCTTCGGGGAAATCCAACGCAGTGCTCAAGAGGTAGCAGGGGCACACATGTGACAAGCTTCGTCCTTAGCATTTATGCATCTACCTATGAAGAGAGCAAAATAATGTATAGCAGGAAAGTGAACTCTCCCTATAGTGGCTTGTGTTATATCTCTAGATTCCCCCATAGTTATTCTAGCAAGAAAGTCTCTATATTTAGATTTAGGGGGATCACTGACACTACCCCAAGATGGAAGTTTGCAAGCAGAAGTGAAATCCTCTAAGTCCATGGTATAAGATTTGTCATAAAGGTTAAACATGACTGAAGGAGAATTACACGAAGATGAAAACTCAAACCTCCTCACAAATGAACTTGTGAGATCATGATACTGGGGGCATTTGTCAGCTTCATAGTCCTCAAGACCGGCGTTACGCAAGTATGCGCTAAATTCTTCTTTGATTCCCGCTTGATTCATAAAAAATTTCGAAGGCCATTCACAGGGCCTCACAGGAGCGTCTCTTGGTGGTTCCTCATCAGCATCACGCATTGCAAGCCTGGGACCTTGCTTCCTTGAAGAACCACCTTGGAACATATTCCTAAACATATTGTTTCCTTTGAAAAATTTCTAAAATTTTTAGTAACTTCAAATAAAAGTGAACCAACTTCAATAAAATTGATAGCAACAACTCCCACAAGTGCCTAGAGCCTATATCAAGCATTAGAACTACTTGGAACCATATAAATTTGACATGCAAGCTCAAGAACATAGTCACCTATGCAGCATAAATTTGCAACGAATAAAGCACTAGAACAATAACTAATTGGACCAATGGAGGAGTCACATACCAAGGAACAATCTCCCCAAGCAGTTTTGCCAGAGGTGCTTTGAGCAAGGAGATCGGAAATCACAGCAACGGGGGCTGGAACTCGTGCTTGAGTTGGTTTTCCATGTTTGTGTGAGGCAGAGGAAGAAGATGGGTGCAGGGATAAGTGGAGGAGGGCCACTGTGGGCCCACGAGGCAGGGGGGCACGCCCAGGGGGTAGGGCGCACCCTCCACCCTCGTGGCCAGGTGGCAGCTCCCCCCGCTGTAATTTTTGCATAGTAAATCCTCAAATATTCCTGGAAAAAATCATATTAAATTGGCATGGCATTCTGAGGACTTTTATTTTCGGGATATTTTTATACTGCACGGATAAGTCAGGAGACAGACAGAAAAAATACTATTTTACTTTATTTCTACTAAATAACAGAAAATATAGAGAGGGTACAGAAGGTTGTGCTTCTAGTTTCATCCATCTCGTGATCATCAAAATGAACCCACTAACAAGGTTGATCAAGTCTTGTTAACAAACTCATTCCGAATAAACACGGAACCGGAGAAATTTCGAATAACACTAAGTTACCTCAACGGGGATATGAAAATCCCCAATAATAAGAATATCATACTTTTCTTGACAGTAGGGAGAGGAAATTCAAAACCTCCAAATATAATCGATGGAATTTTTCCAATAGAGTTGATACTATAAACTTGAGGTTGTTTCCTCGGAAAGTGTACCGTATGCTTGTTACCATTAACATGAAAAGTGGCATTGCCTTTGTTGCAATCAATAACAGCCCCTGCAGTATTAAGGAAAGGTCTTCCAAGAATAATAGACATACTATCATCCTCGGGAATATCAAGAATAACAAAGTCCGTTAAAATAGTAACGTTCACAACTACAACAGGCACATCCTCACAAATACCGACAGGTATAGCAGTTGATTTATCAGCCATTTGCAAAGATATTTCAGTAGGTGTCAATGTTGGGGAACGTTGCAGAAAATTAAAAATTTTCCTACGGTTTCACCAAGATCCATCTATGAGTTCATCTAAGCAAGAGTCATGGGAGAGAGTTTGCATCTACATACCACTTGTAGATTGCGTGCGGAAGCTTGCAAGGTGATGATGGAGTCGTACTCGACGTGATTCGAATCACCGATGACCAAGTGCTGAACGGACAGCACCTCCGCGTTCAACACACGTACGGTACGGGCGACATCTCCTCCATCTTGATCCAGCAAGGAGGAAGGAGAGGTTGAGGAAGACAGCTCCACCAGTAGCACGACGGCGTGGTGATGATGGAGAAGCAGTACTCCGACAGGGCTTCGCCAAGCGCTTGCGGAGGAGGAGAGGTGTTGGGGAGGGGAGGGGCTGCGCCTTGGAGATGGGTGCAGCATTGTAACGCCCCGAGACCGATGTGCCAGGTGTCGTCCAGTTATTCGTTGTTGTTGCCTTGTCATTTTCTTGCGTGTTGCATTTCATCATGTCATCATCCGCATTTCATCTGCATGTTTTTCAAAACTTGCATCCGTTCGGTTTCCCCCGGTTCTCTCCGTTGTCCGTTCGAAAGCAGACACACACGCCGCAGCGCTGCACCTCCGAAATATTATTTTATAAGTGGCATACAAATGTTCTCGGAATGGGTTGCAACTTGTCGTGCGGTCTTATTATAGTGTAGACAGGCCGCCTGCCAAGTTTCATCGCATTTGGAGTCCATTTGATAGCCCAACCGTTAAACCTACAACCGCAATATAGTCGGTCTATACGTCAGACGTTTTCGGTCTCTGGAAACCGTGCCGGGCTGCATCTCTCCCCTCTTCTCTCAGACCAACCCGCTCTTCAAAATCCGCCAGGCCAATCTAACCCCTCTCGTCAGCCCGCAGCCCTCCTCGCGCGCGTCCGAAAGTTGTCCCGGACTCGAACCGGTTTGTCGCTACCATGGTGTCCGGAACATCCCCCAACATCTACAAAACATCCCCGTTTTCTTATTCGGGCTTCCTAACCTGTATTTTTCTCGACCGCCCGATTATTATCAAACGGACCGGATTTAGTCCGTACCCAGTCCCCTACCTATATAATCAGACCGGACCCTAGATTTCCTCCCCTTGTCCCATCCATCTCTTTCACCGCCGCCACCCACCTACCTGTCTTCCTTGGGATCCCCTCATTCCCCCCGATCCAATCCCACCAACCAGACTCCACCCGAGGCCTCCCCTCGATCCAACTCGTCGTCGCCCTCTCTGTCATCCTCATCCCCACGGCCTCCTCTGCCCTCTCCCCGAGCCGGCCACAAGCAGCACCACCACCAGGCCGGCCCCGTCGCGCCACCTCTCCCTTCCCGTCCCTGCCGTTTGTGCCGCTCGATCGGGTCGCCTTGCCTCCTCTGCTTCGTCCCGGGCGCCATGGCCTCGTTGAGCTCTTCCCGCGCCAGCGACCTCCTCTGCGCCCCATCGGCCGTGCCAGCGCAGCAGCGCCTCGCCCACTCGCCTCTCCGCCGCCCCGCCAAGGCCCTCTGCAGCGTCGCCCGCTCGCTCGCTTCCTCTGCTTCGAACGAGACGACCAGCGCCGCTCGACCGCCGCGCCAAGTTCCGCCGTCCTCGCCCGGATCCAGCAGCCCATCTCCTGTACACTGCTGCCGGACCTCCTTCCCCGCGTCGAGACCCGCTGCCGTCGCGCCCCTGCTTCCATCTCCATCGCCGCCCGGCTGCGCCAGCGAAGGCTCGAGCAGCTCGCTTCGCTCGGCGTTGACCGCGCCAAGGCCACGACCTCCCTGCTGGCGATGCCGCCTTCCTCCTCGTCGCGCCGTTCGCCGATCCCTCTGCCGCCGTTCACCTCCGCCGTCGACCGGATCCGGCGCCCCTTCGCCCGTCCTCGCCGGATTGAGCGCGTCGCTCGACCGCGCCGTGCCTCGCCTTGATCCGCCTACGGCCCGCAGCCAGCGCCAGGCCCGACCGCCTCCTGCGTTCCTGCCACCAGCGCGTGGGCCAGCGCTACAGGCCCAACGCCCCCCTTCCAGCCTCCAAGCCGACCGGGCCAAGGCCCACTGGGTGAGGCCACACCCCAGCGCCCCGCCTCTATTTTTTTTCCTCCTGTTGGGCTAGCTTAATTTGGCCCGTGCATGTTTTTTTTTCCTGCTGCGAATTTAACATTTTCCTGAGAATGCCTGTTTTACAGAAAAACCCTCAAACTTCATGCATTTAATAACTAATTAACCATGCATCGGATTAAAACAAATTATATATGTAAAATGCTTAGTTTTTCATCTAGTTTCATAATATGCCATTTTCATCTATGTTAAAATGTTTAAAATGCTGTTTGATTAAATTTGCTTAAATGCCATGTTAAAATGATTTAATTCATAACTAAATAACCGTTGCTCCGTTTTAAATAAACTTTATATGTAAATGGGGTGGAAAAATGCCTAGATTAACATGGTCCACTTTATTTTGCTATTTAACAACATTAAAATGGTGTTTAGGGCAGAACAGTACCAAACTTGAATATTGCTCATGAGGATTTTCCGGACTTGTTGTTTGTTGTTCCGGCCTCATTTAAATTTGCCTAAATAGTTAGTTTACTTATGCCTCACCCCTTGCCATGTTTAACAACATTTAATATTGTTGGGTAGCTTAAACAAGAGAGAACTAAATAATTGATGTGGTGTTCCGTCAATATGCAACTCGTTGCATATTGAGCTCCACTTAATTTGTAGGATTGTTTGTGCACTTTGCCATGCCATGCATATTTAAACCGGACATGCATCATCCTTGGTTGTGCATCATGCCATGTTTATGTGATGGTTGTTTACTATGTTGTTTGTTTCTTTCCGGGTTGCCTCTCTCGTTAGCTTCGGTTTCGTTCCGGAGTTTTGAGGATTCGTTCGACTACGTCCGTTTGTCTTCTTCATGGACTCGTTCTTCTTCCTAGCAGGATTTCAGGCAAGATGACCGCTACCCTGGATCTCACTACTATCATTGCTATGCTAGTTGCCTCGTTCTTTCGCTATGCTGCGCTACCTATTACCTGTTTGTCAAGCCATCCCATGTTGCCATGAACCCCTAACCTTTGACACCATTCCTAGCAAACCGTTGTTTGGCTATGTTCCGCTTTTGCTCAGCCCTCTTATAGCGTTGCTAGTTGCGGTGAAGTTGAAGATTTCTCCATGGTGGACAGGATTTTTGGTTGGGATATCACAATATCTCTTATATTATAATGCATCTATATACTTGGTAAAGGGTGGAAGGCTCGGCCTTATGCAGTGTTTTGTTCCACTCTTGCCGCCTAGTTTCCGTCATACCGGTGTTATGTTCCCGGATTTTGCGTTCCTTACGCGGTCGGGTGATTTATGGGACCCCTTGACAGTTCGCTTTGAATAAAACTTGTCCAAAGAAGGCCCAACATTGCCTTTTACCATTTGCCTCACCACCACCTACTTTTTCCCTTGGGAGTCGCTCTCTCGAGGGTCATCTTTATTTTAGCCCCGGGCGATTGCTTGTCTAGCGTTGGTCCAAACTAGAGCCACTTGCAGCGCCACCGGGAAACTTGAGGGCTGGTTTTAGTTATACGGATTGCTCATCCGGTCGTGGCTCGAGACGAGATCTGTGCGGCTACTATCGGGATGTCGGCACGCCGGGAGGTCTTCTGGTCTTGTTTTACCATTGTCGAAATGTCTTGATGTACCGGGATACCGAGCCCGATCGGAGTATCTCGGGTGAAGGTCTATTCTTCGATGATCGCGAGAGCTTGTCATGGGCTAAGTTGGGACACCCTGCAGGTATAAACTTTCGAGAGCCGTGCCATGGTTATGTGGCAGATGGGAATTTGTTAATGTCCGGTTGTAGACAACTTGACACTTGATCCGAATTAAAACGCATCAACCGAGTGTGTAGCCGTGATGGTCTCTTCTCGGTGGAGTCCGGGAAGTGAACACGGTTTCTGGGTTATGTTTGACGTAAGTAGGTGTTCAGGATCACCTCTTGATCATTGCTAGCTTCACGACCGTTCCGCTTGTTTCTCTTCTCGCTCTCATTTGCGTATGTTAGCCACCATATTGTGCTTAGTCGCTGCTGCAACCTCACCACTTTACCCCTTCCTTTCCCATTAAGCTTTGCTAGTCTTGATACCCATGGTAATGGGATTGCTGAGTCCTCGTGACTCACCAGATACTTCCAAAACCAGTTTGCAGGTGCCTATGTTACCGAGCAGTTGACGCAACCAAGCTCAAGGAGGAGCTCAATGAAGATCTTGCCCTTTTGTGTTGTTTCGTTCTAGTTGATCAGTAGTGGAGCCCAGTTGGGGTCGATTGGGGACCTTTGTCGCATTTGGGGTTCTTCTTTTATTTTGGTTCCGTAGTCGGACCTTGATTGTATCTGGATGATGTAATGCTTTATTCATGTATTTGTGTGAAGTGGCGATTGTAAGCCAACTATGTATCTCTTTCCCTTATGTATTACATGGGTTGTGTGAAGATTACCTCACTTGCGACATTGCTTTCAATGCGGTTATGCCTCTAAGTCGTGCTCCAACACGTGGGAGATATAGCCGCATCGAGGCGCTACAAGTTGGTAATCGAGCCTTCCCGACCTTAGGAGCCCCACCGCTGATCGTTTTTAGCGGCGAGTTGTGTCTAGAAAATGTTTTGAGTCATTTAGGATTATATATATCGAGAGTAGGATTCTTTTTACTCCCGGTCCTTCGACCTTCGGTGAGGAATCTCGACGAGAGTTTTGACTCTTCTCTTCTTAAATTTCACTAAATTTTTTTTAGGATCACGCTGGTATCTTGGAATCGTTCGATGGTTTTATGATGACAACATTGTTCTTGGTGCCTCCCGACATTTAGGGGTTGTGGCGGTGTCCCGGGAGTTGAGGTCCGAGGTGTTGTCGTCATAATTTTATCGTTGCGATTCGAATACCGAGTTTAGTACGCCGACATCGAAAATCTCTTTTATGCGCTTGTTGGTGAGATAACCCGCTAACCCGAAGATCGAGGTGAGTACGGAGTATTGCCATGACTCGTATAATGGATGCTTTTCAAGGTTGAGGTAGACGATTTCAAGGTTTCTTGGTTATTGTGTTGACGGATGGATACAAATGGATGTAGGGATTGTTAGTTTGGGTGAGATATATTGCTCCCTGTATCCCCAACACCAGATTGCATAACCGAAAATTTCGGGAGTTTTATAGGTGGGAATTCAAGTAGCTCTTAGGATATCTTTCCGACGGATGTATGATATGAAATTGGGGTTCGACGTCTAGTGGTCCGCCTATTCACGGTTGGTTTTCTGATGGTCTCGTTGTGTCTTAAAGAGTCCTTGGCTATGCCGACTGGGACGCTTCAGTATGTCATGTGCCTTGCCTTGTACATGATGGTGCTGCACGATTGAGCCCGTGTAGGCCCCACCACGAAAACTTTGGACGAAATCTCTATCATATGTTTGTTCCGCTTATTCTGCAAGCCAATCCTTTGTTTTGTTTTAATTGTGGTATTCGAGTTGCTTCGAAGTCAAATGTTGAATCCATACCTTTCCTAAACGGTGTTCTCATACTCCGATGTGAATACCAATCCTTCTGGATCATTGAGGTTGTCGTGTCAACTTCTTTCCAACCAGTGTGCTTCTCTTCAAGTGGATCCCATCATTTTTCCCATCCGCAAGATTAAATCTAAGTTTTCTCAACGGTGTTTGTTTCATCCGTCCCAAGTTGCCTTTGTTTTCCCGCCCACCCACCCTTTTTCTTCAAGGACACAGATTTCTTAATCAAGTATCCATTTATTCATGTGAAGTCACTTCACTCTTTTCAATCAATGTTCTTATCCGGTGATTTCTCATGAAGATGCTCAACAGTTTCAAGTTCATCATCCTTCATTGTTGTCTCTTCTCCGGTGGATCCAATTCAAGCTTTTGATATTCATCATATTCCTTTCCTCGTTTCTAATGCTTTCTCATACCGGTGCACCTCATTATCATTCTTCTCGCTATTTGTTATTCCGGAGTGCTCAAGATATCTCACAAGATTCGTGTTTCCACTCTGCATTCGTTCAAGCTCTTTCGAGATTGGTATCTCATTCAAGTCATTTAATTCAACCGGTGCAACATCTCCTTTAAATCATTTTTCAACGGTGTTTTCTTTTGAGTGGGCCTATAACCCACAGGTCTTTTCCCAGGATCTTACCTGACTCTTCTATTTTTCCGGAGCTATCCTAAATTCTTCTCCAAGTTTGACGTAAGAATGAGTTATCATCAGTCAAATGCCTTCTCCAAGGTCGTTTTCAAATTCTTTTCAGCTTTGGCTCAATCTTTTCTCTTTTAATCCTTCCGGAGTTTCTCAACAACTCATGGTGGTTTCTCATCGTCATTCTCGAATTTTGAAGACCGAAGAAGAGTTCCTCTTAAATCCTTACCCGTTCTTCCAGATTCATGATTCTAGCTTTATGCCATCCTCTCATAATTGTTTTGATTGTGACAATTCTATTCTTCCCATCCGGAGCATATCAGGAGTTGTTTTTCCATTTCTTTCACCGGAGGCCATCATTCCAGTTATCGTTTTATATTTATCCCGGTGCTTCGTTCAAGGGTTCTTTAATCAGTTCATGATCTCTTCGTTCTCTTGTATCTAAATTCCTTCAAGTATCCTCATTTGTTTTCAAAATTCTTTCCGGTGAATTGTGCCCTTGCTAATCTCTTCTCCAATTTTTACGGTGGTTCGTTCGAGATTACACTTCCTTTGTTCATCATATCAATTCATTTGTTGTTCCAATCCTATCGGTGGTTCGTTGAAGACCTTCTCAAGTTTTGATATATCTCTCTTTTATTCCTTTCCACGAGAATAAGTAGTATGCCAAATCCGTTGCTTCTCATCAATTTAAATTGGTAAAGGATACGCATAACACAATTCTTATTCTTGTTTCCTCCAAGTGATTAATTTCTTCTTTCCGGAGTTGTTCATCATATCACATTCTTGGTTCGAGATGCTTCATCTTTTCTTTTCCGGAGTTCCAAGTTTTCCATTTTATCTCGTCGTGAAGCTCTATCTAAATCATCGCAAGGCTTCACCTTGTGTTTTCAACTTCTCCTTCTTTTTATCATCCTTTTATTACCGGATTTCTTCATGGAGGCTCTACATGGTGGTTCGTCAAGGATTCTTTTCATTCTTCAATTGTTCTTCAAGATTTCTCTTGAAGTATGACCCGCCAAGCTATACTCTAAAATAAAAATGGTGTTCAACACATGTTTTGTTTTGAGGAGCTCAAGTACTCTCCGTCTTGCATTCCAAAGTGCAATCCCTTCTATCTTATCTTTTGAGATGGTGTTATGTCACTCTTGAAAATTTCCTTCATGTTTCATGATTCGGATTGTTGTCAAGAATGAGGTATATTTAAATCCATCATTTTCTCTTGTTCAATAGATCTTTTCAACCATCAATCTCTTCGTTGGAGTTATCTTGGTATAGATTTCACCTAAAGCCTTCCCTAAGGAATATTGCTATTTGTGGTGCTTATCAATGATCCAAGTTATATCTCTATCATCATGGTGAAGAAGTTTTCATCTCTTTGATGCTCTCAATCAAACAATGGTTTCCTTTAGTGGCCGGTTGTCACCTCATAGTGTTGAGATGTTTCCATAAGCCCACTACAAGCTTGTTCTTTTCGTTGTTGGTTTTTCCAACAATTACTTTCTAATCTACATGAAAGGGTGCTTTCCAAGCTCATTCCTGGCAGAAGTTGGCTTTTCCTTCTCCGTTCTCTTATTCCATTGATCTATCTTCTATTGTTTCTTCCGGAGGCATTATGATGTTGCTCTCTTCACTCATCATCATCGATTGTGAGGGTCGTGTTCTTTTCTTGCTTATCCATTTAACCGGAGTGTTGTATCATCTCTTCAAAATCTTTTCATCTCATCAAGTTTTCTTCTCTTTTCACCGGAGTGTCTTGCCCAAATTCTTCCTCTCTCATCTTGTTTTAACTGGAGTGGTTTCGAATTCTATCTTGTCCACTAAACTCTTGATTCATGTCTTTGCAACCTTCAAATTCTCGTAATACTCCGTGTTCCTCTTTTCTAACGGAGTGTTTTCAACTATGTTCATCTTCGTTGTTTTCTTTCCTTCATTTTGCTCAACCTCTCAAGGTTCATGGTTTCACTCGTTCGTCAAAGAAGCAACTTTGTTTTACCTCTCCTCTTCCTTTTCCTCCGGTGCCATCCTAGATCTCGGGACGAGATCCTCTTGTAGTGGTGGAGTGTTGTAACGCCCCGAGACCGATGTGCCAGGTGTCGTCCAGTTATTCGTTGTTGTTGCCTTGTCATTTTCTTGCGTGTTGCATTTCATCATGTCATCATCCGCATTTCATCTGCATGTTTTTCAAAACTTGCATCCGTTCGGGTTCCCCCGGTTCTCTCCGTTGTCCGTTCTGAGCACAGACACACTCGCACGCGCCCGCGGCACCTCCGAAATATTATTTTATAAGTGGCATACAAATGTTCTCGGAATGGGTTGCAACTTGTCGTGCGGTCTTATTATAGTGTAGACAGGCCGCCTGCCAAGTTTCATCGCATTCGGAGTCCATTTGATAGCCCAACCGTTAAACCTACAACCGCAATATAGTCGGTGTATACGTCGGACGTTTTCGGTCTCCGGAAACCGTGTCGGGCTGCATCTCTCCCCTCTTCTCTCAGACCAACCCGCTTTTCACAATCCGCCAGGCCAATCTAACCCCTCTCGTCAGCCGAGCCCTCTCTCGCAGCGTCCAAAGTTGTCCCGGACTCGAACCGGTTTGTCGCTACCATGGTGTCCGGAACATCCCCCAACATCTACAAAACATCCCCGTTTTCTTATTCGGGCTTCCTAACCTGTATTTTTCTCGACCGCCCGATTATTATCAAACGGACCGGATTTAGTCCGTACCCAGTCCCCTACCTATATAATCAGACCGAACCCTAGATTTTCTCCCCTTGTCCCATCCATCTCTTTCACCGCCGCCACCCACCTACCTGTCTTCCTTGGGATCCCCTCATTCCCCCCGATCCAATCCCACCAACCAGACTCCACCCGAGGCCTCCCCTCGATCCAACTCGTCGTCGCCCTCTCTGTCATCCTCATCCCCGCGGCCTCCTCTGCCCTCTCCCCGAGCCGGCCACAAGCAGCACCACCACCAGGCCGGCCCCGTCGCGCCACCTCTCCCTTCCCGTCCCTGCCGTTTGTGCCGCTCGATCGGGTCGCCTCGCCTCCTCTGCTTCGTCCCGGGCGCCATGGCCTCGCTGAGCTCTTCCCGCGCCAGCGACCTCCTCTGCGCCCCATCGGCCGTGCAGCAGCAGGCGCCGCCCACTCGCCTCTCCGCCGCCCGCCAAGGCCTTCGCAGCGTCGCCGCTTCGCCGCTTCCTCGCTTCGAACGAGCGACCAGCGCCGCTCGACCGCCGCACCAAGTTCCGCCGTCCTCGCCGGATCCAAAGCAGCCCATCTCTCAGACTGCGCTGCGGACCTCCTTCCCAGCGTCGAGACCCGCTGCCGTCGCTTCGCTTCCATCTCCATCGCCGCGCCGGCACGCCGAGCGAGGAGCTCGAACGGCTCGCTCTCTCGAGCGTTGACCGCGCCAAGGCCACGACCTCCCCTGCGCCGATGCCCGCCTTCCTCCTCGTCGCGCCGTTCGCCAGTCCCTCCTGCCGCTGTTCACCTCCTGCCGTCGACCGGATCCGGCGCCTTCGCCCGTCCTCGCTGGATTGAGCGTCGCTTCGACCGCGCCGTGCCTCGCCTTGATCCGCTGCGGCCCGCAGCCAGCCGAGCCCGACCGCCCCTGCGTTCTCGCCACCGGCGTGTGGGCGGCCTTCTGAGCCCAACGCCCCTTCCAGCCTCCAAGCCGACCGGGCCAAGGCCCACTGGGTGAGGCCACACCCCAGCGCCCCGCCTCTATTTTTTTTCCTCCTGTTGGGCCAGCTTAATTCGGCCCGTGCATGTTTTTTTTCCTGCTGCGAATTTAACATTTTCCTGAGAATGCCTGTTTTACAGAAAAACCCTCAAACTTCATGCATTTAATAACTAATTAACCATGCATCGGATTAAAACAAATTATATATGTAAAATGCTTAGTTTTTCATCTTGTTTCATAATATGCCATTTTCATCTATGTTAAAATGTTTAAAATGCTGTTTGATTAAATTTGCTTAAATGCCATGTTAAAATGATTTAATTCATAACTAAATAACCGTTGCTCCGTTTTAAATAAACTTTATATGTAAATGGGGTGGAAAAATGCCTAGATTAACATGGTCCACTTTATTTTGCTGTTTAACAACATTAAAATGGTGTTTAGGGCAGAACAGTACCAAACTTGAATATTGCTCATGAGGATTTTCCGGACTTGTTGTTTGTTGTTCCGGCCTCATTTAAATTTGCCTAAATAGTTAGTTTACTTATGCCTCACCCCTTGCCATGTTTAACAACATTTAATATTGTTGGGTAGCTTAAACAAGAGAGAACTAAATAATTGATGTGGTGTTCCGTCAATATGCAACTCGTTGCATATTGAGCTCCACTTAATTTGTAGGATTGTTTGTGCACTTTGCCATGCCATGCATATTTAAACCGGACATGCATCATCCTTGGTTGTGCATCATGCCATGTTTATGTGATGGTTGTTTACTATGTTGTTTGTTTCTTTCCGGGTTGCCTCTCTCGTTAGCTTCGGTTTCGTTCCGGAGTTATGAGGATTCGTTCGACTACGTCCGTTTGTCTTCTTCATGGACTCGTTCTTCTTCCTAGAAGGATTTCAGGCAAGATGACCGCTACCCTGGATCTCACTACTATCATTGCTATGCTAGTTGCCTCGTTCTTTCGCTATGCTGCGCTACCTATTACCTGTTTGTCAAGCCATCCCATGTTGCCATGAACCCCTAACCTTTGACACCATTCCTAGCAAACCGTTGTTTGGCTATGTTCCCGCTTTTGCTCAGCCCCTCTTATAGCGTTGCTAGTTGCAGGTGAAGTTGAAGATTTCTCCATGGTGGACAGGATTTTTGGTTGGGATATCACAATATCTCTTATATTATTAATGCATCTATATACTTGGTAAAGGGTGGAAGGCTCGGCCTTATGCCTGGTGTTTTGTTCCACTCTTGCCGCCCTAGTTTCCGTCATACCGGTGTTATGTTCCCGGATTTTGCATTCCTTACGCGGTCGGGTGATTTATGGGACCCCTTGACGGTTCGCTTTGAATAAAACTTGTCCAAAGAAGGCCCAACATTGCCTTTTACCATTTGCCTCACCACCACCTACTTTTTCCCTTGGGAGTCGCTCTCTCGAGGGTCATCTTTATTTTAGCCCCCGGGCGTTGCTTGTCTAGCGTTGGTCCAAACTAGAGCCACTTGCGGCGCCACCTCGGGAAACTTGAGGGCTGGTTTTAGTTGTACGGATTGCTCATCCGGTCGTGGCTCGAGACGAGATCTGTGCGGCTACTATCGGGATGTCGGCACGCGGGAGGTCTTGCTTGTCTTGTTTTACCATTGTCGAAATGTCTTGATGTACGGGATACCGAGCCCGATCGGAGTATCTCGGGTGAAGGTCTATTCTTCGATGATCGCGAGAGCTTGTCATGGGCTAAGTTGGGACACCCTGCAGGTATAAACTTTCGAGAGCCGTGCCCGCGGTTATGTGGCAGATGGGAATTTGTTAATGTCGGTTGTAGACAACTTGACACTTGATCCGAATTAAAACGCATCAACCGAGTGTGTAGCCGTGATGGTCTCTTCTCGGCGGAGTCCGGAAGTGAACACGGTTTCGGGTTATGTTTGGCGTAAGTAGGTGTTCGGGATCACCTCTTGATCATTGCTAGCTTCACGACCGTCCGCTTGTTTCTCTTCTCGCTCTCATTTGCGTATGTTAGCCACCATATTGTGCTTAGTCGTTCTTTGCAACCTCACCACTTTACCCCTTCCTTTCCCATTAAGCTTTGCTAGTCTTGATACCCATGGTAATGGGATTCTTTGAGTCCTCGTGACTCACGGATACTTCAAAACCAGTTTGCGGTGCCTATGTTATCGAAAGCAGTTGCGCAACTAAGCTCAAGGAGGAGCTCGATGAAGATCTTGCCCTTTTGTGTTGTTTCGTTCTAGTTGATCGAAGAGTGGAGCCCGGTTGGGGTCGATTGGGGACCTTTATCGCATTTGGGGTTCTTCTTTTATTTTGGTTCCGTAGTCGGACCTTGATTGTATCTGGATGATGTAATGCTTTATTCATGTATTTGTGTGAAGTGGCGATTGTAAGCCAACTATGTATCTCTTTCCCTTATGTATTACATGGGTTGTGTGAAGATTACCTCACTTGCGACATTGCTTTCAATGCGGTTATGCCTCTAAGTCGTGCTCCGACACGTGGGAGATATAGCCGCATCGAGGGCGTTACAAGCATCCCCCCTCCCTCCCCCCCTTTATATAGGCCCCCTGGGGAGGGGGCGCCGGCCCCTGGAGATCCAATCTCCAAGGGGGGGCGGCGGCCAAGGGGGTGGAGTGCCCCCCAAGCCAAGTGGGGCGCCCCCCACCCCTAGGGTTTCAACCCTAGGCGCAGGGGGTGGGCCTAGGGGCACCTGCCCACTATGGGCTGGTTCCTCCCACTTCAGCCCATGGGGCCCTCCGGATAGGTGGCCCCACCGGTGGACCCGGGACCCTTTAGGTGGTCCAGTACATTACGGAGACCGGAACTTTCCGATGGCGAAATACCACTTCCTATATATTATTCTTTACCTCCGGACCATTCGAAACTCCCGTGACGTTCGCGATCTCATCGGGACTCGAACAACATTCGGTAGTCACATACTTGACTTCCTACTAACCCTAAGCGTCACCGAACCTTAAGTGTGTAGACCCTACGGGTTCGGAGACACGCAGACATGACCGAGACGACTCTCGGGCAATAACCAACAGCGGGTGCGATACCCATGTTGGCTCCCACATGCTCCTCGATGATTTCATCGGTTGAACCACGATGTCGAGGATTTGATCAAGCCACGTATGCAATTCCCTTTGTCAATCGATCGTTACTTGCCCGAGACTCGATCGTCGGTATCCCAATACCTTGTTCGGTCTCGTTACCGGCAAGTCACTTTACTCGCATCAGTAATGCATGATCCGTACAACACCTTGGTCAACTTGAGCTCATTATGATGATGCATTACCGAGTGGGCCAGAGATACCTCTCCGTCATACGGAGTGACAAATCCGATCTCGATCCGTGTCAACCCAACAGATACTTTCGGAGATACCGTAATGCACCTTTATAGTCACCCGATTCGTTGTGACGTTTGATACACCCAAGGCACTCCTACGGTAACTGGGAGTTACACGATCTCATGGTCGAAGGAAGAGATACTTGACATTGGCAAAGCTTCTAGCAAACGAACTATACGATCTTTTATGCTATGCTTAGGATTGGGTCTTGTCCATCACATCATTCTCCTAATGATGTGATCCCGTTATCAACGACATCCAATGTCCATAGTCAGGAAACCATGACTATCTATTGATCACAAGGAGCTAGTCAACTAGAGGCTCACTAGGGACATATCGTTGTCTAAGTGTTCACACGTGTATTACGATTTCCGGATAATACAGTTATAGCATGAACAAAAGACAATTACCATGAACATTGAAATATAATAATACTTTTATTATTGCCTCCAGGGCATATTTCCAACAGTCTCCCACTTGCACTAGAGTCACCAATCTAGTTACATTGTGATGAATCGAACACCCATAGAGTTCGGTGTTGATCATGTTTTGCCGAGAGAGGTTTAGTCAGCGGATCTGCGACATTCAGATCCGTGTGCACTTTGCAAATCTCTATGTCTCCATCTTGAACATTTTAACGGATGGAGTTGAAGCGACGCTTGATGTGCTCGGTCTTCTTGTGAAACCAGGCTCCTTGGCAAGGGCAATAGCTCGGTGTTGTCACAGAAGAGTTTGATCGGCCCGACGCATTGGGTATGACTCTAGGTCGGTGATGAACTCCTTCACCCAAATCGCTTCATCGCGCTGCCTCCGAGGCTGCCATGTACTCCGCTTCACACGTAGATCCCGCCACGACGCTCTCGCTTGCGGCTGCACCAGCTACCGCTCCACCATTCAACATATACACGTATCCGGTTTGTGACTTAGAGTCATCAGATCTGAGTCGAAGCTAGCATCGACGTAACCTTTACGACGAGCTCTTCGTCTCCTTCATAAACGAGAAACATGTCCTTTGTCCTTTTCGGTACTTTAGGATATTCTTGACCGCTGTCGGTGTTCCTTGCGGGATTACTTTGGTATCTTGCAACCAAACTTACGGCAAGGTTTACATCGGTCAGTACATAGCATGGCATACATAATAGATCCTATGGCTGAAGCATAGGGATGACACTCGTCTCTTCTTTATCTTTTGCCATGGTGGGTGGTCGAGCCGAGCTCAATCTCACACCTTGTAACATAGGCAAGAACCCTTCTTGACTGATCCATTTTGAACCTCTTCAAAATCTTATCAAGGTATGTGCTCTGTGAAAGACCTATGAGGCGTCTCGATCTATCTCTATAGATCTTGATGCCTAATATATAAGCAGCTTCTCCAAGGTCCTTCATTGAAAAACACTTATTCAAGTAGGCCTTAATGCTGTCGAAGTTTCAGTATCATTTCCCATCAAGAGTATGTCATCTACATATAATAGGAGAAATGCTCTGAGCTCCCACTCACTTTCTTGTAAACACAGGCTTCTCCATAAGTGCATATAAACCCAAATGCTTTGATCATCTCATCAAAGCGAATGTTCCAACTCGAGATGCTTGCACCAGTCCATAAATGGATCATTGGAGCTTGCATACTTTGTTAGCATTCGAGGATCGACCAAACCTTCCGGCTGCATCATATACAGCTCTTCCTTAAGATGTCCGTTAAGGAATGCCGTTTTGACGTCCATCTGCCATATCTCATAATCATAGTATGCGGCAATTTCTAACATGATTCGGACGGACTTCAGCTTCGCTACGGGAGAGAAAGTCTCGTCGTAGTCAATCCCTTGAACTTGTCGATAACCCTTAGCGACAAGTCGAGCTTTATAGATGGTAACATTACCATCCGCGTCCGTCTTCTTCTTAAAAATCCATTTGTTTTCTATCGCTCGCCGATCATCGGGCAAGTCTGTCAAAGTCCATACTTTGTTTTCATACATGGATTCTATCTCGGATCTCATGGCTTCAAGCCATTTGTTGGAATCCGGGCCCACCATCGCTTCTTCATAGTTCGAAGGTTCATTGTTGTCTAACAACATGATTTCCATGACAGGGTTGCCGTACCACTCTGGTGCGGAACGTGTCCTTGTGGACCTTCGAAGTTCAGTAGTAACTTGATCCGAAGTACCTTGATCATCATCATTGTTTTCCTCTTGGTTGGTGTGGGCATCACAGAACAGTTTCTGCTGTTGCACCACTTTCCGCTCGAGAGGCGTACTTCATCGAGTTCTACTTTCCTCCCACTTACTTCTTTCGAGAGAAACTCTTTTTCCAGAAAGCATCCGTTCTTGGCAACAAAGATCTTGCCTTCGGATCTTAAGTAGAAGGTATACCCGACAGTTTCCTTAGGGTATCCTATGAATATGCATTTTTCCGACTTGGGTTCGAGCTTTTCAGGTTGAAGTTTCTTGACATAAGCATCGCATCCCCAAACTTTTAGAAACGATAGCTTAGGTTTCTTCCCAAACCATAATTCATACGGTGTCGTCTCAACGGATTTAGACGGTGCCCTATTTAAAGTGAATGTAGCTGTCTCTAGAGCGTATCCCCAAAATGATAGCGGTAAATCGGTAAGAGACGTCATAGACCGCACCATATCCAATAGAGTGCGATTACAACGTTCGGACACACCGTTTCGCCGAGGTGTTCTAGGCGGTGTGAAACGATTCCACATTTCCTTAAGTGTGTGCCAAATTCGTGACTTAAATATTCTCCTCCACGATCTGATCGTAGGAACTTTATCTTTCGGTCACGTTGATTCTCCACCTCATTCTGAAATTCCTTGAACTTTTCAAAGGTCTCAGACTTGTGTTTCATTAAGTAGACATACCCATATCTCCTCAAGTCATCAGTGAGAGTGAGAACATAACGATATCCTCCGCGAGCCTCAATGCTCATTGGACCGCACACATCAGTACGCATGATTTCCAACAAGTTGGTTGCTCGCTCCATTGTTCCGGAGAACGGAGTCTTGGTCATTTTGCCCAAGAGGCATGGTTCGCATGTGTCAAACGATTCATAATCAAGAGACTCTAAAAGTCCATCAAGCATGGAGCTTCTTCATGCGCTTGACACCAATGTGACCAAGGCGGCGATGCCACAAGTATGTGGGACTATCGTTATCAACTTTACATCTTTTGGCATCCACACTATGAACATGTGTAATATTACGCTCGAGATTCATTAAGAATAAACCATTGACCATCGGAGCATGACCATAAAACATATCTCTCATATAAATCGAACAACCATTATTCTCGACTTAAATGAGTAGCCATCTCAGATTAAACGAGATCCGGATACAATGTTCATGCTCAAACATGGCACTAAATAACAATTATTGAGGTTCAAAACTAATCCCGTAGGTAAATGTAGAGGCAGCGTGTCGACGGCGATCACATCGACTCTGGAACCATTCCCGACGCAAGATCGTCACCTCGCCCTTCGCCAGATCTCCGTTTATTCGCAGCTCTGCTGTGAGTTACAAATATGAGCAACGGCACGGTATGAAATACCGGGAGTTACTACTAGTCTCGGTAAGGTACACATCAATTACATGTATATCAAATATACCTTTGGTGTTGCCGGCCTTCTTATCCGCTAAGTATTTGGGGTAGTTCCGCTTCGATGACCCTTCCTTGGAATAAAAGCACTCGGTCTCGTGCTTGGGTCCATTCTTTGACTTCTTCCGGCAGCAAAGCTTACGGGCGGCAACATCTTTGCCGTCCTTCTTGAAGTTCTTCTTACCCTTGCCCTTCTTGAACTTAGTGGTCTTATTGACCATCAACACTTGATGTTCTTTCTTGATTTCAGCCTCTGCTGACTTCAGATCGAGAACACTTCAGAATGGTCTTTACCATCCCCGCATGTTGTAGTTCATCACAAAGCTCTTGTAGCTTGGTGGGAGCGATCGGAGGATTCTGTCAATGACCGCCTCATCTGGGAGGTTAATGTTAATTTGGGTCATACGGTTGTGCAACCTGGACATCTTGAGGATGTGCTCACCTTGTAACTGTTTTCCTCCATCTTACAAGCTGTAGAACTTGTCGGAGACATCATATCTCTCGACCGGGCATGAGCTTGGAAAACTAGTTTCAGCTCTTGAACATCTCATATGCTCCGTGATGCTCAAAACGCTTTTGGAGCCCGGTTCTAAGTGTAAAGCATGCCGCACTTGAACGAGGGAGTAATCATCAAGACGAGCTTGCCAAGCGTTCATAACGTCTTGGTTCTTCGACGGAGCGTCACCTAGCGGTCCTTCTAGGACATATTGCTTTTCGGCAGCTATGAGGATGATCCTCGGGTTCGGACCCGATCCGTATAGTTGCTGCCATCATCTTTTAGCTTGGTTTCTCTAGGAACGCGTTGAAGTTCATGTTGATATTAGCGTTGGCCATTGATCTACAAGACATATTTGCAAAGGTTTTAGACTAAGTTCATGATAATAAAGTTCTAATCAAAATTATGAACTCCCACTTAGATTAGACATCCCTCTAGTCATCTAAGTGTTACACGATCCGAGTCGACTAGCCCGTGTCCGATCATCACGTGAGACGGACTAGTCATCGTCGGTGAACATCTTCATGTTGATCGTATCTTCCATACGACTCGTGTTCGACCTTTCGGTCTCCGTGTTCCGAGGCCATGTCTGCACATGCTAGGCTCGTCAAGTTAACCCTAAGTGTTTTCGCTGTGTAAAACTGTCTTACACCCGTTGTCTGTGAACGTAAGAATCCATCACACCCGATCATTGAAGGAAATATGCCCTAGAGGCAATAATAAAGTTATTATTTATTTCCTTTCATATCATGATAAATGTTTATTATTCATGCTAGAATTGTATTAACCGGAAACATAATACATGTGTGTGGATATATAGACAAACAGAGTGTCACTAGTATGCCTCTACTTGACTAGCTTGTTAATCAAAGATGGTTAAGTTTCCTAACCATGGACAAAGGAGTTGTCATTTGACTAACAAGGTCACATCATTAGTTGAATGATCTGATTGACATGACCCATTCCATTAGCTTAGCACCCGATCATTTAGTATGTTGCTATTGCTTTTATCCATGACTTATACATGTTCCTTTGACTATGAGATTATGCAACTCCCGTTTACCGTAGGAACACTTTGTGTGCTACCAAACATCACAACGTAACTGGGTGATTATAAAGGTGCTCTACAGGTGTCTCCGAAAGTATTTGTTGGGTTGGCGTATTTCAAGATTAGGATTTGTCACTCCGAATGTCGGAGAGGTATCTCAGGGCCTTCTAGGTAATGCACATCATATAAGCCTTGCAAGCATTGCAACCAATGAGTTAGTTGCGGGATGATGTATTACGGAACGAGTAAAGAGGCTTGCCGGTAACGAGATTGAACTAGGTATTGGATACCGACGATCGAATCTCGGGCAAGTAACATACCGATGACAAAGGGAACAACGTATGTTGTTATGCGGTCTGACCGATAAAGATCTTCGTAGAATATGTAGGAGCCAATATGGGCATCCAGGTCCCGCTATTGGTTATTGACCGGAGACGTGTCTCGGTCATGTCTACATTGTTCTCGAACCGTAGGGTCCGTGACGCTTAAGGTTACGATGGATGTTATTATGAGTTTTGATGTACCGAAGGAGTTCGGAGTCCCGGATGAGATCGGGGACATGACGAGGAGTCTCGAAATGGTCGAGACGTAAAGATCGATATATTGGACGACTATATTCGGAGTTCGGAAAGGTTCCGAGTGATTCGGTATTTTTGAGTACTGGGAGAGTTACGGGAATTCGTATTGGGCCTCATTGGGCCATACGGGAAAGGAGAGAAAGGGCTCAAAAGGTGGCCGCGCCCCTCCCCTTGCTCTAGTCCGAATTGGACTAGGGAAGGGGGGCGCCCCCTTCCTTCCTTCTCCTTCTCTCTTCCCTTTCCTTCTCTCCTACTCCCCCTACATGGAAGGATTCCTAGTTGGAGTAGGAAAAGGGGAATCCTACTCCCGGTGGGAGTAGGACTCCCCTTGGCGCGCCAAACCTAGGGCCGGCCTCCTCCCTCCCTTGCTCCTTTATATACGGGGCAGGGGGCACCCCATGGACACACAAGTTGATCCTTGAGATCGTTTCTCAGCCGTGTGCGGTGCCCCCCTCCACCATATTCCACCTCAGTCATATTGTCGCGGTGCTTAGGCGAAGCCCTGCGTCGGTAGTACATCAAGATCGTCACCACGCCGTCGTGCTGATGGAACTCATCCCCGGAGATTTTGCTGGATCGGAACCCGGGGACGTCATCGAGCTATACGTGTGTTAAAAACTCGGAGGCACCGGAGTAACGGTGCTGGGATCGGTTGGATCGGGAGGAGGACGTACGACTACTTCCTCTACGCTGTGTCAACGCTTCCGCTTCGGTCTACGAGGGTTCGTAGACAACACTCTCCCCTCTCGTTGCTATGCATCACCATGATCTTGCGTGTGCGTAGGAAATTTTTTGAAATTACTACGTTCCCCAACAGTGGTATCAGAGCCTAGGTTTTTATGGTTTGATGTTTTGCACGAGTAGAACACAAGTGAGTTATGGACGATACAAGTCATCTCGCCTACCAAAGATGTCATACTTTGGTTCAGCGGTATTGTTGAATGAAGCGGCCCGGACCGACATTACGCCAGACGCTTACGCGAGACTGGTTCTACCGCCGTGCTTTGCACACAGTGGTGGCTGGCGGTGTCGGTTTCTCCAACTTTAGTTGAACCGAGTATGGCTACGCCCGGTCCTTGAGAAGGTTAAAGCGAGTCTATTTGACAAACTATCGTTGTGGTTTTGATGCGAGGTGAGATTGATTCTTGCTTAAGCCCGTAGCAGCCACGTAAAATTTGCAACAAACAAAGTAGAGGACGTCTAACTTGTTTTTGCAGGGCATGTTGTGATGTGATATGGTCAAGACATGATGCTATATTTTATTGTATGAGATGATCATGTTTTGTAACCAAGTTATCGGCAACCGGCAGGAGCCGTATGGTTGTCGCTTTATTGTATGCAATGCAATCGCCCTGTAATGCTTTACTTTATCACTAAGTGGTAGCGATAGTCGTAGAAGCATAAGATTGGCGAGACGACAACGATGCTACGATGGAGATCAAGGTGTCACGCCGGTGACGATGGTGATCATGATGGTGCTGCAGAGATGGAGATCACGAAGCACAAGATGATGATGACCATATCATATCACTTATATTGATTTGCATGTGATGTTTATCTTTTATGCATCTTATCTTGCTTTGATTGACGGTAGAATTATGAGATGATCTCTCACTAAATTATCAAGAAGTGTTCTCCCTGAGTATGCACCGTTGCCAAAGTTCGTCGTGCCCAGACACCACGTGATGATCGGGTGTGATAAGCTCTCGTCCATCTACAGGGTGCAAGACAGTTTTGCACACGCGAATACTCGAGTTAAACTTGACGAGCCTAGCATATGCAGATATGGCCTCGGAACACAGAGACCGAAGGTCGGCGTGAATCATATAGTAGATATGATCAACATAAGATGTTCACCATTGAAAACTACTCCATCTCACGTGATGATCGGTTATGGTTTAGTTGATTTGGATCACGTGATCACTTAGATGGCTAGAGATGTCTGTCTAAGTGGGAGTTCTTAAGTAATATGATTAATTGAACTTAAATTTATCATGAACTTAGTCCTGGTAGTATTTTGCAAATCATGTTGTAGATCAATAGATCGTGTTGTTGCTTCCCGTGTTTATTTTGATATGTTCCTAGAGAATATTATGTTGAAAGATGTTAGTAGCAATGATGCGGATTGGATCCGTGATCGAGGTTTATCCGCATTCTTTGCACGGAAGAATTATGTCCTTGATGCACCGCTAGGTAGCGGACCTATTGCAGAGCGGATGCAAAGCGTTATGAGCGTTTGGCTAGCTCAATATGATGACTACTTGATAGTTTAGTGCACCATGCTTAATGGCTTAGAATCGGGACTTCAAAGACGTTTTGAACGTCATGGACCATATAAGATGTTCTAGGAGTTGAAGTTAATATTTCAAGCAAATACCCGAGTTGAGAGATATGAAGTCTCCAACAAGTTCTATAGCTAAAAGATGGAGGAGAATCGCTCAACTAGTGAGCATGTGCTCAGATTGTCTGGGTACTACAATCGCTTGAATCAAGTGGGAGTTAATCTTCCAGATAAGATAGTGATTGACAGAATTCTCTAGTCACCATCACCAAGTTAGTAGAACTTCGTGATGAACTATAATATGCAAGGGATAACAGAAACTATTCCCAAGCTCTTCGCGATCGATGAAGGTAGAAATCAAAGAAAAACATCAAGTGTTGATGGTTGACAAGATCACTAGTTTCAAGAAAAGGGCAAAGGAAGAAGAGGAACTTCAAGAAGAGCGGCAAGCAAGTTGTTGCTCAAGTGAAGAAGCCCAAGTCGGACCTAAGCATGAGACTGAGTGCTTCTACTGCAAAGGGACTGGTCACTAGAAGCGAAACTACCCCAAGTAATTGGTAGATAAGAAGGATGGCAAAGTGAACAAAGGTATATTGGATATACATGTTATTGATGTGTACTTTACTAGTGTTAATAGCAACCCCAAAGCATTTGATCTGGTTCGGTTGCTAAGAGTAGTAACTCAAGCAGGAGTTGCGAATAAGCAGAGACTAGTTAAGGATGAAGTGACGATGTGTGTTGGAAGTAGTTCCAAGATTGATATGATCATCATCGCACTCTCCCTATACTTTCGGGATTAGTGTTGAAACTAAATAAGTGTTATTTGGTGTGCGTGTTGAGCATAAATATGATTTGATCATGTTTATTGCAATACGATTATTCATTTAAGTTAGAGAACAATTGTTGTTCATTTTACATGAATAAAACCTTCTATGGTCATACACACCAACAAAAAT
Source organism: Aegilops speltoides (assembly GCA_021437245.1). NCBI lineage: Eukaryota > Viridiplantae > Streptophyta > Magnoliopsida > Poales > Poaceae > Aegilops > Aegilops speltoides. The sequence continues at coordinate 314,343,052 of CM038143.1, forward strand.
GGTTTGTTGGATCTCGATCGTAGTGATACACATATTCATAATATTGAAACCAAAAGATGCAAAGTTAATAATGATAGTGCAACTTATTTGTGGCATCTTTGTTTAAGTCATATTGGTGTAAAGCGCAAGAAGAAACTCCATCTGATGGGATTTTGGAATCACTTGATTATGAATCACTTGATGCTTGCGAATCATGCCTCTTGGGCAAGATGACTAAAATGCCGTTCTCCGGAACATTGGAGCGAGCAACAGATTTGTTGGAAATCATACATCTTGATGTATGTGGTCCGATGAATATTAAGGCTCGCGACAAGTATCATTATTTTCGACCTTCACAGATGATTTGAGCAGATATGGGTATATCTACTTGATGAAACATAAGTCCTAAACGTTTGAAAAGTTCAAAGAATTTAAGAGTGAAGTAGAGAATCATCGTAACAAGAAAATAAAAGTTTCTACGATATGATCGCAGAGGTAAAATATTTGAGTTCTGAGTTTGGCCTTGATTAAAACAATGTGAAATAGTTTCACTACTCACGCCACCGAACACCACGGTGTAATGGTGTGTCCGAACGTCATAACCGTACTTTATTGGATATAGTACAATCTATGATGTTTCTTACCGATTTACCACTATAGTTTTGGGGATATGCATTAGAGACATCTGCATTCACGTTAAAAAGGGGCACCATCTAAAAGTCCGTTGAGACGACACAATATGAAATGTGGTTTGGCAAGAAACCAAAGTTGTCGTTTCTTAAAGTTTGGGATTGTGATGCTTATATGAAAAAGGTTTCATCCTAATAAGCTCAAACCCAAATCGGAGAAATATGTCTTCATAGGATACCCAAAGGAGATCTGTTGGGTACACCTTCTATCACAGATCCGAAGGCAAGATATTCGTTGTTGAGAATGGATCCTTTCAGAGAAGGAGTTTCTCTCGAAAGAAGTGAGTGGGAGGAAAGTAGAAAACTTGATAAGGTAATTGTACCTTCTCCCTTATTGGAAAGTAGTTCATCACAGAAATCTGTTCTTGTGACTACTACACCAATTAGTGAGGAAGCTAATGATGATGATCATGTAACTTCAGATCAAGTTACTACCGAATCTCGTAGGTAAACCAGAGTGAGATCCGCACCAGAGTAGTACGGTAATCCTGTTCTGGAAGTCATGTTACTAGACCATGATGAACTTGCAAACTATGAAGAAGCGATGGTGAGCCCAGATTCCGCGAAATGGTTTGAGGCCATGAAATCTGAGATGGGATCCATATATGAGAACAAAGTATGGTCTTTGGTTGACTTGCCCGATGATCAGCAAGCCATTGAGATTAAATGGATTTTCAAGAGGAAGACGAACGCTGATAGTAGTGTTACTATCTACAAAGCTAGAATTGTCGCAAAAGGGGTTTTCGACAAGTTCAAGGTGTTGACTACGATGAGAGTTTCTCACTCGTATCTATGCTTAAGTCTGTCCGAGTCATGTTAGCAATTGACACACTTTATGAAATCTGGCAAATGGATAACAAAGCTGCAATCCTTAATGGATTTATTAAAGAAGAGTTGTATATGATGCAACCAAAAGGTTTTGTCAATCCTAAAGGTGCTAACAAAATATGCGACTCAATGATCCATCTATGGACTGGTGCAAGCATCTCGGAGTTGGAATACACGCTTTGATAAGTTGATCAAAGCATATAGTTTTATCTGAGACTTGCGGTGAAGCTTTGTATTTACAAGAAAGTGAGTGGGAGCACTACAGCATTTCGATAAGTATATGTATGACATATTGTGGATCGAAATAATGTAGAATTATTCGTAAAGCACAAAGGAGTGTTTGAAAGGAGTTTTTCAAAGGAAGACCTCGGTGAAGCTGCTTACATATTGAGCATCAATATCTATAGAGATAGATCAAGACGCTTGATAAGTTTTTCAATGAGAACATACCTTGACAAGATTTTTCAAAATGGAGCAGTCAAAGAAAGAGTTCTTGCACGTGTTACAAGGTGTGAAGTTGAGTAAGACTCAAAACCCGACCACGGCAGAAGATAGAAAGAGAATGAAAGTCATTCCCTATGCCTTGGCCATAGGTTCTATAAAGTATGCTATGTTGTGTACCAGATCTATTGTATACCCTACATCGAAGTTAAGCAAGGAGTACAATGGTGATCTAGGAGTAGATCATAGGACAGCGGTCAAAATTATCCTTAGTGGAATAAGGATATGTTTCTCGATTATGGAGGTGACAAAAGGTTAGGCCGTAAAAGGGTTACGTCGATGCAAGTTTTGACACCAATCTAGATGACTCTAAGTCTCGGTCTAGATACATATTGAAAGTGGGAGCAATTAGCTAGAGTAGCTACGTCTGAGTATTGTTGACATAGAAATTTGCAAAATACTTATGGATCTGAATATGATGAGACCCGTTGACTAAAATTATCTCACAAGCAAAACATGATCACACCTTAGTACTCTTTGGGTGTTAATCACATAGCGATGTGAACTAGATTCTGACTCTAGTAAACCCTTTGAGTGTTGGTAACATATTGATGTGAACTATGGGTGTTAATCACATGGTGATGTGAACTATTGCTGGTAAATCACATGGCGATGTGAACTAGATTATTGACTCTAGTGCAAGTGGGAGATCAAGGAAATATGCCCTAGAGGCAATAATAAAGTTATTATTTATTTCCTTTCATATCATGATAAATGTTTATTATTCATGCTAGAATTGTATTAACCGGAAACATAATACATGTGTGTGGATATATAGACAAGCAGTGTCACTAGTATGCCTCTACTTGACTAGCTTGTTAATCAAAGATGGTTAAGTTTCCTAACCATGGACAAAGGAGTTGTCATTTGACTAACAAGGTCACATCATTAGTTGAATGATCTGATTGACATGACCCATTCCATTAGCTTAGCACCGATCATTTAGTATGTTGCTATTGCTTTTATCCATGACTTATACATGTTCCTTTGACTATGAGATTATGCAACTCCGTTTACCGTAGGAACACTTTGTGTGCTACCAAACGTCTGGCAACGAATCGGGTGATTATAAAGGTGCTCTCTGGTGTCTCCGAAAGTATTTCTTGGGTTGGCGTATTTCAAGATTAGGATTTGTCACTCCGAATGTCGGAGAGGTATCTCAGGGCCTTCTAGGTAATGCACATCATATAAGCCTTGCAAGCATTGCAACCAATGAGTTAGTTGCGGGATGATGTATTACGGAACGAGTAAAGAGGCTTGCCGGTAACGAGATTGAACTAAGTATTGGATACCGACGATCGAATCTCGGGCAAGTAACATACCGATGACAAAGGGAACAACGTATGTTGTTATGCGGTCTGACCGATAAAGATCTTCGTAGAATATGTAGGAGCCAATATGGGCATCCAGGTCCCGCTATTGGTTATTGACCGAGACGTGTCTCGGTCATGTCTACATTGTTCTCGAACCGTAGGGTCCGCACGCTTAAGGTTACGATGGCGGTTATTATGAGTTTTGATGTACCGAAGGAGTTCGAGTCCCGGATGAGATCGGGGACATGACGAGGAGTCTCGAAATGGTCGAGACGTAAAGATCGATATATTGGACGACTATATTCGGAGTTCGGAAAGGTTTCGAGTGATTCGGTATTTTTCGAGTCTGGGAGAGTTACGGGAATTCGTATTGGGCCTCATTGGGCCATACGGGAAAGGAGAGAAAGGGCTCAAAAGGTGGCGCGCCCTCCCTTGCTCTAGTCCGGTGGACTAGGGAAGGGGCCCCTTCCTTCCTTCTCCTTCTCTCTTCCCTTTCCTTCTCTCCTACTCCCCTACATGGAAGGATTCCTAGTTGGAGTAGGAAAGGGAATCCTACTCCGGTGGGAGTAGGACTCCCCTGGCGCGCCAAACCTAGGGCCGGCCTCCTCCTCCCTTGCTCCTTTATATACGGGCAGGGGGCACCCCATGGACACACAAGTTGATCCTTGAGATCGTTTCTCAGCCGCAGCGGTGCCCCCTCCACCATATTCCACCTCGGTCATATTGTCGCGGTGCTTAAGCGAAGCCTGCGCCGGTAGTACATCAAGATCGCCACCACGCCGTCGTCTTGATGGAACTCATCCCGGAGATTTTGTTGGATCGGAACCCGGGGACGTCATCGAGCTATCGTGTGTTAAAAACTCGAGGCACCGGAGTAACGGTCTGGGATCGGTTGGATCGGGAGGAGGACGACGACTACTTCCTCTACGCTGTGTCAATGCTTCCGCTTCGGTCTACGAGGGTACGTAGACAACACTCTCCCCTCTCGTTGCTATGCATCACCATGATCTTGCGTGTGCGTAGGAAATTTTTTGAAATTACTACGTTCCCCAACAATCATCACGTGGTGCTTAGAAGCGACGAACTGTAGCAACGGTGCACAGTTAGGGGAGAACACTTCTTGAAATTTTGTAAGGGATCATCTTATTTACTACCGTTGTCCTAAGTAAACAAGATGCATAAACATAATAAACATCACATGCAATTATATAGTTGTGACATGATATGGCCAATATCATAAAGCTCCATTGATCTCCATCTTCGGGCTCCATGATCATCTTGTTACCGGCTTGACACCATGATCTCCATCATCATGATCTCCATCATCGTGTCTTCATGAAGTTGTCACGCCAACGACTACTTCTACTTCTATGACTAACGCATTTAGCAATGAAGTAAGGTAGTTTACATGGCGTTCTTAAATGACACGCAGGTCATAAAAAAAAATAAAGACAACTCCTATGGCTCCTGCCGGTTGTCATACTCATCGACATGCAAGTCGTGAATCCTATTACAAGAACATGATCTCATACATCACAATTCATCATTCATCACAACTTCCGGCCATATCACATCACATGATCAATCGCTGCAAAAACAAGTTAGACGTCCTCTAATTGTTGTTGCATCTTTTACGTGGCTGCGATTGGGTTCTAGCAAGAACGTTTTCTTACCTACGAATCACCACAACGTGATTTTGTCAACTTCTATTTACCCTTCATAAGGGCCCTGTTCATCGAATCCGCTCCAACTAAAGTGGGAGAGACAGACACCCGCCAGCCACCTTATGCAACTAGTGCATGTCAATCGGTGGAACCGGTCTCACGTAAGCGTACGTGTAAGGTTGGTCGGGCCGCTTCATCCCACAATACCGTTGAAGCAAGAAAAGACTAGTAGAGGCAAGTAAGTTGACAAGATCAACGCCCACAACAAATTGTGTTCTACTCGTGCATTAGAGAACTACGCATAGACCTAGCTCATGATGCCACTGTTGGGGAACGTTGCAGAAAATTAAAATTTTTCCTACGGTTACACCAAGATCCATCTATGAGTTCATCTAAGCAACGAGTCATGGGAGAGAGTTTGCATCTACATACCACTTGTAGATCGCGTGCGGAAGCTTGCAAGGTGATGATGGAGTCGTACTCGACGTGATTCGAATCACCGATGACCAAGTGCTGAACGGACAGCACCTCCGTGTTCAACACACGTATGGTACGGGCGACGTCTCCTCCGTCTTGATCCAGCAAGGAGGAAGGATAGGTTGAGGAAGACAGCTCCACCGGCAGCACGACGGCGTGGTGATGGTGGAGAAGCAGTACTCCGACAGGGCTTCGCCAAGCGCTTGCGGAGGAGGAGAGGTGTTGGGGAGGGGAGGGGCTGCGCCTTGGAGATGGGTGCAGCATCCCCCCTCCCTCCCCCCCTTTATATAGGCCCCTGGGCGCCGCCCCTGAGATCCAATCTCCAGGGGCGGCGGCCAAGGGGTGGAGTGCCCCCAAGCCAAGTGGGCGCCCACCCCTAGGGTTTCAACCCTAGGCGCAGGGGGTGGGCCTAGGGGGGCGCACCAGCCCACTATGGGCTGGTTCCCCTCCCACTTCAGCCCATGGGGCCCTCCGGGATAGGTGGCCCCACCCGGTGGACCCCCGGGACCCTTCCGGTGGTCCCGGTACATTACCGGGAGACCCCGGAACTTTCCCGATGGCCGAAATACCACTTCCTATATATTATTCTTTACCTCCGGACCATTCCGAAACTCCTCGTGACGTCCGGGATCTCATCTGGGACTCCGAACAACATTCGGTAGTCACATACTTGACTTCCTACTAACCCTAGCGTCACCGAACCTTAAGTGTGTAGACCCTACGGGTTCGGGAGACACGCAGACATGACCGAGACGACTCTCGGGCAATAACCAACAGCGGGTCTGGATACCCATGTTGGCTCCTACATGCTCCTCAATGATTTCATCGGTTGAACCACGATGTCGAGGATTCGATCAAACCACGTATGCAATTCCTTTGTCAATCGATCGTTACTTGCCCGAGACTCGATCGTCGGTATCCCAATACCTTGTTCGGTCTCGTTATCGCAAGTCACTTTACTCGCACCGTAATGCATGATCCGTGTACAACACCTTGGTCAACTTGAGCTCATTATGATGATGCATTACCGAGTGGGCCCAGAGATACCTCTCCGTCATACGGAGTGACAAATCCGATCTCGATCCGTGTCAACCCAACAGATACTTTCAGAGATACCGTAATGCACCTTTATAGTCACCCGATTACGTTGTGACGTTTGATACACCCAAGGCACTCCTACGGTAACCGGGAGTTACACGATCTCATGGTCGAAGGAAGAGATACTTGACATTGGCAAAGCTTCTAGCAAAGGAACTATACGATCTTTTATGCTATGCTTAGGATTGGGTCTTGTCCATCACATCATTCTCCTAATGATGTGATCCCGTTATCAACGACATCCAATGTCCATAGTCAGGAAACCATGACTATCTATTGATCACAACGAGCTAGTCAACTAGAGGCTCACTAGGGACATATCGTTGTCTAAGTGTTCACACGTGTATTACGATTTCCGGATAATACAGTTATAGCATGAACAAAAGACAATTATCATGAACATTGAAATATAATAATACTTTTATTATTTCCTCTAGGGCATATTTCCAACAGTCAACTTATTCAAGTCAAGTCTACGATATAAAGAGAGAGGCATAACACTAACGCCGGCTCCAAGATCACAAAAAGCAGTTTTAACATAATTTCTCTTAATGGAGCATGGCATAGTAGGTACTCCTGGATCTCCAAGTTTCTCTGGTATTCCACCCTTAAAATTATAATTAGCAAGCATGGTGGAAATTTCAGCTTTCGGTATCTTTCTTTTATTAGTAATGATATCCTTCATATACTTAGCATAAGGATTTGTTTTGAGCACATCAGTTAATCGCATACGCAAAAAGATGGGTCTAATCATTTTAGCAAAGCGCTCAAAATCCTCATCATCCTTTTTCTTGGATGGTTTCGGAGGAAAAGGCATGGGTTCCTTAACCCATGGTTCCCTTTCTTTACCATGTTTCCTAGCAACGAAGTCTCTTTTATCATAACGTTGATTCTTTGATTGTGGGTTATCAAGATCAACAACAGGTTCAACTTCTACATCATTATCATTACTAGGTTGAGCATGATCATGAACATCATCATTAACATTTTCACTAGGTTCATGTTCATTACCAGATTGTGTTTCAGCATCATACATAGAGATATCATTTGGATTCTCAGGTGGTTCAGCAATAGGTTCACTAGAAGTTTGCAAAGTCCTATCATTTTTATTTCTCTACCTTTTAGAAGAACTAGGTATATCAATATTATTTCTCTGAGAATCTTGCTCGATTCTCTTAGGGTGGCCTTCAGGATACAAAGGTTCCCGAGTCATTCTACCAGTTCTAGTAGCCACTCTAACAGCATAATCATTTTTCTTACTATTCATTTCATCAAGCACTTCTTTCTGAGCTTTAAGTACTTGTTCTACTTGAGTGGTAACCATAGAAGCATGTTTACTAACAAGTTTAAGTTCACCTCTAATATTAGCCATAAAATCACCCAAGCGTTTAATCATAAAGGTATTCTATTTTAATTGTCTACCAAAATAAGCATTAAAGTCATCTTGCTTAAACATAAAGTCATCAAACTCATCCAAGCATCGACTAGCAATTTTAGTAGGAGGGACTTCACTTTATCATATCTATAGAGAGAATTTACCTTTACTACGTGTTGGGATATCGGGATCGGGAGGTTCTTGATGAATAAGGAATTGAGATCATATACTTCTTCAACAAAGTGTAAATTAAGACCGTGTATTTCTTCAATAGGAGGTAAATTCTTAACATCTTCACTTTAATACCTTTTTCTTTCATAGATTTCTTTGCCTCTTGCATATCTTGGGATCGAGAAATAGAACACCTCTCTTCTTGAGTTGGTTTAGGAATAGGCTCGAGAATTGGCTCGGGAGCTGGCTCGGGAGGTGGCTCGGGAGGTGCCCAATTATTTTCATTTGTCAACATATTATTCAAGAGAATTTCAGCTTCATCCGTGTTCTTTCCTAAAAGAGAACCGCACAACTATCCAGGTAATCTCTGGAAGCATCAGTTAGTCCATTATAAAAGATATCAAGTATTTCAGGTTTCTTAAGAGGATGATCAGGTAAAGCATTAAGTAACTTGAGAAGCCTCCCCCCAAGCTTGTGGGAGACTCTCTTCTTCAATTTGCACGAAGTTGTATATTTCCCTCAAAGCAGCTTGTTTCTTATGAGCATGGAAATATTTAGTAGAGAAGTAATAAATCATATCCTGGGGACTACACACACAACCAGGATCAAGAGAATTAAACCATATCTTAGCATCACCCTTTAATGAGAACGAAAATATTTTGAGTAAATAAAGGTAGCACGATCTCGCATCATTAGTAAACAGGGCGGCTATATCATTTAACTTAGTAAGATGTGCCACAACAGTTTCAGATTCATAGCCATAGAAAGGATCAGATTCAACCAAAGTAATTATATTTGGATCAACAGAAAATTCATAATAATCCTTATCGGGAACACAAATAGGTGAAGTAGCAAAAGCAGGGTCGGGTCTCATTCTATCTCTAAGAGATTCTTTACTCCATTTAACTAGCAGCCTCTTAAGTTCGTATCTATCCTGGCAGGCAAAAATAGCTGCAGAAGATTCTGCATCGAAAAGATAGCCCTCAGGAATAGCAGGCATATTCTCATCATCACTCTCATCATCGTATTCAGATTCCATAATTTCTCTTTCTCTAGACCTAGAAATCTGCTCATCAAGAAATTTACCAAGGGGCACAGTATTATCAAGCATAGAAGTAGTTTCATCATAAGTATCATGCATAGCATAGTGGCATCATCAATAACATGCGACATATCGGAATGAATAGCAGAAGCAGGTTTAGGTGTCGCAAGCTTACTTATAACGGAAGGAGAATCTAGTGCAGAGCTAGATGGCAGTTCCTTACCTCCCCTCGTAGTTGAGGGCAAAATAGTAGTTCGATCGTCTTTCAAGTTCTTCATAGTGTCCAGCAAATATAAATCCCAAATGACTCGAAGAATAGAGCTATGCTCCCCGGCAACGGCGCCAGAAAAAGGTCTTGATAACCCACAAGTATAGGGGATCGCAACAGTTTTCGAGGGTAGAGTATTCAACCCAAGTTTATTGATTCGACACAAGGGGAGCCAAAGAATATTCTCAAGTATTAGCAGCTGAGTTGTCAATTCAACCACACCTGGAAACTTAGTATCTGCAGCAAAGTGTTTAGTAGCAAAGTAATATGATAGTGGTGGTAACGGTAACAAAAGTAAAGACAATGAAGTAATGCTTTTGGTATTTTGTAGTGATTGTAACAAGAGCAATGAAAAGTAAATAAGCGAGAACCAGTATATGGAAAACTCGTAGGCACCGGATTAGTGATGGATAATTATGCCGGATGCGGTTCGTCATGTAATAGTCATAACATAGGGTGATACAGAACTAGCTCCAATTCATCAATGTAATGTAGGCATGTATTCCGAATATAGTCATACGTACTTATGGAAAAGAACTTGCATGACATCTTTTGTCCGACCATCCCGTGGCAGCGGGGTCCTATTGGAAACTAAGGGATATTAAGGCCTCCTTTTAATAGAGAACCGGAACAAAGCATTAGCACATAGTGAATACATGAACTCCTCAAACTATGGTCATCACCGGGAGTGGTCCCGATTATTGTCACTTCGGGGTTGCCGGATCATAACACATAGTAGGTGACTATAGATTTGCAAGATAGGATCAAGAACTCACATATATTCATGAAAACATAATAGGTTCAGATCTAAAATCATGGCACTCGGGCCCTAGTGACAAGCATTAAGCATAGCAAAGTCATAGCAACATCAATCTCAGAACATAGTGGATACTAGGGATCAAGCCCCAACAAAACTAACTCGATTACATGATAAATCTCATCCAACCCATCACCGTCCAGCAAGCCTACGATGGAATTACTCACGCACGGCGGTGAGCATCATGAAATTGGTGATGGAGGATGGTTGATGATGACGACGGCGACGAATCCCCCTCTCCGGAGCCCCGAACGGACTCCAGATCAGCCCTCCCGAGAGAGATTAGGGCTTGGCGGCGGCTCCGTATCGTAAAACGCGATGATTTCTTCTCTTTTATTTTTCTTTCCCCGAAAGCCAATATATGGAGTTGGAGTTGGCGTCGGAGGGCTTCCAGGGGGCCCACGAGGTAGGGGGCGCGCCCAGGAGGGGGGGGGGCTCCCCCCACCCTCGTGGATAGGGTGTGGGCCCCCTGGTCTTCATCTTTGGCGAGGATTTTTTATTATTTATTCTAAGATATTCCGTGGAGTTTCAGGTCATTCCGAGAACTTTTGTTTTCTGCACATAAAACAACATCATGGCAATTCTGCTGAAAACAGCGTCAGTCCGGGTTAGTTCCATTCAAATCATACAAGTTAGAGTCCAAAACAAGGGCAAAAGTGTTTGGAAAAGTAGATACGACGGAGACGTATCATCACCTAGAGGGGGGGGGGAGTGAATAAGCGTTGTAAAATAATTACGGTTTGGCTTGAACAAATGCGGAATAAAAGTAGCATTTAATTTGTCAAGCACAAGACCTAAATACACTAGGCTCAACTATGTTCACCAACAACTTATGCTAAGCAAGATAAACAACAAGGGATAGCAAGATATATAACATGAAGCACTATGGCTATCACAAAGTAAATGCATAAGTAAAGGGCTCGGGTAAGAGATAATCGAGGCACGTGAAGATGAGATGTATCCCGAAGTTCACACCCTTGTGGGTGTTAATCTTTGTTAGAGTGGTGTGGAAGCACAATGCTCCCCAAAATGCCACTAGGGCCACCACATTCTCCTCATGCCCTCTCACAATGCAAGATGTTGTGTAAGGTACCTTTGAGGGCGGTCACAGAACCCGTACAATTGGAAACCCTTGGGGGCGGTCACCGAACTCGTACAAATTGCTCGGGGCAATCTCCACAACTTAATTGGAGACTCTGAAGCTTGCCCAAAGCTCTACACCACAATGTTTGAGCTTTGACAACACCAACCGTCTATGGCGCCAAAGCACCCAAGAGGAAAAGGCTCTAGGGTTCCCAAACACCCAAGAGTAATAAGCTCTTCAACTTTCACTTCCACGAATCCTCGTGGAGAACTCAAACTGATGCACCAAATGCAAAGGCAAGAGCACACATAGTGCTCAAGTCCCTCTCTTACAAATTCCACCACAATAACTAATGCTATGGGGGAGTATGAGAGGAATAACAAAGGAGATAACACAAAGAACTCCAAGATCTAAATCCAAAGGGTTCCCCTCACTTAGAGGAGAGATGGATTGGTGGAAATGTAGACCTACATCTCCTCTCTCTTCTCCCCCAAAAGATGCAAGAATCATGGGAGGAATAGAGAGAAAGCAAGCTCCAAGAGGTCAACAATGGTAGGTGAAATTTGCTCAAGAACCCTTGGGGCCATTGGGGAAGAAGACCCCCTTTTATAGGCCCCCACGAATCTGCCCGTTATGCGCAGAAAAACACTAGAGCTGTACAACCGCTTGGATGATCGGTACAACCTCTCCAGGCAGAAAAATCAGGGAATAGAGGTCTGGGCAATACAACTATCCATCACACCGGTTATACTGGTTACTAAAGCATAACTGGAACAACTGTGCTGCCACCGCTCAGTTTCGCACCCAAACCCGAAAGGTATCACCCTCTAGCATTAGTTGGGGCGGCACAAACGCCGAAACAACTGTCCCACAAGTTACAGGAGTGGTTGTAGTGTCATTGCAGTACAACCGCTCAAAACACATTGGTTGTACAGGTTATTAAAACATTACCGGAACAGCCGGCCAACCACCGTTGAGAACCGCTGCCAAACCCAAGAAGAGATATCCTCGGGCAATGGTTGGGACGGTATAAGGACCGGTAGTACCACTCAACAAGGGAGTGGTACAACCGCTCAATTGCGCAGTACAACCACCCGGTGAGCCACAAGCAGTTGAAACAAGCATGACCAAAGCTGCCATAACTCCTACAAATGAACTCAGATTTCGACGAAGTCAAGCTTGATAGAAAGCTAACGACAAGAACTTGGATATCTTCAGAACAAGCAATAGTAATATGCCCATGATGTAGAGGTGTGCAACCTCCATGAGTGAATAACTGGGAAAAACTCCAACATCAAAAACACAATAGAGGATGTATATGAAATCCGTTTTGGATGAACTTGAGCTAGTCATGAAGATAACCACAAGCACTAAATCTCCCACAAAGAAAAGCCAAACAAGAACCAAGAAATATGATGCCAAATATGCAAAGGTTTGAGCTCTTACGAACGATACAATCAAGCTACTCACTCAAGAGCCCACTTGGTAGAACCCACCGTTCCAGGCAGGTCCACATGATGTGTTCCCCCTTCAGCCCATGCTCTTTAGATTGCTAACTGTGTCAATCATTTTCTGGGTGCTCAATGACAACTTCTCCACTGGCTTTTGGGAAATCAGGCGTTTGGGTGGCTCGTTGATGAAGGGTGGCAAGTTTTCTTGAGTTCAGGGGTGTAAAACAAGCCATTGTGCCACTTTGGAACTGACTTGGGCATATGGATCTTGAAGAACTTGGTGGAAGGACGGATTTGGAGGTTTGCACCCCAAGGTCACAAATGTCGGTCCAGTTCTTTTGGACCTTGACCCAGAAGTAGCATAGAAACAACTCGAAACGGGGAGCTTTTCCAAGGTAGCACTCCCACAACATGATGAAGTTAGCGATGTACAGAATTGCGTTGGTGTTAGATGATGCAACTGACACCCATAGAAAAATAGGAGGCCATGCATGGGATGTGCAATGGGAAGCCCAACCCGTGGCCAATGAACTATTGGTGAAGAATATGCGCGTCTCCGGCTGGCACATGAACGTTCTTAGTCCCTGGCAGTCTCCACCGCAACACCCCCTGTGGTGGCAGAGATCTCTGTGTGATAAGAGCCTCCAGGTGGTGGTCAAGAGTGGTGGATGTAAACCACTTCCCGATGGTCTCGCTCGGCTCTTTCTTCTCCCTGACAATGACGCCGGCCTGCCACATCTTGTGCTCGTCAACGGAGATGGTGTGGGGCCTGCTTTGACCACAACTCCGGTCGCGACATGCCTCGCCTTTCCCCATCACTTCAGAAATGGGGGAAGAGGAGGAAGAAAAGGGCTCGGACAACAAGAAGCGCAAGACAATGGCGTAGAGGATAGAGGAAGACAAAATATATCTACAGAGGAGGTGGAGAAGTGGATGGAAATGCTCTCGCTCCCCCTCTTTACATCTCACTGGGAAACCAAAAAGAAGGCATCCCTGGATTGATGCATGCCCATTTCCTTTGTGGTTTCCCACTTCACAAGGTATGGGCGCGGCAATCTAGGCTTTATTACCATGATGCGGTGGTCAAGGAAAAAACCAACGGGCAGCCTGACTGTCTTCTCACAAGTAATCAGGGGACATGGCTAAAACTGGATTGGCAATGCCTTGGTATCCAGAACTTCAGACCGCAAAGACGAAACCATTGGCCACAAAGCCAAGGAATCTCAAGCCATGAAACCCTGAAATTTTCAAACCGTGAAAACGCAAACTTCAAGCCGCATGACCTGGGGCCATGAAAACACAAGCCTAACGCAATGCACGCTGCAAAGGTCTGGGTCGCGAGGCCTCGACACCTTCCGCTGTAGTTGTGCCGAACCATGGAGACATCGCCCAGGAGGTCGCGCACTCGATATGCCCGAAGATCTCTGAAGCCGGACCCGTGAAGATGGACCACGCTTGTCACCAATGTAGAAAGATCCCTCGTGAGTTTTCATTCTCAAGAACACAAGACTCCAACTCCAGACATGCTCGAGGGCTACTAATGGTGCAATACACCAGGGATGGCCCATCAGCTAGGATGCCAGTGTTGGGCCGGCCTCGAGGCCCAGTAGGCCTCATGAAGACCTAGCTCCAGGAAGCAGCCCAGGGGCCCGACTTGGAGCGATAAGACTATCTTAGCTTGCAGGCCAAGACACCCTTGGTGAGAGGTCGGTTAGGGACCCCATACATCCTAGACCTCGTCCCGTATATAATTCGAGGCTAGGGGTAGCCATTCCCATATACTCCATAGACCATTCTCTAGGTAGTCAGAATCCCCATCATCTTGTAGCCTCGCACGAGGTGCTCCCATATCAATACAAAACAAAGCATGCCATATGGTATTACTTCACCATGAGGGTCGAAACATGGATAACCCCCTTTGCAAACTCCCTTCTAGTACTTCCGGCCATGACCCTATCGAGATTCTGCCGCTGGTGTGCAAAATGATGTTCTATTTCTATTTCCGCAAGAAAGTTTGTTGCTTCCATATTTGATCCGTAAATTCTCTTATGCATTTCCATATCCTCTCTTTTTTTGTATTACCTATGACGAATGCAAACTCTTCGCTCCGTTTTCATCTCTGCAATCTCGCATCCAAATGGATTAGGGCTAATTACTGAAATATATTGTGCGTCTCTCTCCATCAGTTAAGGACATTACCAACACAATATCAAAATTAAAATATATCTGGACTCTAATCTCCTTCAACTGACAACCCAGGATGATGGTTTGCAGGCACCATGGACCCTAAGCCCACCTACATCGGTCACTCTCTCTATTTAGATTATTCGGTTTATACTGTATTGATACTTCAGTGATACGGTATGAAACTAAAATATGTATCGGTTTAGGTATATACCAAATTATTTTGTTTTGGTTTATGTATATACCATAATAACAAAAGTTGACGTGAATTTGCAAATGACACAATAATATTTTACAAATTTGTGACCCAAAACACATACATTTGTATACAAAACAATATAAAAATATATGGATGCATGGATCCATGCCTTGATGGTTGATCGTGCATGCAAATATGCACATCACATTTTGCTTTGTTTATAGAATAGACATGCTTAACATTTGTTTTGCGAGGAAATGACTACACTGGACAATACCGACTGCTTGTGTGGGTGAGTAAATGTTGGACAATATAAGCGAGACAAGCTCAGGTGTGAATGTTGCACAATGCAAGCGAGACAAACTCGCATGCTCACGTGACCGACTGCTTGCATGGTTGTTCTCTAAAGAAATATAAACATTAGATTTTTTTTAGTTCGGTAAACCGTTCGGTTTTTAGGTATATTTCATAAGAACCAAAATTCAAAATGGTAAGAAAATCTCATATACCATACCAAAAAACAGAAACCACAAAAACGGTAAATTTGTTCAATTCAGTTTGTTTCGATATGGTTTTCGGGTTGGGTTCGAAAATACGAAGGGTGATATACATCGCTACACGCAGCGAGAACTAGTTCACCGGATGGCAACCCTGCCAAACTGTCGTCACGGAATTGGTTCTTCGTTTTCCAAGCAAACGGAGAAGAGGATCAAAGAAGAATATGCTGGGAACCCAGAGGGTGCTCCTTTTCTGCTTCCGGTTGCTCCACGTAGCGGCTCGTTTTCGGTAGCTGTCGGCTCTTCCGAAGTTGTGATCGATTGGGACGTGCAGAAAATCGCATGCGCGCATCAGGAACGAAAGATCACGGTGCCTGTGGATGAGAACTCGCTTTCAGGCTGGCAGCCTGCGAAGAATAGAAAAGAGTAGTAGATCAACGGAGTGTCATCGCCATTATTTTAAACCAATCGGCGGTGTACATTAAAATACCGAGCGAAGCCCCGAACCGAACATGACCGGGAGAGAGACAAGTCATTAGTTCGAAAGGGTTCTATATTTTGGAGAGAGTGGACGGGAAAAGTTTGATATAGATTCTAGATTTCCATTCGAAAAGACCTAAAACAAATACTTCCTCCGTTTCCAAATATAAGTCTTTCTAGATATTCCAACAAATGACTACATACGGAGCGAAATGAATGAATCTATACTGTAAAATATGTCTAAATACATCCGTATGTTGTAGTTCATTTAAAATGTCTAAAAAGACTTATATTTAGGAACGGAGGGAGTAGATTCCAGATCAAATGATCAAAGTATTATGAGTAAAATACCACTGCATTAGAGATACAGTTTCTGTGAGGAAACTTCATAACGACACATAGGCGCATCATTCCGTTCCATGTCAGATTATTGGCCAGCATAACTTCATTTCATATCATATCTAAGAGCATCAGTCAAGTCCTATTTACGTTCGCGACCGGCATCCGACCAACGCCTTTGTGCATGTTAAATCAGTGTATTTTCGGGAGAAAGGCACAAGAATTTCTGTGTGACTTTAGTGACATGATTTGAGCAAGGAAGGGGCCGCGAATTGTGCATCTTATCGCCGCTGCCGCCGTGTTGATTGGATTCGCAGCTAAGCTCCGGCCACACCTTAGCGGATCAAAATAAGATGGATGATTATGCATGGCTCGTCTCGTCGGCTGGGGCACTGGAGGAACAAGGAATTTGTTCGGTCGTCCGGGGAGGAAAGGGGTAAAGGGCGGCCATGGATGGCTGATCAACCGGAACCATTGGTCTGGTCAGAAGGGGCAGTGCTTCGCACAACTTTATGTACATACACTTGGCGTGTGCCCTGCCAGTTTGAAAGGTCTAAAGTATCGTGGACCAATTTCGTTTCAGATAGCGAATGGATTGTCCTCCTCTCACGTATGTTTCGATCAGCACAGTCGAATTGTTGATGATAGATAGCATTCCATGGACAACACAGTACTTTGCAGTTTTTCTTTTCTTTTAGCAACTCGTCGGTTTTCTTGCATTAGTCCCACAAACGTAGACTAACTAGTTATCAGCAGTAGATAATACTTTCCCCATCCCATAATATAAGATGTTATTAAAACTGACATGTGTGTAGAATACAAATTTTATTGTCGGGTGTTTGCATTTAACTGAATTTATTTTAGACCTTTTGACGATATTTACTCTGTGGGAGACGACGTCCCCGCTTAGAATGTGCTCATAGGAATAGGGTGCGCGTTCATTTTATTGTGCATGATAATACGCGCCTCATTTGTATCATCAAAGATAAGAGTACAAGCCACATAGACATCGACCTAATAAAACTAAAAACAGCAGACGGTAGCATTTGCACAAAGGAATGCCAGCCAAGATTTTTTTTTACAATCAAGACAGAAGAATCCCCTGAGTTTGATACCAACGAGAGGAAGGTGCCCATAGGCGATGCTGAATTATCAAACCCACGAGAGGAAGGTGCCCGTTAAGTTAGGGTCTCAAACAAACTTTTGCTAGAGAATTAAATTTTAGCTTTCGACCGGATCATAAATCAAGCCCATAGAAAACACATATAATAAAAATAGGCATGAATATGAGGACTTATGCATACAACCATATATTTGTGTCGGGACCACCATGATCTTAATTTGTGCTCTAGAAGTCATACATCAAGATGTCTTATTACATATCGAAGTGGGGATGTGTCCAAATTTCGTCTTGACCGATACACGTCCTGCAGCAAGAGTCAGTTGTCCAACCGAAGGCCCTATCCATCGCGCAGGGTTGCCCCGGTAATTAAGATTGCAATAATTAGAAAAAAACATTGGGCATTTAATGGCTACACCTCTTCAATCCCAAAGAATAGGATCCGTGTTACCGTACTAAACATTTCTGTCACCGGTGTTCCAAATAACACTCCACGGTCTCCCTGTCCTTAGCCTCTCCGTGACTCGCTCTCCATGATACTCAGTACCTGCAGGAGTCAAGACGCGAACGAGACAACATACAACTACAGAACAATTTTACGTTATACATACAAGACATTAATTCAAAGTACTTCCGTTGATCCCAACAAATACATCGCGTTGCAAGGCCCTTGCCTCAACCCATGACCTTACCGATGTAAGTGCATCAAGTGTCCCCTTCATGGTTTTGGAGTATTGGAGACAAATCGGTTAAGGGACTAATGTGTTTTTGAGTGTACACATGATATATAGTCCCTTGAGCTTTGGTTTAACCGACGAAAGACGACCCCTAAAAATGTATTTCTTCAAGTGAAGAATTTGATATGGCATGTGAGGAAATTGACGTGCAGACTTGGAAGCTTGAAGACTTTGCTTTCGTAGTTCATTTTTCTTCTTATTTGAGTCATAGAAAAAACATACTATTAAAGGAGGTCTAGGTGATACATATATCATATTTCCAATGTGATGCTCAACCCTATACACACTCTTGCCGCTTTGAGTGAAGCATTTGGAAATCTTCGACAGGGCTGGCAAATTTACTAGCGACAGTGACGCACTTCATCTGGCCACTGATGAATTTGGTCATACCGAGGAGTTAGGATTTTGCTAGTGCGATCTGCCTATTGTGAGGAAATTGAGTGCCTCGACGAAATTGAGAGTTCAATTTTTCGATCGTTGCTGCGTCGCATGCCAGCTGTCGAGTGGATCCTTATCCTGACAACGGTCATGTCCGAGGGGCATCTACGAAAATTCATGTCGGGTTGCCCCTTGGCTATAAATAGCCGCCCCCTACAACCACCTGTTGGTTGGCTACTCTACAGAGCACTTGACACTTGTCATTTGAGAGCAACCCTTCCTCTAACAACTTTGGGAGAAACCCAAGTGAGGAAAAACCCAGCAAGAAGCTCTTTCTCGCTTGCTGAAGGCGTTATAGACCCGGAAACATTGGAGGCACTCGCTTGCTGAGAAGCTCTTTCTCTAGCGTTGGATCTCGCTTTGTCACATGTGATAATAGTGTCAATTGTCAGAAGGTCGTCAAGAACATCAAGAACAATGCAAGAGGTTTGTATGGCAGTATTATCAAAGAGATCATAACTACTTCATCTCAGTTTACAACATGTCTTTTCATCTTTGAAGGACATGAGACAAACATTGAGGCTCATAGCCTCGCTAAGCATGCTTTAGGCCTTTCTTTGGGATGCCTTCTGTGGATCCTTCATCCTCCAGACCTCAATTGTATTCCAATGTATTTGGCCTACGATGATTAGTAAAGTGTTTTTAGACTAAAAAAATTACATATCGCTAATTACTAGGACCTGGTAATGGGTTTTCGCGATCGTTGGGGGGGGGGGCTGGCCCTTGCTCTCCCCTTGCTCCGCCACTTCATGGACCCATAGCTCCAGCCTGGGGGGATATAATCACCCCCTAATATAAGCTCTCTGACCAACTTGTGTTTTGAGTACGTGGCTGGATTGCCTAGCTACCATGGTTGTCCTACTCCATAGCACTGCTAGCTCAGTTGGGGCCTGACCTCGGAAGCACTCCAACGAAGGCTCCATTTTGCCAAGGAGGTTGATGTTGGAAATATGCCCTAGAGGCAATAATAAATTGGTTATTGTCATATTTCCTTGTTCATGATAATTTTTTTTATTCATGCTAGAATTATATTGGCCGGAAACTTAAATGCATGTGTGGATACATAAACAACACAGTGTCCCTAGTAAGCCTCTACTAGACTAGCTCGTTGATCAAATATGGTTAGGGTTTCCTATCCATAAACATGAGTTGTCATTTGATAATGGTTTCACATCATTAGGAGAAAGATGTGATGGACGGACCCAACTTTAAGCTTAGCATATGATCGTGTCACTTAGTTATTTGCTACAACTTTCTTCATGTCAAGTATTATTTCCTTAGACCATAAGATCATACCACTCCCAGATCCGGAGGAATACTTTATGTGCTATCAAACATCACTCGTAACTAGGTGATTATAAAACTGCTCTACAGGTATATTAGAAGGTGTTTGTTGAGTTGCATGGACCGAGACTGGGATTTTGTCGCTCCATGTGATGGAGAGATATCTTTGTGCTCTCTCGGTAATACAACATCAAGAGAAGCTTGCAAGCATGTGACTAATGAGTTTAGTCATGGGATCTTGTATTACGGAACCAGTAAAGAGACTTACTGGTAACGATATTGAACTAGGTATGGCGATACCGACGATCGAATCTTGAGCAAGTAACATATCACCGGACAAAAGGGAATTGCATACGGGATTAACTGAATTCTTGACATCGTGGTTCAACCGATAAAGATCTTCGTTGAATATGTGGGAGTCAATATGGGCATCCAGTACTGGTACTGATTATTGACTGGAGAGGATTCTCGGACATGTGTGTATGTTCTCGAACTCATGGGGTCACACTTAACGTTCTGTAGCGCTAGGGTAGTATTGAGATATTCATATGGTGAAGTCTGAAAGTAGTTTAGAGTACCGTATGGGATCTGGGACATCGCGAGTAGTTCCAGAATGGTCCGGAGGTAAAGATTTATATAAGGGAAGTCATAATCAGGGTTCCGGAAAATGCTCGGGTTTTTCCGTTATTGTATTAGGAAGCTTCTAGAAGGTTCCAGAGTGGGGCCCACCTGCATGGACGACCCACTTGAACGTGGGTAGTGGGGCAAGGCCCGACACCCCCTAGTCTAGGTTCACCAAGATCCTCCCATAAAAGAAATATAATCATATCCCGAAGGGGTAAGATCAAAATCCTAAAAAGGGGATAGCGATCAATGGGGAAGGAAAGGAGGGATTTCCTTCCTCCCGCTTGGCCAACGACCCTAGAGTCTTGGTGGGCAAGCCACCAGCCTCCCTCCACGCCTATATAAAGGTGGGGAGGCATTGGGGGCAGTCACTTCCACCCTTGCTTGTCTCCCTCCCGTTACACCTCCTCCACCTCGCGTAGACGCTTGGCGAAACCCTGCTGCAGTTCTGCTGCTGCCACCACCACCACAACTTCGTGTAAGTTCAGGTCTCATCTGCCTACTCTCCCTTGCTTGCTAGATCAAGAAGTAGAGGACACCACCGAACCGAACGTGTGCTAAACTCGGAGGCTGCACGTGCGGTGCTTGGATCGGATTGGATCGCGACGCGAGTACGACTACGTCAACCACGATCTCTAGATCTTTAATGCTTTCGATCTATAAGGGCACGTAGACATACACTCACCTCTAGTTGCTATGCATCAACTTGATTAGATCTTGGGTATTTCGTAGGAATTTTCTGATTTTCATGCAATGTTCCCCATCAGTGGCATCATGAGCTAGGTCTATGCGTAGATGTGTATGCGTGAGTAGAACACAAACAAGTTGTGGGCATTGATGTTCAGATTGCTTGCCTCCCTTATATTATTTGGATTCGGCGGTATTGTGGGATGAAGCGGATCAGACCAACCTTACTTGTCCTTGCATAAGAGACCTGTTCCACTAACTAATATGCAACTTGTATTGCATAAAGTGGTTGGCGGGTGTCTGTCTCTCCCACCTTAGTTGAATCTGATTTGACAATGGCGGTCCTTGTAGAAGGTTAAAAGTTAACTTGTATATCACCATTGTGGTTTTGCGTAGATAAGAACGGTTATTATAGTTTGCCCTAGCATCCACGTAAAAAATGCAACAACAATTAGAGGATGTCTAACTTGTTTTTTGCAGGGCCTGTTGTGATGTGGTATGGCCAAAACGTGATGTGATATATGTTGATGTATGAGATGATCATGTTTTGTAATAGGTTCACGACTTGAATCACGATGAGTACGACAACTGGCACGACCCATAAGGTTCTCTTTAATTTATTGTATGAAATATGTGTGTGTCAATCATTAAACGCCATGTGCTATGAGTTATCAATAGACGTAGAAGCAATAGTTGGCGGAGACAACCTCGTGATGACACAATGATGGAGATCGTGGTGTCATGCCGGTGATAATGGAAATCACAACGGTGCTTTGGATATGGAGATCAAAAGCACGAGATGATAATATCCATATCATGTCACATATTCATTGTATGTGATGTTTATATTTTATGCATCTTATTTTACTTAGGACGACAGTACCAATATAAGATGAAACCTTCACTTAATTTCAAGATAAAAGGTGGTCTCCCTAAGTATGCACCATTGCAAAAGTTCATCATTTTGAAGCACCTGGTGATGATCGAGTGTGATAGACTCTTCGTTTGCATACAATGGGTGTAAGCCAGTTTTACACATGCAGAGTACGTGGGTTAAACTTGACGAGTCTAGCATGTACAGATGATAACCCACAAGTATAGGGGATCACGACAGTTTTTGAGGGTAGAGTATTCAACCCAAATTTATTGATTTGACACAACGGGAGCCAAAGAATATTCGCAAGTATTAGTAGTTGAGTTGTCAATTCAACCACACCTGGAGACTAAATATCTGCAGTAGAGTTATCAGTAGCACAGTAATATGATAGTTTGATAGCAATAGTAATGATAGCAATAGTAACGGTAACAACAGTAGCAGTAGTTTTGTAGCAATTGTGACAGTAGCAACAACAATAGTAACGTAGCAAAGATCAATATGTGAAAAGCTTGCAGGCATTGGATCAGTGATGGACAATTATGTTGGATAACATTCATCATGTAATAGTTATAACCTAGGGCGACACAGAACTAGCTCTAATTCATCAATGTAATGTAGGCATGTATTCCGTAGATAATCATATGTGCTTGCGACAAGACCTTGCGTGCCATCTTTTGTCCTACCCTCCCGTGGCAGTGGGGTCCATAAGGAAACTAAGGGATATTCAGGTCAACGATCACGAAGGGGTTCTTCATCATCACCCTTGCCCCTCTGATGATGCATGAGTAGTTTACCACAGACCTACGGGTCCGTAGGTAGTAGCTAGATGGCTTCTTCTCTACTTTTGATCTTCAATACAATGTTCTCCTCGATGTTCTTGGAGATCTATTTGATGTAATGACTTTTTTGGTGTGTTTGTTGGGTTCCGATGAATTGTGAGTTTATGATCAGATCTATCCATGAATATTATTTGAGTCTTTGATGAACTCTTTTATGCATGATCTTTATAGCCTTGTATTTATTCTCCGAAACATTGGTTTGGTTTGGCCAACTAGATTGATTTTTCTTGCAATGGGAAGAGGTGCTTTGTGATGGGTTCGATCTTGCGGTGCTCAATCTCAATGATAGAAAGAGACATGACACACATGTATAATTTCTATTAAGGATAAAAAATATGGGGTCTATTCCTACATGAATAGATCTTGTCTACATCATGTCATTGTTCTTATTGCATTACTCCATTTTCCCATGAACTTAATACACTAGATCCATGTTGGATAGCGGTCGATGTGTGGTGTAATAGTAGTAGATGCAGGCAGGAGTCGGTCTACTAATCTTGGACGTGATGCCTATATACATGATCATTGCCTTGGATATTGTCATAATTATTTGCCTTTCGTTCAATTGCCCAACAATAATTTGATTACCCACCATACGATATTTTCTCGAGAGAAGCCTCTAGGGAAATCTACGGCCCCCGGGTCTATTTCCTATCATATTATTTTCAGATCTATTTTGTCCAAAAATCAAAAAATACCTTGCCGCACTTTTCCTTTACTTATTTTATTTTGTGTTTTCGCTAGATCTATTTATCAAATCTCATACAATTTAATCTATCTCAATACCGAGGAGGGATTGACAACCTCTCTTACGTGTTGGGTTGCAAGTTTTTGTGGTTTGTGTGCAGGTGTTGTTTACATAGTGTTGCTTGGTTCTCCTACTGGATTGATAACCTTGGTTTCATAACTGAGGGAAATACTTACCGTTGTTGTGCTACATCATCCCCTCCTCTTCGGGGAATTACCAACGCAAATACAAGCAACCATGAAGAGTTTCTCGCACCGTTTCCATGGAGACATCATCAACATATATCAGGTTCCTACGCACAAACTCTCATCTCCTTGCAATTTACTTTATTTACCATTTGCCTCTCGTTTTCATCTCCCCCACTTCTAGACCGTTTTTAAAAAAACACAAAAATATTTGCCTTTTCCTTTGCCTTCTTTTTGTTTGCCTTCTTCTTGTTCGATCTTTCTTTGCTTGCCCATGTTATTGTTATGACTTCCTCTCCTTTGTCACCAGATATTGAAGTTCTATACTTCAAACAGAGACAATGAGAAAATTTGAAAGATGCTTGGTATAGTTTAATGGAATCTTACCATATTTGCAATATAAAAGGAGATGCAAAAATTTTGCTTCAAAATTCTTATATAGGTTTAACCATGCATCACAGATAACTTTTGGATTTTGCCGCTAAAGGGAATTTTGTAGAGATTGATGCTAATGCTGCTTATGAAATAATAGAGGGAATAGTGGGAGTTCCACCACAACAAAAGGGATTTACTTTTACTCAAGAAGGAACTCAAATGTCAGACAAATTGGGTGATATATAGAAAAATTTGGTCGCGTTGCAAAAGTCTAATGAACCTCTCAAAAATATTAGTGGAAACCTCAATCGCATGAATACTTTGATTACCTTGTGTAATAAGCGATTGGATATTTTGGATCTCAAGATGGTCTCATTTTGTTAGAACATTGGGAAGCGTAAAGAGCCTCCCAGGGTTGAGAAAACTCTCACAAAGGTAGCAAAAATTAAAGATGACAATACTTGAATCTATGCATTATGCCTAGCTTGGGGCGTAAAACGATAGCGCTTGTTGGGAGGAAACCCAATAGTTATCTTTGATTTTTTTGATTTTCTATATGTTCTTCAATAAATATGCAATTATACTTCTATTATGATTGTATTTGTTTTTTAATTATTATTTGTGCCAAGTGAAGCCTTTGGTATGATTTGGGTGATAGTTGATTTGATCCTGTTGGAAAACAGAAACTTCTGCACCCAGCAACAGAATTGATCTAGTCTGCTAGAATCCGATAAATTATTGAGTTTTTTACACATGATTGAGATGCAAATTACCTACTTTGTCCTATTTTTTCCGAATTTTTGGAGTTAGGGAAGTATGGTCAACGTCCATATTACTGCAGACTGATCTGTTTTTGACAGATTCTGTTTTGTTGCATTGTGTGCTTATTTTGATGAATCTATGGATTGTATCGGGGGGTATAAGCCATGGTAAAGTTAGAATACAGTAGGTATAATGCAATAATAAAATATCAATGGGTTTGCAACAGTACTTTTAGTAGTAGTTTGCTTTATTATACTAACGGATCTCATTAAGGTTTTTTTTAAAGTTTTGTGTGATTGAAGTTTTGAAGTTTTGGGTGAGATCACGATGGATGAAGGAATAAGGAATGGAAAGAGCCTACGCTTGGGGATGCCCATGGCACCCAAGGTAATATTCAATTAGAACCAAGCAACTAAGCTTGGGGATGCCCCGGAAGGCATCCCCTCTTTCTTCCAACGACCATCGATAATTTTACTTGGAGTTATATTTTTATTCGTCACATATCATGAGTTTTAGTTGGAGCATCTTGTATTATACGAGTTGCTTGTTTTGCTTTTTATTTTTTCACAATCATCCATGCTGGACACACCTATTTGAGAGAGCCATAATGATGTCATGATTTATTAGAATTGCTCTATGTGTTTCACTTAATTTTTTTGAGTGGAATTGCTCTAGTGCTTAACTTATATCCTTTTGAGCACGGAAGAGCTTTAATTTTGAAGAAATATACTCTCATGCTTCATTTAGATTATTTTGAGAGTTAGTAGAATTTTAAAGAAATATCCTCTCATGCTTCACTTATATTAGTTTGAGAGATGAAAATTTTGAAGAAATATTTGTGATCTTGTTCTTCACTTAAATTTGTTTGAGAGCTTGTTAGAAGCAATGTTAATATATGAAATTAGTTCCAAAGTGACAGATATTCAAGAGGGATAATAAAAACTATCATGAAGATCATTGGATATTAAAACTTTGTTCCTTTCAATAGTTTTGCGATATGGAGATAGTAATATGTGAATGATGTTGGTGAGTAATTATGCTTTAGTAAGAATATTGGTGTTAAGGTTTGTGATCCCCTATGCAAGCACGAAAGTCAATAATTATGCAACGAAATTACATCCTACTTGTGGTGCATTATTCGGTGTTAGTTATGCTTAATGCTCATTTATGATCGTTTTCGTCTCTTGGTTGGTTGCTTCTCAATCTATGTGCCAACCTTTCCTTGTACTAAGCGGGAATACTGTTGTGCATCCAAACTCGTTAAACCAAGTTGTGCAAAATGAATCCACCATACCTCCCTATATGCAGTATTTCCATGTTGTTCCAAGTAACTTTGTATGTGCCAACTCTAATTTTCAAATGAATATCCTTTTTGTGCGCCCGTACCGCTCATGAAGCGGCAGGGGGTGGCCAATATTTTCCATGTTAGATACTTTATTCTCACGGTGAGTGTTTATTCAGTTGTCATTGCACGAGAGTGTGGCAGGTAATAGGGATGCCCGGTCCCGAAATGAAAAATAAATTTATTTTATGTTGTCAAATAATAAATTCCTTGGAAAGTGTTGGTATGGAAGGCACCCGTGGATACGGCTAGCCCTGGATTGTGAAAGAATGATGGAAAAAGGAATAAACTTTATTTTATGTTTGGGAACCGTGTATGATTTATCTAGCGTGGGAAGTATCATACCATTGGAGGAGTCACATATCGAAAAACAATCTCCCAAAACAGTTTCAGAAACGGAGTTCCGAGCAAGGAATCGAAATTTTAAGTCAAAAGAGCAGGAACACGGGTTTGAGCAAGCAACTGATTTTTTTCTGGATGAAGAAGAATGGAGTGGGTTGCTGGGGTAAGGGAGTCGGTCCCTGTGGGACCCACAAGCCCACTAGGCGCACCCTGTGAGCTTGTGGCTCACAGGTGCACCCCCCCGACGGTGTGTTCGGTGCCAATTTTTTAAAATATTCTACAAAAAATCATACTAAATTTCCAGGGCATTCTGAGAACTTTTATTTTTGGGTCATTTTTACGGGATTTTTATTTCTGTGCCCTTGGTTCCTTAGCTCTACTCATTCATCCCCACTCTGTTAACTTTTGCTCACTTTTCCCCACTCCCTTGCTCGAAACCCTCAGAACAGGTTATAATGGACTTTGCCGTCAGGTCAATGCCTTTGACCGTTAGCTGACCAGTGGGGCCGCGTATATGTGGGCACATGCGAGACCGCGGTCGTGGGGTAGCACATGTCCATGGACATGCCCGAAACGTCCCATCATATAAAGAGGGCAACCACCTCCATCGCCCCTACCATTTACCCCCAAATCCCCTCCCTGCCGCATCGTCTTCCTCTCCCCCACGGGCGTCGTCTCGCTCTCCTCTACTGGCTCCACCGCACCGTCTCGCTCTCCCCACCGCATCCTCTTCCTCACCTTCATCGCCTCCATCTGTAAGATGGCCGACGCTCATGGTGACGCCGGCACAGCGATCGAAGATGTGGTGGAGCTGCAGGATCCAGGTGCGGCGACCGCGGATGTCGGCGGCGTCCACGGCGGTGCGGGGAAACTCACAACCGCTGCAGATGTGGCGCGCTCCGCCTCATCATTGCAGAAGGTGAAGGCGTCGAGCGGCGCAGTCAATCCAGATGCCCCCATTGCACCGCCTGCCGTGGAGGAGCAGGTATTTGCACTTCCTTAGCTTGTAGAGTTAATTGCTCCCTAGTTGCATTGGTTAGATTATGATTCATACGATAGTTCAGATGGTTAGAGTAGTTGGTTTGACGGACGAGCGGGGGTTTTCTGTAGGGTATGGGTTGGGGGGACGGGGGTTTTTGGACTAGGGTTTGTTGGATAAATTCGTTGCAAAATTGCTATGTTGTGAACTATGATTTTAGGTGCTGCAATGATTGGGGTTTTTAGATTTGTTTTTAGATTTGGATAAATTTGTTGGAAAAATGCTAGATGTTGTGAACAGATTGGGGTTTTTAATTCTATGATGCTTATTAGATTTGTTTTTAGTGCTCACAGATTGGGTTTTTTAATGCTAGATCTTTTTGAATGCTACTCAGATTGGGGTTTTGAATGTCATATGCCCAAATGGAATCCATTGATTAAGAAGTTATAATTTTGATTCAATGTGTGTAAATTTGTCATATTGGGGTTTTTGATTCATTAGTATATAAATTTGATATATTAGCTCTATTCTTCAATGTGTGTGCATGACCAATGATCAATGTGTTATTTGAATGTCATATTGGGTTTTTTGATCAATGTGTGTACAAATCTAATACATTGATATACTAGTGATGGATGTGGTTTTTGAATGCATAGAGCTAAGGGACAGAGAAATAAAAAAACCACTTGTAAAACATTTCTCATATTGGGAGTATATTAGCCCTATGATCAATGTGTCATGTGTGCATATCTAAATTTTCAATTGGCTACTAGTGATGGATGTAATTGTATATTCAGGAGGATGATGGTTGTGGGGGGGGGGGAGGAAGAGGAGCTGGCCGACTACGACCCGTACGAGGGGGAGTTTAGTGACAATTCCGAATATGAGGTAAGCATATCCCTTGTTCATTTAATTCCTTTGACATGGTGTATATGAATCTAATGCAATTCATTCATGTGTGTAATATGATTCTGGAGATGATGTGTACAAGGGCAATGTCGCGTCCTTCACAGCCAAGGAGGTGGAGAAGATCAAGGCCAAGGGATTTGGTTCCTTCTACAACCGCAAGTTCAAGAAGTGGCACTGCCCCTACTGCACCACCAAGCCAAAGCCAAGGGATGGCCGCTTCGATCACCTTCTTTCTCATGCTGAGGATGTGGCAATTCGCGGGGAGGACTACATGATCAGGGGGAAGCATGCCGCCCTCGCGAAGGCCCTGACTCCGGCGTGATGTGATCGATGATGTGATGTTGTGTTAGTTTTATTTTGGTTTGTTGAACTGTTGGGTTACTTTTGGTTTGTTGAACTGAATGTCGTTGGTATGGCCTGTTGAACTGAATTTGGTTATGCTAGTAATCTGGTTATGCTATCTATATTTGTCTGCCCTTAAATCTGCATGTGGTATACTTGTCTGTCCTGAATCTATGGTTAGTTATGTTTAGATGTTGTGAACTATGATCTTAGGTGCTGCAATGATCACACATGTTGTGTAGGAAATCAATGCATGCTCCAAATGAGATCATGTAAACCTTGGCAAACCTGGACAGTACAAATTCAAGAAAATGCAAAAACAAGTAAAATCTTGGCAAACTATCTATGTTTGTGTAGGAGATCATGTGTGCAAAATTTGAAGTGATTTAGAGGAGGTCAAATAAATTTGAATTTGAGAAAATGTGCTCCAAATGAGCTCCCAGGCTAGGGTAAACAGCCCATTTGTAATCAAGTTTTGTTTGAACCTACTCTAAATGAGCCAAATGTTTTTTTATTAACACATATTGACTTTCCATAGTGTAGATTTGAAGTCTCAATATTTTTTGAATTGCTCTTCATATTTTTACATTTTCTTTTGAGAACATACGCTTTAATATAAAAACTATTAAAAACAGGTTTTGAAATATGAAAATGGAAAACTAACTTCAGATCCTTCTTATTCACTTTAAAATAAAGCTTTAGTGATTTTTTTGATTTTCTTTAAATTTTTCAAAAACAGAAGGTAACACCACCTCCTCTCCTTGAACTCTATGAAATTATGTACATGATAAACCATATGTGTGAAGGTTTTCTCATGAAAATGACCATAGACCAAGTTTATGATTTTTGGTTGGTAACATGTCACATAAGACAACATTGTGCGCATGTTTTATATTTTTTTCTTCATTTTTTTACAATTAATGTTGCTCATTTGACCTCGATCGTGCCAGCTAGGGTTTTTTCATGAAAATGATCATAGACCAAGTTTAGTATTCTTCCTCGTTAGTTTGTCTTATAAAACGATGAACGTCGAAGGTTTCATATTTTTTGATTTTTTTTAAATTAGTTATGCTCAGTCAAAGCCATCGAAACCCTGTTGACCAGCTCAAAACTCCTCTAAACCCCGCGGGGTTTCGCCTAACCCTAGCTCTCAACGTCAGTCGTTCGATCATACCCTCGCGCCAAGTGACAGCCCTCAGATCTGGCCTTCTAGAAGGAACTAGGTGGGCTGGCTGTGTGCAGGCTCCACGCCGTTGGATCACAAGGACGGCTCCGCACCATTGGATCGTGGGGCGATCCACGAGAGGTGATCCTATTGGTTGTGCTTGGCTCCTCGCCCACCACTGACCCCGTGAAAAAATATTGTTATTGGGCCCGAAAGGAAATCAAGCTCTGGTTGGGCCGTCGAATTGCGTCTTTTTTTGCACTGTTTGCTCTGTTTTTTGTGAACGTGCTTGATATGTCTCCAACGTATCTATAATTTTTTATTGTTCCATGCTATTATATTACCCGTTTGGATGTTTATGGGCTTTACTTTACACTTTTATATCATTTTTGGGACTAACCTATTAACCGGAGGCCCAACCCGAATTGCTGTTTTTTTGCCTATTTCAATGTTTCGAAGAAAAGGAATATCAAACGGAGTCCAAACGGGATGAAACCTTTGGGAGCGATCTTTTTGGAACAAATGCAAACCTGGAGACTTGGAGTGGACGTCAAGCAACAACCGAGGCGGCCACGAGGGTGACCGGCATGCCCCCTAGGGGTGGGCCCCCCCACACTCGTGGGCCCATCGGACATCCACCGACCTACTTCTTCCTGCTATATATACCCACGTACCTTAAACCATCAGAACAGACCACGAAAACCTAATTCCACCGCCGCAATCTTCTGTATCCACGAGATCCCATCTTGGAGCCTTCGCCGGCGCTCCGCCGGAGGGGGAATCGACCACGAAGAGCCTCTACATCATCTCCAAGGCCCTTCCGATGAGTTGTGAGTAGTTTACCATAGACCTTCGGGTCCATAGTTATTAGCTAGATGGCTTCTTCTCTCTCTTTGATTCTCAATACAAAGTTCTCCTCAATCTTCTTGGAGATCTATTCGATGTAACTCTTTTTGCGGTGTGTTTGTCGAGATCCGATGAATTGTGGGTTTATGATCAAGTTTGTCTATGAGAAATATTTGAATCTCCTCTGAATTATTTTATGTGTGATTAAGTTATCTTTGAAAGTCTCTTCGAATTATCAGTTTGGTTTGGCCTACTAGATTGATCTTTATTGCAATGGAAGAGGTGCTTAGCTTTGAGTTCAATCTTGCGGTGTCCTTTCCCAGTGACAGCAGGGGCAGCAAGGCACGTATTGTATTGTTGCCATCGAGGATAAAAAGATGGGGACATCATGTCTTCTTTCTTAATGCGTTACTCTGTTCTTTATGAACTTAATACTTTAGATGCAGGCAGGAGTCGGTCGATGTGTGGAGTAATAGTAGTAGATGCAGGCATGAGTCGATCTACTTGTGATGGACGTGATGCCTATATACATGATCATGCCTAGATAATCTCATAACTATGCGCTTTTCTATCAATTGCTCGACAGTAATTTGTTTACCCACCGTAATACTTATGCTATCTTGAGAGAAGCCACTAGTGAAACCTATGGCCCCCGGGTCTATCATTTATCATATAAGTTTTCCATCTAATTTTATTTGCATCTTTACTTTTCCAATCTATATCATAAAAATACCAAAAATATTTATCTTATCATATTATCTCTATCAGATCTCACTTTTGCAAGTGGTCGTGAAGGGATTGACGACCCCTTTATTACGTTGGTTGTGAGGTTCTTGTTTGCTTGTGTAGGTGCAGGGGACTTTTGAGGAGCCTCCTACTGGATTGATTCCTTTGTTCTAAAAAATTGAGGGAAATACTTACGCTACTTTGCTGCATCACCCTTTCCTCTTCAAGAAAAAACAACGCAAGCTCAAGACATAACAAGAAGGATTTTGGCGCTGTTGCCGGGGAGGTCTTCGCTCAAGTCAAGACATGCCAAGTACCCATCACAAATTCATCTCCCTCGCATTACATTATTTGGCATTTGCCTCTCGTTTTCCTCTCCCCCACTTCACCTTTGCCTCTTCTTTGCCCTCCTTCCGTTCGATCTTGTGTTACCATGTACCTTCTTTTTGCTTGCATCTTCGCTTGCTAAAAGTTTATGGATCCTCGTCCATAATCTCTTTAAGAGATCCAATTATGTTGAACCTATTGCTAGTGAGTTGAGTGCACTAGATTATCTTTATGAGGTTTTGCTTGAAATTCGTGAATCTAAAAATTGTGAAGTACTTTATGAAGCAATTGACGATAGATCTTTGAATAAAAAGCATGATTGCAATGATTTTATTATAAATTCTATTGATGTCAATTATGCTAATAATATGCAAAACCCTAAGCTTGGGGATGCTAATTTTGCTACGTCTACTACTTGTTGTAATGATCATGATTGGGGTGATTCGTCTTATGATCTTGAAAATTTATTTAAGCCCCATGACGTAAATGAGATTGATAATAGTGTTTGCATTATTATTGAAAGTGGGTTTGGAAGAGTGTCAACTTTAGATCCCACATATTTGGAGAGTGTTCAATCTTATGAAATTTTTGATAAAAGTGGGTTTGGAGAGGTCATAACTTTAGTTTATGTTAATCCCACTATTTTGGAAGAGTGTCAACTTTGCATGCATAGGGATCGTGTTGAAAATATTTTATGTGATAGCTATTTTGTTGAATTTTCTTATGATCCCACATGTAATTATTATTAGAGAGGAAAATATGATTGTAGAAATTTTCATGTTACTAAATTACCTCTCGTTATGTTGAGATTGCTATTATTTCTTTCCGCTCCCTTGCATATGCTAGTTTTTGCTTGCTATGACAATTTGTTTGCCTATAAGATGCCTATTCATAGGAAGTATGTTAGACTTATATGTGTTTGTCACGTGCTTCATGATGCTCTCTTTATGTTTCAATTCTTATCTTTTATGTGAGCATCAATGAAATCATCATGCCTAGCTTAGGGGCATTAAACGATAGCGCTAGTTGGGAGGCAACCCTATTTTATTTTTGTTTCTTGCTTTTTTGCTTCTATTTAGTAGTAAATATTTCATCTAGCTTCTGTTTAGATGTGTTTTCATGTTTTAATTAGTGTTTGTGCCAAGTAGAACCTATAGGATAACCTACGGTGATAGCTAATTTCATTCTGCTGAAAAACAGAAACTTTGCACGCACGCAAATAATTTTATTAATTCACAGAAACGTGATTTTGCGTTGATTCTTTTTTCTGTAGATCAATAGACAAATTTCCCAGGACTTCCTATTTTGGTAGGATTTTTAGAGTTCCAGAAGTATTCTAGAGTTACAGATTCCTACAGACTATTGAAATAAGCCACGGCGTTCGGTGCAGTCGGGCTCGTTGGGCGTCTCAGAGCGCGGGACGTGCGGGACGCATTGGTGCGGTCGGGCACTTCGGGCACGTCGGATGCGCGCGGGACATGAGGGACGCAGCGCCGTGGTGAGTGTGCGTATGAGTGTGCATGGTTCGGATTGTGCACAAGTCAGTTAGCTGGACGGCTTCGTTTGCGGCGTTGAGAGATTGCTTGGCCAGGCATTTAGTTAGTCTGTTAGCACATGCTTAGGAGTGGATAAATGATGTGCATGCTGGCCAAGTCCGTGGCTGTTGCGGCGTGGTTGCGCAAGTGGTGGACATGGGCTGCATGTAGGAGATTAGTTAGTACGTGACTTAGTGGCCAAGTGTGGCCGGGTTTACTGCATGAGTTTGAGTCATTTGTACATGATATTTAAGTTCAACAGATGAATGGAGAGCAGTCGAGCGGGCTCAGAAAAAGATGTAGCCATCGTGTCTACACCAAGGGGCAGGGCCTCTACGCAAAGCTCTTGTGCTCTTCCTTGGTGTGTGTGTGTGTGTGTGTGTGTGTGTGTGTGTGTGTGTGTGTGTGTGTGTGTGTGTGTCTGTGTAGAGTTTCTCCATGATGTGTGTTCATGTGAGATGGGAGGAAGAAGAAGAACGGCGCTGCGAGGAGGCGGCGCCAAAAATTGGCATTAGAGCTTGGTGTCTTGGGCGTGCTTGCCGTGCCGGAGGCGTGGCAGCGATGGCGGCGCTCGCCGGCGGCTACACGACGGAGCTCCGGGCCGCGTGTCGGCCCATGGAGGTGGGCGGCGTTATGGCTGTCATGGCGCATGGCGGAGGCTACGGGCGGTGACGTCATACGTGCGGTGACGGCGGAGGCCGCCGAGGCGCTGCGTGGTGGCGCGGCGGCGCAACACGGCGTGGCAGCGTGGAGGCATTGCATGGCGGAATGGAGGCCGCGGCGGTGCAGGGCAATATGCCGCGGCGGCGAGCCTGGCACGACCGGTGCGTGTTATGGGTGCGCATTGCACGCGTCGGGCACGCTGGGACCGCGGGAGTGGACCGCGTCGAGGCGCTGGACCTGGTTGCGCAGATCGCATACGTGCGCGGTGGGAGCGCGGGCCGGGAGCGGGGGGACGTGGGGAGTGCGCGTGAAGGGCACGGCGGTCGCGGAGACGAGGAGGTTGCGAAGGACCTGCGTGGTGGTACAGAGGTCGCGACGGCTCGTGGCGACAACCGTGGAAGGTGCATGGCACGGAGACGCGGCGTGGCGGCGCACGGGACTGCGGGCTGCTGCGGCAGCAGCGAGTGAAGGCTTGTGACGGAGACGCAGTGGAGGAGTCCATGGCGCCGTGACAATGCCGACGAGGCAGGACTCGCATCGGCAGGTCGTGCAGCAACACCATGGCTTACGAGGTGAAGTGTTGAAATAAGCCACGTCGTCCGGTGTAGTCGGGCTCGTCGGGCGTGTCAGATGCGCGGGACGTGCGGGACGCATTGGTGCGGTCGGGCACGTCGGGCACGTCGGATGCGCGCGGGACATGCGGGATGCAGCGCCGTGGTGAGTGTGTGTATGAGTGTGCGTGGCTCGGATTGTGCACAAGTCAGTTAGCTGGACGACTTGGTTTGCAGCGTTGAGAGATTGCTTGGCCAGGCATTTAGTTAGTCTGTTAGCACATGCTTAGGAGTGGATAGGTGATGTGCATGCTGGCCAAGTTCGCGGCTGTTGCGGAGTGGTTGCGCAAGTGGTGGACATGGGCTGCCTGTAGGAGATTAGTTAGTACGTGACTTAGTGGCTGAGTGTGGCCGGGTTTACTGCATGCGTTTGAGTCATTTGTACATGCTATTTTAAGTTCAACAGATGAATGGAGAGCAGTCGAGCGGGCTGAGAAAAAGATGTAGCCATCGTGTCTACACCAAGGGGCAGGGCCTCTACGCAAAGCTCTTGTGCTCTTCCTTGGTGTGTGTTTGTGTGTGTCTATGTAGAGTTTCTCCATGGTGTGTGTTCATGTGAGATTCTCCAGGAAGAAGAAGAACGACGCTGCAAGGAGGCGGCGCCAACACAGACTGTTCTGTTTTTGACAGATTCTATTTTTCGTGTGTTGTTTGCTTATTTTGATGCGTCTATGGCTAGTATTGGGGGGTATGAACCATAGAGAAGTTATAATACAGTAGGTTTAACACCAATATAAATAAAGAATGAGTTCATTACAGTACCTTATGTGGTGGTTTTTCTTTCTTGCACTAACAGAGCTTATGAGATTTCCTGTTGAGTTTTGTGTTGTGAAGTTTTCAAGTTTTGGGTAAAGATTTGATGGATTATGGAATAAGGAGTGGCAAGAGCCTAAGCTTTTGGATGCCCATGGCACCCCAAGATATTCAAGGATAACCAAAATCCTAAGCTTGGGGATGCCCCGGAAGGCATCCCCTCTTTCGTCTTCGTCTATCGGTAACTTTACTTGGAGCTATGTTTTTATTCGCCACATGATATGTGTTTTGCTTGGAGCGTCTTGTATGATATTAGTCTTTGCTTTTTAGATTACCACAATCATCCTTGCTCTACACACCTTTTGGGAGAAGCCCACTTAATTAGAATTTATTAGAATACTCTATGTGCTTCACTTATATATTTTGAGCTAGATAGTTTTGCTCTAGTGCTTCACTTATATCTTTTAGAGCACGGCGGTGGCTTAATTTTGTAGAAATTATTGATCTCTCATGCTTCACTTATATTATTTTGAGAGTCTCTTAGAACAGCCTGGTATTTGCTATGGTTATAAAATTGGTCCTAGAATGATGGGCATCCAAGTTGGGTATAATAAAAACTATCATTGAAAGTGAATTGGATGCTATGATCAATTGGATACTTGATAATTGTTTTGAGATATAGAGGTGGTGATATTAGAATCATGCTAGTTGGGTGATTATGAATTTAAAGAATACTTGTGTTGAAGTTTGTGATTCCCGTAGCATGCACGTATGGTGAACCGCTTTGTGATGAAGTTGAGTGGCGGTCGGGGACGAGCGATGGTCTTTTCCTACCAATCTATCCCCCTAGGAGCATTGCCCGTAGTGGTTTGTTTTCAATGGCTTGTAGATCTTTGCAATAAGTATATGAGTTCTTTATGACTAATGTTGAGTCCATGGATTATACGCACCTCACCTTCCACCATTGCTAGCCTCTCTTGTACCGCGCAACTTTCGCCGGTACCATACACCCACCATATACCTTCCTCAAAACAACCACCATACCTACCTATTATGGCATTTCCATAGCCATTCCGAGATATATTGCCATGCAACTTTCCACCGTTCCGTTTATATGACATGCATCATCATTGTCATATTGCTCTTTGAATGATCATGTAGTTGACATCGTATTTGTGGCAAGGCCACCTTCATAATTTTCATACACGTCACTCTTGATTCATTGCATATCCCGGTACACCGCCGGAGGCATTCATATAGAGTCGTATCTTGTTCTAAGTATCGAGTTGTAATCTTGAGTTGTAACTAAATAAAAGTGTGATGATCTTCATTATTAGAGCATTGTCCCAGTGAGGAAAGGATGATGGAGACTATGATTCCCCCACAAGTCGGGATGAGACTCCGGACTTTATAAAAAAAAGAGAAAGGCCAAAAAAAAGATAAAGGCCAAATAAAAAAATGAGAGAAAAAGAGAGAAGGGACAATGTATCCTTTTTACCACACTTGTGCTTCAAAGTAGCACTATGATCTTCATGATAGAGAGTCTCTAATGTTGTCACTTTCATATACTAGCGGGAATTTTTCATTATAAGAACTTGGCTTGTATATTCCAATGATGGGCTTCCTCAAAATGCCCTAGGTCTTCGTGAGCAAGCAAGTTGGATGCACACCCACTTAGTTTCTTTTGTTGAGCTTTCATACATTTATAGCTCTAGTGCATCCATTGCATGGCAATCCCTACTTACTCACATTGATCTCTATTAATGGGCATCTCCATAGCCCATTGATACCCCTAGTTGATGTGAGACTATCTTCTCCTTTTTTTGTCTTCACCACAACCACCATTCAATTCCACATATAGTGCTATGTCCATGGCTCACGCTCATGTATTGCGTGAAAGTTGAAAAAGTTTGAGATTACTAAAGTATGAAACAATTGCTTGGCTTGTCATCGGGGTTGTGCATGATTAAATACTTTGTGTGATGAAGATAGAGCAACAGCACTATATGATTTTGCTGGTGGTCGCGAGTGCCCCTTAAGCTGGCGATGAAGCGGTCGCATCTCATCCCAGGAGGAGACAGATCCCACGGGGAGATTCAGGAGCCAGGAGCGCGCGCCATACTTGAGGGCCATGGGGAACCAGTTTGCCATGATCTTCTCGTCGCCGGTGGCCGCCTTGATGCTCAGCTCGTAGAGTTGCAGGAACTCGGTAGGATCTACGGTGCCGTCGTAGCGTGGGGGCAGATCAGGCTTGAACTTGCCCGATCAGATGACGTTGCAAAGCTCCGGGGTGAACGCGCGGCACCCTATTGTGGTCACAGGAACTCGTCGACAAGGTGGAGCTTGGTCTTGGTGCTCGCACGCCGCCACCATCATAGGCGGCACACGGTCTTGACGTGGGGCTGCTGGAAGCGCGCATGCATCTTCTTGGGGCCGCTGCACCACCTGGCAGCTCGCCTCTTCGCGCGCAAGTGCCTAGCGCGGCGGGTCGTGCCGCGGTGCCACCCTCCTTGGTTCGACGATGGTGCCCTAGGCTGGAGGTGGTGGAGGTGCCCCGTGAGCCACGTCGCCTACGGCAGGCGGCTGCTAAGGCAGCGAACGGGCTGGTGCAATGGAGTCTCCGGCAGCGCTGACTGATACGTCTCCAATGTATCTATAATTTTTGATTGTTACATGCTATTATATTACATGTTTTGGATGTTTATGGGCTTTACTTTACACATTTATATCATTTTTGGGACTAACCTAGTACCCGGAGGCCCAGCCCTTATTGCTGTTTTTTTTTGCCTATTTCAGTATTTCGAAGAAAAGGAATATAAAACGGAGTCCAAATGCAATGAAACCTTCGGGAGCGTGATTTTTGGAACGAACGTGATCTAGAGGACTTGGAGTGCAAGTCAAGAAGCAGCTGAGGCGGCCATGAGGGTGGAGGGCATGCCCACCCCTATAGGGCGCGCCCCTATCTCATGGGCCCCTCGGGCGGCCACCGACCTACTTCTTCCTCCTATATATACCCACGTACACCAGGAACATCAGAACAAGCCACGAAAACCTAGTTCCACCGCCGTAACCTTCTGTATCCGCGAGATCCCATCTTGGAGGCTTCGCCGGTGCTCCACCGGAGGGGGAATCGACTATGGAGGGCTTCTACATCAATACCATAGCCCCTCCAATGAGTTGTGAGTAGTTTACCACAGACCTTCGGGTCCATAGTTATTAGCTAGATGGCTTCTTCTCTCTTTTTGGATCTCAATACCATGTTCTCCTTGATCTTCTTGGAGATCTATTCGATGTAACTCTTTTTGCGGTGTGTTTGTCGAGATCCGATGAATTGTGGGTTTATGATCAAGTTTATCTATGAGAATTATTTGAATCTCCTCTGAATTCTTTTATGTATGATTGAGTTATCTTTGCAAGTCTCTTCGAATTATCAGTTTGGTTTGGCCTACTAGATTGATCTTTCTTGCAATGGGAGAAGTGCTTAGCTTTGGGTTCAATCTTCTTGTGTCCTTTCTCGATGGATGTTAGGGCAGCAAGGCACGATTGTATTGTTACCATCGAGGATAAAAAGATGGGGTTTATATCATATTGCATGAGTTTATCCCTCTACATCATGTCATCTTTCTTAATGCGTTACTCTGTTCTTTATGAACTTAATACTCTAGATGCATGCTGGATAGCGGTCGATGTGTGGAGTAATTGTAGTAGATGCAGGCAGGAGTTGGTCTACTTGTTGCGGACGTGATGCCTATATACATGATCATGCCTAGACAATCTCATAATTATTCGCTTTCTATCAATTGCTCGACAGTAATTTGTTCACCCACCGTAATACTTATGCTATCTTGAGAGAAGCCACTAGTGAAACCTATGGCCCCCGGGTCTATCTTTTATCATATAAGCTTTCAATCTACTTTTATTTGCATCTTTACTTTTCCAATCTATATCATAAAATACCAATAATATATTTATCTTATCATACTATCTCTATCAGATCTCACTTTCGCAAGTGGCTGTGAAGGGATTGATAACCCCTTTATTGCGTTGGTTGCGAGTTCTTTGTTTGTTTGTGTAGGTGCGTGGGACTTTTGAGGAGCCTACTACTGGATTGATACCTTGGTTCTTAAAAACTGAGGGAAATACTTACGCTACTATTGCTGCATCACCCTTTCCTCTTCAAGGAAAACCAACGCAAGCTCAAGACGTAGCACTGACGAGCTCGGCGATGCGCTCGATCCACGCCTTGTAGAAGTCGTCGACTGGGTGGTAGGGAAGGATCTCCCGGGCCATGAGCAGAGCATCTTGCATGTTCGCTGGGCCGCGACGTTCGTCGGAGGGTGAAGTGGCCGGGGTCAGCGACGGAGTGGCGATGCGCCCGTCACGGTGCATAGAGGGGTGCAGTGATGAAGCTTGCTGCTTGTGGCCAGCAGGGCCCGTGGCGGCGTTAGTTGCCGGTGACGGAGGGCGACGAGGACAGCCGTCGCCCGTCAGTGCCGTCTGAGCGACACGGGCGGTAACCGCGGCCCGGCGCTCAGCGCGATCCCGACGTGCGTTAGCCATGGAAGTGTTGGAGTAGCGGTGGATCGATCGACAGGAGAGAGGATTTCGGGTTTCGGGTTCCGCAAACCCTTGATAGGTTTGAACTGTAGGGTGCATGCGGAGACCTCAACCTAACCATCCTGCCTACTCGTGATCTTCTAAGCCTAGCGCATCAAGCTCAAAGGGACAGAGAGACACATCAGTTTATCCTAGTTCAGGCCACCTTGCGGTGTAATACCCTACTCCAGCGTTTTGGTGGATTCACTATAAGAAATATGTCAACTTGTGACCTTGACTATTGGTCACTGAAAGGTCATTGTTTTTCATTTGCGACCTTTTTGTGACCAAAAACAGAAGGTCAAAAGCTGGCGGTCGTAAATTGAAATTAACGACCTTCTCTGTGAGAAGGTCGTAGACGTTTATGACCAAAACATAAGGTCGTTGAACCCATGACCTTTTGTTTTGGTCACTGGCTGTCTGCCCAGGCCACGTCAGATCCGACGTGGCAATCTGACGTGGCAAAATTATGACCAATTCAAAAGGTCACTGACAAGATTCAGCCCGGTCCGATTAGGTGTTTTAGATGGGCCAAGCCCAACAATTCAGCCTTTTATATATTTTTCCCTATTAATTTTGGTTAGCTACATGGGCCAGGCCCAACATTGTAGCCTTTTTATTTTTGGGCTGTTCCCTTTCTTTTCTTTTTTATGCACCTTTGTTTTTGGGCTGTAGCCTTTGTTTTTCTTTGTTTTTCTTTGTTCTGTCAAGGTCATGTTCATCATATTTGAATATACCAATACAGAAAACGGACACAATACTTCAAATAACAGCAAGAAACAATCTGCTACATCATATAACATACATACAAATGTGATCAACATCAAGTTTACAATTAGATAACAGCTCTACAAGTGTACAGTCTACGACATGAGTATCACATGAGCCCTACAAGTTCTGCTACATCACACATACAAATAGGATCAGCCTAAAGGGTTGCTTTACTCCTAGAACTAGCTCCAATGAGCTAGAACTATGTTTCTTCCAACTTCTTTGTCTTGATGCTCGTGAAGAAACATGAAAGGCCAGCATTTGCACGTTATAGAACAAAATGATTAGGA
The DNA here is from genome assembly GCA_021437245.1 of Aegilops speltoides. Lineage (NCBI taxonomy): Eukaryota > Viridiplantae > Streptophyta > Magnoliopsida > Poales > Poaceae > Aegilops > Aegilops speltoides. The sequence continues at coordinate 314,384,381 of CM038143.1, forward strand.
ACAAAATAAAAGTAAATCTAACAGCATATTTACTCTCCAAGGAACCACAACATATTTCTGTAGAAAAAGAACATGTATGCAAACCAACCACCAAACAAATAATAAGCTGGTTCATCTTATACCAGAATAAAAAAGAACACCAACAAGGAATAGAAGCATTCCTTGGTTTTCAAGCACACCAATTCATAAACATGGTTTGGATATGAAAAATACAAACATAGCAACAAGAGATAATCATAGCTAGTCAGCCATCCTACTATTCAATAAATGGTTCGATTTCACCGTAACAAAACACTTAACAACCTGAACACTTGTATTTTTGCTTGTCGCAATCTAGACAACATCACCACAAGTTCTATGATGCATCCAAACTAGTGAACTTTGTGCATAGATCGGATCGAATCGAAGAGAGAAGGGAAGGGAAGGGCTACCTTGAGGATCAAATCGAATCAGCCTGCTTCTTCCTACCATCTTCTTGTGAACAACCTTCTTCTTCCTGCCATCACTGAAAAGCTTTTTAAGGAGTACAACAGGAGAAACGTTTCATACAGCAGAAAGGGGGACTTGACCAACATCCACTAACTTCACAAAAGAAAACACCTATCCATGCAATAATTTCCCCCTGATTTAATAAGACGACATGCCTGTTAAAAAAACTAGGCTCATTTACTTCTTCATGGGATTCAGATAAAAAAGGGTTCAAAAGGGACCTATCCAAGAACCACATGTTAAGATCTGGAGAATGGACGTTAATTCTTTGACCATCGACATTCCCTGATCAAGGTAAATTGTAGCTAACTAGCTGATTGACCAATCAGAAAATATATAAAGTAAACACCAATGCAACAGATTATGTTCTACTTCTAACGCATTCATTCATAAGCGAAACATGGTGAACTGGAATCTAGAACTCATCGACAAAGGGAGACTTGATCCACATCCAACAAATAGACACGAGCTAGATTTGAGGAAGTCAGTCAAACAAATCTGTAAAACTAAGCATTCATGCTTGCTGGATTTGTAAGCAATTAGTTGATCCACCAAATAGGAAATATCATTATGAAGAATATACTGATTAAGTTTGAGCATTTTCTGTATCCGTCGAAAACTTGTGTGTTGTTCATAAGCATGGAGATTTATTAAAGTACCTAGCACCTTATCTGTCTCTAGATTGTTAGAAAGAAAAAATGACGTTACAAAGAAACATGCAGAATCTGAACCATCTAATTATTTGGAGGCACCTAGCTAATTAATAACAAGAAAAGCAGAGCATATATGCAAATTAGTTAGTGCTGGTAGGTATTGGTTGTTCAGAAAGAAAGTAGGGAAATCAATCATTTTCCCAAAGCCGATGAGTTGAGTTCACAGGGTCAATCTATCTGTTCAACTACAGTAGTATTTGCTGCAACCCTAGGATAAAAGCTTACTTTCTTTCTACTAGTACTACCTAGGAGAATGGCTTTACAACACTAACGAACTTTGAGCACTTTCTGCTCTATCTGTCTAAAAATAACTGTGTGTTTCTCATAAGCATGGAGATTATTAAAGTAGCTAGCTAGCACCTTATCTGTCTCTAGATTGTTAGGAATAAAAAATGACGCTACAAGTAGGCCACATCATTAAATTAAATGCCCGCTGGATAAAACTGTCATATATATTGCAGAAATATCATTTGACATGCTCAATCAGCTGACTTTAAGTAACTTGGTCAACTACAACAGCTAGTTCTGAGCAATCAATAGTAACGAGGTGCAAGGGACAAATGAATATGAGCTTGGTTAGGACTGAACAAATAACACAGGGGCATAATACCAATCCTACACACTTCACTTCTATGCTTGTAGGAATAGGATAGCAGTACAAGGTAACCCTGCAAGCTCTGACTTTTTCATACAGATCCCTCTAAAATTCCTTGGGACAAGTGCATCACATATTCATCAACTTAGCAGCAGAAGCAGTGAGCACAGGAAGAGGGGGAGGGACATGGAGGAGCTACCTGCCGCGGTCGCAATGGAAGCAGAGGAGCAGACCCCTCCCGCCCCTCCCCCACGAGCAAAACAGGTCTGCCGGCTGGGCACACCCCTACTCCTCCGCCTCCTCGAGCAGGAGACCCCCTTCCCCTACTGCTGCTTGGCGCGCTGCATCACAAGTCACTTCCTCATGCAAGAAGTACACAATAAAAAGACAGGCGGTCAGTGAGGTACATTTTCACAGCAACAAAAGCTTAAAATTAACAGAAATACACACATCAAATGAAGTCACTAAGATACTTAAGTCCACCACATGATCGCATGTAGCAGGCTCGCCTGGCCGCTCGGACAATATCCTCGATCTGCAAGGGCAAGAACAAGAGTAAGTTTTGGCCACGTTAATAAGATGATGATATAAAAAAATGGTCGACGACTCGTCATGTGAATAGTGCATGTCTTGTTGTAATAGCGTTCACACTGTGCATTATTTACAATGTCATTACCTTGTCACAGTGTATATCTCGACCAATAAATAAGCCACTAACATGTTCTGGCTTCTCCCTTGAGGCGTGAATATATATGGTATATCTTCCCTCATGAACCTACAGAGACAGCATCAGAAGACATGAACAGATAACTCTGAGCAAAATGTGATGACACAAGAATCATGACAGTGCTGAAAAGATCGATACTTCTACATAGAACATAAAATCAATGAAATTGTCACGAAGTATCATTCTACTCTATCACTCGGAGCAGCACTAGCACAAGATACCAAGTGACATATCCATGTGTTACGATAAAGCATGGATTGTATACCTTTTCGTAATTTGCTACTGAATCAGATACCCTCTATACAACACAATGATAGAATTTGTATACAACTCGTCTACTACATGAGTCTCAACTTCAAAAGGAGGTACTACTTGGTTGTTCTAATTTTGCTCACCAGAACGGATTTGTATAACTTGACAAAAAAAGGGGGTGAACCCTTGGGTACAACTTTAGGCGTAGCCCCGAAAAAGAAACCCTACAGAGTTTGCCAGAAACGTCCCAGCATGCTTGCCCTGATTCGAGCAATCCAAACTTCACCAGATAATTTCCTTGCCAAGAAACCTGAACATAGCCTGCCTGAAAAAATGCAGCGCAAGCTGAATCCTAATGAACATGCGCACAAACAACACGCCAAGCAGCACGCATCAACAATTTACCGGGTACATCGGCCCAACAAAATCAAACCAGACCAATCAATGGGTACAAGACTGGGAGGGGGAGGGCGGCGAGGCTGGCAGCGCACCAATGAGGTCTTGACGAAGAACTGCATCTTCCTGTTGCTCGTGCGTGCGGGAGGGAGTCAAGATGGTCGCGTGAGAACGACGGAGCAGGAGCAGAAGCAGACGAAAACGACGGGTGGGTGTTTGCGGCTCGGATCCGGAAGCTGGACCTCCATCGAGGTTGCGGCTCACCACGGCGAAGATATCGGCAAGGCCGCCGGGGTGTGGGTCAGAGCGGAGGACCTCAAGCGTCCATGGTGGCCTCCTTGCACAGAGAAGTACAGAGGGGATCGAGACTTGAGAGAAAAAAGGGAGACACAAACAAAGGGAGGAAGAAGAGTGGGGGAACACGTCGACCTGCGGGACTTCGGTCGACGGCGGAGCTGCTCCGGCGAGGCGCGAGGCCGAGGCAGCGGAGACCGAGGCTGGATCGCGTTGGATCTCCCTCCCTCAGGTTCTTCTCTCCCGTCTGGTGAGGGAAGGGGGGGCGAGAGGAGGAGGTCGTGGGGAGGCCATGGACGGCGGCGAGCTTCGTCGGAGGGAGGAGACGGCGGCGATCTGGAAGGGAGGAGGCAAGCTCTCATTCGCTCTCTCTCCATCGGGTGAGACAACGAGGAGACAGAAGGGGATCGATGGATGAATGTGGGGAAGAAAGGAGGCGGGCGGGGGGGGGGGGAGGGGTGGATGGGAAATGACGAGCTAGGGTTTTGGGGTTGGTGTGGAAGGGCCGAGGACTATTCTTGGATCCTCGAGAATGCGACGGAGTTCAATGCATGATCCGCGTGAGAGGCCCACGGACCAATCATAATGCAGTACATGCATACAATGTTATGACCATCTAAATTGGTCATGGTTGACTAAAAATAACATGTTAAAATCATGTAATCTATTTTATGATCTCAGAAATTCAAAGGAATAAAAAACCTTCTCATTGTGTCACCAATTGTGAACTAGCTTTCAGGAAAATAACAAACATGGAATGGCAAACAATGTAGCCTAAGGGAGTTTTTATTTTGTTTGGACGAAAAATCAATTTTCCATTTTCCGAGTGCCCAAAATGAGTTTTTTTGTGAAGGACCTACCATATATTTGTTGCAAAATTGGACCAAATCAATTTTTTTCAATACTGAGAAATATTTAATGCATAACTAATCAAATGGTTGGGTCTCAAAAGTTTTGATCCACCTCTGGTGAAACATACAAATTTTCGCCGATTCAGCTGGAAGCGGGTCAAATTTGAACTGCAGCTGCCTCATAGTTTGCTCTTTATTATTTCCAAAAATCATTTCTATGTACATAATTATATATTTAATCAGAGAAACAACAAAACTTTTCCAAGATTCAACCACTAGCTAGGAACGGTCAAGCCCGCCGTTTTGACCGCATTTTGAAACGGGCATAAAAAGTTCAAAAAATCAAAAAATTGGAAAACCTTCGCATTGTGTCATTATATGTGGTCAAGTTACTAGGAAAAATAATAAATTTGTAATACAATAATTATGTTAAAAAAGTGTTCTCAGAAACGAGCTATCATGTGTGGAGATCAATGGCTTTCAAGCCAAATGATCAATCTTATTGCCACATTCATGGCATAGTTTGTTAAAATCATCTCATATTGTGCACAAGGGTGCATATTGGAATAGCAAACAATGTTGCCTAAGGAAACTTCCATTTTCTTTGGACTAAAATAATCATTTTCCATTTTTCGAGTGCCCAAAATGAGTTTTTTTGTGAAGGACCTACCAAATAATTGTTGCAAATTGTACCAAATCAATTTTATAAAATACTAGACTGTAACATCCCAATTTTCCTAAATTAGGATGTTAATAGATCATTCATATGCATATCATATTTTTATTGCATTATTTGCTTTTTAAGAATATTCAAATCATTATGCAACAAAAGGCAATTTATTTGGAGTGGAGATAACATGACTTCTCCCCTATTTTAAAAAATGTTCATAATGTGCAGAATATTATTTCCAGTTCATATGATATGTCCTGGTAATTTTTGTGATCTTCAAAATATTTTATTTGATTGTTTTATTGCTGTTTGAGTGGCCTATTGCATCAAAATTATTTTACAAAATTGCATTAGTATTGGAACTAGTGTTCCTGTAGTTTATAGCTATAGGGCTATTTTTACTGTGTGTCTAGGTATTTTTATTTAGATTTTATACTGTGTATTTTATTTTATTTATTTTCTTTTACTGCTGTTGTTTCTGTTAAAAAAAAAAAAAAACACGGTACGGCCGGCCACCACCAACCGCCCATCGCCATGCCCCACTAGCCAACAAGAAGAGACCCACCTCCCCTGAAGCGGTCTGCACGCTTCGTCGCTGCCGCCGACCCGACCAGATCGCTTCACCACCGACAAGCGGGTCCGCGCCACCTTCTCCCACCCCGAGCGGACACCGCTCGGCCAAGAAGCCGCAGACGCCGAGGCCGAGCCCGACTCGGACGCGCCCTGGTCGACCCAGGCTCGAGACCCAGTATGCGGGCAAAACCTCGACGAACCCTACCGCAGTTTTCTCCCTTCGCCACTCGCCCACGCCAGAGCCATAGGGCTAAACGGATCTCGCCGAGGAACTCGAGACCGCCGCCGTTAAATCGCTCCGTTCCGCCGCCGTAAGGGCATCTCCAGCCACACTGCCTGCTTCACTTGTATCCCCGCTCGAAGCCGCGCCTTTTTGACATCTTCTCGTGGCCGGAATCACAGCAAGCAGGGAGGAAGGACCCCGTCCGCCGACGCCGGAGCACGCCGGAGTTTTGCGACACCGCCGTCGGTAGAGGACGCCCCCGTCGCCGTACTCACCACCACCACCTCCGCCACTCACCGCCGCGCCCACCCGTCGTTTCGGTTTCGCCGGAGACTTGCCGGAGAGCCGCCGCCGCCGACGCCGAGACCGCCGCCGCCGTCCCCTGTTTTCTGGTGAGCACACGCGCACAACAGCCGTCGGCCAATCGCCAAGCGACACGTGGCAATTCGCTACAGGACGTGAACAGGAGTTGCTACAGTGCAGGAGTTTTCTGTTGTTTTTTTTTTTTTTCTTTTCAGATTTCAACTCTAAATTCAAATAGCTATATCTTTTATTCTATATATCCAAATTAGTTGATTCTTTTTCCTATGCACTCACAAAAATCAGCACAATATCACAGTACCAACTTTGCACATGTTTGCTCTGTTTAAATTTGAATTCGTTTGAATTTGAATTAAACCTTCCGGAGACCGTATCTCTCAAACCGTTCATCGGAATCAATTGATTCTTTTTGCATTGTGACCGTAGTGTAATTTAGGTGCTGTTAAGCTTCTGTTGTGTGTTTTTGAAATGATTTTCTTGCTGTTGGTTTTATTTTGGTTTGATTCGTGTTCCGGTGATTGATTTGTTGAATTGTGTGAAACGTGTAGATTGTCCGGAGTGCGAGGCAAACTATTGTCAGGAGTGTGACTTTCTGAACCAGAACCAAGGCAAGTTACATGTTGATCATCCTTTACCTATTGTTTTCTATGCATGTAGTTATATCACACTATGAATATATGCATGTATATGATTACTATATTATTTTGCTATATGTTGTTGAGCTATCTTCCCGTCTTTGCAAATCGTGGTAGTTGTAGGGTGCTATGCTTTGTAGACGGGGGTGGTTCGTGTATTCATTGAGTTTATGTGAGGATTATAAATATAATCAAATTGAGTAGTAACTCAGGATTTAACTCACCTCTGGGCGGAAGTGGTATTGCTTGGTGTTGAGGGAAGGCATCATGGGGTCTTGCACCTTTTCTAAGGCCATGCGCTCATGAGAGTGCACCCTAAGTGGAATGCCGCCTGTGTTCAAAAAGATCGACAGACTTAGTGACTAGTAGCTTCCATGTGCGCCACTTGGCTATATGGGCTCGCTTAGTTAATCAGCTTGTTGGAACCCTCGCCCGCATAAAGGTCGACAGATGTAGCATATGTAGGTGGGATGTGGCCGTCAGGTGGTTAAGGGAACCTCTTCTGAAAGACTTTGTCTCAATCTTCGGATTGGGTCCAGTGGGTAAAGCGTACAAAACTCTGCAGAGTATTAAAACTAATCATGATTAGCCGTGCCCCCGGTTATGGGTAAATTTGAGCCACTATGCCATTACAGTTGTTGGATGATCTTGACAGATGTGACACTTAATAATATTTGTGGGCAACTTAATAAAGGGTAGGTTGGAGTTGATTTTGCCAACTCAACCTTGTGTATTTAATTGTAGTAATAAAAGAACTAAATAAAAATTTGACTATTATGTAGTTATCAGGATAAAATCAGCTTTATGCAAAAATAAACCCTCAAGCCTTTCTTTGTTGTACTATGCATATACATGTAGGTCTGCTATATTATTCTCCTGTGTAACTTGCCAATACATTCAAAGTATTGACCTATATGGCTGCAACGTCTCATGTTGCAGGATATTCAGACGACGAGTAAGGTACCGTTAGGGTCGCGAGTTGCACTCAAGATCGCCCATGGGCTATGATGGGACTCCTCGTTATTTTCTCGCTACTTTCCGCTGTTTGATTGAATAAAGCTAGCCAAGTGCTATGCAGATTGTTTTATTTTATATATTCTGGATCATACGATGTAATAAATGATGCACTTGCTATTCTGGTATTCATCTATACTGTGTGTGCTAGCGAGTTCGATCCAGGGACTAGCACGGTAAGCACAGAGACTCAAATCCTTCGAGATTTGGTCGTTACATAGACCATATTTAATGCACAATTGACCAAATGGTTGGGTGTCAAAATCTTTTATCCACCTCTCGTGAAAAAGACAATTTTTTGCCGATTCAGTTGGAAGAGGGTCAAATTTGAACTGCAGGTGCCTCATAGTTTGCTCTTTATTTTTTCCAAAAATCATTTCTATGTACATAAGTATCTATTCAATCAGAGAAACACCAAAAGGTTTTCAAGATTCAACCACTAGCTAGGAACGGGCATGCCTGCTGTTTTGACTGCATTTTGAAACGGGCATAAAAATTAAAAAAACATAAAAAAATTGTAAAACCTTTGAATTGTGTCTTTATATGTGACCAAGTTACCAGGAAAAATAATAAACTTGTAATATGGTAATTATTTTTAAAAAATGTTCTCAGAAATGAGCTATCATGTGTGAAGATTCATGGCTTTCATGCCAAATGATCAATCTTATGGCCACATTCATGACATAGTTTGTTCAAATCACCTCATATCGTGCACAAGGGTGCATCTTCGAATGACAAACAATGTTGCCTAAGGAAGTTTTCATTTTCTTTGGACGAAAAATTCATTTTCCATTTTTTTGAGTGCGCAAAATGAGTTTTTTTGTGAAGGACCTATAATATATTTGTTGCAAAATTGGACCTAATAAATTTTATAAAATACTAGGCCATATATAATGCACAATTTACTAAATGGTTGGGTGTCAAAAGTTTTGATCCACCTCTCGTGAAAAAGACAAATTTCCGCCGATTCAGCTGGAAGCGGGTCAAATTTGAACCATAGCTACCTCGTAGTTTGCTCTTTATTTTTTCCAAAAATCATTTCTAGGTACATAAGTATCTATTTAATCAGAGAAACACCAAAAAAATTACAAGATTCAACCACTAGCTAGGAACGGTCACTCCCACTGTTTTGACCGCATTTTGAAACGGGCATAAAAAAAAATCAAAAATGGGAAAACCTCCTTATTGTGTCATTATATGTGACCAAGTTTCCAGAAAAAATAATAAACTTGTAATACGGTAATTATTTTAAAAAAGTGTTCTCAGAAATTAGCTATCATATGTGAAGATTCATGGATTTCAAGCCAAATGATCAATATTATGGCCACATTCATGGCAAAGTTTGTTCAAATGACCTCATATCATGCACAAGGGTGCATCTTGGAATGAAAAACAATGTTACCTAAGGAAATTTTCATTATCTTTGGACGAAAATCCATTTTTTTGAGTGCCCAAAATGAGTTTTTTTGTGAAGGACCTACCATATATTTCTTGCAAAATTGGACCTAATCAATTTTATAAAATACTAGGCCATATATAATGCACAATTGACAAAATGGTTGGGTGTCAAAAGTTTTTATCCACCTCTGGTGAAAAAGACAAATTCCCGCCGATTCAAGAGGAGGCGGGTCAAATTTTAACTGCAGCTGCCTCATAGTTTGCTCTTTATTTTCTCCAAAAATCATTTCTAGGTACATAAGTACCTATTTAATCAGAAATACATGGTTTGGTGGCGATACATCGAGGTTTGGACGGTGGCCGAGGACCCCAAATGTAGAGTGCGTAAGCTCGCATGCCCGTCGTGTGGTTCCGTGTGACCGTGGTGTTGCCATTCATTGTGGGCGGACTAGGAATGCCTAGTGGGTTGGAAACTCCCTAGGTAGGTGCTAGGAAGAAAATTATAACATAAGATTCTCATGAGGAGACCGAACTATGCTCAAACATGAATTAGCAGCCAAGTGCTTGATTAGCGGTACGGGAAATGCACATGGCCAATGGGCATGAGTTTTGGCTGAGGATGAGTATATACTAAGAAGAATGCCTTCACAAATTTTTAGGGAAATCAAGAATATATAAATAACACCTTCTTCACAAAGTGCTGTCGTGAACAGAATAGGAAAATGAATATTGTTGAATTATTTTTGAACTAGGCAAGGAATGTTTTTGACATATTTGATGAAGATATGATCCAAACAATTTATGAGAATTTTTTGGGAATTTTTGGAATAACAGAAATATAGGTTGCTTCACAACCTAGGGCAAAAATTGACACATGGACATGACACGTAGGCAAAACTGATGAGATGGCGCCTAGTCATCACAACCCACCACAATTTACAAGGCTATGACCATCTATATTGGTCATTAACAACAAGAAAAAAGGCAGCAAACCAGTGTTGTTTGCTTACCATTTCATGTAAGGAAATTACGACCTTTCTGACCAAAATGGTCACAATGGTTTAGGGTTCGGAGCCCCCCGAACAGCTTTTGACCAATTGGTCTCAAATGGTCATAGATCTATGACCAATTCTTCCAGGGTCACTGACAGAAGGTCACTAGTTGACATATTTCTTGTAGTGATTGCCTCGAAGGCCTGAGAATGAACTAGTACAGTGGATGAACTAGCCTCAGGAGGTGAGGTGTTCTTGAGCTCAAGAGAGCTGGTGAGGTGGTCGGGTGAGGATGGATCCGATCCCTCTTCTACTCTTTCCCTCTCGATTCGACCTTCCTCCGATCCCCCTTCTATGGTGGTGGCTAGGTCCTATCTATAGTGGCCTTGGTCCTCTTCCCAAATGTTGGTGGGAAGGGATCCCACAATGGCCAGATTTGAAGGAGGACAAGAAGTACATCCTATCCTGACTAAAGTGGTCTTCACCTGCGAAAAGCCTCTCGTCGTGACACTGCGGTGGGCTCGGCGATGACCTCCGTCCTGCCGTCCTGGCCGTCTTGGGCTTGTTGCACCAGAATGGAAACCTTTGGTTGATTCCTCAGGACTCTGCACCTGCTGCTTGCCTCCTTTGCACCAAACAAGAAACTGGTACTCTGCGCCCGTTGGCGCCCGCCTGGCCTTGGTCGTCATGGCTCACGTCAGTTGAGCGTCGTGAGGTGCACCTTGCATAGAACTCTCCGCCCCTCGGGAGCTAGCCTGAGGAGGCCAATCCCCTTGGAGGTCTTGGCGTCGCCCTCCTCGCGAGGCTCGGCCCTTCGCGAGGGTCTTCAGTTGTCGATGCTGAAGCTGGGCCATACCAGGCCATCGATGAAGCCATGCAGTGGGCCGCAGGCAGGCAAGTCTAGGTACCCCCGTATCCAGGACGCCGACAACGAAGGTGTTTGTTGAGTTGCATGGATCGAGACAAGGATTTTGTCGCTCGGTGTGACGGAGAGATATTGCTACTTGTGAGTTGTGTTGGGATTTCCTCAAAGAGAAGAGGATGATGCAGTACAGTAGAGATAAGTATTTCCCTCAGTTAAGAACCAAGGTTATCAATCCAGTAGGAGAATGATACGTCTCCAATGTATCTATAATTTTTGATTGTTCCATGCTATTATATTATCCATCTTGGATGTTTTATATGCATTTATATGGTATTTTATATTATTTTTGGGACTAACCTATTAACCTAGAGCCCAGTGCCAGTTTCTGTTTTTCCTTGTTTTTGAGTTTTATAGAAAAGGAATACCAAACGGAGTCCAAATGACCTGAAAATTTACGGTGATTTTTTATGGACGAGAAGAAGCCCCCGAAGGAAAAGTGTTGGGCTAGAAGGGTCCCTAGCCAACCACAAGACAGGAGGGTGCGCCCTACGCCCCGGGAAGCATGCTCCTGTCTTTTCATTGACTCGTGCCCCCCCTAGACGTGAAACCGATGCCAAAAATTCTTATCAATACAAAAAAACCATAAATAAACCTAGATCGGGAGTTCCGCCGCCGAAAGCCTCTGTAGCCACCAAAAACTAATCGAGACCCGGTTCCAGCACCCTGTCGGAGGGGGATCCATCACCGGTGGCCATCTTTATCATCCCGGTGCTCTCCATGACAAGGAGGGAGTAGTTCACCCTCATGCTGAGGGTATGTACCAGTAGCTATGTGTTTGATCTCTCTCTCTCTCTCTCTCTCTCTTGTGTTCTTGATTTGGCATGATGTACTGCGAGCTTTGCTATTTTAGTTGGATTTTATGATGCTTCTCCCCCTCTACCTTCATGTAATGGATTGAGTTTTCCCTTTGAAGTTATCTTATCGGATTGAATCTTTAAGGATTTGAGAACACTTGATGTATGTCTTGCATGTGCTTATCTGTGGTGACAATGGGATATTCACATGATCCACTTGATGTATGTTTTGCTGATCAACTTGCGGGTTCTGTGACCTTGTGAACTTATGCATAGGGGTTGGCACATGTTTTCGTCTTGACACTCCGGTAGAAACTTTGGGGCACACTTTGAAGTTCTTTGTGTTGGTTTGAATAGATGAATCTGAGATTGTGTGATGCATATCGTATAATCAAACCAACGGATATTTGAGGCGACATTGGAGTATCTAGGTGACATTAGGGTTTTGGTTCATGTGTGTCTTAAGGTGTTATTTTAGTATGAACTCTAGGGTTGTTTGTGACACTTATAGGAATAGCCTAATAGATCGATCAGAAAGAATAACTTTGAGGTAGTTTCATAATCTATAATAATTTGTTCGTTTGTTTTCCACTATTAATGACTTTGGAGTGACTCTTTGTTGCATGTTGAGGGATTGTTATCTGATCCAATTATGTTCTCATTATTGAGAGAACTTGCACTAGTGAAAGTATGAACCCTAGGCCTTGTTTCTAAGCATTGCAATACCGTTTTCGCTCACTTTTATTACTAGTTACCTTGCTGTTTTTATATTTTCAGATTACAAAAACCTATATCTACCATCCATATTACACTTGTATCACCATCTCTTCGCCGAACTAGTGCACCTATACAATACCATTGTATTGGGTGTGTTGGGGACACAAGAGACTCTTTGTTATTTGGTTGTAGCGTTGTCTGAGAGAGACAAACTTCATCCTCTGCCTCCCACGGATTGATAAACCTTAGGTCATCCACTTGAGGGAAATTTGCTACTGTCCTACAGAACTCTGCGCTTGGAGGCCCAACACGAGTCTACAAGAAGAAGCTTGCGTAGTAGACCTCAAGCTCTTTTCTGGCGCCGTTGCCGGGGAGGCTAGGTAAGCGGCACTCACACCCCGTCAAAGAAACTCTTTTCTGGCGCCGTTACCGGGGATGTGAGTGCTTGAAGGTATATCTTCAGATCTTGCAATTGAATCTTTTAGTGTCTTGTTTTATCACTAGTTTAGTCTATCAAAGAAAACTACAAAAACTGGAGTCGAGGTTGCCTCATATGCTTCATATTTTTAATTTATTTCATGAAAATGATGGAAAGGAAAATTGTGCTCAATTGATAGAAGAAGAAGTCTATAAAATGTTTGGCATAAAATCTTTGAATGATGAGCATGATTGCAATGTAGTTAGTATGCACTCTTTGAATATCCATGATGCTAATAATATGCAAAGCCACAAGCTTGGGGATGCTATGTTTGATGAAGATGATATTTTTAGTCGCGCAAGTTTTGATGAGGAAATTTATTTTGAGGATAGCATGCCTCCTATTTATGATGATTATATTGATGAAAGTGGGTTTGGAAGAGTGTCAACTTTAGGAAGTAATGATCCCACTATTTTGGAGGGTGTTGAATCTTTTCACAATAATGATAAAAGTGGATTTGGAGAGGTCATGACTTTATTTAGTGATGAATCCACTATTTAGGAAGAGGTTCCAATTGATTATGAGAACAAAGTTCCTATCTATGATGATTATTGTGATCACATGTATGCTATAAAGAATAATATAACCATGAAACTTGTCATCATGATTTAAATTTTCAATTGGAGTATGCCTCACATGATAGTTATTTCACTGAATTTGCTCCCACCATTATAATTGAGAAGAAATTTGCTTATGTGGAGAGTAATAAAATTTGTATGCTTGTAGATCATGAAAATAATGCCTTATATGATGGTTATATTGTTGAATTCATTCCTGATGTGAAAGGATCGAGAAGAGGTGTCTAGAGGGGGGTGATTAGATCCTCAACAAGTAAAGATAGCAGTTTTAAGTTTTTCAAGTTAAGGTTGGAAATTAGCACAATTTCAAGCATTCACAATACAATTCAAGCAAGCATGGCAAGAGTATATGAGCAGCGGAAAGTAAAGCACGCAACTTGTGAGAAAGTAAAGGGATGGGATTGGAGTGTGCAAACGCAATTGGAGACACGGACATTTTTGGCGTGGTCCAGATAGGTGGTGCTATCATACATCCACGTTGGTGGAGACTTCAACCCACGAAGGGTAACGGTTGCGCGACTCCACGGAGGGCTCCACCCACGAAGGGTTCACAAAGTAGGCAATCTCCTTTCCCTTAAAACTCCTTGGTTCAACTCCACAATCTTGACGGAGGCTCCCAAGTGACACCTAACCAATATAGGAGACACCACTCTCCAAAAGGTAATAGATGGTGTGTTGATGATGAACTCCTTGCTCTTGTGCTTCAAATGACAGTCTCCCCACACTCAACCCTCTCTCATAGATTTGGATATGGTGGAAAGATGTGAGTGGAAAGCAACTTGGGGAAGGCTAGAGATCAAGATTCTTGTGGTTGGATTGGAATGTCTTGGGCTCAACACATGAGTAGGTCGTTCTCTCTCAGAAAATGAGTAGTGGAAGTGTAGGCACGTTCTGATGGCTCTCTTCAGGAATGGAGGATGGGTGGAGGGGTATATATAGCCTCCACACAAAATCTAGACGTTACACACACATTCCCAAACTCGGTGAGACCGAATAGTGAAACTCAATCAGACCGATTCAGTTCAAAGTGTGAACGTTAGAGTTTTCGGTGGGACCGACAACATCAACTCGGTGGGACCGATGTGTTAGGGTTAGGGTAAAACCTCAACTCGGTTTGACCGATTACACAAACTCGGTGAGGCCGATTTGGCTAATAAGCAAATAGAGAGTTGGTCAAGCAAACTCGGTGGGACCGATTGCATATCTCTATGGGATCAAAATTATTGTAATAGGCAACAGAGAGTTTGCAAGCCCATCTCGGTAAGACCGAGATCCCATCAGTGAGACCGAACTGATTAGGGTTTCTCGCAGTGGCTATGTCAAAAGAACTCGGTGGCGCCAAATAGATCAAATCGGTGGGGCCGAGTTTGACATTTAGGTTTAGGACATATGTGGAAATGAGAAAGTGGTTGAGGGCTTTGGATCATATTACTAAGCACTTTGAGCAAGCAAGCTATTAAGCAACATCTCATCCCCTTTTAATATTATTGGCTTTTCCTATGGACTCAATGTGATCTTGGATCACTAAAATGAAAGTATAGAGTGTTGAGCTTTTGCCAATGTGTGTCCTTAAACTACAAAAAAATACACTTCCGTGAAGATACGTGTTTGTCACAGTAGGTCACATTTTTTGTCATGCATGTACATCCATGATGATTTTATGATAGAATCAAGATAGTCATACTTGTGCTGTCGTAGAAGTGTTCCATGACATTACCAAAATTATCATCACGGAAGTGTCCACTTCCATGACGATAAATCGCGCGTCACAGAAGTGCTTTCGTCAAGGGTGACCGACACGTAGCATCCACCATAACGGAACGCCGTTAAGCTATCGGGTCGGGTTTTGGATCCGATAACCCATTAACAGCCCCGACCAATGGGAAATTTCCACGTGTAAAATTCTTATTGGCCGGACGAAACACGTGTCAGCTCGTTAGTGGGTCAGATAGGCGCCTATGATATGTCGACACGTGCCACGACCCACCACTGGCCCATTTAGCTTACAAAGCCGGCCCGTTTGACTTGGTCAAAAGTTAACAGGATGGCCCATGAAAAGCCTGTTAACGATCTCTTTGCAAATAGCCCATTTTACGGCCCGTTAACTCACGACCCATTAACTCACAACCCGTTAGGCCCTAAAGGAAATCGTCCCAACAACGTCATGTGGGCTGTCGAATATAACACCAGCCCATTTCACTTTCAGCCCATGTATGGCCCACGACGTCTTTCGGCCCATATGAGGCCTTCGTATCTTTCGGCCCTTTACAGGCCGACAGTGACTCTAGCCCATAATGAATAGTAATTTTCTTTGTACCTGTTAACGACCCGTGATTTACATGGGCCGTTTCCGGCCAGTGTTAGCTTTCGGCCTATTGACGGCCCATACGTTCTTGAGCTCCTTTTCGGCCCTCGATTACTTCCGGCCCGTTACTGTATTGTTCCCCTAATGGGCCAAATTCGGCCCATGGCAAGAGTCGGCCCATTACTGGCCTGTTACCCTAATGGGCCAAATTCAGCCCATGGCAAGAGTCGGCCCATTTCTGGCCTGTTAACCCGATGCGCCTTTTCAAGCCTGCCCTATATTCTAGCCCATTAACGACCCGTTATGCGTGTGACAGAATTAAGCCTTTGTTGTCCTGCGGCATGTTAACGGCCCGTTACCGAGCTGGGCCGATACCAATTATGCCCATTTACGGCCCATGTAGACCCATTTATCCGACGGCCCGAGGCCCACCGATTCTACGGCCTTGTTGGAGGCTCATTTATCGACAGCCCGTAGGAGACCCATGGATCCTATGGCCCGTAGGAGATCCATGGATCCTACGGCCCGTATATGGCCCATGGTTGTTGCGGCCACTAGCAAACCAGGGAAAAAGAAGACTAGGAAATTAATAAGGCCAAAGCTAACGCTAGGCTATTAAGGCGATTGCACAGATTACATCCACTCGGCATCAAAGATCGCCACCAGTGCAAATATAGGGAACACCCTAGACTATACAAAAATGGCTTGCTGTTATCTTCAGGCGGTGGCTGCACGTTAAGAATAAATTTTGTATCGCACCAAAACAAATTACAACTATATAACAAAAGGAAGGTCGTGTCGGATGTTGGGTTCCGGCAGACCCTTAAGGTTGGAACACTGGGGTGCACACGAATATCTCTCCCCTACCGTTCTACGTCCGATCGCCTCATGAGATCTAAGCTGAAAACGATGAACAATACAAGGGACACGAGATTTATACTGGTTCGGGCCACCGTTGTGGCGTAATACCCTACTCCAGTGTCTGGTGTGGTGGGTTGCCTTAGGGGCTAATGATGAACAGTATAGGGGAAGAACAGCCTCGCGAGAGGTGTTCTTGAGCTGATGCGATGAACTGCTTGGGTGAGTTCGATCGCCTCTCTCTCTCTCTCTAGTCTTCCCAAAATCTGGATCCGATGCCTCTCTACTGTGGTGGCTAGTCCTATTTATTGAGGCCCTGGGCCTCTCCCCAAATATTGAGCGGGAAGGGCGCCAACAACGGCCATTTCGAAGGGGAACACCCGGTACAAGTTATCCTGACTAAAGTTGGTCTTCGACTGGCAAAAGCACTGGCGATGATGCCGTCTTGGGCTCCACGGTGACCTCCATCCTGCCGCTCCGCTGGTCTTGGTCTCGTTGCACTGAAATGGCAACCTTTGCCTCAGGCCTTGGTACTCCATGTTTGTGCTTGCCCCCTTTGCACCAAAGAGGAAACAAGGACACTACACTGGCCGGCGCCCGCCTGGCACCCGCCTGGTTTCAATCGTCATGGCTTGCGTCACAAGAACCTCGCGAGGTACCCTGCCTTGATCTCTCCGCCTCCTCGTGAGCTTGCGTGGCGAGGCTGTCCCTGAGGAAGCCTTGCGTCATCCGCCCCACGAGGCTTGGCCCCTCGCGAGGGTCTTGAGTCTTGTGCTGATGAAGATGGGTCGTACTGGGCCACCACTTGAGCCACGCCGCAGGCCGTAGGCAGGAAAGTCTAGGGACCCCCGTTCCCAGAACATCGACAGTAGCCCCCGGGCCCAAGGCGCGCTCGGGTTTGGCGTAGCAGAGAAGCGAAGGGGCAAGTGCGGAGCGCCACGGGCCCCATCAGCCTGCTGCCTTGGGCGCCGCGTGGTGGTTGATTGGTCATGGGCGTCTCCGCTTCCCCACGCTGCCTCGGCAACCACTCGACTTGACAAGTCCCTGCATGCAGAAACGGGTCGTGATTACCTGAGATCGTGGTGGCAGACGGTTGGCCTCCTCCGGACTATATGTACGGACGGGCGAGAGTGTGACGCCCGGATAGTTACGCTACAGTAATCCTCCACTAATGATGCCACGTCACCTCGATTACTATGGTTAATCTCGCATTAGTTCGAAACCGATTTGATTTCAATTTAAAATCAGGCATGACAACAAAAGTTTTCAAAAATTAAAACTAAAATGTTTGGGTTGTATCAAATAAATCGTAAGTAATTATGGTGGAAAAACCAAACTTTGATAAAATGTTTAAAGGCTCTAAAACAATTAACACAGTAGTGAAAACAATTAAACAAATGCCTATTGAATTTATAAAATGCCAAAACTATTTTATTATGGGTTAATAATTAATCTCACAGTAGTTTGTTGATAAATACAAATTTAGGCACTAGTGGTAATTTTTATAAAACTAAAGATCAATGAAACTACAAATAAAAATAAAAGGAAAGAAAATATAAAAACAAAAAAACAAAACTAACAAAGAACAAAAAAGGAAAAGGAGAGAAACCCCCCGGGCTTCGGCCCAGCTGACCACAGGCCCAACTGGGCCACCACCAGGCCCCGGCCGGCCCACCCCACACCCCACTCCCTTAAACCCCCACTCCCCCTCGGTCCAACCCACCGCCACCGACACTTCAAAATATTCACCTCCTCTCTCCCCGATTGGATCGGGATCGAGAGGGAGGCCACCGACGCCATCGCCCACCGCCGCCAGGAGCACGCGCCGCCTCGCCGGACTTCCCCACCGGCCTGCCTCCTCGACGCCGTCGTCTCCGCCCTCCTCCTCAACCCCCCACTACCTAGACCCTACGCGCCCCTCCCAGTGAGCACCTCTCCTCCTCATCCCCTGCTCACAACGGTCCCGCGCCCGATGCCAGATTCGCCGGCGCACAGAACCATCTGCCAGCACGCGCTGGCCTCGGCCTCGACAGCGTGCCTCGCCAGTGGCTCAGACGCCCGTCGCCGACCCAGCTGCACCGCCATGGCCTAGTACGCCTCGGCCTTCCTCCTCGCCACGACGCGACGCGCCAAGATCGCTCGCGGTCGCGCCACGCGTCTCGCCTCCGTGTTCGCTGCGACCAGACGCGCTCCCGCATCCCCGTCGCCCTCGCTCACCCCGCCGCTTGCCTTCGCTCCAACCGCCGCGTCCCTTGGCAGCATACTTGGGCAGGCTGGCGCCGCCTCGCCAGGTTGCTCCGGCGAGCCCGCCCGGGCCACGGCCCCATCCGCGTCTGGCGGCGGCGCCCGCCAGCGCGTCGGGTTCGTCCGGCCGACTGAAGGCAGTTCGCCGGGCGCGCGCTTCGCTAGCGCCCGATCCACTAGGCCCTCTGTCAATGACAGAGGGCCCCGCCTCCAGAACGTTTAAAAAAAGAGATAAAAGGATATAAAAAAATACCTAATTAAAAATAATGATCAATTAATTAATTACTTAATTAATTAATTTAAATTAAGCACCATTAGTTAACCTAATCACCTATTTAATTAACTAAACCAATTTAGTTAACCTAAGCCTATGACATATAGGACCCACGTCAGTTGGACCAAGTCAATCGACTGTCGATCACGACGTCATGCTGATGTCATGATGATGTCAAGATACACTATTCTCGATAATGTTAGAATTAAATAATTAAATAAATTCTAAAATGATTTAAAACTTTAGAAAATCATATAAAATAAACCGTAGCTCGATGGAAATACTTTCTACATGAAAGTTGCTCGAACGACGAGACGAATCCGGATACGCAGCCCGTTTGTCCGCCACACATCCCTAGCATAGCTTAACACGCAACTTTCCTCCGGATCACTGTCAAAACGCTAAACACCGGGATACTTTCCGGATGTTTCCTTCACCGGTATCACCTACTACCGCGTTAGGACACAATCAACACCGTGATATTGTCTTGTTACGCTTTGTGATGCTTTGATTGCTCATATTTATTGTGTTCCTCTCCGTTATTTCTTTCCGATAGACCCGAGACCGACACTGCACGCCTGCCCGGTTCGACTACGGAGTTGACGACCCTCTCTCTTGCCAGAGCAACCAGCAAGCCCCCTTGATCACCAGATATCGCCTATTCTCCTCTATCTGCTTGCATTAGAGTAGTGTAGCATGTTACTGCTTTTCGATAATCCTATTCTGATGCATAGCCTGACATTGTTGCTACATCTGTTGATACCTTACCTGCAATCCTAAATACATAGTATAGGATGCTAGTTTATCATCATTGGCCCTACATTCTTGTCAGTCTGCCTTGCTATACTATTGGGCCGTGATCACTCGGGAGGTGATCACGGGTATATACTATACATACATACATACTACAGATGGTGACTAAAGTCGGGTCTGTCAAGAGTACCCGCGAGTGATTCACTTGATTGGGGCTGAAAGGACCTTTGTCCCGACGGCCCCTGTGTGGATCTTTGTGGCGGAGCGACAGGCAGGTTGAGACCGCCTAGGTGAGAGGTGGGCCTGCCTGGTCGGCGTCCCCGGTTGCTTCATAATAACACGCTTAACGAGATCTTGGTATTTGATCCGAGTCCGCCATTTGGTCTATACGCACTAACCATCTACGTGGGAGTAGTTATGGGTATCCCGACGCCGTGGTATCACGAAGCCTTCTTGACGTCACGATCGAGCGGCGCTAGCCGGATTGGAACGTAAGCTCGCACTTGTATTAGGGGCTAGTTCGCTTCCGGCACAGACGCGAACGCGTCTTGTGTGTGCTCAGGTGATGGGCCTGCACTGCGCGCTTAGGTTTAGACCGCGCGTCTTGACCTCTCTGTTGTGCCTAGGTGGGGCTGCGACGTGTTGATCTTCCGAGGCCGGGCATGACCCAGGAAAGTGTGTCCGGCCAAATGGGATCAAGCGTGTTGGGTTATGTGGTGCACCCCTGCAGGGAAGTTTAATCTATTCGAATAGCCGTGTCCCTCGGTAAAAGGACGACCCGGAGTTGTACCTCGACCTTATGACAACTAGAACCGGATACTTAATAAAACACACCCTTCCAAGTGCAAGATACAACCCGGTGATCGCTCTCTAACAGGGCGCCGAGGAGAGGATCGCCGGGTAGGATTATGCTATGCGATGCTATTGGAGATGCCATTTGGAGATGTTACTTGGAGGACTTCAATCTACTCTCTTCTACATGCTGCAAGACGGAGGTTGCTGTGGCGTAGTCTTCGACATGTGATTAGCTATCCCCTCTTATTCTCGCATTCTCGCAGTTCGGTCCACCGATATGGCCCTTTACATATATACCCATGCATATGTAGTGTAGCTCCTTGCTTAAGTAGTACTTTGGATGAGTACTCACGGTTGCTTTCTCCCCCTTTTCCCCTTTTCCTTTCTTTACGGTTGTCGCAACCAGATGTTGGAGCCCAGGAGCGACGCCACCGTCGGCATTTACTACTACTGGAGGTGCCTACTACTACGTGCGAGTGTGGCGGCGACGACCTGGGAGTAGTTTAGAGGATCCTGTGCAGAGGCCCGCGCTTCTCTTCGATCAGATCCCGTTTGTTCTAGCCATCTTATGGCAACTTGTTTAACTTATGTACGTACTCAGATATTGTTGCTTCCGCTGACTCGTCTATGATCGAGCAATTGTATTCGAGCCCTCGAGGCCCCGGCTTGTATTATGATGCTTGTATGACTTATTTATGTTTTAGAGTTGTGTTGTGATACCTTCCGTGAGTCCTCGATCTTGATCATTACGCTTATGCATGATTAGTGTACGATTAAATCGGGGCGCCACAAGTTGGTATCGAGCCGATCGCTCAGAGGAATCCCCTTCCACACTCCTTGGCGAAGTTGAGTCTAGTCATTGCAAAACCTTTACTAACATGGCTGTGTGGCCTATAGGCCCACGCCGCCATTTGGGTGGTATTAGGATCTTTTATTCCTTGATCTTTACTCTGGGACTCTGAGCTCTCTTCTATTCGGGTTAAATGATTTTGCTAAAAACAAAACTAACTTTAGGTTCTCGCAAGTACTTTCTCCCGGAGAGCCCCTTGTTACCGATGACCTTTCGCCGCACTGAAGAAGAAGATACTCCGATATTCTCTCGAGACCTTGTGCTCATTGCGCTTGCAATTCCCTACCACGAAACATCCTTATGGATAACTACTTACACTTGCCATTCATACGATCATCCCCATTGATCTGGTTAGTACAAGATACCCCAAGTTTTCTATTATTCCGAGAATACTTTGTGCCTACCGCCTAGCAGTTCCTTGCCACCGAATACCCCTATGATTAATTCTCGCCTTATTGAGTATCCGCTCAACCCCACTTGTTCATGTGTTTCACATTGGTCTTTGAAATACTATCAAATCCTCCGAAAATCCTTGCAGCCTTATTGCTCTACAAATACTTGTCTGCTTGCATTATGGATGCTTTCCATATGTCTGGAAAAATTCTTTAGTATCCTTAGGCACCGTCATTTTGGATCCCTTTGATTCAACATGAGTGCGAATGCACGCAATCATCAGTTGATCCTTTTAAATTATCTTTCCGGCTCAGACGTCATTTTCAACATGAGCTGGTTCTCAACAAATCCAAATGCCATCGCTTGTACCCCTAAGGCTATTCTACTTATCCATCCCTAATCAGAACATTGCTTCGATCCCTTGATTTGAAAATCATAAATTCCTTTGCATTTGAGCTCGGGTTAGTTAGTTGTTTCCATAATCCAATGCCTCCGCATTGTTACTTCCTCCGTTGTGTGCCGCTGCTCACATCAGCTCTGTTATGGACCGCAGATCCTTTGTTGGATTTTATCCGATAGCGCCCTTCATATTCAATTCCTTTGAAGTTCTTTCTCCATTGGTAAATCCTATCCTCTCGATTGACCAACCATGCTCGATTTCGAGCTTGTGGTATTTACTATTGAAGCTTGTGGTATATGTTTCCACGATACCGACGGGTTGAACCTATGCCTTCCTTAATATGTGTGAACTCGAAAGTTTTCACGAGTCATACTCTTCGTTGTTTTGCTGTAAAATTTCTACACTATAGCTTCATCAAAACGAGAAGTAAAATGAAAGGTTATGCATTGAAGAAGTGGAGTCGACCTTGAACTTTGTGTTCATGCCCATGGACACGATGTAGATCTTGTCATGTAAGCTTCTCAGAACAATAATTATCCCTTGATATAATTCCATCTTATATCTGGATTTGGTCTTTTGCAATCGTGGTTTCCACCATATTGTTCTTCCTTGATCCAATTTCTGACAAGTTCAAGCACTTGTCTTCAGAGAGCAATACCCAGTCCAACCTCTACTTTGATCCGACGTCGAGTATTACCCCGGTATCTCGAGATTATAATGGAACCGCATAACTTCTTATGAGTTCTTCATCAAGTGCTACATTCTCACCGATTCCAATTTTTCACGGGCTCGAGTTATTAAACACTCAAAGACACCGATAATCGAGCCGAGTCCGCACTACGGTTCAACAACTTTTAGTAATCTTCTTTACTTACGAGTTTGTACCAGATCACGCCATTCCTAGCCTGATCGGCTATATCATTACCGTGCTAAATTTTAACTGTGCTACCTGGTCCTTCTTCCCAGAGCACAATTTTTGACGATGAGCTAAGCTTACGTCGATCTTCCTCATCATATCATTTCGCTTTGGACAACAAGCTTGCTTTGGAGTTTGTGTCGCACTCCATGGTTTCAATAACCTTTTGCTTCATCATTCCTTTGACTTGATGTCACATCGCCAATTGATTACATCTTCATGAATTCTCTCGACAAATGTGTTGTGCTCATCATCAAGATTACGAGCTCTTCCAGATATCAATGGAATTCATGATGAGAAAAACAATCCTTGCCCTTGAAGATTAGTGTTATCATCGACCACTCTACTACCTTTCCTCTAACACAAACTTGTTCTTGTTTCGTGTTATACCTTGAGTTCCTTGCTATCCAGCAATTGTTCTTCTTTACATTGGAGTATTGCCATCTTTTATGTCAAGAATGTCGTGAGAGTTTCACCACCTCTTAAGGAATTCTTGATACAGTGATGCCACTCACCATCATAATTCTTCTCTTGGTCCCCGTGTTGAGTGAACTCTGTTATGAGAATTTAATATCTCTAGCAACCTTGCTACTTCAGAGTTAATGGACAATAATTCCAATGTAGTGTGCTGGTTGCTAAATTTCCATTCCGATGTTGGTCATGCAACCCAGCCCATATTTCGGGTGCCCCTTTCAACCAATATTTAATTGTGTATGTTTTCATCGAGCATACATCATTATATCGTTTGATCTGACAAGTGTTGCCACCTTGTTCACATCATTGTGGAAATCCATCTTTTGTTAATCTCGATGAATAGTCGCTGAGTCCATTTGCCAGCTCCTCGTCTTCTCCTTGGTTTAATGTTGAACTCTTGTTTCGGAATTCGCTTCCATAGTTCATTCTCCGAGAATCTTACAATGTCATCTCGTCAAATTGTGTTGCACATTTTCTTCTCGACATCCCCAAGTCGAGGTATCCCGATACCAATCAGATCTGAATCTCGGTCGATATGATGGATGGGACATATCCCCAAGAGTTATAACATTGGTCTCTACATAACCCGTAAGGTGGTGTCTTTGTTTAGCACCCACGCCAAAGGCCCTATTGTTATAGATTCCTTTTAGCAAGGTTAACCATTCTTCCATATGGAAATTGTAAGACCTATTTTATAGGTTGTTCTGATGAATCCTTTGTTTATCCAAGTCGGGCCCTTGATTGAAACACCATGCATTGCTATCTCAAGCATGTTCATCGACTCCGCTTTTCAACAAGGACATTTGAAGCCCAATGCTAAATGTTTCTGCTCAATTATCCAAACACCGCTGTATGGATAATGTCATGAAAATTTCTCTCCCTCACCTAGAGGCTTTTCTACCTTATATCCCGTCAAGGATATCATTCTCTACTTGTCCTTGGTAAGGATGTACCCTTGAAATATGTGTTTAGACACATTTTCCTTTCCATTATTCGGTTTAAACTCGATAATCACTTTTCCTTTCCATTGGTTTGTTCGACCTCTCTTGTGATCTATATAATCTAAGCAAGAATGATTCATCGCTATGTAAACACCTCGGCGCAATCCCACAAGAAAACCTTGTTACTATTGTTGATGACATTTCAAATACACCGATGAACGGAACCTTGTTTATTGGCCCGCCTCGCTCAACGAAAGCAGAAAATGGTTCTCCTCGTCCCTCGCCCTTGGTACCAACGTTGTTACTAACATAACCGACAGGCTATTCTCGACTGTCTTGTTATCATGACCGTGCAATATGTCATTGCTTCTTCCTACTTTTAACCCACATGGTGGGCCCATAACCCATGTGTCCACCGGATCGAAACTCGACTCTTCTTTACAACCCAATTCTAATGTATCCTTTGCACTGGCTTCAGATGTGATTCACAAGCTAAATGCTATACCATTATTCATCCCGAATCAAACAACAGGTTATTCTCGTTGTTCAAACCCCCACTCCACTTCGCCTAGTCATTGAATGATTGCCTACCCGCTTGAAACTTTGGTACCATCGTATATTGCACTCAACGAATCCACTGAAATACAACTCGTGGGGGTACCTTATGTATTCCCATTGAGTTCACCGTCAGATGCCCAGCTTTGTGCAAATGCATTCTTCCGGAGTTTTTCCCCTTGGTCGCGTTCGTAGGACGATGGAGATCCCGAAGAAAGGATGACGACTTGATCATGGTGACTTGAAGCAGAGAAATGAAGACATCAATGAAAGGGATCAACCTCTTCGAAAGATCAACCAAAGATGAGTAGATCCGTTAGACTTCATAACCAGAACTTCCCCCCCTTACACCCCTCTTAAATCTCGGGACGAGATTTCTTGTAGTGGAGGAGAATTGTGACGCCTGGATAGTTACGCACAAAGAATCCTCCACTAATGATGCCACGCCACCTCGATTACTATGGTTAATCTCGCATTAGTTCGAAACCGATTTGATTTCAATTTAAAATCAGGCATGACAACAAAAGTTTTCAAAAATTAAAACTAAAATGTTTGGGTTGTATCAAATAAATCGTAAGTAATTATGGTGGAAAAACCAAACTTTGATAAAATGTTTAAAGGCTCTAAAACAATTAACACAGTAGTGAAAACAATTAAACAAATTTAGGCACTAGTGGTAATTTTTATAAAACTAAAGATCAATGAAACTACAAATAAAAATAAAAGGAAAGAAAATATAAAAACAAAAAAACAAAACTAACAAAGAACAAAAAAGGAAAAGGAGAGAAACCCCCCTGGGCTTCGGCCCAGCTGACCACAGGCCCAACTGGGCCACCACCAGGCCCCGGCCGGCCCACCCCACACCCCACTCCCTTAAACCCCCACTCCCCCTCGGTCCAACCCACCGCCACCGACACTCCCGAAAATATTCACCTCCCTCTCTCCCCGATTGATCGGGATCGAGAGGGGAGGCCACCGACGCCATCGCCCACCGCCAGAGCGCGCCGCCTCCGGACTTCCCCACTGCCTCGCCTCCTCGACGCCGCTGCCTCCGCCTCCTCCTCAACCCCCACTACCTAGACCCTACGCGCCTCCCAAAGGAGCACCTCTCCTCCTCCCCGCTCATAACGGTCCCGCGCTCGATGCCAGATTCGCCGGCTACAAGAACCATCTGCCTGCCACTGCCTCGCTCAAGACAAAGCGTGTTTCGCTGTGGCTCAGACGCTTCGTCGCCGACCCGCGCTGCACCGCCATGGCCTAGCGCGCGGCCTTCCTCCCTACGACAAGACGCGCTTCAAGACCGCCTCGCGGTCGGCCACCGTGTTCGCCTCCGTGCTCGCTGCGACAGACGCGCCTCCGATCCCCGTCCGCCCGCCACCCTCACCGCTTGCCTGCTCTCGGCGGCCGCGTCCCTGCCAGCGCGCTGGCACAGCGTGCCAGGCAGCCGCCCTCGCCAGGCTGCCCGGCGAGCCCCGCCAGGCTACGGCCCCATCTCAGCGTCTGGGGGGCGCCCGCCCGCGCCTTGTCGGGTTCGTCCGGCCAAGACTCGAAGGTGTGTTCGCTCGGGCGCGCTTCGCCGCTAGCGCCCGATCCACTAGGCCCCCAGGGTCAATGACAGAGGGCCCGCCCCTTAACGCTTAAAAAAAGAGATAAAAGGATATAAAAAATACCTAATTAAAAATAATGATCAATTAATTAATTACTTAATTAATTAATTTAAATTAAGCACAATTAGTTAACCTAATCACCTATTTAATTAACTAAACCAATTTAGTTAACCTAAGCCTATGACATATAGGACCCACGCTGCTTGGACCAAGTCAATCGACTGTTGATCACTGATGTCATGTCGATGTCATGATGATGTCAAGATACACTATTCGGATAATGTTAGAATTAAATAATTAAATAAATTCTAAAATGATTTAAAACTTTAGAAAATCATATAAAATAAACCGTAGCTCGATGGAAATACTTTCTACATGAAAGTTGCTCGTAATCGACGAGACGAATCCGGACACGCAGCCCGCTTGTCCGCCACACATCCCTAGCATAGCTTAACACGCAACTTTCCTCCGGATCACCTATTCAAAACGCTAAACACCGGGATACTTTCCTGATGTTTCCTTCACCGGTATCACCTACTACCGCGTTAGGACACAATCAACACCGTGATATTGTCTTGTTACGCTTTGTGATGCTTTGATTGCTCGTTATTTATTGTGTTCCTCTCCGTTATTTCTTTCCGATAGACCCCGAGACCGACGCCGCTGCTGCCTGGCTCGACTACGGAGTTGACGACCCCTCTCTTGCCGGAGCAACCAGCAAGCCCCCTTGATCACCAGATATCGCTTATTCTCCTCTATACCGCTTGCATTAGAGTAGTGTAGCATGTTACCGCCGATAATCCTATTCGATGCATAGCCCGACATTGTTGCTACATCTGCTGATACCTTACCCGCAATCCTAAATACATAGTATAGGATGCTAGTTTATCATCATTGGCCCTACATTCTTGTCACCGCCTTGCTATACTATTGGGCCGTGATCACCGGGAGGTGATCACGGTATATACTATACATACATACATACTATGATGGTGACTAAAGTCGGGTCTGCTCAAGAGTACCCATGAAAGTGATTCACTTGATTGGGGCTGAAAGGACCTTTGTCCCGACGGCCCTCTCGTGGTGGATCTTTGTGGCGGAGCGACAGGGCAGGTTGAGACCGCCTAGGCGAGAGGTGGGCCCGGCCCTGGTCGGCGTCCGCGGTTGCTTCATAATAACACGCTTAACGAGATCTTGGTATTTGATCCGAGTCCGCCATTTGGTCTATACGCACTAACCATCTACGGGAGTAGTTATGGGTATCCCGACGCCGTGGTATCACCAAGCCTTCTTGACGTCACGATCGAAAGCGGGCGCGCCGGATTGGAACGTAAGCTCGCACTTGTATTAGGGGCTAGTTTCGCTTCCGGCCACAGACGAACGCAGTGTGTGCTCAGGCGATGGGCCTGCACTTCGCGCTTAGGTTTAGACCGGCGGTGACCTCTCTGTTGTGCCTAGGTGGGGCTGCGACGTGTTGATCTTCCGAGGCGGGCATGACCCAGAAAGTGTGTCCGCCAAATGGGATCAAGCGTGTTGGGTTATGTGGTGCACCCCGCAGGAAGTTTAATCTATTCAATAGCCGTGTCCTCGGTAAAAGGACGACCGGAGTTGTACCTCGACCTTATGACAACTAGAACCGGATACTTAATAAAACACACCCTTCCAAGTGCGAGATACAACCCGGTGATCGCTCTCTAACAGGCGCCGAGGAGAGGATCGCCGGTAGGATTATGCTATGCGATGCTATTGGAGATGCTACTTGAGATGCCACTTGGAGATGTTACTTGGAGGACTTCAATCTACTCTCTTCTACATGTCAGAAGACGGAGGCTGCTGAAGCGTAGTCTTCATGTGATTAGCTATCCCCTCTTATTCGGCATTCTACATTCAGTCCACCGATATGGCCCTTTACATATATACCCATGCATATGTAGTGTAGCTCCTTGCTTGCGTAGTACTTTTGATGAGTACTCACGGTTGCTTTCTCCCCTTTTCCCCTTTTCCTTTCTTTTCGGTTGTCGCAACCAGATGTTGGAGCCCAGAGCGACGCCACCGTCGACGCATTTACTACTACACTGGAGGTGCCTACTACTACGTGCAGGCTGCTAACGCATTTACCAGAGTAGTTTAGGAGGATCCAGGCGGGAGGCCTGCGCTTCTTCGATCTCAGATCCCAGCTTTGTTCTAGCCATCTTATGGCAACTTGTTTAACTTATGTCCGTATTTTAGATATTGTTGCTTCCGCTGACTCGTCTATGATCGAGCAATTGTATTCGAGCCCTCGAGGCCCCTGGCTTGTATTATGATGCTTGTATGACTTATTTATGTTTTAGAGTTGTGTTGTGATACCTTCCCGTGAGTCCCTGATCTTGATCGTACACGTTTGCGTGCATGATTAGTGTACGATTAAATCGGGGGCGTCACAGAGAGCCCCTGCAGTCCATCCCTTCCTGCTACTCTCTTTCTTCTTCTTCCTCTCCCTTGCTCCACCTCACGCCAATGGCGCCGATCCGCCGGTTTTCCGCAGAAGAGAAGGGAAAGGCCCCCCGAGAGGGTCCTGACCCGCTCCCGCCGAAGAAGCAACCTATCCCCGGCCGCCGCGACATGGTCGCTAAGGCGGGTCGCCGCGTCTCGTACGAGCCGCCACTGGGTTTCGCTGCCTTGTATGCCCGAATCGAGGGCCCTGGAGAAGAAGCCATCGAGCGACATCGCCGGCGCCGCAGGCGATGCTGGTGAGTCATGGCAGTACGCGTCGTCACCCCTGGCGCCCATGCTGAGAGCTCTTCTCATGAGCTCGTGCTTCACGCCGCCATGTCTCCTCGATCTTGGGTTCGCCTTCCTCCCTCCTTTGCCTTCGATATGCCATCGAGTGGGTCTCTGGAGCTCTGGCTGCAGCACGCTGACTGCAGCACCCTTGCGACCGGAGCGGAGGTTGCGGTCGTCGCTCCGGGCAAGGTCTTCATGACCCGGGGATGGGGCGAGATCGCCCGGGTCTGCCAGACAAGTGGTGCCCTCGTAATTCATCTTGAATACGACGACGCCTCCTTGATGTTATTCAAGGTCTTCGACGCGGAAGGCCGCCAGCTGGAGTGCTGCCCCGAGAAAGGCGGCCGGGGTACCGGCATGGCAAGGGCCAGGCCGGCCAACCGCCTCCCCAGCAGCTCCTCAGCCAGCAGCGGAGGAGCCAGAGGATCCAGCGACTCCGCCGAGCTTCATGCGACTCCGGAGATGAGCGACGACAGCTACGAGGCCTCGAGCTCGCGTTGCGCTCGGAGCAGGGCATCCGTGTCAGGCCGTCGGCGCAACTGATCTGGATGGGGTTGGCGCCGGCGCCTAATGGCCCACTGTTGATGATGGCATCTCCTGCGGAGGCGCGCGTAGTTAACGCTCCTTAGGATTAGCACCTTTTGTTCCCTGCAAGGAATCGAAATGATACCCCATGGGGGTATGTAAGGCGCCTGCCATGTCTTTTGTGAATTGTACATCCTTATCATGAATCGATGCGAGATGCGTGTTCTGCCCCGGCTCAGTTCCCCCTTTCTTTCCTCACGAGGGCTTGGTGCTCTACGCTGATAGGTCTCGGTCCCCAGGCAGGCTTCAGCCGTCGCTGGTATGCCAGGTCACGATGCCGTGGTCAAGGCGAGGAGGTGAGAGGCCCAAGGTCCAGTAAGAGCCCCTGAGTCGCGATGCTCAGGTGGTCCCCTTTAGCGCTCAAGCAGCCTCCACTGGGCGAGAAAGGCATGCAACATTGCCGTGATAGAGCTGCAATAGGCGAGGGTTTGGCGTTGAGTCGATTTAGCTTTCGTGTGACTTGTCTCATAGGTTTGGAGTAGTCCTTCGGCGAGGTGCCGGGCCTGCGTGCCGGCAGCTGGGGTGTTGCTGGGTCAGGCCATCATGAGCTTCTCCCCTCTTCCCCGCACTTTCCTTCATGCTCTACGTCCTCAGGTCCCGGCCCTTGAGCGAGCTTAGCCGCCACTGGTATGACAGGTCGCGATGCCGTGGGTCAAGGCCAGGGGGTGAGGGCTGGAGAGCTAGTAAGAGCCCGTGAGTCATGATGCTCAGCGCCTTTTAACGCAAGAAGCGATCGTAAGGGGAGTGGAGAGAGAGCTCGCGACGCCCCCCGTGGTACTCCTGAAGCGGATCCTGCACGCCAATCATGAGGGAAAACAAGGTCTGCCATTACGGTTGCCAACCAGCCATTGGTTGCTCCGAGGGAGTGATTGGGGCACTGAGGGCCTGGCGAGGTGGCGCTATGCAGGGCTACCGCGGCCAGAGCTCTGCCGCTCAGATTTTTCGGTGTTGTAGGGACGGACCCATGCGCAAGCGCCGTGCCAGAGCGAGCGGCTCCAAAGGTAGGTGTCAATCGAGTGAGCGATTATCTCAAGCAGGTTAATCATGAAGAAGCAAATCAACTTAGATAGATGCGGAGAAAGCAAACGCCACTAGGTCAGGCCCAAGCAGCTTGGGGATGATGCAGCCCGAGGGGCGCCCCCAACAAGGTAAGCAGAAGACATAAGCAAAACGGATACATGCCACAGGGACAGACCCACGCGACCTGGGAATGATGCAGCCCTGAAGGCGCTCCTAGCTAAAATGAATATTGAAAAGAAGTCACCTGGTACTGTTGCAGAGCGAGTGTCGGAGCAGTTGGCGGTGCTGGGCGAACAAGCCGATCCTCACGAGCCCTCGGGACTCCGAGCCTCGGGAGGCTCAGGAGGTCCGGGTGGACCGACGAGGTCCATCTCTATCTCCCCCATGAGCGCGCGATGCTGAGCTTCCAGAATGCTCCTCATCAAGTGCTGGTGGGCTGCAGCCGCGTTCAGCAAGCCGAAGGGCATGCGAACGAAGTTGTGCGGTGGGCCCGTGCAACGCCCCACGCGCGAAAGCCAGAAGCACTCCTGAGAAGTGACTCGATTGAGCCCTGGGTAGTCGATGCAGACGCGCAGCCCACCATCCTCGCCTGGATGGGGAGCTACGCCGGGCAGATGGCGGTTGCCGCGCATGACTCTCGATTCCTCCAACTCCTGAGCGGCCTTGGTGATGAACTCCTAAGGGTTGGGTCCTTCCTTCCTTACGCCTCCCCAAGGGAAGCGTGGCGTGAAGCACGCCTCCAAGTTGTGCCCAAGCGCCTCCCTCGTGACCTTGGCAAAGTTGGTGGCTCCCCTGGAGAGAGCCCCCGAGCCCTGCCCGAGGAGGGCGCCGGGCAAGCATTCCTATGCGATGGAGGGTGGCGCCCCTTGGATGGGCGCATGTCTAGATGTGGCACCTCCGGAGGTGCCTGCCTCCTGAGGCTTTGAACCAGGTGATGTCTTCTTCTTCTTGGGAGCTGTTCCAGGGAGGTTTCCACTCTTGCTGTCCGGGTCCTCGATTGACGCGGCCTGGAAGGCGCGCTCGAGGGAGCACACCGCATCCTTCTCTTCACAGGGGACCGTGATGACCCCACCGCTTCTTGGCATCTTGAGGACGTTGTAGCCATGATGAGTCACTGCCATGAACTTGGCCAAGGCTGGGTACCCGAGGATGGCATTGTATGGCAGGGGAAAGTGGGCGACGTCGAAGTCAAAGAGCTCGGTGCGGTAGTTGTTGTGCTGTCCAAAGGTGACAAGAAGGCGGACTTGTCCTATCGGGACAGTGGAACCATCAGTGACTCCTGAGAAAGTCTTGGTTGGCTGAAGCTGATCATATGGCACTTGGAGATTGTTGAACGTCTCGACGGACAGAACGTTGAGTCTTGCTCCGCCATTGATGAGGGTCCTGGTGACTTGCACATTGCTGATGACTGGGGAACAAAGCATTGGGAGGATACCGGCCGTTGCCACGCACTTGAGCTAATCCGCTGAGCTCAACGTGATGGCGCACGCAGACCACCTGAGAGGGCGCGTGGCCTCAAGCTTGGGGAGGACTGCATTCACCTCGCGAGCAAATTGCTTGACGATGCGTTGTGAGGCTGGGGCCTGAGCACCACCCAGGATGCAAGCGATTGCATGTGGCTCCTGGAAGCCCCCGGCCCCCTCGTCCTGATGATGGTCTTCATTCCTTCTTGGTGGTGGTGGCAGAGGAGGAAGGCCTTCGTTGCCCTGCGGGCGATCGTCGCGAGGCTAATCTCTCCAAGCTCCCTTGTGAGGCTGGTCCAGCCAGCGGTCCTCGCGAGGCCGATCACTCCACCCTTGGCGCGGGCCACGGTCATCCCATCGTCCTCCACCTCTTGCTCCGCCTCGGCCGTAGCCCGATCGCAGGCTGGGCGCCTGGCCCCGACGCGCCTCTCTCAGACGACCGAGCTCTTGGCATTCGTTGGTGTTGTGGGTGTGGAGATCGTGCTACACACAAGAGCGACGCCTTGACGACTCCGCTGGTCCTCGCCGTGCTTGGTGTCTGCTCATCTGAAAGCACAGCTGCTCCCTTGCGCTTCACATCTTTGGCCTTGGCTTTCTTCTCTTCTGGGTCTGCTGCTGGGAGCTCGAGAAGGGAGAGGCGTCCCTCCTCAGCCCTTGCACACTTGGTCGCCAGGTTGAACAGCTCCAGTGACGTGCACAAATCTTCATGGATTGCCAGCTCCTCCTTCATCTTGACGTCGCGAACACCATCAGAGAACGCAGAGAAAATGGCCTCCTCAGTCACCCTGGGAATCTTGAGGCGAGTATTGTTGAAGCGCTGGATATACTTCTGCAATCCAGGCTGCTGCTTGATGCAGCGCAGGTCACCCATGGCCAGTGGACGGTCGTGAGTGCCCTGGAAGTTGGCGATGAAGCGGGTGCGCATCTCGTCCCAGGAGGAGATCGTGCTGTGGCTGTGTTCAGAGCCAAAGTGCGGGCACCATCCTTGAGTGCCATGGGAAACCAGTTCGCCATGACCTTTTCGTCCCCGTTGGCGGCTTCGATGCCCAACTCGTAGAGCTGTAGGAACTCCGCGGGGTCTGCAGTATCGTCGTTGCGAGGAGGCAGGTCAGGCTTGAACTTGCATGGCCAGGCAACACTGCGTAGCTCGGGGGTGAAGGCGCGGCCTGCGGTGTCCACCGGAGCCTTCTGCTGATGCTGGGCTTGCTCCTGGATATTCCCACGTGCCGCCGCTTGGAGCAGCGCGGGGTCTTGACGTGGTGGCATAGGGATGCGGTCATGGCGCACCGGTGCCGGGAGCACGCAGTGTCACCTTCTTGGGGATGAGGGATTTCTTGGCATCTCCCTTCTTGTCGCGCAGCCGCCGTACGCGGTGGATCTCGTCCTGGGGCCGCGCGCCTTGGAGCCAGGGCGCCTTCTTGGGGAGGAGGTGGCGGAGGCACCTCCTGATCTGCGCCTCCTGCGCAGGATGGAGGGCGAGGCAGCGAGAGGGATGGCATAGGGAGCCCCCTGCGGCACTGACGAGCTCGGTGATGTGGGCGAGCCAGTCCTCGTAGAGGTCATCGACGGGACGGTAGTGCAGGAGCTCACATGCCAGGAGCAACGTGGCGTGCGCGCCAGTAGGGGCGCGACGGGCGTGGGACGACGAATCGGCTGGAGTCAGCGACGGGGTGGCGGTGCGGCCTTCCCGCCGCACTGAAGGATGCAGAGATGAGGCCTGCTGCTCGTTCCCCACCGGGCCGGTGGCGGCGTTGGTGGCAGGAGACGAGGAACGACGGGGGCACCCGTCGACGGGCGCCGTCTGGGCGACGCGGGCGGCGAGAGCAGCCGGACGCTCGGTGCGAGCTTGGCGAGCATTAGCCATGCACACGACGGAAGATCGAATGCGAACAACGGAAGAAAGATTCCGGCGCACCCCAACCTGGTGCGCCAAATGTCGGATGTTGGGTTCCGGTAGACCCTTAAGGTTCGAATACTGGGGTGCGCACGAAGATCTCTCCCCTACCGTTCTACATCCGATCGCCTCATGAGATCTGAGCTAAAAACGATGAACAATACAAGGGACACGAGATTTATACTGGTTCGGGCCACCGTTGTGGCGTAATACCCTACTCCAGTGTGTGGTGTGGTGGATTGCCTTAGGGGCTGATGATGAACAGTATAGGGGAAGAACAGCCTCGCGAGAGGTGTTCTTGAGCTGATGCGATGAACTGCTTGGGTGAGTTCGATCGCCTCTCTCTCTCTCTCTAGTCTTCCCAAAATCTGGATCCGATGCCTCTCTACTGTGGTGGCTAGTCCTATTTATAGAGGCCCTGGGCCTCTCCCCAAATATTGAGCGGGAAGGGCGCCAACAACGGCCATTTCGAAGGGGAACACCCAGTACAAGTTATCCTGACTAAAGTTGTTCTTCGGCTGCCAAAAGCACTGGCGATGACGCCGTCTTGGGCTCCATGGTGACCTCCATCCCGCCGCTCCACTAGTCTTGGTCTCGTTGCACTGAAATGGCAACCTTTGCCTCATGCCTCGGTACTCCATGTCTGTGCTTGCCCCCTTTGCACCAAAGAGGAAACAAGGACACTGCGCTGGCCGGCGCCCGCCTGGCGCCCGCCAGGTCTCGATCGTCATGGCTTGCATCACGAGCACCTCGCGAGGTACCCTGCCTTGATCTCTCCGCCTCCTCGCGAGCTTGCCTGGCAAGGCCGTCCCTGAAGAAGCCTTGCGTCATCTACCCCGCGAGGCTTGGCCCCTCGTGAGGGTCTTGAGTCTTGTGCTGATGAAGATGGGCCGTACTGGGCCACCACTTGAGCCACGCCGTAGGCCGCAGGTAGGCAAGTCTCGGTACCCCCGTTCCCTGAACGCCGCCAGGTTGGCATAAAACTTAACAGTCTAGCAGATAAATGCACCACGTGAAGTTCAGAAGCTCATTTGACATGACTGTTATGTTTTCATGTTGTATTGTCCGATGGAGCACCATAACCCTCACCTTTATTTCCCCTAGGCTCATGAACAACATAGCAAATGTCTGATAGTCTAACTTCAAAACCATGCATATCTTGACGACATCGAATAATGTCTCTCCTTGTTTCACAAAGGGTCTCTGTTAGGGAATGGACTTGTGTCTGGAGCGCAGATATAACATTGCTTTGAGCTTGCATATCTTGATCATGAGGCAGTTTGGACGATATTGCCTTAACAACCAACCCAGTATTACCCAGGAACGTGCTTTTGGCATTGTTAGTGGACATGTACTGATCCACTGCAGCAACAGCTGACATTGCGGTTATAGTTGCCTCGGCACCTTTAGAAGGTGGCGGTTCCACCATTTTGTCCATAGCTCGCTGAAAAGTTGAGGTTTTACATTAGTAGTACCAGAACAGAAGATATTAAGGAGGCAGCAAAACTAAACAAAATAGCTTTGGTCTATATACAGAACTTATTCTGGTAACCCATGTAAAATATTAGTTGTATTTCATTGCAAAGTACATAATAAAACCAGGTTCCAAACATATGACCATGTACCATCGCTAATGTATTTCCTATTTCTTCACATTGTATTGAGGGCTAAGGATAAAGAGACGAAGTTTATAATACGGTAAGCATAGTATGACATCATTCATATCACAAAACAACTGAGAATAGACAAACATGCAATTGTAATGTTGTGTGGGCAAGTCCAGCATGGAATTAGATTACGGGTCAAGATCAAAGGAACATCACTCCTCTCTTTTAAACCTTGTAAGGTGCAATGATACGCTAAGACAATTGTGTATAAAATTGAAAAGAGTAATAGACATTGGCTGCAAACCATGCAGTTCAAGGCACAAGTCAGAGTAAGTAGTAGTTAAAAGGCATGAGGATTAAGGACTTACAACAGGGGCTTTGACTGGTGTAGTCATGCCCTTCTTCTTGCTGGTGTGACAGTCCTTGAAGATTTCCATAGCATTTGGTTCAGGTACTTTTTGGTACTTGCGGGCTTTCCTATGCATTTCGAACAAATCAATATAGATCTGATAATATGGTACAGTGAAAAGAGTGAAACAACAGCTAATTACAAGAGCCTCGCAGTGTGCAATATAGCTACGAGACCCTGTTGTCTGTTGGAATTTCACTTTCGTACGGTTGGCCTTGTTCTTTGAATAGTTCACCTACAAGAAGATAGATTTGTGTGGCACATGCGTAAAATAGGACTTCAACATGTGATATGATCACATATATATAATATACATGATACTTTGGATCAGACCAGTGTTTAATAAGGCCCCTCCAGTCTTCATCCAATATATTTTCCACTGGAGATGTTTGGGAAAGTTCACTGTTAGCCTTGCCTTCAAAGTGAGTTTTCCTCAAGTTATACCGATACTGTCGCAGAGCAGACTTGAAAACATGGGTGCAAGCTTGTCTGGTTGCATCATCTTGGCTATCCAACTTGAACCTCATCTGTTGAAAATTATGGGAGTCTCATTATCAGCAACCTAGAAAGTATGGGACAGAGCAAGACGCTATTACTAGTTTCCATACATAACCATACTTACAGATAAATGTTCAAGGAAGGTGTTGAACTGGGTTTCATCTTTGTCATTCTTGTACTGAATCCATGTTGGGAGGATACGTACATGACACCTAATGGCAACCGCTGCCTCTGATACTAACTTGGCTGACTCTGTAGCATCACATGGCCTTTTTAAACCTGCCTCAAAACGGATCTCCACTCTTCCTCCTCTAGATTTAGTTAACCTATCGAGCATTATCCCTGATGTTTGTATCCTCTTGCGCCTAGGTGCTAGTCCAACAACGAACATAGGAAGTGTTAGTGTACATCAAACTGTGAGACTACATATAAAGAAGCATGCAACTGTAACCTGACTCTAGCAACTACCTTCTTGCTATTGAAGCTCACAAGGTTCATCTAATATTGCCAACTCGTCTTGTGTCAAGAGTTCTTGGGAAGTAGTGTCAGGTGGCAGGGGAGCTTGGGAACGTGCTGCTAGCTCAGTTGACGCGCGAGTAAGTCGTGCAGCTGGTAGTACTGTGGTAGATGTTGCAAGAACTAGGGCTGTCTCTGCTTGTTTGGTGGCAGCTATTTGTTTCTGTTTGGCTTTTTTTGCAGCTCATATAGCATGGGATGCCGTGTTTGTAGAATTTTCCGCTGGACTTTGACCTTCTATTGCACCATTAGTACCAGCAGAATCTGCAGGATTCATCCGCTTCTCATTCCCTGCCATTCTGTGTTGAAAGCACAAGTGCTCCCTAGGTGGTTTTAGTAATTAATGTCAACATATCTCTTGTTGGACTAACACTTTTATCTAGTATGTTTCAGATAAGTTCAACAATGGAGTGGCATGGACTAAAGGATGTGGGAACTCCTTTAAGATGCTAAGGACAAAGGATTGGCTCAAGCTTCAAGCTCAAGACTCTTCATTTTACATTTTAGTGATCAAATATCACATTGAGTCTATAGGAAAAGCCAATACTATCAAGAAGGGATTAGGAGTTGCTTAATGAGTTTCTTGCTCCACAGTGCTTAGTGATGTGCTCCAAAACCCTCAACTACTTTCCCACTTCCACACATATGACCTAAACCTAAAGTCAAACTCGGCCACACCGATTCTTTCTATCCGGCGCCACCGAGTTCAAATGTCATAGCCCCTGCCACAAACCCTAGACAAATCGGTCTCACCGATAGGGTTCTCGGTCTCACCGAGATGAGATTGTAATCTCTCTGTGTATGTCCATTACCAAAATCGGTCTCACCGAGTTTGAGCAATCGGTACTACCGAGATTACAATGCAAACTCTCTCGTTAACTTATTACCAAAATCGGTCCCACCGAAGTTTGAGTAATCGGTCCCACCGAAGTTTTCTCGACCAACTCTCTGGTTAGCTAATTACCAAAATCGGTCTCACCGAAGTTTGTATAATCGGTCTCACCGAGATTATGTTATGCCCTAACCCTAACCATATCGGTCCTACCGAGTTGCATGTCGGTCCCAATCGAAAATCCTAACGGTCACTAGATTTGCTAAATCGGTCCGACCGAGTTTCTTGATTCGTCCCACCGAGTTTGGTAAATTGTGTGTAATCATAGATTTTATGTGGAGGCTATATATACCCCTCCACCTCCTCTTCATTCATGGAGAGAGCCATCGAATCTAACCTACACTTCCAAAGATACATTTTCTCGAGAGAGAGCTACCTACTCATGTGTTGAGGCCAAGATATTCCATTCCTACCATATGAATCTTGATCTCCAGCCTTCCCCAAGTTGCTTTCCACTCAAATATTCTTTCCACATGGTCCAAATCCTATGAGAGAGAGTTTAGTGTTGGGGAGACTATCATTTGAAGCACAAGAGCAAGGAGTTCATCATCAACGCACCATTTGTTACTTCTTGGAGAGTGGTGTCTCCTAGATTGGCTAGGTGTCACTTGGGAGCCTCCGACAAGATTGTGGAGTTGAACCAAGGAGTTTGTAAGGGCAAGGAGATCGCCTACTGTGAAGATCTATCACATGAGGCAAGTCCATCGTGGGCGATGGCCATGGTGGGATAGACAAGGTTGCTTCTTCGTGGACCCTTCGTGGGTGGAGCCCTCTGTGGACTCGTGCAACCATTACCCTTCGTGGGTTGAAGTATCCATCAACATGGATGTACGATAGCACCACCTATCGGAACCATGACAAAAACATCCGTGTCTCCAATTGCGTTTGAATCCTCCAAACCCCTTCCCTTTACATTCTTGCAAGTTGCATGCTTTACTTTCCGCTGCTCATATACTCTTTGCATGCTTGCTTGTTATGTATTGTGAATGTTAAACTTGTGCCTAAACTCCACTTAAACTTAAAGAAGTTAAAAACTGCTACTTTGATACTTAGTGTCTAATCACCCCCCTCTAGACACCTCTTCTCAAGGTCCTACATGTGTTTCTTCCTCTTTCTCTGTGCCATGTTAAGTCAAGCCGACAAGAAAAACGAATAATAATTTAGTTCTTTAGAACAAATTGATGCGTGATGCAGACGAACTGAACTTTGATGTTAGACAACCACATGATAGGAGGATGTAATATGTATGAAAAACAGGATGGAAGAGATAACCCGAACTATGATGTTTAAACTAAGAAGAAGACATTTCACCAAATTAGAAGCAATGCAATGGAAGGTAGACACCATATGAAAGATGCTACAAATATCGCTCTGCCAAGTTAACAGTGTCTCATCATAAATGGTGTTTAAACAAATGTGAAGCAGTACAAGAAATAAATCATATGCAAGATGCAAACAACATCACACTACCATGTTAGAGGTCTCTCGTCATTAGTGCCCTTGCATATTCACAGCATTGCATATTCACAGCTTATGATGTGTAAACTAAGGAGAAGGCATTTCAACAAATTAGAAGCAATGAAAGCTAGACACCATATAAAAGATGCAACAAATATCACTCTACAAAGTTAAAACTGTCTCGTCATAAGTGCCATTTCAACAAATTAGTAGTACAAGCTAGAAAAGAATGCGAGATGTAACCTATATCACACTCCGAAGTCAAACGTGTGTTATGATAAGTGATTGTTGCAGGTTACACAACAGTAGTAATTTGATGTAAGAACATGGTGTGATAGACATGTATTGTATGTTCTAGAAACAGGAACACGTGTCTTATTCAAGTATAATGTGTAAAGTAAGCAGATGGAATTCAACAAAATTAGAAGCAATACAAGCTAGACATCACACATAACATGCAACCACATATATGATTGCCAAGTTAGAGGGAGCACCGTGATGGTGCACTAGGGGAGACGTGCTCATCATAAATACAGCTTTGTTGAGTGTATATGCATGTGTTGTCTTGGAAATCATCTTGGGGTGTGGAGGAGTAGAAATCAGAGAGGCCCTCCGCTCGAAGGAGCACCTTTATCCGCTGCCTTGCTAACTTCCTTCTGCTTTATTGATATTGAATTGTCAAGTAAAACCGACAAGAAAAAAGCAATAATATTCTCTCTTCAGAACTCATTCATGCATGATACTAACAATCACTACTTTGATGTAAGGCAAACACATGATACCAGGATGGAATATGTACGAAAAACAGGATGGCGTGGCATGTTCACAACTGTTTGTGTATACTAACCAGAAACCATTCCAACAAATAAGAAGCAATGCAAGCTAGACACCACAT
Source organism: Aegilops speltoides (assembly GCA_021437245.1). Lineage (NCBI taxonomy): Eukaryota > Viridiplantae > Streptophyta > Magnoliopsida > Poales > Poaceae > Aegilops > Aegilops speltoides. The sequence goes on from CM038143.1 coordinate 314,425,384, forward strand.
GAAAGATGCAACCAATATGACTCTGCCAAGTTAAAAGCTTCCCATCATAAATGGACTTTCAACAAATTAGAAGCAGCGCATGCTATAAATCATATGAAAGATGCAACTAATATTGCACTGCATATACTAAAGGTGTCTTGTCATATTGATTGATGCGGGATACAAAAAAAACAATAGTTTTATGTAAGGACATGCTTAATAGACAAATGTACTATGTACTAAATACAGGAAGGCATGTCACATTAACAGGTATAATGTATAAGCTAAGAAGACTAGCACATGCAGTTTAACCAGATTGGAAGAATTACAATCTAGACACCATATGCAACATGCAACCACATATCATGCGGCCAAGTTAGAGCAAGCACCTGCGATGCTAGTGTAGGGGAAATGCTGTAATCAACTACAGAGCTACGTTCACTTTCTTCATCTAGCATTTCTGTTTCTCGAGAATCATGTCGGGAGGCTGACGCTGCATTCTTTAAATGAGGAGTAGTCCCCTTGCCTACCTGCCTCATCATAAGTGATTGATGAGGGATACACAAGAACATTAGTTTGATGTAAGAACATGGTTAATACACAGATGTACTAGTATGTACCAAAAACAAAAAGGCATGTCATATTCAAAGGTATAATGTGTAAGCTAAGCAGATGCAATTTAACCAAATTGGAAGCAATACAAGCTAGACATCCGGCTAGAGTGGTGAACATGATCATCTAGGACCTGAGATCCTGGTGGGAGGCGGGCTGCTTCGCCACCATCGTAGCTTTTTAGTTGGCTTCCAGGTGATGCCTATCTTTGCTGGGCTTGTCACTGGCTTGGCCAGTGCCCTGACTAGCTATTTGTCTTCTGGTGCTCACGGGATGGTGGTTCATGTAAAAAAATATCTTTCCTTATCAAAGACCGACTTTGGCCTTTCTAATACAAGCTAGACACCATATGGAACATGCAGCCACATATGACACCGCGAAGTTAAAGCAAGCACCTGGGATGGTAGTTCATTGCGAGCGAGGTCATCAACTCCAGAGCTACGTTTACCGTCTCCATCTGCTGACACTGCACCCTTTATAGCGTTGTAACGTGTCGTGCCTACCCGCGAAGAAAGCTGGCGCGACTTCTCTCTTTTCTTTGCTGCTTCTCTTTTGGCAGACTCTGAAATACCCTTGCATAAAAACACAATAGTGAGAGTATGGGTGAAGTGTGTGCAGAACTAGTGCATTGTAAAAGTAGCAGATAGCAGGTGGCTGAAAAATAAATGACAGGAGACATATGATAGCTCTACAATATTGCATGGCAAACAAAATTAGATTCTACTCCGTATGATTTTGTAATATATGATTTGGTACTCCTCCAACACACCACCACATGTAGTCATATCTAAGATAACAGTCGACGAAAAATAAATAGATCAGTCGATTTTTTTAATGAACCGTCCGATCTATAAGGAACGGGCAGATGGCCTTCGTCTACCTCCCGCCAGTCACTGTTGACGATCTTTCTCAAACCGCCAACACCACCGCCTGCACCCTGCCTCCGCCCCGCCTCCCGTCGACCTCACAGCACCGCCGTGCTTGGCAGCGCCCCCAGGCCATCCCTTTAATCCCAGCCGACCTCCAGATCGGGCACTAGTAGCTCTAGGCCGCACATGCCCCTAAGATAAACACCAAGGCGCTACTTCCCCGGTGTAATAGGCGTACTAGCGCCTGTTACGCCGGGGAATGCTTCCATTAATTGGGAATCAACTGGCAAGAAATTGAAATTCGGGGGGGCGACAGACCTCTAGCTAAGGTGAAATAGTATATGAGGAGAAACCTTGTGCATCGCGAGTTACTAGGAACATCTAGTATCAAGAAGAAGCGTTCAACTAGTGTCTTCTATGGGATGAATACCGTGCAAGCAGAGACGTAAGATTTGCAAGAATAAGGGAGGAGGAGTACCATTTTCGGTTGCCGGTGTGGTCACCTCCAGATGTTGCACCGATCTTCTTCTTTTTACCGGGGAAACTGATGTTTTGGAGGGTGCAGGCTTGGACGAACCCATGGCCAAAGTGTTGACTGTGTTGCCGTGGCCGTATGTCGGCGGAGGGGAAGCAGATCCGAGGCGGCGAAGGACGGCGTAGCAGGAACAACTCCGGTGCGGTGGAGGGTGGCGAAGTTGGAGCGACAGCGGTGAGGCGCAGGACGGCGTGGTTGAACTGGCTCGGGTACGGACGGCTTGGCCTCGGCTTCAACTACTAGCCATGGAGGGCGTTGCGGTTGTGGTTATGTGGATTACGCACGCCGGGTATCGGCTCCGAGTGATGGATGAGGGCGGCGGTTGATGGGTGGGATGGGGTGGCGGACGGAGGACGCCGGGTTTCATGCTGGTGGAGAGGTAGTTTTGGCGCCCACGGAGTACCTAATGGGGAATTGGACGGTGGGGGACCATGTTTCGTCTGGGGCGCTTGTTTTTCGCTTTTTGAATGTAAGATGGGACGCGCTTGTTTAAAATTTTGGGAAAGTACAAACTTTGCCCCCTCTTAAATTTCGGACCCATCATGGGTCGGGGTAGGATGGTAATCCTGTGTCCCAAATAGTGGGCGGAGCGATTTGCCGCGCAGCATGTGTGCTTAGGCGGCCATTGTGTATGAATGTTTTTCGGAGGTGGTTGCGTGGCGTCTAGATGAAGCTACAAACCTACCCCGGTTTAGACCTTTGGACGTCGGGCCGGTAGGTTTCACGGGTCGGAGTTATTAGAAAAGTAGTTTCCTTGTACTACCAAACATTGGTCTCATGCAGTTTCGGGCTAGTAGAGGCTCTTTTGGCGCTTCGTTCGAAATTTTGAAACACAAGCATTCACGTTTAGAGTACTCTTGAACTATGAGGATTGACCTAAATAGACAACATCATATTTGACCAGGTATGTTTGAAAACCTCATTAAATTATCCGCTTCTTTTTGAAATTTTGACACTTGAAAATCCTATAACTACGATTATTTTGGAATGGAGGAGCTAAATTTTAATCTATTTTGTACCCGACTACATATGCTATTATGTACAAAATCAGAGCAAAGATTGGTGGCCCCATAATTTAGGTATGGTTTACAAATGCCATGATATCAAATTCAAATATTTGAATGGACTTCATGTTGAATTCAATTTTTTTAAACCACCTTAAGTTGAATTCAAATGTATGCTAGTTCATAGGTAGCTATTTATAATGTTCATTATGTAACTTTTGTATGTATAATGTGCTTTACACACACAACATGAACTATACTCACGTTTATATTCGATTGCTAAAGCGATGCATTGTCTGCAGTTCAAAATACTAACTATGTGGATCAATTGTGTAGAATAATAACATAGACATGCTCAAATTTGGTAGAATCTAGATGTCTGATGGATCAATGACCGCTCCTTACGCGAATTGCAAATATCATGATCCCATCCTAATATTTGGATACCATTCATATCTTTAATCAATGTGTACAGCAGTCTTTTACGTGTAGTTTCACTCTCCATCGGTGGTCTCTCACACATGCTCACACACTCTCTGCCGAGGTGTCTTTCTCGCACACATGCTCTAGATATAGCCCTCCCTCCCTCTCGTAACCATTTACAACTGTTTTCACTAACCTTTATCACAAGCACTCTTCCTCTCGCAAACATACACACGCACAATCCCCATCGACCCTTTCTATATACATGGACCTGCCTACGTGTCTCATGTACGCACATTATCTTTAGGCCTGTCTCTCACGCATTGTCTCACACCTCTCTTCCTAATCGACGAGTATGATTCTAGCAGAGCATTCTGTAGGATGCCCCTTAAAGTTAGGTTGGATGAATAGTAATATCAGAGATAAAGGGGTTACCTTAGTCCGAAACTAGGGTTACAAATCCTAGCCGGCTTTGTCAATGGACACAGAGTCCTTCACAATTCTGCTATCTTTTTCTTGTACGACTAGTCATCCATGGGTCTTCCTATATGCGTCACGGGCCGACCAATGTGGCGCAGGACGGAACCGAACAAAGGGCCTCACCTCGACCCACCAGACCTCATGCGGTGACACACCCTCTGCCCCCACGTGCCATTATCTTCTCACACCCACACATACCAACACAAACACCACACACACACAAAATTTCTCCTGGTGCCTCTATTCCCTCCCCCCTTGCATATACACACTCAAGGGAATGGAATCTCTCACAGACGCCATATTCGCTCTCTCTCTAGACCACTCTCATTTCTCGTGCTATCTCTCCCACGCCCCCATCGGCCCCTCTATCCATGCCTCTCTCGAACACGTAATACACACACATACCTCTCTAGGCCCCGCCAAATGCATCAACTACACATTCACACATGTTACATCACGCACCCCATTGATCTAAAAAGCCTCTCTTCACGCTTATTTCGATACAACATTCCTTTTGAATAAAGTGTGGCCAAAAATTATTTTAGAGTTTCTACATATATACAACATTACAAAGTTATATGGAGGAGTACGAACGCCCATTTGCATTGTGGTGCCCACAATGATATTTATTCCAAGACCGTGAATTTGTATATTTTTATACTATATACAAAGTTAGTCATAATAAAGAGAAACGAAGAGCATCTCTCTCTCCATTGCATACCCCCCTGTAAGCCCCTTTCACGTATGCACACAAAACTATCTCCAGGTCCTCTAAAACTAAGCCCCAGAAAATTCACGCATGTTTCATCTTTCTCTCGCAATATATGCAATGATGATCATTGTATTTGAAGCGAAAGCACGATACGTACATTGGACTTCAGAATCCATTCATTACGGTCACCATTTACATTTCGTGGTTATTATACAGTCACGGGCTCACCGTACAACTCTGTACTTGCTCATGACATGACTAGTTGACCAGTTAAGCGCTCCATGTGGCACCTCTAGTGTTGCATCACATTATCTCACTACCATCGTGCCCACCTGTTGACTTGTATCTACTCTACATCTACACTCTTATAAAATACATAACATACACTCTTCTAAAAAATAGAGTTGGTGATGATGGTGTGCCTGCCATCCTGCAATATAGGCCGTCTGATTTATATCTGACGGATAGGAAAGAAACTATGGCAATTTTGCAAAAAGGTACCCACACACCTCTCCACATTTGCAAATAAGGCCTTCCCTCATTCATCCTTTTCTCTCACTAATAAACTAGTCATACAAATGCATCTTGATGTTACGTGCAACGCACGGGCATCTTGCTAGTAAGAATGAAAACAAACGACAAAAAAAATATTTGGACGGTGGTCCGAAGTCATGACCGCGGGCACAACGGACAAGGTGGCCTTGTATTTGTATGCTGAGCCGTCTGTTTTAACACACAGGAGCTGGTGTGGTGATTATACACACACGCACGCATGCACACGAACTGCGTCCACGCAACACTCACAGAAACAGATGCACACACACACACGCACGCAACAGTCACATGTACACACGTAGCCACGCACGCACGCAACACTCACACACACGCATGCATGCACACACCAGTACACCACACGACCAAACACACTCTCATGCTCAAGTGCTCAACCTACACGTGCATGCGCACACATCAGGCCCTGACAGACACATACACAACTAGGTGATTCCCGTGCACGGGTTGGAGTCTTGTCGCGCCTGCATAAATTTGTGTTTATCTGACCTTTTCCCTATGCGAACTAACAGGTGGGACCCACAAGGAACATGGTCAATTTAACTTGTCAACATGGCGCCATGCAGACTATTTGGCCGGTCAACAGAGTGCAATCCGATGCTGAACCATGAGCAAGTGACCGTATAATCACGACAAAACATATATAGTGACCGTAATCAGCTTATTTTGAAGTTTGGTGACCGTATTACGCTTTTCTCTCTGTAGGCCCTCCAAAACTACATCTCTACACATTCTCGCATGTTATATCTAACAACTATGCAATACAGCACTACTACTATACTCTAACACAATAAATCATATGTGTTTTTAGTTTTACTAGATATCATATTGTTTCATATAATTATATAGTTTGCATACATTAAAATTGCCTTTGAAATGTATGGCCAATATCATCTACCCCGCGGGAAAAATCACGCCCTTTCCTGTTTAATCGGGTTTGTATCGATGGATCGTGCGAAATAGGAAAACTATAGTACTATACAGTACAAGTGACAGTTCACTGGGCCGTCGTGTCGTGTACTCCTCCGTCGTAAGAGTGGAGCGCTCGCTTTCATAAATCTTCTAGTCCCTTTCACCGACATGTGGGACATCAAGCTACCAAGTCCACGTGCCATACCGGAATACAGTGCAGAGCAGCCGAGGGGAAGCACCACTGTCATGGCGCCGGCGTAGTAATGAGCAATGAGGCGTCAAATCAAAAAGCTGCACCTTTCCCGCAGTTAAGTTGGAGGGACGAAGTAATAATGCTAAAGAAAGAAGTTGAGGGACGAAGCAACCATCATTTCACTCGCTTTGAATCCGCTTCTCCTCATCTTCTTCAACTTAACCACGGTTGCTTCTGCCGTTGTTCTGCCTTATGTGGGACGCGGATCGGCTTGGTAAAGCACTGACACGTGGGACCGCATGTTAGCAAACCACCAGGATAACTTCCTCTGATAATAAGAAACCTCCCCCGCCATCCGCGCGGCAAAATCACCTCCTTTTTACTAATCTTGATTCTATAATTTTTTAGATCAATATAATTGAGATTTGTATAGATAGCACACAGGAGCAAAACCAAGTGGTACGGTTAAGGGCATCCACAATGTGTAGCCAAATGTGAAAATAGCTTTTGGCATCATGGGAACCATTATGGATGGTGTTGCCAATGCCAAAAAGATGGAAGCCCTGATTGATTGATTGAAGGAATAGAAAAATGCAACGTCTCTCCTCTTTCTCCCATGCTTGGACGCATGTAGTACAATATAGAGCATAGAGTCTACTCCCCTGTCCCTTCTATCACAAATCACCAAGCAGTGAGGCGTCAAATCACAAAAGCACGGACGAAGCAACCATCATTTCACTCTTCACTGACTCCGCTTCTCCATCGTCTTCTTCGAGAAACCATCTCCCCGCACTAAGCTGGACGGATGACGCTATTGTGTACTCCTAGTAGTACTCGTCCTTTGGTTCAACGGACTTCCTGGATGCAAATAAGGCGGTTGTCCCGGCTTGCAGGCTGCACTTGCGAACGACTTACCGTGGTCTCCCTCAATGGTGTTCTCCGTCGAACGCCCTTCGTGAAACCACACAAAAAAAGATATCGTCGACGTCACCGCAATGGGGAAGGAAGTCAAATATAGTTACTACCTCCATTTTTTGTACGCAAGGCCAGTATATCAAAATTACAATTTGCAAAGGGCCACTAACACTAATCGAGGCAAAATTGATGGGGTTTGCCTCGTACTACTAGCAACCAAGGACATAAATATCCCCTGCATGCATGCAGTAGTGAGAAGGTTGGTTTGCATGGCGCTGCATTAATCAAGCGATGAGGAGTGAGATGGTTAGCTCTTTGGTCTTTGGAGAAAAAAATACGCATTAATTGAAACGTGAAACGAGGATTTGTATCGATTGAATCCCGTGAAGGAAAACCCCGCCTTTCTTTTTTAACACCAGTACTCCTAGTAAGTACGTACTTATCCTGTTTGGGTCTAGGCCTTGCATTGCCAAACTTCGCCACACATTTTTGCCAAGCTTGCCTAAAGTTTTCAAAATGAGAAGGAGGTACACTTGTGCATGGCTGTCGCGGTTGCACTCAAGACCTCACATGGTCGCTTCCCGCACGACGCCATGGTCGCACCGCACCCTCACACAACCGCTTCCCGCATGCCGCAAACCCAACCAAGGAACGCACCCTCATCGACACGCGTCTGTCGTCGATGTGAACAAACCAAACTCAGCCATCCTATCGCTGACACATAATTTTCATTCATAAAGTATGTTTATCCAACCGCATGTTGGGGAGTATCCGTACGGCTCGTGCGGTGGTCTGTTGGGGAAGAAGAAGAGGTGAGGAAGAAGGAAAGAAGGGTTAGGAGACGTAGGATATTCATCCAACCGCCTGAAATGGTAGGCTGACCCAAGTCAGGCGACTTGCATAACAAATATATGTTTTTACACAGCAAAAGATCCATAAAACAACAACATAAATAAAAACTATCACCGCTCGCGGAAAGAGACGGCCTCGTTGAAAGTGCAACTAATCCCCGGGTGGTTTTGGTAATTAATAACAACATATATATCATTGAACTAATAGTTACTTGAGAATCATTTCAGAGAGTTCAGTGATATGGGTATGGCAAGGACTGAAGAAGTGGACCCCCCAAAATGCTAAGGCAAGCATTGGCAAAAGCTCAAGACTCCATTTTTGGTTTAGTGATCCAAGATCACATTGAGTCCATAGGAAAAGCCAATACTATTAAAAGGGATGAGGTTATGATGATGATCCGTTGCTCAAGTGCTTAGTGATACATCTCCTAAACTATCGCAACTTTCACCGCCATAGACACTCATAAGTAGTCTCGGTCCCACCGATATTCCAAACTCACCACACCGAGATGAACCACCTCAGCCATAAGCCAAACCCTAGTAAACTCGGATTTTCCGATTCTCAACTCGGTCTCACCAAACATGAGTTGCCAAGTTTCAGAACCTTCGTCATCAAATCGGTGTCACCGAGATGATGAAGTCGGTCCCACCGAACCGGCATGCTCGTGTCATTGCACTAATCGGACTAACCGAGATTGTATATTCGGTCCCACCGAAAATCCTAACGCTCACATTATTTGAACTATCGGTCTCACCGAGTTGTCCACTTCGGTCCCACCGAGATTGCTCAAATGTGTGTAACGGTTGGATTTTGTGTGGAGGCTATTTATACCCCTCCACCCCTCTTCATTCGTGGAGAGAGCCATCGAAAGAACTACCACTCCTACCTTACATTTCGAGAAGAGAACTACCTACCCTTGTGTTGAGATCAAGTTGCTCCACTCCCACCATATGAAGCTTGATCTCTAGCCTTCCCAAGTTGCTTTCCACTCAATCCTTTCTTCCACCACAGCCAAATCAAGGAGAGTTGAGTGTTGGGGAGATTATCATTTGAAGCACAAGAGCAAGGAGTTCATCATCATCTACAACATCTATTACCTTTGGGAGGGTGGTGCCTCCTAGATTGGTTAGGTGTCGCTGGGAGCCTCCGTCGTCGAGATGTGGAGTTGAACCAAGAAGTTTGTAAGGGCAAGGAGATCGCCTACTCGTGAAGATCTACCCCGAGTAAGGCTAGCCCTCCGTGGGCGAGGCCATGATGGAATAGACAAGGTTGCTTCTTCGTGGACCCTTCATGGGTGGAGCCTCCGTGGACTCAAGCAGCTGTTACCCTCCGTGGGTTGAAGTCTCCATCAACGTGGATGTACGATAGCGCCACCTATCGGAACCACGGAAAAATCACCGCCTCCAAAATTGCGCTTGCTCTTCTCCACCTCTCTTTACTACATGTGCAATTTACTTTCCGCTGCCTATACTCTAGAATTGCATGTGTAGGGTGACGCTTGACTTGATCATAATTGTGAATCGCCAAAACTATTCTTTGTCAAAAGGCAGAATTTTTATATTGATAAGTAGTCTAATCACCCCCTCTAGACATACTTTCGATCCTACAAGTGGTATCGAGCTTTGGTCTCCATTGTATTGGTTTCATTGCATTGACTCCATAAGCTTGGTTTCACAACCTAGGAGAGTATGGCGCCTAGTGAGGGTAATTTTCAGAGAGGTCCTTACTTTGATGGTACAAATTTTGCTAGTTGGAAGCATAAAATGAAAATGCATATTCTTGGTCATAACCCACCGCATGGGGCATTATTTGTGTTGGTATGCAAGGTGAATTCTTCGAGGAAGGAAAAGTTCCGGATCGCGGGTTACACCGAAGAATTATGGATGTTGCAAAACAATGCTCAAGCTTGTGACATTCTCTTCAATGCCTTGTGTCCCGAGGAGTTCAACAAAATCAGCCGCCTTGAGAATGCAAAAGAGATTTGGGATACTTTGGTTGAAATGCACGAAGGTACCGAGTCCGTGAAGGAGTCAAAGCTAGATATTCTTCAAGGTCAACTTGACAAGTTCAAGATGAAGGATGGTGAAGGAGTCGCTGAAATGTACTCTAGGCTTGCTCTCATCACAAATGAGATTGCCGCTTAGGAAGCGAAGAAATGACCGATCGATTCATCATCAAGAAGATTCTCGAGCTTTGGATGGAAAGTATGACACCGTGTGCACTTTGATCCAAATGATGCCAAACTACAAGACTCTCAAGCCAACCAAGTCATTGGAAGAATTGTTGCTCATGAGATGACACTTAAGGATAAGGAAGAGCTTCACAACAAGTCAAGTGGTGCTTACAAAGCTACAAGTGATGCTCCCACAACCTCAAGTGACAAGTTAGTTTCCAATGAAGAGATAAGCCTAATGGTCAAGAACTTCAACAAATTCTACAAGAATAGAGGCAAAGAGAGAAGCTCAAAGTCTAGATCATATGATGAAAAGAGATCTTCTAGTCGTGATCGAATCGCTATAATTGTGGAAGACCCGACACTACTCAAATGAGTGTACGGCTCCCCACAAGAGAAGAGAAGAATCTCCAAGAAGAAGAAGCTCAAGAGATGAGTCACCTCGAAAGAGAGAAGGAGCAGAGATGATCGTTATGAACGAAGACCTCTCGGAGAAGCAAGGATTCGGAGAGGAAAGACAAGTCATCAAGGAGCTACACAAGAAGAAAACATCAAGCTCATGTAGGTGAATGGGTCTCCGGCCCGACCGGCAATCAATCCAAGGAAGCTATCACTCCGACTCCGACTACAGCCAAGATGAAGGTGTTGCCGGTCTTGCTCTCAGATCCTCCAACTCCAACTCCTACGACTTATTTGATTCACCAAATGAGGGAATTGGAAGATGCTTCATGGCTAAAGGCCCCAAGGTATCACACCCTGAATTCATTGACTTTGATAGTGATGAGGATGACTTGCTTGGTGAAGATGAGCTCTTGCATGATAAATCCAAAGGAGCCTAGTAACGATGAACATGCTAGTAGTCTTTATAGTCGAGAAGAGTCGAATGACAATGCTATGAAGGAGATTGAGCGCCTAACTAAAGAACTAAACACTCTTAAGTTAGCTCATGAAACAACTCAAGAAGATCATAGAGAGCTCCTAAGATCTCATGAGAAGCTACGCTCGAGAAGCTCACTCTAGAGCAAGAACATGAGTTTCTAAAAGCAATCAATGACGATCTTCAAAGAAGAGTTCTTCATATCTTGCCAAACGACTTCTCTTGTCTAATTTCTTGCCACCCATTAAGACTAAGCATGACAAGCATAAGAAAAATTCTTCCTCTAGCAAGAATAATAACCATGCTAAATCCAATGTTGTTGCTTCTAGTAGTTCTCTTGATTCCACTAACAATGTTTCAAGCCAAGTTACACTTGAGCAAGAGAATAGTTTATTGAAAGGGATCATAGAGAAAGGTGTCTACAAGAGCCTTGCCGGAAGCAAGAACTTTGAGGAAATTGTTCGCAAGCAAGGAAGGCACCGAAGAATCAAGGAATTGGTTTTGAGCGAAAGTTCAACGCCAAGGCGTTGAGGGAAGAAGGTCAATATCCTACTCCATAGTTTGTTCCTCAAAAGGAGAAGTATGATCCTACTTCTTCCAATGTGGAACAAGCTCAAGATGACCTTCCACCACAAGACCACAAGCTAAAAGGCAAGGACAAGCTTCAAGAGGATATTGATGCATTTGTTGAAGCACCTCAAGCCATGGTCAAGTGGGTTCCCAAGGAAACGCCAAGTTCTACTTCACAAGCTCAACTACAACCCCAAGGATTCCCATCAAGATGATGTGGATCCCAAGAAGAAGAACTAGAAAGTTCTTGAGGGTGACTCCGCCAACATACTTCACTCACATTCATTTTGGCAAAAACTTGTGCAATCAACTTCCACATCGTGCACTAGTTCATGGAGTCACAAACCCACTTGTTGGTAAGTCAAGGGACAAGGTAATCATTGCTTTCATGGACATCATCTATTGTGAACTTCAATCTATGTCCATGGATATCCTTGTTTGTTCCTTGTGGGACTAACCCATGTAGGTATTGAAAGTGCCCGAATCCAAAGGATAGCTCCCAACTCTTGATGATCTCCATCAACATTGAGCATCCACATGTTCAACATCTACATGAAGTCTTATACGACAACCCAAGGTTAGTTTGACCCTTTAAAAGGGGTTCTCACATCTAGGGGGAGCTTTGCTCTAAAAATTGAGCCAAAGCATCTTCAAATGATGTGAACACATCAATGCTTTATGTAAAAGTGGTAACCCCACTTGTGCTTAAACGATGAGTATGACCTATGATCAAATGTTCTCATTTGGCTCCTAAGTCAATATACTCATATAAAGATGACCTAGTCATCGACAAATTGTGTGTTAGTTGCTAGAGTTTTGGTTGTGCATGTTTGACACATATTTCATTTGCTATCTTATTGTGTGAGCATGTTGGATGCATGATTTTATCCATTCGAGGACATCCATTTGTTGTTTTGGTCGCTTTTGATTTTTCTCGACCAAATGGATGGACAAGAATGCCTAAGTACCTCCCCTAGCTATCTATGCTTTCTTGTCTCAAATTCTATTCATGCTTACATCACAAATTTTGAACAAGTCATTTTCGACCCTCCGGTGAGGAGCACTTGAGCCACCGATCCATCAAGGGCTAATTTCAAAACCTTCTAATTGATTTCGGTCGACTAACTCACTCAAACTCGGTCGAACCGAAAGCATTTAGATCGATCTAGGTTTTCATCTCGGTGAAACCGAAGTTGTGATTTTCGGCGTGATCAAGTGCATAATCGCTTAGCAGCTTATCCATTCGGTGCCACCGAAGTTTACAACTCGGTCCCACCGAACAAGGGGTATATATTCCGAGGGCCGCGACGCTGATTCCTCCTTCAAACGCTTTCGCCCCACACCCCTTCTTTGCCGCCGCTTGGTCTCGGATCGTCGCCGTTGCCGCTCAGGCGCCGCCGCAGTCTCCGTCGCCGCCAACGGCCATCTCCTCCAAGCCGTTGCCGCCAGAGAAAAACTCCACCAAGTTAGGGTGAGTTTTGATCCCACTCGTGCTCCCATCTCCGATTCAATGCACGCTTGATTGCCTAGTATCTTGCCACGATTGAAATCCTCCCGACACCGATTGGTTCGCTTGAACTAGATTCGAGTAAAAGTTTTAGGTTAGGTTTCCATGGAACACATCTCGGTGAGACCGATTTTATATTTTCGGTATGACCGATTTGGCCTATGGCTATTGATGCACACTTCTTCGTCCAACCGAAGTTGTGCAAAATCGTGTGACCGAAATGAAGATTCTGTGAAACCCTAGTGTTTTCGGCAGATCGAAACCCACTTCGTCAAACCGAAAGTGGTGTGCCAAGCTCCTGCTTAACACTTCGGATTCACCAACCTTAAACTCGGTCCGACCGAAATGTCTTCGTGAAAACTTAATACTAGAATTTGAACTCATTTTTTTGCAAAACTTCTGCAGTTTGTGATGACTCTTCTTCTCCGCCTACACCTTATCTATTCACAAAGTTGTCACCATGTCGATGCCAATGATAAAGTGAGAACAGGTCGAGACACCCATTGCGTATATTCCAGAGGGGGCACTAGTCCCGATCCTAGTAGCTCATCCGATGATGGTGAGAGGAGTACACCAAGTGGCATGCCTCCTGCAGCCACCAGAGCTAGAAAGAAGAGGAATTCAGATGATGAGGATTCAGATTTTGTTGTTGAGGAAGAGGTGACCTCAAAGCCTAAAGGAAGGTTGTTGCCAAAGAGCAACAAGATCAACAATCTAAGAAGGGCACCAAAGAAAGTCAAGCAATCAACTCTGCTAAGAAGTTGAATTTGGGAGAGGCAACTGCAAGCAAAGTGAAGAAAACCACCAAGAGAAAGAGGATACCGTGCATGTGTCAGAGCTAGAGCAGATATGTATATTGATCCTCATGCAGATGCAGAAGAGAGGATGAGGATGAGGAAGCACCCCAGCCTCCTCCTCGTAAGTCAAGCTCATGGGTGATGCCATTAAGGCCGGAGCCACATCAAAGCCCAAGAAATTGCTCCAGCTAAGGCAGCTCCAAAGAAAGCCTCGCCGCCAAGCCCAAGAGGACCATCGAAACATTCCAATATTCAAAAGAACAAGGATGATGTGCCACCAATGAGTCTCGACGATGAAGGACCAGCCATCAAACTTCATCCAAAACTGCCACTCCATAATGACGCCATCCTCAAGCCGAGGATATGAAGGCAAGGAAAGATAAAGGTCTCGTGCTATGGAGACAAACCGACCCATATGCCGTGGAGGAGAAGAACTGTCAGAGATCCCAGATTTCACACCGAGAGCAAAGCAGGACTTCTATGAGACCGTGCTTGATGGACAAGAAGCCCATAGTCGCAAACACCGATATGTTGACTGGAAGTACATTGACAAATAAGAGCACAGAGATTTCTTTCCACATGTGCATGAAAGTTTCACCGCATGTGGAGTTGCAGATTTTGTAGGTCAAAATTGACCAGTTGGAACAATGAGATGATAATGCAATTTTATGCCACACTCACTTCTACCCTAATGGAAAGATTATGTGGATGACTCAAGGTCAAAGGTTTTTTCTTCTCGTTGAAGAATGGGCAGAAATTCTGAATGCTCCAAAGGCAACGAGAAGATGATATTGATGTATATGGGATTCCAAAGAAGAATCATGAATCCATGAAAACATGTACAAAGAGGTTCCAGCAGAGGATTTGCAACTGAAGCTTGGCTCGCCTACCATCTCCAGCAAGCTTACCTACCACTAATACCATTTTGAGGCATACCTTGATGCCCAAATCGAGATGATCGCATGATCGAGGATACTCTATCAACATGTTGCACATACTTGATGAGAGAGCACCTTTCAAGGTGATGGACTTGATGGTAGAGACCATTAAGAGGACTGCAATGACCGTAAAAGGTCATGTGGATTTGCCCGCAGATTCAGATGCTTATCAATGCCAAGTTTGGCACGGGCACATTCTTGTTGGATAGAGAACATTTACCGCTGCAGCCAGAGCATGAAGACAATGTTGTTGTGATGGATGAGGAGGATCCGACATCCGTGAAGGTCAAGCCAAGATCGCAGCTGCTAAGAAAGCCAAAGTCGACAAGGAAGAAGAAGAAGAAGCAGCAGCTAAACCAAAGAGTTTCGAGAGCAAATTCTTGAAGCTACTCAAAGGATTGAACAACGCTCGCCAGCATTGAACAGTCTCAGAGAGCTTAGAGAGGATTGTTGACGAGAAGATCCACGCCCGACGTGAAGTCGATCAAGTACAAGTGACCGCCAACAAGCTCGAGGCGTACATTGAGGAAGCAAAGGTAACAAGGCAGAGCTTATGCGTGAGTTGCAGGATGACTTAGTCCAGATTCTCATCGACAGATCGCTCCGGTTCCCAAAGGATCCCGATCACCGCTATTCTAGTGATCGACACCAGACTACAGCTTCAAAGACTCTCCCACAGCCCAAATAGCTTGCTCCTACTCCAGCTCCAGCTCCAAAGTGTCCACTCCTCCAAAGACAGACATCACCTGAAGTTTTCGCCGATGCTGTCATATCCACTCCGACATCAACCTGACGGAGCCGCCAGCAGAGTCCACAAAGGACACTTAGCTCTATGCTTTTTCGAACTTTTGGTAACTTGTTGCCAAAGGGGAGAAATTGTATAGATCATAGGGCTTCGAGAGAGAGAGTGCTGTTGTCTTTGCGCTTTTGCTCTTTCGCTCTTTTATGGTTCTTTGAGATACTTTTGGTTTTCAAGACATTCAAGGTGTTTGATACTCCGCTTGATTCTACCTTAATGAGTGCTTGGTAGTACTATGCTTTAATGTGTGCTTAATGCTTATCATATGCCATTCCTATCTCAGATGACCATTTACTCATGTCTTGGTGATTGGGTGCATGCTGTTCATTCTTATCATTTTGTGCGCTCCACCAAGATGTATGTGACATGGAAGAGTGACCCATGATCCTAATCGATTGTGCATTTGCATTCAAACGCAAATCTTAAATAATGCACAAATTTAGGGGAGCTCTTGCTTATCACATACTTCTCAAAGCTTATTTATATTATTCATTGGTTATATCCTTTGTCGAAGCTTTGATCTATATGTTGTCATCAATTACCAAAAGGGGAGATTGAAAGTGCAACTAATCCCGTGTGGTTTTGGTAATTAATAACAACATATATATCATTGAACTAATAGTTACTTGAGAATCATTTCAGAGAGTTCAAGGATATGGGTATGGCAAGGACTCAAGAAGTGGACCCCCAAAATGCTAAGGCAAGCATTGGCAAAAGCTCAAGACTCCATTTTTGGTTTAGTGATCCAAGATCACATTGAGTCCATAGGAAAAGCCAATACTATTAAAAGGGATGAGGTTATGATGATGATCCGTTGCTCAAGTGCTTAGTGATACATCTCCTAAACTATCAAGAACTTTCACCGCCATAGACACTCATAAGTAGTCTCGGTCCCACCGATATTCCAAACTCACCACACCGAGATGAACCACCTCAGCCATAAGCCAAACCCTAGTAAACTCGGATTTTCCGATTCTCAACTCGGTCTCACCGAAACATGAGTTGCCAAGTTTCAGAATCTTCGTCATCAAATCGGTGTCACCGAGATGATGAAGTCGGTCCCACCGAAACCGGCATGCTCGTGTCATTGCACTAATCGGACTAACCGAGATTGTATATTCGGTCCCACCGAAAATCCCAACGCTCACATTATTTGAACTATCGGTCTCACCGAGTTGTCCACTTCGGTCCCACCGAGATTGCTCAAATGTGTGTAACGGTTGGATTTTGTGTGGAGGCTATTTATACCCTCCACCCCTCTTCATTCGTGGAGAGAGCCATCGAAAGAACTACCACTCCTACCTTACATTTTCGAGAAGAGAACTACCTACCCTTGTGTTGAGATCAAGTTGCTCCACTCCCACCATATGAAGCTTGATCTCTAGCCTTCCCAAGTTGCTTTCCACTCAATCCTTTCTTCCACCACAGCCAAATCAGTGAGAGTTGAGTGTTGGGGAGATTATCATTTGAAGCACAAGAGCAAGGAGTTCATCATCATCTACAACATCTATTACCTTTTGGAGGGTGGTGCCTCCTAGATTGGTTAGGTGTCGCTGGGAGCCTCCGTCGCCGAGATGTGGAGTTGAACCAAGAAGTTTGTAAGGGCAAGGAGATCGCCTACTTCGTGAAGATCTACCCCGAGTAAGGCTAGCCTCCGTGGGCGAGAGGCCATGATGGAATAGACAAGGTTGCTTCTTCGTGGACCCTTCGTGGGTGGAGCCTCCGTGGACTCAAGCAGCCGTTACCCTCCGTGGGTTGAAGTCTCCATCAACGTGGATGTACGATAGCGCCACCTATCGGAACCACGGAAAAATCACCGCGCTCCAAAATTGCGTTTGCTCTTCTCCACCTCTCTTTACTACATGTGCAATTTACTTTCCGCTGCCTATACTCTAGAATTGCATGTGTAGGGTGATGCTTGACTTGATCATAATTGTGAATCTGCCAAAAACTGTTCTTTGTCAAAAGGCAGAATTTTTATATTGACAAGTAGTCTAATTACCCCCCTCTAGACATACTTTTGATCCTACACTCGTCGTCTTTGGCTGCCAGCGCGAACCAGCCATAGCTGCCAACGTGTGTCTTCGCACCGTCGTTGTCCTCAGCCTCCAGCTACTCGTTCAAGCGGAGCGTGCGGGCACTCTGCGCGGACGAGAGCATAGCCCAGTTCAAGTCGAGGACGTCCGGTTCCACCTGCAGGAGGGCCTCAATGGCAGCGGCATCCGCGTGCTCCGCGTCAAGTCGAGCCTCCGCCGCCCGGTTCAATTCCAGGACATCCGGTTCCGCCTGCAGGAGGGCGTCGATGAGAGCGGCATCCGCGCGCTTTGCGTCGAGTCGAGCCTCTGCCGCCGGGTTCAAGTCCAGGACGTCCGGTTTCGCCTGCAGGAGGGCCTCAATGGCAGCGGCATCCGCGCGCTCCGCCTCAAGTTGAGCCTCCGCCGCCCGATTCACATCCACGACATCCGGTTCCGCCTGCAGGAGAGCGTCGATAGCAGCGGCATGCGCGCGCTCCGCGACGAGTTGAGCCTCTACCTCCCGGTCCTCCTTTAGTATCGCCATGTTGAACCGCTGGTCCGCCTGCACCATGGGGGACTCGGACGCCGGCACGAAGTTGACGTCCATCGTCTCATACCCATCGGGGGCCTTCTGCGCCGCGACCTCCGCCATGAACATTGGATCGTCTTCCTCCTCCTCGTAGCTTGGCTCCAGAGAAATCGGGGATTGGCTCGCCGCAAAGCGAGCTTGGGAATGGAGGTCTGTGGCGCCGACTGCAGCCGCGATTTCGCGGGCGCCCGATGTCGAGATCTTGTAGTAAGTGATCTTGCGGCGCACCATGGCTTTCCGCGAACTAGGGGACGCTGATGCGGCTAGGGATCAAAGGTGGGGAATGGGCTGAGATTAGGTGTGGTTTTAGGGCGTGGCGGGCGAGGCCGAGCAAAGGAAGGTTTTGGTGTGAATAGTGGTTCCGTGACGACCGGTCAATCGGTTTTGATCAGACATCGCTTCTTGTCGATTCGCATTGCAGCCCGCACGCTGGACCTCCACGCCGCCACCGAATGGAACGCGCTTGCCTTGCATTTACGCCGCCAGGGACCGCAGTTGAGAGCAAACCGACGTCCCTCCCTCTCCTCCGCCCGCGTCATTTATTATACTACCACTCCCTCCGTTTTAGGTGGAGTAAATAAAACAGAGGGAGTATACTATGGATGACGATCCCCTAACGTGGCCAAACCCAGTGAGTAACTGGCATGCGGGGCCTAGCAAGCATGGGGTCCGCCAGTAAGTGACCGAAAGGAAGGGTATGGCAGGGATACCTACGTCAGAGGATCCACTTCCACTACTACTCCCTCCTTCCATTTACTATACAGGGCATAATGCGTTTTTCGAGTCTAACTTTGACCAAATGTTAGAGTAATAATATATGACATGCAACTTACACAAAGCATACGGGCAAATTCGTATGTGAAAGGAGTTTCCAATGATATAATTTTCACATTATACATCTCATGTACTATTAATCTTGTCAATAGTCAAATGCGGTTTTAAAAATGCATTAGAGCATGGTTAATAATATAGCCAGTCGATGGCTATGAGGGACTGCCATGTCATCTATAGCCATTATCTATTATATGCACTCATACGGTAGTGTGGGCTATAAGGTTGGCTATTTCCCGCAAAAAATATAAGGTTGGCTATTGTATCAGTACTTTTTTCCATCTCCTCTCTTTCTCTTTCTTCATATTTATTGTACTAGTATTTAACTAGGAATGCGTATATAGCTAAGGCTCTTGCATGAGAGCTCACTCCCCTTACTTTTTCACATCTCTCTCCTCCACATAGGCCCTATATAAATGGAAGGAGGGAGTATAGATGTTGTCAGTACTCCACGTGTACTATTGGACAGGGAGCTTGAAAAGTTACTATTGGACTGGCTATACGTGGCGAAATCCTAGTAGGAAGAGCATGCGCGAGAACAAGCACATTCACGTGGTTGAAAACAAATTGGAAACCATCTCGAGTACAAATCTAGGAGTACGCATTTAATCTAACAATATTGATTGGGCGTGTTGTTGAATGTTGATACCTTTTTGATCAAAGTAGAGATACTTTGACTACACATAAAACTTATATGTAAACTAGAAAGGAAAACGAAACGAACATTGAATACCCTTTATATATGATTTGCGGATGCTATGATCACCGGTTCAAAATTTTGAATCCTCCTTGGGTATCACATGCCCCCACTCATTCTCTCTCGATTTCATCTCGGGGTCCGGAGATCGAATTAAAGAGGACTAGGGTGGGTACATGCAAATGATACTCGGCGAAATGTTCAAATGAGGCATGCGAGAGGATGGACTCGACTGGAGGGCAACATGATAGATGGAGAAGAGGGTTGGAGAGGAATGAGAAATAAGCAAACGCCACATGATTATACTTGAACGGCTCAAATAAACAATAAGTTGTCTCGCTTGGCCTACATAGTGAAAGGCCTAATGCGCAACGCAGAGCACTGACGCTCGAATATGGCCGGGAAAACAGGGAAACCAACATGTGGGGCACACCCGTCGGGACGACGTAGCGCAGGCTAGTCCAATGGAGGAGCTGGCCCACGACCTCCTCGCCACCAACAACCGTTCATGTGGGTTGTTGGGCCAACAACGGGGCGCAGCTCCAGCACCGCCTCTGTACACGACGACCGCGGTGAGCGACACACTCATATCGTCACTAGACACGGCCGGTTTCAGTGTGCCGAGAGTGGCGTTAGTGCTGTGGCACGACCAACAATATGTTTGGTTTGTGCCCAAGGTTCCCCATCAAAGCATTGGGTAGCCAAAATTTTGGTTGAGGTATTGGTTGCCCATGATTTGGCCGACATTGGCAAGAAAAATGAACTAGAGTTGGCTAGAGTTCATTGGCATGCCAAAAAAATGGCAACCATCCAAACAAAGACCAATCTTTGGGTCATGACCAAAATTTTGGTAAGGTGCACTTTGGACACAATCCAAACACACCCCAACACCCGGCTCGTCGAGGATGCACGGGGCGCCGCGACGCGTCCGCGGAGTGGTGTAGCGCGGACAACTGCATCCTCAGAACCTGAGACCATGCCGGGTCGTCTCACTTTTTCAATGACATGCGGGGATCGCATGTGAGCAAAGGGCATCTCCAACGTTGCCACGATCACAGCTGACTACCCTGGCACACCAAAACCCTCACCCCTCGCGCCGTCGCGCAATGCGTTCCCAGCCGGCACCAGCTGCCCGCATTCATGTCGTCCGTTCATATGTCGTCGTTAAGAGGCTCGGTGCTCGAGGAACCAACTCTGGCGACTTAATGACGCACCCGGACGCTTGGCCTTACCGGAATGCGCTAGTTAAAGCGGCAACGCCCAGCTAACCTCCACACCATAGCGCATCGTCCTTGTCGGTGTCAAAACCGGCGGATCTCGGGTAGGGGGTCCCGAACTGTGCGTCTAGGCGGATGGTAACAGGAGACGAGGGACACAATGTTTTTACCTGTGTTCAGCCCTCTCGATGGAGGTAATACCCACGCCCCGCTTGATTAATATTGATGATATGGGTAGTACAAGAGTAGATCTACCACGAGATCAATGAGGCTAAACCCTAGAAGCTAGCCTATGGTATGATTGTTGAGATGTAATGTTGTGTCCTCACGGACTAAAGCCCTCCGGTTTATATAGACACCGGAGAGGCTAGGGTTACACAGAGTCGGTTACAATGGTAGGAGATCTACATATCCGTTTGCAAGCTTGCCTTCCATGCCAAGTAAAGTACCTTCCGGACACGAGCCGAGTCTTCAATCTTCTATCTTCGTAGTCCGGGAGTCCGGCGGATATTGATAGTCCGCTGTCCGGACACCCCTAGTCCAGACTCCTCAAGAGCCCTCGAACCAGTCTTCAATGGCGATAAGTCCGGCGTGCATAATGTTCGCATTGCAAGGCGGGTTCCTCCCTTGAATAATCCGGAGAAGATAATGAACACGAGGATAGTGTCCGCTCGCAAAATAATTTCCACATTCCAACGTAGAGAGAATAAAATACACACTTAGTTCAATCACGACGCTTATGCAACGTGATATCACACCGCAGCCAAGCCCTCGCTTGAATCGTTTTATTATTCCGCCAAAGACGCTTAGCGGAGCGATTTCCTTGGCACGCCCCGTCAAGCGAGCGAGATCGTGTTCCTTTATTCCGGGATCCTCATCAATACGCGTGGGTAACCCAACTGTTCCTCGCCGCCATGCCTCCTCTATCGAAGGGGAATCTCAAACGGTCACGGAGACGGCCCTTGGTATTATTTCCCCTTTATAAGAGGACCAAGCCCTGTGTAGGATCGAAGAAGGTGAGAGTGTCTAGAGGGGGGGTGATTAGACTACTCGACGAGATAAAAATTCCGTCTTTTATCAAGGACAGATTTTGGCAGATTTTGCATAACACATAAGTCAAGTAGCACACTACACATGCAATTCTAGAGTATGGGCAGCGGAAAGTAAATTGCACAAGTAGTAAAGAGAAGTGGAGAAGATCAAACGCAATTTGGAGACGCTGTGATTTTTCTCGTGGTTCCGATAGGTGGTGCTATCGCATTTCCACGCTGATGGAGACTTCAACCCACTGAGGGTAACGGCTGCGAGAGTCCACGGAGGGCTCCACCCACTAAGGGTCCACGAAGAAGCAACCTTGTCTATTCCATCATGGCCTACGCCCACGGAGGGCTAGCCTTACTTGGGGTAGATCTTCACGAAGCAGGCGATCTCCTTGCCCTTACAAACTTCTTGGTTCAACTCCACATCTCGACGGAGGCTCCCAAGCGACACCTAACTAATCTAGGAGGCACCACCTCCAAAAGGTAATAGATGGTGTTGATGATGATGAACTCCTTGCTCTTGTGCTTCAAATGATAATCTCCCCAACACTCAACTCTCCTCACCGATTTGGCTGTGGTGGAAGAAAGGATTGAGTGGAAAGCAACTTGGGAAGGCTAGAGATCAAGCTTCATATGGTGGGAGTGGAGCAACTTGATCTCAACACAAGGGTAGGTAGTTCTCTTCTCGTAAATGTAAGGTAGGAGTGGTAGTTCTTTCGATGGCTCTCTCCACAAGTGAAGAGGGGTGGAGGGTATTTATAGCCTCCACACAAAATCCAACTGTTACACACATTTGACCAATCTCGTGGGACCGAAGTTGACAACTCGGTGAGACCGAAAGTTTAAATAATGTGAACGTTGGGATTTTCGTGGGACCGAAAATACAATCTCGGTTAGTCCGATTCGTGCAATGACAAGAGCATACCAATCTCGGTGGGACCGACTTCATCGTCTCGGTGACACCGATTTGATGATGTAGGTTACGAAGCTTGGCAACTCATTTTTCGTGAGATCGAGTTCGAATCGGAAAATCCGAGTTTTCTAGGGTTTGGCTTTTGGCTGAGGTGGTTCATCTCGGTGTGATCGAAGTTTGGAATATCGGTGGGACCGAGATTACTTATGAGTGTATATGGCGTGAAAGTTGCCGATAGTTTAGGAGATGTATCACTAAGCACTTGAGCAACCAGATCATCATCATAACCTCATCCCTTTAATAGTATTGGCTTTCCTATGGACTCAATGTGATCTTGGATCACTAAACCAAAATGGAGTCTTGAGCTTTTGCCAATGCTTGCCTTAGCATTTTGGGGGTCCACTTCTTCATCCTTTTGCCATGCCAATGTGATTGAATTTCTGAAACATTCTTGATAAAAGCATTAGTCCAACCACAAAGTATGTTGTCATTAATTACCAAAACCACCTGTGAGCAAATGTGCTTCAATCTCCCCCTTTTTGATAATTGATGGCAGCACACTAAACAAGACATCAAAGCTTATTGAAAGAAAGACAGAATTATCATTAAAGCTTTGACAACCATGTAGTACACAGGCTCCCCCTACAAGTGTGCAAGATTTTCATGAATTATGGTTTTGGACTACCACAAGCACACAAGAGAGAAAAGCAAGATGTGCTACATGCAGCTTGGCTATATGCATCAGAGCAGATGAAAAGAAGTGAGTGATAATGCATATGTGCATGGTGATTTCTTGCAAACAAGTATTCACAAGCAAGTCACCATCATGCACATTCTGCAAGGTGCATATACTTACCTTGAGGTTCCTTGGCATTGTACCTGAAGAGATAAACTTGGGAAAAACAGGGTTAGATAACACAAGAGTATTTCTTCAACCAACTGCAAGAACATCAAGAGTACCAAGCCAGGGATGACATGTATAAAGAGTGTCTCATATTGAGCACAAGCTTGAATCAGCAAACATGTCTCCGAAACTAAAAGATTTTCAATAAACTCTGAGAGATTTTGCTTTCCATAAGATATCAATTGTGAAGATTCCTCTCCCTTTGAGTTGTCTCGGATCAAGGGGTTTGATGGAAAAAGCAAAATCAAAAGAATGATGCCAAATGTAATATCCAATGGGAAACACGGCAAAGCTTTGATGTGATTCTCTCCCCCTTAAGGTAAGATTGCTCTTCTTCTCCCCCTAAATCTTCTCTTCTCCCCCTAAGTCTTCTCCCCCTTTGACATCAAGTGCCGAAAAGGACAGCAAACTAGGAAGGTCAGGGAAGATGGAAAGAAAGAAGTGGGATCCTTAAGAATCACAACAGGGCAATAAAGGAACATGCATAGAGAATCATTGAGTGGAGCTGCAGAAGATGATATCCTGGAAGAAATAAATCGGTGACACCGAGTTAAGATGGATCGGTGGGTCCGAAAGTCAGGGACTTAGGGCAGATCCTTTTCGGTTAGACCGAAATATTTAAATTGGTGACGCCGAGTTTAATTCCAAGGAAATACAGAAATAATTCAGCTCACTTTGCGAGGAATGTTTCAAAGGATTTGCAATGAATTTGTGAATGATTTTCGAGGAATTGATCAGAGCCAGAAGAATAGTCACAAAGACAGAAGAATAGAAATGAAAAAGATTCCTAGATGAATTTTTTTAATGAAAACTCAATGAGAGAACATAAGAGAAAATAGAAAAACTCCAAGACATATGTACTTCATCTAGATAAAGGTCGGCGACAAGGTCACCTTAGGAGTCAAATGAGGACATTTGATCATAGGTCATACTCATCATTTAAGCTCAAAATGGGGTTGCCATTTTTCGATTAAGCATTCGATGTGATCACATCTTATGAAGCTGCTTGTACTCATGACTTTGAGCAAAGCTCCTTAAAGATGTGAAGAACATACCTTGGGCTTGTTGTTGCTTTGTTCATGTAGGTAAACTTGATTAGGTGCTCATTGAATGTGAAGTTGGAGCGCCATTTCCACTTGTGTAGTTCATCTTCCTACATGGGTTAGGCAAGCAAGGAAATACTCAAGGATATCCAAGATGACAAGAGTGAAATACTAGATGTATAAGATGTCAAAAAGGATATGTGGAATTTTGTTCCTTGAACTCAACATCCCAAAGGGCTAGATACTTGGTCAATGACAAGATTACTCATGATTTGAGTGTGTGGTAATCTTGTGGAATGTAGATCATTCAAGTACCTGCAAGGAGTTAGATGCAATACAAGGGGGCAAATGTGTCCAAGACAATGATCATCATCATAAGAGAAATATCAAGGATTAGTCAAGTGGGCTCATGCCTTGCATGCATCAATGGAGTTTTCACTCCAAGTTTGAAGCATCAATGATGTTCAACTCACTCCTTGCTTACAAAACACCTTCTCATCAAGAGGTTTTGTAAAGATATCACGAGTTGTTTGTCAAGACGAACATGCTTAAGATTGATGTCACCCTTGGCAATGTGATCACGAATGAAATGGTGACGAACTTCAATATGTTTCGCTCGAGAGTGTTGCACGGATTATGTCCAATTTTAATCGCACTCTCATTGTCACAAAGCAAGGGAACATGTCTCACATGTATTCCATAATCCTTAAGCGCTTGTGTCATCCATAGCAATTGAGCACAACACTAACCAGCAGCAATATATTCGCTTGGCAAAGGATAATGATATCAATTTTGTTTCTTGGAGGACCAAGATACAAGGGATCGACTAAGGAATTGACACGCACCAAGTTGACTTTCTATCAACCCTGCCACCGCATAGTCCGAGTCGGAATAGCCAACAAGGTCGAAAGAGGCCTCTTAGGATACCAAATGCCAAAGTTTGGTGTGTGTATCAAATATCTCACAATCCTTTTAACAGCTTTAAGATGACATTCTTTAGGGGCTGCTTGATATCGAGCACACATGCATACACTCAACATTATGTCGTGACGAGAAGCACAGAGATATAGTAGAGAACCAATCATAGATCGGTAAACTTTTGATCAACGGGTTCTCCATCTTTGTCAAGTCATTATGTCCACTTGTAGGCATGGGGGTTCTCATACCTTTGCTTTCTTGCATGTTGAACTTCTTGAAGAGATCCTTGGTGTACTTTGTTTGTGAGACAAAGGTACCCTCCTTAGATTGCTTGATTTGCAACCCAAGGAAGAATTTGAGTTCACTCATCATGGACATCTCGTACTTCTCCGACATGAGCTTTCCAAACTTCTCGCTAAAATGAGGGTTAGTTGAACCAAAGATAATATCATCAACATATATTTGGCACACAAATAGTTCACCATCAAGCGGAGTGTGGCTGAAAACATTTAAGGTGGAGCCGAAGATGATCGGGGGGCGTCAAGCGGAGTGTGGCGGGGCGACCATAAGCAAGAAGGTCGATGCCCCGTGGCTCGAAGGTTCCTTCCAAGAGGAATAGGGATTGTGGCAGCAGGAGTGGTTCTACATCACCGCCCAAGGGGCAAGAAGCGAAGCGCCGCCTCCTTCCGCCTGGGACCTCCACAAAGAATCGATGTCGTGGGTCAACCAAGGGCTCAACTGGGGCCGCCCGAGGACGTGCTCAAGACCTGCAGGCCGGATTCGAGACCTCCAAACAAGGGAGATCGGCCTGGTCAAGGTAATGCAAGTCATGCTAGTCGTGCACCTCCTACCTCGCAAACGCCGCCCTCTCCGGCTATGGGAGTTCAATCCGAGGGACCTCGATTCTCCAAAGATTTTATGGGCTCGACACCCATGGAGATGTACAAGCTGTTCTTCGGACCGCAGTAGCGTGTCCCCGAGGACGCAGCTTAAGCCGCGATCGCCGGATACTCGTAAGTAGCTCAAAGCTCGGACGTTCTATCTGCATGCCTTTCAAAAGATCATCTCCGACCCTTTTTTATTCTCTACAGAATGGGTGGCGCGATCATGGCTGATAAGGTGTCCGCCCCCCCAGAGACCGTGACCGGAGCCCGTGGCTGGTCGAATGTTGGAGGTTGCGCCCACAGAGGAGGGCGACGGGGAGATAAAGGAGCTAATACTTCGGTCCAAAGGGGCGATCGAGGAGGAGGGAACCAAGGATCCCTCCTTCGAAGGAGAAGAGGACTGCCTCAAGATCCGGAGGTCCCAGCCCCTAAGCTGGGAAGAAATCCCCACTGGGG
This sequence comes from Aegilops speltoides, assembly GCA_021437245.1. Classification (NCBI taxonomy): domain Eukaryota; kingdom Viridiplantae; phylum Streptophyta; class Magnoliopsida; order Poales; family Poaceae; genus Aegilops; species Aegilops speltoides. The sequence continues at coordinate 314,452,608 of CM038143.1, forward strand.
TCCGCGTCCGGAGAGAATCCGGACGCGCAATCATCGCCCAAGGACCAGCCTCCAACGAGCCGTGAGTATGAAAGAGAAAGTTTAATGAGGAAGTACCTTCGCTTATGCTTCAGAGGTAATCAAATATTTATATCGCAGATTCGGATCTGCAGCCTTCTCAGATGAGTTCGCCTCGGGATCTTCTTCCGAGATGATGGAGAGCGACACGCCCATCTCGCCAGGCCGCCAGATGAGGCAAAGAGCCCAAGTGTCGCCACGGAGGGCGCCCCGAGTCCGGAGGGGCCAAGGAGTTCAACGCCCACCGAGTCCGCCGAGAATCAAGAGTTTGCTTGAGAGGGCGCCCATTTTAAGATCACCGTGCGCTAATGCGTATGGTGATTGAAGGATTTCGCCCACTGAAAGCGGATTATGTGAGGCCGCCATGAGCTTGTCAAGGGATTTGAGGTATGCGAAAATGGTGTACCCTTTTGTTTTTTAACAGCCAGTATATGAAAATGCGCTCAGATAGATAGTAGTTTCGAGACTCGTAGGTTGTCGAAGACGACAGCTGCATCGAGGATCGAAAATCTAAATGTCTCAGTAATGAATACCGCTGCTCGCATTGTGGCGGATAGTCCGGGCCAGCCGGACCGATCAGCTTTGTTGAATCGAAGTCGGCAATCGACATGGCAGATGCTGACATCGCACTTGTCAATCAGCGACTTGACGAGTTGCAAGGTAAATAAATTCTCCGTAGCCGCTTTATTGAGTGGGTTAAAGCCCTCCTCTGATAAGTTATATGCTGTTTATGCAGATAGTGCTGCTGCTGTGGAGAGACTTCGGGCCGAGCTTGCACAAGCTAAGGAGCAAGCCCGAAGGAGTGATGCGGCTGCCGCGAGGGCGGCCGAGGAGTTGAAGGCCGAAAAGGGCGCGCCACTGCCTAAGTAGGGCGGAGGTGGCCGAATTGGCCAAGAATTTAAAGGATGCTACCGATCAGAAGCGCCGTTTTGAAAAGGAGCGCCTATCGGATCGGGAAGACCTGAAGAAGGCCACGGCCGAAGCCAAGGATGCCCGTTCTACAATGCGGGCTATGAAGGAGGAGCTGCGCCAAGCCGAGAAATCGCGCCGGCAAGCCGCTTTGCGCGTCGCCGTTTATGGATGCCAAGCACGCTAAATTTGAGCGGCAAAGGAGTTCGGAGGATCCTTATATGGACTTGGTGCGAGCGGCCGACGCCGTTAAGCACTTCCGAGCTGTGGAGTCCGGATCGCCTCTTCCTCTCGTTCTGACAGTTGGCCGAATGGGCCGAATCTGAATAGACCGTCCGGGCTGGCTATGATCGACATCGTGGCCCATGTGTGGCTAGAGAGGTCCAAGGCGACGAGCTATTTCGCCCATCGCAGCAGCTTCCTTGGGACGGTGCCGATATCAAGGAGATGAAGCGGTCGGTTTGCATCGAGGGCGCGCGGATGCCTCTAGCCCGTAAAGGCGCAGTGTCCGGAGATGGATGCCACCGCTGTTGCTGCCTGTGGTTCGGATGGGAACCAGCTTCCGCCGAGCATTATTTCGGGGAGTTATGCGCGCCAGATAATAGAGTCGCAGTGTTTCAAAGAATGTAACGCTCAATTGAACGTATTAACTTGTATATCAATGATTATTGTATGAATGCTTTTTATACTTGTGCTTCCGTAGTAAAACTTCTCCGGCGGCCGCTTATGATACTTGTGTATAACCCGAAGATGCGCTTCGGCTTCAGCCCCCTTGCACAAGGTGTCGGGTGTTCGCAAAATAGCGCTTTTTCACACTTTAATCCGACGCCTCGGTCCTGTTATAAGGAGGTGGTAGCGAGCTTAACGAGGCAATCCGGACTATAATGCTTTATCTCTTTCACTTAGCCAATGGAGCTCGAGGGTGGGGCTACGATATAGCCCCTAATGACACCGCACATCTCCGGATTCGGGTTCGATGTGTCCGACCGAAGCAGCCTTCGTCAAAGCGAGGAATTCTAAACATTCCGTGGTCGATCAAGTGGTCGACAGACTCGCTATATCATGACAGCCGCCGGCTTTTCATCGAGGCGCCGCCCAATTAACTCGGGCACAACCGCAGAGTTCTCCGGTGCGCGTTAGCCGGGTGATACGGAACGAAGGCAGCAAAACACAGGAGCCGCAAACCCAACATTTGACCAAAGACATGATTCGAGCTGATGCATATAATGCCCAACTTGAGACGCCAACACTCCGAAGGTGTTCGGACTTTATGATAACGGGCAGAATTATGCCCTAAACCCCTTGTGTCCAGGTACGGGCATTGTCTTCCGACGCGGCCAATGCCAAAGCGTCGGGCTCCGCTTTGCCTATAAGAGGAAGCCAAGGGAGATTAACAACAAGACAGGAATAAAAAGGTCTACGAGGGTCTTAATCAAAAGAATCCTTGCGACGGGTCCCTACCGCACGCTCTGCTACCAGGTCTCCGCAGCAGTTATCCCGACGGGTATGCACGCTTGTTCATCTCAGAGAAAAGAGGAACATTTTAGTTTTAGAAACAGTTCGTGTGTAAATAATGCAAAATAATAAGTGCAAATAATTAAAGCTAGGTTTATATGAAACCGCGGTTAGTTGTGCGCGCAGCCCCTTATGAAAGGGTATGCGGCTAGGGAGCCCCTAGTTTATCGAGTCCAGATTCGCCTATCCGAATCCGGGTTCTTTAAGTGACCTCGACTGAAATGGTGCCATGTGGACCGGCATCTTAAGTGTAAGAGACGCGTAATGCGGTATGGCGTTGAAGCGGACAAAAGCCTTTCGTCCCAATAGTGCTTGATGTTCACTTTTAAATGAGACGAAATGGGAAATTAACTTTTCTCGTCGAAAATTGTTTGGTGATCCGAACACGACTTCGAGTAATATCGAGCCTGTGCACTTGGCGTAAGGGCCTGGCGTAACTCCTTTGAAGGAAGTGCGGCTGTGTCGAATTTTGGTAGGGTCTATCCCCATCCGACGGATTGTGTTTGAATATAGCAGGTTTAAGTCACTGCCTCCGTCCATTAGGACGTTTGTGAATTGTAGTCCGTCTATTATTGGATTCAATTGTAGGATCGGAAGTATGTCTAGAGGGGGGGTGATTAGACTACTTGACAACTTAAAAGTTTAGCCTTTTGATTGGAGTAGTTTCTTAGCAAGTTCACAATGATGACCAAGTCAAGTATCACCCTACACATGCAATTCTAGAGTTGTGGCAGCGGAAAGTAAATTGCACGTATAGTAAATGAGAGGTGGAGAAGAGCAAACGCAAGTTGGAGACACGGAGATTTTTTCTCGTGGTTCCGATAGGTGGTGCTATCGCCAATCCACGCTGATGGAGACTTCAACCCACGGAGGGTAACGGCCATGAGTCCACGGAGGGCTCCACCCACAAAGGGTCCACGAAGAAGCAACCTTGTCTATGCCATCATGGCCTACGCCCACGGAGGACTAGCCTTACTCGGGGTAGATCTTCACGAAGTAGGCGATCTCCTTGCCCTTACAAACTCCTTGGTTCAACTCCACATCATGACGGAGGCTCCCAAGTGACACCTAACCAATCTAGGAGGCACCACCTCCAAAAGGTAATAGATGGTGTTGGTGATGATGAACTCCTTGCTCTTGTGCTTCAAATGATAATCTCCCCAACACTCAACTCTCCTCACCGATTTGGCTGTGGTGGAGGAAGGGATTGAGTGGAAAGCAACTTGGGAAGGCTAGAAATCAAGTTTCATATGGTGGGAGTGGAGCAACTTGATCTCAACACAAGGGTAGGTAGTTTTTTCTCGGAAATGTAAGGTAGGAGTGGTAGTTCTTTTCGATGGCTCTCTCCACTAATGAAGAGGAGGTGGAGGGTATTTATAGCCTCCACACAAAATCCAACTGCTACACACATTTGACCAATCTCGGTCGACCGAAGTTGACAACTCGGTGAGACCGAAAGTTCAAATCTTAGAACATTGGGATTTTCGTGGGACCGAAAATACAATCTCTTGCTAGTCCGATTCTTCCAAAGTCTAGGGTTTGCCAATCTTTGGGACCGATTTTCTCATCTCGGTGACACCGATTTGAGTACGTATGTTCTGAAGCTTGGCAACACCAATTTCGAATGACCGAGTTTGGAATCGGAAAATCCGAGATTCTTAGGGTTTGGGTATATGGTGAGGTGGTTCATCTCGGTGTGATGAGTTTGGAATCGGTGGGACCGAGATTACTTATGAGTTTATGTTGGAGTGAAAGATTGTCGATAGTTTGAGAGATAAATCACTAAGCACTTAGAGCAACCAGATCATCATCATAACCTCATCCCCTTTAATAGTATTGGCTTTCCTATGGACTCAATGTGATCTTGGATCACTAAACCAAAAATGGAGTCTTGAGCTTTTGCCAATGTTTTCCTTAGCATTTTGAGGGTCCACATCATCGGTCATTGCCATACCCATATCAATCGAACTTTCTCAAATATTCTCAAGAAATGATTAGTTCAATGATATATATGTTGTTATTAATTACCAAAACCACCGGGATTAGTTGCACTTTCAATCTCCCCTTTTGGTAATTGATGACAACATATAGATCAAAGCTTCGACAAATGATATAATCAATGAATAACATCGTCGCTTTGAGAAGTATGTGATAAGCAAGAGCTCCCCTAAATTTGTGCATTATTTAAGATTTGCTTGAATGCAAATGCACAATCGATTAGGATCATGGGTTACTCTTTCATGTCACATACATCTTGGTGGAGCGCACAAAATGATAAGAATGAATAGCATGCACCCAATCACCAAGACATGAGTAAATGATCATACAAGATATGGATGAAATATGATAAGCATCAAGCACATATTAAGCACAGTATGATCAAGCACTCATCAAGATAGAGCAAACGTAGTATCAAACACACGAAGTATCTCAATGAACTCAAAAGTATCTCAAGGAAAACCACAAACGAAAGAGCAAAAAACGAGCACTCTCTCTCTCGAAGCCTATGATCTATACAATTTCTCCCCCTTTGGCAACAAGTTACCAAAAAGTTCGAAAGGTATAGAGCTAATCGTCACTCGGGACTCTGCTGGCGGCTCTCGCTCAAGGCCGATGGAGTGGAGATAGCTGCATCGCGAAAGCTTCGCCAAGTCTGTGGAGCTGGAGGAGTGGATATCAAGTCGGTGCTGGAACTAACGGAGCTGTAGGAGGTGCTGATGTAGTAGCCCTGGGTCCGACCTAATCGAATAGCAGCTGATCCGGGCTTTGTGGGCACCGGAGCAGCTGCTCATAGTCATCCCGACTAGATCATCTTCCATCTCCTTCATGAGCTCGCCTTCTCCTCTTAGCTTCCTCGATGTCCGCCTCAAGCTTGTTGACGGTGACTGCACTTCACCACTTTGACGCCCGAGCATGGAACTTATCCTCAACTATCCTCTCAAGGCTCTCCCGAGATCGCACTATGTCGCCAAAGCGAGCTCAATTCTCCGAGTGGCTTCAAGAAGTTGTTCTGCAACGCCTTGGGCTTTGTCTGCTTCCTTCTCAGCTTTTGCTTGTTTGGCAGCTTCAGACTTAGCATGTCCTTCTACAGATGTGGGAGCATCCTCACCATCACAATCTCGTTATCCTCGTGTTCAGCTGCAAGTGGCAAGTGGGGTCTATCCAATGTAGGTGTCCGTGCCAAACTTGGCATTGATGAGCATCCAATATGCGAGCAAACCCACATGACCTCTTTCTCGTCTGCGTCTGTCCTCTTGATAGTCTCAACTATCGTGTCCATCACCTTAAAAGGTGTCTTCGATCTAGAATGTGCAGATGTTGATAGAGTACCTCTTATCATGCGGTGGTCCTCGACTTAGGCATCAAAGTATGCCTCGTAATGGTGTTGGTGGTTGGGAGACCTGCTCAAGATAGTAGATCAACCAAGCTTCCATATCTCTACATCCTTCTCATTTACCTCATTGTACATGTTCTTCATTGACTCGTGATTCTTCTTCGAATGCCATACACATCAACATCATCTTCCTTGATACAGTGCATTCAGCAATGCTCTCCATTCTTCAATCAGAATGGAATCTCTCGCCTTCATCATCCATACAATCCCGCCATCTGGATAGAAGTGTGCGGTGGCATAGAATCGCATGATCATCTCATCGCTCCAAGTCGTCAACTTCGACCAACGAACTCGCAATCCCACAAGCAAGGAAGCTTTCATGCACATGTGGGAAGTAGTCTCGTGCTTTTCACCGTCGATGTATTCCTACCACATATCCGTGTCAAGAATAATTGGCTTTTTATCCATGAGCACTGCCTCATAAAAGTCTTGTTGCTCTCTAGTGTGGAATCTTGGGTCAACTCGCTGTTCTTCTCTCCGGTGGCATATGGATCTGCTTGCCTCCATAGCTCGAGACCTTTATCCTTTCTCTCCTTCATATTTTCAGCTCGAGGATGAGCATCATTATGAACCGGCAATTTTCGCCGAGCTTGAGCAAAACATGAGCCTCATCATCGATTCTCGCAGTGGCACATTGTCCTTCTTCTTCTCTCAAGGTGTATGTTCTCACAGTCTTCTTGGGCTTGGCAGCTGGTTTGGCTTGGGCTGCCTTTTGCTGGAGCTGATTGCTTAGCCTTTGTGGGTGCTCCTCGCCTCGATGGCATCACCCATCAACTTCGCTTCGAGGAGGCTGAGGTGCTTCCTCATCGTAATCATCATCATCGCCTTCTTCATGAACTTTCCTCTTCCTCTTGGAAGTCTTCTTGATCTTGCCGGAGGTTTCTTCCATGCTGAGCTTCAGGCAACAGAGGATTTTGTCACTTTGCTTGTGCCTTTCTTTGTTGTTGCTTCTTGATAGCCCTTTTGGCAACCACTTGCCTTTTTGGCTTAGAAGTTATTTCCTCATCAAGAACAAAATCTGAATCTTCCTCATCGTAATTCCTCTTCCTCCCGGCCTCGTAGCACCGCAGCAGTCCACTTGGAGTGCTTTTCTCCATCATCCAAAAACTGCTTGCTTCGACTAGTAGCTGCCTCGAATTCAATCGCATCTCGCACTGCTCGACCGCTACTTCCATCGATATGACCGACAACCCGTGAATAGAGTAGGTATAGGCGTAATAGAAGAGTTATCACAAACCGCAGAGGATTTTGCAAAAGAATGAGTTCAAACTTTAGTTTTAGGTTTTCACAGAATACATGTCGGTCTCGACCGAAGTCTATCAATTCGTGAAACCAAGTGTCTAAACAGCACCACATACACCACTTTCGGTTGGACCGAAATGGGTTTCGTCTAGCCGAGACTACTAGGGTTTCACTCAATCTTCACTTCGGTCTTACCGATTTGCACAACTCGGTTTCACCGAAAAGTGCAAAGGCAATGACCAGAGGCCAAATCGGTCATCCGAAATGCGAATCGGTCACACCGAGATGTGTTCATGAAACCTAACCCTAAAATTTTCACTCGAATTTTGTTCTATGATCTAAACGGCCGGATAGGGAGATCTCAAACTTGGCAAGAAACATGGCAACACCTAACGGCATTGAATCAGCGGTTGAGCACGAGAGGATGAAACTCACCCAATGCGGTGGAGCTTCACTACGGCGGCAACGGCGCGATGAGAAGGACCGTTGACGGCGATGGAGACCCGCGGCGAGGGCGCACAGGCGACGGCGGAGACGATCCGGAGACCAAGGCGACGGCAGCGAAGGGTTTGAGGGCGAAGCGTTTGAAGAAGTAATCAACGCGCTCTGTCCTCGAGTATATATACCCTTCGGCTGTCGGTGGGACCGAAGTTTGAAAACTCGGTGGGACCGAGATGGTTAACTGCGTGCAGTTACACACTTCGGTCACGCCGAAATTTGAAACTCGGTTTCACCGAGGTGAAAACCTAGATCAATCCAAGTGATTTCGGTCTGTCCGATTTGAGTATATCGGTTTGACCGAAAGTACTTAGAAGGTTTTGGAAGTTAGGCTTTTGACGGATCGGTGGCTCCGAGTGCTCCTCACTCGGTCCGTCCAAAAAGTCTTGTTCAAAGTTTGTGATATAAGCATGAATAGAGTTTGAGACAAGAAAGCATAGATAGCTAGGGAGGAACTTAGGCATTCTTGTCCATCCATTTGGTCTAAAAGAAAGAAAACCAAAAGACCAAAGCAACAAATGGATGTCCTCGAATGGATAAAATCATGCATCCAACATGCTCACACAATAAGATAGCAAATGAAATATGTGTCAAACATGCACAAACAAAACACTAACAGCTAGCACACAATTTGGCGATGACTAGGTCATCTATATATGAGTATATTGACTTAGGAGTCAAATGAGAACATTTGATCATAGGTCATACTCATCGCTTAAGCACAAGTGGGGTTACCACTTTTCCATAAAGCATTAATGTGTTCACATCATTAGAAGATGCTTTGGCTCATTTCTTTAGAGCAAAGCTCCCCTTGATGTGAGAGCCCCTTTAAAGGGTCAAACTAACCTTGGGTTGTCGTTGAAGACTTCATGTAGATGTTGAAGATGTGGATGCTCAATGTTGATGAAGATCATCAAGAGTTGGGAGCAATCCTTTGATTCGGCACTTTCAATACCTACATGGGTTAGTCCCACAAGGAACAAACAAGAATATCCATGGACATAGATTGAGGTACACAATAGATGATGTCCATGAAAGCAATGATTACCTTGTCCCTTGACTCACCAACATGAGGGTTTGTGACTCCATGAACTAGTGCAAGATGTGGAAGTTGATTGCACAAGTCTTCGCCAAAATGAATATGAGTGAAGTATATTATGAGTCACCTCAAGAACTCTCTAGTTCTTCTTCTTCGATCCACATCATCTTGATGGGAATCCTTGGGGTAGTAGTTGAGCTTGTCAAGTAGAACTTGAAGTTGCCTTGGGAACCCACTTGACCATGGCCTTGGGTGCTTCAATGAATGCATCAATCTCCTCTTGAAGCTTGTCCTTGCCTTTTAGCTTGTGGTCTTGTGGTGGAAGGTCATCTTGAGCTTGTTCCTCATTGGAAGAAGTAGGATCATACTTCTCCTCTTGAGAGACAAACTTTGGAGTGGGATATTGACCTTCTTCCCATTCAACACCCTCGGCGTTGAATTTTCGCTCAAAACCAATTCCTTGATTCTTCCTGTCTTCCTTGTTTATAACAATTTCTCAAAGCTTTTGCTTCCGCAAGACTTTTGTAGACACCTTTCTATAATCCCTTTCAATAGACTATTTTCTTGCTCAAGTGAAACTTGGCTTGAAACATTGTTAGTGGAATCAAGAGAATTACTAGAAGTAACAACATTTGATTTAGCATGATTATTGTTACTACTAGATGAAGAATTTTTCTTATGCTTGTCATGCTTAGTTTTGATAGGTGGCAAGAAATTAGACAAGAGAAGTCGCTTGGCAAGATATGAAGAACTCTTCTTTCAAGATCGTCATTGATAGCTTTTAGAAACTCATGTTCTTGCTCTAGATTGAGCTTCTCAAGCGTAGCTTCTCATGAGATCTTAGGAGCTCTCTATGATCTTCTTGAGTTGTTTCATGAGCTAACTTAAGAGTGTTTAGTTCTTTAGTTAGACGCTCAATCTCCTTCATAGCATTGTCATTCGACTTTTCTCGACTATAAAGACTACTAGCATGTTCATCATTACTAAGCTCACTAGATTTATCATGTAGAAGCTCATCTTCACCAAGCAAGTCATCCTCATCACTATCAAAGTCAATAAACTCAGGATGTGATACCTTGGGGCCTTTTGCCATGAAGCATCTTCCAATTCCCTCATTTGGTGAATCAAATATGTCATAGGAGTTGGAGTTGGAGGACACGAGAGCAAGACCGCAACACCTTCATCTTGATCAGATTCGAGTTGGAGTGATAGCTTCTTTCGAGTGATTGTTTGAGTCGGAGCCGAAACCCATTCACCAACATGAGCTTGATGTTTTCTTCTTGTGTAGCTCCTTGATGACTTGTCTTTCCTTTCCGAATCCTTGCTTCTCCGAGAGGATCTTCGCTCATAACGATCATCTCTACTTCTTCTCTCTTTTCGAGGTGACTCTTCTCTTGAGCTTCTTCTTCTTGGAGATTCTTCTTCTTTTGTGGGGGTCGAACACTCATTTGAGTAGTGTCCGGTCTTCCACAATTGTAGCAGTTTCGATCACGACTAGAAGATCTCTTTTCATCATATGATCTAGACTTTGAGCTTCTTTCCTTGCTTCTACTCTTGTAGAATTTGTTGAAGTTCTTCACCATTAGGCTTATCTCTTCATTGGAAACTAGCTTGTCACTTGAGGATGTGGGAGCTTCAACTGCAGCTTTGTAAGCACCACTTGACTTGTTGTGAAGCTCTTCCTTATCTTTAAGTGTCATCTCATGAGCAACAATCCTTCCAATGACTTCGGTAGGCTTGAGATCTTTGTAGTTTGGCATCATTTGGATCAAAGTGCACACGGTGTCATACTTTCCATCCAAAGCTCTGAGAATCTTCTTGATGATGAATCGGTCGGTCATTTCTTGAAGAATATCTAGCTTTGATTCCTTCACAGACTCTGTACCTTCGTGCATTTCGACCAAAGTATCCCAAATCTCTTTTGCATTCTCAAGACGGCTAATCTTGTTGAACTCCTCGACACAAAGCATTGAAGAGAATGTCACAAGCTTGAGCATTGTTCAGAACATCCGCAACTCATCGCCAGTAGCTTCGCGATCCGAACTTTTCCTTCTTCAAGAACTCACCTTGCAAGCCAACACAAATAATGCCCCATGCGTGGTTATGTCCAAGAATATGCATTTTCATTTTATGCTTCCAACTAGCAAAGTTTGAACCATCAAAGTAAGGACCTCTACGGAAATTACCTCACTAGACGCCATACTCTCCTAGGTTGTGAAACCAAGCTTATGGAGTCCAATGCAATGGAAACCAATCCAATGGAGACCAACGCTCGATACCACTTGTAGGATCGGAAGTATGTCTAGAGGGGGTGATTAGACTACTTGACAACTTAAAAGTTTAGCCTTTGATTGGAGTAGTTTTTAGCAAGTTCACAATGATGACCAAGTCAAGTATCACCCTACACATGCAATTCTAGAGTTGTGGCAGCGGAAAGTAAATTGCACGATAGTAAATGAGAGGTGGAGAAGAGCAAACGCAAGTTGGAGACACGGAGATTTTTCTCGTGGTTCCGATAGGTGGTGCTATCGCCAATCCACGCTGATGGAGACTTCAACCCACGGAGGGTAACGGCTGCATGAGTCCACGGAGGGCTCCACCCACAAAGGGTCCACGAAGAAGCAACCTTGTCTATGCCATCATGGCCTACGCCCACGGAGGACTAGCCTTACTCGGGTAGATCTTCACAAGTAGGCGATCTCCTTGCCCTTACAAACTCCTTGGTTCAACTCCACATCATGACGGAGGCTCCCAAGTGACACCTAACCAATCTAGGAGGCACCACCTCCAAAAGGTAATAGATGGTGTTGGTGATGATGAACTCCTTGCTCTTGTGCTTCAAATGATAATCTCCCCAACACTCAACTCTCCTCACCGATTTGGCTGTGGTGGAGGAAGGGATTGAGTGGAAAGCAACTTGGGAAGGCTAGAAATCAAGTTTCATATGGTGGGAGTGGAGCAACTTGATCTCAACACAAGGGTAGGTAGTTTTCTTCTCGTAAATGTAAGGTAGGAGTGGTAGTTCTTTCGATGGCTCTCTCCACTAATGAAGAGGAGGTGGAGGGTATTTATAGCCTCCACACAAAATCCAACTGCTACACACATTTGACCAATCTCGGCCGACCGAAGTTGACAACTCGGTGAGACCGAAAGTTCAAATCTTAGAACGTTGGGATTTTCGTGGGACCGAAAATACAATCTCTTGCTAGTCCGATTCTTCCAAAGTCTAGGGTTTGCCAATCTCGGTGGGACCGACTTTCTCATCTCGGTGACACCGATTTGAGTACGTATGTTACGTAAGCTTGGCAACACCAATTTCGAATGACCGAGTTTGGAATCGAAAATCCGAGATTCTTAGGGTTTGGGTATATGGTCGAGGTGGTTCATCTCGCGTGTGATCTGAGTTTGGAATCGGTGGGACCGAGATTACTTATGAGTTTATGTTGGAGTGAAAGATTGCTCGATAGTTTGAGAGATAAATCACTAAGCACTTAGAGCAACCAGATCATCATCATAACCTCATCCCCTTTAATAGTATTGGCTTTCCTATGGACTCAATGTGATCTTGGATCACTAAACCAAAATGGAGTCTTGAGCTTTTGCCAATGTTTTCCTTAGCATTTTGAGGGGTCCACATCATCAATATTGCCATACCCATATCATCGAACTTTCTAAAATATTCTCAAGAAATGATTAGTTCAATGATATATATGTTGTTATTAATTACCAAAACCACCGGGATTAGTTGCACTTTCATCAATATCGGGAGTCCGCCCCTGGTTCAACACTTTTGAATAATCCTGTGGTCGAAAGTGATTGGTTTTGATATCCAATCTCTATGGTTTATGGGCCGGATCGCATGCGAAGCTCTTTTTAGAAAGTGCCGCGACTTTTTTCCGTGTTCTCACATGAAGTGAGTTTATCGCTTTGACCCCTTGTGGGAAAGTCTTCGCTTTTCCGGTGCCCCTTTGGCGGGTTTATCTTCTTCGCTGACGCGGCCGAGCCCCTTTGCGCTCGGGCGCTTAGTCGGCTGGACTGTTTGAAAACCCAACAATCCTCGTGGGTGTGATTTGCGTGCCTTCCGGGGTACTGTGGATTTGACAACCGACCTGTAATTTGTGTAGGTTAGATTCGTCATTGTCGCCCTTGATGGGTTGAGCTTTATTGTTCGCCGTGAGCTTTTAAATCCGCGCTGACCGCCGTGTTTTTGGGCTTTTTCTTTATTCCAGCGCTGTTCTTTTTCGCGCCGTGATTTTCCGCTTTCCATCTCTTATCTCGGATGTACTTGGGTCAGCTGGTGCCGCTTCTTGCCAACCAGCTGTCCTCTCTCAAAGCAAAAGCGGGTCATGAGGCTTGTTAATGCGGTCATTGTCCTCGGTTTTCTTCGACCGAGGTGTCCGCGAGCCATTCGTCTCGGACATTGTGCTTAAAAGCTGCTAAGGCTTGGCGTCCGCCAATCGACTATTTGGTTCTTTTTGGTAAGGAACCTGTTCTGCAATTCACACCGACTCTCCAGTGCTGTTGAGTTATGTGACTTAGGTCATCTCAGATCCGGAGGCCGGACATAAGTCCCTTGAAAATTTGCTCTAAACGCCTCGAGCTCTTCCCAACTTCCAACAAGAGCTCGGGAGGCTTTTGAGCCAATGACGGGCTGGCCCTTTGAGCTTGAGGGGTAGATATTTTATGGCATGGAGATCGCCTCCTCCGCCATATGTATATGCAGATATAGTCTTCTATCCGCACTGTGGTCTGTTGTTCCATCGTAGGCTTCTATGTTTATGGGTTTAAACCCCGCTGGGAATTCATGTTCCAAAGACCTCATCTCGTGAAGCATAGTGGGTGTGCGGCGCCCAGACTTGTATGTGTTGCTATCGCCGGACACTTGACGTGTTCCTTTGCTTATTGGGGCTTTCCTTTGGGTCCGTAGATGGACTGGCTGGGCCATTTGACGGTGGGGGCTTTATGGCCTCTTCGTCGAATTCTGGGAGCAGCTTGCGCTTCGGGTAGCTCTTCGATTGGTGGCTGTTGCCATGTTTGTCTGCGGTTTTGAGCACTTTGCTCCATCTTATCCGGAGCGCGTCTTCCGCTGTGTTGAGCTTCCGTTTTTCCTTCTTTAGGCTTCTTGCTGTAGCGATGAGCCTGCATTTGCAAAGATCTTGTTCGACGGGCTTGTTTCGTCTTCGGAGGGAGGTACATAGTTGTGATCCTCAACCTTTTCTTCTGCCGCCCTTTTGTGAGGGCTTGCTTCTACATCCTCCTTTGCTGAGTCTTGCTGAAGGGGTTTGTCTTCGGCACTCTCCAGGGTGTTATTATCTCCCGTGCCGGATTCTTCATTCTTGTTGTGGCGGGATTTAGAGCGACGCCGCTGACGCCGGCGTTTGGGTTGTTTCTTTAGAGAATCTTCCTCCGCTGCTTTCTCGCCATCCCCTTCTTTTGGGGTATCCACCATGTAGACGTCGTACGACGAGGTGGCCTTCCAGTGCCCCGTGGGCGCTAGGTCCTGTTGGTCTCCGGCATCATTGTCCATAGTGTCGATGTCATCGGAGTCGTAGTCTAGCATGTCGGTTAAATCTTTGACAGTGGCTACAAAGTGGGTGGTGGGTGGGCTCTGAATTTCTTCATCGTCCGTACTCCAACCGTCCCCGCCATAGTCCGCCAGATTCTCCGATAGCGAGAGATGCTTCAGGAATTCAGGATATCGCCAAAAGGCGAAGCGCTGAAAGATGTCCGCGGCGGTGAATTTTATAACCGCGCCTAACCGCTTAGTTGGTGGGGGCGCGGAGGCTCGGAGTCCGCGCCTCGGGATCATGAGTTTCGCAAGGGACAAAATCGGTATTCGCCCATCGCCAGATGTTGAAGCCCCTAGGGCGGCGCTTCATCCACCGACCTCGCCATGGGCAATCGGCCCGCAAGTAGCCGGGCGGATTCAAGTGCGCCACCAAAGCACCGTCCCGCGGCAGAGTCGATCATGCCCATCGTCGAGCGGCGCGCTGCTTCTGTGGGCTCGAGTCCGTCAAGATCAAGTCTCCGCGGTCATCGGCCGTGAAGTTTAGGCTTCCGGATCCGACTCGACGGCTGTGGGCGAAGCTCGATCTGCTCCAGATGGCCAAGAGAGTTGCCCCGCAGGCAAAGCCGCCGAACACGAAGATCTGTCCGGGAGAAAAGTCTCACCACCGACAGCGTTGAAGGTTGAAGATGCCATCGGGCCTATCGGTGACGCATACGAGGAACTCTCAATGAAAGCACCAATGTCGGTGTCAAACCGCGGATCTCGGTAGGGGGTCCCGAACTGTGCGCCTAGGCGGATGGTAACAGGAGACGAGGGACACAATGTTTTACCTGTGTTCAGCCCTCTCGATGGAGGTAATACCCTACGCCCCGCTTGATTAATATTGATGATATGGGTAGTACAAGAGTAGATCTACCACGAGATCAATGAGGCTAAACCCTAGAAGCTAGCCTATGGTATGATTGTTGAGATGTAATGTTGTGTCCACGGATTAAAGCCCTCCGGCTTATATAGACACCGGAGAGGCTAGGGTTACACAGAGTCGGTTACAATATTAGGAGATCTACATATCCGATTGCCAAGCTTGCCTTCCACGCCAAGTAAAGTACCTTCGGGACACGAGCCAGAGTCTTCAATCTTCTATCTTCGTAGTCTGGGAGTCCGGCGGATATTGATAGTCCGGCTGTCCGGACACCCCCTAGTCCAGGACTCCCTCAGTCCTCCTACCTGGCACCACATCCGCCATGACCGCAAGTGCGAACGCTCTGCGGTTGAGCTTGTCTTCGGGGATGAAGCTTGAGGTCGCTGCCCTCACTCAAGTCGCCTCTCGCGACGCAATAGCGGCATAGCCGGACGCGGACACGACCGCACAAGCGGTGGCCATGCTGGCGGCCGACGACTGGAGCACCGTCAGCCACACGTCCTACTTGCTGCCGTCCAACGTCTGGCACCACCGAGGTCGGGGACTCCGCCGAGGATGAGTAGGGCATGGGAGGCGGCAGGGCATGGTGTGCCAACTAGCCGGTCCGTATCCCGTGTTCTACTCTTCCTCGCCGGAGACCGCACCTTCGCTTCATGGGTCTTGAACCCCGCCCCTGTACATAGAGATCGCAGATGGAGGATGTCGGCCGCCACCGTATAATAGGTTTAGGGTCGGGTTTCTTTTATTTTTCTGTCCTATAAAAGTTCGAAATGTAATGAAAATCTGTCGTGTTTGCATTAATCTCAGCCGGTGTATATGAACTTTCCAATAATATACATATTGTAGGAGTACTAGCAAGATGCCCGTGCGTTGCACGGAAGATCAAGATCTTGTGGGAGAAAAGGATGAACGAGGGAAAGCCTTATCAGCAAATGTGAGAGGAGTGCGGGTAAATTGTCATAGTTTCCTTCCTATCCATTAGATATAGATCGGGCGGCCTATATTGCAGGATGACAGGCACACCATCATCACCAACTCTGCTTTTTATTGAACCGAGACAAGTGTAACATGCGAAGTAAAATAAACACATAGGGTCTATACATACACAATTTATCTTAGGCACTCCAATAGTACGTCCACTACACATTCATGCATTTCACATCTTTCTACATCTACGGGAACCTACGAAAGGGTTAACGAATTGCCTCTCCTCTCCTCCCCCGATTTTCATGGTGGTGGGTCCCTCCCTCCCCCCAATCTACAATCAACAACTGACACGTTTCACATTACGTTAATTATGTAACTAGGATTACGTAGGTGTAGCATTACTCGTCCTAAAAAAACCCAACTAAGCCAACCTCCCAGCAAATCGCGCGAGAAAAGACCCGGCCGCGCCGTTTTAGTCGGGATTACCAAATTACTATTAAGTAGTATCGATGGATCGCGCGAAGCAACATTTTTTTTAGGGGGCGAAGCACCTAGTTTAAAAAGGAAAAAAGGCGGTACACTCACAGCACTCCTGTCGCGGTCGCATTGCACCCCACACATGTTTGGTCCTGCACACAGCTCATGCAAACGGCTTCCGCTTCGGTTTGCCTCTTCACTAACACGTGGGACTGCACTTGGAGAAACCGAACATGCGCCAAACTCCCCTCGCCCACCGCGCGAAAAAACCTCCCCCCCCCCCACACACACAAAAATTCCCCCCAAATCTGATTCGACCGCCCTTCAGCCAACTAGCCAATAATATTCCCCAAACTCCCTCCCCCCGCCCCCTCCACTCCATTCGCTCCGCCAAAGCCGCCCTCCCCGCCGCGTTGATACGTCGGCGCCGCGGTTCGTCGAGGGGACGTGCGGCCATCCTCTCGCTCCCACGGTGCGCTCTCGTAGACTGCCGTTCTCTAGCCGCTTCGCCACCCCTAGCTGCGTTCTTGTGGAGGCGCATGGCGGTCAGCGCCGCCACTGAGGGAGTCCTGGATTAGGAGGTATCTGGACAGCCAAACTATATACTTATGCCGGACTGTTGGACCGTGAAGATACAAGACTCGAGACTTTGTCCCGTGTCCGGATGGGACTCTCCTTTGCGTGGAAGACAAGCTTGGCGATCCGGATATTATATATCCTTCTTTGTAACCGACTGTAAACCCTAGCCCTCCGTGTCTATATAAACCGGAGGGTTTGGTCCGTAGGTGACGATCATAATCATCATAGGCTAGCTTCTAGGGTTTAGCCTCACGATCTCGTGGTAGATCAACTCTTGTAATACTCATATCATCAAGATCAATCAAGCAGAAGTAGGGTTTTACCTCCATCGAGAGGGCCCGAACTGGTAAAACAAAGATGTCCCTCGCCTCCTGTTACCATTAGCCTTGGACACACAAATCGGGACCCCCTACCCGAGATCCGCCGGTTTTGACACCGACATTGGTGCTTTCATCGAGAGTTCCTCTGTGTCGTCGGTTTGGATGTGCAATGTGTGAAGCTCTGCTTCTCTTTTCTTCCCTTCGTCTTTCCCCGAGGGCACTTGACTTAGCACACGGCTAAGCATCCTGGCTATGGCAGGACTAGGCGAGCCTTCGGGAAGCTGAACCGGACACCTGATTCTCTCCGCCTTGCTAAGCCAGTCCTGGCCGCGGATGGTTTTCAGAATAAAGTTATGAGAAATATAAACAAAGTGTTCGGTACCACTGACGATGCGGGCCTGAGCTGCGACCGCCCAGATACCCAAGTAAGTGTCCGGACACTTTACTTGTGGTCCGAAGAATAACTTACACATCCTTCGAAGGCCATGTCAAGAAGTGTAGAATAACCATGACCTTCTGGGTTGAACTCCCACATCCGGAGAGGCCAACGTTTGCACGGCAAGATCCGTTGGACTAGCATTACCTGAATTACGCTGACAAGACTAATGTCCCTCTCAAGAAGCTCCCGAATGCGACTCTGCAATGTTGGTACATCATTAGCAGGCCCCCAATCCAGTCCCACATTGGCCCATGACGCCAGTTGAGGCGGAGGGTGAGGGAGTCCTGGTTTAGGGTTATCCGGACGGCCGGACTATATACTTTGGCCGGACTAATGGACCATGAAGATACAAGACTCAAGACTTCGTCTCGTGCCTGGATGGGACTCTCCTTTGCGTGCAAGACAAGCTTGGCGATCCGGATATTAGATTTCCTTCTTTGTAACCGACTCTGTGTAAACCCTAGCCCCCTTCGGTGTCTATATAAACCGGAGGGTTTGGTCCATATAGGGATGATCATAACAATCATAATCATCATAGGCTAGCTTCTAGGGTTTAGCCTCTACGATCTCGTGGTAGATCAACTCTTGTAATACTCATATCAAGATCAATCAAGCAGGAAGTAGGGTTTTACCTCCATCGAGAGGGACCGAACCTGGGTAAAACAATGTATCCCTTGCCTCTTGTTACCATCTGCCTTAAACGCAAAGATCGGGACCCCCTACCCGAGATCCGCCGGTTTTGATACCGACATTGGTGCTTTCATTGAGAGTTCCTCTGTGTCGTCGCTGCAAGGCTCGATGGCTCCTTCAATCATCAACAACAATGCGGTCCAGGGGGAGACTTTTCTCCCTGGACGGATCTTCGTGTTTGGCGGCCTCGTACTGCGGGCCAATTCACTTGGCCGTCTGGAGCAGATCAACGGCTACGCCCCTGACCATCATGTCAGGTTCGGAAACTTTAACTACGCGGCCGATATCCGCGGAGACTTGATCTTCAATGGATTCGGGCCTACTCCAGGAGCGCCGAACAATCGCGACGAGCACGACTTGGACCTGCTGTCAGGCAATACTCGGGGAATCGCACCTGCAGGAGCTCCGAACCTAAATCCGGGGCGGAGCGCGTCGTCCGAGGACGGGTGGATGGACCCCGCCCCGGAGGCCGCACACTCATCGACGGTAGATCCGAACACAGACTCCACCCCCAAGGAAGTGTGTGTCACCGGACCCCCGGACTTGTGTCCGGCTGTAGGTTCCAGACCGGCGCGCCCCCGAGCCCGCCGAATCTGGTTGGGCTCCGGTAATGGACTTCGCCGCTGCGGATATCTTCCAGCACTCGCCCTTTGGCGACATGCTGAATTCATTAAGGTCTCTCTCTTTGTCAGGAGACTCTTGGCCGAACTATGTCCGGCTCGAGGGGGAAGACGGCGACGAAGAAATTCGTTGCCCACCCACCACCCACTTCATAGCCACTGTCAATGACATAACAGACATGCTTGACTTCGACTCCGATGACACCGACGATATGGACGTCGGCGCAGGGGACGATTCAGAACCACCGCCCACGGGGCGCTGGACTGCCACCTCATCATATGATATATACATGGTGGACACGCCTAAGGAGGATGATGGCGACAAAACGGAGGATAAAACCCCCGGAGAAAAGCCAAAACGACGGCGCAGACGCCGCTCTAAGTCCAGCCACAGTAAAAATAGCGATAACAGCGCTAGAAAGATCGACACCCCAGTCAATTCCAAAGGCAACAACGACCATATGGAGCCAGCGATGGAGCAGGATGAGCCAGGTCACGCCGAACACATCCCGGAGCACACACCCAATCACAGGGATCTCGAGGGCCAAACTCATCAACCTGCCTCGGGAGAGGAGCACAGTCCGGTCGATGATGCATTCATCATCCCGGAAAATTATTTGGAACGAGATAACCTCCACAAAAGGCTTATGGCGACAGCGAGAAGTCTAAAGAAGCAGAAGAAAAGGCTTAAGGTCGGGCAGGAAATGCTCAATCGCAGATGGAATAAAGTGCTAGACACTGAAGAAAAATATGGCGACGATCGTCACACAAAGAGCTACCTAAAGCGCAAGTTGTTGCCAGAATTCGACGATGAGGCCATTCCACCGAAGAACAATACGGTCGGTAGGCCGGACAAACACTTCATGACCGCAATAGAGCAGCTACTGATGCCGCACACGGTTTATGTGAGCTCTTGGACAAAAAGGCCGGCGCAACAAGGTCCATCTATGGATCTAGAGGACACGCTCCGGTGTAGGATTATGGTCACCAAAACGATCAGACTGATCGAATACCAGTTCGGAATCAGCACCGGACACAACAACAGCTTGACAAGATGCCACAACATGACCAGACATGAGGGGCTGCTCACCTCTCGGCTTCATCGAAGAGGTATCGACCACAAATTTCCATGTGGTTTTAAACCCGTGAACATAGAGGCATATGATTTGAATGATGACTCGGGTCTGGATTGAGGATCTTATCCTGCATATCCACATGGCTTGTGGGGACGACCTCCATGCCATCAAATACCTTCCCCTCAAGTTGAAGGGACCAGCTCAGCACTGGTTGAAAAGCCTACCCGAAAATTCAATCGGAAGTTGGGAGGAACTTTAGGATGCTTTCAGGGCCAATTTTCAAGGAACCTATGTCCGACCTCCGGACGCTGACAATTTAAGTCACATAATCCAACAGCCCGGGGAGTCCGCCCGCAAGCTTTGGAATAGATTCCTCACTACGAAGAATCAAATTGTCGATTGTCTGGATGCCGAAGCCCTATCGGCCTTCAGGCATAGTATCCGGGATGAGTGGCTCGCTAGACACCTCGGCCAAGAAAAGTCGAGGACAATGGTAGCCTTAACAAGCCTTATGACCCACTTTTGCACGGGTGAAGACAGCTGGTTGGCCCATAGAGGCACCAGCGACCCAGGCACATCCGAAATCAGGGATGGCAATAGGAAGCCACGGCGCAATAAAAACAAGCGTCAAAACAAGGAAGATAGTCCGGACAACACAGCGGTCAACGCCGGATTCAGGGCTCTCAATTGGCCAACAAAAGAATCCATTTAAAGGCAAAGAAGAGGGATCGTCTGCCTGAACAAAGTCTCGACAGATCGTGCCAAATTCATGGCACTTCAAAAACCCGCGAGCCACACTCACAGAGAATGCTGGGTCTTTAAGCAGGCCGGCAAGTTAAATGCCAAACACAAGGGAAGGGAAACACCAAGTGAAGACGAGGATGAGCCTCGCCAGCCAAACACGGGGGGAGAGAAAAAATTCCCGCCAGAGGTAAAAACAGTAAACATGATCTACGCGACTCACATACCCAAGAGAAGGCACAAACACACGCTCAGAGACGCATACACTGTACTCGTCGCCGTTGAACTCAACCCCTGGTCAGCCTGCCCGATCGCCTTTGTTCACAGGGACTACCCGACTAGTATGTGGCACGGAGGATCGGCTGCCTTGGTGCTCGACCCAATAATCAACGGATACCATCTCACTCGTGTCCTCATGGGCGGCGGCAGTCTCAATCTAATATACCAGGACACTGTGCGCAGGATGGGGATAGACCCATCCAGAATCAGCCAAAGTAACACCACCTTTGAAGGGGTGATACCAGGCGTTGAGGCCCGCTCAGTGGCTCCCTCGTATTAGAGGTGACATTTGGTTCTCCAGACAACTTCAGAAGCGAAGAACTACTCTTCACCATCGCTCCCCTCCAAAGTGGTTATCATGCATTGCTCGGGAGAATGGCCTTCGCCCGCTTCAACGCAGTACCGCACTATGCCTACCTTAAACTCAAGATGCCAGGTCCACGTGGCGCCATCACCGTTAATGGAAATACAGAGTGTTCCTTACGTGCGGAAGAATATGTGGCGGCTCTAGCAGCCGAACACTAAGCGGCCTCTAATATCAGAATGCATGATCGGTCGTTAAGACCACGGACACGTTTAGGCGAGTCTGACACACCACCGTCGGTAACAGCCCAGAATAACCTGAGCTGGTTGCTATAATGTAACCCCATGGAGGACACCAGGGGCTGCAGACATTCAATAAAGCCCACCTTTCGGCTTGACCTTATTAACAGACCAATGTCTTACACTTCTACTATACACTGATAATAACCAACTCTTTGCACGCTTACGTCATACTCTTTTACATGAGTTTTCCTTTTACGCACACCATTAAAGCGATAAGCTCCCGTGACACAAAGACAATGGAGACAAAGGCGCAGACGTGTAGCAGGGCCCCGCTCAAAGGTTTCTCTTTATATTAAGCCCCTGTGTAAACCTTCTTTATTGTCTCTTGTTTCTTAACATCCCATGGGTACTACACCCACAAAGGATATCGGGCGTTATTGGCATTTCGCCACGATTGCACTAATGCACGACGTGGAAATACAAGGTTCATAATAAAGGGCGCTACACAGCCCAAGATATGTTATAAAGTCCTAATACCTTCGGAGTGTTCGGCGTCATGAAGTTTGGCCTTATATGCATCAGCTCGAATCATGTCTTTGGTCAAATGTTGGGTTTGCCGGTTCTCCTGGTTTGCCGCCTTTACGCCCGCTTTCTATCGCTAAGGTGGCCAAAGGAGAACTATGCGCGACAGCCTGTGTTATTCCGGACGAGCACCTAAGTAGAGAAAGTCAAAATTGATCTGTCATGATATAGCGAGACTGGTCAACCACTCGAGGACTCATCGAATCTTTAGGATTCCTCCGCATTAACGGGACCATTTCCGGCCATGTACACGACGCCCAGATCCGGATGCACGAAGGTACCAGGGCTACATAGTAGCCCCACCGTCAAACTCCTATGGCTAAGTGAAAGTGTTAAAGCTATATAGTCCGGTTGCCTAGTTTGACGTGCGATCACCTCCTTAATGGACCAAGACGTTGGATCAAGTGTGATTACGCATATTTTTGCGAACACCCCCGCATTGTATGCATGGGGGCTGAAGCCAACAACTGCTAACTTTCAGATTATATATATACATCAAACGGCCGCACAAGAGGCACAATAACACTTCCAGGCGAAAAGTATAAACATAGCCTCCATGATTATAAGATTGTTTTTACAATGAAACGATTTGTCACTCGAACATGACATTCTTCGAGCACTGAGCCTCTATTAAACGAGCACCTTCTGTTACCTGCTCCAAGTAGTGGTCGGCCGGATCCTGGCTTCCTGCCGGACTCTGGGTTGCAATGATGGTGGCCTCCATATCTGCCCAATAGGCTTTAACACGGGCAAGAGCCATCCGCGCACCCTCTATGCACGCCGACCTCTGCATGTCATCAATTTGAGAAACGGCACCAAGGAATTGTTGCACTAAACCAAAATAACTATCCGACTTCGGCCCTTTCGACCATAGATGGTCTATTACAGACCTCATTGCAAGACCGAACAACCTATGGAGCTCGCCATCGCGCCATCCTTTCACTCAATGGCAACGGCGCGTTGGAGCAATCGAATTGCGACGTAATAGCCTTTCTACTTCACTATCTTTTGATCCTCGAAAAACTTGGTCGATCAGCCGCAGATTTTTGCCAGATCCGCGATACGTCATTCAAGAACGCCCAAAGGTCGATCCGAGGAGCGATTTTGATCTAAGAACCTCATCCGCAACAAAAAGGGCTTCCACGCGATTTCTCCACTCGCCAAGCTCCTCCCACAGATCCCTAATTTTGTAACGTCTCCCTGGCCACATCATGGGCCTTCTTCAGTCACCGACTTCGCCAGATTCTCCTTTTCAAGGAGCTCATACCGCCGGGCGGTTTTAGCTCCACACCATCTCGGCTATTTTATCTTCGCTTCAATGATGAGCAGACTGTTTGGCTCTCAAATCTTCGTCGTTTTTAGGGCAGCCGCATTGCTAGCCCGGCTTGTTCCTTGGATAGGTAAGTTTCTACCCTCGTGGCCTCCACCGCAGCAGCTACGCTGCGCAATAAAGCATATCACATTAATACTATGCTCCTCTTAATATTTCCTATAAAAACAAGGAAAACATAGCACATACTCTGTGACTCGTCAAGCCGCTCGTTCACAAGTGTGATGTCGGCATCCACAACTTTAATCTGTCGCCTCAGTTCGGCGACTTCAATGGACCGGTCGGCTGCCGGACCCTTAGCCACCTGTGCATGAATACAGTGCAATCATTACTTAACAGTGTGATCCTCCGTTTGCCGCCTAGGGCTGGCAACCATAGTCTCAGGGGCTACTATCTGTACGGAGCACACCTAGCGCATGCGCCACAACCAAAAATTAAGTATTTCATTACATACCTCAAAGCCTTCGAGAAGGCTCGTAAAAGCTTCATTCGACCCACTTGTGGCGGATGAAATCTTCTCAAGCATCGTGCTCATTAATGAACGGTGATCCTCCGTGAGAGCAGCTTGCTCCAGAAGGCCTCTCAGCGTGTCCGGCCGGTCGCCGAACTGTGCCGGACCCTTCTTATCGCCCTCCGTGGGAGCCGAACGCTCTGGGCTCAGGGCGGCCGAAGTATTAGCTTCTGGCCTTGGCAAATCTGGAGTCCTCCATGACGACACCTCGGGGTCGCCCGCCCCATAAGGTGGAGAGGAAGGTGGGGTTTCACTCTCATCATCTCCGGAAGAAGATCCCCCGAAGACGAACTCTGTTGAGAAGAGCTGCTAGCTGGACTGCAAACAATGGATCCTAGTTATTGTTCTCGGAGGAGGAAGCGGTAGCTTTGTATTTACGATTAACTTACAGCTGGCCCGATTGCGGGCGTGGAGCGGTGAGGACGCCCTTTGGGGCAGGGCCCCTGGTGAAGTTTTCTTCCCTGGTCTAAGCACCTCCATCTCCAAGTCTTCGGAGGCGGCCCTCTTCTTCCCGCGGGGGGAGGATGCCGTAGATTCCCCTCACCAACTATCCTCCTTCGTGGAGGTAGTAATTCCCCCGGTTTGGATGTGCAATGTGTGAAGCTCTGCTTCTCTTTTCTTCCCTTCGTCTTTCCCCGAGGGCACTTGACTTAGCACACGACTAAGCATCCTGGCTATGGCAGGACTAGGTGAGCCTTCGGGAAGCTGATTCTCTCCGCCTGATTCTCTCCGCCTTGCTAAGCCAATCCTGGCCGCGGATGGTTTTCAGAATAAAG
This sequence comes from Aegilops speltoides, assembly GCA_021437245.1. Classification (NCBI taxonomy): domain Eukaryota; kingdom Viridiplantae; phylum Streptophyta; class Magnoliopsida; order Poales; family Poaceae; genus Aegilops; species Aegilops speltoides. The sequence goes on from CM038143.1 coordinate 314,477,586, forward strand.
TTATGATAAATATAAACAAAGTGTTTGGTTTCTGGGTTACTTACTTGGGTATCTGGGAGGTTGCAGCTCATGCCCGCATCCTCGGTGGTGTCCGGACACTTTACTTGTGGTCTGAAGAATAACTTACACATCCCTTCGAGCCTCATGCCGAAGAAGTGTAGAATAATCTGCGGACCTTCTGGGTTGAACTCCCACATCCGGAGAGGCCGACATTTGCACAGCAAGATCCGTCGGGCTAGCATTACCTGAATTACGCTGACAAGACTAATGTCCCTCTCAAGAAGCTCTCGAATGCGACTCTGCAATGTTGGTACATCATTAGCAGGCCCCCAATCCAGTCCCACACTGGCCCATGATGCCAGCTGAGGCGGAGGGTGAGGGAGTCCTGGTTTAGGGTTATCTGGACGACCGGACTATATACTTTGGCCGGACTAATGGACCATGAAGATACAAGACTCTAGACTTCGTCCCGTGCCCGGATGGGACTCTCCTTTGCGTGCAAGACAAGCTTGGCAATCCGGATATTAGATTTCCTTCTTTGTAACCGACTCTATGTAAACCCTAGCCCCCTCCGGTGTCTATATAAACCGGAGGGTTTGGTCCATATAGGGATGATCATAACAATCATAATCATCCTAGGCTAGCTTCTAGGGTTTAGCCTCTATGATCTCGTGGTAGATCAACTCTTGTAATACTCATATCAAGATCAATCAAGCAGGAAGTAGGGTTTTACCTCCATCGAGAGGGCCCGAACCTGGGTAAAACACTGTGTCCCTTGCCTCCTGTTACCATCAGCCTTAGACGCACAGATCGGGACCCCCTACCCGAGATCCGCCGGTTTTGATACCGACATTGGTGCTTTCATTGAGAGTTCCTCTGTGTCATCGCTGCAAGGCTTGATGGCTCCTTCAATCATCAACAACAACGCAGTCCAGGGTGAGACTTTTATCCCCGGAAAGATCTTCGTGTTCGGCGGCTTCGCACTGCGGGCCAATTCGCTTGGCCATCCGGAGCAGATCGACAACTACGCCCCAGGCCATCAGGTCAGGTTTGGGAACTTGAACTAAATGGCTGATATCCACGGAGACTTGATCTTCAACTGATTTGGGCCTGCGCCAGGAGCGCCGAACAGTCACGATGAGCATGGCTCAGACCTGTTGTTGGACAACACTCGGGATATCGCACCTGCAGGAGCCCCGGACCTAAATCCAGGGCAGATTGTGTCATCCGAGGACGGGTGGATGGACCCCGCCCCGGAGGCCGCACACTCATCGGCGGTGGAGCCGAACACAAACTTCACCCCCAAGGAAGCCTGTGACACCGGACCCCCGGACTCATGTCCGGCCGTAGGTTCCAGTCCGTGCACCCCCGAGCCCACCGGATGTGGTTGGGCTCCGGTAATGGAGTTCACCGCTGCGGATATCTTTCAGCACTCGCCCTTTGGCGACATGCTAAACTCGTTAAAATCTCTCTCTTTGTCAGGAGACTCTTGGCCGAATTATGTCCGGCTCGAGTGGGAAGCAGGCGACAAGGGAATTCGTTGCCTACCCACCACCCAATTCATAGCCACAGTTGATGATTTGACCGACATGCTTGATTTCCACTTTGAAGACATCGACGGTGTGGACGACGATGTAGGAGAACAACAGGAACCACCACCCACGGGGCGCTGGACAGCACCCTCCTCATATGATATATATGGTGGACACTTCAAAAGAAACCAATGGCGATAAGGCAATGGAGGTAACCCCTCAATGAAGAAAGCAAAGCATGGACATCATCAGCGCCGCTCCAAGCCCCTCCACAACAATGCCGGCACAGGAGACGAAAACAATCTGGATGGTGCCGAAGATGAATACAACCCTTATCTGCCTGCCTTCGAGCAGGCCAAATAGGAGGACGAGCAGGTCAGCCCAGACGAACAGGCGACGGACGGATACCCGGAGGAGGACAACTACATGCCCCCCTCCAAAGATGAGATTAGCCTCGACGACGACGGGTTCGGCGTGCCTGAGGACCCTGTAGAGCAAGAGCGCTTCAAGCGCCGGCTTATGGCCACTGCGAGGAGCCTGAAAAAGAAGCAGCAGCAGCTCCAAGCTGATCAAGACCTCGCCACGCATGATGGATCAAGTCCGGCAGCCGAGGAATATGGACTCGAAGCGCCACACAGCCAACCGCCACCTCGCCGCCGGATAAAACGACGATCAGCTCGAATACCAGCCCGCACCCCACGCCAATACACTATGGCCCGGCAATAGGCGGACTCGCAAGATATACCGAAAACAAGGCAGATAACCAAGATCGATCTACGATCACGGAGCGCCGCTTCAACACGTGATTTATGATCGCCATGCCGGATACCTCGTCAACAAGTCCGGGCCGAACACACCAACCGATTCCTTCGAATCGCATAGCCACATAGCCCGCATAGAGGTGCCGCGACACCCCCTCTGCTTCACTGACGAAGTGATGGATCATGAATTCCCAAAAGGGTTTAAACCCATAAACATTGAATCATACAATGGCACAACAGACCCCGCAGTATGGATCGAAAATTTCCTTCTCCACATTCACATGGCCCGTGGTGACGATCTACACGCCATCAAGTATCTTCCCCTTAAGCCAAAGGACCGGCCCAACACTGGTTAAATAGCTTACCGGCAAACGCCATCGGCAGTTGGGAAAACCTAGAGGACGCGTTCCTCGACAACTTCCAGGGCACGTACGTGCGACCACCGGACGCTGATGACTTGAGTCACATTACCCAACAGCCCGGAGAATCAGCCAGGAAATTCTGGACTCGGTTCCTAACCAAAAAGAACCAAATTGTCGACTGTCCAGACGCTGAAGCCCTGGCGGCCTTTAAGCATAATATCCGCGACGAGTGGCTCGCCCGACACCTCGGCCAGGAAAAACCAAAGTCCATGGCAGCCCTCACGACACTCATAACCCGATTTTGCACAGGCGAGGACAGCTGGTTGGCTCGCAGTAGCACAACGCCAATAAACTCCGGCACTTCAGATGTCCGCGACAATAACGGCAAGCCACGGCGCAATATCAGCGCGGAACAATGGCGATAACATCAAGACACGGCAATAACACCGGATTCAAGGGCTCAAAATCTGGTCGAGGAAAAGCCATTCAAAAGAAACAATCAGGACCGCCCAGCTCGACCGTGATACTCGATCGCTCGTGCCAAATCCACGGCATCCCGGATAAACCAGCAAACCACACTAACAGAAACTGCTGGGTGTTCAAACAGGCCGGTAGGATCAACGCCGAGAACAAAGACAAGGGGCTGCATAGCGACGATGACGAGGAGCCCCGGCGTCCGAACACGGGGGGACAGAAGAAATTTCCTCCTCAGGTAAAAACAGTCAACATCATCCACGCCACCCACATTCCCAAACGGGAACAAAAGCGAGCACTGCGGGACATCTATGCGATGGAGCCAGTCGCCCCAAAGTTCAACCCATGGTCAGCCTGTCCGATCACCTTTGATCGTAGGGATCACCCTGCCAGCATCCATCATGGCGGTTCAGCCGCATTGGTCCTAGACCCAATCATTGACAGATTTCACCTCACGCGAGTCCTTATGGACGGCGGCAGCAGCCTGAACCTGCTTTATCAGGACACAGTACGCAAAATGGGCATTGACCCTTCAAGGATCAAGCCCACCAAAACTACCTTAAAGGTGTAATTCCAGGAGTAGAGGCCCGCTGTACGGGCTCCATAACACTGGAGGTGGTCTTCGGATCTCCGGATAACTTCCGAAGCGAGGAGTTAATCTTCGACATCATCCCTTTCCGTAGTGGCTATCATGCACTGCTGGGACGAACCGCATTCGCTCGATTCAATGCGGTACCACACTATGCATACCTCAAGCTCAAGATGCCAGGACCTCGCGGGGTCATAACAGCCAACGGAAACACGGACCACTCTCTCTATACAGAAGAGCATACTACAGCCCTCGCGGCAGAAGTACAAAGCAGCCTTCTCCGGCAAACCATCAATCCGGCGACAACAACCACGAACACCGTCAAGCGAGCCCGGAGTACCCTGCAACAGGATCGCCAGGCTCGCCAAGAGCATGACTAGCAGTCCGGCCTCCGCCACAGTCCTAGTCAGGCATCATTCGTGCCGTGCATACACAATTACGCACTCAAAATACCATGGGCACAGGCGGGGGCGCAATAGTGACGCGGTCAACAGTGCGGTTCAGCCGCAACATACTTTAATAACCCTCTTTATCTTTCAGGGCCCTACTTTCGGGCAGCCTCTTCAGAACAGCCGGATTATCGGACTTCCACAGGAGAGAAATCCAAGGAGGCAAAAGGCTTTGCGCACAAAAAGAATACCCAGGTGGAATCTATTCACGATCGTTGTACCTGTTTTATATACCTACACGTAGCCCGCCCTTGGATAGGACATGTCAAATAGTCCTATTTACCTCTGCTTAACGCATTCATTGTAAACATACGCTTAGACGTATTATTCATCAATGGGAGATAATATATAGCGTCAGCTTATTATTCCTATTTGCACATTTTCCTATAAATGTTTATTCAATATTGCATCCGTACACCTTCGTACGTTTAGTTTGCCAGGGGCTTCTTACGGCACCCCTTAGTACAGCAAGATAAGTCCGAACACTTTCGACAGTGCGGCACCCCAAACTTATAGCATTATATGCATCAGCTCCGAATCATGTCTTGGGTCAATAGTTGGGTTAGGCCGGCTCCCTTGTTTTGGTACCTTACATTCCGTTATATCGGGTAAGGTAGCGTAGGGAGAACTACTGCGATTGTGTCCTGGTTTTTCCAACCGAGCACCTTAGTAGAGAAAGCCCAAAACTGACTGGCATGATGCGGCGAGAGCTGGTCGCTATTCGAGAGGTCTTAAAATCCTTAAAGATTTTTTCCGCCTTAGGCGAGGAATCGGCCTCGTCCGATTTAGGCGTATATAGTGCCCCAATTCGGCTTTCCGAATTCTAGGGGCTTCGCTAAAATTTAAAATTGTAGACTTCTATGGCTAAGTGAAAGTTATAAAGCTGCATAGTCCGATTGCCTTGTTCGCTGCGCCAAACACCTCCCTCAGGGACCAAATATTTGGATAAAGAGTGTTTGGGTTATCCACAAACACCCCAGTACTAGTTACGTGGGGGCGGAAGCCGACGACTGGCCTACTTTCAGAATTTTATAAACAGCCACACAGAAGGTAATATTTTAAATCAACAAAACGCTATATAGCGCGAATTACTTTGTTTTTATATTACAAAAACGACAGGAGTACATTCACTCAAAGATCGTGTCCTTGGTACATTCATCGGCCACCATGCGAGTGCCTTTCATAATGCCATCATAATATTTCTCGGGATAGCGATGCGCCTTGCCCTCCGGCGGTCCATCCTTCACCAGCTTCTCCGCATCCAGCTTGCCCCAATGCACCTTCGCACGGGCAAAGGCTCGGCGAGCACCCTCAATGCAAACAGATCGCTTGATCACTTCCACCATGACAGCATTCACCATCCGCTTTATCAGGCCGAAGTAGCTTGCGGGCAGGGGCTCACCAGGCCACATCCGGATTATGAAATCTTTCATAGCCACTTCGGCCGCCCGGTGGAGTTCAACCAGTTGCATCAATTGGTCACTCAGAGGCATCGGATGTTCGGCTCTAGCATACTGGGACCAGAACAGCTTCTCCGTTGAGCTCCCCTCTTCGGCACGGTAGAACTCCGCGGCATCTGATATGCTGCGTGGCAGATCTGCAAATGCCCCTAGAAAGCTCTGAATTCGGGTAAGTAAAAGAAACGTCTCCTCCACATGCTTGCTTTGCATAAAGAATGTCTTACCCGCCGCTATCTTCTTGGCCGCCTGGATTTCCTGTTGGGCCTTTTCGGCTTCGGCCTTGGTGTCTTTCATGCTCAAAAGGGCCTTCGCAAGTTCGAACTCCTTCTCTTAAACTCACGCTCCAAGGACTCGAACTTCTTGCCGACCTCCTGGAGCTCTTGCTGTACCTCGCCCACCCTAGCATTTTGCTTCTCACGCTCAATGCACTCCATGGACACCTTGTTTTCGGCCTTGGATAACGCCTTCTTCAGGGACGCCACTCCGGTCGTGGTCCCTATTACAAAATCATGATGTTTTTTTAGCGTCACTAATTTTTTCTATACTTTGTGATATGTGAACGGGGTATCACTCACCTTTGTTCTCTTCGAGCTGCCTCTTCGCGAGGCTGAGCTCTCCCTAGGCCTGCTCCAGGTCCCGTTTGAGTCCGGAGACCTCACAGGCGGCTTAGAAAGGGCAAGCAAGACCGCCGCTTATTCACTTAGACACCTAATATTAGACTCCCGAGGATTAGAATTGACGCTCCGTTTGGCTTTTCTTTCCGAACACCAAACGGAGTATCACGGGCTACTGTCTATCGGGTGGTAATTTTACACACTTTTGATTACTTACCTCAAAGCCTGTCAGGAGGCTGGTGCAGGCTTCGGTTAATCCGCTCTTGGCAGACCGAAACTTCTGAAACACCGCACTCATAAGAGTATGGTGCTCTTCATCCATGGAAGCGCCGCAAAGCGCTTCCAACAAACTATCCGACGCCTCTGGCGTAACGGAAGTCATCGGCACGGACGGCTCGCCTCCGTAGCGAGGGGCTGCTCGCTCAATCCGGAACCTTTGAGGTTCCAAAGATAGTGTCCGGCTGAGAGCCCGACTTGTGCGCGCTCTCTTCGCACAATCTGGGATCTTGTGCCCGTGTGCGGCGTCTCGAATTTCGCCTTTGGGCGCTCTCGAGTCGCCTCCCCCTGCTCTGGGAGCCTTTGGGACAACACCTCCGTGTCATCCGCAGGCCGAGGGGAAGTGGCCGTTGGGAGCGAATTCATCGCCGAATCGCTCGAAGACCCATCCGTAGAGGACACCTCGGGATGGGTCCTGGCCGGACTGCATATGCGTGTTCGGCGTTATAGCAGACTATAAAGCAAAGTCGCACTAAAGAACAACAGAAGTGCGGATACTTACGATCTTACTAGGGGCTTCCCCCTAGGCAGCCACTCCTCCTCGCTGTAAGCGGCCGTGGTGGAGTAATTCGGAAGGGACGCCTTTCCCTTCTTGGGCGTCCTGGCCTCCCCCTCTGGGTCGGCCTTCCTTTTCTTCTCCCCCCAGTGCGGGGAGGTGGAGTTTCCTCCTGTTTCCCCCCGCCTCCATAGGAGGAATCTGCCTCGTCGTCTTCGGACGGCGAGTTTATGACGGCCTTGCGCCGAGGACCCTTCCTGGTCCCCTGGGTCGCCTTCTTAGGCCCTTCGGCCTCCCCGGATGGGGCGGCCCTTTCCTTTTACTCTTCCTCTTCGTGGGAAGAGTGTGCCTCGTCGTCTTCGGACGACACGTCTGGTACGACCTTACGCCGGAGACCCTTCCTGGTCCTCGGGGCCTTCTTTTCGGCCTTCTTTTCTGGCGCCTTGTAGGGCACCGGGACAAGCATCTCCATCAGGAGAGCGGCCGCTGGACCTTCTGGCGATGGAGCCGGACAGTCGATCCGCACCCCCGTCTCCATGTACTCCTGATTAAGTACACACGATGACTTAAAATCATCTCATGAGTATGCTGGGGAAAACTACATCTGGCAATGGTTAGAAAACTCACCGGACAGGGGGGGCGGCGTGGAGTCCGCGGTCCTCGGATGTGGGAGGAGGTATTTTGGAGGCCTTGAACAGCGCCTTCCAGGCATCATTGTGTGTCGTGCCGTAGAGCTCTTGAAGTGTCTGGTGTTCGGCCGGGACGAACTCCCATAGATTAAAAGCCCGTCTTTGGCACGGAAGAATTCGGTGGACGAGCATGACCTGGACCACGTTGACAAGCTTGATTTTCTTGTCAATCATATTCTTCATGCAGTTCTGGAGTCCGGTCAGCTCCGCAGGCTCGCCCCAGGCCAGGCCCTTCCTTTCCCAGGAGGTGAGCCCATGGGAATTCCGGATCGGAATACGGGGGCCGCCGCCCAGTTAGCGTCGCACGGTTCGGTGATGTAGAACCACCCCGATTGCCACCCTTTCACGGTCTCCACAAAGGAGCCGTCAAGCCAGGTGACATTGGGCATCCTGGCCACCATGGCACCTCCGCACTCCGCTTGCTGGCCGCTCATGATCTTCGGCTTCACGCAGAAGATTCGTAGCTACAAGCTGAAGTGAGGCTTGATGCGGAGGAAGGCCTCGCACACGACGATGAACGCCGAGATGTCGAGGACGAAGTTTGGGGCTAGATCATGGAAGTCCAGCCCATAGTAAAACATAAGCCCGCGGATGAAGGGATGAAGTGGAAATCCCAGTCCATGGATGAAGTGGGCGAGGAACACGACCCTATCGTGGGGTCCCGGAGTCGGAACGATCTGCCCCGCGTCCGGCAGCCGGTGTGCGATATCTGCGGCCAAGTATCCGGCTGCCCGGAGCTTTGTGATATGCTCCTCCTTCACGGTGGAGGCCACCCACTTGCCTTTTGCTCCGGACATGTTTGTCTGTGCGGAGAAGGTGTGGACTAGGGCGCTGGAGCTCGAGGGTGCGAGAATGGATAAGCAGAGGAGGAAGAAGGCGTGGGTGAAAATGAGGAATCCTTATCCCTTTATAGAGGCGACGAAAGCGGTGCGCCTCCCCACTTGCCCGTTGAAGATCGCTTATTTCCCAAGCGCCACGATTGATGGCGCGGTTGGGTTACCCATACCCGTATTGATGGGAATCCCGTGATAAGGGGACATGATCTTTGCTTCGACAAGACGTGCCGATGAGACCGCCTCGCAATATGCGTTGTGGCTGGTCGTGGGAAAATGGTTCGAATAATGACTCGACCGTAGTGTCATGTCACGTTGTCTGAAGTTGTCAGTAGATTGCATTTGTGGAACATCGTTCTCTCTACGGTTGTATGTGAAGATTAGCTTGCAGATCCGGGCACGATTTAAGTGTTCGATAATTACTCTGGAGTATTCGGAGATGGAGCCCGCCTTGCAATGCCGAAGACAAACTTCAGACAACATGGCATGACACTACGGTCGAGTCATTATTCAAACCGTTTTCCCACAACCAGCCACAATGCATATTGCGAGGAGGTTTCCTCGGCACGTTTTGTCGAAGCAGAGATCATGTCCCCTTATCACGGGATTTTCATTAACACGGGCACGGTAGCCCAACTGCACCGCTAATCGCGGTGAATGGGGAACGAGCGGGTTCCACTAGGCAAGTGGGGAGGCACAAAAAGCTTTTACCGCCTCTATAAAGAGATAAGGTCTCTTTCTCTTTACCCACGCCTTTCCCTTCCGCTAGTCCATTCCCCTTTGCTCGAGCCCTAGCGCCCAAGCACTCTTCTTTTCCACCAAAGAGAGGTTCCGAAGATGTCCGGATCCGGAGCAGGAGGCAAATGGACGGCTTCCACCGTCCGGGAGAGGGATATCAAAAAGCTTTGAGAGGTCGGGTACCTGGCCAAGAAAATCGGCCACCGTCTTCCACCGGCGGGACAGATCGTCCCCACTCCGGAGCCCCACGAGAGGGTCGTGTTCCTTCCTCATTTTGTCCGCGGGCTCGGGTTTCCAATTCACCCCTTTGTTCGCGGCATCATGTATTATTACGGGATTGATTTCATTATCTGTCCCCCAATTCTTTCCTTAACATCTCGACATTCATCGTCCTGTGTGAGGCCTTTCTCCGTATTTCACCCCACTTCGGTTTATGGTTGAAGATCTTCAACGCGAAGCCCAAGGTGGTGAATGGCGAGCACGCCGAGTGCGGCGGCGCCATGGTGAGCAAGATGCCTAAGGTCACATGGCCAACGGGCGCCTTCAATGATTCCGTCAAGGAGTAGCAGCAGCAGTGGTTCTATATCACCGAACCGCGTGGTAAAAAGTGGGCCGCCGCTCCTGAATTCAGATTTGGAGCCCTACTGCGGCTCACGTCCTGGCTCGAGAAGGGCCTGAACTGGTCCTCATCCGACGAGCTGTCAGTGCTCCAAACGCGCGTCCAGAGCGTGGTCGACAAGGATGTCAAACTCATCAACATAGTCCAGGTGATGTTAGTTCGCCTGGTTCTCCCTTGCCAGCGTCGAGCCTACACTCTGTGGGAATACGACCCAGCCGAGCACTAGACCCTACGGGAGCTCTATGGCTCCTCCCACAAGGACATCTGGAAGGTGCTCTTCAAGTCCGGCAAACCGTGGCCGGGCTCCGCCGAGGACCGCGGGTATCAATTATCCCACTCTGCAAGTCCGGTAAGTCATGGTTGTGCTCTGTCCATCCATGTTTTAGCTGGTATGTCCCATGGTAGACGCTTTTATCATGCCTTCTATAACAATCCCAGGAATGGACGAAAAAGGTGGGGCGGATACATTGTCCGGCCCCGCTGCCGGAGGAACTGGGAGGACCTCTTCTAATGAAGATGCTGGTCCCAGCGCCTTACGAGGCGCCGAAGAAAGAGGCCTCCAAGAAGGTCAAGAAGACCCGGAGCAGCCTCCGTCGCCGCGACACTTCGGACGCAAAATCCAAAGACTCCAGCGACCATCCCTCCTCCAAAGACGAAGAGGAGGAGGAAGAAGACGAGCCCTCCACAGGGGGAGGGGAGAAAAGGACGGCTTCCTCATCCCTAGAGGCCGAATCGCCAAAGAGGGGGAAGGTTCCCTCCCGGAGGCGTCCACCACGGCTGCCCATAGCAGCCCGGAGTGGGATCCCAGGGCCCAGCCCCTGGTAAAGTCGTGAGTATACGAAATCCGAACACGCCTGTGTGCCCGAGGTCATTAGGATGTTGTAGTTTAACTGTCGCCATACTTTGTGCAGCCCGGCGAGGTCCCACGCCGGACATTCCTCATCGGACGACTCGCTGAGCTCAGATGCCCTGGAGAGTGAGACGCCTCTAGAGGCACCTTCCCCGAAGCCTAGGCGCGACACGGAGGTGTCGTCTCAGCAGGACCCGCACCATGGACGGCATATCTCTGGGGCCGGATATACGGGAGTGGCGGCTCCCATGCTTGTCGATGGCGGGGGCGATCTTAGATTTGGCCCGCGGCCGGACACGGTCCTAGAGATCTTTGGAGCTCCAGGATCGGGCTAGCTACCACCTTTGACAGGGGAGGCCCGCCCGCTCCGCCAGCAACCTCTGTCCAAGCAGAGTTGTCGGGCGGCCTATCGACGACGCTAAAGAGTGCGTCCATCGTCGATGAGCATCGCACCCTCATGGGTGCGGTGATTGAAAAGATTCAGTCCGCCGAGAGCGGACAGAATGAGTCTAGCCTTAGCCTTATAAGGGGCTTTGAGGTATGTTTTTAGAAACCTTTGAAGATTGTCATAGTATGAGTAGTAGCCCCTGATGCACTGTCCAGTGAAAGAGAGAGAGAGCCGGACAGGGGATCAAATTTCCGCTTCCTAGGAGACTTAGTAAATGACATATATCCCATTGTTCGAAAACAGGCGTCCGTAGCGATGACCGCCTCTCATAATGCAGAGGTGTCTGGACTAAAGCAGAGTCTGGAATGGGCCGAAGAAGAACTTGGCCGCGTGAAGAAGCAGTTGGAGGACAAGCAAGGTATGTCGAAACCTTGTCCTAAATTCGGCACGAATGAGAAGTTGTGCCTGATGAAAATATTTGTATTGTGTGCTTTAGGAGCTAGTGCCGAAATTGAGGCATTGAAGAAGGCTGTGGCCAAAGCCGACAAGAAGGCTGCCGCAGAGCAGGCTCTTTGTGAGAAGCACGAGGCCAGGGTCATTGAAGCTGAGCGTGAGCTCCAGGAGGCCGTGAAGAAGAGCAAGACTACAGAGCAGAGTCTAGCAGGGAAAGAGTCTGAACTCACCCAAGCTCTCCAAGCCGTAGATGATGCTCAGGAAGAAGCCCGGGGTGCTCTGAAGGACATTCAGGAGGCACGGAGGGTTGCAGCTGGTAAGGCTTTTTAGTATTAAAGTAATATTTTCATAGTAATGGGAGGAACTCTAAGCATCAAACTGAATTCTTGTTTCTCCAGGGGCGTTTGCGGACCTGCCACGCAGCATATCCGATGCCGCCCAATATTACCAGGCTGAGGAGAAGAAGTCTGCGGAGAAGCATTTCTGGTCGCAGTATTTGGCGCCGAATTATCCGGTGCCCTTTATCGATCAGTTGAAGCAGCTGGTCGAACTGCACCAGGCGGCCGAACTAGCCATGAAGGACTTAGTTGTCCGGCTGTGGCCTGCGAAGCCAATTCCAAGCGGTTACTTTGGACTTGTGAAGCGGATTGTTGGTGCTTGCCCTCGACTCGAAGTCATTAAGTGATTGGTTTGTATAGAGGGTGCCGATGGCGCTTGCCGTCTTGAAGGTGCACTGGGGAAGCTTGATCGAGAAGCGATGATCGAGGGACCACCAGAGGGTAAGGAGCATCGCAAGCCGAATTATACTATGAAGGTGTCCGAAGGAGCCACGCTTTGTGGCGGATCAGTGTACCAAAGACACTATATTTCCCTGAAGGCAGTCATGCCGTCCTTTGTAATTCGGGATAATGGCACTGTTATTATTTATTGCCTGTTATATGAACGTTTGTTCTTTCCTGTGTGGCCATTTAGTGTGTATAAATCCTGAGAGTTGGCCAGTCGTCAGCTTCTGCCCCCACGTAAAAAGTACGGGGGTGTTCGGGACATACCTGAACACTCTTTTATCCCATTGTTGGGTCCTTGAGGGAGGTGTTCATCACCACGAACCAGGCAATCAGACTATAGGGCTTTATCACTCTCACTTAGCCATAGGAATTCGAGTATGGTAGGCGCAGCCACTGGTATTCGGAAGACCGTACGAGGGGCTCTAACGGCGCCTGATCAGAAAACCGTTATGTCACACTCTGCATTTATTATGGCATTGTGCGGAATAAAACTTTAAAGATTTTACAACCTCTCGAACAGCTGACCAGCTCTCGCCGTATCATGACAGTCAGTTTTCGGCTTTCTCTACCGAGGTGCTCGTCCGGAAGAACCGGGACACAACCGCAGCAGTTATCCCAGCGTTACCTTATCCTATAGAGCGGAACGTAAGGTACCAAAACATGGGAGTCGGGCAAACCCAACTAATGACCCAAGACATGATTCGGAGCTGATTCATATAATGCTATAAGTTCAGGGTGCCGAGTGACCGAAAAGGTGGCCGGACTTTGTTGCCATATTATGAGTACTATGAAGCCCCTGGCATAGTGGGGCATAACACAATGCACGGGTGTCGTTTATGATAAAAAAAGGCGTCAATGAGGAACAACGGTCGGTAAGTGTTATTTAAGTCTAGCATTGTAGTAGGGTGACATGTCTATGCATATGAGTATCGTTTATGCTTATGAAAAGAGGTGTGCTGGCGTGACCTGTCATGGCGACCGAGGAGGCTCAGGCGCGGATCCAAGTGTATTTGACTGCCTCTCTTTGGGGGGCTACTTATGTGTTCCCGCCTTGCTCGTCCGAGCTGATTCCATGTCACCAGTCCTGTTCTGCGTGAAAGTCAGTCTGTAAAGACAAATGCTTGGAGGCAGTTATATGTCAAATGGGTGCCCGATCGGAGCCTGGTCGAGCCATGGTATCATGTCGTAAAGTAGCTCGGACTCCTCAGTTGGATCCACGCTTGGCTGTCGAATCGATATTCGGTAAACGGGCACCACTCGCTATCCCAGCGGCGGTATAATTTCCACTCTAAGGGTGGAGTTCGGCCTTGTCCATAATCGTGACTGTGTCACGTGGGTTTGGCCTGATGTAGTACCATGTTGAGTCTAGTCAACGCGGTTCGTCCCGATAGTATATGGTAGTTATTGTATAAGGGGACAATGCCGAAGACTTATTCTTTGGTGTGGTATTTGTTTGGTTATCCAAAGACAACCTCCAGGGTGATGGGCTTGTAAAATTTGGCCGTTACACCTGGGATGGCATCTATTAGAAGATGTTTATTAATAGGTTTTGATCCTCGAGCGGTCAACACCTATCTGGCAAATTGTGCCCTGGCGCAGCCAGTTTGGGCTATTTTTTATGCCCGTAGGGGCTCGTGTGGGATAGAACCCACAAACTATTCGGTTGATAGCAAGTGCAATTAAGTTGCTATGGTTGGTATTGTCCGGACGGTCGATGCGATCGGAGGTGGTCGGCCATATTTTTGTACTGCGGGGGATCTTCCTTTGACCTCGCCATTTTTGGTGGTTTGGGCTTCTCGTTGTTTGAGACATCCTTTCGTTGTTTCTGGCGCTCGACCGACCGTTTTATTTTGAGGATCCGGCATTCACTATTGGTATGTTTGGCCGCCACTCTAGGGGTGCCATGAATTTGACATGGTTGGTCGAGTATTCTGCTCGGGCGGAAGGGACCTGAGTTGTTCTGTTCCCGCTGACCGGACTGGGGGTCGCGGAATTCGGCACCAACTCCCTTGTCTTGACCGTCGTCATTACTTTTGTGATGCTTATATCTGTTTCATCGAGGTTTATGGATGTTGCCTCACTTTCCTGCGTATTACCCCAGATCGTGGTATATTGGTGTCGGGGTGTGGGCTTTAGAACCTCCTTCTCAGGTTGAGGTAGCGAATTGTGCTTTGTGTACCCCTTGTTGGGGCGGTCGAGTCCGTACTTCTCGGTTGCCAGGACCTTGGTCCATCTGTCTATGAGCAAATCTTGGTTAGTTTTGAGTTGCTGTTGCTTCTTTATCAGGCTTTTTGCCGTGGCCATAAGCCGTCGCTTAAAGCGAACTTGTTCTGCGGGGTCCTCAGGCACGCCGAATTCGTCGTCGCCGAGGCTCACCTCGTCTTCGGAGGGGGGCACGTAGTTGTCCCCCTCCAAGTATCTGCCCGTCTGTACGGCCTGCTTGAAGGAAGGCTGATCAGGATTGTATTCATTGTCGACACCATCCGGATTGTTTTTGACTCTTGTGCCGGTATCATTGTGGCGGGGCTTGGGGCGGCGCTGATGACGTTCTTACTTTGCCTTCTTCCTTGAGGGGTTATCCTCCATTGCCTCATCGCCATTAGTTTCTTTTGGAGTGTCCACCATATATATCATGTGAGGAGGTGGCTGTCCAGCGCCTCGTGGGCGGTGGTTCCTGTTCTTCTCCTACATTGTCGTCCACACCGTCGATGTCTTCAGAGTCGAAATCAAGCATGTCGGTCAAATCATCGACCGTGGATGTGAAGTGGTTGGTGGGTGGGCAATGAATTCCCTCGTCGCCTGCTTCCCACTCGAGCCGGACATAGTTCGGCCAAGAGTCTCCTAACAAAGAGAGAGATTTTAACGAGTTTAGCATGTCGCCAAAGGGCGAGTGCTGAAAGATATCCGCAGCGGTGAACTCCATTACTGGAGCCCAACCAGATCCGGTGGGCTCGGGGGTGCGCGGACTGGAACCTACAGCCGGACATGAGTCCGGGGGTCCGGTGTCACAGGCTTCCTTGGGGGTGAAGTCTGTGTTTAGGTCCGGGCCTCCTACAGGTGCGATATTCCGAGTGTTGTCCGACAGCAAGTCTAGGCCATGCTCGTTGTGACTCTTCGGCGATCCTGGCGCAGGCCCGATTCCGTTGAAGATCAAGTCTCCGCAGATATCGGTCGTGTAGTTCAAGTTCCCAAACCTAACCTGATGGCCAGGGGCGTAGTTGTCGATCTGCTCCAGATGGCTGCTTAATTGGCCCATGATCGGCCGCCCGAACACGAAGATCTGTCCGGGGAGAAATGTCTCACCATGGACCGCATTGTTGTTGATGATTGAAGGAGCCATCGAGCCTTGCAGCGATGACACAGAGGAACTCTCAATGAAAGCACCAATGTCGGTGTCAAAACCGGCGGATCTCTGATAGGAGGTCCCGATCTGTGCATCTAAGGCTGATGGTAACAGGAGGCAAGGGACACAATGTTTTACCCAGGTTCGGGCCCTCTCGATGGAGGTAAAACCCTACTTCCTGCTTGATTGATCTTGATGATATGAGTATTACAAGAGTTGATCTACCACAAGATCGTAGAGGCTAAACCCTAGAAGCTAGCCTATGATAATTATGATTGTTATGATCGTCCCTATACGGACCAAACCCTCTGGTTTATATAGACATCAGAGGGGGGCTAGGGTTTACACAGAGTCGGTTACAAAGAAGGAAATCTAATATCCGGATCGCCAAGCTTGTCTTCCACGCAAAGGAGAGTCCCATCCGGACACGGGACGAAGTCTTGAGTCTTGTATGTTCATGGTCCATTATTCCGGCCAAAGTATATAGTCCGGCAGTCCGGATACCCCCTAAACCAGGACTCCCTCAGTTGGATCCGGACATGATGGAAGATCCGAAGTACCTAAGCTTGGGCTTCGGGTGTTGGAACTCGAGATGCGGAAAGGCGCAAGCGTGGTAGGAAAGAGGGATAGGCCTCGGCCCCTCTATAAAGGGGGTGAATATCAAGCGTCCTCAGCGTAACCGCTTGGGACTTGCCTAAAAATATGGAGTCATACCAACAGGCGTCGTGGGGTTGCACGCGCCCGTATTGATGGAGGATCCCGCGATAAGGGGAACACGATCTCTGCTTTGACAAGGCGTGCCAATAAAACCGCCTCGCAACGCGTTTCAAGGCAGGCCGAGAAAAACTGGTTCGTATTGAGCCAGGCCACGGCGTAAGGGCACACCGTGAAAGAAATTGTCAGCAGATCAGATTTGTAAAGTGTTATGCTCTCTACGGTGGTGTGCGGAAATTATCTCATAGGGCCGGACACAATTCTTAATCTGCTTTGGAGTATTCGGAGATGGAACCCGCCTTTCAACGTCGAAGACAATTTGCATGCTGGACTCATCGTCATTGAAGCCTGGTTCAGGGGCTACTGAGGGAGTCCTGGATTAGGTGGTATCCGGACAGCCGGACTATATACTTATGCCGGACTATTGGACCGTGAAGATACAAGACTCAAGACTTCGTCCCGTGTCCGGATGGGACTCTCCTTTGCGTGGAAGACAAGCTTGGCGATCCGGGATGTCGGTCACATATACTAGGTGGGTTCATCATGGTGAAACTGTCAACGTCAATGTTATTGAGCATGTGGAAGCAGCAGATCACCATCTTGATCTGTCTGATGCTCAAGTGGAAGAGGAGGAGGAGGTGGTGGTGGCAGAGCTAGTGAGGTTGACAAACATTGAAACAATGGTACGAAATGCTCGTGCATTCCGTGAACTGTCACCTGCAGAAGAAAAACGGTGGGCCCGCATGTTGGAACAATGCAACGTGGTTGTCACCCTAGGAAATAAGCTGTCAGTATTCTCAGCTATGGTCACCTTTCTTTAGGTGAAGACATCTGAGCGGATGACCAACAAATCATTCGATGCGATGTTAGCTGCTTTCCGCAAATCTTTCCCAGATCGCTCGAGCTGCCACACACCTCTGAAGAAATGAAGAATTTCCTTCGTGTAGTTGGAATTGGATATGATATGATCCATCTTTGTAAGAATAATTGTGTTCATTAGGAAGGATTATGCCAACTTAAGTGAATGCCGAAATGCAAATCATCAAGATGGAAAGATGGCGATCTTTGTGAAGAGGATTCCTCATAATGTTCTCGAGACATTTTCCGCATACACCAAGATTGCAGAGGTTGTTTCATGATCTTTGAAACAGAGAGGATGTACTATGGCATTCTAGGAACCAGAGTACAGAGATCGAATGTAATGAGCCATCCATCTCATGGTAGTGAGTGGAAAAGCTTCAATGATAAATATAAAAAGTTTGTCTTGACGAGAAACATTAGACTTGGCTTAGCTTTAGATGGATTTAACCCATTTGGCCACCGAGCGCCACATATAGCATGTGGCGCTTGTTATCCTTACAACATGCCTCCAAATGTACGCACCAAAGAATCAAACTACATGATGGCCTTGCTCATCCCAGGTCCAAAAAGTCCTGGAAAGGATTTTGATTTGTCCATGGAGCCTCTTGTGGAGGAACTTCAACAGCTATGGAGGGGTGTTTCACTCGAGACCTATATAGCAGCCCACCAGCTGATTTCTTTCTGCGTGCTGTTATAATTTGGTGCATCCATGATTATCCGGCTTTGGGCACTATGTCAGGGCAAACGACACATGGTTACAATGCATGTGTTCGCTGTGACAGGAATCCGTTGTCATACGCAATACTTAGCAAGATCTGTTACATTGGACACCACCGTTTCCTTGCCAAGGACAAGCCACATCCTAGAAAATACCGAAGACAGGTGTTCAATGCAAAGCATGAAAACTGTGATGCGCCAAAGAGGCTCACCGCCGATGAGTTGCAAGTGGAATTAGAGGAAGGTCATATTACACGTGAAACCATCACGGTAATGGTAGCGAGAAAAGGAAGCGCAAGGCGTAAGAGAGATTATTGTTTACCCACAGGTCCACTTTGTGGGACCTGGAGTATTGGAAAGATTTGGATCTACTGCATAATCTTGATGTGATGCACATCGAGAAAAATATATGTGACAACATTATCGGCACACTTCTTAATATTGAAGGCAAGACGAAAGATACCTTAAAATCTAGGATTGATTTGACACACCTGGGTATCAGAAAGGATTTGCAGGTGCAAAATGAAGGTAAATCACGAGATATGGCACCGGTGTGTGTACGTCTTGGACAAGGTAAAAGAAAAGAATTCTGCGAGGTCTCACACGTGTGAGATTCCCACATGGATTTTCTTCCAACCACGAAAGGAGAGTCGGTCTGAGATGGAAACAAGGTACAAGGGTTGAAAACTCATGACCGCCACGCCCTACTTCAAAGGGTTTTACCTGTTATCCTTAGAAGATAGGGCATACGACTTATATAGAGCAGTTGCAGAGTTGGGACAATTCGTCAGGGAATTCTGCAGTAGAAATATCAGGATAGATGCTTTGGAGCGTCTTAGAGACAAGATACCAACTATCCTATGCGACCTTGAGAAGATATATCCTCTAGCCTTCTTTGATGTGATGGTGCATTTGGTTGTTCATCTACCTAATGAGGCACTACTTAGAGGTCCAGTACAGTATGGCTGGATGTACCCTATTGAAAGGCGGCTAGGCACTTTCAAGGGCTATGTTAGGAACAGAGCTAGACCCAAGGGTTCCATTGCAGAGGCCTACATTTCTACAGATGCGTTGACATTCTGCTCAAAATACATTGAAATAGCTGATCAGCTTAGCAAAGAGGTGGGGAAGTCAATCCCGGGCTCAATGTTTTCAATTATTCTATTCGAGTTACAGGGAAGAGTCGACAAGAGGACAAACCTAAAGATTTGGACAAAATGGTTTGGTATGTGTTGAATAACTGTCATGAGATACTACCTTATATCAAGTAAGTGCAGTACTGCAGCTTATACATCGTAATCTACTAAACTTGCAGCACGTTCTTATATATTTAGATGTTTGACGCGATCACTATGTTGTGCAGCATCTACGAAAAGGAGTTACTGCCGCAAAATCCAAGAAACATTGACAAACTGGTTATGGCAGGATTTGCGAAATGGTTCAAGAACCATGTAAGCTTTTGAATTCAACTGCCAGTTTTTTAATATATTGAGTACATAAGATGATCAGCTTGTCTATTTTCTAACCATAGGTTAAGAAGATGCGGGAGGATGGGCAGGCAGTTGATGATGCCCTTTACTCACTAGCAATGGGTCCTGATACTCGGGTAAGACATTATGAATCTTGCGTTGTTGGAGATGTGCGCTACAACACCCTTGCACGAGACGAAGGCAGGAAGACACAAAACAGTGCCATCATGAGCACGGATACGTATGACAAAGAGATAACTGAAATGTATGCTAACATAACAAACATTGTTTAGTTGCAGTATATCTCCAGTTTCGAGGATCATCGGTGTGTGGTTCTGTTGTGCTGTCGTTGGTATAACCTGTTTTCCGGGATCGCAAAACCCAGAGCTGATGATTACTTCAAATCCATCAATGTCAAGGCGGCGTACCACACCAACGAGCCTTTTATTTTGGCAAATCAAGCAACACAGATATTTTTCTTGGAAGACACATTTGCATGTAGCAATGACTGGAGAGTATTGCAAAGGTTTGAGCAGAGGAATTCGTTTAATGAAGTTGCACAACAAGATGATGCTTAGACTGCTCCTAATGTACAAGATAACACAGATGTTCCTAATATCTTTGAGAACCATAACGTCAATGACGCCGGAGAAAAGATTGCATGTCGTGCTATGGACATACAAGAGTTGATCAAGAAGAAGTCAATGTTCGAGGACGTTGAGGACGAAGAAGAAGATGACACCGTGGGGAATTACGATTCAGACTGATACACATGGCGAAGATGTTGACGCTGCTGCTGCGGATGATGATTACATTGCTTTTGTCGATTTGCTCGTCGAAGACGTTTTTATCTACTATGTGAAATTGTGTTTGCCATGACAACTGAAACCTGATGAACATGTTGTTTAGTATTTTGCCGTGAGAACATCACTTGTTATGTATGCTGATTTGTGTCTGGTGATTGTATGACAACTAAAACATGATGACATTGTTGTTTAGTTGTACTCATATTTGGTTGTGAAACTTGAATTTGATGACATAGTTTGCTGTTGGACCGCAATTTGCTCAACGTCTTCGAATGAGAACAAAGCTGACCTGACAGAGCCTCCGCTATTTATTTATTTATGAGCAAAAGGGGATACCCCCTGATTTCTGGTAATAGAAATCATTAGATGTTCACAACACTACGCCCAGCCTGCTACACATGTTTCATTCATTACTAGTTTCAGCAAAGTGCTCATGTCATAGCCACTGAATACATCACGAGTGCAACATACACTAAAAATAGAGAGACAATCATCCTACAGAGCACATCGATTTTGCCCCTTATCTTCACAAGCTCTTTCATCTCCTCATTGTTGTCAAGGCTGTTCAGCAGCTGTTGCTTGGCCATGATCAGAGGAACTGCATCTTTAACCTTCTTCTCTGCATCTTCCTCTTCATCGTTCCTTCGCCATTTGTCCAACACCCCAACCTGCTGGTATTGGGATTCCTCGGCTAACCAAATAATCAGCGTAGTTGCATTCCCCCACATCAGCAACTTCCCAGAAATACAAATCACACGAATCTTCCCTTTTCTGCACAAATCAAATTGGAAGATCATCAACCAAACTATTAAAAAAATCAGCAACTGAAAGCAGCAGAACAACACTTAAACATATTATTACCCCATGATTCGAGCATTTGTAGAAGGCTCGGCCAGGGTTGAGGATTGTGGTTGAGATGCAATGGATGACTCTGCGTGATTTGCAGCAGTGGCACCACACCAACGGCAGCGGGTTGTGATGAGCAGTCGGCTGCGGTGCGCGTGCCGGTGGGGGTGTGATGAGACACACAAGTGATGGTACGGGTGGCGACTTGGCGCATATCTGGTTGTTGCCTGCTGAAGAGCAGGTGGACGAGCAGCCAGCGGACATGGTTGCTGCGGCCAAAGCTTCTGATGCTAGGAAGAGTAAGTAGAGAAGAGGAGAAGAGAATGTTGGATATGTCAGTTTCATTACTTGCAGAGTAGCATAGCACCATATATAGTCATAGTCTAGGTTTGGATTCGAACCAGCTACAGGAGAACGTCTCTCTTTTTTCTAAAACTCGGCAACGTCTCTTTACTTGTACACTAGCTTGTTCTGTACGCCTTCCCAAGTCTTTGATTTTCTTTCCCTTTTTTGCGAGGAAGGAAGGAGGACAAAATTGAGAGTTCCTGGGACTTGAACCCAAGACCTCTCGGTTGAAAACCAAGGGTGCTAGTCACTTATGTGGCGAACGTTCCCTGTGAGGAGGACGACAGACGAACGCATTTTCCTCACAGTTTTCTTCCTATATATAAAAAAGTATGCTACTTGGTGTCCGCTTAGTCAACAAACGATTGTGCCAACCTTGACCATTGGATTGACATTCAACCTCTGTCGCGTTTCTTCAATCTCTTCTTCCTCGGGCCACCAAAGCCAAACCAGCGCCGGCGGGACCGCCTGCTCCCGCCTCCCACGGCTGGTTGTGCTGCCGTGCACGCATCATGGCCACATCGCACCCTAAAACTCTGCGCATCTTCCCCGGCTCCTGTTCGTTCCCGTCCGAGGCCTCACCATCGTCCTCCGCCTTGGTTCGCTTGCCGCAGCGCCGCCCTCTGGTGTTGTCAACATGGTCAACAACCGAGAGGAATAAGGAGATGACTGTACCTGGTGAGGATGACAGTAGGGCCCAGCAGCGCGCGCAGTAATTTTGTTTTTTCAGGATGGAGAAGGGTATCAACTGGGTTGTGCGGGACCCGTGGCCCATCTAGCCCAGGCTTTTATTTCATATGTTTAGCACATGACCAGCCCAATTTGTTTTTTTTTCCTTTCTGAAAATGGCTAGCCAACTATTTTGTTTTTTGCAGAATAACCAACATAGGCCTACTTGCTTTTCTACGCCCTGCTGGGCCGGAAATCTTTCAAGACGAGGAGGGATGCATTTTGCCCAGAAAATGGGCTATAAGTAATAAGAAATGGGCTATAAGTAATAATAAATGGGCTGTAAAATGAAAAAATACAGCAAACATGCAATTAGTTCCAAAATACTGTTTTCTTTCGGATTTTGATATTTTAAATTTCATTGTTTTTGTGCGGGTAAAATTTCATTGAATTTAAATTAAGGTATATTTAGATTTAAAATTAATTTGAATCTGGCTAGAAATTTCGGGATGTATGCTGTTTGGGTCAGATTTGGAGGCTGACTTGTGGGTCTACTAAGTTGACGTGTACTTTGGCATTGTCAACTTAGTCCACAAACGATTCTAGCAGAAGTGGCCGTTGGATGTTAATCCAACGGCCGTGCTGCTTCTTCAATATCTGATCTTCTTGCTCCAGCCGCCCAAACCAACTCCGGTGGGACTACCTGCTCCCGCCTCCCGTGGCCGGTTGTGCTGCCGCACAGGCCGCATTGCCCCACCCTACTTCATTGCTGGCTAGGCCATTCCTCTACTCACCCACACCTCCAGTTATTTTCCGGCGACGGCAGCCAGACCAGTAAACCCTCGTACTCCCCACCGCGTGGGCAACCATTGCCGAGTCTTCCCCGGCTCCGTGTCGTTCCCTTTCTAGGCCTCGCCGTCGTCCACCGCCATGGTGCTCTCTGCGCGGCCTGGTCAACGTGGTCAACAAACGACATCCATCAGACATGGATTGTACGTGGAGAGGCTGACAGCTGGGTCCACGGTTGCACACAAGGAAATGCCTCCTTATTACACGCAAAATAATGATTCATCCACCTGACAGCTGGGACCCACCGGAAGGGCCTCTGTATTTCGTGAAAAAATGTTCCCGCGCTGATATGTCGGACCCATAGCTATATCTTTGCGCGCAAGGAAGTGCCTCCTTATTAAACACAAAAAATGAATACCCCCTGCTAGCTGGGACCCACCATAGTGGGAGGATGACTTGTGGGCCAACTAAGTTGACGGGGACAGAGGGCTTTGTCAACTTAGTCAATATGAACGATTCTAGCTCCAGTGACCGTACGATGTCCATCCAACGGCCGTAGTGCTTCTTCAACCTCTGGTCTTCTTGCTCCAGCCGCCCAAAGCGGCGCCTGTCGTGTCGCATGCTCCTGCCTTCTGTGGCCGGCTGTGCTGCCGCGGAGGCCTCACCGCCCCTACTATTCCCACCGCTGGCCAGGCCCTGCAGTGACGGCAGCCTCACACCGCAGCCGAACCAATGAACCCTCGTATTCCTCTCTACGCGGGCTTCCACTGCCGCGTCTTCCCCGGCTCCGCGTCGTCCCCTTCCTAGGCCTCGCAGTCGTCCACCGCCATGGTGCTCTCGGCGCGGCGTGGTCAACGTGGTCAAGGAACGACTTCCATCGGTCGTGGACTGTACGTGGAGAGGTTGACAGCTAGGTCCACGGCCGCAGCAAGGAAGTGCCTCCTTATTACGCAGAAAATAATGATTCCTCCACCTGACAACTAGGACCCACTGGACGGGCCATTGTATTTCACAAAAAAAACGTTTCCCCTGACTGCTTGTACCCACCAGCTACATCTCGCACACAAGGAAGTGTGTCCGGGCAAAAAAAACGATTCGCCCCCCTGACTGCTGGGACCCACCAGCTACACCTTCGCACGCAAGGAAGTGTGTCTGGGGAAAAAATGATTCGCCCCCCTGACTACTGGGACCCACCAGCTACATCTTCGCACGCAAGGAAGTGCCTCCGGAAAAAAATGATTTGCCCCCTAACTGTTGGGACCCACCAGCTACATTTTCGCACGCAAGAAAGTGCCCCCCTGACTGCTGGGACCCACCAGCTACATATTCGCACACAAGTAAGTGCCTGACAGTCGGGACCCATCTGGTCAAAGCGTACGTAGCGTTGTCATTCTGGTCGCGAACATGTACGTACAAATATACTGGTGGATGTGGAGGCAGGCACGTGTCGATGTATAGGCGCGCACGTGTCGTAGTAGAGGCGCGCACGTAGCATGTACATGTACGTATAGCGACCAGTGTGCAAGAAAGAAAATACGACCACGTATGTGTACATATGGGCGGGGTCTCGAACGCCTACTCGCGCATACGTATGGCCAGGGCTCGTGTGCATGGCTCGGTCGAAACAGAGAAACAGCGTCGTCGTCGTGTTCCTGGGGAGCCAACCGGCTGGGTCAGAACGGAATGCATCGTCGTGTTCATCAGGAGGGCTTGGACGGAACAGGCGATGGAAACGAGGCATGGCATATCGCAGAACGGAGGAAACGGCCTTGTGTTTGACCGGCCACGTTCGAAACGGGATCCTGTCCATCGGGAGGGGTGTGGCGTACCGCAAAACGGAGGAAACAGACCTCCTACGGTCGAAATGGGGGTCCTGTTGATCGGGAGGGGTGTGGCGTACCGCAAAATGGATGAAACGGACTTGTGTTAGAGCGCTACGGTCGAAACGGGGGTCCTGTTGATCGGGAGGGGTGTGGCGTACCGCAAAACGGACGAAACGGACTTGTGTTGGAGCGCTATGATTGAAACAGGGGTCCTATTGATCGAGAGGGGTGTGGCGTACCGCAAAACAGGACTGCACGGGATATTGTTCATCTCCACCGTCGACCTCCTCCAGCCTCCACGGGCTACCGTCGACCTCCTCCAGCCTCCACGGGCTCATGTTCATCTAGCCTCCACTGTGCGCAACTCCACCGGCTACTGTTCAACCACCCCTCCACGGGCACCCCTCCACCGTCTAG
The DNA here is from genome assembly GCA_021437245.1 of Aegilops speltoides. Lineage (NCBI taxonomy): Eukaryota > Viridiplantae > Streptophyta > Magnoliopsida > Poales > Poaceae > Aegilops > Aegilops speltoides. The sequence goes on from CM038143.1 coordinate 314,502,753, forward strand.
TATTCATCCAGCCCTCCATGGGGTTGTCCTGTTCATCCAGCCCTCCACACCACGGGGTCCTGTTCATCCAGCCCTCCACACCACGGGGTCCTGTTCATCCAGAGGCAACGCCACCGCTCACTGTTCATCCAACCCCCCCCCCCCTGCGCAATGCTCACTGTTCATCCAGAGAGGCAGCATCGATCGGCTTTAGTTAGCAACAGTAGTGAAGGAATCGCTCGATCTGGTTCAGTTAGCAGCCATCGATCGATCGCTCGGCTTCAGTAACGTGCAGCCTGCGGTGCAATCGCTCGGGTTCAGTTAGATCCCAATGCCTCGCTCGGGTTCAGTTAGAGCCAACGCCTCGCACACACGCGCGTACGTGTACAAGAGAAACACGCATCGCTCGGCCCCCGACCGCCCACCGTAACCGGGAACTCCCCGAAATTTTCCTCGCCCTTGCTTCTACCATGGTTTTTTCCGTCATGGACGACCCAAAGAATGTCATGCAGCTGCGTCTCCGGCCCGCCCAGGACAAAAAGCCCATTTTCTGTCATGATTTTTTGTCATAAAAGTAGGATCCCACCACATCTATGATGATACCGGGTTTTGTCACAATTATCGTCATAGAAGTGTCATATGTATGACCGAAAAAAATTCGTTCGGCCCAAAATGTCACTGATGTGTCTTTTTTTGTACTGTTAGCATCTTGAAGGGGTTCCACATCCTCTTGTCCGTGCCACACCAATGTTGAACTTATCTGAAATATACTAGAAGAAAATATCAGTCCAACAAGATATATGTTGACATGAATTACCAAAATCACCCAGGGAGCACTTGTGCTTTCAATCTCCCCCTTTTTGGTAATTGATGACAACACGCATCAAAGCTTTAGATAAGGATATAAGGAAATAGCAAGTAAAGCTTTGGAAAGATATGTAACATTCATATGTCCCCCCTACATGTATGCAATCATGTGATTATGGAATATGAGAGTATGAGAATGCATAAGCATGACAGAGAAAGCAATGAGTTACATGTATCTTGGCTATATGCATCAGAGCAAATGGTGTAGATACTAGAAATATACCTTCATGTTCATGAGTCCTTCTTGCAAACAATATATACCTCAGCAAGAGATCTTCATGCACATGAATGTGATGCATATACTTACCTTGTGGTCTTGAACTAGCTTTGGAAGAGATGAACCTAAGTAAACAAGGTTAGATAACACACGAACACCCACTAGACAAAGCAAGAGCAGGAAATCACAAGAGTAGCAAGATTGGGATGACATGTAGAGAGTGAGTACTAAGTACTCTATTTGGATATAGACATGTACCCAAAGAGTAAACATATGCAATGAATTCGATGAAATTTCCTTCCCGTGGAACTGAGCTCTCTCTCCCCCTGAATATGATATTGGGTAATGGGAGAAGATAGGGAAAGGAAAATCAGACAAAACAAGAAAATCGGAGCAAAACAATCGTAACAATCATAACACATGTCTTTCCCTTCTTGAAGACATGGGACATCTCTCCTCTTATGGATAAGAAGCATCAGGAGAAGCTTTAGGTGTGCATTCTCTCTTATGTGATAAGCTTTGATGTGCTCTCTCTCCCCCTTTGACATCAATTTCCAAGAAGGGATCTTCCGGAGCATGAGTCAAGTAGGTTTGGTCCTTGAGTCACATTACAAAACAACATGTAATATAGGATGCTGGCAAATGACAAGAATCATTTAGTGGAGCTGGAACAAATATGCAGGATGCAATTGGCAAAGTGTTTTCTCGGCATTGAAATCAGTAACACCGAGTTGTTATCTTCGGTGGCACCGAGGTGGTTTGGTTTAGCCGAAAGAAACAAACCGGTGAGGCCAAGTTCAACACAAGGAGAAAACAATTGTCATCTCAGCTCACTTAGGCAAAAAAGCTCTCACAAAGATTTCGAAGGAATTAACTGAAGGATTTCAATGAATTGGATGCGGGGAAGGCAGAACATAATAGAGAAAAGAAAAGAAATCTAGATGAAGTTTTTTTTGAAAGGGTAACAAGCATGCAAGAGACAAATGCAAGAACACAGACAAACAATAGAGAACTTCATCTAGAATTGGTCGGCGACAAGGTCACCTATGTTAGAGTATATTGACTTAGGAGTCAAGTGAAGGCACTTCATCATAGGTCATACTCATCGTTTAGGCTCAAAATGGGGTTGCCATTTTTTGTTTAAGCATTTTGATGTATTCACATCTTGTTGAGCTTCTTTGACCCATGAGTTGGGGTAAAGCTTCTCTATGATGGAATAACATACCTTGGGTGGTGGTGTTGATCTTGATCATATAGTTGAACTTGCGTGGGATGCTCGAGGTTGATGTGGCTCATCAAGAGTTGGGAGCACCACTTGTAATTGGAGTTCATCTACCTACATGGGTTAGTCTTGCAAGGAAGAGCACTTGTGTATCCAAAATGACAATCATGAATTTGATATAAAGAAATTATCAAAGGATATATCGAATGGATTCGTGCTTCCTTGTCTTCAACCAACATATTGTAGAAACTTGGAGATGTAGAGATTGCTTAGAATGTGATTGAGTTGCAATCTCATAGAGTTGGGCTTATCTAAGTACCTACAAGGGTTAGATAGCATGCAAGAGTACAAGAATATCCAAGACATATGATCATCATTATTAGAGAAATATCAAGGATTAGTCAAAGAAATGCTCATGCCTTGCATGCATCCAATGGAGTTACTACTTCAAGTTTGAAGCATCAATGATGTTCAAATCACCTCTCAAACGGCAAAACACTTTCTCATCAAGCGGTTTGGTGAGTATATCCGCCAATTGCTTATTAGTACGAACATGCTTAAGTTTGATATCTCCCTTAGCAACATGATCTCGAATGAAATGATGACGCACTTCAATATGCTTAGTTCGAGAATGTTGCACGGGATTATGAGCAATCTTAATAGCACTCTCATTGTCACAAAGCAAAGGAACATGTTTCACATATATCGCATAATCTTTAAGAGTTTGGGTCATCCAAAGTAACTGAGCACAACATGAACCGGCGACAATGTATTCTGCTTCGGCGGTGGATAAGGATACGAGTTTTATTTCTTGGAAGACCAAGACACAAGAGATCTACTAAGAAATTTACAAGTACCCGAAGTGGAAAGCACCTTGGGGAAGGCTAGAGATCAAGATTCTTGTGGTTGGATTGGAATGTCTTGGTCTCAACACATGAGTAGGTGGTTCTCTCTCAGAAAATGAGTAGTGGAAGTGTAGGCACATTCTGATGGCTCTCTCCACGAATGGAGAATGGGTGGAGGGGTATATATAGCCTCCACCCAAAATCTAGCCATTACACACAGATTCCCAAACTCGGTGAGACCAAATAGTGAAACTCGGCCAGACCGATTCAGTTTAAAATGTGAATGTTAGAGTTTTCTATGGTACCGACAACATCAACTTGGTTGGACCGATGTGCTAGGGTTAGGGTAAAACCTCAACTCGGTTTGACCGATTACAGAAACTCGGTGAGACCGATTTAGGTAATAAGCAAACAAAGAGTTGGTCAAGCAAACTCGGTGGGACCGATTGCATATCTCGGTGGGACCAAAATTATTGCAACATGCAACAGAGAGTTTGCAAGCCCATTTCGGTGAGACCGAGATCCCATCGGTGATACCAAACTGATTAGGGTTTCTGGCAGTGGCTATGTCAAAAGAACTCGGTGGCGCCGGATAAATCAAATCTGTGGGGCTGAGTTTGACTTTTAGGTTTAGGACATATGTGGAAATGAGAAAGTGGTTGAGGGCTTTGGAGCATATTACTAAGCACTTTGAGCAAGCAAGCCATTAAGCAACATCTCATCCCCTTTTAATAGTATTGGCTTTTCCTATGGACTCAATGTGATCTTGGATCACTAAAATGAATGTAGAGTCTTGAGCTTTTGCTAATGTTTATCCTTAGCATCTTGAAGGGGTTCCACATCCTCTTGTCCATGCCACTCCAATGTTGAACTTATCTGAAATATACTAGATGAAAATATTAGTCCAACAAGAGATATGTTGACATTAATTACCAAAATTACCCAGGGAGCACTTGTGCTTTCATGATGCTACTGAAATTATTATGAGGGGGGAATATATGCTTGTTGGATTGCAATAATATCAAGCTTCCTCTCTATGTGTTGAAAATCTTGAAGTTATGCTTGTTTTGCCTTCCTATCCTAGTTGATTCTTGCTCCCATAAATTGTTTGCTCACAAAATACCTATGCATAAGAAGTGAGTTAGACTTAAATGTGCTAGTCATATGCTTCCTGACGCTCTCGTTATGTTTCAATTCTTATCTTTTATGTGAGCATCATTGAAATCATCATGCCTAGCTAAAAAGGCATTAAAGAAAAGCGCTTGTTGGGAGACAACCCAACATTTAACCCCACTATTTTTGTGTGTCCACATGATTCAGCTACTGTAGTAATCATGTTTTATAGCTTTTGTTTCAATAAAGTGACAAGTAAAGCCTTCGGGATAGTGTGGATGATCGTTGACTCGATTTTGTGGAAAACAGAAACTTTTGCTCCCAGTCCCGAAATTTTGAAAAAATCACTGGAACATGCTTTTGATCTGAATTTTTGACACATGATTTATATACAAATTTTATACATTGTCCTAATTTTTCAAAAAAAATTGGAGTTACTGAGGTATGTAAAGTTTCCAGATTACTACAAGTTGCTATGTTCTAAACATATTCTGTTGTCTATGTGTTGATTGCTTATTTTGATGAATCTATGAGTAGTATCGGAGGGTATGAACCATGGAGAAGTTGGAATACAGTAGATATAACACCAATATGAATTTATAATGAGCTCACAATAGTACCTAAGTTGTGATTTATTTTCTTATACTAACGGAGATCATAAGATTTTTTGTTGAATTTTGTGTTGTGAAGTTTTCAAGTTTTGGGTAAAGATTCGATGGACTATGGAATAAGGAGTGGCAAGATCCTAAGCTTGGGGATGCCCAAGGCACCCCAAGTTAATATTCAAGGAATACCCAAGCAACTAAGCTTGGGGATGCCCCAGATGGCATCCCCTCTTTCGTCTTCATCTATCGGTAAATTTACTTGAGGCTATATTTTTATTCACCACATGATATGTGTTTTGCTAGGTGCATCATTTTCTTTTGTTTATATTTGCTTTTTGTTATTCAAAGACATGTTTTATATCTTTTAGTTCAATAAAAATGTCAAGTATAGACTTTACCATGTTTATTTTACAAGTCTATACGTTGTTGTTTAAAAAACAGAAAGTTTGTTGTTATGTTTTGAATATTGGTGAATAGTCAGAACATGATAAAATCTTGGAATTTTTACACAATGAGTAACAACAATTTTCTGCAGTGTGGTAATTTTTCAGAATTATTGGAGTTAGGGAAGTATGATTTGTCTTGCATTCTTTACAGACTATTCTGTTTAGACAGATTGCTGTTATGTTTGCATTGTTTGCATATGTTTGCTTGTTTAATGATTCTATTCGAGGATGGGAGTATTAAATATGCAGAGGCGTTTAGTATGCAATGTCAAATTATAATTTTAGTGATTCTCTACAATAGAGAATGATAAGGTTTTGCATTGATTTATACTAACTTATCTCACGAGTTCTTGTTGAGTTTTGTGTGGATGAAGTTTTTCAGATGGGGATGCCCAAGGTATCCCTAATTAATATTTTAAGAAGTCTTAAGCATATAAGCTTGGGGATGCCCCGGTTGGCATCCCACCTTTCTTCTTCAACAACTATCGATCAGTTTTGGTTGAGCCTAAGTTTTTGCTTCTTCACATGATATGTGCTATCCTTGCAATGTCATTTTATTTTGTTTTGCTTGCTGTTTGAATAAAATACATTAGATCTGAAATTTTTAAATGAGAGAGAGTCTTCACATATCTACATAATTATTCAAATAATCATTGATCTTCACTCATAACTTTTGGAGTAGTTTGTCATTTACTCTCGTGCTTCAATTATATCCTATGAGTAAATGGCTGAATGAATTGAATATCATAAATCTGAAATTATATATGCTCCATATGCTTATACCTTGGGGAGTAATGACTTCACATATAAGAAGTAGATGTGGTGAATTTAGTTAAAGTTAGCAAACATTGTATTGGTCACTTGAACAATTCATGAAATAACATTGAAGGAAGAGAGATTTCACATATAAATATACTATCTTGGGCATCTTCTATGATTGTGAGCCCCATTCATTATTTTCAAACTTGAGAAAATTAGTTGAAGTTGGACAAGGAAGACAACATAATGAGTTATGCGTGGGTATATTTGTATAGAAGTTATATTGTTATGGATCCTTCAACATGTGGTGCTTGCTATTTAGAATCCTTTACTAGCCAAACTTGTTGTACTAAGCGGGAATACTGCTTGTGCACCAAAAATCCTTGAACCAAGTTTCTTCCATGAGTGTCCACCATATCTACCTATATGCGGTATTTACCTGCCGTTCCAAGTAAATTTGCATGTGCCAAACTCTAAACCTTCAAATAATAATTTGTTTTGTATGCCCGAATCGCTCATGTAGTGACTAGGGGCTGTCAGTATCTTCCATGCTAGGTTGGTTATTCTCACGATGAGTGTTTATTCACTTATCATTCACGAGAGAGTGGCTAGTAATTGGGATGCCCAGTCCTGTGATCAAAAGATCAAAAACGAAATTGCAAATAATTAAACAAAACTCCCCCAGGATTATTGATAGTTGCATGGTACCCGTTGTTTCGGACCAGCCGTGGAATGTGCTTGTTGGTGATGGGGGAATAAATCTATACCATTCTATTTGGGAACCGCCTATAATGTATCTAGTATGGAAGATATTGGGAACTCTTGGTTGTTATGTTGACAATGAAAGCATACCTCTCGAAATTATTTTCATCTCTGGTTTAAAAGCTTCGAGCTCTGGCACCTCTGCAAATCCCTGCTTCCCTCTGTGAAGGGCCTATCTTTTACTTTTATGCAAGAGTCAGTAGTATTCCTTATCATTCCAACCTACTCTTTAGTTGGCAAGCATCATGTGATGGGGAAAGACCTAAGCATATATGGCCATTCAAATATATTTGATCTTGAATTATTATTGTTGACAATTATCTGTATGATAAATAAGTTGGGAGGCGAAACATTAAGCCCCTATCTTTCTATGTGTTCAATGGATGCTATTTGTTCTAAAAAATGCTTTGAGTGGAAGCAATCATGGAAGACTATATGATAGTTGAGTATGTGGGGTTTGCTAAATCAAAGCTCTTACATAGACCCTTCCTGAAAATAAAATGAACTGCAATTGTTTGATCACTGAGAACCTAGTTTGTTAGTTTTCAGGAAAGTTTATGATCTATGCTTTAACATGTGAATAGCTTGTTACTTTATCATGAGAAGTTTTATGTGATGAGCTACTGTTATGATATATAATGATGCTACAAAAAGTGATTGAAATTATCTTTGATCAAACTTGTTCACTTGCTAGCATTCCACAACAAAATTCTGTTTTTATCATTTACCTACTCGAGGACGAGTAGGAATTAAGCTTGGGGATGCTTGATACGTCTCCAATGTATCTATAATTTTTTATTGTTCCATGCTATTATATTATCCATCTTGGATGTTTTATATGCATTTATATGCTATTTTATATGATTTTTGGGACTAACCTATTAACCTAGAGCCCGGTGCCAGTTTCTGTTTTTTTCTTATTTTTTAGTTTTATAGAAAAGGAATACCAAACTGAGTCCAAATGACCTGAAAATTTATGGTGGTTTTTTATGGACTAGAAGAAGCCCCCGAAGCAAAAGAGTTGGGCCAGAAGAGACCCGACCAACCACAAGACAGGAGGGTGCGCCCCTGAGGGTGCTCCTATCTTGTTGTTGACTCGTGGACCCCTCCTGACGTTAAACCGATGCCAAAAATTCTTATAAATACCAAAAACCCCAAAAATAAACCTAGATCGGGAGTTCCGCCGCCGCAAACCTCCGTAGCCACCAAAAACCAATCGGGACCCTGTTCCGGCACCCTGCCAAAGGGGGGATCCATCACTGGTGGCCATCTTCATCATCCCTGCGCTCTCCATGACGAGGAGGGAGTAGTTCACCCTCAGGCTGAGGGTATGTACCAGTAGCTATGTGTTTGATCTCTCTCTCTCTCTCGTGTTCTTGATTTGGCACGATCTTGATGTACCGCGAGCTTTGCTATTATAGTTGGATCTTATGATGCTTCTCCCCCTCTACCTTCATGTAATGGATTAAGTTTTCCATTTCAAGTTATCTTATCGGATTGAGCCTTTAAGGATTTGAGAACACTTGATGTATGTCTTGCATGTGCTTATCTGTGGTGACAATGGGATATTCACGTGATCCACTTGATGTATGTTTTGATGATCAACTTGTGGGTTCTGTGACCTTGTGAACTTATGCATAGGGGTTGGCACACGTTGACTCTCCGGTAGAAACTTTGGGGAACTCTTTGAAGTTCTTTGTGTTGGTTTGAATAGATGAATCCGAGATTGTGTGATGCATATCATATAATCAAACCCGCGGATACTTGAGGTGAGATTGGAGTGTCTAGGTGACATTTGGGTTTTGGTTGATGTGTGTCTTAAGGTGTTATTTTAGTATGACTCTAGGGTTGTTTGTGTCACTTATAGAAATAGCCCAATAGATCGATCAGAAAGAATAACTTTGAGGTGGTTTCGTACCCTACAATAATCTCTTTGTTTGTTGTTTGCTATTATTGACTTTGGAGTGACTCTTTGTTGCATGTTGAGGGATTGTTAACTGATCCAATTATGTTGTCATTGTTGAGAGAACTTGCACTAGTGAAAGTATGAACCCTAGGCCTTGTTTCTAAGCATTGCAATATCGTTTTCGCTCACTTTTATTTACCTTGCTGTTTTTATATTTTCAGATTACAAAAACCTATATCTACCATCCATATTACACTTGTATCACCATCTCTTCACTGAACTAGTGCACCTATACAATTTACCATTGTATCGGGTGTGTTGGGGACACAAGAGACTCTTTGTTATTTGACTGCAGGGTTGTTTGAGAGAGCCATCTTCATCCTACGCCTCCCACGGATTGATAAACCTTAGGTCATCCACTTGAGGGAAATTTGCTACTGTCCTACCAAACTTTGTGCTTGGAGGCCCAACACGAGTCTACAAGAAGAAGGTTGCGTAGTAGACGTTAGAGAACCACACGAAACCTAATTAGCAACACCTACACGCAAAAGAGAAAATACTTGCACCCAACGCGATCAAGGGGGTTGTTAATTCCCTTGGTGGTTATTTGCAAGGATCAAATCTGATAGTGGTAGAAAGATAAATAAAAACACAAAATAAAATAACAGTAAATAAATTGCAACAAGGTATTTTTGGATTTAATATATGATAAAGGTAGACCCGGGGGCCATAGTTTTTTACTCGAGGCTTCTCTCTCGAACAAAAAGTATACGGTGGGTAAACGAATTACTGTTGGGCAATTGATAGAAAAGCGCATAGTTATGACGATACTCAAGGCAACGATCATGTATATAGGCATCACATCTGAGACAAGTAGACCCACTCCCTCCTGCATCTACTACTATTACTGCACCCATGGACCGCTATCTAGCATGCATCTAGAGTATTAAGTTCATGAGAAATGGAGCAACACCTTAATTAAGATGACATGATGTAGAGAAAGTAAATCCAACTAATATGAATAAACCCCGTCGTTTTCCCCTAAATGGCAACAATACAAATACGTGTCTTGTCCCCTTTTGTCACTGGGATATAGATCACCACAAGATTGAACCAATTACAAAGCACCTCTCCCATTGCAAGATAAAGCAATCTAGTTAGCCAAACCAAACGGATAGACCGAAGATAAATACAAAGCTATAATAATCATCCATAAAAGAATTCAGAGAAGACTCAATTAATATTCATGAATAATCTGATCATAAACCCACGATTCATAAGATTCCAACAAACACACCGCAAAAGAAGATTATATCGAATAGATCTCCAAGAATATCTAGGAGAACATTGTATTGAAGATCAAAGAGAGAGAAGAGGCCATCTAGGTACCAGCTATGGACCCGTAGGTCTGTGGTAAACTACTCACACATCATTGGAAGGGCAGCAAGGTTGATGTAGAAGCCCTCCGTGATCGATTCCCCTTCGGCAAAGTACTAGAAAAGGCCTCCAGATGTGATCACGGAAGAGCAGAAACTTGCATCGGTGAAAAAAGTATTTTGGGTGGATCTCTGTTAGTTTCCCGATTTTAGAGAATTTATAGAGGTGGAATTAGGTCAGACAGAGCCACGAGGGGAACACAAGGCATCAGGTGGGCACGCCATGTTGCCTTGCCATCTCCTCGTTTGCCTTATGGTCTCCTCCCAAATCTTCTAGGATATCTATTGTCCAGAAAAAATCGTCAAAAAGTTTCATAGCATTTGGACTTTGTTTGGCACTGATTTCTTGGAAAACCAAAAACACGCAAAGAAACAGCAACTAGCACTTGGCACTAGGTCAATAGGTTAGTCCCAAAATATGATATATAATTGCATGTAAAACATCCAAGATTGATACTATAATAGCATGGAACAATAAAAAATTATAGATATGTTGGAGACGTATCAAACATCCCCAAGCTTAATTCCTGCTTGTTCTCGAGTAGGTAAATGATAAAACAGAATTTTTGTTGTGGAATGCTACCTAACATATTCATCATGTAATCTTTCTTTTATGGTATGAATATTTAGATCTGAGTGATTCAAATTTAGAGGCATTACAACTGCACACTTTTCCTGCCCTCTCGGACCATTAGTGGTTTTGGTCATTGATACGTCCCCAACGTATCTATAATTTTTAATTGTTCCATGCTATTATATTATCTGTTTTGGATGTTTTATATGCATTAACATGCTATTTTATATTATTTTTGGGACTAACCTATTAACCTAGAGCCTAGTGCCAGTTTCTGTTTTTTTTGCTTTTTTACATTTTTGCAGAAAAGGAATACCAAATGGAGTCCAAACGGAATAAAACTTTCGTGATGATCTTTCTTGCACTAGAAGCAAAATAGGAGACTTGGAGATGAAGTCAGGGACGCAACGAGGCGGCCACGAGGGTGAAGGGCGCGCCCAGGGGGTAGGGTGTGCCCCCCTACCTCATGGGCCCCTCGGAGCTCTACTGACCTAATTCTTTCGCCCATATATACTCTTATACCCCAAAACCATCAGGGGGACCATGAAACACTTTTCCACCGCCGCAACCTTCTATACCCATTAGATCCCATCTAGGGTCCTTTTCCGGCATCCTACCGGAGGGGGGTCCAATCACGGAGGGCTTCTACATCAACATCATTGCCTTTCCGATGAAGCGTGAGTAATTTACCACAGACCTACGAGTCCATAGCTAGTAGCTAGATGGCTTATTCTCTCTCTTTGATTCTCAATACCATATTCTCCTCAATGTTCTTGGAGATCTATTCGATGTAATATTCTTTCGCAGTGTGTTTGCCGAGATCTGATGAATTGTGGATTTATGACCTGATTATCTATGAATATTATCTGAATCTTCTCTGAATTCTTTTATGCATGATTTGGTATCTTTGCAAGTCTCTTCGAATTATCGGTTTAGTTTGGCCTACTAGATTGGTTTTTCTTGCAACGGGAGAAGTTCTTAGCTTTGGGTTCAATCTTGCGGTGTCCTTTCCCAATGACAGTAGGGGCAGCAAGGAACGTATTGTATTGTTGCCATCGAGGATAAAAAGATGGGGTTTTCATCATATTGCTTGAGTTAATTCCTCTACATCATGTCATCTTACTTAATGTGTTACTCTGTTTTTCATGAACTTAATAATCTAGATGGAGGTAGGAGTCGGTCGATGTGTGGAGTAATAGTAGTAGATGCAGAATTGTTTTGTTCTACTTGACACGGACGTGATGCCTATGTTCATGATCATTTCCTTAGATATCGCCATAATTTTGCGCTCTTCTATCAATTGCTCGACAGTAATTTGTTCACCCACCATATTATTTGTTATCCTGAGAGAAGCCACTAGTGAAACCTATGGCCCCCGGGTCTCTTTTCCATCATATTAGTTCTATTTTCCATCATACTAGTTTCCGATCTACTACTGATCTATAAACCAAAAATATTTACTTTACCGTTTATCTATCTCTATCAGATCTCACTTTTGCAAGTAACCGTGAAGGGATTGACAACCCCTTTATCGCATTGGGTGCAAGTTGTTGATTGTTTGTGCAGGTATTTGGTGACTTGTGCGTTATCTCCTACTAGATTGATACCTTGGTTCTCAAGCTGGGGGAAATACTTACTCTACTTTGTTACATCACCCTTTCCTCTTCAAGGGAAAAAAACAACGCAAGCTCAAGAGGTAGCAGGAAGAATTTCTAGTGTCGTTGTCGGGGAGATCTACGCCAAGTCAAGCCATACCAAGTACACATCATAAACTCTCATCTCTTGCATTACACTATTCGCCATTCGCCTCTCATTTTCCTCTCCCCCACCTCTAAAACGATTTTCGAAAAGATTTTCCTTTTCTTCGTCCTCTCCCATTCATCTTCTTCGCTTGTTTTTTTGTGTGCTCGTGTGTTGGATTGCTTGCTTTTTCACGATGGCTCAAGATAATACTAAATTGTGTGACTTTTCCAACACCAACAATAATGATTTTATTAGCACACCGATTACTCCCTCTACTAATGCGGAATCTTGTGAAATTAATGCCGCTTTGCTGAATCTTGTTATGAAAGATCAATTTTCTGGCTTTCCTAGTAAGATGCCGCATCCATCTAAACAATTTCGTTGATTTGTGTGATATGCAAAAGAAGAAAGATGTGGATAATGATATTGGTAAATTGAAGCTATTCCCGTTTTCGCTTAGAGATCGTGCTAAAACTTGGTTTTCATCTTTGCCTAAAAACAGTATTGATTCATGGAATAAGTGTAAAGATGCTTTCATCTCTAAGTATTGTCCTCCCGCTAAGATCATCTCCCTTAAGAATGATATTATGAATTTTAAGCAACTTGATCATGAGCATGTTGCACAATCTTGGGAGAGGATGAAATTGATGATACGAAATTTCCCTACACATGGTTTGAATTTGTGGATGATTATACAAAAAAATTATGCCGGACTGAATTTTGCTTCTAGAAATCTTTTAGATTCGGCCGCGGGAGGCACTTTTATGGAAATTACTTTAGGAGAGGCTACTAAACTCCTCGATAATATCATGACTAATTATTCTCAATGGCACACTGAAAGATCCACTAGTAAAATGGTGCATGTGATTGAAGAGATTAATGTTTTGAGTGGAAAGATGGATGAACTTATGAAATTATTTGCTAATAATAGTGCTTCTTCTCATCCAATTTGATTAAGAATAATAATGAATCTATGGACGTGAATTTTATTGGTAGGAACAATTTTGGTAATAAAGCGTATAGAGGCAGTTTTAATCCTAGGTCATCTCCTAGCAATTCCTCTAATAATTATGGTAATTCCTACAAAAATTCTTCTCGAAATTTTAGTAAGATTCCCTCTCATTTTCAGAAATGCGTTAAAGAATTTATGAGTTCACAAAAGAATTTTAATGCTTTGATTGAAGAAAAAATTCTCAAGATTGATGATTTGGCTAGGAACGTGGATAGAATTTCTCTAGATGTTGATTCTTTGAAACTTAGATCTATTCCACCTAATCATGATATCAATGAGTCTCTCAAAGCCATGAGAATTTCCATTGATGAGTCCAAATAAAGAACCACTAAGATGCGTGCCAAAAAGCGTGTTCACCTAGTTTTAGCATGATCTCTAAGCGAAAACGGGAATAGCTTCAATTTAATGATGAAGATCTAAAAGTGATTCATGTGAATCCTATTGAATATTTGTTTTCCAATATTAATCTTGATAAATATGGGACTAGAGATGAGTCAACTTTAGTTAAAAGGCGTCCCAATGATTCAGAGTTTTTAGATCTAGATGCAAAAATTGATAAAAGTGGGATTGGAGAGGTCAAGGCTTTAAGTAGCAATGAACCCACTCTTTTGGATTTCAAGGAATTTAATTATGATATTTGTTCTTTAATAGATTGTATTTCCTTGTTGCAATCTGTGTTGAATTCTCCTCATGCTTATAATCAAATCAAAGCTTTTTACTAAACATGTCGTTGATGTTATGATACAATCTTTTGAAGAAAAAGCTTGAATTGTAAGTTTTTATCCCTAGAAAACTTTATGATGAGTGGGAACCTACTATTAAGATTAATATTAAAGATTATGAGTGTGCTTTGTGTGATTTGGGTGCTAGCGTTTCCACGATTCCAAAAACTTTGTGTGATGTGTTAGGTTTTCGTGAATTTGATGATTGTTCTTTAAATTTGCATCTTGCGGATTCCACTATTAAGAAACCTATGGGAAGGATTAATGATATTCTTATTGTTGCAAATAGGAATTATGTGACCGTAGATTTCATTGTTCTTGATATAGATTGCAATCCTACATGTCCTATTATTCTTGGTAGACCTTTCCTTAGAATGATTGGTGCAATTATTGATATGAAATAAGGAAACATTCGATTCCAATTTGCGTTAAGGAAAGGCATGGAACACTTTCCTAGGAAGAAAATTAAATTGCCATATGAATCTATTATGAGAGCCACTTATGGATTGCATACCAAAGATGACTCCATTAAGGAAAGGCATGGAACGCTTTCCTAGGAAGAAAATTAAATTGCCAAATGAATCTATTATGAGAGCCACTTATGGATTGCATACCAAAGATGACAATACCTAGATCTATTCGTGCTTTATGCCTAGCTAACGGCGTTAAACGATAGCGCTTGTTGGGAGGCAACCCAATTTTTTTGTTTCTTTACTTTTTATTCCTGTTTAGTAATAAATAATTCATCTAGCCTCTGGTTACATGTGGTTTTGTGTTTTAATTAGTGTTTGTACCAAGTTAAACCTTTAGGATAGCTTACGGTGATAGTTGTGTTGATCCTGCTAAAAAACAGAAACTTTTGCACCCAGTAAATAATTTCCAGAATTTTATTGAAACGTGATTTTGATATGATTCTTTTTTATCTGGATTGGTACATAAATTTCTCAGGTGGTCCTACTTTTCAGAATTTTTGGAGTTACAGAAGTATTCGAGAGTTACAGATTGCTACAGACTGTTCTGTTTTTGACAGATTCTATTTTCTTTGTGTTGTTTGCTTATTTTGATGAATCTACGGATCGTATCGGGGGGTATGAACCATGGAAAAGTTGGAATACACACCAATATTAATAAAAAATGAGTTTGCAACAGTACTTTAAAGTGGTGATTTATTTTCTTATACTAACGGAGCTCATGAGATTTTCCGTTCAGTTTTGTGTTGTGAAGTTTTCAAGTTTTGGGTAAGGATTTGATGGACTATGGAATATGGAGTGGCAAGAGCCTAAGCTTGGGGATTCCCAAGGCACCCCAAGGTAATATTCAAGGACAGCCAAAAGCCTAAGCCTAGGTATGCCCCGGAAGGCATCCCCTCTTTCGTCTTCGTTTATCGGTAACTTTACTTGAGGCTATATTTTTATTCACCACATGATATGTGTTTTGCTTGGAGCGTCTTATATGATTTGAGCCTTTGCTTTTTAGTTTGCCACAGTCATCCTTGTTGTACACACCTTTTGGGAGAGACACGCATGAATCATGATTTATTAGAATACTCTATGTGCTTCACTTATATCTTTTGAGCTAGGCAATATTGCTCTAGTGCTTCACTTATATCTTTTTAGAGCACGGCGGTGGCTTTATTTTAAAGAAATTTATGAACTCTCATGCTTCACTTATATTATTTTGAGTCTCTTAGAACATCATGGTAACTTTCTTTGGTTATAAATTTAGTCCTAATATGATAGGCATCCAAGAGGGATATAATAAAAACTTCCATATAAAGTGCATTGAATATTATGAGAAGTTTGATTCTTTATGAAGATGGTGACATTAGAGTCAAGCTAGTGGAGTAATTGTGAATTTTAGAAATACTTGTGTTGAGTTTTGTGAGTCCCGTAGCATGCACGTATGGTGAACCGTCATGTAACGAAGTTGGAGCATGAAGTACTTATTGATTGTCTTCCTTATGAGTGGCGATCGGGGACGAGCGATGGTCTTTTCCTGCCAATATATCCCCCTAGGAGCATGCGCCTAATAGTTCATTCAATGGCTAATAGATTTATTGCAATAAGTATGTGAGTTCATTTTGACTAATGTTGAGTCCATGGATTATACGCACTCTCACCCTTCCACCATTTCTAGCCCCTCTTGTGCCGCGCAACTTTCGCCGGTACCATACACCCACCATATACCTTCCTCGAAACAGCCACCATACCTACCTATTATGGCATATCCATGGCCATTCCGAGATATATTGCCATGCAACTTTCCGTTGTTCCGTTTGTTATGACACGCTTCATCATTGTCATATTGCTTTGCATGATCATGTAGTTGACATTGTATTTGTGGCAAAGCCACATTTCATAATTCTTTCATACATGTCACTCTTGATTCATTGCACATCCGGATACACCGCCGGAGGCATTCACGTAGAGTCATATTTTGTTCTAAGCATTGAGTTGTAATTTTTCGAGTTGTAAGTAAATAGAAGTGTGATGATCATCATTATTAGAGCATTGTCCCATGTGAGGAAATAAAAAAAAGAGGCCATAAAAAAAGTGAAGAGAAAGGCCCAAACAAAAAAAGAGAAAAAGAGAGAAGGGGCAATGTTACTATCCTTTTCCACACTTGTGCTTCAAAGTAGCACCACGATCTTCATGATAGAGAGTCTCTTATTTTGTCACTTTCATTTACTAGTGGGAATTTTTCATTATAGAACTTGGCTTGTATATTCCAATGATGGGCTTCCTCAAATGCCCTAGGTATTCATGAGCAAGCAAGTTGGATGCACACCCACTTAGTTTCTTTTTGAGCTTTCATACACTTATAGCTCTAGTGCATCCGTTGCATGGAAATCCCTACTCACTCACATTGGTATCTATTGATGGGCATCTCCATAGCCCGTTGATATGCCTAGTTGATGTCAGACAATCTCCCTCTTTTTATCTTCTCCACAACCACCATATTCTCTTCCACCATAGTGCTATGTCCATGGCTCACATTCATGTATTGCGTGAAAGTTGAAAAGGTTTGAGTACATCAAAGTATGAAACAATTGCTTGGCTGGTCATCGGGGTTGTGCATGATTTGAGTATTCTGTGTGATGAAGATGGAGCATAGCTAGACTATATGATTTTGTAGGGATAAGCTTTCTTTGTCCATGTTATTTTGAGAAGATATAATTGCCTTGTTAGTATGTTTGAAGTATTATCGTTTTTATGTCAATATTAAACTTTTGCTTGAATCTTACGGATCTGAACATTCATGCCACAGTAAAGAGAATTACATGGATAAATATGTTAGGTATCATTGCACATCAAAAATTCTGTTTTTATCATTTACCTACTCGAGGACGAGCAGGAATTGAGCTTGGGATGCTTGATACGTCTCCAACGTATCTATAATTTTTTATTGTTCCATGCTATTATATTATCTGTTTTGGATGTTTTATATGCATTAATATGCTATTTTATATTATTTTTGGGACTAACCTATTGACCTAGAGTCTAGTGCCAGTTTCTGTTTTTTGCCTATTTTAGAGTTTCGCAGAAAAGGAATACCAAATGGAGTCCAAATGGAATAAAACTTTCGTGATGATCTTTCTTGGACCAGAAGCAAACCAGGAGACTTGGAGATGAAGTCGGAGACGCAATGAGGCAGCCACGAGGGTGGAGGGTGCGCCTCCCTACCTCGTGGGCCCATCAGAGCTCTCCTGACCTAATTCTTTCACCCATATATACTCTTATACCCCAAAACCATCAGGGGGAGCCACGAAAACACTTTTCCACCGCCGCAACCTTCTGTACCCATGAGATCCCATCTAGGGGCCTTTTTCGGTGTCCTGCCAGAGGGGGGCGATCATGGAGGGCTTCTACATCTACACCGTTGCCCTTTCGATGAAGCATGAGTTGTTTACCACAGACCTACGAGTCCATAGCTAGTAGCTAGATGGCTTATTCTCTCTCTTTGATTCTCAATACCATGTTCTCCTCAATGTTCTTGGAGATCTATTCGATGTAATATTCTTTTGCGGTGTGTTTGCCGAGATCCGATGAATTGTGGATTTATGATCACATTATCTATGAATACTATTTGAATCTTCTCTGAATTCTTTTATGCATGATTTGATATCTCTGCAAGTCTCTTCGAATTATCGGTTTAGTTTGGCCTACTAGATTGATTTTTCTTGCAATGGGAGAAGTGCTTAGCTTTGGGTTCAATCTTGCGGTGTCCTTTCCCAGTCACAGTAGGGGCAACAAGGCATGTATTGTATTGTTGCCACCGAGGATAAAAAGATGGGGTTTTCATCATATTGCTTGAGTTAATTCCTCTACATCATGTCATCTTACTTAATGCGTTACTTTGTTCGTCATGAACTTAATACTCTAGATGCAGGCAAGAGTCGGTTGATGTGTGGAGTAAGAATGGTAGATGCAGAATCGTTTCGGTCTACTTGACACGGACGTGATGCCTATGTTCCTGATCATTGCCTTAGATATCGTCTTAATTTTGCACTCTTCTATCAATTGCTCGGCAGTAATTTGTTCACCCACCATATTATTTGCTATCTTGAGAGAAGCCACTAGTGAAACCTATGGCCCCCAGGCCTCCTTTCCATCATATTAGTTCTATTTTCCATCATACTAGTTTCCGATCTACTATTTTGCAATGTTTTACTTTCCGATCTATAAACTAAAAATACCAAAAATATTTACTTTACCGTTTTTCTATCTCTATCAGATCTCACTTTTGCAAGTAACCGTGAAGGGATTGACAACCCCTTTATCGCGTTGGGTGCAAGTTGTTGATTGTTTGTGCAGGTATTCGATGACTTGTGCGTTATCTCCTACTGGATTGATACCTTGGTTCTCAAGCTGAGGGAAATACTTACTATACTTTGCTGCATCACCCTTTCTTCTTCAAGGAAAAAACCAACGCAAGCTCAAGAGGTAGCAGCCGTCAGATCTCAAGTTTTGCGCAAATCTGGCCGTTGCATGTCCCTCCTATCCCGTGTGGGCTTTGTTTGTTGTACAACTTACCCTACATGGGCTGGATCATTGCTCCCCTAACAAAATCCATGGTCTCCGGTTCACTGTGCCGACTGGGCCTTCGGACTGTCATAATCCCTGGAGTGCTTGGTTGTAGGGCTCGTTTTGACTGGAAGCAGAACTTTCTCAAACGAGAGGACTAGAGTCGGCCGGTCACTATGCTCAGAAAAATTAAATGAACCGCAGGGTCGAATGGTTGCTGGTGAGTCCTGGTCAGATTGCGGATTGGAGGCACATACGAAGTGACGTTCGACTCTTCGATGAAGCAGAGGATCGAACCCGACTCGATGGGGTTAAAGGAGGCAATCAATTATCAGTTCCTAGGAGCATTCATCGCAGGTGAAGTGCGCCATTCACCAGCGGTGACAAATTAAGGTGTGTGTTTCTTTTCCCCAACCTGTAGCCGCTTCGGTTCATGCGCGTGCACATAGCTTCGTCCTGGTGCTCTCCTCTCTCTTGTTGCTCCAGTAAACAGACTGCCTATCATGGGAGAGTGGGGATTGATTGCCCGGTGGCCACACCCTAGATCGTCAAACTCTGACCAGGTTGTAGAAGCGGCGGTCAAAGCTATGGGAAGCTTCGATAATGGTGACGACTCCACTTCAAGGATCTCCTCCTCAACCCCTCGGTTGCTCGCTCCGAATGGTCGATGGCGATTCCTCAAAGGCACCAATCTGTCGGCGACTGACGTCTTCGTCAACCATATCGCCTGACAGCTCACACCCCACGACAACTGCATCCCCGAACTGCCTCTTTGGTCTATGAATTTCTGACCCGCTGTCCTCCTCCCAAGCATGTGGCCTCCCCAATCTACGTGAGCTAGCAGTAACAAGGTGAGCAACTGAGCAACTGAGCACCAAACCCCACTCTCCTTCCCACATCTGCATTTGTTCTTTTTCAGATCTTGCGATTGATGGCTGTTAGGAAATGGGAGACTCCTAATTAGGTTTGTGTCGACAATTGTGTGTAACTATTTTGCAATTTTGATTGACTCCTATGTACAAGTTGTTGATGATGTATTTTCTTCGTAGCAGGCAATCTATAAAATGAGCCCCCACCCACCCCCACCAACCATCATTTGATCATCTCCATTGGTTGTGATAGGGAACTTGGTTTCATTGTCTCAGCTATGAGCAATATCACTAGGCCTATTTTTCCATTTCATGTTTAAAATTTGTTATCCAATATAAACGATCCTGTCATTTTATACACTACAAAAAATACCTGTGCTGTCGTAGAAGTGTTCCATGACATTACCAAAATTATCATCACAGAAGTGTCCACTTCCATGACGATAAATCGCGCGTCACAGAAGTGCTTTCGTCAAGGGTGACCAACACGTGGCATCCACCGTAAAGGAATGCCGTTAAGCTATCCGGTCGGGTTTTGGATCCGATAACCCGTTAACAGCCCGGACCAATGGGGATTTTCCACGTGTAAAATCATCATTGGCTGGAGGAAACACGTGTCGGCTCAGCGTTGGGACAGATGTCATCCACTCATTGGACAGAAGGCGCCTATGATACGTCAACACGTGGCACGGCCCAACAGAGGCCCATTCCTGTGAAAAGGCCGGCCCGTTTGACTTGGTCAAAAGGTGGCGGGCCGACCCATGGAAAGCCTGTTAATGGCTTGTTCGCATATAGCCCATTTACAGCCCGCTAACCCAAGGCCCGTTACGCCCTATCCGAATTAGACCCAGTAGAGTCATCTGGGCCATCCAATATGATTCCAGCCCGTTTTCACTTTTGGCCCATGTATGGCCCATGACGTCTTTCGGCCCATATGAGGCCCTTTGTAACTCTTGGCCCATTAACGGCCCGTGGTGAAACTGGCCCGCAGTGAACAGTGTATCACTTTATACCCATTAACGGCCGTGGTGGTGGCGGCCCGTAATGAACAAAGGTATCACTTTATACCCATTAACGCCCGTTATTCCGCTGGGCGCTTCGGCCCATTTTATCTTTCGCCTTCTCGAGACCATTTACTCTTGCGCTCATTTCCAACATTCGCTTACTTACGGCCCGTTCATCGCTATTTTTTCGCTTAGGGCTAAATTCAGCCCGAGGTTACAGTCGGCCCGTTTTGTGGCCCGTTAATACGTTGGGCCGATTTCATAGTGTCATCAAATACGGCCAATTAACGACGGCCCGTTATGGTCGGCCCATGAACAGACGATTCAAACTCTAGCCCGTTTACGGCCATAATGCGGTCTGTTATTGGCCCATGTTTGGCCAACCAATCATACGGCCCGTACAAGGCCCATTGATGATACGGCCCGTAGAAGGCCCATTGTGTCTACGACCCGTATAATGCCCATTGTTTCTACGACACGTAGAAGGCCCATTGTTTCTACGGCCCGAAGGAGGGAAATGGTAACTAGAGTAAATATGTAGCCCATGGCTATTGTGGCCTAGTTTTAAAAAATAGGTTATTGTGGCCACTAGCAAATTGCGGAAAAAGAACTTCACTGACTACAAGAAAATAAATAAACAAGACAATAAGGAAATAAATAAGCAAGCAACTTACGCTAGGCTATCACGGCTATTACACATATTACATCCACTGGGCATCAAAGTTCGCCACTAGTGCAAATATAGGGAACACAAAGAAGATATAAACGCGCAAGACAAAACAAGTCCGAGCTGAAACCACTTGAAGAGCTCAAGAAACAATGTCCCGGTAGCCATAATGTCGGCAAGATGCTTAGCAAGCTTATTAACTTTCTCTTGTTTGGCGCTTAAGTCCTCCAAAGACTTGTCATTGCACGAAAGTATGCATCTCTGATCTCGCAGGACTTCCTCGGTCCTTGACTTCTCGTCCCATAACATCGATCGATGTCTTTCAACTTGAAGTTGAGACTCAAGAAGCCGAACCGATTCAGCCAACGAGTTCAAGAGTCTGGTGCGGCGAAGAGTAGCCAAGAACTTCGAACACTACATCAAGACAGGACTTTGGGGTTGTCTCAGTGTCTTCAATATAGGTTTTATCAGCTTTCTTGGAAACCAACAGGGATGTCTTACTATCTTGAACCTTATCTGCATTACTTACTTTACCATTGCATAACGGGGTATTCTTCTCCAATATTTTATCCGCGTTCTAAAAAGAGAAACAAACTAACACATCACAGGTTTACAATGTAGTATATGAAACTCATTTTGATAAACCAGTTCAGTAGTAAGGTGGACAGGATAACAACATGAAACAAACATACATCTATGTAGTATGGTCACTGTATGGTCTATATCATTCTAGTTTATGTTGCCAAATCAAGATAGATACAGTTCGAATCATATCTTTTTAAGACAAAGCAGCATAGACAGAATATAAGTGCGGGAAACTACACAACAATAACAACACTTGTAATGTGCATGGCATGAGAACATAACTGTTTATTCAATTGAAACTGAAATCAACATAGAGCAAGTTACACCAGCAAAGAGCCAAACACATTAAAGAAACAGGTTTAAAAAATACATGTTGCGCCATTGGAGTTTCAATTGCATCCTTCAAACTTGAAATTAGTTGGTATGAGTAAATACAGTGATGCAAGAGCAAAGTAGTATGAACCATAGCTATAGAACCTGAGCTGAGAACAATTCTTCTTCTGCTTTAAGCATTGACTTGGGGTTCGGAGTGGTGGTCCTCGTGCTTTGGGCACTGCATTTGCCTTACTAACTGCTCGTGTTTGGGTGCTCTGTGGTGGAGACGGTGTTGTGTCAACGGGAAGTAGGTTACTATCTGCTGGGGTTGGGGTTAAAAGGGGTGTAGCTGGTTCTCTGTCCAACTGGGTAGGGGTATAATCTAGATGAATGTGGGTGATGTGTGGTGGGGCTGGTCCTTGGGCAAGTACAACCGTGGTTCTATCTGCATCGACAGGTAGCACGATCGTTTTTGAAGACTGTGTTTTTACTCCCACGAGATCTCGCCATCACTCCCTCCAATTGAAATGGCTGATAAACAAGAAAAGTAATTGAATGTCTGAGACATTGTAAGATAGACAGTGCAATGGATAGTAGGGAAGAAAACAGGGCATGAAATAATTCACATTTATGTTGTCTAACCAAAGCAGAATAGCGAGGACATAATTTCACATATATGATGGCTAATTAAACAGGATAGCATGACACAATTTCACATGTATGATGGCTAACTAAACAGGATAGAATGACATACTTCAAAATATGATGACTATGTAAACAGGATGACATGATATAACTATACGATGTGTCTATTAAAGTGGTTGGCATGCCATAAATCACAAACATGCCGTCGATGGAAACATGATGGCATGATATAATTCACGGATAGAATGACATAATTTAAAATATGATGACTATGTAAACAGGATGAGATGATATAACTATATTATGTCTTTAGAAAATGGGTTGGCATGCCATAATTTAGATACATGCTGTCTATGTAAACATCATGGCATGATATAATTCAATTATATGATTTATATACTAAGGAAGTAAGCAGAGGGCAATCGCATATATGATGTGTCAACTAAGGAGATGGCATTCAATATTGTGTATATGATGTAAAAACTAAGCATTGCAATACAACATATGCATGATATGAGTAATATAACCCTGACAAGTTTGAGCATACACCTTAGGGGGATAATAGGACTGGTCA
The DNA here is from genome assembly GCA_021437245.1 of Aegilops speltoides. NCBI lineage: Eukaryota > Viridiplantae > Streptophyta > Magnoliopsida > Poales > Poaceae > Aegilops > Aegilops speltoides. The sequence continues at coordinate 314,526,644 of CM038143.1, forward strand.
TCTGCCTCTGAATCCTCCTCCAAGAGCTATCTCAGAATCAGCAAGATATCTGCTTCAGCAGGTAGCATTGTCTGCTTTGAAGACCTTGTTTTCAGTCCAGATTTCTCCATCACCAATTCAAATGGCTGATGCATAGGAAGAGCAGTTGAATATACAAACATTGTCGACAAAAGCAATGAGAAATACAAAAAAAGGATGGCATGATATAATTCACATATAAGACGCTTGCCTAAACAGCATGGCATTGCATAATTCACATATATAATGTCTTGCAACAAGAAAACATTGCATAATTCACATATATAATGTCTTGCAACAAGATGGCATTGCATAATTCACATATATGGTAATTAGACACTAAACATGTGGCATTCACACAAAGCATGTCTAAACTAAGCAAATTACATAGCAATGCAAGATACCATACGCACAATATGAGCAACATAACCCTGCCAAGTTAGAGCATGCACCTCGGAGGGGGGGGGGGAATATGACTGGTCATCTATCTCTGAATCCTCCTCTGAGGAGCTATCGGTAACCAGCAAGACATGCGCTTCGTCAGATAGCATTGTCTGCTCTGAAGACCTTGTTTCCCCTCCAGATTTTTCCATGACCGTGCCAAATGGCTGATGCACCGGAAGAGTAATTGAATGTACTAAAATTGTTGACAAATTTAACACGTAATAAAAAATGATGGCATGATATAATTCACATATAAGATGGTGGCAACTGTGGTGGCATTGCAAAATTCACATATATGATGCCTGGCTAAACAAGATGGCATTGCATGATTCACATATATGATAAAGAAACTAAGCAGATGGCATTGACACAAAGCATGTCTAAACTAAGCGGATGACATCTTTAATGTATCTGAGAAGCAATGCAAGGCACCATATGCATGATATTACCAACATCAGCATGCCAAGTTAGAGCGAAGACCTCATGGGGTAAATAGGAGTGGTCTTCTCCTTCTGAATCCCCCTCGGAATAGTTATCTTCCTCTTGATTATGATCCGAAATGGGTGGAGGGGGCTGCCTTTGCACCCACCACGGAGCGACATCTGCATGAAATTTTATTGCCACGCAAGGCTCTTCTCTTTTGCTCTACATGATCAGTTCCATTGTGTACAATAACTGGCATGCATAGGAATAAAACATAGTGAGATTATGTAACGAGGCATGCACAAATCCAGAGTGATTGTAGCAAGCTGTGGATAGACCCAAAACCAATGATAGCGGGCAGATAATAGCTTTAGTTAAAAAATACAGATAATGGCTCCTTTAATGTTTGTTTGCACCCAACATGAAACTCATAGTAGACACCCGAGATTAACCAGATAGTAGACATATAGTACTAATTGTTGCCCCAATATGTACCCCACAACCATTTAAAAACTCAAGTTTCAGCATTAGTTTGGACCTGACTTGGAGTCTAATAGGTGAACACGAGGATAATGTAGCATGTCATCATATTAAACGATGCATAACGTAAGCAGACACGGAAGAGTGCGACCTCTCTTGTGGACCCGTGTAGTCCTCAAGGTCATCTGCTCAGTTGATGATGGTAATGCAGTTGTCGTGGCTGTCGACGACGGGGAAGAAGATCTAAGGTGGCTAAAGACAGTCTAGAGAGCGGATCCTTGTTGTGGTGAACCCTTCCATCATTGGAGCAGCTGAGCTGGGGTGGAACACAGCGCCGCAAGAGCAGGACAAACCACACAAGGTTTTCTTTGACACATATCTGTAATAGAAGTAATTGAGTGAGGGCTTGTTTGAATTTGAGGATTCTAACAATGCAGGGATAGGAAATAGACAGGAATAGGATAGGAATGCACGTGCAAAACAGAGAATTTAAAAACACAGGATTTCTGCCAATTTGGGTGTTTGATTCACAACAATTGGAAGATCACAGGATGCAAAAAATGTTGGGGAACGTAGTAATTTCAAAAAATTTCCTACGCACACGCAAGATCATGGTGATGTATAGCAACGAGAGGGGAGAGTGTTCTCTACGTACCCTCGTAGACCGAAGCGGAAGCGATCACAACATAGAGGAAGTAGTCGTACGTTCTCCTCGCGATCCGACCGATCCGGCGCCGTTACTCGGCGCCCGAAGTTCTTGACACACGACAGCTCGATGACGCCCTCGACTCGATCCAGCCGAGTGTCGAGGGAGAGTTCCACAAGATGACGGCGTGCAGGACGATCTTGATGTTCTATCAGCAGAAGCTTCGCCTAAGCTCGCATGACGATATGACCGAGGTGGAATATGGTGGAAGGGGGCACCGCACACGGCTAAGGAACGATCCGTAGATCAAACTTGTGTCTATGGGGTGCCCCTGCCCCCGTATATAAAGGAGCAAGGGAGGGAGGAGGCCGGCCTAGGTTTGGGCGCGCCAAGGGGAGTCCTACTCCCACCGGGAGTAGGATTCCCTTTTTCCTAGTCCAACTAGGAATCCTTCCATGTAGGGGGAGTAGGAGAGAAGGAAAGGGAAGAGAGAAGGAGAAGTAAGGAAGGGGGTGATGGATTCATGTACCTAGGGTAGGGTCATAGGCCTGACCTAAACGTCCTACCCAAGGGTACTCGTAGAAGAGATCATCTTCCAGTCGACCAAAGAGGAATCCACTCGACCAGACTGGAAGGACTCGACCATGGAAGACTCACTCGACCATGAAGACTCACTCGACCACCGAAGGTCAAGACACTCCACCGCTTAACGGTGTGCTATTGAATAGACTTAATGATAGTTAAGGCATTTTATGAGGGCGTTACAAGAACCCCCTAGCTTAATGTACTTTAATCCCTCCATTATGTGGGCTGGCTGGGGTCTGGCGCACTCTATATAAGCCACCCCCTCCACGGTAGAAGGGTTCAGACTCTTGTAATACTCATACTCATAATCCACTCGACCGCCTCGGGGCTCCGAGACGAGGGCTGTTACTTCTTCCGGAAGGGCTGAACTCGTACATCCTTTGTCTCCACAACTGCTCCATAGCTAGGACATCGCCTCTCCTTAACCTACCCCTATTTCTACTTGCGGACTTAGAACCACGACAGCTTGGCGCCCACCGTGGGGCGGTGTTCTAGCGATTTGTGGAGGAGTTGTCAGATTCCGAGTACCTTCATCACGATGACTTCGGAGTTTTGAGCGCGGGCACGAGATCCGTCTCGGTGTTCTCACTTTTGTCGCCGACGACCCGATGGCTCGTGGAGGCCCCTCTTGACGCCGAGGCGCTCCCGTCTGCTGGGCGACGACTTCGCTGCTGTGTTCGCGGGCGTTTTGTCTGCGGCAACCGCCGACCAGTCGGTCGACTCCTTTTTCATCACCGCCCATCTCCCACCACCGCATAAGCGCTCTGGTCGGTCTAGGCTTCAGCGGTGGGTGAAGCACGCGGTGGCTCGCCAGACAGCCACCGCCCAAGTCGCGCTATCGAGCCCGATGAATCCCTCACGGCTGCTCGACTGCCGACCGGCTCAGAGAGAGCGCATCCGAATGTGATAGCAGTGATCCGCGGCGGAGATTCTCATGGTCGACGGCCCTCGCAGATCCTCCCAGCCGCCACGGCGGTGGAGCCGCGGAGGAGGTGACCCTGCATGAACACGAGGAGTACCAGCCCGAGACACTCGACTCTCTGAGAGAGGATCTTCGTCGCAGAACATGGATGCGCTACATACTCCCATCGTCGGAGAAACCCCCGAGGCTCGTGGTTTTGAGGAAGCACGCCATTAACGTGGCTGAACGCACTCGCCGAGAATCTTCATGAGCACTCGACGAAGCGGCTGCTGCAACGGCTCCCGAATCAGCCGACGCCGGCTCTTCCCGCCGACTCGTATACCGCGACGCCTATTCAGAATTTAGCACCGCAACTCGCGATAGCGTAGTCCATCCAGCCGTCCCAAATAAGTGGAAGAGGTTTGCAGCAGATCGAGATTTACTCCGAGCAGGTGACCGAACTCAGCCGTGTCGCGATCGCGCAACAGATTCATATCGATCCGTCGCTGCGAACACCGCCGATCGGCTCACAGCCCAGATCGCCTCCGCGGCGGGAAGGACGCGACAACCGGCGGGAGCAGCTTGGAGACCGATTCGACCGAGATGATAGGCGCCGAGTGCCCTTTCCTCCGAGGGAAGGGTCATACGCCTCGGCGACAAGACGATGTAAGACGATTCAAGATAGGCGAAGGGTTCCGGTCGACCCTGTGGAACCGAGCTTTGATGCGCGGTCCATTATCGTGCAAGGCCTGGTCGACCGAACAGGCCCATCGAGGAGGACTCGAGAGGATGCACCCACCAGCGGTCGAGTGCATGTCTCGGTCCGTAATGTTTTAGCAGGCTATCGGGCCGCAGTGATTCCCCCAATTTCAGATTGGCGCAGAGTCTGCAAGTTCATTGGAGAATCTAAGCTGAAACTTGGCTTGAAGATTACCGAGTGGCTGTTCAGATTGGTGGTGGAAATGACGAGGTGGCCATGAAACATTTGCCCTCATGTTGGAAGGTTCGCCAGAGCATGGTTGAGTCAATTACCTCACAAAGAGATATATACTTGGGAGGATTTGTCCCAGTATTCGTCAGACTTTGAAGGAACTTGCAAGCGACCAGCTGGTTTGACAGAGCTGCAAGTTTGTGTGCGTAAGACCAATGAAACTCTCCGAGAGTACATTCAGAGGTGGATTACCCCGCACAATACCGTGGAAAATGTGTCGACCATCGTGCAGTTTATGCCTTCAAGGACGGGTCAAAAACAGAGAATTGAGTCGAAGTTCGGTCGAACCGGGACATGACCTTGAGTCGAATGATGGAGATTGTTAGCAAATACGCCAACGGCGAGGAAGAAGACCGACTCGGCGGCAAGTACAAGCCGAGTCGATCGGAGAAGGGTAATTCCATCGGAAGCAAAGCGCAAAGCTGAGCCAGCAGCTCCGGAGAGGCCCCGCCGCCACTCAAGGGAAGTTCAAGGGGAAACCCAAAGGATCCCGAATCCAAGAAAGTGAAAGATAAAGAAGGAAATGACGTGTTGGATATGCCATGCCATATTCACACAAAGAAAGATGAAGAGGGCAACATTATTTACCCAAAGCACACCACACGCCAAATGTCGACTCGATCCGGCAGAAGCCAGGCAAACAGTCTAAGGACAAGGAGAAGGAGCCAGACAAGGCCGGAGATAAAGAGGACAGTGAGGAGGAATACCCGCATGTCAACTCCACTCTGATGATCTTCGCAGATGTGGAAAGCAAAAGTCGACTGAAAGTCATCAATCGAGAGGTGAATATGGTTGCCCCAGTTAAGCCAAGTTATGTGAAATGGTCCCAGACACCCATCACATTCGACCAGTCTGATCACCCGACTCACATTGCCACCCCCGGCGGCAAGCGCTGTGGTCGATCCAATTGTCGAAGGCACTCGATCGACAAAAGTGTTGATGGATGGCGGTAGTGGGCTGAATTTGTGTATGCGGATACATTGAAAGGGATGGGCATTCCGATGTCCCGATTGAGCACCAAAGAATATGAGTTTCCACGAGTCATACGGGGAAGAAGGCCAACTCACTCGCCAAATAGCCCTTGACGTGGTTTTTGGTGATTCCAAGCACTTCCGCAAAGAAAAGTTGACCTTTGAGGTTGTAGATTTTGAGTGCATATCATGCCATTTTGGGAGGCTCGCCTATGCACGATTCATGGCTCGACCATGCTACGTGTACCTCAAACTGAAAATGCCAGACCCAAAGGAGTGATCATCATCACCGCGATAGGAAGAAGGCGTAAGAGTGCTTCGGAAGGGCTCAAAGATTGCCGACTCCCAAGTGTCACGGTCGAATTCAAGAGTATATGCAAAACGCAGATCCGAGTGATTTGCTAAAGTCTAAGAGGCCAGCCACGGAATCCGCATTCAAGTAAATGCGGTGAGACAAAGCCCGCCCATATTCACCCGACCGATCCCGATGCAGCTCCGACTCACATATCGGCAACACTCGACTCGAAATAGGAAGAAGCGCCATCCGGTTCCTCCGTGAGAATCGACATTTTTGCATGGAAGCCAGCTGACATGCCAGGTGTTCCCAGGGAACTGGCTGAGCATCGCCTTCGAGTCGACAAATCAGCGAAACCAGTGAAAGAGCATCTTCGGCGGTCCGCCGTCCAGAAGAGAAAGGCTATTGGTGAAGAAGTGGCTCGACTGTTGACAGCAGGATTTATCCAGAGATTTACCACCCGAGTGGCTCGCCAATGTTGTCATGGTCCCCAAGAAGGATAACTCCCTCCGCATGTGCATTGATTTTAAGCACATTAATCGGGCCTGCCCGAAGGATCATTTTCCTCTCCCCCGCATCGATCAAATTGTCGACTCGACCGCGGGGTGTGAGAGATTGTCTTTTCTAGATGCATATTCCGGTATCATCGATCCGCTCAGATGGACCCGACGAAATAAAACAGCTTTCATCACTCCATTCGGTGCTTCGCTATATCACCATGCCATTCGCCTCAAGAATGCCGGAGCCACATTTATGCGAATGATTGAAGTGTCCGCCACTCGGATCGGTCGGAATGTGGAAGCGATATGGATGATATCGTCGTTAAGTCGCGAAAAGGTTCCGACCTGCTCGCCGACCTCGCCAAACATTTGCCAACCTCCGACGATACGATATCAAGCTCAATCCGTCAAAGTGCACATTCGGGGTTCCCGTGGAAACTACTCGGTTTTCGTTTCGAACGAGGAATCGACGCTAACCCGAGAAGATCGGCACTATTCTCCGAATGAAACGCCTACTGGCGCGAGTGCACGACGCCCGAAGCTTATCGGATGCTTGGCCGCTTTAAGTCGATTCATCTCACGACTCGGTGAAAAGGCATTACCTCTTTACCGATCGATGAAGAAGGTCGACAAGTTCGAGTGGACTCGAAGTCGATGCAGCGTTTGTCGAGCTAAAAGCTCGCTCTCCACCCAGCCGGTGCTTGCTGCTCCAATCAGCAAAGAGCCTCTGTTGCTTTACATTGCAGCCATTGGACAAGTTGTCGCCTTCAGGCTTACGGTCGAGCGGAAGAGGAAGGAAAGGCCTTCAAAGTTCAACGCCGGTGTATTATCCGTTCAAGTTTTGACTCCATCCAAGCAGAGATACCCTCATTATCGAAGCTTGTGTATGGCATATACATGACCACGAAGAAGGTTGCTCACTATTTCTCGATCACTCTGTCACGATCGCCGCCGACGCTCCTTTATCGAGATCTTACATACAGAGACGCAACCGGTCGAGTGGCAAAGTGGGCGATTGAACTTCTTCCCTTGATATCAAATTCGAGGCAAAGAAAGCCATTAAGTCCGTGCTATAGCAGATTTCCTTGCCGAGTGGATCGAACAATGAGAACCGATCGAAGTTCACTCGAGCATTGGACCATGTTCTTTGACGGCTCCAAGATTTGAATGGTTCGTGTGGGGTTGTTCTGGTTTCCCCCAGAGGAGATAAGCTTAAGTATGTGCTCCAGATTCACTTTGATTCCTCCAACAATGAGGCAGAGTACGAGGCCCTCTTATATGGATTGCGCATGGCCATCTCACTCGGCGTCCGTCGCCTGATGGTTTATGGCGACTCAGATTTAGTAGTCAATCAAGTGATGAAGGAGTGGGACGTGAGAAGCCCGGCTATGACCGGATATTGCAATGCAGTGAGGAAGCTGGAAAAGAAGTTTGAGGGGTTGGAACTCCATCACATCCCCCGACTGAAAAATCAGGCTGCGGATGACCTGGCGAAGATAGGGTCCAAGAGGGAAGCCATTCCGAGTGGCGTGTTTTGGAACATATACATATTCCGTCACCAAGGAAGATCCTTACGAGGAAGCCCCACAACCCAAGAGTGCCACAGACTCGATGAAGTTGAGGTCCGGCGGTGGTCGACTTGGTCATGGAGGTTTTAGTGGTCACTCCCGATTGGACAATTCCATACATTGCGTATATTCTGAGAAAGGAACTCCCAGAGGATGAGGAAGAGGCTCGGCAGATCGTCCGTCGATCCAAAGCCTTTACCGTTATCAATGGGCAGTTATCTGAGAGAAAGCCCAACGAGTCGGACAAAATGCATAACACCAAGAAGGTCGAGTCATACTCAATGATATCCACTGGGACCTGTGGTCACTATGCGCCCTCTCGGACCATTGTAGCCAAAGCATACCGAGCAGGATTTTACCGCCAAGAGCAAATGAGATGGCGAAAGAAATAGTGGATAAGTGCGAAGGATGTCGGTTCTACTCTAATATGTCACACAAGCCCGCCAGCCTTGAAGACTATTCCGCTCGTTCGCCTTTTGCGGTATGGGGTTGGACATGATCGGTCCCTTGCGAACGGGTCGGAGCGGCTTCACGCATGTCTTGGTAGCGATCGACAAGTTCACCAAGTGGATTGAGGCTAAGCCGATCAAAAACTTGACGCTGGTACTCGCTGTTTCCTTCATCGTAAAGTTGACGCTCGATATGGAGTCCCGCGGTATTATCACGCATAATGGGTCGAATTTTGACTCGGAAGAATTCAAGGGTTCTGCGACTCCCAAGGCATACGAAGTCGACTACGCTTCGATTGCCCATCCACAAATGAATGGACAGCGTAACGAGCCAATGGATTGATCCTCAAGGGTCCGAAGCCCCGCTTGATGCGAGATCTCAAGCATGCGGCTGGTGCTTGGGTCGATGAACTTCCTTCGATGCTTTGGGGCTGCGGACCACGCCTAATCGGTCGTTGGGAGAACTCCTTTTTCCTGGTCTATGGGGCGAAGCAGTTTTACCGAGTGATCTCCTTCACAATGCTCCACTTAATTGAACTTTATAATGAAGCGAAGTTGAGCAAGCGCCAGATGCAATCGACCTCTGGAAGAAGAAAGGAAATGGCTTTGATCCGCTCGACCATTTACCAGCAAGACTTGCGCCACCTGACGCCGTAAATGTGAGAGGTCGAACCTTCCAGAAGGGGATCTGGTCCTTCGGTGGATCAGCGAAGCAACATAAGCTTGCTCCCTCCCGAAGGTCCCTTTATCGTCACCAAGGTTCTCCACAATGGGGCATATCGTCTCTACAATGTCGAACACGATATCGATGAGCCCCGAGCTTGGAATGCGGATCTACTCCGCCCGCTTTACACTTAAAGTTTTTCACTCGGAAGAATTGTAATAAAGCACTCTTGTAGCGTTTTGAAGCAATAGTGTCATAATTCCTTCATAATTTTTGTCACTTTTTACTTTGAGTCAAGTACAATTTTCACCTCCCCGATGGGTGGCTTAGTCGCGAATCCGTTCCGCCTAAGTTATTAAAATCCCACCGAGTGGTAAGCCGACTTCCACTCGGAGGCTTAGCTGCAGCTCGCTGCTCGCCTAAGTGTTTTACAAATCCCACCGAGTGGTAAGCCGACTTCCACTCGGGGCTTAGCTGCAGCCAGTGCTCGCCTAAGTGTTTTACAAATCCCACCGAGCGATAAGCCGACTTCCACTGGGGCTTAGCTGCAGCCCAGTGCTCGCCTAAGTGTTTTACAAATCCCACCGAGTGGTAAGCCGACTTCCACTCGGGGCTTAGCTGCAGCCAGTGCTCGCCTAAGTGTTTTATTAAATCCCACCGAGTGGGTAAGCCGACTTCCACTCGGGGCTTAGCTGCAGCCCAGTGCTCGCCTAAGTGTTTTACAAATCCTACCGAGTGGTAAGCCAGACTTCCACTCGGGGGCTTAGCTGCAGCCCAGTGCTCGCCTAAGATAAAAGAAATCCTACCGAGTGGTAAGCCAGACTTTCACTCGGAGGCTTAGCTGCAGTCCAAGGACTCGCCTAAGTATGAAGTATATTCGCAAGGAAAGCGAGGTGCAGGCCGACTGCGACCCTCTTCTCCGAGCTTCGACACAAATACAACGTGTCGACTGCGACCCTCTTCTCCGAGCTTCGACACAAATACAACGTGTCGACTGCGAAATCCTACCGAGCGGAGAGCAAACCTCCCACTCGGGGGCTTAGCTGCAGCCCAGTGCTCGCCTAAGATAAAAGAAATCCTACCGAGTGGAGAGCAAACCTCCCACTCGGGGGCTTAGCTGCAGCCCAGTGCTCGCCTAAGATAAAAGAAATCCTACCGAGTGGAGAGCAAACCTCCCACTCGGGGGCTTAGCTGCAGCCCAGTGCTCGCCTAAGATAAAAGAAATCCTACCGAGTGGAGAGCAAACCTCCCACTCGGAGGCTTAGCTGCAGCCCGGTGCTCGCCTAAGATAAAGAATCCCACCGAGTGGAGAGCAAAACTCCCACTCGGGGCTTAGCTGCAGCTCAGCGCCGCCTAAGTTATTTAAATCCTACCGAGTGATAAGCCATGCTTAAACTCTGAGGCTTAGCTGCAGCCCGTGCTCGCCTAAGGAATAAGTCGATTGCGCATCAAGATCCCATTGTTGACCGCAAAGAGCAATTCAAGCCAAGAGCAATCATACCCAAACATTCAATCCAAATTTAGGTCGATACCTAAAATAACCGAGAGTGCTCAGCACCAAGCACATTAAGGTTTTATCGGTTATAACTCCACTCGCATACCGAGGCAAATTTAAGGTCAAAGAAAGTTTTTACCCTCCCGTGGAGGGCTGGATGGAGCAACGAACTCGCCAAGATCAATCCCGCCCGCACCAAGCGTGGCAGCAGCGATGAAAGTCTCCATGAAGGTTACAAGTCGTGTTTCTTGGTATTGGCCACTCGGAGAGCCGCTAACTTATCTTCTCGAGCTTCCTTGCAATGGACTCGCGCCGACATAGGGCAACGTCCGCACCGCACCGGGTCAAGATTTCTTCCACTCTTGCACTCGGTCAGGGACGGCGTTCATCGACCCATCAATGACTCAAGGTCATTTTGGAGTGTCTCGATGGGCGAGCGCCGAGTCGATGCGGACGTAGCCACCTTCATCTTGCGAGGTAATCCACAACAGCGCAACGCTGACTCCAATCGGAAGACACTCATGGCGCTTCATCGCTCACCGGGAATTGATCGATCAAGGTTAAATCTCGGTGGCTGGTTTCTTCTTCGGTTATGCGAGAACTCGCAAAGACAAAACCCCGAGTCGGGAAAACAAATAAGGGAAACATAACAGTTGGGAAGGTTGGTCGAGTGGAGAAGGTTACCTTCGAGCTTAAGGAACAATTTCTTAGCAAGACCGCCAGAAGCTTTCCGGCTCATTCTTCTTCCCACCAGTTGGAGGATCTTATCGGTCGAGTTCTTCTTGTCGACTTCATTCGCCAAGATCCTTGCCGGCAGCGCCGAGCAGTCTTCAGATCGGCGTTATCCTGCTCGAGCTTGGCAACAGAGGCCAGCTTTTCATCGCAAGCTTGATCTTCTCGACAGCTCAAGCTCCTTCTTCCTTTGAGCCTCCCTCACCTTGCTCAGAATCGCAGCAAAGTCAAACTTGAAGCAAGTGGAGGAGGACAGAGTCGTCGAAATCTCACCAAACATACCTTTGGTCTCCTCCTTAGCCTTCACGATTCTCTTGCACCAGTTTCAAGTCCAATTCGAGCTGAATATGCTTCGCTCCGATTCGAAGATAGCGTGCCGAAGATCACAAGATTTGCGAAGAGTCGACATAAAATATCGAGATAATCCACCTCCGAGTGAATCAAGAAAATGATGCGTTTTAAGACTACGATCGAATGCAAGCATTCAACCGTAGTCTCGGGGATTACACCGGTGGGTGCACTCAGCAGGCCCCCACGGGTCTTATTTCAAGACATAGTCGACCAATCGACCGATGAAAGAGCGAGTCGACCGATCGACCGCCCATTCTCAAGAAGTTTAAAGCGAGTCGACCGGTCGACCAACAAAAAAAAAAAAATGTGTCGATCGACGACAGAATCCTTCAGATCAGAATCAATCGCCAAAGCAATGATCACAGCCTGGGATTACACCTGGGTGCACTCAGTGTTCCCACTGGTCTCGTAAACACATTCGCTTCATTCGAGTGATGATCAATATTTACTTATGAAGTTTAAGACCGATCGCCAGCAATGACCTTAGCCTTGGGGACTACACCCAGCAGTGCACTCAGCGTGCCCCGCCACACGGAGTTTTTTATCGACACACCTAGTGGGTGATTGCTATTGCTATAAATTTCGTAAAGAAAAGTCTCGATAGCATATCCTAACAGTAAGCAGGTGGTGGTCGATCGACCAACATTGCTCAAGGGCGAGCTGGCATCGTAAGTCGCTTGGCTCAGATCCCGAGCGATCTTCACCGCTCCATCATGATCCCGCTTGACGGATCGCCTCCTTAGCAGCATCGCCTTGGTCCTCCGGACGTGGTGCGTGGTGAAGATCGAAGGTTGTCCAGCACTCGACGAAGTGGGTCGAAAGACTGGTCAGCGCACCGCCAAGGTCACGGTATGTCGAAAGTGCCGCCTCCCTTCCGTCATGATGGTCTCGGTGCCGCTGTTCTTGGGTTTCTCTGCCGGTGTTGCCTTCCTGCTCCTCCTAGCCTTGGTGGTTCTCATCCTCATCATCGTCATCGGGGAGAGTGATGATGTTATCGGTTGGAGCTTCAAGAAAAGTTGAGATTAGGAATCTTGAGTCATCGACCGAGAACAGGAATTAAGGATATAATACCAAGATTTGAGGTGGCAGCGTCCTCCATCTCATGGTCATCAACTTTAACCGAGGTTTGAAGTCGCAGCTATTGAAACTCCAAAGAGTCATCGACCAATTCATATATCAATCGAGGCAAAATTTGTTTGAAGCAAGAAGACTTAAGCAATGTGTTTACCCCGAGATGGTAGGGATGGACACCTTCATTTTTGGCAAAGGCTTGGTCGTCCTCGGCGGAACTACCTTCGGTTGCTTGGCGCCTTCTCGATCGGCACCGAGAAGCGGTCCGAGGCGCTTGATCGATCGCGAGGCGTCGCGACCTCCTTACCGCGTTCAGCCGAAAGGTCATGCACAAGCTTTGACCGCCTTTCCAAGCGCTGTGGTGCGACTTCCTCCTCTTCATCCTCGCCGCCCTCGTCGCCCTCGCTCATCGTCATCGCCGTTGTCGCTGCCTCTGCGCCATCTGAATTCCACTCTTCTTGGCTCTCACCTCCACCGCTTCTCCTTCCTCGGCCGAACTCAGGCGCCGTTGGGCATTGAGTACAGCTCTGTGAGGGCTCGAGATATCAAAGCGAGTTCATCGACCAAATTACGAAGCACACTCGATGCACATACAATGTAAAAATGTAACAAGTGTACCTTATCCGAACGCTGTCACGATCAAGCGGAGAAATCCTCCGGATCCGCGAGATTGTCCTTGTTTCCAGTGATTGAAGCCATCCATCTTTCCACAACAACAGATCGCCGATCGCCTCGGGTGGACGCGAGTCTCGTCTTGATGCCGCAATACAACCACATACGGTGGCTTCGAATCAAGGGGCTGGATTCGCCCCAAGAAAAACCTCCAAGGTCCATGCTACCACACCGTCCCTAACCAGCTGCACCACTCGGTCCATCAAGATCTTCACTTCAGCCTCTCTTCAGAACAACTTTCAGGAGGAGGGTTTATTCACTCGACTCATGGTAAACTCGGGAGGCCGGTCGATCGTCCCAAAGCGCCGCCTCGCTCCGCAATAGAACCAGTCGACCGCCAACCTCTCGACCGACTCGGGAAAATGCATAGCTGGAAAAGTGCTTTTGCTCCTCAACTGACTCCTAAACCACCGCACATTCCGACTACACTGGTCTTCTCGTCACCAGATTTGCTTTCTTCATACCGAGAGCGACATGTGAAGATGTACTTGAACAAGCCCCCAAGGCGGTCGACATCCTGTGAAGTTTTCACACATGGATACAAACGCAGCAAGGTATGCAATGGAGTTTGGTGTGAAATGGTGAAGCTGAGCCCCAAAGAAATTCAGAAAACCTCGGAAGAATACACTCGGTGGCAACGAAACCTCGGTCGACATGGGTGGCCAAAAGCACACACTCACCCTCTTACGGTTGAGGCTGCCACTCGCCAGAAGTCTTGCGGCGTTGGAGGAATCAAACCATCGTTGGCCATATCAAGGAGATCCTTCTCTCGATCGCCGACCGATCGATCCCCTCGACCCAGCCTTTTCGCAGCTTGGATCTCGACGAGGAACCGCCATGACGGTGGATCTTCCTTCGCCTTCTCAGCCACCGGCGCTTTCTCCGCCGCCGACGCCTTCTTCGCACGCTCCAGCGTCGTCGTCTTCTCTTTGCCCATGGCCGCCGGCGGAATGCGCAAGGAGAGATATGGCAAAGGAGCAGCAGCGGAGGTGGAGAGCGGAGACGGAGAGAATGGGGAGAAAGAACAGATATCGTGCACGAGCCTCCGGAGTTACATTTATAGCATCTCTTCCGAGTGGATGACATGTGGACCCAAGCGATCTAATCATATCCCGGCCGCCGACGGCGCGATACGTGGCGGAGAAAGCGGCGCGAAAATCGAGGCGCCTCGCTACGCCCCATCCAAGCGCCGCAGATCTGTTCCGTTGCCAAGCGTCCCCAAATTTCAGACCCGCGAGATCCGCAGCGACGGATCGGTCTGCTGCGCGAGATTCTCTGCGATTTGTTACTCGGTATAGCGAAATAGTCACTCGACTAAAGAACAAGAATGGATCAAGTCGATCAAGGAAGGTTTCTTGTTATCAACAAAGAAGATCTTGATCCGAGACGACACGCTGCTGTAATGCAAAAGCAATGAAACAACTTCAACTCCTCCTTCACTCAAGCCTCAATCCATTCGGGGCTAATGATGGATTCATGTACCTAGGGTAGGGTCATAGGCTCGACCTAAACGCCCTACCCAAGGGTACTCGTAGAAGAGATCATCTTCCAATCGACCAAAGAGGAATCCACTCGACCAGGTGGAAGGACTCGACCATGGAAGACTCACTCGACCATGAAGACTCACTCGACCACCGGAAGGTCGAAGACACTCCATCGCAGAACGGTGTGCTATTGAATAGACTTAATGATAGTTAAGGCATTTTATGAGGGCGCTACAAGAACCCCCTAGCTTAATGTACTTTAATCCCTCCATTATGTGGGCTGGCTGGGGTCCTGGCGACTCTATATAAGCCACCCCCCTCCACAGGTAGAAGGGTTCAGACTCTTGTAATACTCATACTCATAATCCACTCGACCGCCTCAGGGCTCCGAGACGTAGGGCTGTTACTTCTTCCGAGAAGGGCCTGAACTCGTACATCCTTTGTCTCCACAACTGCTCCATAGCTAGGACATCGCCTCTCCTTAACCTACCCCTATTTCTCTTTGTCGGACTTAGAACCACGACAGGGGCGCCTTCCCTAGTCCAATTCGGACTAGAGCAAAGGAGGGCGCGCCACCTTTTGGCCCTTTCTCCTTTTTCCCGTATGGCCCAATGAGGCCCAATACGAATTCCCGTAACTCTCCCAGATTCAAAAATACCCGGATCACTCGGAATCTTTCCGAACTCCGAATATAGTCGCCCAATATATCGATCTTTACGTCTCGACCATTTCGAGACTCTCGTCATGGCCCCGATCTCATCCGGGACTCGAACTCCTTCGTACATCAAAACTCATAAACTCATAATAAAACTCGCATCGAAACCTTAAGCGTGCGGACCCTACGGTTCGAGAACAATGTAGACATGACCTAGAACTATTCTCGGTCAATAACCAATAGCGGACCTGATGCCCATATTGGCTCCTACATATTCTACGAAGATCTTTATCGGTCGGACCGCATAACAACATACGTTGTTCCCTTTGTCATCGGTATGTTACTTGCCCGAGATTCGATCGTCGGTATCCAATACCTAGTTCAATCTCGCTACGGCAAGTCTCTTTACTCGTTCCGTAATACATCATCTTGCAACTAACTCATTAGTTGTAATGCTTGCAAGGCTTAAGTGATGTGCATTACCGAGAGGGCCCAGAGATACCTCTCCGACAATCGGAGGACAAATCCTAATCTTGAAATACGCCAACCCAACATCGCCTTTGGAGACACCTGTAGTACTCCTTTATAATCACCCGATTCGCTAGACGCTTGGTAGTACCCAAAGTGTTCCTCCGCAAACGGAGTTGCATAATCTCATAGTCATAGGAACATGTATAAGTCATGAAGGAAGCAATAGCAACATACTAAACGATCGTGTGCTAAGCTAACGGAATGGGTCATGTCAATCGATCATTCAACTAATGATGTGACCTTGTTAATCAAATAACAACTCCTTGTCCATGGTTAGGAAACATAACCATCTTTGATTAACAAGCTAGTCAAGTAGAGGCATACTAGTGACACTCTGTTTGTCTATATATTCACACATGTATTATGTTTCCGGTTAATACAATTCTAGCATGAATAATAAACATTTATCATGATTTGAGGAAATAAATAATAACTTTATTATTGCCTCTAGGGCATATTTCCTTCAGTCTCCCACTTGCACTAGAGTCAATAATCTAGATCACATCACCATGTGATTAACATCGATAGTTCACATCATCATGTGATTAACACCCATAGTTCACATCGCCATGTGACCAACACCCAAAGGGTTTACTAGATTCAGTAATCTATTTCACATCGCTATGTGATTAACACCCAAGAGTACTAAGATGTGATCATGTTTTGCTTGTGAGAGAGTCTTAGTCAACGGGTCTTTCACATTTAGATCCGTTATGTATTTTGCAATTTTTCTATGTCTACAATGCTCTGCACGAAGCTACTCTAGCTAATTGCTCCCATTTTCAATATGTATCTAGATCGAGACTTAGAGTCATCCGATCGGTGTCAAAACTTGCATCGACGTAACCCTTTACTTACTAACTTTTGTCACTTCCATAATCGAGAAACATATCCTTATTCCACTAAGGATAATTTTGACCGCTGTCAAAGGATCTACTCCTAGATCACTATTGTACTCCCTTGCCAAACTCAAGGTAGGGTATACAATAGATCTGGTACACAGCATGGCATACTTTATAGAACCTATGGCCAAGGCATAGGGAATGACTTTCATTCTCTTTCCATCTTCTCGCTGTGGTCGGGTTTTGAGTCTTACTCAATTTCACACCTTGTAACACAGCAATCTTTCTTTGACTGCTCCATTTTGATCTACTTCAAAATCTTGTCAAGGTATGTACTCATTGAAAAACTTATCAAGCCGCCTTGATCTATCTCTATAGATCTTGATGCTCAATATGTAAGTAGCTTTACCGAGGTCTTTCTTTGAAAAACTCCTTTCAAACACTTCTTTATGCTTTGCGAGAATAATTCTACATTATTTCCGATCTACAATATGTCATTCACATATACTTATCGAAATGCAGAGTGCTCCCACTCACTTTTTAGTAAATACAGCTTCACCGTAAGTCTCAGATAAAACTATATGCTTCGATCAACTCATCAAAGCGTAATATTCCAACTCCGAGATGCTTGCACCAGTTCATAGATGGATCATTGGAGCTTGCACACTTTGTTAGCTCCTTTGGATCGATAAAACCTTCTAGTTGCATCATATACAACTCTTCCTCCGAAACCCATTCAGAATGCAGTTTTACATCCATTTGCCAAATTTCATAAATTGTGGCAATTGCTAACATGATTCGGACAGACTTTAAGCATCGCTACAGCTTGAGAAAATCTCATTGTAGTCAACACCTTGAACTTGTCAAAACCTTTTTGCATAAGTCGAGCTTTGTAGATAGTAACACTACTATCGGCGTCCGCCTTCCTCTTGAAGATCCATTTATTTTCTATGGCTTGCCGATCTTCGGCAACGCCACCAAAGTCCACACTTTGTTCTCATACATGGATCTCATCTCGATTTCATGGCCTCAAGCCATTTCGTGGAATCTGGGCTCATCATCGCTTCCTCATAGTTTGTAGGTTCATCATGATCTAGTTACATGACTTCCGAGCAGGATTACCGCATCACTCGTGCGGATCTCACTCTGGTTTACCTACGAGATTCGGTAGTAACTTGATCTGAAGTTACATGATCATCATCATTAGCTTCCTCACTAATTGGTGTAGTAGTCACAGAACAGATTTTCGTGATGAACTACTTTCCAATAAGGGAGAAGGTACAATTACCTCATCAAGTTCTACTTTCCTCCCACTCACTTCTTTCGTGAGAAACTCCTTCTCTAGAAAGGATCCATTTATTAGCAACGAATGTTTTGCCTTCGGATCTATGATAGAAGGTGTACCCAACAATTTCCTTTGGGTATTCTATGAAGACACTTCTCCGATTTGGGTTTGAGCTTATCAGATGAAACTTTTTCACATAAGCATCGCAGCCCCAAACTTTAAGAAACGACAACTTTGGTTTCTTGCTAAACCACAGCTCATATAGTGTCGCCTCAACGGATTTAGATGGTGCCTTATTTAACGTGAATGCAGTTGTCTCTAATGCATGATCCCAAAACGATATTGGTAAATCGGTAAGAAACATCATAGATTGTACTATATCCAATAAAGTACGGTTATGACGCTCGACACACCATTATGATGTGGTGTTCAGATGGCATGAATTTGTGAAACTATTCCACATTGTTTTAATTGAAGACCAAACTCAGAACTCAAATATTTGTCTTCGCGATCGATCGTAGAAACCTTATTTTCTTGTCACGATGATTTTTCCACTTCACTCAAATTCTTTGAACCTTTCAACTATTTCAGACTTATGTTTCATCAAGTAGATATACCCATATCTGCTCAAATCATCTGTGAAGGTCGAAAATAACGATACCCATCATGAGCCTTAACACTCATTGGATCGCATACATCAAGATGTATTATTTCCAATAAGTCATTGTTCGATCCATTGCTCGAGAACGGAGTCTTAGTCATCTTGCCCATGAGGCATGGTTCGCAAGCATCAAGTGATTCATAATCAAGTGATTCCAAAATCCCATCAAGATGGAGTTTCTTCATGCGCTTTACACCAATATGACCTAAACGGCAGTGCCACAAATAAGTTGCACTATCATTATTAACTTTGCATCTTTTGGTTTCAATATTATGAATATGTGTATCACTACGATCGAGATCCAATGAACCATTTTCATTGGGCGTGTAACCATATAAGGTTTTATTCATGTAAATGTAACAACAGTTTATTCTCTTACTTAAATGAATAACCGCTTTGCAATAAACACGATCAAATCATATTCATGCTTAACGCAAACACCAAATAACATTTATTTAGGTTCAACACTAATCCCGAAAGTATAGGGAGTGTGCGATGATGATCATATCAATCTTGAAACTATTTTCAACACACATCATCACTTCACCCTTAACTAGTTTCGCTTATTCGCAACTCCCGCTTTGAAGTTACTACTCTTAGCAACCGAACCAGTACCAAATACCGAGGGGTTGCTATAAACACTAGTAAAGCACACATCAAACACATGTATATCAAATATACCCTTTTTCACTTTGCCATCCTTCTAATCCACCAAATATTTAGGGCAGTTCCGCTTCCAAAGGACCATTTCCTTTGCAAGGTAAGCACTCGCCAGTGCTTTGGTTCAGCTTTGGGCTTCTTCGTGGGAGTGACAACTTGCTTGTCAATCTACTTGAAGTTCTCCTTTCTTTCCCTTTGCCCTTTTCTTGAAACTAGTGATCTTGTCAACCATCAACACTTGATGCTCTTTGTTGATTTCTACCTTCGTCGATTTCAACATCACGAAGAGCTCGGGAATCATTTTCGTCATCCCTTGCATACTATAGCTCATCACGAAGTTCTACTAACTTGGTGATGGTGACTAGAGAATTTCATCAATCACTATCTTATCTCGAAGATTAACTCCCACTTGATTCAAGCGATTGAAGTACCTGCATAATCTGAGCACATGCTCACTAGTTGAGCGATTCTCCTCCATCTTTTAGCTATAGAACTTGTTGGAGACTTCATATCTCTCAACTCGGTATTTGCTTGAAATATTAACTTCAATTCTCGAACATCTCATATGGTCCAAACATCTTTGAAGTCCCGATTCTAAGCCATAAAGCATGGTGCACAAAACTATCAAGTAGTCATCATATCGAGCTAGCCAAACGCTCATAACGCCTCAGATCGCTCTCGCAATAGGTCTGCTACCTAGCGTGCATTAAGGACATAATTCTTTCAGGCAGCAATGAGGATAAACCTCGATCACGGATCAAATCCATCATTGCTACTAACATTTTTCAACACAATTTTCTAGGAACATATCAAAATAAACATATGAAAGCAACAACGCAAGCTATTGATCTTACAACATAATTTGCAAAATACTACCAGACTAAGTTCATGATAAATTTAAGTTCAATTAATCATATTACTTAAGAACTCCCACTTAGATAGACATCTCTCTAGTCATCTAAGTGATCACGTGACCCAAATCAACTAAACCATAACCGATCATCACGTGAGATGGAGTAGTTTTCAATGGTGAACATCTTATGTTGATCATATCTACTATATGATTCACGCCGACCTTTCGGTCTCCGTGTTCCGAGGCCATATCTGCATATGCTAGGCTCGTCAAGTTTAACTCGAGTATTCCGCGTGTGCAAAACTGGCTTGCACCCGTTGTAGATGGACGAGAGCTTATCACACCCGATCATCACGTGGTGTCCGGGCACGATTTAACTTTGGCAACGGTGCATACTCAGGAGAACACTTCTTGATAATTATTAGTGAGAGATCATCTTAAAATGCTACCGTCAATCAAAGCAAGATAAGATGCATAAAGGATAAACATCACATGCAATCAATATAAGTGATATGATATGGCCATCATCATCTTGTGCTTGTGATTCCATCTTCAAGCACCGTCGTGATCACCATCGCCACCGCGCCGACACCTTGATCTCCATCGTAGCATCGTTGTCGTTACGCCATCTATTGCTTCTACGACTATCGCTACTGCTTAGTGATAAAGTAAAGCAATTACAGTATGCTTGCATTTCATACAATAAAGCGACAACCATATGGCTCCTCGCCGATTGCCGATAACTTAGGTTACAAAACATGATCATCTCATACAATAAAATATAGCATCACGCCTTGGCCATATCACATCACAACATGCCCTGCAAAAACAAGCTAGATGTCCTCTACTTTGTTGTTGCAAATTTTACGTGGCTGCTACGGGCTGAAGCAAGAACCAATCTCACCCACGCATCAAAACCACAACGATATTTCGTCAAATAGACTCCGCTTTAACCTTCTCAAGGACCGGCGAGCCACACTTGATTCAACTAAAGTGAGAGAGACAGACACCGCCGGTCACCTTTAAGCACGAGTGCTCAGAACGGTGAAACCAGTCTCGCGAAGCGCACGCGTAATGTCGGTCCGGCCGCTTCATCTCACAATACCGCTGAACCAAAGTATGACATGCTTTGGTAGGTAGTATGACTTGTATCGCCCACAACTCACTTGTGTTCTACTCGTGCAAAACATCAAACCATAAAAACCTGGCTCGATATCATGTTGGGGAACGAGTAATTTCAAAAATTCCTACGCACACGCAAGATCATGGTGATGTATAGCAACGAGAGGGGAGAGTGTTGTCTACGCACTCTCGAGACCGAAGCGAAGCGATCACAACATAGAGGAAGTAGTCGACGTTCTCCTCGCGATCCGACCGATCCCGGCGCCGTTATTCGGCGCCCGAAGTTCTTGACACACGACAGCTCGATGACGCCCTCGACTCGATCCAGCCGAGTGTCGAGGGAGAGTTCTCACAAGACGACGTGGCAGGACGATCTTGATGTTCTATCGCGCAGAAGCTTCGCCTAAGCTTCATGACGATATGACCGAGGTGGAATATGGTGGAAGGGGCACGCGACACGGCTAAGGAACGATCCGTAGATCAAACTTGTGTCTATGGGGTGCCCCTGCCCCAGATATAAAGGAGCAAGGGAGGAGGAGGCCGGCCTAGGTTTGGCGCGCAGGGGAGTCCTACTCCCACGGGAGTAGGATTCCCTTTCCTAGTCCAACTAGGAATCCTTCCATGTAGGGGAGTAGGAGAGAAGGAAAGGGAAGAGAGAAGGAGAAGGAAGGAAGGGGCCCCTTCCCTAGTCCAATTCGGACTAGAGCAAGGGGAGGGCGCGCCACCTTTTGGCCCTTTCTCTCCTTTTCCCGTATGGCCCAATGAGGCCCAATACGAATTCCGTAACTCTCCCAGACTCAAAATACCCGGATCACTCGAATCTTTCGAACTCCGAATATAGTCGTCCAATATATCGATCTTTACGTCTCGACCATTTCGAGACTCCTCGTCATGTCCCCGATCTCATCCGGGACTCAACTCCTTCGGTACATCAAAACTCATAAACTCATAATAAAACTGCCATCGAAACCTTAAGCGTGCATGGACCCTACGGTTTGAGAACAATGTAGACATGACCTAGAACTATTCTCGGTCAATAACCAATAGCGGACCTGGATGCCCATATTGGCTCCTACATATTCTACGAAGATCTTTATCGGTCAGACCGCATAACAACATACGTTGTTCCTTTGTCATCGGTATGTTACTTGCCCGAGATTCGATCGTCAAGATCCAATACCTAGTTCAATCTCGCTATCGCAAGTCTCTTTACTCGTTCCGTAATACATCATCTTGCAACTAACTCATTAGTTGTAATTTTTGCAAGGCTTAAGTGATGTGCATTACCGAGAGGGCCCAGAGATACCTCTCCGACAATCGGAGTGACAAATCCTAATCTCGAAATACGCCAACCCAACATCTGCCTTTGGAGACACCTGTAGTACTCCTTTATAATCACCCAGTTACGTTGTGACGTTTGGTAGTACCCAAAGTGTTCCTCCGACAAACGGGAGTTGCATAATCTCATAGTCATAGGAACATGTATAAGTCATGAAGGAAGCAATAGCAACATACTAAACGATCGTGTGCTAAGCTAACGGAATGGGTCATGTAAATCAGATCATTCAACTAATGATGTGACCTTGTTAATCAAATAACAACTCCTTGTCCATGGTTAGGAAACATAACCATCTTTGATTAACAATCTAGTCAAGTAGAGGCATACTAGTGACACTCTGTTTGTCTATATATTCACACATGTATTATGTTTCCGGTTAATACAATTCTAGCATGAATAATAAACATTTATCATGATATGAGGAAATAAATAATAACTTTATTATTGCCTCTAGGGCATATTTCCTTCAAAAAAGCATGGTGAGATTAAGTCAGACCACAAGAAAATGTACGGTTATAATGCTATTATGCTACTATCTCTTAGTCTCGTGCTTGATGAATAGGAATAGGAAAAGGAGGACAAGTGGAAATTAGAATTCCTACGGTTTTTCTTTCAAGGAGACACTAAAGGAACAAATCCTACAGTTCTCCTTTGCTCCATTCCTTTGCCCCAAATTCATGAAAAGTAGTACCATAGGAAACTTTCCAATTCCTATGTTTTTCATTCACTTTTCCTTTCAAGCACTGGCGATTCTAGTAGGCGGGCTTGAGCAAGGAAAATCCTACACTAAAAAAAGATTTTGTGCTACTTCTATTACTTTGGACCCAGGCCACTGCCATACTAGCTCAACTCCCAGGCCCGTAGACAAATGCACAGCTCAAACGCGCAGAGATAAATAATGATGGTGTTCAAGAGAGTCCATCATGGATAGCTAAGTTGCCTGGTGCTACGTGTTGAGCTTGCGTTGGTTTTCCTTGAAGAGGAAAGGGTGATGCAGCAATAGTAGCGTAAGTATTTCCCTTAGTTTTTGAGAACAAAGGTATCAATCCAGTAGGAGGCTCCTCAAAAGTCCCACGCACCTACACAAACAAACCAAGAACTCGCAACCAACGCAATAAACGGGTTGTCAATCCCTTCACGGCCACTTGCGAAAGTGAGATCTGATAGAGATAGTATGATAAGATAAATATATTTTTGGTATTTTATAATATAGATGCAAAAAGTAAAGATGCAAATAAAAGTAGATTGGAAGCAAATATGATAAGAGATAGACCCGGGGGCCATAGGTTTCACTAGTGGCTTCTCTCAAGATAGCAAAGGTATTATAGTGGGTGAACAAATTACTCTCGAACAATTGATAGAAAGCGAATAATTATGAGATTATCTAGGCATGATCATGTATATAGGCATCACATCCGTGACAAGTAGACCAACTCCTGCCTGCATCTACTACTATTACTCCACACATCGACCGACTCCTGCCTGCATCTAGAGTATTAAGTTCATAAGAACAGAGTAACACATTAAGCAAGATGACATGATGTAGAGGGATAAACTCAAGCAATATGATATAAATCCCATCTTGTTATCCTCGATGGCAAAAATACAATATGTGCCTTGTAACCCTTTCTGTCACTAGGTAAGGACACCGCAAGATTGAACCCAAAGCTAAGCACTTCTCCCATGGCAAGAAAGATCAATCTAGTAGGCCAAACCAAACTGATAATTCGAAGAGACTTGCAAAGATAACTCAATCATACATAAAAGAATTCAGAGAAGATTCAAATATTATTCATAGATAAACTTGATCATAAACCACAATTCATCGGATCTCGACAAACACACCGCAAAAGGAGTTTACATCGAATAGATCTCCACAACTGAGGGGGAGAACATTGTATTGAGATCCAAAAAGAGAGAAGAAGCCATCTAGCTAATAACTATGGACCCGTAGGTCTATGGTAAACTACTCACAACTCATCGGAGGGGCAAGGATGTTGATGTAGAAGCCCTCCGTGGTCGATTCCCCCTCCGGCAGAGTGCCGGCGAAGGCTCCAAGATGAGATCTCGCGGATACAGAAGGTTACGGTGGTGGAAATTGTGTTTCGTTGGCTCCCTGAATGTGTTCGGGGTACGTAGGCTTATATAGGAGGAAGAAGTACATCGGTGGATGCCCGAGGGGCCCACGAGATAGGGGCGCGCCCTATAGGGGGCGCGCCCTCCTATCTCATGGAGGCCTCGGCTGCTTCTTGACTTGCACTTCAAGTCCTCTGGATCACGTTCGTTCCAAAAATCACGCTCCCGAAGGTTTCATTTCGTTTGGACTCCGTTTTATATTCCTTTTCTTTGAAATACTGAAATAGGCAAAAAACACAGCAATACGGGCTGGGCCTCCGGTTAGTAGGTTAGTCCCAAAAATGATATAAATGTGTAAAATAAAACCCATAAACATCCAAAAAGGGTAATATAATAGCATGGAACAATCAAAAATTATAGATATGTTGGAGGCGTATCACCTGGTACCTCACTGCTTGTCATATAGTAGGATAAAATAATCGTGTTTCTTGTTACTACGTGTGCTCAGTGGACAATATATATAACATGTAGAGTAAAAAAGAGATGAAACAAGTGTACAACCTCTTTGGCGAAGCCATGTCGATCTCAGCGTGATTGGGTTGGCCGGTGAGGATGCTCTGGCTGACTTGGCTGTCGGAGGAGGGGGAGAAGATATTAGGCATCTGGAGGTGGAGCCCGAGGTACTGCTCCACTGTGATGGAGGGTTTTGTCATTGGAGCAGCTCCGGTGAGTTGTACGACGCCGAGGCTGAAGCAGGACAAGAGAGACAACGTTAACCTGAGTGGAATTCTAATAGCATCTCCAATACATGACGTAAAATACATAACCACAAAGTGCTAGATGTAAAAATACATCACCGCCATCTCTGAACTTAATCGTCAAATTGAATTTAATCGTTAAATCGAACTTAACTAACAAAATTGAATTTTCTTTGTCGAAACTGAATTTTATCGTTTAAACCGAACGCACTAGCAAGGTGAGGCTACACGTCACCATCGACTTTTTCATCTCTCGTCATCGATTTTGCGATCGTTGGATATGAAATCAAGGACCAGCAGTTCATCTTCAACCTCCACCTCGAGCTACCAGCCACCACTGCCAAACAAAGCAGCCCCGCCGCCTTGCTTCCAAAACACCGCCCACCGCTGGTCCGCCGCCTGCCATCCTCTAGGCCCCCTGCGGCCGAGCTTTTCTCCGACGATCCCCACGCCACCGCCCCACCACCGCCGACGACCACCGCCCCCACCCCGAATCCTAAGATAGATAGTGGGGTACCTCTTGGCGAGGCCCTCCTCACGCGTTGGTTCTTCCTTCACCCCATGAGCCCCCCCCTCTCAAAATCGATCGACCCAAGAGTTGATTCACGATCAAGTGAAGAATCAAGCTGCATCGCAAGCAAGAGCAAGAGCGAGAGCAGAGCGTGAGCAAGAGCAATAGCAAGAGCGCATCAAAGGGGACCGAGAGCAAGAGCAGAAAAAGAATAATGGCCTTGAAGCTAAAGCAGCAGCTCCCATCGATGTGGACGCCGCCACGAGGGAGCGATGATATGCCCATTTTGCATCATGCTTTTATATCAATATTTATTGCATGTGGGTTGTTATTACACATTATATCTTAATACTTATGGCTATTCTCTTATTTTACAAGGTTTACCATGAAAAGGGGAATGCCGGCACTGGAATTCGGCCGAAAAGGAGCAAACATTGAAACCTATTTCTGACCGCTCCAAAAATCTTGAAACTCCACTTAAACCTGTTTTGGAATTAATAAGAATTATTGAGCGGAAGAAATACATCGGGGCCACCGATACGTCTCCAACGATCTATAATTTTTGATTGCTCCATGCTACTTTATCTACTGCTTTTGGACTATATTGGGCTTTATTTTCCACTTTTATATTACTTTTGGGACTAACCTATTAACCGGAGGCCCAGCCTGTAATCATCGTTTTTGCCTATTTTAGTGTTTCAAGAAACGGAATATCAAACGGAGTCCAAACGGAATGAAACCTTCGGGATCGTGATTTTCCAACCGAACGTGATCCAGAGACTTGGACCCTACTCCAAGCAAAGGTGCGAGGCGGTCATGAGGGTGGAGGGGCGCGCCTCACCTCGTGGGCCCCCGACGCCCATCGACGCATTCTTCCTCCTATATATACCCACGTATCCCGAACGATCGTAACAGAGCCAAAACCTAATTCCACCGCCGCAACCTTCAGATCCACGAGATCCCATCTTGGGGCCTGTTCCGAGCTTCGCAGAGGGGCATCCACCACGGAGGGCTTCTACATCATCACCATAGCCCTCCGATGAAGTGTGAGTAGTTTACTTCAGACCTTCGGGTCCATAGCTAGTAGCTAGATGGCTTCTTCTCTCTTTTGGATCTCAATACAATGTTCTCCCTCTCTCGTGGAGATCTATTGATGTAATCTTCTTTTTATGTGTGTTTGTTGAGATCGATGAATTGTGGGTTTATGATCCAAAGATTATCTATGGAAAATATTTGGTTCTTCCCTGAATTCTTTTATGTATGATTGAGTTATCTTTGCAAGTCTCTTGAATTATCCTTTTGGTTTGGCCAACTAGATTGGTAGTTCTTGCAATGGGAGAAGTGCTTAGCTTTGGGTTCAATCTTGCGGTGTCCTTACTCAAAGGATGTATGAGTTGCAAGGCACGATTGTATTGTTGCCATCGAGGATAACAAGATGGGTTTTATCATATTGCATGAATTTATCCTCTACATCATGTCATCTTGCTTAAGGCATTACTCTGCTTTTTAACTTAATACTCTAGATGCATTTGGATAGCGGTCGATGAGTGGAGTAATAGTAGTAGATGCGAATCGCTTCGATCTACTTGTTTTGGACGTGATGCCTATATACATGATCATTGCCTAGATATACTCATAACTATGCTCGCCTCACAATTGCTCAACAAGAATTGCTCACCCAATCGAGAATATCTATGCTCTTGAGAGAAGCCACTAGTGAAACCTATGGCCCCGGGTCTATTCTCATCATATCAATCTCTATCACTTTATTTACTTGCTTTGTTTTTACTTTGCCTTTAACTTTTTACTTTGCATATATCTATCAAAAATACCAAAAATATTATTTATCATCTCTATCAGATCTCACTCTCGTAAGTGACCATGAAGGGATTGACAACCCCTAAGCGTTGGTTGCGAGTTGCTATCGTTTTGTGTAGGTACGAGGGACTTGTGTGTGGTCTCCTACTGGATTCATACCTTGGTTCTCAAAAACTGAGGGAAATACTTACGCTACTTTGCTGCATCATCCTCTCCTCTTCGGGGAAATCCAACGCAGTGCTCAAGAGGTAGCACCTACACCCTAGCCAGGAGGGTGGGGGCACGCCCACCCCTACTTGGCGCGCCCCCTTTCTCCTGGGCCCCATGGTGGCCCCCGGTGTCCATCTTCTACTATATGAAGGCTTTTACCCTGGAAAAAATCATGGGCAAGCTTACAGGACGAAACTCCGCCGCCACGAGGCGGAACCTTGGCGGAACCAATCTAGGGCTCCGGCGGAGCTGTTCTGCCGGGGACACTTCCCTCCGGGAGGGGGAAATCATTACCAATGTCATCACCAACGATCCTCTCATCGAGAGGGGTTCAATCTCCATCAACATCTTCACTAGCACCATCTCCTATCAATACCCTAGTTCATCTCTTGTATCCAATCTTGTATCAAAACCACAAATTGGTACCTGTGGGTTGCTAGTAGTGTTGATTACTCCTTGTAGTTGATGCTAATTGGTTTACTTGGTGGAAGATCATATGTTCAGATCCTTAATTCATATTATTACTCCTCTGATTATGAACATGAATATGCTTTGTGAGTAGTTACGTTTGTTCCTGAGGGCATGGGTGAAGTCTTGCCATTAGTAGTCATGTGAATTTGGTATTCGTTCGATATTTTGATGAGATGTATGTTGTATTTTCCTCTAGCGGTGTTATGTGAACGTCGACTACATGACACTTCACCATTATTTGGGCCTAGAGGAAGGCATTGGGAAGTAATAAGTAGATGATGGGTTGCTAGAGTGACAGAAGCTTAAACCCTAGTTTATGCATTGCTTCGTTAGGGGCTGATTTGGATACATGTGTTTAATGCTGTGGTTTGGTTTACCTTAATACTTATTTTGTAGTTGCAGACGCTTGCAATAGGGGTTAATCGTAAGTGGGATGCTTGTCCAAGTAAGGGCAGTACCCAAGCACTGGTCCACCCACATATCAAATTATCAAAGTACCAAACGCGAATCATATGTGCGTGATGAAAACTAGCTTGACGATAATTCCCATGTGTCCTCGGGAGCTCCTTTCTCATTATAAGAAATTGTCCAGGCTTATCCTTTGCTACATAAAGGATTGGGCCACCTTGTTGCACTTTATTTACTTTATTTACTTGTTACCCGTTACTATTTATCTTATCAAAAACTATCTATTACCTACAATTTCAGTGCTTGCAGAGAAAACCTTATTGAAAACCGCTTATCATTTACTTCTGCTCCTCGTTGGGTTCGACACTCTTACTTATCGAAAGGACTACGATAGGTCCCCTACACTTGTGGGTCATCAAGCGACGCCGTGGAGGAAGTGGCCGGCGACGCCGCCGTGGATGGAGCCGCGCCGTCTCGGCTCGGGACCGAGCACCGGCAGCACCGTGAGATCGAATCAAGAAGAAAATGCGTCGATTAGTGTACAACCTCTTTGGTGGCGTCGATTAGGCCACAGCTTCATCCAAGGAAACGGTGATGATGATGCTCTTTCGGTGGTGCAGGTGAAGACATCGGTGTGGGAATGGAGGTGGCATGAAAGACGAGAGGAACGTCGGGGCAGCTCCTTGGAGGTGGAGGACGGGGTGGCTGAACCGGCGGGACGATGAGATCGATGACGGATCCTCATCCGGTACGGTGGATGAGGGACGTCGAGGTATTGCTATGGATGACGTCGTCGGGGAAGAGGCTCCGGCTGGGTGGCGGACGGAGCAGGGTGTGGGGCTTCGTTGCAGGTTTTCGCGGCCTCGGTGTACGAATGGGTGGGCGGATGGGATGGCAATGAGGAACCATGGCTTAGGGACGTGCTTGTCCGAAATGTGGGGTAAGTTACGGAAGTACCCCCACCAATTTGAGGCGGTTCTTTCGGTTCAGGGGTACCACGGGCATTTCGCATGTCGGGATTTCATGGGAGGTGGGAGTTTTCGCGCGCGTTGTAATTTCGGAATAGCAAGGTGTGGGTTGAGATGGAGGGAGTTGTCGGAGCACAACGAGATAAAGATATATCTTAAATATTTCGGGCTAACAAGGCGCGGGTTGAAGAGGCGGGAGTTTTGCAGCACAATAGACAGAGACGCTAGCTTGAATTTTCGGCATAACAAGGCGCAGCTTGAAATTTCAGGAGAACAAGCTTAACGTGTACCCAAAAAAAGACAATTTGCACCTCAACACGCACAACACACACACAAACACCATTTAGACTAGAGTAAGGTACACGTGCATGGCACGCATCAGATTTGGCAACCAAATTATGAATAAATACCACATTATAGCATGTACGCTTTGAGTCATATATGCATGATGTAGATGTTCGTTTAATTCTTATAGTTCATTTCATTCAAAATCATCTAGTTTTTATAAGAAAGCTAATCTATTTTAAGATTCATGGAATTGTGCGTTGTAAGACATAAAGTAAAAACAAATAATGGCAAATCATGTAGAAAAACATTTGGGCAATTCTGATATGGAAGATTCTAGAACAAAGAAGAAGTGCTTGTGTTTTGATGTTTGTGCATTATGCTTAAGTTCAACCATGGAGTCTTCTAGATTATACATGTGGTGAAATCTGGTGGAATCTAGATGATATCCAACGGCCAGTAGTGCTCAAATTTGCCATCTTTGGACCATCGGATTCGCCTCATCCAACGACCATCTTTCAAAGTTAAAGTTACCCGCACACAATATAAAAAATATAAATATAATATATATATATATATAGCGGTATAGATATAGATATGTGATGCGAAAGCCACCAATCATCTCCAATTAGAATAGTGTGTCCATGCACGCATGCGACATGGCCAAATGATGTCTGCCATCGGTATCTCAAATTCAAAACAGTCTGACCTTGTTCAATGTGTGTACATTATAACATGCTCGTTTCCAAACCACACCGCGCAGATCTCCGTTATATTCATGCATGCATGGGTTTCAAACATCAGGATATCTTATTCAAATATTTGAATTCAACTTTACATTGATTATGACCTCACCTAGTGATAGTCTTTTACACCCACACAGTCGTCTTCTCTTTATAATTGTACCACTAACTGCCTCTCATGCATGCATGCACACACACTACCAGTCGGCATTATCCTTCGCACACATGCAATCTTTTTCTTCAGGTCGGTCTCCCATGAAGGCACACACCCACACATATCTCCCTCTCCATCATATCGGGCATTCTTTATCTCTCACGCGTGCATGCGCAACGATCGATGTTCATCTATGTATGTGTGTATGTAGCTAGGTCTTTCATAGTTTTCCACACAAACCGATCAATCGATATATCCAGTGAGGTCTCACCCTCTTTCCCACGTCCACATCGATCAATCTATACCTCTCTATATAGGATTAACATATATAGCTAATACACCCACATTAATTATATATCCAACGTCCCCCTCTCATCATCCATGCCTTCTGCTTCATCTCTCAAACGCGCGCACAATGGCGAAGACAGGGGGCAGCAAGGGCCTTGCCCCCCCCCCCTAACATCACTATATATCGAGGCTAATATGAATGTGATCATTAGACAATTGCTGCTAAAAATGGTTTAAGTTCATGAATTGACCCTCCTCGTAAAGGATTAGCAATGCTTGGCACCCTAGCTCATTTATTTTTCATGGCTCTGCCACTGCGCGCAACAACGCACGTTCTCGCCCCCTCTCTCTAAATATCGATCTCGCACTTGTGCACTCCTTCATAGTCTCCCTCCACTCGGCCCCTCGCACCATCTTCTAGCCCCCCACCGGATTTTGCCACATGTACAATCTAGCAGACTCCATGGTTGAACTTAAGCATAATGCACAAACCTCAAAACAACAGTGGTTCTCTTTTGTTCTAGAATCTTTCGTATCATAACTGCTCAAACTTTTTTTCTAGTTGAATTGCCATTATTTGTTTTTACTTCATGCTTTACAACGCACAACTCCATGAATCATAAAATAGATTAAGGGCTTCTTTGATTCAAAGGATTCTCAAAGGAATTTTGGAGGGTTCTTAGGATTTTTTCCTATCTTGGTTGTTTGATTCGTAGAATTGTAAACCACAGGAATTTTTCCATATGATTCATTTGCACTAGATTTCATAGGAAACATCCCATCTATTCAAACCTCTTTGAAAGAATTCTGCGTTTTTTCTATGCACAATCAAACACTCATACAATCATGTAGGATTCAAGACGACATTCCACTATAATCCCATGTTTTTCCTATTCCCGCCTTTTGGAAATCCTACGAATCCAAGAGGCCCTAGCTTTTTTATAAGAACTAATTGATTTTGAATGAGATGAACTATAAGAATTAAATGAAGGTCTACATCAGGCATATATGACTCAGACATTACATGCTATAGTGTGGTATTTATTCATAATTTGGTTGCAAAATCTGATTCGTGCAATGCACGTGTACCATACTAGTACTTCGAGTATGTGCCAAACACGTAAATTAGAAGTCCAATGGCACGCTACATTCATGAAGCCACGTGGCACATGTGGAGGCGTTGTCGCGACCTCCTTGTGTGGATTGATCACAGTGACGTGATGCTGGTTCCAGAAGAATGTACTCATCTCCCTGAGCCATACTGTCGGTACATGCAAGAAGCAAAGATGTGCACGCACGCCACGCACGCACTCATTCCCTCGTATGCACACGCGGGTGCACGGGCGGACGCAATTTTGTACCAAAATCCACCCATGTGATAATTTGACGCGTGTAAAGTCGTTCACTTCATTGATGGTCAATTAATATAGCGCGCGCAAATTGAGTGGATGTGAGGGCGGAAGAAAGACATTACTACTCCACTGCGCGCATGCGAGTAGTTAAATCATGGGTTGCTAGTAGTACTTCCATTGGTCTCCTTCATATTTTATGCCAATTTTTTATAGTAACATAATATTTACGCATTTGAGCAGTGTAGTCTACTTGAAATTTATGTTCCACTAAACTCATTAGGCACCGTTTCGGGCCTCGAAACCAAAACCTTCAATTAATCTTTACCTTGTTCCCATCACATTCGAAAGCCTGCTCACACCTACTAGTACGTACCAAACCTGAGCGTGTTCCCACTATGCAGGTATTAGTACTAGTGCTAGTACTTAGGTTATAAAAAGGGGAACTACCTAACCGAAAATTACTCTACCTTTCCTCCTCATAAGTGCTTCTTCTTCGTCCATCCTTGCCATGGCCGGTGAGCAGAGCTCTGGGTCGAGAACTACTCGTAACAAGGGAGCGGTAACCAAGCCTGCGGAAAAAAGAGGGATCGCCGCCACGTAGAGACC
This sequence comes from Aegilops speltoides, assembly GCA_021437245.1. Lineage (NCBI taxonomy): Eukaryota > Viridiplantae > Streptophyta > Magnoliopsida > Poales > Poaceae > Aegilops > Aegilops speltoides. The sequence goes on from CM038143.1 coordinate 314,559,980, forward strand.
TCAAAAGATCTCTCACGGGCAGGCGATGGCTCCCAGGAGCATCCTAGCCGCGGAGGCAAACATGCTGAGCCGACGGTGCCGGAGTCGTTATCCCTCGACGGCATGCCCGATCAGCTCAATAAGCACCTCAATAAGCAGAAGGAGTTCATCCAAGGCTTGGTGGAGCTGCTGAAGGAGAGCCTCGATGACATGCCCACTGAGCTCAATAAGTAGGGGGAGTTGACCGTTGGCTTGGTGATGCTACTGAAGAAGAGCATTGCCTCGGAGAAGAAGGCGACCGGCGAAATCCTGCAACTTCAGGAGGACAAGGCGAAGCTCTGCCACGAGCTCGACCTGTTGAAGGAGAAGAACGCCGGCTGGAAGAAGTTGCATGAGAATAGTAGTTCCTCGATGGAGATGATGCAGGCCCTCGTCATGGAACAAAAGGAGGAGTTGGCGAAGCTCCGCATCGAGCACCCGGATGCTGTCAAGGTACGTAATGCGGCTGTGGAACAGATGATGAAGGCTCGCGTCGAGAAATCCCGCGTCATGGACAGAATGAAGAAGATGGCGGAGGAAACACGCAAGGAGATGGAGGTCGTGGAGGCAATGAAGAAGCAGTTACGACTCCGCGGTGAATTAGATCATTTGGGGTGATAATATTCCTTCTTCTTTTGCTCCTGTGTTTCATGTTTTGCTTCGGGTGTTTCGCCGCACGTGTCACGTTCTCTGCGAGGCATGAATAGAACAATGCTTTTTTAGGGAATGGATAGAACAATGCTAACAATGAGATGACTAGCAAATTAGATCATTTTTATCGCCATATGGCACTGGGCTGCCGTGTTTCATGCTCCTCCGTCGTAGTACTACTCCAGTGGAAAACTTGAGTATACCACATGGTTCTTACTCTCTCGTCGTCGTCAACAAGATTTATACGAGCAGTCAAATCACAAGGCCCCGCCTTCCAGCAGTAATGAGTCGTTAAATCACAAAGGCCCTCGCCTCTCGTGAAACCAACCAAGCTAGACTGCCCCGCACTCTAGCCTTTTAAAAAGTGTATACTTTTGTACAGTAGTAGTATCGGTGGATTGCGCCTTGGAGAAAAACTTGAAAAAAAGGTGGTACATATAGAGAGCGCTCATCGCCAAATTATGCATATAGTACTATTAAAAAGCCTAGTCACAATAATGGTGTCCAGCACAACCCACCCCTCAAATAAAACTAAGCATCCTAGAATTCTTTGACAAAACTAAGCACCCTGAAATTCTTTGACAACTAAACTGCTGGCTATATGATGTTGGCCATATATATTGTACGTATATAATATGAAGAAACGATTGGTAGTACTATACCAACTAAAAGATGAAATGTAAGAAATACTAGTATGTACGTACTGAAGAGTTAAAGTAACGAGAAGAAACATAACATAGTTCTGTTGGGGGCTTAGTACAACACACCCCTCAAATTAAACTAAGCACACCTGAAATTAAAATTTGCGACTATTCTGGTAGACATTGGATTAGAACCACCATGAGCAACGACACTGCCACCTTACTCGGAGTCCTCGTCCACGTCCTCGACTTCGTCCGTGTCCCTCTTCCTCTTGGCCGATACTTTTTTGCTTGAACTACACACTTGGCTCTTGCTCTTCATCCAACCCTTGTAGATATTGAAACAAAGGTAGCCATCCATTGTAGCGTAGTGGATGTGGTCTATATCTAGTACATTCCGCTGCCATGCATAATGATGAAACGTGTATTGAGGTTTCTCCGTTTACTGCATTTAAGGATGAACCATGGCTCTGCCAGGTCAAGATTGAAGGCTGTCCATCGGAGGGCAAAGCGGCTGATTCTTCCGGAGGTCAAGGGTTGCCTACAATGAGGCCTATCCGACCCGTAACTTCTTTGTCGCTCAGTAAAGTCTACAAAGAACAAATTTGACTAGGTTGCTCTCGAGGAAGTTCTTAAAATCCGTGCATTCAACGCCGGCATGGCATATGTGGTAGACCAAGCATAAGTCATGCACGCAAACCTCGATCACGGTGGGCTTCTTCCTCTCTTCGCCCTTAGATCCTTCTCTCGCCCCCCAGAGTGTGGTGTACTCAACATCTAGCCCAGCGACCCACTCATCATCTCGAAGTTTTCAACATGCGTCAAGCGAGAAAGGCATCCTTTCACCGTCACAAAAGAACGGGTGTAGATGACGTCGAACTCATCGCTGGTGATGGTTCTAACCTTGTACTCACCGCCGATCATGGAGATTTGGGATGCCATGGATTTGGGAGGAGGGTTAGGATTAGTGGAACTGCTGAATGTGAAAGGACGGACGACTAGGAGCGAACCGCCAGAAAATTAAAGGACGTGCGAGGACGAGTAGGAGAGAACCGCCGCTGCGAATAATGACAGGTAGTGGCTTTCCATTCTCCCATGATACGGGCTTCCGAGAGCCCTTGGATCTGAGATCGAACGGTTGCATGGCGTGATTCTAGACCTATGGGTGAATATCCTATCCTGAAGGGTTATTCGCAAAATTTTAGCAACTTAGCATGCGACTGCTCGATTCAGATCAAGGGCTGCCAAGAGCCGTGATCATGGTCGCGCTTACCACGACCGTCATCGCGTCGCGCCATGGGTCGCGCCTTGGAGATTTAACACTATGCTAGGCTATCCGATGTTAGCATGTCATCACTTAGTCACTCATACTACAACAAGGTTAGCTATAAGGTTAGCTATAAGTGTATTATTATTTTTTTACTTCTCTCTATCTCTTTCTTCATACTCCCTCCGTCCCATAATATAAGAACGTTTTTGGCACTAGTGTAGTGCCAAAAACGTTCTTATATTATGGGACAGAGGGAGTAGTATTTATTGCATTTGCCAAGGAGTGACCTCCTCCAATGAAATGGTGCTTAGATGAGGTGCTAAGGGCATTAAATGGCTTAGCAATCAAGTCCCCAATGCATAGGTGCTTATTAGTTTTTTGTTGCTAAGTTTGCTTCATTTAATTAGCTATAGACTCAAAATTGTCTTTTCACCTAGGTACACGCGCTTAGCACCATTTCTTCCTTGGGTCACCAAACTTGCCACATCGGACTTTATGCCTATGTGACAAGCTTAGCACATGTAGGAGCAAGTAAGTACTACAATAGTGGGCTATAGGCCCGCTTTACATGGCATTTTTGCATATGTGGAGGAAAGAGGCAAGGAAAAAGTGGAGAAGTGGGCTCTCATGCAAGAGCCAGCCTGAACTACATGGTGGAGCATTGGGAGAGGCACCTGTATAGAGGTGGTCAGGAATCAGGAGACTCACGTCGGTCGTAGTGCCGCAGTTAAAATGATAATGGCAAGTCAAATCACGGGGCCCCACCTATCCAGCAGTAACTCGCTGTCAAATCACATAGCCCTACGTTTGTAGCAGCCTACTCCCTCATCTTCTCACGTCTCTGTCGAACTGACTAGGCGGAACTTGCCCGCCTACCACGCAGGAAAAGCCCCGCCCTCGACTTTTAAATACAACTACATCCACTTAGGAATCCAATGATATACTTTTTGTGACATAGTAACTCATATTTAGTTAGTCAAATGGATGACCTAGAACTATGTGCACACCCTATAAACCGAGACGCCTAAAAATAAAAAACCGAGATGGAGAGGGTAGTTCAGCATGTATCTTTTTAGATCAATATAGTCGGGATTCACCAAGGAGCAAAACCAAGTGGTAGGCTGCTCCTGTTGTGTTGGCGTAGCAACTCAAGCAGGCCATCCGCACACCTAAATGGCTTACACACTTAACCCCTTTGGCCGACATGTGGCTCATCCACCGCCTTGTTCCACGCGGCGATGCACCAAATTACGATTCGAGCAGCGGTTGAATTGGAGGCACCCCGGTCGAAGCGCCCAAAGAGTGGAAAATGAGCGATGAGGGGTCAAATCACAAAGTCCTACCTTTCCCGCATTAAGCTGGATGGACGAAGCAACCATCATTTCACTCTAGGGCGCAAGAGCATAAAGAAGAGAAAACAATGATGTGTGCGGCAACTACCTAGGGCACCCTAGGGTAGGGGTCTCCACTACAGGTCCTTTTTTTTAAAGTGCCTCCACTACATATCGGCTTCTCCCTCGTCCTCTTGAAGAAAACTGATGATGAGTGCGGCAGTAGGGTTTGTAGGAGTACTATGGCGTGCGGGGCCACGTCGTAGTAAATGGGTTCGAGTCGACGCCTTAAATATGTGTGGGCCGCTTGGTTTTACAGGAACGAGGCAACATTTTGGGTTCGGGGACCAATGGAGATATAGTACGTACAAAAAATTGTGGACGTAGGTTCGACCGAAAGGCAATGATGCATGGGCCCTGCATTTTGATATATCCGGGGCCGCGTGAAATTTGCTACTCTACTCAAAACTAGTAAGGTACACATGCATTGAATGCATGAGATTTCAAAACCAAATTATGAATAAATACACACTATAGCATGTAAAGCTTTGAGTCATATATGCATGGTGTAGATGTTTGTTTAGTTCTTATAGTTCATCTCATTCAAAATCAATTAGTTTTATAAAAAATGTTAAGATTCATGGGGTTATGCATTGTAAAGCATAAAGTAAAAAACAAATAATGGCAATTCATTAAGAAAAAAATCAATTATGATACAGAAGATTCTAGAACAATGGAGAAGTGCTTCTGTTTTGAGGTTTGTGCATTATGCTTAAGTTCAACCATGTAGTCTTCTAAATTGTACATGTGGCAGATCTGGTGGAATGTTGATGATATCAACGGCCAGTAGTGCTTGGATTTGCCATCTCTGCACTGTCGGATTAGCTTCATCCAGCGACCAACTTTCAAAGTTATTGGCACACTATATAGTTCTTGTGCCATAGTTGCATGTCTTGGAAAAAAGCTACTAGCGGGTTGTACTATCTATTTAGGAATAGATGTATACATGGAAGTTGTAGGGAAAGAGATGACATGGAGTATCTCAATTCCTATGAGTAGGGATTGGAAAAGAGATGTCATTTGGTTCACATCATAGGAACTTTTCTATTGAATCTAGAGATGACATGTATCTCAATTCATGTGAGGAGGGATTAGAAAAGAGATGTAATTTGGTTCATATCATAGGAACTTTTCTATTGAATATACGCTAATGTTTATTTTCCTTTGAAATTAAGGGAGTATAGGAATCCATTCATATGAACCAAGTGGCTCTAAAGCTATAGAAATGATATCATGTTTATTTCCTTTGAAATGTGGAGTATATGAATCTATTCCTATGAACCAATTGGCTCTAAAGGAAAAAATCCTATAAAAATCATATCATATAAAGTTCCTATGATATTCCTCGACACCAAAGGATGGTTGAAATTGTTATGGTGATACGATGGTCTTTCTTTGTCGACTCCTCCCCATGTTTATAGTTACCTCTCAAGATGAATGAAATGATATATACAGGTATTCTACATGTGCAATTTGGTACACGAAAACTCAGAAAAGTTTGCGAGGTTCAATTTTCAATAAAGCTATATGCACTACATTTCGGAACGGACGGAGCATACGGCAGTTGCTAACACTCACGTGGAAGATTTGTGTGTAGGAGCAAAGTGGCTGTTCGTTAAATGACATGGCAAACCGATAATCGTTGGATGCCGATCTAATGGTTCTTACGGCGCTCGTCAGAAAAGGCTTGTGGCTAACGCTTGTCGGATAATGATTTACGGACACATGCATTGCATTGATACGCGCCCTCTCTCTCACGCACACGCACCCTCACGAGTCACGACTCTCCCGAGTCCTCTCGCAGACTCAAGACGTCGCACTCCACCGCCTATCTCTCAGTAGACGCCACGCACATATGTGCTCTTCACACCCTACCTCGTAACTTCTAAAAACAAAACACATCGCGCACATTTTATTTTAGCTCACACGTCACACACTTATACTATTACTCTTGCGGTGAGCGTTCCTTGGGCATAGTATATTGTATTCTCACGAAGAGAAGCGGTGCACGCACACACTAATTCTCTCACACCCACTCGCGGGTACACGTAGGAGCGCATTTTTTTGAAGCTGGTACAACAAAATCACTCCACTATATATATAAGCAGGAGCCTTAGTGCTTGCTTTACTAGGGTTCCTCTCGTTCACTCTCGCATGCTCTCCAGATCTAAGCAAGACATAGGTGGCCACACTCTCTCTCAGCTCACGGCTGGTCACAAATCCGGCCGGACAACCTCGGCCGGGGCAGGGGTGTAGGTGCATCGTTCACTCTGTCGTTGGCGGCGAGGGAGGAGACCAACGGTTGCCCGCGCGTCCCGATCGGTGGCCTTGACGTTCTCTCTAAGAGAGCGCCGACTCGGGAGGGCCTCCGACCCCTCCTTCCTCCCTGCGGTATTGTGGCCAAGATACAGCCTCCCGACGCCGTCTTTGCCACATGCCGACGACCCTCAGGTATATATTCCTTCGAAACCTGCCTTGCTCTACTGCCCCAGCTCCCTTCGTGTGGATCTTTTTCTACTTCCGTCCGCTGTTCCAAAGCCACCTAGACTTTTACTATTATTAGAGGTAAAGCTAGTTCATACAGTCGACTCTAAGAGTTGGTTCAAACAGGAAAGAAAGTGGGAAAGCTGTAGCATGAATCTAGGACTTGGTTCTAAGAGGAAACGGGGGAAAGTAGTAGATACTGGCTATCCAACCAGTCTCTTGGTTGAAAAGACAAAGAAAACATGGTGGATGGCAAAGGGTGGTGGAAAGTGGACCTATCTCTTGGTTGAAAAAGGAAAGAAAGTGACGGGTGTTGGGGGACAACGCAAATGAGAATGAGCAGGTCTAGATTTCCTATGCTCACATTGGAAAATGTCGCCGAGGAGATAAAAAATGGGACAAATGCAGACATGTTGCCTGAGTGTTTGCCGCTCTCGACAGCCACATCTGCCTCACCACTTTATGCCCCTGCTGTCCTATGCCCATATCGCTACCGTTAATGTAAAATCACATGAAGCATTAAGCAATGCCACCTAATGTCACTATAAGTAATGGTCTAGTGCCGTCGATAAATTGAAGCTATGCCACCACCATTTTATGAAGTGCTTCCGTCTTGCTTTATTTCCCATGAATTGTGTTTTTGCAGTTACACTTAAATCTCATACCGCTAACATTGCTTCATCCCAGTGGAACTGCACAAATTTGATTGCACATTTACTGACCATGTGCTACTCTCATGATAGTAATACTAATGCTATTGTTCTGCATGTTAATCTAGTGGCACTTTTGATGTGATGTGATGCTACTTACTTAAGAACTCTTCATACTATCAATCTAGTGCCAATTATAACACAATAGATGTTACTGTTAATCATACGCCACTGCAAATATGTGTCACTGTTTAAATAACCGTATATCATATTTGCGCAAATAGGGATGTCTTTCTCCATATCGTTTCCGGATGTCTGCTTTGTATCGTTTCTATCCACGCAATCAAAAGCACACACCTCAGTTTTAGTAGAACTGCGCAAAATGACATGGCTATCCCTCGTTGTCATCGTCTAACCTCCAGTCTTCAAGGTATTCCTACATTGGTAGTAACTAAGGTAGAATGACCAACGCAATCTAAAAGAAGCAGATTCGTACGTTTTACTTCCTGATTGCAGTGCAGGGACGAGCGACCGATAAAAGATCTTCTGGAATATGTAGGAACCAATATGGGCATCTAGGTCCTACTATTGGTTATTGACCGGAGAGGTGTCTCGGTCATGTCTACATGATTCTCGAACCCATAGTGTCCGCACGCCTAATGTTCGATGACGCTAGATTAGTATTGAGATATGTATGTTGGTGATTGAATGTTGATTGGAGCCCCGGGTGAGATCCCGGACGTCACGAGGAGCTTAGGAATGGTCCAGAGGTGAAGATTTATATATAGGAAGTCCTCTTTTGGTCGCTGGAAAATTTTCGGGCATTATCAATATTGTACCGGAAGGGCCGAAAGGGGTCCGGGGGTCCACCTGCCGCGGGGCATATGGGATGTAGGGGGGCGCCCTGGCCTACATGAGCCAGGGGCACTAGCCCCATGGGGCCCATGTGCCTGGAATAAGGAAAGGGGAAAAGTCCTAAGGGGGAAGGCACCCCCTAGGTGCCTTGAGGAGGGAGGAAACATCCCTAGGCCCACGCTCCCTCCTTGGAGGGGGGGCTAGGGCTGCAGCCCAGCCCTCCCCCTTGCCCCCTGAAGGAAATATGCCCTAGAGGAAATAATAAAGTTTTTATTTATATTTCCTTATATCATGATAAATGTTTATTATTCATGCTAGAATTCTATTAACCGGAAACTTAGTACATGTGTGAATACATAGACAATACATAGTGTCCCTAGTATGCCTCTACTTGACTAGCTCGTTAATCAAAGGTGGTTATGTTTCCTAACCATAGACATGTGTTGTAATTTTATGAACGAGATCACATCATTAGGAGAATGATGTGATGGACATGACCCATCTGTTAGCTTAGCATTATGATAGTTACATTTTTATTGCAACTTCTTTCTTCATGACTTATACATGTTCCTCTGAGTATGAGATTATGCAACTCCCGAATACCGGAGGAACACCTTGTCTGCTATCATACGTCACAACGTAACTGGGTGATTATAAATATGCTCTATAGGTGTCTCCGAAGGTGTTTGTTGGGTTGGCATAGATCAAGAATAGGATTTGTCACTCCGTGTATCATAGAGGTATCTCTGGACCCTGTCGGTAAGGTTCATCACTATAATCCTTGCAAGCAATGTGACTAATGATTTAGTTGTGGGATGAAGCATTATAGAACGAGTAAAGAGACTTTCCGGTAATGAGATTGAACTAGCTATGATGATACCGACGATTGAATCTCGGGCAAGTAACATACCGATGACAAAGGGAACAACGTATGTTGTTGTGCGGTTTGACCGATAAAGATCTTCGTAGAATATGTAGGAGCCAATATGAGCATCCAGGTTCCGCTATTGGTTATTGATCGGAGATGAGTCTCGATCATGTCTACATAGTTCTCAAACCCGTAGGATCCGCACGCTTAACGTTCGATGATGATTTGTATTATGAGTTATGTGATTTGATGACTAAAGTTATTTCGGACTCCCGGATGAGATCACAGACATGATGAGGAGTCTCGAAATGGTCGAGACATAAATATTGATATATTGGAAGGTCATGTTCGGACACCGAAAAGGTTTGGACATTTTTTGGAGTACCAGGAGGTTACCGGAACCCCCCGGGGGAAGTAGTGGGCCTTCATGGGCCTTAGTGGAAAGGAGAGGAGGGCCGCAAGGGTGGACGCCCCCCCCCCATGGCAAGTTTGAATTGGACTAGGAAGGGGGCGGCGCCCCCCTCTCTCCTTCTCGCTCTCCTCCTCCTTCCCTCTCTCCCCCTCTTGGAAAAAGGAAGGGGACTCCAACTAGGATTGGGAATCCTAGTTGGACCCCCCTATGGCGCGCCCCTCCTAGGCCGCCGGCCTCCTCCTCCCCTCCGTTATACATGGGGCAGGGGGCACCCCAAAGCACAACAAACAATCTCTTAGCTATATGCGGTGCCCCCCTCCACAGTTTAACACCTCGGTCATATCGTCGTGAGCTTAGGCGAAGCCCTGCGCCAGTAACTTCATTATCACCGTTGCCACACCGTCGTGCCGACGGAACTCTCCCTCGTCCTCAACTAAATCAAGAGAATGAGGGACGTTGTCAGTGTCAAACCGCGGATCTCGGTAGGGGTCCCGAATCAAGCGCCTAGGCGGATGGTAACAGAGACAAGGGACACGATGTTTTACCTGTGTTTGGGCCCTCTTGATGGAGGTAAAACCCACGCCCCGCTTGATTAATATTGATGATATGGGTAGTACAAGAGTGGATCTACCACGAGATCAAGGAGGCTAAACCCTAAAGCTAGCCTATGGTATGATTGTTGTAATGTATGTTGTGTCCTACGGACTAAAGCCCTCTCGTTTATATAGACACCGGAGAAGGCTAGGGTTACACAGTAGTCGGTTACAATGGTAGGAGATCTACATATCCAGATTTGCCAAGCTTGCCTTCCACGCCAAGGAAAGTCCCATCCGGACACGGACGGAGTCTTCAATCTTGTATCTTCGTAGTCTTGGAGTCCGCGGACGATGATAGTCCGCTGTCCGGACACCCCTAGTCCAGACTCCTCAAGAGCCTCGAACCAGCTTCAATGACGACAAGTCCGCACGCGCATTAATGTTCGGCATTGCAAGGCGGGTTCCTCCCTTGAATAATCCAGAGAAGATCATGAACACCAGGATAGTGTCTGGCTCTGCAAAATAAATTCCATATTCCATTGTAGAGAGAATAAAATGTACACAAGGCCAATCTGCTGACGTATTATGCGGCATGACATCACACCGCTACCAAGCCTTTACTTGAATCGTTTTTTATTATACCACCTCAGCATGTTTAGCAAAGCGTTTCTTGGCACGCCTTGTCGAGCAGAGATCGTGTTCCCTTATTCCGGATTCTCATCAATACGAAGCGGGTTACCTAATCGTGCCTGCCGCCACGCCTCTATCGAAGGTGAATCCTTAACGGTCATGGAGACGGCTCTTGGTATTTTCCCCTTTATAAGAGGACCAAGGCTTGTTTCTTTTCTTCAATCTTCCATCGAATCCTCTCCTTGCTCCAAGTTCCAACACCCGAGCCCCAGATTCAAGCGCCTGCACCTTCAACAATGTCCGCCCGACCTTCGTGGTCGGTGGGTGCCCTCCTCCGTCACGGAGGAGGACGTGCTAAAGCTGCGCGGAGGCCAAGCACTGCCTTACGAGATTTCAGACAGTTGCCGCCCAAGGGCAGGCTGCACGAGAGCCCGTGAGTACGCTCTTCAGATCCCACCTCTGCCGGGTTTAGGCTTCCGACGGACCCTTTCGTGAGAGGGCTTATGTTCTACTACGGGCTGGATTTTCACGACTTGGCTCCGAGTCCATCCTCCATATTTCCGATTTATTATTGTCATGCGGCCTTCCTCCGCCACCCCCCACTTTGGCCTGTGGGTCAAGACCTTCAATGTGGAGCCAAGATGATCGGGGCGCTGTTGAGGCGGCGGGCGGCCATAAGCAGGAGGGCCGATGCCCCGGGCCCGTGGGCTCCTTCCAAGAGGAGCTCGGCCAGGCAGCAGGAGTGGTTCTATATCACCGCTCAAGGGCAGCAAGCAAAGCCGCCGCCTTCATTCCGCCGGGACCTCCACGGTTGATGTCGTGGGTCAACCAAGGGCTCAATTGGGGCCGTTCAAGACATGCCCTTATTGCAGGGCGGATCCGAGACCTCCAAGCGAGGGAGATCAATCTGGTTGTGGTGATGCAGTCATGCTAATCAGCGCCTTTCGCCTCGCAAACGCCGCCCTCTCCAAGTTATGGGAGTTCAATCCAGAGGGACCACAAATTCTCCAACACTTCATGGGCATGACGCCTGTGGAGATGTACAAGTTGTTCTTCGACTACGGTGGCGGTCCGAATTGACCGAGGACGCAGTTTGCTGCAATCGCCCGGATACTGTAAATAGCTCGAGTCCGGACGATCTGTTTGTTTGCTTTTCTGAAATTCGCTTTATAACCCATTATTCTTCATTAGGAGTGGGTAGCGCGATCGAAGTTGATAAGGTGTCCCGCCCTCCCGTAAACCGCACTGAGCCCGTGGCTGGTCGAGTGTTGGAGGTTGCGCCCGTAGAAGGGGGCGATGGGGAAAATAGAAGAGCTATCACCTCGCCCAAGGGGGCGCCTGATGAGGGGGGGATCGAAAATCCCTCCTTCCAGGGAAAGAAGAGGACTGCCTCCGAAGACCCGGAGGCCAAAGCCCCTAAGCGGGGAAGAAATTCACCGAGGTCTCAAGGTCCGGGAGAACCCGGACGCACAATCGCTTTAAAGGATCAGCCTCCAATGAGCCGTGAGTAGGAAAAGGGAGTTCATTAATAAGAAAATACCCTATTTGTGCTTCGTGGATAACCAAATTTTACCTTATAGTTCGGATCTCGCGCCTTCCGAGATGAGCTCGCTTCGGGGATCTTCATCCGAGATGATGGAGAGTGAACGCCTCCGTCTGCTGGCGCGCCGGACAGTAAGCGCACGAGCTCAAGTATCGCCACGGAGGGTATCCCGAGTCCGGTGGAGCCGAGAGTTCGGCGCCGACTAGTGTCCGCCGGGGAGTCAAGGATCTCGCTGAGAGGGCGCCCATCTCGTAAGATCACCGTGCTTTGATGAGTATGGTGATTGAAGGATTTTGTCCGCCGAAAGCGGATTGCATAGTGCCGTCAGGAGTTTGCTGGCGGGATTTGAGGTACGCAAGAATGACACACCTTTTTGACAGTTTGGCTCATAGAAGTGCGCCAGATAGATAGTAGCCCCGAGACTCGTAGGTTGTCGGCGCGACAAATGCGTCGAGGATCAAAATCGCAGGTATTGAATGTCGCCATTCCTATGTAGGTGGCGGATAGTCCGGGGGCTAGCCGGACTAGTGGAGTTGTCGAGTTAATGCGGCGACTCGATGTGGCGGATGCGGACATCGCGCTTGTCAACCGGCGACTTGACGAGTCGCAAGGTAAATGAATTCTCTCGCAATACTTATTTAAGGGAGCCAAAGCCCGCCTCGACAATATATATGCTGTGATACGACGGTGCTGCTGCTGTGGAGAGTTTTTCGCCGAGCTTGCTCAAGCTAAGGAGCAAGCCCGGAGGAGTGATGCGGCTGCCTCGAGGGCGGCCGAGGAGTTGAAAGTCGAAAAGGCTGCACACCGCCTAAGCGAGGGAAAAGATGGCCGAATTGGCCGTGAAATTGAAGGATTCTACCGATCGCAATGAGGCTTTGAAAAGGAGCGCCTATCGGAGCGGGAAGACCTTGGGAAGGCCACCGCCGAGGCCAAGGATGCCCGTTCTGCAATGCGGGCTATGAAGGAGGAGTTGTGGCAGGCCGGAGATATTGTGGCTGGCAGGCCTTTTCTGCTGCGTCGCTATTTTACGGATCCAAAATATGCCCAACTTGGCCAGCTGTGGGGTCCGGAGGATCCATATATGGACTTAGCGGCAAGTGCGGCTGATGCCGCTGTGCACTTCCGGAGCCAGAAGGATCACAAGACGGAAGAGCTGTTTTGGTCTCAATTCCATAGTCCAGATCGTTCACTTCCGTTGACCATCGGTTGGCCGAATGGGCTGAGCTGAACAGGTTGTCCGGACTTGCCATGACTGATGTCGTGGCTCATGTCTGGCCAGAGAGGCCCAAGGCGACGAGCTATTTCAGCTTATTGCAGCAATTTCTTGGAGTGGTGCCGCATATCAAGGAGATGAAGCGGTCGGCCTGCATAGAAGGTGCGCGGATGGCCCTTGCCCGCGTGAAGACACATTGGACAGAGATGGATGCCACCGTTATTGCAGCCCAGGGTTCGGACGAAAGCCGGTTACCCGCCGAGCACTATTTTGGGGAAGTTATGCGTGGCGCCAGGTAATAGAGTCGCGCAGTTTCGAAAAATGTCACGCTCAAATGAACGTTTTATCTTGTAAAACAATGATTATGATGTAACCGCTTTTTATACTTGTGTGTTCCAAGTATTAAAATATCTCATGTGCGGCCGTTTATGTATACGTTTGTATAACCTGAAAGATGGCAGTCTTCGGCTTCAGCCCCCACGCACAAGGTGCGGGGGTGTTCGCAAAAAATAGCGCGTTTTCACACTTAATCCGACGTCTCGGTCCTGTTGAGGAGGTGGTAGCATAGCAAACGAGGCAATCCGGACTATGATGCTTTATCACTTTCACTTAGCCATTGGAGTTCGAGGGTGGGGCTACGATATAGCCCCTAGAGGCACCGCGCTTCTCCGGATTCGGGGCACGTGTGTGCCTGACCGGGAAACGGTCCTTCATCCAAGCGGGGAATTCTAAACATTCCAGTAGTCGATCGAGTGGTCGACGGTCTCTCGTTGTATCATGATGATCGGCCGCTTTCATCGAGGTGCTCGCCAGCCAAACGGGGCACAATTGCAGAGTTCTCCGGTGTCGCGTTAGCCGATGATACGGAACGAAGGCAGCAAAACACGGAGCGGGCAAACCCAACATTTGACCAAAGACATGATTCGGAGCTGATGCATATAAGGCCTAATCTCGAGACGCCAACACTCCCTAAGGTGTTCGGTCTTTATAATAATGGGCGTAACAATGCCCTAAGCCCCTAGTGTCCGTGCACGGCATGGTCCTCGACGTGGCCGATGCCAAAACGTCGAGCTCCACTTTGGTTATAATGAGAAACCAAGGATTATATCAACAAGAGACAAGAAAAAGGTTTACGCAGGTCTTAATCAAAAGAATCCTTGCGACGGGTCCCTACCGCACGCCTGCGCTGTGGTCTTCAAGTGTCGTTATCCTAGACGGTGTGCATGTTGTTCATCCGTAAAAGAGAGGAACTTAGTTTGAAAGGAAATCATGCGAAAAATATATACGAAGGAAGAAATGTAAATAAGTGAAGCGGAGTCCAGATGAGCTCGTTGTTGCTTGTGCGCAGTAGCCCTTGTGAAGGGGTGTGCGGCTAGGGAGCCCCTAGCTTATTTGTGCCGACTCGTCGACCGTGTCCGGGTCTTTAAATGACCAAGATTAAAATGATGCCACGTGGACCGGCATCTTAAGTATAAGAGACGCGAATGTGGTATGGCGCTGAAGCGATTAAAGCTTCCCGTCCCAAGAGTGCTTGATAGCTACTTTTAAATGGGACGATGTGAAAGATTAGTTTTTTGCGTCGAAAGTTGTTCGTGATCCAACACAACTTCTAGTAATAAGGAGCATGTGCACTTGGCGTAAGGGCATGGCGCACTCCTTTAAAGGAAGTGCGGTCTGTTTAACTTTAGTAAGGTCTATCCCCAACTTGCGGATTGTGTTTGGATACAAAGAGGTTTAAGTCATTGCCTCCGTTCACAAGACTTGTGTAAATTGCAATCCGTCGATTATAGGATCCAATATCGGGCAGTCCATCCTGCATTTCAACGCTCGAATAATCCGTGGTCGAAGTGATTGGTTTTGATGTCCAATCTCGTGTTCATTGGTTGACCGCGCGAGACCCATTTTAATGGGTGCCGACTGTTTTTCCGTGATATCACATGAAGTGAATTTATGCTTTGACCTCTTGTGGGAAAGTCTTTTGTTTTCGGTGCTCACTGGTGGGGTTTATCATCATCTTCGCTGATGCATCGAGCCCCTTGTGTTCGGCGCTTAGTCGGCCGGACTGTTTGAAAACCCAACAATCTCGGTGGGTGTGGTTTGCGTGCCTTCCGGGTACCGTGGATTTGACATATCCGACCCAAAATCTTGTTTTGTTGGATAACTCATCACCGTTATCCTTAAGAGGCGGTGTTTTGTTGTTTGGCCGCGAGCTTTTGAATCCGCGCCGATCGCCGTGTTTTTGGGCTTTTTCTTTAATCCGCGCTGGTCTTTTCTCGCACCGTGATTTTCCGCTTCATCTCTCGATCTCGGATGTACTTGGGTCTCGGTGCTGCATCTTGCTAGCTAGCCTATCCTCTCCCGCACAAAAGCGGTCATGAGGCTTGTTAGCGCGACATTGTCCTCGGCTTCTCTTGCCGAGGTGTCTGGCGAGCCATTCGTCCTGGACGTTGTGTTTAAAAGCTGCTAAGGCTTCAGCCGTCCGGACAATGACTATTTGGTTCTTTTGGTGAGGAACCTGTTCCAAAATTTTGCTACTGCTCTCCGGGCTGTTGAGTTATATGACTTAGATCATCTCAGATCCGGAGGACGGACATAAGTTCCTTGAAAGTTTGTTTCTAAACGCGCCCCTCGAGCTCTTCCCAACTTCCAACAAGTGTTTTCGGGAGGCTTTTGAGCCAATGATGGGCTGGCCCTTTGAGCTTGAGGGTAGGTATTTTATGGCGTGGAGATCATCTCCTCTAGCCATGTGTATGTGCAGATATAATCTTCTATCCGCACTCTGTGGTCTGTTGTTCCGCCATAGGCCTCTATGTTTATAGGTTTAAATCCTGCTTTGAATTCATGATCCAAAGACCTTGTCGGTGAAACATAGTGGGTGTGGCGCCTGTATTTGGGTGTAGCGCTGTCTTGGACACTTGGCGTGTTGTATTGCTTCCTCGGGCCTCTTCTTTGGCTCAGAAATGGACTGGCTGGGCCATCCGTCCTTCCGTGGTCGTTATTCGGTTTATATGTGGCGCCACTTTCAGATTTTGGCCTATCATCCGCCGCCTATCCAACCAGCAGCCTCTTTGTTTTTTGACCGTGGGGCTCTATGGCCTCCTCATCAAATTCTCGCAAGAGCTTGCGCTTTGGGTAGCTCTTTGATTAATGGCCATTGCCGTATTTGTCTGCGGTTTTGAGCACTTTGCTCCACCTTATTCTGAGTGTATCTTCCGCTGTTTTGAGCTTCCGTTTTTCTTTCTTCAAGCTTCTTGCGGTGGTGACGAGTCTTTTCCGAAGGTTTTTATTCTCCGGCAGCGTGTCTGGCGTGAGGTCGTCTGGACTGTTGTTTTCGCCGGGCCTGGACTGATTATCTGACTTGTCCTATTCGGACAGTTGCTTGTCTGCGTGTTCGTCGTCCACCGGTTTGCCATGCTGTTTTGCTGGGTCATTAGGAGCGCTATTGTTGTCGAGGCGGGACTTAGGGCGGCGTCTGCGTCGCCGTTTTGGTTTTTTGTCGGCGGGATTATCTTCTGCCGCGCCCCGTTGGTCCTTGTTATCGCTTCCTTTTGGGGTATCCACCATGTATACGTCGTATGATGAGGTGGTCTTCCCATGCCATGTAGGCGCTGGTTCTTATTCGTCTCCGGCATCGTCGTCCATAGCGTCGATGTCTTCGGAGTCGTAGTCTAGCATGTCGGTTAGATCGTCGACAGTGGCTACAAAGTGGGTGGTGGGTGGGCTCTAAATTTCTTCGTCATCCAGATCTCAACCATCCCGCCATAATCCGCCAGACTCTCTCGATAGCGAGAGATGCTTTAGCTAATTTAGGATGTCGCCAAAGGGTGAGTGTTGAAGATGTCTGTGGCGGTGAATTTATAACCGCGCCCAATCGATTCGATTGGGGGGCGGGAGGTCGAGTCCGCAAGGAGTCCGCACTCTGAGTCACGAGCTTTGCGAGGACAAGGTTAGTGTTCGCCCATTGCCGTAGAAGTTGCAGCCCCCGAGGCGGTGTCCAACCACCGGTCCTCGACCTGGGCGATCGGCTCCGGACTAAGGGTCGGAGCGGATTCTCGTGCAGCCACCAAGGCACTGTTTGGCGGCAGAGCTAGATCATGCCCATCGTAACAGTGCGGCGCGCTTGGCCGTGGCTCGAGCCCGTCGAAGATCAAGTCCCCGCGGATGTCGGCCGTGAAGTTTAGGGCTTCGAATCGACCGACGGCCAGGTGTAGCTTCGATCTGCTCTAGATGGCCAAGTGAATTAGCCGCAAAGGCGGCCGCCGAATACGAAGATCTGTCCGGGAGAAAAGTCTCACCACCGATGGTGTTGTTGATTGAAGACGCCATCGAACCTATCGGTGACGCATACGAGGAACTCTCAATAAAAGCACCAATGTCGGTGTCAAACCGCGGATCTCGGGTAGGGGGTCCCGAATCTGTGCGTCTAGGCGGATGGTAACAGAGACAAGGGACATGATGTTTTACCTGTGTTCGGGCCCTCTTGATGGAGGTAAAACCCCACGCCCCGCTTGATTAATATTGATGATATGGGTAGTACAAGAGTGGATCTACCACGAGATCAAGGAGGCTAAACCCTAAAGCTAGCCTATGGTATGATTGCTGTAATGTATGTTGTGTCCTGTGGATTCAAAGCCCTCCGGTTTATATAGACACCGGAGAAGGCTAGGGTTACACAGAGTCGGTTACAATGGTAGGAGATCTACATATCCGTGATTTGCCAAGCTTGCCTTCCACGCCAAGGAAAGTCCCATCCGGACACGGACGGAGTCTTCAATCTTGTATCTTCGTAGTCTTGGAGTCCCGCGACGATGATAGTCCGCTGTCCGACACCCCTAGTCCAGACTCCTCGACGCCATCATGCTGAACGTGTTGAACACGGAGGTGCCGTGACGCTCGTACTTGGGCCGGTTGATTGTGAAGACGCTCGACTACATCAACGCGCATTAAACGCTTCGCTTTCGGCTCACGAGGTACGTGGACACACTCTCCCATCTCATTGCTATGCATCTCCTAGATAGATCTTGCGTGATGCTAGGATTTTTTTTGAATTACTACGTTCCCTAACAGTGGTATCAGAGCCAAGTCTATGCGTAGATGATATATGCACGAGTAGAACACAAAGTGTTGTGAGCGATAATAATCATACTACTTACCACCAACGTCTTACTTTGATTCGGCGGTATTGTTGGATGAAGCGGCCCGGACAGACATTACATGACCGCATTCATGAGACTGGTTCTACCGACGTGCTTTGCACATAGGTGGTTGGCAGGTGTCTGTTTCTCCAACTTTAGTTGAATCGAGTTTGACTACGGCCGGTCCTTGTTGAAGGTTAAAACAGCACACTTGACAAAAAATCATTGTGATTTTGATGCGTAGGTAAGAACGGTTCTTGCTAGAAGCCTGTAGCAGCCACGTAAAACTTGCAAAACAAAGTAGAGGACGTCTAACTTGTTTTTGTAGGGTTTGTTGTGATGTGATATGGTCAAGACATGGCGTGATATAAATTGTTGTATGAGATGATCATGTTTTGTAACAGAGTTATCGGCAACTGGTAGGAGCCATATGGTTGTCGCTTTATTGTATGAAATACAATCGCCATGTAATTGATTTACTTTATCACTAAGCGGCAACGATAGTCGTAGAAGCAATAGTTGGCAAGATGACAACGATGCTACGATGGAGATTAGGGTGTCAAGCCGGTGACGATGGAGATCATGATGATGCTTCGGTGATGGAGATCATGAGCACAAGATGATGATGACCTTATCATGTCACATATTTTGATTGCATGTGATGTTTATCTTTTATGCATCTTATTTTTCTTAGTTCGGCGGTAGCATTATAAGATGATCCCTTACTAAATTTCAAGGTATAAGTGTTCTCCCTGAGAATGCACCATTACTACAGTTCGTCATGCCAAGACCCCACGTGATGATTGGGTGTGATAAGCTCTACGTTCACATACAACGGGTGTAAGCCAGTTTTGCACGTGCAGAATACTCGGGTTAAACTTGACGAGCCTAGCATATGCAGATATGGCCTCGAAACACTAAGACCAAAAGGTCAAACGTGAATCATATAGTAGATATGATCAACATAGAGATGTTCACCATTGAAAACTACTCGATCTCACGTGATGATCGGACATGGTTTAGTTGATATGGATCACGTGATCATTTAGATGACTAGAGGGATGTCTATCTAAGTGGGAGTTCTTTCGTAATATGATTAATTGAACTTTAATTTATCATGAACTTAGTCATGATAGTTTTCTTGCATATCTATGTTGTTGTAGATTAATGGCCCGTGCTACCATTCCCTTGAATTTTAATGTGTTCCTTGAGAAAGCTAAGTTGAAAGATGATGGTAGCAATTACATGGACTGGGTCCGTAACTTGAGGATTATCCTCATTTCTACATAGAAGAATTACGTCCTAGAAGCACCGCTAGGTGTACCACCTATGCCAGCAACTGCAGACATTGTGAATGCTTGGCAGACGCGTGTTGATGACTACTCGATAGTTAAGTGTGCCATTCTTTACGGCTTAGAATCGGGACTTCAAAGACGTTTTGAATGTCATGGAGCATATGAGATGTTCCAAGAGTTGAAGTTAACATTTCAAGCAAATGCCCGAGTTGAGAGATATGAAGTCTCCAACAAATTCTATAGCTGCAAAGTGGAGGAGAATAGTTCTGTCAGTGAACATATACTCAAAATGTCTGGGTATCATAACCACTTGACTCAGCTGGGAATTAATCTTCCTCATGATAGTGTCATTGAGAGAGTTCTTCAATCACTGCCACCAAGCTATAAAGGCTTTGTGATGAACTATAATATGCAAGGGATGACGAAATTGATTCCTGAGCTCTTCACAATGCTAAAGGCTGCGAAGGTAGAAATCAAGAAGGATCATCAAGTGTTGATGGTTAACAAGACCACTAGTTTCAAGAAAAAGGGTATAGGGAAGAAGGGGAACTTCAAGAAGAACGGCAAGCAAGTTGCTGCTCAAGGGAAGAAGCCCAAGTCTGGACCTAAGCCTAAAACTGAGTGCTTCTATTGCAAAGGGACTGGTCACTAGAAGCGGAATTGCCCCAAGTATTTGGCGGATAAGAAGGATGGCAAAGTGAAAGGTATATTTGATATACATGTTATTGATGTGTCCCTTACTAATGCTCGTAGTAGAGCCTGGGTATTTGATACTGGTTTTGTTGCTCATATTTGCAACTCGAAATAGGGGCTACGGATTAAACGAAGATTGACTAAGGACAAGGTGACGATGCACGTCGGAAATGGTTCCAAGGTTGATGTGATCGCCGTCGGCACGATACCTCTACATCTACCTTTGGGATTAGTTTTAGACCTGAATAATTGTTATTTGGTGCCAGCATTGAGTATGAACCTTATATCCAGTTCTTGTTTGATGCGAGACGGTTATTCATTCAAATCAGAGAATAATGGTTGTTCTATTTATATGAGTAATATCTTTTATGGTCATGCACCCTTGTTGAGTGGTCTATTTTTGTTGAATCTCGATCGTGGTGATACACATGTTCATAATATTGAAGCCAAAAGATGCAAAGTTGATAATGATAGTGTAACTTATTTGTGGCACTGTCGTTTAGGTCATATTGGTGTAAAGCGCATGAAGAAACTCCATGCCGATGGGCTTTTGGAATCACTTGATTATGAATCACTTGGTGCTTGCGAACCATGCCTCATGGGCAATATGACTAAAACTTCGTTCTCCGAAACAATGCAACGAGCTACTGACTTATTGGAAATAATACATGTCGATGTATGCTATCCAATGAGTGTTGAGGCTCATGTTGGGTATCATTATTTTATTACCTTCACAGATGATTAGAGCAGATATGGGTATATCTACTTAATGAAACATAAGTTTGAAACATTTGAAAAGTTCAAAGAATTTCATAGTGAAGTGGAAAATCATCGTAACAAGAAAATAAAGTTTCTACGATCTGATCGTGGAGGTGAATATTTGAGTTACGAGTTTGGTCTTCATTTGAAACAATGTGGAATAGTTTCGCAACTCACGCCACCTGGAACACCACAGCGTAATGGTGTGTCCGAATACCGTACCCGTACTTTGTTGGATATGGTGCGATCTATGATATCTCTTACTGATTTACCGCTATCGTTTTGGGGTTATGCTTTAGAGAAGGTTGCATTCATGTTAAATAGGACACCATCGAAATCCGTTGAGATGACACCATATGAACTGTGGTTTGGCCAGAAACCCAAGTTGTCATTTCTTAAAGTTTGGGGTTGCGATGCTTATGTGAAAAAGCTTCAACCTGATAAGCTCGAACCCAATCGGAGAAGTGCGTCTTCATAGGATACCCAAAGGAAATTGTTGGGTACACCTTCTATCACAGATCCGAAGGCAAGATATTCATTGCTAAAATTGGATCTTTCTAGAGAAGGAGTTTCTCTCGAAAGAAGTGAGTGGGAGGAAAGTAGAACTTGATGAGGTAATTGTCCCTTCTCCCGAATTGGAAAATAGTTCATCACAGAACTCAGTTCCAGTGATTCCTACACCAATTAGTGAGGAAGTTAATGATGATGATCATGAAACTTCATATCTAGTTACTACCGAACCTCGTAGGTCATCCATAGTACGGTCCGCACCAGAGTGGTACGGTAATCCTATTCTAGAAGTCATGTTACTAGACCATGATGAACCTACGAACTATGAGGAAGCGTTGATGAGCCCAGATTCCGCGAAATGGCTTGAGGCCATGAAATCTGAGATGGGATCCATGTATGAGAACAAAGTGTGGACTTTGTGGACTTGCCCGATGATCGGCAAGCCATAGAAAATAAATGGATCTTCAAGAAGAAGACTGACGCTGACGGTAATGTTACTGTCTACAAATCTCAACTTGTTGCGGAAGGTTTTTGACAAGTTCAAGGAGTTGACTATGATGAGACCTTCTCACACGTAGTGATGCTTAAGTCTGTCTGAATCATGTTAGCAATTGCTGCATTTTATGATTATAAAATTTGGAAGATGGATGTCAAAACTGCAATCCTTAATGGATTTCTTAAAGAAGAGTTGTATATGATGCAACCAGAAGGTTTTGTCAATCCAAAAGGTGCTAACAAAGTGTGCAAGCTCCAGCGATCCATTTATGGACTGGTACAAGCCTCTCGGAGTTGGAATATGCGCTTTGATAGTGTGATCAAAGCATATGGTTTTATACAGACTTTTGGAGAAGCCTGTATTTACAAGAAAGTGAGTGGGAGCTTTGTAGCATCTCTAATATTATATGCGGATGACATATTGTTGATTGGAAATGATACGAAATTTCTAGATAGCATAAAAGGATACTTGAATAAGACTTTTTCAATGAAAGACCTCGGTGAAACTGCTTACATATTGGGCATCAAGATCTATAGAGATAGATCAAGACGCTTAATTGGACTTTCACAAAGCACATGCCTTGATAAAGTTTTGAAGAAGTTCAAAATGGATCGGTCATAGAAAGGGTTCTTGCCTGTGTTACAAGGTGTGAAGTTGAGTCAGACTCAATGCCTGACCACTGCAGAAGATTGAGAGAAAATGAAAGTCATTCCCTATGTCTCATCCATAGGTTCTATCATGTATGCAATGTTGTGTACCAGACCTGATGTGTGCCTTGTGAAAGGATCGATATGGTTGACTAGAGGGGGGTGAATAGGCAACTAACAATTTTTAAGCTTTTCTTTACCAATTTAAACTTTGCAACAAAATAGGTTGTCTAGATATGCAACTATGTGAGCAACCTATATGATGCAACAACAACTAGCACAAAAGTACGCAAGGGATACAACACAAGTAGGCTTGCAAAAGTAAAGGCACGAAATAACCAAGAGTGGAGCCGGTGGAGACGAGGATGTGCTACCGAAGTTCCTTCCTTTTAAGGGGAAGTACGTCTCCGTTAGAGCGGTGTGGAGGCACAATGCTCCCCAAGAAGCCACTAGGGACACCGTATTCTCCTCACGCCCTCACACAATGCAAGATGTTGTGATTCCACTATTGGTGCCCTTGAAGGCGGTGACCGAACCTTTACAAACAAGGTTGGGGCAATCTCCACAACAATTGGAGGCTCCCAACAACACCACGAAGCTTCACCACAATGGAGTATGGCTTCGAGGTGACCTCAACCGTCTAGGGTGCTCAAACACCCAAGAGTAACAAGATCCGCTAGGGATAAGAGAGGGAATCAAATTTCTCTTGGTGGAAGTGTAGATCGGGGCCTTCTCAACCAATCCCGAGCAAATCTACAAGTTTGATTGGCTAGGGAGAGAGATCGGGTGAACATGGAGCTTGGAGCAACAGTGGAGCTTTGGGGGAAAGAGGTATGTCAACTTTGGGGAAGAAGACACCTTTATATAGTGGGGGAAACAATCCAACCGTTACCCCACTGAACAGCCACGCACAGAGCGGTACTACCGCTTGGGCAGGGCGGTACTACCGCTGAAGAGTGGTACTACCGCTCCCATCCAGCTGATCATCGCTGCTGACGAGGAAGGCAGGTCTCGCCCCAGAGCGGTACTACTGCTGGAGTACGAAAGCGCATTACCGCCACTCATCGCCGCCATTAGTACCGTAAAACCCGACACGAAAAACATCGGTCTCGAGTCGAGGCGGTAGTAGCCCGGAACCACTGCGGTACTACGGCCGAAGACCACAAGCGGTACTACCGCTCGGGGAGCGGTACTACCGCTGGGGGAGCAGTACTACCGCTCGGGGAGCGGTACTACCGCTTGACGAGCTCCGGCGGTACTACCGCTGAGTGTTAGAATTGTGTCAAATATAGTGTACAAGGTAGGTTACAGTTGGACTTGTAGTTGTATCGTGTTTACATAGGATGTGGAGTCCTGTCCTAGTAGGACACTAGTATCCTAGGCCTCTCTTATATAGCGGGGGTAGACACACGATGTAACCTATGCCAACATAATAGCACCGGAACGCAGGGGAAGGCGGCGGCATGTGCCGGTGTCTAGGGCGACCGGGTGCGGTATTGTAGCGGTGTCATGGGGAGGAGCGCCCATAGTCAGGCCCCGGGGATGTAGCCATATCGGTGAACCTCGTTAACAAATCTCGGTGTCGTGCTCGTTTGATTGCTTGGTCCTCGGATGATCGACGAAGTGTCTCAGATTTATTCTAACAAGTGGTATCAGAGCAAGGTTTGAAGAGGTCGCGGAAGTTGATTTAGAGGAAAGCGATGAAGACCGGCGGCTGTGGAGGCATGGGGTATGTGCGGCAGCAATCGGAGATCGTCGCATATAAAGCAATTGGAAGCAGCTGGCTAGTTGATCGGAAGCATTGCCTTGTGGCCAGACTCGGCGAGATTGGATAAGAGCAAGGCTTGCGTGTGCGCATTGCGGCAGCAGAGACGTGCGGCGATCGATCAACACATCAGCGCATCGATCGGGCGAGCGTACGCGTCGTACGTGTGCAGCATGGCAGCGGAGGCTGCAGTCCAGGCAAGGCAATACGGCCCAAGGCCCAGTCGGATGCGGCTGGGCAGATGGCCGCTCGCTGGCCCATGGCTGGGCTGGCCGCGCTGAACAAGGCCGGATGGTGCTACACATGCAAAGGCAAGACGTGAGTGATTTGTTTTGGACAAAAAAAGGGCACGAGTGTTCATACTTCACATGAGACGAGCGTGCGTGTGTGTCCTTTGGGCAGGAAGATGCTTCTCTTTGCTGCTATAAAGGTACGTGGAGATGCACTAGCAAATAATGGCGAGGAAAATAATTGTGCGAAAAATTCTTTGAGTCAGGTTTGCATGGAAGTTTTTCTGTCAAGATTGCTTAGAGGGCTTGGAGATTATGTGAAGTGGAGGACAGTGTGTCATACAGGATCATGCAAACACAAAGCGTCCAAGACATGTACGGATGTGCAAGCGGTCGTGATGCAGGTGGAGCATGATTGCAGTCGAACGAGTTCGGCTGGGTTGGACTAGGCAGTCTGACAGATCGACGTAAGTCGGTTGGTACAGAAGACGGTGGTGGGATCAGCGACAGTGACATAGGTGCGTGGTGCCGATGGTGACCGACTTCTGGAGCGTGGAAACACGTGGCACATGCCCGAGGGCTTGTGTGGCTTCGACAAGAATATGGCGCAGGGTTGATTCAAGATGGTGTACGCATGTGAGCTTGAAGTCGACGGGACGTGAGGGTGGACTGATCATCTACCATGGAGTCATGTTGAAGGTGGAGCTGGAGTCTGGAGGACTTCACTCAGTGCTGATTGAGGGGCTGCGGCGTAAGTCGACAGAGAGTCGAAGCCTATTCAGCGGGAAAAAGCGAGTGACACGTAGTTTGGACTGGAGCCCAATGGTCTGATGGAAGCATGAAACTCGTCATCGGTTGGTGATGATCAGTGGTACTCTGCAGTGGGGGTTGAGTTGTGTGGTTTCGCGACTCTTGAGGCTCGACCGGGACAGCGGAGGCTCGACGCGATAATAGCGGCAAGGCATGTGGTACACACGGGACATGGAGACGTGCCAGGGCTCTGGTGGTCATACATGTGGTGAGACAACTGCGAATTTGACTCGAGATGATTACAAGCAACGATGAAATTCCTTCAAGTTTCAGACAGACGGTCAAGAAAGGAGCGGTGATGTTGAGTTCAGGTAACTCTTATGTGTGACACCCAATATGTGAGTTGTTGACTTTCACGCAGGTCAGTGATCGGTGTGTGATGATGTTGGACTGATACTCTGGAAGTTGGGAGCGCAAACTAGAGTAATGTGAAACTTAATTTCGCTCGAGTGTTGACTGTGGTCAAGAAAAGAAGGGACTACAAGTTGCAGGTGGAGTCACATGGAGTCTTGGAGTAGCAGCGGTGCTCGTGGGATAAGCTCAAGTCCAATGTACATGGAAGTTTGATGCATGGGCGAACTCAAGGTGGTGGAGAATATTCGCCAAGGTGGAGTTTGTTAGAGTTGTGTCGAATATAGTGTACAAGGTAGGTTACAGTTGGGCTTGTAGTTGTATCGTGTTTACATAGGAAGTGGAGTCGTGTCCTAGTAGGACACTAGTATCCTAGGCCTCTCTTATATAGCGGGGGTAGACACACGATGTAACCTATGCCAACATAATAGCACCGGAACGCAGGGGAAGCCGGCGGCATGTGCCGTGTCGAGGCGCACCGGTGCGGTATTGTAGCGGTGTCATGGGGAGGAGCGCCCATAGTCAGGCCCCGGGGATGTAGCCATATCGGTGAACCTCGTTAACAAATCTCGGTATCGTGCTCGTGTGATTGCTTGGTCCCCGGATGATCGACGGAGTGTCTCGGATTTATTCTAACACTGAGGACCGCGATACTACCGCTGAGGACCGCGGTACTACCGCTAGGACAGGACGGGGTAGGCTTAGATAGGAAAGGCAGCTCCAATAAAGCGGAAAGAAACATCGGGTGTGACAAGGATGTGTACGTGTTGATTCCACCCTAGCCTTACCAAAGCGGATCCCCTCTTGATAGTACGGTGACTCCTACGAAACTAGTCCACCAACAGAGAAACGAAGGAGCTACACCGTCTTGAATAAAACGCCAAGGGGAGGTAATCGTCTCGTGCCAATGGATGAATCTCTGAAAGAACTTAACGCACACGATTAGTCCGCAAAAGCATTGTCATCAATCACCAAAACATCTTGGGGATAAATATGCCCTTACACCTTGCTATAAGTATAGCAGGGAGGTAGCAAAGTAATCCAGGAGCGGAGCAATGGACAGCGGTCAAGAACATCCTGAAATACCTGAAAAGGACTAAGGATATTTTTCTCGTTTATGGAGGTGACAAAGAGCTTGTCATAAATAGTTACGTCGATGCAAGCTTTGACACTGATCCGGATGACTCTAAGTCGCAGTTCGGATACGTATTTATATTGAATGGTGGAGATGACAGTTGGTGCAGTTCCAAGCAAAGCGTCGTGGCGGGATCTACGTGTGAAGCGGAGTACATAGTTGCTTCGGAAGCAGTAAATTAAGGAGTCTTGATGAAGGAGTTCATATCCGATCTAGGTGTTATACCTAATGCATCGGGTCCAATGAAAATCTTTTGTGACAATACTGGTGCAATTGCCTTGGCAAAGGAATCCAAATTTCACAAGATAACCAAACACATCAAGAGACGCTTCAATTCCATCCGTCATCAAGTCGCGGAAGGAGACATAGAGATTTGAAAAATACATACGGATCTGATTGTTACAGACCCGTTGACTAAGCCTGTTCCATGAGCAAAACAAGATCAGCGCCAAGACTCCATGGGTGTTAGAATCATTACTTTGTAATCTAGATTATTGACTCTAGGGCAAGTGGGAGACTGAAAGAAATATGCCTTAGAGGCAATAATAAAGTTGTTATTTATATTTCCTTACATCATGATAAATGTTTATTATTCATGCTAGAATTGTATTAATCGGAAACTTAGTACATGTGTGAATACATAGACAATACAGAGTGTCCCTAGCATGCCTCTACTTGACTAGCTCGTTAATCAAAGGTGGTTATGTTTCCTAACCACAGACATGTTGTAAGAACATGCGGTGCCCCCATGTTTGGTTTTGGTAATTGATGACAATCTCTATGGACTAATGGTTGCCTTGAGTTATATTTGAAGGTTTTGTCCATAGGCTTTTCTTGGAGTACATGTGTTGGTTTCAAGGAGAGTTTGTGTCGACCAAGGTGCTATTCAAGGAATTATCCAAAGATTGGTCATTTGAGAGTTGAGCTTATTGCAAGCATGTCTTGAAGAAGAAGACTGTTTGATCATTCATGTTCACCTTCAAGACATCATCCAAATGAAGAGAGTTGGAAAGAATCAAGGTTGATCAAGATTAAGTCAAGAGTGAATCAAGTTGATCAACACACAAAGCGCATAAGATGTACAGAGGGATCAAGTGATCCCATGGTATGGTAAGCATTGTCCACTACGCTTTGTGTACTAACCCATGGTCTTCGTGAGAGTTCTTGTGGGGTTAGGTTGCGGTGTGCAAGTTCAAGTGAACCATCACGAAGAGATCAAATGCTTGAAGCTTGCCGTCCATTGTGGTGACAATGGACTTGTGAAGATGTTGGAAGAGTGGCTCACCCATAGTGGAGTATGGGGAGCAATCAACTAGTCTTCACCGAGCCAACGCAATCAAGAAAGGTAGTCCAACTTGAGGGAGTCAAGATCGCCATCATCTAGCTCAAGTGGACCATGTGCAAGGCAAAGGTTTGCCCTTGATAGGTTTTTCTATTTTACCGGTCTCATGATGGTAGTTGGGAGACCGGGTTATAGGATCGATTGCCGTACTATCAAGGGGGGCTCTCGATGAGTAGCTTGATCGTATCATTCGTAGAGAGCTCAAACCTTTGCATCGTTGCATCATATTTCTTGGTTCTTGTTTGGTTCTCTTTGTGAGTTTTGGAGCTTATGGTCATCTTGTTGACAAGCTCGAGTTCATCGAAAACGGAGTTCACATTCATCTTCTATGATGTTTTCGATGTTGGAGGTTATGCCGTTCTTCTCTCGCTGGAGGTTTCACTCCTCTATATGTTTGGCATACCTCCCGTGCCTCTTCTTACTATAACCAGTCGCTGTTTTGATGCTACTCGTTGTCTTGTTTCCAACAAGCTTGAGTTTGCTCAATTCGAGCTCATATGCGAAGTTATGGCGTTCTGGTTTTATTGATTCCGTCTGTTGTCTTTAGCTGCGTTTTGTAGGTATCCTTTGTGCTTCTTCCCGGTTTGCGGTAGTATCGCTCCACGGAGCGGTAGTACCGCAGCGCTCTTGGTAGTACTGCGGCTTGCCGCGTAGTACCGCAGGGTCCACGGTAGTACCGCTCGCGCCGGGCGGTAGTATCACAGATCTCGCCGCAACCCGCTGGTATGCGGCTGTTGGGGCGGATGTAATTTTTACATCCGTGTTCTCGTGTAGTATCGCCCCAACGGCAGTAATACTGCCCGGCGCCGTAGTACCGTGTCGGGTTTTTGCACCGCTTTTCCGGTCGCGTAGTAGGCACGGATGTAGTCTTTTAGGGTGTTTACGCCTTGCGGTAGTACCGCATGTTTGGGGCGGTAGTACGCGCGGCGATAATCTTCGCCCTGCCAGCCTGCCCTAGCTACTTCTGTTGTCGCGGTAGTACCGTGGTCCTCCACGGTAGTACCGCTGCTGCCTTGCGGTAGTATACTGCGTCTCAGCGCTGTAGTACCGCTCCGCTTGGGCTGAGAGGGTAACGGTTGGATTTTCCCCTCATATAAAAGGGGTCTTCTTCCCATTGGATCTTATCTTTTCGAGCTCGTGTTCTTCCCCCATTGTTGACCTTCTTCGAGCTTGCTAACTCTCAATCCCTCCATGGATTCTTGCTAGTTTTTGAGGGAAAAGAGAGAGGAGATCTAGATCCACGCTTCCACCAATCACTTTCTCCTCTAAGTGAGGGGAACCCTTGGATCTAGATCTTGGAGTTCTTCGTGTTCTTCTTTCGTTCTTCCTCTCATTTTCCTCCCTAGCATTAGTTGCTTTGGTGGGATTTGGGAGAGAAGGACTTGGCACTCCGTGTGCCCTTGCCATTGCATTTGGTGCATCGGTTTGAGTTCTCCACGGTGATACGTGGAAGTGAAGTTTGAGAAGCTTATTACTCTTGGGTGTTTGGGCACCCTAGAGCTTGTTCCTCTTGGGTGCCTTGGCGCCCTAGACGGTTGGTGGTGTTCGGAGCTCAATCATTGTGGTGTAAAGCTCCGGGCAAGCGTCGGGTCTCCAATTAGGTTGTGGAGATCGCCCTGAGCAATTTGACGGTACCGTGACCGCCCCAAGGGTTGCCAAAGTGTACGGGTTCGTAACCGCCCCAAGGGTTGCCATTTGTACGGGTTCGGTGACCGCCCTCAAGGGTCCCTTAGTGGAATCACGGCATCTTGCATTGTGCGAGGGCGTGAGGAGATTACGGTGGCCCTAGTGGCTTCTTGGGGAGCATTGTGCCTCCACACCGCTCCAAACGGAGATTAGCATCCGCAAGGGTGTGAACTTCGGGATACATCGTCGTCTCCGCATGCCTCGGTTATCTCTTACCTGAGCTCTTTACTTATGCACTATACTTTGTGATAGCCATATTGTTTCTTGTCATATATCTTGCTATCACCTAGTTGTTTATCTTGCTTAGTATAAGTTGTTGGTGCACATAGGTGAGCCTAGTTGTTGTAGGTTTTGTGTTTGACAAATTAACCGCTAGGTTTATTCCGCATTTGTTCAAGCCTAAACCGTAATTATTTTAAAGCGCCTATTCACCCCCCTCTAGGCGACATCCACGATCTTTCAATTGGTATCGAGCCTCGTCTCTCTCGTGTTAGGCTTAACCGCCTAGAGAGTAAAGATGTCGACTAGGGATTAGGATTCTCGACACTCTTAGTTTTGATGGCACAAATTTTGATGTTTGGGTAATTCGATGCTTAATCTCTTTAGGGTCATGGACCCAAACTTAGAGCGAATTGTAGATATGGGTTTTCTCCTCCAAAGGATCCTCAACGATTATCTTTAGAGGATGAGAAAACTCTTATCTCAATGCTCAAGCTTCTAATGTGCTTTTTGATGCTTTGAGCAATGTAGTTATATTTCAACTCATGCCGTTCCGGATGCTCATGAGTTGTGGACGAAGCTTCAAGATAAATATGGTGTGTCCAAGATTTGTGGGGATGATTGTTCTCCTCCACCTCCGGTCGTATAGTCTTCTCAACTTCTTCTACTCCACCTCTATGTGGTTTGCCACAAGGTAATGATATGGTGAGTAGTGTTGGTCATTGCAATGATGATAGTATGCTTATTGTGGATGATCCTTCATCACTATCTTATTACAATGCTCCCTCTTTGGGCTTTAACACTTCGAGCACTCCAAATGTTTCACATGCTTGTGTTGATAGTCCTTGCATATCATGTAGAAATTGCTTGACTAAATCTCATGATGATATGCTTGCTATATCTTGTTGCCATGATAAAATGCATGTATTTCCTCGAGTTGTTGTGCTAACAATGTAGAGGAAACCCAACACCCGTGGAACAAGATGTGGTCTTGAATGGTGCTTCAGGGATCCTACATCATCATCTATTGCGTTTTGCCTTATGGCTAAGGCTTCAAAGGTATCTCCTACTTTGAAACCCAATATGTCTCTTGATGATGATGTTGATGCTAATGATGATGAGGATAATGATGAAGAGAATGACAATGTTGCCTCCTTAAAAATTAAGGGGGAAATGGTTTTTAAAGCTCTTCATAAAATAAAATTGCTCGCTCCAACTTCATGGAAATCATGTCCATTGCCATTGAGGGCAAGAAATATATTGATGAGTTGGAATCTCGTCTTGAGGAGCATGAGGTCACCATTGATAAAATGGAAAGTCATGAGCGTGATTACGCTAATGAGATTGCGGACCTCTCTCAAGCTCTTGAACTTGAACAAACCACCAAGGAATCTCTTGAGGAGACTTTTGCTCTAGAATTATCTAGAGTGAGGGAATCTCGTGATAGAGCTCTTGAGGTGGCAAATGATTTTGAATCTAAAAATGAGGAGCTTGAAGTTGCATGCTAAACTCCTTGAGGACTTTGAGCACCTCGAAAATGGCTCAAGGGTCATTAAGAGTGAGCTCATCAAACTCACCGAGTCTCATGCTCAACTTAAAGCTTCATATTCAAAAGAGCTTGCTAAGTTGTCTTCTCCTCTTGTTGCTAATGATGATGCTTGTGCTACTAACTCTATCTCTTGTGAAGCATCCATTTTGAAGGAGAATGTTGAGCTAAGGGCTCAACTTGAGTTGCTATCTAGCAATTATGGGAAATTGGAAGAAAGTCATGTAAAGCTCACAAGCTCTCATGATGATCTTCTAGTATCCCATAATGTGCTAAAGATAGCTCATGAGGCTATGAGTATCAAGGTAACATCTAGTGAGCCTCATGTGGATACTAGCACTACTTTTTGTCAAAATGCTATATTGCCTTGTGCTCGTCCTCGTGATTCATCCATGCATAACATTGGTACATCTTGTGATGAATTGCTTTCCTTGCCTTGTTGCTCTAACAATGAAGCTTATACTTCCTCTAGTACTTGTGTTGATACTAACCATGTAGAGGAAATCAAAGAGCTCAAGGCCCAAGTCACTTCTTTGAAGAAAGACTTAGAAAAGTGTCATGAAGGGAAATCCACACTCAACAATATCTTGAGTGTGCAAAATCCCCATTGACAAAGGTGGACTTGGATTCAACTCAAATAAGAAGAAGAAGTCCAAGAGCAACAAGAAGAAGGGCCAAGAACAACTCAAGAATTCGCCAAGATTATTTGCTTCAAGTGCAAAATTGAAGGGCATCATGTTAGATCTTGCCCATTGAAGAAGAAGTCCGTTAATGACAAGCAACAAGGGAAGAGGCCACAAGTTCAATCTCATGCTCAACCACAAGTTGAAGAAAGGCCACTTCCCAAGAAGACTCAAGTTCATGCTTCTCTTGTTGAGAAATCAAGTGAGAAGAAAATGAAGAGTAGACGTTGCTACTTATGTCGTGAGAAAGGTCACGTCGCTTCTTCATGCACTAGTGGTAACTTATCCAACCCAATTATTATTGATGATATCTATTCTCTTGGGAAGGATAAGGTTGGCAATGTGTTTGCCAAGTTTGTTGGTACTCAAAGTGGTTTGAAGCAAAGAACCATTTGGGTAGCCAAGCCTATTGTGACTAACCTCTTAGGACCCAACTTGGTTGGGGACCAACAAGCTCAAACTTGATCAATAGGTGATGGTGGAGGTCATTGGAGACTTGGCTACATTATGAAGAATTAAGGATTTCATCATTCTTATTGTCTCAAGCCAAGTCATTCGGATTATCTAGTTTCTATCTTATATCCAATGTTCCTCCTTGCGGTAACTCGTGCTTAAATTGTTTACATTGAAAGTTACTTGGCCCTTATCATGTTGTGGTTTTGTACCTTGCATGTGTTTGTATATGATGTGGCTCCAAATTGCCTTGTGTGTGTTGGTTTGCACATCATGTACATGTGTGTCATTCGTTGAGCCTTTTTTTGCATCTTGTCTATTTCTTAGTTGGCTCTTGTGAGAGATTAATGGAATATCCCATTATGGGGAGTGATGTGCTTTGTGCACCTCACAATCCTATAAATGTGTGTACATGAGGAATACCATCTAGTATTGATATTACAAGATTATCTAGTCGCTATGTGGTATGTCTTCTCATGAGAAATTCAAATTCTAAATAGTCCATTAATTATCTCTTGTTGGATCCTTTAATTGCCTCTTGTCTATCTTTAATTGGTATCACATTATGGGGGAGTAATATGCTATGTGTATATTACTAGCCTAGAAAATGTGTACATTTGAGATATTGTCACCTAGAATTGATATTGTAAATTATCTTGTTCCTAGGTGGCATGTTAGCTCTACAAGTTGAATTTGCGTTTTGTTTGGTGTGAAGATGATGTCGGATATCCTTGTTATCTACCACCGGGAATTCTTTCCAAATACTTCTTGTCTTTTGACAATTGGTACTCACTTATATGTGGTAGAAATTATTGATCATCTTCACGTTGGCATTTGTTTTTTATTTGCCTTATCTCTTGCCAAGTTTGTGTCAACTCCCATTGCCTTCCTTGCCACTTGAGGATCTTGGTGTTTTTCTTGACCTTGTCTAGTGTTTTCTAGATATAGTGAAAGTGGTGATCCCATCTTGTGCATTTTGTATTCAAATGCAAATTCTCTATAATGCACTAGTCTTGGGGAAGCTATCCTATTTTCTATTAAACACTCATCTTGCGATCCTTTTCAAGTGTGTGTTTGTGGAAGGCAAGCCGTTTTTGTTTTGGTACTTTGTGCCATCATGAAACTTTGTAGAGGGCTTGGTTTGTTTGGAACCATTCTCTCGTTTGGGAGTTTGACATCTTTCTTTTTGAGTGTATCAATGGATATATCATTCCTTGATGTATCTTTTATGGATATCCTCCAAGTGATGATTTATTCATTTGGTATCTTTTCTTCGCTTTTAATTCTTTTCTTTATCCTACTAGTTTTTTCTTTGCCAAATTACCCGAAGCTTATGCTATTTTCAATCCAATCGTGGATATTATGCCTGTTATACCTCTATTCTTTTTTCTATTAGCCTTTGTTTGGCAAGTCTTGTAAGTTTTCGATGAAATCTTTAGTACTCTGATGCCAAATTGAATGATGTGTTCATTCCAAAAAATTTTAAAATGGGTAAAAGCGAGAAGTTTTATATTTTATATTATGAACCTTCGATTCTCAAATTTAAATTCTTCTACATTGAATGGGTAGCTACAGCAATAAATTTGGATCAGCCTTTCTACTCCCCGCACCTAGGTTGAGCAGGTACCTACACAATACCTAACCACCTAACCCTATTTTTGCTATTGATAAGAGTGCTTATTATAAATGAATTCTTGAAAAAATTGCAAGAATTCATTTTGCATTTTAGGTATCAAAAAACCATCCTAGTGGATCCGTGTGGTAAGGAAAAACTGGTAATCTATTCCTTAAAAAAAAATCTTGGAGATTATGTAATGCTTACTCTCAAACTTTTTGTTTATACAGTAGTGATATTCTTTGTCTTTTGGTCTCGGTTCTTGAAAGTCTTGAGCATGCATATTTACTTCTTGTAGTGTCTTTGTCATGCTTTCTTTCTTTGACCCAATATATAGGGGGAACACCACCAAGTATCAAATTGGATGACATGTGCATGAATATCATTTTCATATCTATATGCACATATTTATGTGGAGTTTGTCATATGTATTGTTGGTTTTCTAACTCTTTGGTCCCAATGAGTTTGGGTACCATTTTGTTTGTGTTGTTGTTCTAGGAACAAGTGGAGATGCATTGGATGCTTGACTCACTCACAAGGAAGGTGTTGTCACCATGTGCTTATTGGAGTCAAGCTAGGATGATCAATGAACTACTTTGTACCTTCAATTGGTTTCTACTACATCCTTCCAATGTTATCTCGGTAACAAGTATCTTCATATACTTCATGCACACATTTCCTACATCAACCTTGTGTAGGTTGTATCATGGCATGTTATCCATTCTTTCTTGTGATACTTGTTTCCTTTCTCAAAGCATCCCAACAATGATGTCTTGTTGCTAGTTGTGATGTCTTTGATGTTCGTGTGGTTGGAATTCATTTATATACAATAAGACCATATCTAGCCATGTGCTATGCTCTCAAGCAAATATCTTATTGGTATATGTATGACTTCCTTTTGGATATCTTGTTCCTTCTTGTTGTAATTATTTCGGGTGAACATCCTTCTTTGTAGATATATATCATCATGATTTTGTCTACCTAGAACCTTATACGCTCGAGAGAAATTACATCTCTAGATGATATCCTTTCTTTCACGCCCACCTTGTCTCTCTTTTGTTATTTCTTTGGTGGCTCCGTGAAAGCTTTTGCCTTGAGTGCGTGTTTTATATCGTTGCATCTTGATGCACTCTTGGGTGGTGAAGATTATTTTCCTCATGCTTATCTTTACGAGCCTTTGCCATCTTAATTGGTATCCCTCGCCTTGATGAGGCTTTCTTCTTCTATCTTCACCACGGGTTGTCACAAGCATTGGTTCTCTATATGCTTATTAGTAAGCTTGTGAACCCATTTGCTAGTTGTGTGTGGGAATGATAGGCCTTGCACCTGTGCCTCATTCTTTGAAGACTTTATTGATGCTTAATGCTCTTCTGCACATTAGTCTTCTCAAGTGCATTGCCTTGACTCACACACATCATTTTGGTTGAGCCCATTCTTAAGTTGTCTCTTTCACTTGTTGCTCAACCTTGTGTTTGTTACATGTACTAGGCTTAGTTTCCTATATGCTCACTTGCACTTGTTGTAAGTTTCTATTGATTTTGGGGGAGCTATGATCCTATTTTGTGCACTTTGTATCCAATTACAAAATTCTTATGTGTGCACAAATCATGGGGAGCTTCTCTAGTTTCTTTAGAACGCTCCTATGCTCATTTGTGGCTCATAGGATCTTTGGTCTAGTTGGTTCAATTGATATCCGCTGATTGCTTGCTTCAATTGGTATCTTTTGATTTCTTGATTGCTTGTGTCTCTCTTTGTTATGTCCTTGTGGCATATCATTCCTTTAGCAATCTTGGAGCCTCAATATAGTTGGTCTTCCTCCAAGTTTTACCGTTGGATATGTGTATTGCATTGGTAGAAATACACAATTTAAGGAGGAACACCTTTTATATTGGCCTTCTAAGCTTTTTCGCCCATTTTGGCAATCGATGCCAATGGGGAGAAGTTTCAGAGAGTTTTGTGGAGAAGTTTTAGAGTTTTCTCCTTGCTTTGGTTTTGTTCCTTAGCATTTGCATCTCATACGCATGCATTATTGGTTGTTGCATTGCATGGTGGTGCATAATTCCTTGCATAAACTCTCTTGAAAGTGATTGTCATCAATTACCAAAATGGGGGAGATTGTAAGAACATGCGGTGCCCCCATGTTTGGTTTTGGTAATTGATGACAATCTCTATGGACTAATGGTTGCCTTGAGTTATATTTGAAGGTTTTGTCCATAGGCTTTTCTTGGAGTACATGTGTTGGTTTCAAGGAGAGTTTGTGTCGACCAAGGTGCTATTCAAGGAATTATCCAAAGATTGGTCATTTGAGAGTTGAGCTTATTGCAAGCATGTCTTGAAGAAGAAGACTGTTTGATCATTCATGTTCACCTTCAAGACATCATCCAAATGAAGAGAGTTGGAAAGAATCAAGGTTGATCAAGATTAAGTCAAGAGTGAATCAAGTTGATCAACACACAAAGCGCATAAGATGTACAGAGGGATCAAGTGATCCCATGGTATGGTAAGCATTGTCCACTACGCTTTGTGTACTAACCCATGGTCTTCGTGAGAGTTCTTGTGGGGTTAGGTTGCGGTGTGCAAGTTCAAGTGAACCATCACGAAGAGATCAAATGCTTGAAGCTTGCCGTCCATTGTGGTGACAATGGACTTGTGAAGATGTGGAAGAGTGGCTCACCCATAGTGGAGTATGGGGAGCAATCAACTAGTCTTCACCGAGCCAACGCAATCAAGAAAGGTAGTCCAACTTGAGGGAGTCAAGTTGGCCTTCATCTAGCTCAAGTGGACCATGTGCAAGGCAAAGGTTTGCCCTTGATAGGTTTTCTATTTTACCGGTCTCATGATGGTAGTTGGGAGACCGGGTTATAGGATCGATTGCCGTACTATCAAGGGGGGCTCTCGATGAGTAGCTTGATCGTATCATTCGTAGAGAGCTCAAACCTTTGCATCGTTGCATCATATTTCTTGGTTCTTGTTTGGTTCTCTTTGTGAGTTTTGGAGCTTATGGTCATCTTGTTGACAAGCTCGAGTTCATCGAAAACGGAGTTCACATTCATCTTCTATGATGTTTTCGATGTTGGAGGTTATGCGGTTCTTCTCTGTTGGAGGTTTCACCTCTATATGTTTGGCATACCTCCGTGCCTCTTCTTACTATAACCAGTCGCTGTTTTGATGCTACTCGTTGTCTTGTTTCCAACAAGCTTGAGTTTGCTCAATTCGGAGCTCATATGCGGAAGTTATGGCGTTCTGGTTTTATTGATTCCGTCTGTTGTCTTTAGCTGCGTTTTGTAGGTATCCTTTGTGCTTCTTCCCGGTTTGCGGTAGTCTCGCTCCACGGAGCGGTAGTACCGCAGCGCTCTTGTAGTACCGTGGCTTGCCGCGGTAGTACCGCAGGGTCCACGGTAGTACCGCCCGCCGGGCGGTAGTCACAGATCTCGGCCGCAACCCGCCGGTATGCGGCTGTTGGGGCGGATGTAATTTTTACATCCGTGCCCTCGCTGTAGTATCTGCGCCCGGCACGGTAGTATGCCGCGCGGCGCATGTAGTACCGCGGTCGGGTTTTTGCACCGCTTTTTCGGTCGCGTAGTAGGCACGGATGTAGTCTTTTAGGGTGTTTACGCCTTGCGGTAGTACCGCATGTTTGGGGCGGTAGTACCGCGCGGCGATAGTCTCGCCCTGCCAGCCTGCCCTAGCTACTTCTGTTGTCGCGGTAGTACCGTGGTCCTCCACGGTAGTACCGCTGCTGACCTTGCGGTAGTATCTGCGCCTCAGCGCTGTAGTACCGCTCCGCAAGGGCTGAGAGGGTAACGGTTGGATTTTCCCCCTCATATAAAAGGGGGTCTTCTTCCCCATTGGATCTTATCTTTTCGAGCTCGTGTTCTTCCCCCATTGTTGACCTTCTTCGAGCTTGCTAACTCTCAATCCCTCCATGGATTCTTGCTAGTTTTTGAGGGAAAAGAGAGAGGAGATCTAGATCCACGTTTCCACCAATCACTTTCTCCTCTAAGTGAGGGGAACCCCTTGGATCTAGATCTTGGAGTTCTTCGTGTTCTTCTTTCGTTCTTCCTCTCATTTTCCTCCCTAGCATTAGTTGCTTTGGTGGGATTTGGGAGAGAAGGACTTGGGCACTCCGTGTGCCCTTGCCATTGCATTTGGTGCATCGGTTTGAGTTCTCCACGGTGATACGTGGAAGTGAAGTTTGAGAAGCTTATTACTCTTGGGTGTTTGGGCACCCTAGAGCTTGTTCCTCTTGGGTGCCTTGGCGCCCTAGACGGTTGGTGGTGTTCGGAGCTCAATCATTGTGGTGTAAAGCTCCGGCAAGCTTCGGGGTCTCCAATTAGGTTGTGGAGATCGCCTGAGCAATTTGATCTGCACGTGACCGCCCCAAGGGTTGCCAAAGTGTACGGGTTCGTAACCGCCCCAAGGGTTGCCATTTGTACGGGTTCGGTGACCGCCCTCAAGTGCCCCTAGTGGAATCACGGCATCTTGCATTGTGCGAGGGCGTGAGGAGATTACGGTGGCCCTAGTGGCTTCTTGGGGAGCATTGTGCCTCCACACCGCTCCAAACGGAGATTAGCATCCGCAAGGGTGTGAACTTCGGGATACATCGTCGTCTCCGCGTGCCTCGGTTATCTCTTACCCGAGCTCTTTACTTATGCACTTTACTTTGTGATAGCCATATTGTTTCTTGTCATATATCTTGCTATCACCTAGTTGTTTATCTTGCTTAGTATAAGTTGTTGGTGCACATAGGTGAGCCTAGTTGTTGTAGGTTTTGTGTTTGACAAATTAACCGCTAGGTTTATTCCGCATTTGTTCAAGCCTAAACCGTAATTATTTTAAAGCGCCTATTCACCCCCCCCCTCTAGGCGACATCCACGATCTTTCACATGTGTTGTCATTTGAAGAACGAGATCACATTATTAGGAGAATGATGTGATGGACAAGACCCATCCGTTAGCTTAGCATTATGATCGTTACAGTTTTATTGCTACTACCTTCTTCATGACTTATACCTTGTGTGCTATCAAACGTCACAACGTAACTGGGTGATTATAAAGATGCTCTACGGGTGTCTCCGAAGGCGTTCCTTGGGTTGGCATAGATCGAGAATAGGATTTGTCACTCTATGTATCGGAGAGGTATCTCTGGGCCCTCTTGGTAATGTTCATCACTCTAAGCCTTGCAAGCAATGTGACTAATGAATTAGTTGCGGGATGAAGCATTACGGAACGAGTAAAGAGACTTGCCTGTAATGAGATTGAACTAGGTATGATGATACCTACGATCGAATCTCGGGGAAGTAACATATCGATGACAAAGGGAACAATGTATGTTGTTGTGCGGTTTGACCGATAAAGATCTTCGTAGAATACGTAGGAGCCAATATGAGCATCCAGGTTCCGCTATTGGTTATTGATCGGAGATGTGTCTCGATCGTGTCTACATAGTTCTCGAACCCGTAGGGTCCGCACGCTTAACGTTCAATGACGATTTGTATTATGAGTTATGTGATTTGATGACTGAAGTTATTTCGGAGTCTCGGATGAGACCACAGACATGATGAGGAGTCTCAAAATGGTCGAGACATAAAGATTGATATATTGGAAGTGTTGGGGAACATAGTAATTCCAAAAAAATTCCTACGCACACGCAAGATCATGGTGATGCATAGCAACGAGAGGGGAGAGTGTTGTCTCACGCCCTCGAGACCAAGCGAAGCGCTGACGCAACGTAGAGGAAGTAGTCGACGTCCTCCCGGTCCAACCGATCCAAGCACCATTACTCCGCACCTCCGAAGTTCTTGACACGCCAGACAGCTCGATGACGCACCCTCGATCTCCAATCCAAGAGAGGCTCCGAGGGGAGTTCCACAAGACGACGACGTGGTGACGATCTTGATGTTCTCGTGTCGCAGGGCTTCGCCTAAGCACCGCTACAATATGATCGAGGTGTAATATCGTGGAGGGGGGCACCGCACACGGCTAAGGAACGATCAATGATCAACTTGTGTGTCTATGGGGTGCCCCTAACCCCGTATATAAAGGAGTGGAGGAGGGGGAGGGCCGGCCCTCTCTATGGCGCGCCCTAGGGGAGTCCTACTCCCACCGGGAGTAGGTTTCCCCCTTTCCTAGTCCAACTAGGAACCTTCCATATAGTAGGAGTAGGAGAGAAGGAAAGGGAAGAGAGAAGGAGAAGGAAGGAAGGGGGCGCCCCCCTCCCTAGTCCAATTCGGACTAGCCAAAGGGGAGGGGTGCGGCCACCCTTTAGGCCCTCTCTCTTTTCCCGTATGGCCCAATGAGGCCCAATACGAATTCCCGTAACTCTCCAAGACTCGAAAAATACCAATCACTCGGACCCTTTCCGAACTCGAATATAGTCGTCCAATATATCGATCTTTATGTCTCGACCATTTCAAGACTCCTCGTCATGTCCCCGATCTCATCCGGACTCGAACTCCTTCGGTACATCAAAACTCATAAACTCATAATATAACATCGCATCGAAACCTTAGCGTGCGGACCCTACGGTTCGAGAACATGTAGACATGACCGAGACACGTCTCCGGTCAATAACCAATAGCGGACCTGGATGCCCATATTGGTTCCTACATATTCTACGAAGATCTTTATCGGTCGAGACCGCATAACAACATACGTTGTTCCTTTGTCATCGGTATGTTACTTGCCCGAGATTCGATCGTCGGTATCCAATACCTAGTTCAATATCGCTACAAGCAAGTCTCTTTACTCGCTCCGAATACATCATCTCGCAACTAATTCATTAGTTGCAATGCTTGCAAGGCTTAAGTGATGTGTATTACCGACAGGCCCAGAGATACCTCTCGACATTCGGAGTGACAAATCCTAATCTCAAATACGCCAACCCAACAAGTACCTTTGGAGACACCTGAGAGCACCTTTATAATCACCCGATTACGCCAGACATTTGGTAGCACACAAAGTGTTCCTCCGGTAAACGGGAGTTGCATAATCTCAGTCATAGGAACATGTATAAGTCATGAAGAAAGCAATAGCAACATACTTAAACGATCGGGTGCTAAGCTAACTGAATGGGTCATGTCAATCAGATCATTCAACTAATGATATGATCCCGTTAATCAAATAACAACTCTTTGTCCATGGTTAGGAAACATAACCATCTTTGATTAACAAGCTAGTCAAGTAGATGCATACTAGTGACACTCTGTTTGTCCATATATTCACACATGTATTATGTTTCCGGTTAATACAATTCTAGCATGAATAATAGACATTTATCATGAAATAAGGAAATAAATAATAACTTTATTATTGCCTCTAGGGCATATTTCCTTCAGTCTCCCACTTGCACTAGAGTCAATAATCTAGTTCACATCACCATGTGATTAACACCCATAGTTCACATCACCATGTGAATAACACCCATAGTTCACATCGTCATGTGATCAACTCCCAAAGGGTTTACTAGATTCAGTAATCTAGTTCACATCGCTATGTGATTAACACCCAAAGAGTACTAAGGTGTGATCATGTTTTGCTTGTGAGAAAATCTTAGTCAACGGGTCTTTCACATTCAGATCCGTTATGTATTTTGCAATTTTCTATGTCTACAATGCTCTGCACGGAGCTACTCTAGCTAATTGCTCCCACTTTCAATATGTATCTAAACCGAGCCTTAGAGTCATCTAGATTAGTGTCAAAACTTGCATCGGCGTAACCCTTTACGACGAACCTTTTTGTCACCTCCATAATCGAGAAACATATCCTTATTCCCCTAAGGATAATTTTGACCGCTGTCCAGTGATCTACTCCTAGATCACTATTGTATTCCTTGCTAAAATCAGTGTAGGGTATACAATAGATCCGTACACAACATGGCATACTTTATAGAACCTATGGCCAAGGCATAGGAATGACTTTCATTCTCTTTCTATCTTCTGCCGTGGTCGGGTTTTGAGTCTTACTCAATTTCACACCTTGTAACACGAGCAAGAACTCTTTCTTTGACTGCTCCATTTTGAACTACTTCAAAATCTTGTCAAGGTATGTACTCATTGAAAAAACTTATCAAGCGCCTTGATCTATCTCTATAGATATTGATGCTCAATATGTAAGCAGTTTCACCGAGGTCTTTCTTTGAAAAACTCCTTTCAAACACTCCTTTATGCTTTGCGAATAATTCTACATTATTTCGATCTACAATATGTCATTCACATATACTTATCGAAATGTTGTAGTGCTCCCACTCACTTTCTAGTAAATACAGCTTCACCGCAAGTCTCAGATAAACTATATGCTTTGATCAACTTATCAAAGCGTATATTCCAACTCCGAGATGCTTGCAGGTCCATAGATGCACATTTTGTTAACACCTTTAGGATCGACAAAACCTATTGGTTGCATCACATACAACTCTTCTTTAATAACTCCATTAAGGAATGCAGTTTTGTTTATCCATTTGCCGATTTCATAAAATGCGGCAATTGCTAATATGATTCGGACAGACTTTTAAGCATCGATACGAGTGAGAAAATCTCATTGTATTCAACATCTTGAACTTTGTCAAAACCTTTTTGACAAGTCTAGCTTTGTAGATAGTAACACTACTATCAACGTCCGCCTTCCTCTTGAAGATCCATTTATTTTCTATGGTTTGCCGATCATCGGGCAAATCCATCAAAGTCCATACTTTGTTCTCATACATGGATCATATCTCGATTTCATGGCCTCAAAC
Source organism: Aegilops speltoides (assembly GCA_021437245.1). Lineage (NCBI taxonomy): Eukaryota > Viridiplantae > Streptophyta > Magnoliopsida > Poales > Poaceae > Aegilops > Aegilops speltoides. The sequence goes on from CM038143.1 coordinate 314,603,245, forward strand.
CATTTTATGGAATTTGGGCTCATCATCGCTTCCTCATAGTTCGTAGGTTCATCATGGTCTAGTAACATGACTTCCGAGCAGGATTACCGTACCACTCAGTGCGGACCTACACTGGAAGACCCACGAGGTTCTGTAGTAACTTGATCCAAGTTTCATGATCATCATCATTAGCTTCCTCACTAATTGGTGTAGTAGTCATAGGAACAGATTTCTGTGATAAACTACTTTCCAATAAGGGAGAAGGTACAATTACCTTATCAAGTTCTACTTTCCTCCCACTCACTTCTTTCGAGAGAAACTCCTTCTCTAGAAAGGATCCATTCTTAGCAACGAATGTCTTGCCTTCGGATCTGTGATAGAAGGTGTACCCAACAATTTCCTTTGGGTATTCTATGAAGACGCACTTCTCCAATTTGGGTTTGAGCTTATCAGGATGAAACCTTTTCACATAAGCATCGCAGCCCCAAACTTTTAAGAAACGACAACTTTGGTTTCTTGCTAAACCACAGTTCATATAGTGTCGTCTCAACGGATTTAGATGGTGCCCTATTTAACGTGAATGCAGCTGTCTCTAATGCATGATCCCAAAACGATATTGGTAAATCGGTAAGAAACATCATAGATTGTACTATATCCAATAAAGTACGGTTATGACGTTCGGACACACCATTATGATGTGGTGTTCCAGGTGGCATGAATTTGTGAAACTATTCCACATTGTTTTAATTGAAGAGCAAACTCAGAACTCAAATATTTGTCTCCGCGATCGATCGTAGAAACTTTATTTTCTTGTAACGATGATTTTTCCGCTTCACTCTGAAATTCTTTGAACCTTTCAACTATTTCGGACTTATGTTTCATCAAGTAGATATACCCATATCTGCTCAAATCATCTGTGAAGGTCGAAAATAACGATACCCGCCATGAGCCTTAACACTCATTGGATCGCATACATCAAGATGTATTATTTCCAATAAGTCGGTTGCTTTCGCTCCATCGTTCCGAGAACGGAGTCTTAGTCATCTTGCCCATGAGGCATGGTTCATAAGCATCAAGTGATTCATAATCAAGTGATTCCAAAATCCCATCAAGATGGAGTTTCTTCATGCGCTTTACACCAATATGACCTAAACGGCAGTGCCACAAATAAGTTGCACTATCATTATTAACTTTGCATCTTTTGGTTTCAATATTATGAATATGTGTACCACTACGATCGAGATCCAATGAACCATTTTCATTGGGTGTGTAACCATATAAGGTTTTATTCATGTAAACAGAATAACAGTTTATTCTCTTACTTAAATGAATAACCGTATTGCAAAAAACACGATCATATCATATTCATGCTCAACGCAAACACCAAATAACATTCATTTAGGTTCAACACTAATCCCGAAAGTATAGGGAGTGTGCGATGATGATCATATCAATCTTGAAACTACTTTCAACACACATCGTCACTTCACCCTTAACTAGTTTCTATTTATTCTGCAACTCCCGTTTTGAGTTACTACTCTTAGCAACTGAACCAGTACGAAATACCGAGGGGTTGCTATAAACACTAGTAAAGTACACATCAATAACATGTATATCAAATATACCTTTGTTCACTTTGCCATCCTTCTTATCCGCCAAATACTTGGGGTAGTTCTCGCTTCAAATGACCAGTCCCTTTGCAAGAGAAGCACTTAGTCTCGTGCTTAGGTCCGGACTTGGGCTTCTTCATTTGAGCAAACAACTTGCTTGCCGTTCTTCTTGAAGTTCCCTTCTATCCCTTTGCCCTTTTCTTGAAACTAGTGGTCTTGTTAACCATCAACACTTGATGTTCTTTCTTGATTTCTACCTTCATCGATTTCATCATCATGAAAAACTCGGGAATCATTTTCATCATCCCTTGCATACTATAGTTCATCATGAAGTTCTACTAACTTGGTGATGGTGACTAGAGAATTCGCAATCACTATCTTATCGGAAGATTAACTCCCACTTGATTCAAGCGATTGTAGTACCTGGACAATCTGAGCACATGCTCACTAGTTGAGCGATTCTCCTCCATCTTTTAGCTATAGAAATTGTTAGAGACTTCATATCTCTTAACTCGGTATTTGCTTGAAATATTAACTTCAATTCTGGAACATCTCATATGGTCCATGATGTTCAAAACATCTTTGAAGTCCCGATTCTAAGCCATAAAGCATGGTGCACAAAACTATCAAGTAGTCATCATATTGAGCTAGCCAAACGCTCATAACGTGCGCATCCGCTCCTGCAATAGGTTTGTCACCTAGCGGTGCATCAAGGACATAATTCTTCTGCGCAAAGAATGAGGATAAACCTCGGATCACGGATCCAATCCGCATCATTGCTACTAACATTTTTCAACACAGTTTTTCTAGGAACATATCAAAATAAACATATGAAAGCAACAACGCAAGCTATTGATCTTACAACATAATTTGCAAAATACTACGGGACTAAGTTCATGATAAATTTAAGTTCAATTAATCATATTACTTAAGAACTCCCACTTAGATAGATATCCCTCTAATCCTCTAAGTGATCACGTGATCCAAATTCAACTAAACCATAACCGATCATCACGTGAGATTGAGTAGTTTTCAATGGTGAACATCACTATGTTGATCATATCTACTATATGATTCACGCCGACCTTCGGTCTCCATGCTCCGAGGACATATCTCGCATATGCTAGGCTCGTCAAGTTTAACTCGAGTATTCGCGTGTGCAAAACTAGCTTGCACCCGTTGTAGATGGACGTAGAGCTTATCACACCCGATCATCACGTGGTGTCTGGGCACGACGAACTTTGGCAACGGTGCATACTCAGGGAGAACACTTCTTGATAATTTTAGTGAGAGATCATCTTAAAATGCTACCGTCAATCAAAACATAATAAGATGTATAACAGATAAACATCATATGCAATCAAAATATGTGACATGATATGGCCATGATCATCTTGCGCCTTTGATCTCCATCTTCAAAGTACTGTCATGATCTCTATCGTCACCGGCATGACACCATGATCTTCATCATCTTGATCTATATCAATGTGTCATCACATGGTCGTCTCACCAACTATTGCTCTTGCAACTATTGCTATCGCATAGCGATAAAGTAAAGCAATTATTTGGCACTTGCATCTTATGCAACAAAGAGACAACCATAGAGCTTCTGCCAGTCGCCGATAACTTCAACAAAACATGATCATCTCATACAACAACTTATATATCATCACGTCTTGACCATATCACATCACAACATGCCCTGCAAAAACAAGTTAGACGTCCTCTACTTTGTTGTTGCAAATTTTACGTGGCTGCTACGGGCTGAGCAAGAACCGTTCTCACCTACGCATCAAAACCACAATGATAGTTTGTCAAGTTGGTGTTGTTTTAACCTTCGCAAGGACCGGGCGTAGCCACACTCGGTTCAACTAAAGTTGGAGAAACTGACACCCGCTAGTCACCTGTGTGCAAAGCACGGTGGTAAAACCAGTCTCGGCGAAGCGTCTGGCGTAATGTCGGTCCGGCCGCTTCATCCAACAATACCGCCAACCAAAGTATGACATTTGGTAAGCAAGATGACTTATATCGCCCACAACTCACTTGTGTTCTACTCGTGCATATAACATCAAACCATAAAAACTAGCTCGATACCCTTTGTTGGGGAACGTAGTAATTTCAAAAATTTCCTACGCACACGCAAGATCATGGTGATGCATAGCAACAAGAGGGGAGAGTATTGTCACGCACCCTCGCAGATCGAAGCGAAGCGTTGACGCAACGTAGAGGAAGTAGTCGACGTCCTCCCGGTCCAACCGATCCAAGCACCGTTATCTCGGCACCTCCGAGTTCTTGACACGCAGACAGCTCGATGACGCACCTCGATCTCCAATCCAGTAGAGGCTCGAGGGGAGTTCCACAAGACGACGGCGTGGTGGACGATCTTGATGTTCTCTGTCGCGCAGGCTTCGCCTAAGCACCGCTACAATATGATCGAGGTGTAATATCGTGGAGGGGCACCGCGACACGGCTAAGGAACGATCAATGATCAACTTGTGTGTCTATGGGGTGCCCTAACCCCGTATATAAAGGAGTGGAGGAGGGGAGGCCGGCCCTCTCTATGGCGCGCCTAGGGAGTCCTACTCCCACCGGAGTAGGTTTCCCCCTTCCTAGTCCAACTAGGAACCCTTCCATATAGTAGGAGTAGGAGAGAAGGAAAGGGAAGAGAGAAGGAGAAGGAAGGAAGGGCGCCTCCTAGTCCAATTCGGACTAGCCAAAGGGGAGGTGCGCCACCCTTTAGGCCCTCCCTCTCTTTTCCCGTATGGCCCAATGAGGCCCAATACGAATTCCCGTAACTCCCGGACTCAAAAATACCGAATCACTCGGAACCTTTCCGAACTACGAATATAGTCGTCCAATATATCGATCTTTACGTCTCGACCATTTCGAGACTCCTCGTCATGTCCCCGATCTCATCCGGGACTCCGAACTCCTTCGGTACATCAAAACTCATAAACTCATAATATAACTGTCATCGAAACCTTAAGCGTGCGGACCCTACGGTTCGAGAACAATGTAGACATGACCGAGACATGTCTCCGGTCAATAACCAATAGCGGGACCTGGATGCCCATATTGGTTCCTACGTATTCTATGAAGATCTTTATCGGTCAGACCGCATAACAACATACGTTGTTCCCTTTGTCATCGGTATGTTACTTGCCCGAGATTCGATCGTCGGTATCCAATACCTAGTTCAATATCGTTACCAGCAAGTCTCTTTACTCGTTCCGTAATACATCATCTCACAACTAACTCATTAGTTGCAATGCTTGCAAGGCTTAAGTGACGTGTATTACCGAGAGGGCCCAGAGATACCTCTCCGACATTCGGAGTGACAAATCCTAATCTCGAAATACGCCAACCCAACAAGTACCTTTGGAGACACTGTAGAGCACCTTTATAATCACCCGATTCGTTGTGACGTTTGGTAGCACACAAAGTGTTTCTCCGGTAAACGGGAGTTGCATAATCTCATAGTCATAGGAACATGTATAAGTCATGAAGAAAGCAATAGCAACATACTTAAACGATCGGGTGTTAAGCTAACTGAATGGGTCATGTCAATCAGATCATTCAACTAATGATGTGATCCCGTTAATCAAATAACAACTCTTTGTCCATGGTTAGGAAACATAACCATCTTTGATTAACAAGCTAGTCGAGTAGATGCATACTAGTGACACTCTGTTTGTCCATATATTCACACATGTATTATGTTTCCAGTTAATACAATTCTAGCATGAATAATAGACATTTATCATGAAATAAGGAAATAAATAATAACTTTATTATTGCCTCTAGGGCATATTTCCTTCAGGAAGGTCATGTTTGGACACCGGAAAGGTTCGGACATTTTTCGGAGTACCAGGAGGTTACCGAAACCCCCCCGGGGAAGTAGTGGGCCTTCATGGGCCTTAGTAGAAAGGAGAGGAGGGCCGCAAGGGTGGCTGCCCCCCCATGGCAAGTCCCAATTGGACTAGGGAGGGGGCGGCGCCCTCCTCTTTCCTTCTCCCTCTCCTCCTCCTTCCCTCTCTTCCCCTCTTGGAAAAAAGAAGGGGACTCCAACTAGGATTGGGAATCCTAGTTGGACTCCCCCTATGGTGCGCCCCCCTAGGATGTCGGCCTCCTCCTCCCCTCCTTTATATACGGGGGCAGGGGGCACCCCAAAGCACAATAGACGATCTCTTAGCCGTGTGCGGTGCCCCCTCCATAGTTTAACACCTCGGTCATATCGTCGTAGTGCTTAGGCGAAGCCCTGCGCCGGTAACTTCATCATCATCGTCTCCACACCGTCGTGCCGACGGAACTCTCCCTCGTCCTCAACTGGATCAAGAGCACGAGGGACGTCATCATGCTGAATGTGTGCTGAACACGGAGGTGCCGTACGTTCGGTACTTGGATCGGTTGGATCGTGAAGATGTTCGACTATATCAACTGCGTTACTAAACGCTTCCGCTTTTGGCCTACGAGGGTACGTGGACACACTCTCCCGTTTCGTTGCTATGCATCTCCTAGATAGATCTTGCGTGATCGTAGGATTTTTTTTTGAATTACTACATTCCCTAACACCTCCTATATATAGTGGGGGATAGGGAGGGGCTAAACACACCAATTCCCACGCCCCGACGGCAGCCCTACCTCTCCCATAACTCCGTTTTCTCCTTAGATTGGTTCCAGCATTGTTTGGCGAAGCCCTGCCGGCACTGCACCACCACCACCTCCACCACGTCGTCGTGCTAGTTGAGATCCCATCTACTTATCCTCTCTTGCTTGCTGGATCAAGAAGGAGGAGACATCACTGAGCAACACGTGTGCTGAACGCGGAGGTGCCGTCCGTTTGGTGCTAGATCGGATTGGATCGTGATCAGATCGCGAAGAGTGCGACTACATCAACCGCGTTATATACGTTTCCTCTTTTGGTCTACAAGGGTATGAAGACACACTCCCCTCTCATTGCTATGTATCTCCTGGTTTAGATCTTGGGCGTTCGTAGGAATTTTTTTGATTTTCATGCTTCATTCCCCCATCAACTCTATGGTAGGCATTTTATTTTCAGTAGCTTCCTATCTTTGCATAACATGCTCCAAAGTTAATGTTTTTTCATTAATAATAATAGGTGGTGATCCAACTAAATTTTTCATAGCATTGAAAGCATCCATAGGGTGACTACTTAAGAAATTCCCCGTGATAATAGTATTTAGCACAAATCTATACCAAGTAGTTACACCCACGTAAAAATTGCGAAGAAGAATAGTAGTAGATTGCTTATGAGTTGATCTATATTGAGCATCGCAAATTCTATACCAAGCATCTTTTAAATTCTCTCCTCGGCTTTGTTTAAAATTGAGAACCTCATTTTTAGGGGTACACGTAACAAGCGAAGAATTAGCTATAATGGTGAAGTAAGTAAACAAGCAAACGGGATTTTTTTTGTGTTTTTGTAAATGAAAGTAAGAACTAGTAAGCGCATAGTTATGACGATATTTAAGGCAATGATCATATATATAGGCATCACGCCCGACATAAATAGGCCGACTTCTGCCTACATCTACTACTATTACTCCACCCATTGACCGCTATTCAGCATGCATCTAGAGTATTAAGTACATGAAAAATGGAGCAACTCCTTAAACAAGATGACATGATGTAGACAAAGTAAATCCAACCAATATGAACAAACCCGCCGTTTTCCCCTTAATGACAGCAATACAAATACGTGTCCTGGCCCCTTCTGTCACTGGGATATAGATCACCGCAAGATTGAACCCATTACAAAGCACATCTCCCATTGCAAGATAAAGCAATCTAACTGGCCAAACCAAACAGATAGACCGAAGAGAAATACAAAGCTATAATAATCATGCATAAAAGAATTCAGAGAAGACTCAATTAATATTCATGAATAATCTGATCATAAACCCACAATTCATCGGATTCCAACATACACACCGCAAAAGAAGATTATATTGAATAGATCTCCAAGAATATCGAGGAGAACATTGTATTAAAGATCAAAGAGAGAGAAGAATCCATCTAGCTACTAGCTATGGACCCATAGGTCTGTGGTAAACTACTCACACATCATCGGAAGGGCAGCAAGGTTGATGTAGAAGCCCTCCGTGATCGATTCCCCCACCGGCAGAGTATCGAAAAAGGCCTTCAGATGGGATCGTGGAAGAACAGAAACTTGCGGCGGTGAATAAAATATTCTGGGTGGGTCTCTGTTGGTTTCCGGATTTTAGATAATTTATAGAGATGGAATTAGGTCAGACGGAGCAATGAGGGCCCCCAAGGCATCAGGGCGCGCCTTGTTGCCTTTGTCGTGTCCTCTGCATGTTAGCCCTGACCAACCTGTCATCCTCTCTCCTTTTTTCTCTCCCATGGCCCACCATGTCCCCCCATCATCCTCTCTCTGCCTCTTCTGCTCCACACACCCACCCATGCCGGTGCACTCGACCTCCGCCTACTACATGCACTGTTGCGGCACGTAGTAGCTCCTCGACGAGCCCGACGGCTGCTGTGGGCAAGCGCGGACACGGGAGAGCGGCGAGCGCATGGGCGAGGGGGAGGGTGACACGACAAGCAGGCGAGCGCGACGGCGGGTGCGGACAGGGCGAGGGCACGGCGGACGCGAGAGTGGGGCGGGCGTAGAGGGAAAGGCGGAGCGTGAGGTGGGCGCGGGCGCGTGGTCAGGACGCAGCGGCGCGGCGAGCACGGCTCGCAATGTCGTCGACGCTCGGTGCTCGCGAGGCGTGCTGGCCGGCGAGCGGCAAGACGATGTGGTGAGCGCGTATCCCGACGAGTGCGCGCGGGGCAGGTGGGGCTGCTGCGGGCATGCAGGCCGACGAGCGCAGCGGGGATGGGCGAGCCAAACAGTATGAGATGGGTCTGTTGCGTTGGGTACATTCACGACCATCGGCCAAAAATCAGACAGAGATGTCCGTTTTTCTGCCTCAAACGAATAAAATCTGAACGGTACCCATGTTGGGGGTCTTTGCCTAACCCGGTCGTTGTGCAGCCAGAACGCGCAGGCGAGAATAGAAAAAGAAAGGAAGGAAGGAAAAATGCCGCAAGGAGGCCACGAGCTCTCCCAGTGTGGGCCCCGGCGCCCGCCGCTCGGGGGAAGAGGCGCACCACGGACGGTGGCGAGGCGCTGCGCTGCGCCGCTGCCGCCCACCCACGCGGGGGGCCCTCCGAGCTCTGACGCCGCGCGTGACGTCGGGCCCGAGGCCGCGCGCGCCCCGGCCTGGCGCCGCGGAGGACACGTGTCGTGCCGCCAGAGGCGGAAACCGGGCCCTGTGGGGCGGGTAACGTGCGGGCACACGCGGCTGCTCGACGGCTTTTGGTTCGTGGCGAACGGGAAAAAAAATGGGTAGCGTCACCCCGGCGTGCGACCCAAGCGGCGCCGCACCGCCGAGTAGGCTCTGCCGCCCCCTCTACGTGTGCGCTGGCGCGCTGCGCTGCGTGCACCCGGCAGAGTGCACCTGGATTGCTCTTCTGGTCGTTGGACGGACGAAACGTGTACAGGTGCAATGAACCATGGACTTTTCCTCGACCTCCTCCATTTTGTTGGTGGCCTCGTCGGCGGATTAGACGGCATCGGTGTGTTTGGAGCCACTCTACATCCTCCTCCTTCCTCCACTTGAGCATGCCACTCCGTAATCCGACTTTTAAATTCTCTATTACTCCCTCCGTTCACAAATATAGGATGTTTTAAATACTTTAATACTCCCTCCGTCCCAAAATTCTTGTCTTAATTGTCTAGATATAGATGTATCTAGTTACATTTTAGTATTAGATATATTCGTATCTAGACAAATTTATGACAAGAATTTTGAGACGGAGAGAGTACATATCGCGGTTGTAATTGATGTCTATATACTATATACATTTGATTCAGAAAAAGTTAAGACATGTTATATTTGTGAGCGAATAAAATACTATGCAAAGGTGCTCCTCTAGATCTTGGTATGAAGGCAGCTCCCCTCTTTCTTCGACGTTGCCTCGGCGGCGATGGAGGTCGATGGTGGGCGATGTATTGGCATGGCACAAGATTCTGTCGAAGTGAAATTCTAGTTTTACTTTTTGAGAAGTCTTTGATGCAATATTGCATGACATCTATGTATGTCTCCTGTGATGACCACATGTGTACTCTTTGTAATACATTTGTCCAATGAAATATATATGGCTATTTCAAAAAAAATGACAAACCATATGTAAATTTGCACACAGTAGTATTTTTTAACCATGTGGCATTCTCTCTTTCTCTCTCTCATCATTTTATTTCCATACGTGACATCCTCTAAACCTTAAAATTGCTTATAATAAAAATATTAAAACCCCGATGTCAGATTTTTAACCATGTGAAATCTAACGCTCGAAAAGACAAATTACGTTGTTGCGAGCATGACAATTTTTCTTCAACAGCCTTGCTAAACATCCTAGCAAAAAAAAACGTGACAATGATTCTTCATGCTTGCTAAAAAAATTGCGATGCTCGCTACAACATAATTTTTCATTTTGGGGGTCAGATTTGCCATATTTAAAATTCCGACGTCAGATTTATAGCTAAATCCTATAAATAAACACCACTTCAACCTTTCCAAACCAAAGATAATGAACGAACCAGCTCATTCGAAATGTGCACCTCCATTTTAATATGTTTGGTACAACCATGTGATCAATCAGCCTAATAATTCTAGAAATTATAATATTAGAATTATTGTACTATGATCGAAAACAATAAGTATATCAAGTATTACTCGGCTGAAGCGGCCGGAGCGGAGCTGCCCGTAGCCTATTTTCTCGGAGTCGTCAAAGTGGCGTTCAGCCGCTCTCGTATTTTGCGGAGCTGAATGACTGCCGAACATGCTCTAAATGTAAGATATTTTGGATATTTTAATATGCACTACATACATGCTGATCGATTGTGGATTTTGATTTTCATCATTTTCCATAGTAGTGAAAATGCTCTCGCCTCGACACGGCATGTTCTATTTGTTCCGGTAAGACCGAAACGAACAAACAAACATGCTAAAATGTATCTACATTTATTTGATTTAAAAATGTTTAAATATCTTATACTACTAGTACTACTACTGTATTTGTAGAAGCCAGTTTAAGGTGAATGTTTGTGCTAGTAAACAAGTGGTAGCGGTGAGCTTCGATCTCCAGCTTGTTGCAACCGGCATTACTTGCAAGTATGAGTCCTCACGAACAGCGGCGGAAACTCTCTCAGACCAGCAGCAACAATATATGAGGAATGTTACTTTCTTTGTCGTAATTTTACTTCGATTACTTTTCATTGTCCTAGGGAGGCCAATATGGCGGCAGATTTGTTGGCTACAAAGGCGGTGTTTGTTTCCAGGGACTTATTGGTTTAGGGACTTAAAAAGGTCCAAGTCCCACCTAAATCAAACACAAGGGACTTATTGGGATTTATTGTGGTGATTTGGGACTTATCAAATAAGACTCTCAGGGAGGAGCTTATTGCGACTTATCCCGGGCCGGACCTACCCCGCGTCGCTTCAGGCTCGTCCCCGCACGCCGCCTGCCTCTCGGTCCAATCGCCGCCGCCGCCCCGCCTCTCGGCCCATCGTCGCCCGTCGCCGCCCGCCTCTCGCCCGTCGTCGCCCGTCACGCCCGCCTCGATTCGTTACGCCTCGGTTCGCCGCCCCGTCGCCGCCCCGTCTCCGGTCGTTCTGCCTCGGTTCGTTGCAGCGGTGCCTCCAATCACTGGACAGGCCTTCTCCTGAGCCTCGTTGCAGCGGTGCAACATGGACTTATAAGTCCCTGTAAACAAACAGGTAGGACTTATAAGTCCCTGTAAACAAACAAGTAGGGAATTATGACTTAAAAGTTGAGACTTAAAAAAGTCCTAGGACTTATGAAACAAACAGGGCCAAAGTCGGAGCCCTCACGAACAATTGTTTGGAATAAGGCTCCTGACTTTCCTGGAAAAAAAAAGTGGTAGCGGTGGTAGTAGAAGTAAGCAAGAAGAGAAGCGGTCGTACCTGGACAAGATGCCAAACCAGGTGGAAAGAGGAGGCACGAGTGCATCGCCTTTTGCCCGCTTTCCAATTTTCCCTCCCCCTCATCGAGTCATCACACAACCGGGTGGCCACAGCCATTTACCTGTGGCGCCCCGCCCCGCCCCGCCCCACTCCCTCCTCTGTTTTATAGCACCCCCTGCCCGCCTGCGTCCTCGGTTTTTCTCCGCTGAGCTTTCCTTCAACCCCGCTCAACTCCCGTCCTTCCTCCATACAAATCTGGTCTGCTGGCCGCCGGGTCTCTCGCGCTCGCGCAACTACCTCAAAACCCTAGCCACCCTCGCGACCCAGTCGATTGGATCGCCCGCTTCCTCCTCCTCCTCCACCCACACCCAGGTGCGTCGGCTGCCGGATTCTCCTCGCCCTCCCTCCATGTCTATATGTATGTATATGTCGTTTGCCTTCACCGTCGTTGCCGGGAAGCGCTTGCTCCTGTCTGTTATCGTCTCCGATGCGCGCCGGGATTTTCGTTTTCCGCCGATTCGTGCCAGATTCACAACTCTGTGAAACCTGTTTTCTTTAGATATCTCTTTCTGACTGTGCGCGTGTTTCTTCTTTCATGGTTCTTGTGATTGTGTGATGTGCAGAGAAAGTCATGGCATGCCCGTTTGTTGGTTTTCCTCTGAGATAAGAAATTTTTTGGCGGCTTTCATTCATGCGCTCTTTCCTCTCCTTTCCTTTCCTTTAGCATGCAGCCTTTTGCGCCCCCTTTTTTTGGTGCTTTCTGTTCAGGGTGAGCAATCTGGTGATACAAACGGCCGCCGCTGGAGTTTGTTTCTTACCTCTTTTTCTCATACCGGGTCGTTATGGATTATGGCTCCCGATTTCTAGTTTTTCATGGGCCATTCCTCAAGGCAGATGGACGTGTTTGCCTCAGATTTGTCTTCTCTGTTTCGGTTGCCCTTGTTAAATTATGGCTGGGTTGATGTACAAAACTTTAGATTCTTGCGAATGCTAATTACAGAATTAGAGTTATACTAATAATAAACGTCTTATCGCTTAGCAAAGTGATCGTTTGCTCTGTTTTCTTGGGTGTGCAATCTCTTCAGGGGTATGATACATTTCCATTTCTCAACTTTTCGAAAAAAAAATCCATTTCTCAAGCGAAGTAAAAAAGGTGAAGACTCACCGGCGTTTCCTCACGAACTTAGTGAAAACCTGTCATAATATTGTCCAGTTGCACGGTTTGGGTTGGCGTCTAGGTTTTGGGAATTAAGACTCGGCGAGTTGCCATGGATAACATGGCTGGCTGTCTCACGAATAATTACTTATTGATGTCAATGTTTGATCTGAAAAGCAAATCATAGCTGATGGGATCGTTGTATCTTTATTGATTGGAGGCTCCTCCAAAAGCACTGGCACTAATCCTATGACGAAAAAAATGCAACAATATTAAATCTAGGCTAGCTACTGCCAGACTGCCAACAACTGTGGCTTGTCGCAAAGAAATTGGTCACCATAGCTTTTGCAATGTTTGGCAGAAGGGTCGTTTTATGAGCCTGGCAGGATGCTAAGGAAGTGCAGCATCCCATAGTTGTGGTAGTGAGACAAATAAGAGCCATACAAGAAGTGCCATACTTGTGGCAAAGTTTGGTTATGCAAAAAATGTGATGCCATATTGATTGAGGCGTCATCTAGTTTTAGGTTGTCCCAACTTTTGTAAGGCATGCACAAGAATCTGATGCGCGCGCTAAGCATATGAAGAATTGAAGACCTTACTGTAACTCTTTTAGTTGTGAGTGAAGACTACCTTTTTCCTTCTTTTCGAGAAACTGGTCATACTGTAGAAGGGATGAGCTAGTAGTAAGTGAATAGGATCTCCCCGAAGTTGGTGTTATTCTGATAACCCTGTGGTTGGTACTTCCTATAATGTGTTTTGCAAAAGGAACATGACATAATTTTTAGCTATAATATGTGGGCTACAATGTCAGCAACTTTAACATTTTTCCTTCTGATGTGCACTAAAAATAGGCAAGTGAAACATGTATTTAGCATGATCTACAATCTCTTATCCACCACATAAATTTTAACAAGACTATGTTCTTTTTGCAGGGACCGCTGATTCCACTCCTGTGTGTTTTCAACTCATTTGGGCTCTCCGCGAGTGCTGCTATACTGGGTATAATTCATCATCTTTGATATCTTCTTTATTTTAAGGTCCTACATACCGACATTTTTCTGCCTTGCTACTGTATCTTATGAAGGGTACTTGTTGTTGGTTATCTTATGCAAATCAAAGATGAAACTGCACATTCTATTTTTTATGAAAGAATTAACAGGAAGCATGTATTCCTGTTCAGAGCAAAAGGTGTCATGCTGTTCAACTTCATTACTTTATATAAGATAATGCGGTGCTGGTATTTAAATAAACAACAGACGGCAAATGTTTAATGCAGTTGGAACTGCAATATGGAATTACACCTGGCCATCTATAGGGTCTAAGATTTGTTGTCCCCTCAACTGATATAGTACATGTGTAATCAATTTTCTGATCTTTGATCTGTGTAGGCCCTTACAGATCAACAAATAAAAATGATACATATAGACTCATCTCAAAACAATGCTATGCAATGTTATAATCTTATACTCCCTCCGTCCCGAATTACTTGTCTTACATTTGTCTAGATACGGATGTATCTAGACACGTTTTAGTGTTTGATACATCCGTATCAAATCTAAGACAAGTAATTTGGGACGGAGGTACTAATATCTTGAGAGAATATGATTATAAAAGCTAATTATTGAAGTCACTACAAAATTCTAAACAGAGTCTGTTAAATTTAGAAGTAGAACGGTTTAGCATTAGGGTAAACCAACATTAGTTTGTTTTGAATTATAAAGGCACCGACAATTCTAGGATCTGTTGATCATGACAGAAGTGGACATGTCATGACTGTGCTCTCCTTTTAGTAGATAGCTGCTCCTGGTTGTGGTCTCCTTTTCCCTTTGTGTGCAATTTTTATGACTCTTTAATGTTAAGTAGCCTTTTATGGTTCTCTTTTTATTTTTGCTGCATGAGCTTCGTAGTTGAGACTTCCTAGATTCTCACCTCATATTTTTTTACTAATCAGCAGGATCATCACTTTCTGTTTGGCCTGAACTGTGGAAGTTTCTAAGTAGAAACTGAGGGTCAGTTCAAAACTTCATCCCACTCGCCCCATACATACTGGCGAGAAATGGATCGTGATGATGTATCTGGCTTTGTTAGCGGGGGTTGCAAGCTGTTCTGAGTTTTCTAACCTAGTAGAAGTTAATAAATAAAGTTATGATACCAGGAAGTCAGTCAACTGGTGGTTCTTTTCATTTACTAATTGGTTGATGTTTCCGAATTGGAATGGACAAAACTTCTCATGGCCTTGGATTTGGTGATAGCATCAACTCGTTAAACACTTGTCATTACCAGAGCTCAGTCCAACATACTGCTCAGCATAGAGGCACTACACTTGATTCCACATCATACTCCAGC
Source organism: Aegilops speltoides (assembly GCA_021437245.1). Taxonomy (NCBI): domain Eukaryota; kingdom Viridiplantae; phylum Streptophyta; class Magnoliopsida; order Poales; family Poaceae; genus Aegilops; species Aegilops speltoides. The sequence goes on from CM038143.1 coordinate 314,618,352, forward strand.
TTTTCATTCACTAACACAAAAGCCCTGAAAAGGAAGTGGGGTACTATGGCGGGAGCAGAAGGTACTGGGGATGCATTACTCACTCTGGGTTTAGGCCGTTCACCAAGTTCATCTGACAATAGCAAAGTAAGCTCTGCCACAGCTTGTGCAATGTCTCCGTGCTCGCTAAAGGAGGCTGATGAGGAGTCATCTGTTGATCTTAGCTTGAATTTTGAGCTTTCCCTTGGCAATGATGTTGCACACTTCCAAAGGAAATCCTCTGCTGGTTTGGTGGCCAAATCTCCTAAACTGGATCTTCAGTTGAGTTTATCCACTGGCTCACCTGAATCTGCTGTCACTTGTACAAATATGGTGTCACCAAATATTCATGATGGCTTGGACATACCAGTGACCTATTCATTACCAGCCATTATAGGGAATGGGTCAGCACCGTCTAGTTGGGGTTTTGAGCACTCTGTGATTTCATCATCATATGCGTCTGAAGCAACATATGCCTTCCCATTTTCGAAGATACCCAGACAAGAGAATGGTACTTTGTCTTCGCCAGTCATATCGTCAACTCTGCCAGCAAGTGTGAAGAGCTTGGTTGCCTGTACTTCGGTGGTAACTAACCCTCAGCAGCGCAATCTTAACACTAAAACCTGCCAGTTCCCTGGATGTGGGAAAGGGGCAAGAGGTGCATCAGGGCATTGCATAGCCCATGGTGGTGGTAGGCGATGCCAGAAACCTGGTTGCCAGAAGGGTGCTGAAGGAAGGACCATATATTGCAAGGCCCATGGCGGAGGGAGGAGATGCGAGTTTCTTGGATGTACAAAGAGCGCTGAAGGGCGCACCGACCACTGCATTGCCCATGGTGGTGGCCGCCGGTGCAGTAATGATGGCTGCTCCCGTGCTGCCCGAGGAAGATCTGGCTTATGCATCAGGCATGGAGGTGGAAAAAGGTGTCAGCAAGACAAGTGCACCAAGAGCGCAGAAGGTCATTCTGGCCTCTGCATCTCTCATGGGGGTGGGAGGCGTTGCCAATTTCCAGAATGTGCAAAGGGTGCACAGGGAAGCACAAAGTTCTGCAAGGCGCACGGTGGAGGCAAGCGCTGCACTTTCTTGGGCTGTACCAAAGGAGCTGAAGGCAGCACCCCTTACTGCAAGGGCCACGGAGGAGGCAAGCGCTGCTTGTTTGAGGGTGGTGGAGTGTGCCCCAAGAGCGTGCATGGCGGGACGCAGTACTGTGTTGCGCACGGTGGTGGGAAGAGGTGCGCTATTTCTGATTGCACCAAGAGTGCTAGAGGGCGGACGGAGTACTGTGTGCGCCATGGTGGTGGCAAGAGATGCAGGTTCGACGGCTGTGTGAAGAGTGCGCAGGGGAGCACTGACTTCTGCAAGGCGCACGGGGGAGGCAAGCGCTGCTCATGGGGCCTGCCGGACTCGAGCTTCGGTATTGGCACAGAGCAGTGTGATAAATTTGCTCGCAGCAAGACTGGCCTCTGTTCAGCTCACACCGCTCTAGTCCAGGACCACTGTGTTCATGGTGGTGGTACATTAGGCCCTGTGATCCACCACTTCGCCACAGATGTTAAACCCGACGAGATGGAAGTTGCTGCAGCAGTGAAGGTTGATCCTGTTTCGATGCAGTCGGAGCCTCCATTGCCGGAGGGCAGGGTGCATGGCGGCGGGCTGCTGGCGCTGCTTTCTCGCGGCGGAAACCACACAGGCCCTGTTGGTAACTCGGAGAACGGCGCTTCTGTCATGATGGCGTGGATGTGAGTGGGCGGACATTCTCATCAAGAATTGGTTGCTTCAAGTTTTGATCTGTTTCCAGAGCTAATGCTGTGATCCTTTTACATTTCACCAATTGTTGTCCTAGTCGTTTGGAAGTGATAGGGGACATATATCCTCCGTGTAGAATAAATAAGGGAGAGCGTTGTGGGATTCTCTGTTATTGTAATTAATTAATTATTAATGTCGTCAAACTGCCCTTGCTTTGTGTTTATTACAATATATATGTAGTCTGATACTGCTTCACATTTCCTACTTGGATGGATGTCATCTCTCCGCAGTTTGCTTTGCTTCGTGTTTCTGGTAATAGTGCAGCAGGTAGTATAATTTTTTGGCGGGTAGAAGTACGTCGTCTATTGATCGGATGAGGGTTATTTGGTTATCGATTATTCATCAGATAATTCTCTTTTTTTTTTTTGCGAGTCATCGGATAATTCTCTGTCGCCATGAACGTTGATGCACATGTCATTGCTAGAAACTCTATGCCAACCAAAACACCAACCAAAGAGACCCTGGGAATCTGACTTCTAGGTGGTGGTTTCCTCCAGAAATTCCATATAGGCGTCCTGCGCCAATGTCAAACGCAACCTCGATTGCACTGGTTCTTCCTTAACCAGCACGCAACATGAATGATCTCCGAAAAGGAAAAGGAGATGATATGCAGTTAACTCAAGAGTAAAGGTTAATATGCACATGTAGCGGCCAGACCTCAGACAGCCTAATCTCTGTGGATCAGTGTCATCCCTGTATCGGTAATGCTGACACCCGCAGTATTTGAATGATTTATAACAGAGTAGCAATCACACACTTATTACATTGAATGTCTCAAAAGAGAACTTATTACAATAAATATGGCTTAAGGCCATCTAATAACGATAACAGCGGAAAGCTTGAAAGATAAGCGAGTCCATCAACTCCAACGGCATTACTGAGTATAAGATCACGACCTAAGACACCTTACTCGTCGTCTGAAAAGTCTGCAACATGAACGTTGCAGCCCGAAAACGGGTCAGCACATGGAATAAGCTGGCAATGTAACACATAGGAAGTAATGAACAGAATAATGCTATCACTACATGCATATATGACTGGTGGAAAGCTCTATGGTTACAGTTTTGTATAAAGCCAATTTTTTCCTACAACAAAGGAATAGATTTTATTTAACTATGATGGTGGTTGTTAAACATTGAGAAGGTTCCTCCAACTCAATCTCAATTAAGCATCATCATTAACCCAACAAAATTAAATTAAGTAACATGATGAGATTCACATGATAATCCAGGTACTAGATACTCAAAACGTCCATAGCCGGGGACACGGCTAACCATGATTAGTTTATACACTGTGCAAAGGTTTTGCGCACTTTTCCCCGTAGGACTCGATCTCATTCGCTTGATTTCTTGCACTACATGGTGTTTGAGAGACGGATGACCGAGACACAGTCTTTCAGAAGCATTAACTCTTTACTCTGGGTAGACAGTACCAACCTACATCCCCTACATCTGCTAGTCTACCACTGAAAGAGGTCGCACAACATACTCAACTATGCTAGAGCCCATAGTAGTTTGCGGCTGCACACGGAAGTTTCTAGCATGAATAATCTCATGATCCCTTTGAGCCTGGGTGGCGGTCCATAGAAGAATCACACGATACCCCGGGATTTTCAAAAAAATACAGGCAACACTGGGTTCCCCAGTTGACTCAATCCACCCAGATGTGTATTAAAGTTGCCACCTTAAATAAACCATTACTTAACAATACTCACATCTGTCATGGATACACTCACCCAATCCACGTCTACTCGCATAGCATAGCAATATAAGCAAACGTAGAAGTAACTCCCAAAGGTTTGATAATAAAACAGGTATTAGGTTCTACCTCATCTACTTCCCAAAACTCACATATTAATCAGATTCTAACCATGCAATTGTTTGAGGATTGATCTAATGCAATAAAACTGGGTAGTAAAGAGGTATGATCAAAGTGTTACTTGCCTTGCTGATGATCCGTGAAACCTAGAGACTCGTAGTAGCAAGCGGCACACTCCGGGTACTCTATCGCAAACAAACAAGCATACAATAAGCACTCATCTAATGCACAGGTAAAACTCAAATAAGAGATCTAACCAGAAAGTTCAACTTAAGAACTCCGGTTTGTAAAAAGAATCAAATCAAACGAAGCAACGAAACTCAAACGGCAAAAGAAACAGGCTTCGTTTACTAATCTGGACCTAAGTCAAATTTTACGATAGCAAAAACTTGTTTGAGTAGGTTAAACGGAAAAAGGGTTTCGGGACGAAACTCTAGGCGCTTGAATCGCCTGATTCCGATAAACGAGCGAAAAGTTATACTAGAACGAAAATCGGATCAGAAATCGCTATCGGAAATAATCGTGGAAAATCCGAGAAAAAGAAAAACGGACGAACAGGCTAACGAATGAACGTTCGCTGTCTGCGGCTAAACGACGAAAACCATTCGCTAACACGAACGTACGGACGAACGTCCACAAAATAAACTAAACCGAATCGGATCTAAAAACACGGATCTAGGGTTTCGAAAAAAAAACGATCGGTTTTCTCGCGAAAACCGAGGCGGCGGCGGCTACCTCCGGCGTGGCGGCGGCGGGCGGGTCGGCGGCGGCGGTGGTCGGCGGCGGCGGCGGCGGCGGCGGCGGCGGATCGGGGCTAGGGTTCGGGCGGCGGGGGTGGTGGGAAATGACCTCGTGGCTTATAAGGGCCGGCCGGGCCAGGAGTCCGGGACGGACACGGCCCGGTAGGTCGGTTCGTTTTTTTTAAATAATTTCGCGCATAAAAACAAATAAAAGAAATACTAAACGGACTCCAAAAATCCCGAAATAAATTATCCCCGTCCTCTAAAAATAAGACGGACTAGGTGAACATTTATTTGGGCCTAAAATGCAATTTTGAAGAACACATTTTTCCTAATTCAAAACAAAATAGTGATAAACTCCGAAATAAAATCTTATTTGATTTTATTATTAAATCTCTAATATTTCTTTATTTTGGGAAAGTCATTTTATTCCCTCTCTCTTATTTTTATAATTAAAATATTTGAAGATAAAATAATTAAAATCAAATGATCCTATTTTCAAAATTTGAGAAAACTCAAATATGAAAATAACGAAATCCCCAACTCTCTCCGTGGGTCCTTGAGTTGCGTAGAATTTCTAGGATCTAGCCAAAATGCAATAAAATATGATATGCAATAATGATCTAGTGTATAACATTCCAAATTGATAATTTGGGATGTTACAAACCTACCCCCTTAAGATGAATTTCACCCTCGAGATTCAGGTTCGCTAGAAAATAGGTGAGGGTGGTTCTTTAGTAGATCTTCTTCTCGCTCTCAGGTGGCTTCATCCTCTGTATGGTGGCTCCACTGAACTTTACAAAACTTGATAACCTTGCTGCGGGTGACTCGGCTGGCATAATCGAGAATCTTGACTAGTTTCTCCTTGTAGGTTATATCACTATTCAACTGAATCGCTTCTACTAGCACTGTATCTCTCAGCGGTATATCAGCCAACTCTGCGTGGCACTTCTTCAACTGGGAAACGTGGAACACATCATGAACTCCTGACAATCCTTCGGGCAATTCCAACTTGTAAGCAACTTCTCCCATACGCTCCAAAACTTTGTATGGTCCCATAAAACATGGCGCTAACTTTCCTTTAACTCTAAAACGCTTAACTCCTTGAAGTGGGGATACACGAAGATAAACTCTGTCTTCGACTTTGTATACTGTCTCCTTGCGTTTAGAATCTGCATAGCTTTTCTGCCTGGACTGGGCTACCTTGAGCCTATCGCGAATCAACTTAACCGTCTCTTCAGACTCCTTAATCAAATCTGGTCCAAACAGCTGACGGTCTCCAACTTCATCCCACAACAATGGTGTCCTGCACCTCCTTCCGTACAAAGCTTCGAAAGGGGCCATCTTCAAACTGGATTGATAACTGTTGTTGTAAGAGAACTCTCCATATGGAAAATTGTCATCTCCTACGTCTTGATCTTGCGTTGGTTTTCCTTGAAGATGAAAGGGTGATGCAGCAATAGTAGCGTAAGTATTTCCCTCAATTTTTGAGAACCAAGGTATCAATCCAGTAGGAGGCTCCTCAAAAGTCCCATGCACCTACACAAACAAACAAAGAACTTGCAACCAACGCAATAAAGGGGTTGTCAATACCTTCACGGCCACTTCATGTAAAGTGAGATCGATAGAGATAGTATGATAAGATAAATATATTTTTGGTATTTTATAATATAGATGCAGAAAGTAAAGATGCAAATAAAAGTAGATTGAAAGCTTATATGATAAAAGATAGACCCGGGGGTGATAGGTTTCACTAGTGGCTTCTCTCAAGATAGCATAAGTATTACGGTGGGTGAACAAATTACTGTCGAGCAATTGATAGAAAAGCGAATAATTATGAGATTATCTAGGCATGATCATGTATATAGGCATCACGTCGCGACAAGTAGACCGACTCCTGCGCATCTACTACTATTACTCCACACATCGACCGCTATCCAAAGATGCATCTAGAGTATTATGTTCACAAGAACAGAGTAACGATTAAGAAAGATGACATGATGTAGAGGATAAACTCAAGCAATATGATATAAACCCCATCTTTTTATCCTCGATGGCAACAATACAATACGTGCCTTGCAACCCTTTCATCCTTTGGGTAAGGACACCGCAAGATTGTACCCAAAGCTAAGCACTTCTCCCATGGCAAGAAAGATCAATCTAGTAGGCCAAACCAAACTGATAATTCGAAGAGACTTGCAAAGATAACTCAATCATACATAAAAGAATTCAGAGAAGATTCAAATATTTCTCATAGATAAACTTGATCATAAACCCACAATTCATCGGATCTCGACAAACACACCGCAAAAAGAGTTTACATCAAGTAGATCTCCACATGAGAGGGGGAGAACATTGTATTGAGATCCAAAAAGAGAGAAGAAGCCATATAGCTAATAACTATGGACCTGAAGGTCTGTGGTAAACTACTCAGAACTCATCGGAGCGGCTATGGTGTTGATGTAGAAGCCCTCCATGGTCGATTCCCCCTCCGACGGAGTGCCGAAGAAGGCTCCAAGATGCGATCTCGCGGATACAGAAGGTTACGGCGGTGGAAATTGTTTTTCATTGGCTCCCTGGATGTTTTCGGGGTACGTAGGTATATATAGGAGGAAGAAGAACGTCGGTGGCCGCTCGTGGGGCCAGGAGGGGTGGGCGCGCCCTCCTATCTCCTGGCTGCCTCGATTGCTTCTTGACTTGCACTCCAAGTCCTCTGGATCACGTTCGTTCCAAAAATCACGCTTTCGAAGGTTTCATTCCGTTCGGACTCCGTTTGATATTCCTTTTCTTCGAAATACTGAAATAGGCAAAAAACAGCAATACGGGCTGGGCCTCCGGTTAGTAGGTTAGTCCCAAAAGATATAAATGTAAAATAAAGCCCATAAACATCCAAAAGGGGTAATATAATAGCATGGAACAATAAAAAATTATAGATACGTTGGAGACGTATCAAGCATCCCCAAGCTTAATTCCTGCTCGTCCTCGAGTAGGTAAATGATAAAAACAGAATTTTTGATGTGGAATGCTACCTAGCATAATTCTCAATGTAATTTTCTTTATTGTGGCATGAATGTTCAGATCCAAATGATTCAAAATAAAAGTTCATATTGATAAAAGAAATAGTAATACTTCAAGCATACTAATCAAAGCAATCATGTCTTCTCAAAATAACATGGCGAAAGAAAGTTCATCCCTACAAAATCATATAGTTAGGCTATGCTTCATTTTCGTCACACAAAAATGTTCCAAAATTCTACACCCCCGATAACAAGCCAAGCAATTGTTTCATACTTAAATAATCTCAAATTTTTTCAACTTTCACGCAATACATGAGCATGAGCCATGGATATAGCACTATGGGTGGAATAGAATATGATGATGGGGATTGTGTGGAGAAGACAAAAAAGGAAAAAGTCTCACATTGACGAGGATAATCTACAAGTTATGGAGATGCCCATCAATTGATGTCAACATGAGAAGTAGGGATTGCCATGCAACGGATGCACTAGAGCTATAAATGAATGAAAGCTCAACAAAAGAAAACTAGTGGGTGTGCATCCAACTTGCTTGCTCACGAAGACCTAGGGCATTTGAGGAAGCCCATCGTAGGAATATACAAGCCAAGTTCTATAATGAAAAATTCCCACTAGTATATGGAAGTGACAACATATGAGACTCTCTATATGAAAAACATGGTGCTACTTTGAAGCACAATATATGAGACTCACTATATGAAGAACATGGTGCTACTTTGAAGCACAAGTGTGGAAAAGAGATAGTAACATTGCCCCTTTTTATTTATTTATTTTATTTTATTTTTTTCTTTGGCCTTTCTTTTTCTTTTGGCCTTTCTTTCTTTTTCTTTTTTTTCTTTTTGGGAAATGCTCTAATAATGATGATCATCACACTTTCATTGATTACAACATATGAATTACAACTCAAAACTAGCACAAGATATGACTCTATATGAATGCCTCCAGCGGTGTACCGGGATGGTGCAATGAATCAAGAATGACATGTATGAAAGTATGCATGGTGGCTTTGCCACAAATACGATGTCAACTACATGATCATGCAATGGCAATATGACAAAAGTAATGTATGTCATGATGATAAACGGAACGGTGGAAAGTTGCATGGCAATATATCTCGGAATGGCTATGGAAATGCACGGTACTGAAGAGGCTAGCAATGGTGGAAAGGTAAAAGTGCGTATAATCCATGGACTCAACATTAGTCAAAAGAACTCATATACTTATTGTAAAAATTTATAAGTCATCAAAAACCAAGCACTACGCGCATGCTCCTAGCGGGATAGATTGGTAGGAAAAGACCATCGCTCATCCCCGACCGCCACTCATAAGGATGCACAAGCAAGGTACACTTCATGTTTCAAATTTGTTACACAACTTTAACCATACGTGCATGCTACGGGACTTGCTAACTTCAACACAAGAATTCTTTAATTCATAATCACCCAACTAGCATGACTTTAATATCACTATCTCCATATCTCAAAACAATTATCAAGTATCAAATTGATCATAGCATCCAATTCACTTCCTATGATAGTTTTTACTATACCCAACTTGGATGCCTACCATTCTAGGACCAATTTTATGACCATAGCAAATACCATGTTGTTCTAAAAGACTCCAAAAATAATATAAGTGAAGCATGAGAGACTAGCAATTTCTACAAAATTAAGACACCGCCGTGCTCTAAAAGATATAAGTGAAGCACTAGAGCAAAAACTATCAACCTCAAAAGATATAAGTGAAGCACATAGCATATTCTAATAAATTCTAATCAAGTAGGCTTCTCCCAAAAGGTGTGTATAGCAAGGATGATTGTGGTAAACTAAAAAGCAAATACTAATATAATATACGACGCTCCAAGCAAACCACATATCATGTGGCGAATAAAAATATAGCTCCAAGTAAAGTTACGAAAGAGGGGATGCCTTCCCGGGGCATCCCCAAGCTTAGGCTTTTGGCTATTCTTGAATATCTTGGGGTGCCTTGGGCATCCCTAAGCTTAGGCTTTTGCCACTCCTTATTCCATAGTCCATCAAAGATTTACCCAAAACTTGAAAACTTCACAACACAAAACTCAACAGAAAATCTCATAAGCTCCGTTAGTGAAAGAAAAGAAAACCACCACATAAGGTACTATAATTAAATCATTATTTATTTATTTTGGTGTTAAACCTACTGTATTCCAAGTTCTCTATGGTTCATACCACTTAATATGTAACGCCCCGGAGTCGATGCGCCAGGTGTCTTCCAGTTATTCGTCGCCGTTGCCATGTCATTTGCTTGCGTGTTGCACTTTGCCATGTCATCATATGCATTTCATATCATGTCATCATGTGCATTTCATTTTGGATACGTGTTCGTCTCATGCATCCGAGCCTTTTCCCCGTTGTCCGTTTTACAATCCGACACTCCTATGTCATCCGGCGTCCCCTTCTTCTCTTCTGTTGTGAGCGGGTGTTAAACTTTCTCGGAATGGACCGAGTCTTGCCAAGCGGCCATGGTATAGCACCGGTAGACCGCCTGTCAAGTTTTGTGCCATTTGGAGGTCGTTTGATACTCCAACGGTTAACCGGGTAACCGTAAAGCCCTCTTTGAGTTGCAGCCCAACACCCCTTCCAAAGTGGCCCAAAACCCATCTAACTCCCCTCCATGCTCTTGGTCGTTCGATCACGATCGCGTGGCCGAAAACCGCTCCTCATTTGGACTCTCCTAGCTCCCTCTACCTATAAATACACCTTCCCCTCCAAAATTCGCGGATAAAACCCTCCAAACCCTAGCAGTTTTCCTCCTCACGCCACGGACGCGTCGCCGCTTGGACACGTCCGCCCTGCCACGTCGCCGGACGAATCACAGCTGCCACGTCATCGCGCCGCGCCGCCTGCCGCCCACTCGCGTCTGCCACGTGGGCTCGCCGCCGTCCCCGCGCTGTCGGGCCGCCGGCCATGCCAAACCAGCAGCGGCCAGCGCGCCGCCGCTCCCGCAGCGCGGCGCGCCGTTGCGCCTTGGCTAAGGCGCGCCGCGCCGCCGCCTCGCCAGCGCGCCCCGCTTGCAAGGCCGCTGCTTCGCCTCGCTGGCCGTCCGGCCGCCTGCCCGCCCGGCCGTAGCCTCCTCCTCCGAGCCGGGCGAGCCGGAGCTCCTTCCTGCCGCCTCTCCGCTGCGGCCGCCGCCTTTAGCCGCCCTAAGCGCGCCGAAGCCGCCCGTCGTGGCCCGCCTCCGCCGTCCGCCGCCACGCCGGATCCGGCCTCCCGCCCCGGATCACGGCATCCCGAGCCTCCCGACCTCTTCCTCCTCGTCTCGGCGATTTAACCCCGCGAACCTCGGAAACCGTGCGGATCTGGATGTTGCCCCGAAACGCCTAAGTCCCCGTATTTTTGCATAATCATGCTATGTTTGACATGCCGTATCTCTGCATCCGTAGCTCCGTTTCGTGCGTATAATATGACAAATTGTTTGTCTCGACGAGTACTTCATTTCATTCCATTGCATCATTTTCATTTGAGATCATATTGATGCCCGAAATGCTGTTGGAAGAGTGCATGTTGATGTTAATCTGCTGAAACTGTTATAACTTGCTCATTTATCATTTTTGCCATGATTGATGTGTGCATCCTATGAGTATGAGCTCTACATGTATGTTGATCTATGTCATGCCATCTTTCCAGGGGTGCCAACCATGTATTTTTGTGAGTTGTGTGCTCAGTGCATCGAGCTTGTTAAGGAGGGTACTTGCTGTTGCTGTTTTCCTGACAGATTCTGTTATATTTTGTTGCTATGTTAACATGTTGCTACTAATCATTCTATGCATAATCTGGAGATGTTCTATAAACATGTTTTGATCTACATGTCATGCTCTATCCATTCATGCCCTTGGTTGCAATTATAGCCTGCTGTAGCTTGTTGTAATCTTGCTCCAAAGTTGCTTGAAAATGTTGCTGTCAGCCTGTTAACGTTAAGTTCACTTGTTCCCATGTGTTTTCCTAGTGTTCCATGCACCCTATGAACTTGTTCTTGCCATGCTTAGCTTCACAAACATGCCTTCTTACTGTTGGTTGCCTTGCCATGCCATGTATTGCTCTGTGGTGAGTGGTACAAGCTCACCAACATGCCTACTTATTGTTGTTCCTGCCATGTATGAATCTGTAATATAACTTGCCATGTTTACATGGGTGCCATCTTATCTTCTGATCCTTTTTGGCTCATGGTCAGTAAGGGACTCTTGTTCTTTGCATTTAGTAGTATCATGCCATGCCTTTGGTTGCCATGTTAAGTTCCTTTAGCATGTTGTTTGCTTGCTCTAAACATTGCAACCTGATGTTATTTCTTCTAAAGTCTGAAACTGTTATTATTTGCAATCTTCCCATGTCCTTTTGAGCATGTTCTAGTGATTTCTGGAGATAGCTCAGTGTTCATGTTTTGTTATGCTTTACCTGTACTTCATGCCCATGCCTTTTGTTATTATGTTGGGGGTGCTATAGCATGTTGTTTTGATGCTTGCAAAATGCCTAGTTGCTGTTATGGACAGATTGTTGCTATGACTTGTATAGAGTGTATGTGTTGAACCGTTGCTCTGTTTTGAGTGTGATCTATATGAAACTTGCTTGTTTTTTCATGTAGCTTTATATTATCTTGTTGCATCCTTGTTTTGGTGTGTTTGCTTGATGTTTGGGTGCATTTTGCATCAATGCCATGTTTAACTTGTTTTGCTCATATCTTCTAGGCCGTAGCTCCGAACTAAATGAACTTTATATGTAACTTGACTAGAATTTCGTGTAGATCATCTTGGTGCATCTTAACTTACTGTTTAACAACTTGAACATAAGGTTTATTCAGTTCTGGACCAATTTCGAAATATGCATATGAGGACTTACCGGAATTGTTATATGTTGTTCCCGGCCTCATTTAAACCTGTCTTGATGTGTTGTTCTTGTTTGCATCATCTCTTGCCATGAGTAGCTTCATGTAGCCTTTTCATGCATCATGTTTGTTGTGCATCATACCTTGTTCATGTGTGGTGTGTTTACTATGTTGTGTGCTTCTTCTCGATAGTTCCCGTTTCGTTGTGTTCGTGAGGATGCGTTCGTCTACGCTTGGTTCGTCTTCGTGGCTTCATCTTCTTCATGGACTCGTTCTTCTTCCTTGCGGGATTTCAGGCAAGATGACCGCTACCCTGGATCTCACTACTATCATTGCTATGCTAGTTGCTTCGTTCTATCGCTATGCTGCGTTACCTATCATTTGCTCTTCAAGCCTCCCAAATTGCCATGAACCTCTAACCTTTGACACCATTCCTAGCGAACCATTGATTGGCTATGTTATCGCTTTGCTCAGCCCCTTTTATAGCGTTGCTAGTTGCAGGTGAAGTTGAAGATTTCTCCATGGTGGACAGGATTTTGTTGGGATATCACAATATCTCTTATATTATTAATGCATCTATATATTTGGTAAAGGGTGGAAGGCTCGGCCTTGTGCCTGGTGTTTTGTTCCACTCTTGCCGCCCTAGTTTCCTTCATACCGGTGTTATGTTCCCGGATTTTGCGTTCCTAACGCGGTCAGGTGATTTATGGGACCCCACTGACAGTTCGCTTTGAATAAAACTTGTCCAGCAAGGCCCAACCTTGGTTTTACCATTTGCCTCACCACCACCTATCCCTTACCCTTGGGTCGGCCAACCCGAGGGTCATCTTTATTTTAGCACCCCCGGGCCAATGCTTGTCTAAGTGTTGGTCCGAACTAGAGTCCTTTGCAGCGCCCCCTCAAGGAAACTTGAGGTCTGGTTTTAGTTGTACAGAGTGCTCATCCGGTGTTGCCCTGAGAACGAGATATGTGCAGCTCCTATCGGGATTGTCGGCGCATCGGGCGGCTTTGCTGGTCTTGTTTTACCATTGTCGAAATGTCTTGTAAACCGGGATTCCGAGACTGATCGGGTCTTCCTGGGAGAAGGTCTATTCCTTCTTTGATCGCGAGAGCTTGTCATGGGCTAAGTTGGGACACCCCTGCAGGGTATAAACTTTCGAGAGCCGTGCCCACGATTATGTGGCAGATGGGAATTTGTTAATGTCCGGTTGTAGATAACTTGACACCAGATCCGAATTAAAACACATCAACCGCGTGTGTAGCCGTGATGGTCTCTTCTCGGCGGAGTCCGGGAAGTGAACACGGTCTTTGGGTTATGCTTGACGTAAGTAGGAGTTCAGGATCACCTCTTGATCATTGCTAGCTTCACGACCGTTCCGCTTGTTTCTTTTCTCGCTCTCATTTGCGTATGTTAGCCACCATATCATGCTTAGTCGCTGCTGCAACCTCACCACTTTACCCCTTCCTTTCCCTTTAAGCTTTGCTAGTCTTGATACCCATGGTAATGGGATTGCTGAGTCCTCGTGGCTCACAGATTACTACAACAATAGTTGCAGGTACAGGTTATGCGATGATCTTGACGCGAGAGCGATGCTTGCTTGTTTTGGAGTTCTTCTTCTACTTCTTCTTTCGATCGGGGGATAGGTTCCGGTCGGCGGCACTGGCTAGTGGTGGATATTGTTGAGTTTTGTTTATGTATCATCCGTAGTCGGATGTTGATCTCTTGTATGATGATATTGTATTCGTGTGGCATTGTATGCCTTTTGTATGTATCCCCACTATTATGTAATGTTGATGTAATGATATCCACCTTGCAAAAGCATCTTCAAGATGCGCTTCTATCCTTGGTGGGACCTTCGAGTTCCTTTAGGATAGGGTCGCATCTTGGGCATGACAAGTTGGTATCAGAGCCTCAACCGACCCTAGGAGCCCCCTTGATTGATCGTGTAGTTTGGCCGTTGTTGAGTCTAGAAGAAAACTGTTTTCGGAGTCTAGTTATATCGGAGAGTAGGAATTCTTTTTACTCCTCTGTCCCTTCGTCGCTCTCGTGAGGAATCTTGTCGTAGGTGTTTTGAACTACTCCTCTTCCCTTTCAAATTTTTCTTTAGGTTCACGCAGTTGGTTTTCCGGTAGTTGGTCCTTAGCTCTTTTCATCCGGTGCATCTCTCGTCAAGTCGGCTCGAGCCTCTTCTTTGCCAAGTTCAATCCTCAGCTCTTTTCGATCGAAGTTGTTTTTCCATCCTCAGTTGTTTTCTTTTCCCACCCGCCCGCCCTTCTTCCTCTCGGAACCGGAGTCCGTAATCGAGTATCCATCCTACTCGTGCGAAGTCTTTGCTTTCTTTCCTCAATTATTTCAACCGGTGTTTTTCTCTTCAAGATATTCGTCGGTTCCCCTTCCAGTTGCCTTTGTTTTCCCGACCTCCCACCCTATTCTTCTCGGAGTCTGAGTCTGTTTCGAGCATCAATTTCATTTGTGTGGAGCCTCTTCAATCTTTTGTCAATTATTTCAACCGGAGAATTCTCGTCTCGTTCGTCATTCTTCATCTCTTTTTTCTTGCCGTGGTTTCAATTCAAGTTTTTCGGTGTTGATCGTATTCTTTTCCTCGGCTCAAATGTTTTCCCCTTGCTCGTTCGCCTCTCGCCAGTTTATCCTTCCGGAGTGTTCAAGACATCTCAAGAGATTCGTCCGTGTTCCAATTAATTCGAGGTGGTCACTTCATTCAAATATTTCATTGTTCCGGTGCATCATTTATCTGTTCAACAATCCCTTTCCGACGGTGTTTTTCTTTTAGTGGGCCCTAACCCACAGGTCTTTTCCCAGGATCTTACCTGACTCTTCTAAATTCCCCCGGAGTTATTCGCAAATTCTTTTCAAGTGTGACGTAAGAATGGATTTCATCAGTCACATGCCTTCTCCAAGATCGATTTCAAATTCTTTTCATTGTTGGCTCAACCTTTTCGTTTTTCATTCTCTCGGAGTATCTCAGTAATTTCGGTGGTGTTTCTTGTCGTTATTCTCAGCTTGGAAGATCGAAGAAGAGTTTTTCCTCTAAATCATGTCCGTTCTTCCGGAGATTCACGGTGCTAGCTCGATGTTATCCTATCAAATTGTTTCAAGTCATGCAAATTCTTTTCGTCCATCCGGAGCATTTCAGGAGTTGCTTTCCCTCTCGATCATCCGGAGGCCATCTTTTCGGAAGATTTCTTCGTTCTAAGTTTTCAGATTCGTTCCCCAATTATTCTATATCTGTGCCCTTTCGTTCGTCTCAATATTCTTCCGATGCTTCGTTCAAGTATTCTTCAATCAGTTCGCGATCTCTTCGTTCTTTTGCTTCTAAATCCCCTCTAGCATATTTGTTCTCCTAATTCTTCCCGGTGATTAAGTCTCTTTCATCAGTCATTTTCGAATTCTCACGGTGGTTCGTTCAAGATTCTTTTCCTTGATTATCATTTTAATTCATTCGTTCTTTCAATCCTACCGGTGATCCATGAAGACCTTCTCAAGTTTGAGATATGTCACTTCTCAATCCTTTTTTTTCGACATAAGTAGTATGCAAAAATCCATTGCTTGTCATCAATTTAATTTGATGAAGGATAAGCATACGATAAATCTTATTCTTATTTCATTCAAGTGATTATTCCTTCCTTCGGAGTTTGTTCTTGATGAATAAATTCTAGTTCCAAGTGTTTTTCATCTTTTTCGGAGTTCAAATTTCCTCGTCCTTCTCGTCGGAACCTCCATCTAAATCACCGCAAGGCTCATCTTATTCTTTCATCCTTCAATTCTATCTCATTGTTTTTGTTACCGGAGTTCTTCACGGTGGCTCTTCATGATTTAATTCATTCTTCAAGAGTTCATCAAGTACCATTCCATCCTCTCAAGTTCGTTCTAATCCTCCCATTTTCAGCTGAAGTGCTGCCTAAATCCTTTCAGTCTTATTCGTTTCTTTTCTCATTCTAACCACTCTGGTTAGAACGAGTGATTTCATAGTCTATCTGATTCCGTGAGCTTTCGATTCTCGTCATTCTCGTTGTTCCTCTCTTCTTCTCGAGTGCTCTCGATTCCTTGCTTCTTCTCTTGAGTTCTTGTTTCACCTCATCCCTTTTTCCCTTCCGTCTCGGTCCTAAGATCTCGGGACGAGATCTCTTGTTAGTGGAGGAGTGTTGTAACGCCCCGGATTCGATGCGCCAGGTGTCTTCCAGTTATTCGCCGCCATTGCCATGTCATTTGCTTGCGTGTTGCACTTTGCCATGTCATCATATGCATTTCATATCATGTCATCATGTGCATTTCATTTTGCATACGTGTTCGTCTCATGCATCCAAGCCTTTTCCCCGTTGTCCGTTTTGCAATCCGGCACTCCTATGTCATCCGGCGTCCCCTTCTTCTCTCCTGTTGTGAGCGGGTGTTAAACTTTCTCGGAATGGACCGAGTCTTGCCAAGCGGCCTTGGTATAGCACCGGTAGACCGCCTGTCAAGTTTTGTGCCATTTGGAGGTCGTTTGATACTCCAACGGTTAACCGGGTAACCGTAAAGCCCTCTTTGAGTTGCAGCCCAACACCCCTTCCAAAGTGGCCCAAAACCCATCTAACTCCCCTCCATGCTCTCGGTCGTTCGATCACGATCGCGTGGCTGAAAACCGCTCCTCATTTGGACTCTCCTAGCTCCCTCTACCTATAAATACACCTTCCCCTCCGAAATTCGCGGATGAAACCCTCCAAACCCTAGAAGTTTTCCTTCTCGCCGCCGCTTGAACGCGTCTTGCAAGGCGGACACGTCCACGGCCACGTCGCCGGACGAATCACAGAGCTGCCACGTCATCGCGCCGCCGCGCCGCCCACTCGCGTCTGCCACGTGGGCTCCGCCGCCGTCCCGCGCCGTCGGGCCCGCCCGCCCGCAGCGGCCCACCAGCGGCCAGCGCGCTGCTGCCGCCTCTCCCGCGCCGCCCGCTCCAGGCGGCGCCCGCCGCCGCCGCCTGGCCGTAGCGCCGCCGCCCGCCAGCGTCGCCCAGTACCCAAGCGCCGTCCCTTCGCCTCGCCGCCATCGGCCGCGCCGCCGCGCCCGGCCGCGACCTTCTCCTCCCGAGCGGCGAGCCGGACTCCTTCGCCGCCTCTCCGCGCGGCCGCCGTCTTGCCGCGCCGCCCTTAACCGCCCGTCAGGCTCCGCCTCGCCGTCGCCGCCCACGCCGGATCCGGCCTCCCCGGCCCCGGATCCGGGCATCCCCGAGCCTCCCCGGCCTCTTCCTCCTCGTCTCCGGCGACGAACCCCGGCGAACCTCGGAAACCGTGCGGATCTGGAGGTTGCCCCGAAACGCCTAAGTCCCCGTATTTTTGCATAATCATGCTATGTTTGACATGCCGTATCTCTGCATCCGTAGCTCCGTTTTGTGCGTATAATATGTCAAATTGTTCGCCTTGACGAGTACTTCATTTCATTCCATTGCATCATTTTCATTTGAGATCATCTTGATGCCCGAAATGCTGTTGGAAGAGTGCATGTTGATGTTAATCTGTTGAAACTGTTATAACTTGCTCATTTATCATTTTTGCCATGATTGATGTGTGCATCCTATGTGTAACGCCCTCGATGCGGCTATATCTCCCACGTGTCGAAGCACGACTTAGAGGCATAACCGCATTGAAAGCAATGTCGCAAGTGAGGTAATCTTCGCACAACCCATGTAATACATAAGAGAAAAGAGATACATAGTTGGCTTACAGTCGCCACTTCACACAATACATAAATAAACATCCATCATTCAGTTTACACTCAAGGTCCGGCTATGGAACCAAAATAAAAGAAGACTACCCCAAAAGCAACATAGATCGCCGATCGCCCCAACTGGGCTCCACTACTGATCGTCTGGAAATGAAACATAGTAACGACCAAGGGCCTCATCAAATTCCCACTTGGTCAGTTCGCCCTGCTCTATTTGGTATCGTCGGTACCTGCATCTGTTTTGGTAGAATCTGTGAGTCACGGGGACTCAGCAATCTCACACCCGCGAGATCAAGACTATTTAAGCTTTTGGGAAGGCTGGTGTAATGAGGTGGAGCTGCAGCAAGCGACTAGCATATATGGTGGCTACATCGCAAAAGAGAGCGAGAAGAGAAGCAAGGCACGGTCGTGAAGCTAGTAGCGATCAAGAAGTGATCCTGAAACTACTTACGTCAAACATAACTCCAACACCGTGTTCACTTCCCGGACTCCGCCGAGAAGGGACCATCACGGTCACACACGCGGTTGATGTATTTTAATTAAGGTCAACTTCGGGTTTTCTACAACCGGACATTAACAAATTCCCATCTGTCTCATAACCGCGGGCACGGCTTTCGAAAGATAATACCCTGCAGGGGTGTCCCAACTTAGCCCATCACAAGCTCTCACGGTCTACGAAGGAATAAACCTTCTCCCGGGAAGACCCGATCAGTCTCGGAATCCCGGTTCGCATGACATTTCGACAATGGTAAAACAAGACCAGCAAGACCTCCCGAATGTGCCAACAAATCCCGATAGGAGCTGCACATATCTCGTTCTCAGGGCACACCGGATTGTCCAAACTTCCGATAGGCCATGCCAGAGTTGCCCCTGGTGGCCACCGGCGACTGACAGGTTGGACCAACACTCACGACGAGCACTGGCCCGGGGGGTAAATAAAGATGACCCTCGGGCTCGCGAAAACCCAAGGGAAAAAGGCTTAGGTGGCAAATGGTAAAACCAAGGTTGGGCCTTGCTGGAGGAGTTTTATTCAAAGCGAACTGTCATGGGGGTCCCATAAATCACCCAACCGCGTAAGGAACGCAAAATCAAGGAACATAACACCGGTATGACAGAAACTAGGGCGGCAAGAGTGGAACAAAACACCAGGCATAAGGCCGAGTCTTCCACCCTTTACCAAGTATATAGGTGCATTAATTAAAACAATAGATATTGTGATATCCCAAAATATCCGTGTTCCAACAAGGAACAAACTTCATCTTCACCTGCAACTATCAACGCTATAAGAGGGGCTGAGCAAAGCGGTAACATAGCCAAACAACGGTTTGCTAGGACATGGATGGTTAGAGGTTTGACATGGCAATATGGGTGGCATGATATATCAAGTGGTAGGTATCGCAGCATAGGCATAGCAAAAGAGCGAGCATCTAGCAAGCAAAGATAGAAGTGATATCGAAGGTATGGTCATCTTGCCTGCAAGGTTCTCAGAGTTGTCGAAGGCTTGATCCTCGTAGGCGTTCTCAACAGGTTCCTCGTACACACACTCGTCTCCCGGCTCTACCCAAGGCAAGAACACAAGCAATGGAACAACAATCAAACAAGGAGCAATGCACAAGCAATATGATGCAATACATGACATGCTATGCGAGATGTGATATGCAATGCATATGTGTGCTCCGGAAGAAAAAATGATGAACAAGGCATCAACTTGGCAAACCAAGTATGCCGCTGGAAAGATGAGATGATTTCGGGTGAAATCGATATAAAGATCACCGGAATAGGATGCACGGTTTGCAAATGGCAAGCAAAACAATAATGGCACAAATCTGCGTTTAACAACATGATGCTACTTAGCATGCAACAAGAAACTATGCTACAGCACCCCAACATAAAAACAAAGCATATGGCAGTCATCTACAGGAGATGCTTAACAAAAGAGGAACACTGAGCTATGGCTAAATCACATCATAACATGTTCAAACAAGCATGGTGAAAGTGCAAAAAATATCAGGTTCACAGACTTGGTGAAAATACTAGTATGCCGGAATTAACATCAGGAAGGCATGTTTAGAGCAAGCAAACAACAAGCTACAGGAACTTATAATAGCAAAACAAGACATGGCAGGAATCTACTCAAAGCATAGATCAAAAGTCCCTTACTGACCATAAGCCAAAAAGGACCATAAAAAATGGTGGCACCCATGTAAACATAGCAAGTTTTATTACAGATCTCAGACTTAGCAGAAAAACTGGGCATGGCAAAAACAGATATCAAGTAGGCATGTTCGTGAGCTCGATGCACTCACTACAGAGCATCTCATGATAAACTAAGCATACACCCATCAAGAAGACATGGCATAGAAGCTATACATGGCAAGAACAACATCATAGCATACACGGATCAACTACAACAACCTTGTGAAAATTGAATCTCATGTAAACAATCTGCCAGGAAACATTTTGAAGCAAAAGTAGAGCACGAAAATGACATGCTAGACTACTCCATAAATGCCAACAAAGGCATGGATGGATAGAGCACATCCATATGTTCAAAACACCCTTACTGATCATGCTCAAAAAGGGCATAGATCTCTCTGAAACAACATGAACACATGGCATAAAAATAACAGCAGGACATGACTTGGTGAAAACACTAAGTTCCTGAAATCAGCAACATTATCATCCCTGGTTTGCATGCTTGTGCTAGTCACCACATAACTCACAAAAATACATGGCATACACCCCTGGAAAGATGGCATGGCATAGTTCAACACACATGTAGGGCTCAAGTTCATAAGGTGCACACATTAATCATGGCAAAATGATAAAGTGCAAGTTCATTAAAAAGCGAAACTAACATAACATAGCCCCTTCTAACAAACATTTGGGCATCAAGATGAGCTCAAATGAAAATGGTGCAATAAGATGAAATGATCTACTCTTTGAGACGAACAATTTGATATGCTACACGCCCAAAACGGAGCCACGGGTGCGGAGATGTGATGCGAAGAACATGCAATGATTTTGTGACAAAAACATGACTTAGTGAGATTGGGGGGGGGGGGGGGGAAGAAGTCAACCGTCGGTTCGGATCAGATCTGGAGCGCGCCGGAGTTCGAGGTGTCACCGGAGATGGCGCTCGGGGCCGGAGGGAGGAGAGGCCGGGCAGGTCAGGCGGAGGCCGGGGGCAGCGGCCGGGCCAGGCGGCGAAGCCTCCGGCGGCGGCGGGCGGCAACCAGAGGCAGCGGCGGCGCGGTCGTGGCGGCGGTCGGCGGCGGAGAGGATCGGCGCTGGAGGCGCGGCCGGCGCTGGTGGAGAAGGCCGGGCGCCGAGTCATGGCGCGCGCGCGGCATGGGCGGGCGGCTCATGGCGGGCGGGGCTGGAGGACGGGCGGGGCCGGGCGGCGGGCCGGGCGGGCTTGGCGGCGGCGGGCGGGCGGCGGCGCCACGTGTCGAGCCCGGATTCGCCAGGGGCGCGGCGGCGGACGCGTCCGGTCCGATCCGGACGTGTCCGGCGCGTCGAGAGGGATTTTTAGGGTTTGCCCGTGAATTCGGGGGAGGGATCTATATATAGAGGTAGAGGGAGCTAGGAGACTCCAAATGGGGTGCGGTTTTCGCCCACACGATCGTGATCGAACGACCGAGAGCATGGAAGGGAGTTTGATGAGTTATTGGGCTGTTTTGGAGGGTTGTTGGGCTGCAACTTAAAAGAGGCCTTTGCGAGAGTGCGGTTAACCGTTGGAGTACCAAACAAACTCCAAATGACCTGAAACTTGACAGGTGGTCTACCGGTGCTAAACCAGGGCCACTTGGCAAGCCTCGGTCCATTCCGAGAACGTTCAACACCCACTCGCGACAAAGAGACAAGAGGGGTGCGCCGGGGCACATAGGAGTGCCGGATTGCAAAACGGACAACGGGGAAAATGCTCGGAATCATGAGACGAACACGTATGCAAATGAGATGCACATGATGACATGATATGAGATGCATGACATGGACAAAATGCAAAACGAAAACAAAACCCAACCACGGAGGGAATATCATAGCACATAGCCAAAAATGGCAAGAGTTGGAGTTACAAATATGGAAAGTTACATCCGGGGTGTTACACTATGAGTATGAGCTCTACATGTATGTTGATCTATGCCATGCCATCTTTCCAGGGGTGCCAACCATGTATTTTTGTGAGTTGTGTGCTGAGTGCATTGAGCTTGTTAAGGAGGGTACTTGCTGTTGCTGTTTTCCTGACAGATTATGTTATATTTTGTTGCTATGTTAACATGTTGCTACTAATCATTCTATGCATAATCTGGAGATGTTCTATAGACATGTTTTGATCTACATGTCATACTCTATCCATTCATGCCCTTAGTTGCAATTACAGCCTGCTGTAGCTTGTTGTAATCTTGCTCCAAAGTTGCTTGAAAATGTTGCTGTCAGCCTATTAACGTTAAGTTCACTTGTTTCCATGTGTTTTCCTAGTGTTCCATGCACCCTATGAACTTGTTCTTGCCATGCTTAGCTTCACAAACATGCCTTCTTACTGTTGGTTGCCTTGCCATGCCATGTATTGCTCTGTGGTGAGTGGTACAAGCTCACCAACATGCCTACTTATTGTTGTTCCTGCCATGTATGAATCTGTAATATAACTTGCCATGTTTACATGGGTGCCATCTTATCTTCTGATCCTTTTTGGCTCATGGTCAGTAAGGGACTCTTGTTCTATGCATTTAGTAGTATCATGCCATGCCTTTGGTTGCCATGTTAAGTTCCTTTAGCATTTTGTTTGCTTGCTCTAAACATTGCAACCTGATGTCATTTCTGCTAAAGTCTGAAACTGTTATTATTTGCAATCTTCCCATGTCCTTTTGAGCATGTTCTAGTGATTTCTGGAGATAGCTCAGTGTTCATGTTTTGTTATGCTTTACCTGTACTTCATGCCCATGCCTTTTGTTATTATGTTGGGGTGCTGTAGCATGTTGTTTTGATGCTTGCAAAATGCCTAGTTGCTGTTATGGACAGATTGTTGCTATGACTTGTATAGAGTGTATGTGTTGAACTGTTGCTCCGTTTTGAGTGTGATCTATATGAAACTTGCTTGTTTTTTCATGTAGCTTCATATTATCATGTTGCATCCTTGTTTTGGTGTGTTTGCTTGATGTTTGGGTGCATTTTGCATCAATGCCATGTTTAACTTGTTTTGCTCACATCTTCTAGGCCGTAGCTCCGAACTAAATGAACTTTATATGTAACTTGACTAGAATTTTGTGTAGATCATCTTGGTGCATCTTAACTTGCTGTTTAACAACTTGAACATAAGGTTTATTCAGTTCTGGACCAATTTCGAAATATGCATATGAGGACTTACCGGAATTGTTATATGTTGTTCCCGGCCTCATTTAAACCTGTCTTGATGTGTTGTTCTTGTTTGCATCATCTCTTGACATGAGTAGCTTCATGTAGCCTTTTCATGCATCATGCTTGTTGTGCATCATGCCTTGTTCA
Organism: Aegilops speltoides; assembly: GCA_021437245.1. Classification (NCBI taxonomy): domain Eukaryota; kingdom Viridiplantae; phylum Streptophyta; class Magnoliopsida; order Poales; family Poaceae; genus Aegilops; species Aegilops speltoides. The sequence continues at coordinate 314,641,850 of CM038143.1, forward strand.
TGTGTGGTGTGTTTACTATGTTGTGTGCTTCTTCTCGATAGTTCCCGTTTCGTTGCGTTCGTGAGGATGTGTTCGTCTACGCTTGGTTCGTCTTCGTGGCTTCATCTTCTTCATGGACTCGTTCTTCTTCCTTGCGGGATTTCAGGCAAGATGACCGCTATCCTGGATCTCACTACTATCATTGCTATGCTAGTTGCTTCGTTCTATCGCTATGTTGCGTTGCCTATCATTTGCTCTTCAAGCCTCCCAAATTGCCATGAACCTCTAACCTTTGACACCATTCCTAGCGAACCATTGATTGGCTATGTTACCGCTTTGCTCAGCCCCTCTTATAGCGTTGCTAGTTGCAGGTGAAGTTGAAGATTTCTCCATGGTGGACAGGATTTTGTTGGGATATCACAATATCTCTTATATTATTAATGCATCTATATATTCGGTAAAGGGTGGAAGGCTCGGCCTTATTCCTGGTGTTTTGTTCCACTCTTGCCGCCCTAGTTTCCGTCATACCGGTGTTATGTTCCCGGATTTTGCGTTCCTAACGCGGTCGGGTGATTTATGGGACCCCCCTGACAGTTCGCTTTCAATAAAACTTGTCCAGCAAGGCCCAACCTTGGTTTTACCATTTGCCTCACCACCACCTATCCCTTTACCTTGGGTCGGCCAACCCGAGGGTCATCTTTATTTTAGCCTCCCCGGGCCAATGCTTGTCTAAGTGTTGGTCCGAACTAGAGTCCTTTGCAGCGCCCCCTCAAGGAAACTTGAGGTCTGGTTTTAGTTGTACGGAGTGCTCATCCGGTGTTGCCCTGAGAATGAGATATGTGCAGCTCCTATCGGGATTGTCGGCGCATCGGGCGGCTTTGCTGGTCTTGTTTTACCATTGTCGGAATGTCTTGTAAACCGGGATTCCGAGACTGATCGGGTCTTCCTGGGAGAAGGTCTATTCCTTCGTTGATCGCGAGAGCTTGTCATGGGCTAAGTTGGGACACCCCTGCAGGGTATAAACTTTCGAGAGCCGTGCCCGCGGTTATGTGGCAGATGGGAATTTGTTAATGTCCGGTTGTAGATAACTTGACAGATCCGAATTAAAACGCATCAACCGCGTGTGTAGCTGTGATGGTCTCTTCTCGGCGGAGTCCGGGAAGTGAACACGGTCTTTGGGTTATGCTTGACGTAAGTAGGAGTTCAGGATCACCTCTTGATCATTGCTAGCTTCACGACCGTTCCACTTGTTTCTCTTCCCGCTCTCATTTGCGTATGTTAGCCACCATATCATGCTTAGTCGCTGCTGCAACCTCACCACTTTACCCCTTCCTTTCCCTTTAAGCTTTGCTAGTCTTGATACCCATGGTAATGGGATTGCTGAGTCCTCGTGGCTCACAGATTACTACAACAACAGTTGCAGGTACAGGTTATGCGATGATCTTGACGCGAGAGCGATGCTTGCTTGTTTTGGAGTTCTTCTTCTGCTTCTTCTTTCGATCGGGGGATAGGTTCCAGGTCGGCAGCCTGGGCTAGCAGGGTGGATATTGTTGAGTTTCTGTTTATGTATCATCCGTAGTCGGATGTTGATCTCTTGTATGATGATATTGTATTCGTGTGGCATTGTATGCCTTTTGTATGTATCCCCACTATTATGTAATGTTGATGTAATGATATCCACCTTGCAAAAGCGTCTTCAAGATGCGCTTCTATCCTTGGTGGGACCTTCGAGTTCCTTTAGGATAGGGTCGCATCTTGGGCGTGACATAATACTAGCCATAGATGCATCAAAATAAGCAAACAACACACGAAAAGCAGAATCTTTCAAAACCAGAACAGTCTATAGCAATCTGTAACTAACGCAAATTTCTGGAACTCTAAAAATCCTAAAAAAATAGGAAGTCCTGGACAATTTGTCTATTGATCAGCAACAAAAAGAATCAACGCAAAATCAAGTTTTCTGATTTAACAAAACTAATTTCATGCACGCAAAATTTCTGTTTTTCAGCAGAGTCAAATTAACTATCACCATAGGTTATCCTATATGTTCTACTTGGAACAAACACTAATTAAAACATAAAAACACATTTAAACAGAAGGTAGATGCAAAATTTATTACTAAGCAGAAACAAAAACAAAAAACACAATTAAAATTGGGTTGCCTCCCAACTAGCGCTATCGTTTAATGCCCCTAGCTAGGCATAAAAGCGATGATAGATCTAAGTAGTGCCATCTTTGGCACTCAATTCATAAGTAGCTCGCATGATAGATTCATAAGGTAATTTGACTTTCTTTCTTGGAAAGTGCTCCATGCCTTTCTTTAATGGAAATTGGAATCTAATATTCCCGTCCTTCATATTAATAATCGCGTCAGTCGTTCTAAGGAAAGGTCTACCAAGAATAATAGGGCAAGAAAGATTGCAATCTATATCAAGAACGATAAAATCTACGGGCACCAAATTTCTATTTGCAACAATGAGAACATCATTGATCCTTCCCATTGGCTTTTTAATGGTGGAATCCGCAAGGTGCAAATTTAAAGAGCAATCATCAAGATCATGGAAACCTAAAATATCACATAAAGTTTTCGGAATCGTGGAAACACTAGCACCCAAATCACACAAAGCAAAACACTCATGATCTTTAATTTTAATCTTTATAGTAGGTTCCCACTCATCATTAAGTTTTCTAGGTATAGAAACTTCCAAATTAAGTTTTTCATCATAAGACTACATCAAGGCATCAACGATATGTTTGGTAAAAGCTTTATTTTGACTATAAGCATGAGGAGAATTCACAACGGATTGCAACAAGGAAATACAACCTTCTAAAGAACAATTATCATAATCAAATTCCTTGAAATCCAAGATAGTGGGTTCAATGCTATTTAAAGTCATGGCCTCTTCAATCCCACTTTTACCAAATTTAGCATCAAGATCTAAAAACTCCGAATTATTGGGACGCCTTCTAACTAGAGTTGACTCATCTCCAGTCACTTTATTATCAAGATTCATATTGCAAAACAAAGATCTAATGGGAGACACATCAATAACTTTAAGATCTTCATCATTATTTTCATTAAAACTAGAAGAACACGCCTTTACAAAGCAATCTTCCTTAGCATGCAATCTAGCGGTTCTTTCCTTGCACTTATAAATGGAAATTCTCATGGCTTTGAGAGACTCATGGATATCATGCTTGGGAGGAGTAGATCTAAGTTTAAGAGAATCAACATCAAGCGAAAGTCTATCAACATTCCTAGCCAAATCATCAACTTTGAGAAATTTTTCTTCAAGCAAGGCATTAAAATTCTTTTGAGACATCATAAATTCTTTAACACTATTCTCAAAATCAGAGGGCATCTTATTAAAAGTACCATAAGAATTATTGTAGGAATTTCCATAATTATTAGAGGAATTACTAGGGAATGGTCTAGAATTAAAGTTTCCTCTATAAGCATTGTTTCCAAAACTATTCCTACCAACAAAATTCAGATCCATAGATTCATGATTATTCTCAATCAAAGTAGACAAAGGCATATCATTGGGATCAAGAGGAGTATTTTTAGTAGCAAACAACTTCATAAGTTCATCCATCTTTCCACTCAAAACATTGATTCTTTTATAACATGCACTTTTTTACTAGAAGATCTTTCGGTGTGCCATTGAGAATAATTAGCCATAATATTATCAAGAAGTTTTGTAGCATCTCCTAATGTGATTTCCATAAACGTGCCTCCCGCGGCTGAATCTAAAAGATTTCTAGAAGCAAAGTTCAAACCGGCATAAAATTTTTGTATGATCATCCATAAATTCAAACCATGAGTAGGGCAATTGCGAATCATCAATTTCATTCTTTCCCAAGATTGGGCAACATGCTCATGATCAAGTTGTTTAAAATTCATAATATCGTTCCTAAGAGTGATAATCTTAGCGGGAGGAAAATACTTAGAGATAAAAGCATCTTTGCACTTGTTCCAAGAATCAATACTATTTTTAGGCAAAGACGAAAACCAAACTTTAGCACGATCTCTAAGTGAAAACGGAAAAAAAATTGATTTAACAATATCGTTATTCGTATCTTTCTCCTTTTGCATATCACACAAATCAACAAAGTTGTTTGGATGAGTAGCGGCATCTTCACTAGGAAGGCCGGCGAATTGATCTTTCATAACAAGATTCAGCAAAGCAGTATTGATTTCACAAGACTCAACATCATTAAAAGGAGCAATCGGAGTACTAAGGAAATCATTATTATTGGTATTGGAGAAATCACACAATTTGGTATTATCTTGTGCCATGGCAACAAGTAATCCAACACACAAGCAAACAGAAAAAGGCAAGCAAAAAAGAGAGGAGAATATTGGGAAAGAGAAGGCGAATAAAACGGCAAGGGTGAAGTGGGGAGAGGAAAACGAGAGGCAAATGGCAAATAATGTAAATGCGAGGGAGATGAGTTTGTGATGGGTATTTGGTATGTCTTGACTTGAGCAAAGACCTCGGCAATGGCGCCAGAAATCGCACGTTGATGGGAGGTCGAATCTTGACTTGATTTGGTGGAAGCCTCCCCGGCAACGGCGCCAAAAATCCTTCTTGCTACGTCTTGAGCTTGCGTTGGTTTTCCGTGAAGAGGAAAGGGTGATGCAGCAATAGTAGCATACGTAATTCCCTCGGTTTTTGAGAACCAAGGTATCAATCCAGTAGGAGGCTCCTCAAAAGTCCCACGCACCTACACAAACAAATAAAGAACTCGCAACCAACGCAATAAAGGGGTTGTCAATCCCTTCACGGCCACTTGCGAAAGTGAGATCTGATAGAGATAGTATGATAAGATAAATATATTTTTGGTATTTTATAATATAGATGCAGAAAGTAAAGATGCAAATAAAAGTAGATTGAAAGCTTATAAGATAAAATATAGACCCGGGGGCCATAGGTTTCACTAGTGGCTTCTCTCAAGATATCATAAGTATTACGGTGGGTGAACAAATTACTGTCGAGCAATTGATAGAAAAGTGAATAATTATGAGATTATCTAGGCATGATCATGTATATAGGCATCACGTCTGCGACAAGTAGACCGATTCCTGCCTGCATCTACTACTATTACTCCACACATCGACTGCTATCCAGCATGCATCTAGAGTATTATGTTCAAGGGGCAGCCGTGCGCCCCTCCCCCCAAGTCCGAATAGGACAAGGAGGGGGGGCGGCGCCCCCCTTTCCTTTCCCCCCTCTCCTCCTGCCCCCCAAGTCCTAGTCCAACTAGGGAAAGGGGGGAGTCCTACTCCCGGTGGGAGTAGGGCTCCTCCGGCGCACCTCCTCCTAGGGCCGGACGCACCCCCCTTGCTCCTTTATATACGGGGGCAGGGGGGCACCCTAGAACACACAAGTTGATCTACGTGATCGTTCCTTAGCCGTGTGCGGTGCCCCCCTCCACCATATTCCACCTCGGTCATATCGTCGTGGAGTTTAGGCGAAGCCCTGCGTCGGTAGAACATCATCATCGTCACCACGCCGTCGTGCTGACGGAACTCATCCCCGACACTTTGCTGGATCGGAGTCCGGGGATCGTCATCAAGCTGAACGTGTGCTGAACTCGGAGGTGCCATACGTTCGGTACTTGGATCGGTTGGATCGTGAAGACGTACGACTACATCAACCGCGTTGTCATAACGCTTCCGCTTACGGTCTACGAGGGTACATGGACAATACTCTCCCCTCTCATTGCTATGCATCACCATGATCTTGCGTGTGCGTAGGATTTTTTTTTGAAATTACTACGTTCCCCAACAGGGAGAACATTGTATTGAGATCCAAAAAGAGAGAAGAAGCCATCTAGTTAATAACTATGGACCCGAAGGTCTGTGGTAAACTACTCACAACTCATCGGAGGGGCTACAGTGTTGATGTAGAAGCCCTCCGTGGTCGATTCCCCCTCTGACGGAGCGTCGGCGAAGGCTCCAAGGTGGGATCTCGCGGATACAGAAGGTTACGGCGGTGGAAATTGTTTTTCGTTGGCTCCCTGGATGTTTTCGGGGTACGTAGGTATATATAGGAGGAAGAAGTACATCGGTGGCCGCTCGTGGGGCCCAGGAGACAGGGGCGCGCCCAGGAGGGGTGGGCGCGCCCTCCTATCTCCTGGCCGCCTCGATTGCTTCTTGACTTGCACTCCAAGTCCTCTGGATCACGTTCGTTCCAAAAATCACGCTCCTGAAGGTTTCATTCTGTTTGGACTCCGTTTGATATTCCTTTTATTTGAAATACTAAAATAGGCAAAAAAACAGCAATACGGGTTGGGCCTCTGGTTAGTAGGTTAGTCCAAAAAATGATATAAATATGTAAAATAAAGCCCATAAACATCCAAAAGGGGTAATATAATAGCATGGAACAATCAAAAATTATAGATACGTTGGAGATGTATCATCGTCCCAACTAGATCCATAATCTAGCGCACAAGCTCTCAGCATGTCCTCCAGAATCTGATTGACTCTCTCGGTCTGTCCATCTGTCTGCGGATGAAAGGTTGTACTGAACTCTAGCTTGGTACCCAAAGTTTCGTGCAACTGATTCCAGAACTTTGAGGTAAACTGGGTTCCTCTATCAGATACAATGGTCCTTGGAACTCCATGCAGACATACGATCCTGGTCATGTATATCTTTGCCAACTTAGCACTGGTGTAAGTGGTTTTCACTGGGATGAAATGAGCTATCTTCGTCAAACGATCGACTACAACCCATATTGAGTCATAGCCCGAACGTGTCCTGGGTAATCCCGTGATAAAGTCCATGCCTAGCTTATCCCACTTCCATTCGGGTATCGGCAATGGCCGTAGCAATCCTGCTGGCTTCTGATGCTCTGCCTTCACTCTTTGACATACATCACATACTGCTACATACTCCGAAATATCCTTCGTCGTTCCGGTCCACCAGAAAGTGTCCTTCAAATCCAGATACATCTTGGTATTTCCTGGGTGAATCGAATACGGCGAATCATGGGCCTCCTGCAGAATCAACTTCCTGATTTCTGGGTCATTAGGCACATAAACACGGTCCTCAAACCATAAGGTATCGTGCTCATCCTCACGAAATCTTTTAGCCTTTCCTTTTCCCATCTTTTGCTTTATCTCAGCGATCTCCTTGTCAGTCTTCTGAGCTTCTCTGATCTTATCCATCAAAGTAGACTGAATCTCCAATGCTGCTACATAACCTCTTGGAACTATCTCCAAACATAGCTCGCGAAGGTCCTCGGCTAGCTCCTTTGGTAACTCTCCGGTCATGAGAGTGTTGACATGGCTCTTACGGCTCAACGCATCGGCTACTACGTTAGCCTTTCCGGGGTGATAATGCAATCTCATATCATAATCCTTAATGAGCTCCAACCATCTCCTTTGCCTGAGATTCAACTCCTTCTGTGTGAAAATGTACTTCAAACTCTTGTGATCTGTGTATACCTAACAATGGTTTCCAATGAGAAAATGCCTCCATGTCTTCAATGCATGCACTACGGCTGCTAACTCCAAGTCATGTGTAGCATAATTCAACTCATGGGGCTTAAGTTGTCGTGAGGCATACGAAACAACTCTTCCCTCCTGCATAAGCACTGCTCCAAGTCCTCGACGAGAAGCGTCGCAATATACTTCATAATCTTTCCGCTGATCTGGCGGAATCAACACTGGTGATGTAACCAAACGTTTCTTTAACTCCTGGAAACTGGCCTCACATTCCTCAGTCCATTTGAATTTTGTGTCCTTCTTCAACAACTCCGTCATGGGTTTCGCAATCTTCGAGAAATTCTCAATGAACCTCCGGTAATATCCTGCGAGTCCAAGAAAACTCCGGAACTCTCCAACTGACGTGGGTGCCTCCCAGTTTGTCACAGTGACAACTTTTGTGGGGTCTACTGCTATTCCTTCTCCAGATATAACATGTCCGAGTAATCCAACTTCCTTCAACCAAAACTCACATTTGCTGAACTTGGCATATAACTGATGTTCTCTAAGCTTCCTAAGTACCAAGCGCAAATCCTCCTTATGCCCCTCCTCATTCTTCGAGTAGACCAAAATATCATCAATGAACACCACGACGAACTTATCCAGAAACTCCATAAACACCTTGTTCATCATGTTCATGAAATAGGCAGGTGCGTTAGTCAGACCAAATGACATAACGGTATACTCATACATGCCGTACTTGGTGGTAAAAGCCGTCTTAGGTATATCCTGCTCTCGAATCTTCAGCTGGTGGTATCCTGATCGCAAATCGATCTTGGAAAATACCTTAGCTCCTTGCAATTGGTCAAACAAGTCATTGATCATCGGCAGTGGGTACTTGTTCTTGATTGTCACTTCATTCAATCCTCGATAATCAACAACCATCCTTAATGATCCATCCTTCTTCTCCACTAGAAGTACTGGTGATCCCCAAGGTGACGAACTTGGGTGAATATAGCCTTTATCCAGTAACTCCTTAATCTGCTTCTTAATTTCCTCCAAATCTTTTGCGGGCATCCTGTACGGTCTCTTAGATATCGGCCATGTGCCTGGCAAAAGCTCAATCAAAAACTCAATGTCTCTATCTGGTGTCATGCCTGGCAACTCTTCTGGAAATACATCAGGAAAATCCTTCACCACTGGTACTTCCTCCTGTACAACTCTTGATAAGGAATTTACTTGAGTCCTCTTCAGCGCATGCCGGGATACATACTTGATCCTTCTTCCTTCTGGGGTGGTAAGCAAAATCGACTTACTGGCGCATTCAATGTTCCCTCCATACTTCGATAACCAATCCATGCCTAATATCACATCCAGTCCTTGTGACTCCAAGACTATTAGGTCCGAGGGAAACACGTATTTACCAATCCTTAATGGTAACTGATCACACCATAGACTAGCCATATACTCTGCTCCTGGCGAGGTTACTAACATGGGTGACCTAAGGGCTTGGGTTGGCAGTTTATACTTATCCACAAATCCCCTTGATATGTATGAATGCGATGCACCAGTATCAAAAAGAACGATTGCAGTAAATGACTTAACCAAAAACTTACCTATTACTGCATCTGGCTGGGCTTCAACCTCCTCCACTCTAACATGGTTCACCTGTCCCTTATTGAAAGGGTTAGGCTTTTTCCCAGAGCTTCCATTGCCATTTCCATTCTTCGCTTCAGGGCATTCAGTGGCATAATGTCCAGTCTTCTGGCATTTGAAACAGGTAATGTGGCTTAGATCCCTCTTGGCTGGTGTTGATGGGTTGGCACGATTCTGTCCATTGCTTCCTCCATTCCCATTTCCATTCTTGGGGCCACTATGGTTGTGTGAACTCCCTCCTCCATGGGTATGCTGAAAAGGTCCTCCCAAGTTTGGGGTAAAACGAGGCTTCTGCTGAGCTCCAGAATTGTATTTCCCTTGTCCATACTTCCTCTTGCGGCTGTCAATCTGCCGCTGCTTTCCTTCAATCATGAGAGCTCGGTCTACCAACTCCTGGTAGTTGTTGAAGGTTGCCACTATCAACTGCATGCTCAGCTCATCATTCAGTCCTTCCAGAAACTTCTCCTGCTTAGCTGCATCCGTAGCAACGTCATCTGGGGCATAACGTGCTAGTTTACTAAAGTCATCCACATACTGGCCAACAGTACGTCCTCCTTGGCGCAAGTTGCGAAACTCACGCTTCTTCATGGCCATAGCTCCTGCTGAAACATGGGCAGTACGGAAAGCCTGCTGAAACTGGTCCCATGTGACAGTGTCGATGGGATAAGTGGCTGCGAAACTTTCCCACCATGATGCTGCGGGTCCATCAAGCTGATGTGCGACAAAACGCACCTTCTCCGCATCTATGCATCCTATTGTGGTCAACTCCCTTCCCATCTTGTGGAGCCAATCATCTGCAACTATCGGCTCGGTGCTACTAGAGAACACCGGCGGATTCAGCCTCAAGAAACGGGCTAAGTGATCAACAGGTGGTGGTGGTGGTGGGTTGTTGTTGTTGTTGTTGTTCCCCTGATTCTGATTCTGGACTAACATCCGCATCAATGCATTCTGCTGCTGGATCAACTGAGTGAGCTCCGGTGGGAAAGCAAATCCATTGTCATGTCTCGGAGGCATCTAAGGGTTTAGAAAAGATGAGAATATAGAATAGAATGAGGTCTATAGAGAAAAACACTACCCATATGCACATGAGACAAATGCAATCAATATCACGTCAATCAAATTCAAACAAGGGCATACAACGGTCTAACTGTCGTTACAAAGGTGCTCTGACTATACTATAAACATGGGGGAATACTACTACTGTTATGGTGGTCGACTAGAAAAATTGATCGGTCGAAGAATATCTGCTCCAGCTTCATCAACAAAGTCAGCATCGCTATCGTCTGGGTCCGAGTCGGTGTCGTCGATGATGATGTAGTTCTCCGGGCAAGTGCAATCATCGTCTTCTCCTCCAGTCGCGGGGAATCCCATAAATACTTTTAGCTTCTTCTTCAGATCATCATTCTTCTCTATGAGTGTCGTCCTTTCCTCCTCATATCCATCGCATGTAGACTTGAGTTCTTCCTCCAGTTCCGTGATCTTGGTCATTGCCTTCTTCAGATCTATCATGCCTGCACACATCTGGTTCTCCTGGCGACGAATGTGTTGGTTTAACTCCTGGATGAAAGTTGCAATAGATCTATCCTTCCTGGTGCTGATCATCTCCCACTGCTCATCTCGACACCCACAAATCTGGTAAATAGTATCCTTGAGATCCTTGTGGTAAACTTCTCCAATGCGTCCCATGGTGATGTGGGCTGCCATGCTCTTTCCTAGACTCCAGGTTGGTGCATCAAAGGAAAACTCTATGGGCTCAGTGACGGGCATGAACGTCCTTCCTGGAACTTGAACTTGAATCATCCAACGCTCCTGTTCTGGTAAAGTGGCGATGTAGGTCCCGGTGAAGCTTGGTAGTCCGATGTTCAGGTATCTAGTGTCTTCCTTCAAGTGGCGTTCGAAAGGTGTATCTTCATTCGGTTGCGTGAACTTGTTCCTTGCATCTGCCATCCTAAAAGAGTAGAAAAGATGAGCAGTCAGAAATGAGAAGAGAGTAGTGATCTAGGGCTTTAGCTTAGTGGTCGTGTCCTACAGTCAGCGTGTGCTCTGATACCATCTTGTAGCGACCAGACCTCAAACACACGATCTCATGCATCACTTGTCATCCTGGATCGGTAATGCTGACACGCACAGTACTTGAAGGATTTATAACAGAGTAGCAATCACACACTTATTACATCGAATGTCTCAAAATAGAACTTATTACAATAAATATGGCTTAAGGCCATCTAATAACGATAATAGCGGAGGGCTTGGAAGATAAGCGAGTCCATCAACTCCAACGGCATCACTGAGTATAAGATCACGACCTAAGGCACCTTACTCGTCGTCTGAAAAGTCTGCAACATGAGCGTTGGAGCCCGAAAACGGGTCAACGCATGGAATATGCTGCCAATGTAACACATAGAGAGTAATGAACAGAATAATGCTATCACTACATGCATATATGGCTGGTGGAAAGCTCTATAGTTACAGTTTTGCATAAAGCCAATTTTTCCCTACAACAAAGGAATAAATTTTATTTAACTATGATGGTGGTTGTTAAAAATTGAGAAGGTTCCTCCAACTCAATCCCAATTAAGCATCATCATTAACCCAACAAAATTAAACTAAGTAACATGATGAGATTCACATGATAATCCAGGTACTAGATACTCAAAACTTCCATAACCGGGGACACGGCTAACCATGATTAGTTTATACACTCTGCAGAGGTTTGCGCACTTTTCCCCGCAAGACCGATCTCCTCCGCTTGATTTCTCGCACTACATGGTGTTTGAGAAATGGATGACCAAGACACAGTCTTTCAGAAGCATTAACTCTTTACTCTGGGTAGACAGTACCAACCTACATCCCCTACATCTGCTAGTCTACCACTGAAAGAGGTCACACAACATACTATGCTAGAGCCCATAGTAGTTTGGGACTGCACACAGAAGTTTCTAGCATGAATAATCTCATGATCCCTTTGAGCGTGGGTGGCGGTCCATAGGAGAATCACACGGTACCCGGGATTTCCAAAAAAAAAAATACAGGCAACACTGGGTTCCCCAGGTGCCGCAGTCCACCCAGATGTGTATTAAAGTTACCACCTTAAATAAACCATTAGTTAAAAACACTCACATCTGTCATGGATACACTCAGCCAATCCACGTCTACTCGCATAGCATAGCAATATAAGCAAACGTAGAAGTAACTCCCAAAGGTTTGATAATAAAACAATTATTAGGTTCTACCTCATCTACTTCCCAAAACCCACATATTAATCAGATCCTAACCATGCAATTGTTTGGGGATTGATCTAATGCAATAAAACTGGGTAGTAAAGAGGTATGATCAAAGTGTTACTTGCCTTGCTGATGATCCGTGAAACCTAGAGACTCGTAGTAGCAAGCGGCGCACTCCGGGTACTCTATCGCAAACAAACAAGCATACAATAAGCACTCATCTAATGCACAGGTAAAACTCAAATAAGAGATCTAACCATAAAGTTTAACTTAAGAACTCCGGTTTGCAAAAATAATCAAATCAAATGAAGCAACGAAACCCAAACGACGAAAGAAACAGGCTTCATTTACTAATCTGGACCTAAGTCAAATTTTACGGTAGCAAAAACTTGTTTGAGTAGGTTAAACAGAAAAGGAGTTTTGAGACGAAACTCTAGGCGCTTGAATCGCCTGATTCCGATAAACGAACGAAAAGTTATACTAGAACGAAAATCAGATCAGAAATCGCGATCGGAAATAATCGCGGAAAATTCGAGAAAAAGAAAAACGGACGAACAGGCTAACGAACGAACGTTCTCTGTCTGCGGCTAAACGACGAAAACCGTTCGTTAAAACGAACGGACGGACGAACGTCCGCAAAATAAACTAAACCGAAAATAAACCCAACTGGATCTAAAAACCGAATCTAGGGTTTCGAAAAAAAGATCGGTTTTCTCGCGAAAACCGAGGCGGCGGCGACTCGGGGCGGCGGGCGTGCATGGGTGACGGCATGGCGGCGGCGGGCCGCAGCGGCGACGGCGGATCGGGGCTAGGGTTTCGGGGGCGGGCGACTGGGCTAGCGGGGCGGCCTCCCGGCTTATAAGGGCCGGCCGGGCCAGGAGTCTGGGACGGACACGGCCCGGTAGGTCGGTTCTTTTTTTAAATAATTTCGCGCAGAAAAACAAATAAAAAAATACTAAACGGACTCCAAAAATCCCGAAATAAATTTTCCCCATCCTCTAAAAATAAGCCGGACAAGGTGAACATTTATTTGGGCCTAAAATGCAATTTTGAAAAACGTGCATTTTTCCTAATTCAAAATAAAATAGCGATAAACTCCGAAATAAAATCTTATTTGATTTTATTATTAAATCTCCAATATTTTTTTATTTTGGGAAAGTCATTTTATTCCCTCTCTCTTATTTTTATAATTGAATTATTTGAATATAAAATAATTAAAATCAAATGATCCTATTTTCAAAATTTGAGAAAACTCAAATATGAAAATAACGAAATCCCCAACTCTGTGGATCCTTGAGTTGCGTAGAATTTCTAGGATCTAGCCAAAATGCAATAAAATATGATATGCAGTAATGATCTAGTGTATAACATTCCAAATTGAAAATTTGGGATGTTACAGCACAGTACGATCAGCATAGTTAGACGCTCACTACAATGTTCCAGGAGAATCAGATCCCGTGGCTACGAAGGAGAAGGTGAACGGGGTCAACAGAAGCTCCATGGAAATGCCATGCAATTTAAAGTTCATTTGCCATGGTTGTAAAGTTAAATTGTTGTGGGATTTAAGTTAATTTTCCATGGGTTTTCAAAATTGCCATGGGAAAAAGAATAAATGTCATGTTCTATGGAGTTAAATTACCGTGAGATTGATTTGCCATGGCTGCAAAAAGGTTAATTTACCATGGACTTCAAATTAAAATTGTCATGGATTTTTAGGAGAAATTGTCATGTTATGTATTTGACATGTATGTAAAAGGTTTAAAACTTACCATGGCAATATAGGTAAATCTGGCATTGGAACAAAATTAAATTTGCCGTGTAAAATTTATAAGTAAAATTTGCCAAGTGGAAATATTGTAGAATTTGCCATGGCAACATAAAGTAAAATTTTCCATATCATTTAAAGTAAAATTGCCATGGAAAAAAACGTAGAAATTTGCCATGGAAAAAGTAGAGTAAACATTTGTCGTGGAAAAAAGTAAAATTTTCCATGGGGAATATTGTAGAATTTGCCATGGCAAAATAAAGTAAAATTTGCCATGGAAAAAAAACGTAGAAATTTGCCATGGCAAAAGTAGAGTAAATATTTGCCATGGAAAATGACGTAAATTTGCCATGCTACAAACATAGAAATTGCCATGTATTTGAAAGTAAATTTGCCGTGGAGAATATTGTAGAATGTGGCATGGCAAAATGAAGTAAAATTTGCCATCTCATTTAAAGTAAAATTGCCATGGCAAAAACATAGAAATTTGCCATGGCAAAAGTACATTTGACATGGAAAAATGAAGAGTAAAATTGCAATGCTACAAACAGAGAAATTGCCATGAATTTGAAAGTAAAATTTGTCGTGGAGAAATGTTGTTGAATTTTCCATGGCAAAAGAGAGTAAATTTTGCCATCTCATTTAAAGTAAAATTGCCATCACATTTTGCATGATATGTTTGATGAACTAGAACTTGTTGGGGCATTTTAAAAAATGAACAAAATTTGCCATGGCATATGCATATTAAAATTGTCGTTGTACTTGTTTTATAATTGCCATGGCAACTATTACTTGAAAATGAAAGATGGTGGCTATTAAAAGAATAGAATACCATGCTCTGTAAACTACATTTGCCATGTCTCATGAACTGAAATTGCCATGTTCCATTAGAAAGTAACTTTTTTGCCATCGTTGCATCAGATAAATTTGCCATGATGCATAAACTACAAATGCCATGCCCCATGAATTTAAATTTCCATGGTCTCATAGAAAGTAACTTTTTCCATGTTGCAAAGAGAAAAAGAATTTATCTCTACAAATTCATGTAATTTTTTTTGCCATGGCAACTATTTACAGAAGTGAAAGAGCGCTAAAAGATTGTGAATTTGCCATGGCAAAATGATGTCTATTCATAGTGATTTGACATTGTATAAGAAATTAAACAATGTCTAAAAAACATGAGAAATGAAAAATAAAAAATAGGTATGAATTATAGCAAGTTGCCACCGTGACTATTTACTAAACAAAGCTATCATGGCACCTGTTTTACTAATAATTCACTGTGGTTTATCGCAAAAAATCATAACAAATTAATAGCAATTCTTCCGTGACAACCAGTTATTAAAACAGAAGCTACCACGAACAAGAAGCGAAAAAAATGACACTAATAAAATGGAGGTAGAAGTAGACCATGATGAGATGGACCCTAGGTTTCCCTAAAACAGTGGCAAATTTTCCATGAACCAACTACACCTAGAAAGTGTTGTGTGAGTCAGTCCATTCATTTTGCGAAAACAAAAAATAGCCATGTGCTACAAATTTGTTTTTCTTGAACTTGCCTTGCAACTATTACAAAAGATTTCTAGATTTGCCATGATAAATGTGTGAACTAGTTCTATACAATCCTAAGAACATGGCAATATAGCATGGTGATTGAATTTGAAAGCATGACAAAAAAATGTTAGACATGGCATCATTTTCGGAGGAAAACAATGGCAAAATTGCTCAAGATTTGCTGAAAGATAAAAAATCATACAGAGGTGGAGCGAGCGCCATGGCAATTTTGGAGGTGGAGGTGTTACCTGCAGGAAATGGAGCCAGCGCCATGGGTGTTGCAGTGCGACGGCATAGTGGTAGAGCTCGAGCTGAGGTCCTGAAAGGGCTAGTTATCGACTAGAGGGGGGTGAATAGGCGATTTTTATGAAAGTCTTCAAAACGTGGGAGTTTTTAAGACAAACAATAGAAATGACACTATTCGTATGCAGCTGAAGGTAGACTACACTAGACAAGCCATAGTCAAGTATTCAATGAAGTGAAAGCATGAAGACTAATAGCAGCTAGGTAGTAAAGATCAGGATGGAAGATAATATTAAGCCAATCAGAACAGGTAGTCACACAGTGAAGTCAAACAGATAATGCAAGCAGGCAATGACTTCACGAAGACAAACTGTAAGTAGAGAGAAGAGAGATAGAACCAGTAGCTTCAGGAGGACAGGGATTTGTTTGACCAGTTCCAGTTGTTGTGACAACTGTACGTTTGGTTAGGGAGGCTGAGATTCAACTCAGAAGACCGCGTCTTCACCTTATTCCCCTTGAGCTAACACTACTAGGGAAAACCTTATACACAGAACTTTAGCAGTAGCGAGGGTCAAAAAGCACGCTGGTGCTAAGTAGCAGTAGCGCGCCTGAGAAAACCGCGCTGCAGATAAAGTTCTAGCAGTAGCGCGTCTTGCTCTAAACATGTTACTACTAAAATTCCCACGGCTTAGCCGATAGGCTACACATAGTAGTAGCGACCTATAACGAACCGCGCTACCGCTACTTTATTTGTAGCAGCGCGTTTTAATCTAAACTCGCTACTGCTAAAGGATATAAAATTAAATGGAAAGAAAATAGAAAGGTAATTGAAAATGAAAGAAATAGAATAAGGTGAAAGGAAAAAAATAAAATGTGAAGGAAACAAAATGAAAAGGGGGGAAAAAGAGAAAGGAGTAGCAGTGGCGTTTATCCCGAATCTTGTTGTAGCTAACGTAGCGACAACGTTCTTCTTGGAGCAGCGCCATCGCTGCCGACTTAACCACGGGTTCGTCCTTCCCACGGCCACTTCGCCCAAATCCAACTCTCCACTCGCCGCCGCCGTCGCCCGTCGCCGCCAGCATCTCCGACACCCTCGCCGCCCGACCCAGATTCAACGCCGCCCCGCCCCGACCTCAACGCCGCCCGGACGCCGCCCGACCCGACCTCGGCGCCGCCATCCGCCGTGGCGCCCGAGCCCGACCCGACCTCAACGCCGCCCTGCCCCTCCTCGTCGCGAGCACCCGAGGTGAGCACGCTGCTCCTCCCTCTCCCCTACCTCTGCCTAGGGTTTCTTTATATTTTAGTTGCATCAAATTAGTTAGGGTTCATGTAAGAGTGGAAACAAATCGGATGCGGGTGCGGCTCAAATGAGTTAGGGTTCATGTAAGGGTGGAAACGAATCAAATTTCTAATATGAATCATAAAACGAGTAAAATTTGACCACTTATTTCACTTTATAGTTGGATAATTGGAATATCCGCTACCACTTTTCACCCCTATAGGTTCATCAAATTATATGGTAATTAGGGTAGTAGTTCCTAGGTACTAATTAGTTAGTAAGAACTAGGTACTAATTAGGTACTAGAATATTTTTATTTATAGTAAGTTTATTTTTAGTAAGAACTAGTTGAATTAATAGAACTAGTTAGTAAGAACTTGTTGCTATTTTTTAGTTAAAGCAATTTTTCCCGCCTCGACGCGGACGATGCTCATCCGCATCCTCGTCGTCGAGTCAGCGGAGGGCGACACTGCTTGACCAGATGGGCCATGTCGGGACCGGGCTCCGCCGGGTGGTACTTGGGGCGCTACTCACCGGGAGCACTGGTTGGTGAGGAGCCACTGTCGTTGACCGAACCTTCTTTGGTGGCGGTCGCGTGGGCGATGGCGGTCCAGAGGTTCGAGGACTCATGGAGGTGGTGCGTCACCGTGTCGGTGAGGAGGGCGACACGTCCGTCGCTACTTGTTTGCGTTGGAGCACGTGTTCTCCAATACCGGCAGGTTCTCCGAGGATCTCGGTGGAGCTATGATCCGTGATGGTTCCTTCTCTGTGGGTGTCCACCGCTTGCGCCGATACCGTCGTGTGCTAGGGTTTTAGTTGTATTAGTGATGTTATATGTATGACACTATTCGTGATGTATTAGTGATAATATTGACGATGTGCAGACGCATGAGATGATTTACTTTTGCTTATTGAATGCATGATAATTTCAGTCCTATAAGATATTTTGAAATGTATATCTTGTGTTGCTCAATATCCAAGTGGGCGGTCATGTTTGCAGAGTTACACCTCCGAGTGGCCTATGTTTTGCGTGAGTCTTGATTCATTTCCGTTCGGCAAATTTCAGCGCTTCGATATGTCCTATTTTAGCAAAGGTCATGCCGGATTTTTCCGTGAATTTTGGCATGACTTGTGCCAGAATATGTAGGAAATATCGAGTGCCCCGGATTTGTGTGTTGAGTATCCTGGTAGTTGTCTTAGATCGATTTTCAATTAATGTTTTAACTATGAACATAGAAAATGTCTGACGACAAAAAGGATTTCGGTATTTGCAAATACTGCGAAGACGAGCGCGGCCTGTTGTAACGCCCCGAGACCGATGTGCCAGGTGTCCGCCAGTTTTTCGCCGTCGTTTCCATGTCATTTGCTTGCGTGTTGCATTTTATCATGTCATCATGTGCATTTCATTTTGCATACGTGTTCGTCTCATGCATCCGAGCCTTTTCCCCGTTGTCCGTTTTGCAATCCGGCACTCCTATGTCCCTCGGCGTCCCCTCTTCTCTCTTTTCGTGTGCGGGTATTAAACTTTCTCGGAATGGCCGAGGTTTGCCAGCGACCTTGGTATAACACCGTGAACCGCTGTCAAGTTTCGTGCCATTTGGAGGTCGTTTGGTACTCCAACGGTTAACAGGGTAACCGCAAAGCCCTCTTTTGTTGCAGCCCAACACCCCTTCCAAAGTGGTCCAAAACCCACCAAACTCCCCTCCATGCTCTCGGTCGTTCGATCACGATCGCGTGGCCGAAAACCGCTCCTCATTTGGACACTCCTAGCTCCCTCTATGCCTATTTATACACCCCCCATTCCAAATCCCGGATGTTTCCCCGAAACCCTAATTTCCCCTCGCGCCCTTGCGGACGCGTCGCCCCGCCGGACACGTCCGCCGGACGCGTCACCCGGCCAATCGGGCGCGCCACGTCACCAGCGCGCCGCCCGCTTAATCCGGAACCGCCACGTGGCGCTCCGCCGCCGTCGCCGCCGCCATGAGCGCGAAACCTGGCGGGCCCGCGATCCCGACTCCGCCGCCCGCGCCGCCGCGCGTCCTCCGCCGCCGCGCCCGTCTCCGGCCACGGAACCCGCCGCCGCCGCCGCCGCCACCTCGGCTTCCGCGCCGCGTCGCCCGAGCCGCGCCGCCGGCTTCGCCGCGCGACCTCTCTCCGCGCCCGTCGCCGGCCCGCGTTATCGCGCCGCGCGCT
Source organism: Aegilops speltoides (assembly GCA_021437245.1). Lineage (NCBI taxonomy): Eukaryota > Viridiplantae > Streptophyta > Magnoliopsida > Poales > Poaceae > Aegilops > Aegilops speltoides. The sequence goes on from CM038143.1 coordinate 314,661,175, forward strand.
TTTCCCCACCGCCGCCAAGATCGCGCCGCCGCCGCCGCGGAGTCCTCCGTCGACCGCGCCCTCGTTCCGCTTCGCCGCCGCCACTGAAACCGGTCGGATCCGGGCGCCAAGGCGGATCCGCCCCCTCGCCGCCTCCCGCCTCGCCTCGGCCTTCGCCGGCCACCTCTGCCAGTGGCGCCGCCACCATGGCTCCTCGCCCGTGAGGAGCACGGAGGAGGAAAGCGCCTCGGCGCTGCGTCGCGTGGGCCCGGCCCGAAACCCCGCGGCCCGATCCACCTTCGTCTGGGCACGGCCCATGGGTGAGCCCGCACCTCCTTTTTTCTTTCTTTCCATTCTGTTGGGCTGTTCGATTCAGCCCGATCGATTTTTTTTCCCTGGACAAATTTGCCTATTATCCAATGAATTCTGATTGGCCTCCATCTTCATGCATTAATAACTCCACAACCATGCATCGGATTAAAACAAACTATATATGTAAATTGCTTAGTTTTTCATCTAGTTTCATATTATCCCACTTTCATCCATGTTTAAAATGTTTAAAATGACGTTTGCTTAAATTTGCTCCAATGGCATGCTAAAATGATTTAATTCATAACTATTTAACCGTAGCTCGGAATTTAATAAACTTTATATGTAAATGGGGTAGAATTTTGCCTAGTTTAACATGGTGCACTCATCTTGCATGTTTAACAACTCTAAAATTGTGTTTAGGGCAGAACAGTACCTAATCCATAAATATGCACATGAGGATTTTCCGGACTTGTTGTTTGTTGTTCCGGCCTCATTTAAACTTGCCTAGTTAGGTAGTTTTCTTATGTTTCACCCCTTGCCATGTTTAACAACATTTAATATTGTTGGGTAGCTTAAACGAGAGCGAACTAAATACTTGAATGTGGTGTTCGTCAATATGCAACTCGTGGCATATTGAGCTCCACTTAATTTGTAGTGTTGTTTGTGCACTTTGCCATGCCATGCCATGCCTCATTAAACGGACATGCATCATACTTGATTGTGCATCATGCCATGCTTATGTGATGGTTGTTTACTATATTGTTTGCTTCTTTCGGTTTGCTTCTCTCGTTAGCCGGTTTCGTTCGGAGTTGTGAGGATTGTTCGACCACGCCCGTTTGTCTTCTTCATGGACTCGTTCTTCTTCCTTGCGGGATTTCGGGCAAGATGACCGCTACCCTGGATCTCACTACTATCATTGCTATGCTAGTTGCCTCGTTCTTTCGCTATCTTTGCGATACCTATTACTGTTTGTCAAGCCATCCCATATTGCCATGAACCTCTAACCTTTGACACCATTCCTAGCAAACCGTTGTTTGGCTATGTGACCGTTTTGCTCAGCCCCTCTTATAGCGTTGCTAGTTGCAGGTGAAGTTGAAGATTTCTCCATGGTGGACAGGGTTTTGTTGGGATATCACAATATCTTTTATATTATTAATGCATCTATATACTTGGTAAAGGGTGGAAGGCTCGGCCTTATGCCTGGTGTTTTGTTCCACTCTTGCCGCCCTAGTTTCCGTCATACCGGTGTTATGTTCCCGGATTTTGCGTCCCTTACGCGGTCGGGTGATTTATGGGACCCCCTTGACAGTTCGCTTTGAATAAAACTTGTCCAGCAAGGCCCAACATTGCCTTTTACCATTTGTCTCACCACCACCTACTTTTCCCTTGGGAGTAATTAACCCAAGGGTCATCTTTATTATAGCCCCCCCGGGCCAGTGCTTGTCTAAGCGTGGGTCCAAACTAGAGCACCGTGCGGGACCATCCCTTGGCAACTTGGGTTACGTCGGTACTGACGCTTAGCTCATCCGGTCGTGGCACGAGGCGAGATCTACGCGGCTACTATCGGGATGTCGGCACGCCGGAGGTCTTGCTGGTCTTGTTTTACCATTGTCGAAATGTCTTGATGTACGGGATTCGAGTCGATCGGAGAGTCTCGGGTGAAGGTTTATTCGCCGATGATCGCGAGAGCTTGTCATGGGCTAAGTTGGGACACCCTGCAGGTATAAACTTTCGAGAGCCGTGCCGCGGTTATGTGGCAGATGGGAATTTGTTAATGTCCGGTTGTAGACAACTTGACACTTGATCCGAATTAAAACGCATCAACCGAGTGTGTAGCCGTGATGGTCTCTTCTCGGCGGAGTCCGTGAAGTGAACACGGTTTCTGGGTTATGTCTGACGTAAGTAGGTGTTCAGGATCACCTCTTGATCATTGCTAGCTTCACGACCGTTCCGCTTGTTCTCTTCTCGCTCTTATTTGCGTTGGTTAGCCACCATATTTGCTTAGTCGCTGCTGCAACCTCACCACTTTACCCCTTCCTTTCCCATTAAGCTTTGCTAGTCTTGATACCCATGGTAATGGGATTCTTTGAGTCCTCGTGGCTCACGGATACTTCAAAACCAGTTTGCGGTGCCTACGTTATCGGCGGTGGCGCAACCAAGCTCAAGGAGGAGCTCGATGCTGATCTTGCCCTTTGTGTTGTTTCGTTCTAGTTGATCAGTAGTGGAGCCCAGTTGGGGTCGATCGGGGACCTTTTGTCGCATTTGGGGTTCTTCTTTTATTTTGGTTCCGTAGTCGGACCCTGATTGTATCTGGATGATGTAATGCTTTATTCTTGTAATTGTGTGAAGTGGCGATTGTAAGCCAACTATGTATCTTTTCCCCTTATGTATTAAATGGGTTGTGTGAAGATTACCTCACTTGCGACATTGCTTTCAATGCGGTTATGCCTCTAAGTCGTGCTTCGACACGTGGGAGATATAGCCGCATCGAGGCGCTACAAGTTGGTAATCGAGCCATCCCGACCTTAGGAGCCCCACCGCTTGATCGTTTTTAGCGGCGAGTTGTGTCTAGGAAAAAATATTTTGAGTCATTTAGGATTATATATATCGGAGAGTTTAGGAATTCTTTTTACTCCCGGTCCCTTGACCTTACGGTGAGGTATCCGACGTAGAGTTTTGACTCTTCTCTTCTCAAATTTCACTAAAAAATTTTTAGGATCACGCGGGTATCTTAGAATCGTTCGATATTCTTATGGCGAGAACATTGTCTTGGTTGCCTCGACATTTAGGGGTTGTGGCGGTGTCCCGGGAGTTGAGCTCCGAGATGTTGTCGTCATAATTTTATCGTTGCGATTCGGAATACGAGTTTAATACGCCGACATCGAAAATCTCTTTTATGCAGTTGTTGGTGAGATAACCCGCTAACCCGATCTTGAGGTGAGTACGGAGTATTGCCATGACTTGTATAACGGATGCTTTTGAAGGTTGAGGTAGACGATTTCGAAGGTTTCTTGGTTATGTGTTGACGGATGGATACTGGTGGATGTAGGGATTGTTAGTTTGGGTGAGATATATTGCTCCCTGTATCCCCAACACCCGATTGCATAACCGGAAAGTTTGGGAGTTTCATAGGTGGGAATTCAAGTAGCTCTTAGGATATCTTTCCGACGGATGTATGATATGAAATTGGGGTTCGACGTCTAGTGGTCCGCCTATTCACGGTTGGTTTCTGATGGTCTCGTTGTGTCTTAAAGAGTCCTTGGCTATGCCGACTGGGACACTTCGTATGTCATGTGCCTTGCCTTGTACATGATGGTCTTTGTACGATTGAGCCCGTGTAGGCCCCACCACGAAAACTTGGACGAAATCTCTATCATATGTTTGTTCCGCTTATACGCAAGCCAATCCTTTGTTTTGTTTTATTTGTGGTATTCGAGTTGCTTGATGTCAAATGTTGAATCCATACCTTTCCTATACGGTGTTCTCATATTGCTATGTGAATACTAATCCTTTTGATCATTGAGGTTGTCATGTTAATTCTTTCCAACCGGCGTGCTTCTCTTCAAGTGGATCCCATCATTCTCCCATCTGCAAGATCAATTCTAAGTTTTCTCAACGGTGTTTGTTTCGTTCGTCCCAAGTTGGCTTTGTTTTTTCCGCCCTCCACCCTTTTTTTCTTCAAGGACGCAGATTTCTTGATCAAGTATCCATTTATTCATGTGAAGTCTCTTCATTCTTTTCTATCAATGTTCTTACCCGGTGGTTCTCAAGAAGATGTTCTACTAGTTCGTCATTCCTCATTCATTTCTCTTCTCCGGTGGATTCAAGTCAAGTTTTGTTGATCATACCTTTTTCCTCATTCCAATGTCTTCTCATACCGGTGCACCTCATTATCATTCTACTTCTCGCTATTTGTTATTCCGGAGTGCTCAAGATATCTCGAAGATTTGCGTTTCCATTCTCAATCCCTTCAAGATATTTCGAGATTGGTATCCCATTCAAGTCATTTAATTCAACCGGTGCAACATCTCTTTTAAATCTTTCCAACGGTGTTTTCTTTTGAGTGGGCCCTAACCCACAGGTCTTTTCCCAGGATCTTACCTGACTCTTCTAATTATCAGAAGCCATTCTCAAATTATTTTCCAAGTTTGACGTAAGAATGAGTTATCATCAGTCAAATGCTTTTCTCCATCTTTCAAATTCTTTTCATATTTGGTTCAACCCTTCCTCTTTTTCATTCTCTCGGAGTATCTCAGTAATTTTGGTGGTGTTTCTCGTTGTCATTCTCAACATTTGAAGACCGAAGAAGAGTTTCTCTTTAATCTTGCTCTATTCTCTTCAAGATGCGTGGTGCTAGCTTGTTGCCATCCTCTCATAATTGTTTTCGATTGTGAGAATCTTTTTCACCCATCAGGAGATATTCAAGAGTCTTCTCAGTTTGTCATCCGGAGTCCATCAATTCAGGTTTATTCATTCTCAGCTGTCAGTTATCATTCTCCTATCTTACCGGTGCATCGTTCAAATATCCTCTAATCAGTTCATGTTCTCTTCGTTCTCATGCATCTAAATCCCCTAAAGTATCTCCAATCGTTTTCAAATTCTTCCCGGTGAATTGTGCCTTTGCTACTTTCATTTTTCAATTCTTACGGTGGTTCTTTCAAGATTTCACTTCCTTGTTCATCATATCATATATTCGTTGTTTCTAAATCCCACCGGTGGTTCCATCAATGCCTTCTCAAGTTTTGATACATCTCTTTTAATCCTTTCTACGAGAATAAGTAGTATGCCAAACCCGTTGCTTCTCATCAATTTAAATTGGTGAAGGATACGCATAACATAATTCTTGTTCTTGTTTCATCCAAGTGATTAATTCCTTCTTTCGGAGTTTATTCATGATGAATAAATTCTCGGTTTCATTTGTTTCATCTTCTCTTTTTCCCGGAGTTCCAAGCTCTAATTATCACGGAGCTCCATCAAAATCATTGCAAGGATTCACCTTGTGTTTTCAACTTCTCTTTCTATTCATCATCCTTTTATTACCGGAGTTCTTCATGGAGGCTCTACATGACGGTTCGTCAAGGATTCCTTTCATTCTCGATTTGTTCTTCAAGTTTTCTCTTGAAGTTATGATCCGCAAAGCTATACTCAAAATAAACATGGTGCTCAACACATGTTTTTTTTTAGGAGTTCAAGTATTCTTCTTCTTGCATTTCGAAGTGCAATTCCTACTTTATCTTTTGAGGTGGTGTTATGTCACTCTTGACAATATCCTTCTTGTTTCATGATTCACATGTTGTCAAGAATGAGGTATTTTAAATCCATCAATCTCTTCGTTTGATTTATCTTGTGTCATGTTTTCACCTAAAGCCTTCCCTAAGGAATGTTGCTACTTTGGTGCTTATTAATGACCCAATTTATCTCTTTTCCATCTTGATGGAAGAAGCTTTCATCTCTTTGGTGCTCTCAATCCAATCAATTGTTTCCATTAGTGGCCGGTTGTCACCTCATCATTTTGACATGTTTGCCATAAGCCCACAACAAGCCTATTCGTTTAGTTGTTGGTTTTGCAACAACTCCGTTCAATCCTTAGTTGCAAGGATGCTTTCCAAGCTCAATTGTGGCGAAGTTGGCATTTTCTTCCCCATTCTTTTATTTGGTGATCTATCTTCTATTCTTTCTTCCGGAGGCATGGTGATGTTGCTCTTTTCACACATCATCTCGAATTGTGAGGATCGTGTTCTTTTCTTGCTTATCCATTTAACAGGAGTGTTGTGTAATCTCTTCAAGTGCTTTTCATCTTATCAAGTTTTGCCTCCCTTCTCAACCGGAGTGTCTTTGCGTGAAATCCTTCTTACCCATTGTGCCATTCTTTCAATTCGGAGGCGGTGTGTTGTGATTTCATCATGTATCCTCTCATCTTGTCAAGTTCTTGTTCAATTCCTTCCATTTACAGATCAGTCTTTGCCCAAATTATATCAATCTTATCCTTTCTCTATCTAGTTTTAACGGAGTGGTTTCAAATTCTACCTTGTCCTTTAAACTCTTGATTCATGTCTTTGCAACCTTCAAGTTCTCGTAATACTCCTTGTTCCTCTATCCCTACCGGATTGTTTGCAATCTCGTTCATCTTTGTTGTACTCTTTCTTTTAAATTAATCAACCTCTCAAGGTTCGTGGTTTCACTCATTTCTCAAAGAAGCAACTTAGTTTTACCTATCCTCTTCCTCTTCCTTTTCCCTCCGGTGCCATCCTAGATCTCGGGGCGAGATCCTCTCGTAGTGGTGGAGTGTTGTAACGCCCGAGACCGATGTGCAGTGTCCTTGATTTTTCGCCGTCGTTTCCATGTCATTTGCTTGCGTGTTGCATTTTATCATGTCATCATGTGCATTTCATTTTGCATACGTGTTCGTCTCATGCATCCGAGCCTTTTCCCGTTGTCCGTTTTGCAATCCGGCACTCCTATGTCCTCGGCGTCCCCTCTTCTCTCTTTTCGTGTGCGGGTATTAAACTTTCTCGGAATGGCCGAGGTTTGCCAGCTGACCTTGGTATAACACCGTGAACCGCTTTGTCAAGTTTCGTGCCATTTGGAGGTCGTTTGGTACTCAACAGTTAGCAAGGTAACCATGAAAGCCCTCTTTGTTGCAGCCCAACACCCTTCCAAAGTGGTCCAAAACCCACCAAACTCCCTCCATGCTCTCGGTCGTTCGATCACGATCGCGTGGCAAAACCGCTCCTCATTTGGACACTCCTAGCTCCCTCTATGCCTATTTATACACCCCCATTCCGAATCCGGATGTTTCCCGAAACCTAATTTCCCCTCGCGCGCGCCGCGCGCGCGTCGCCGCGCCGGACACATCCGCCGGACGCGTCACCTCGCCAATCGAGCGCGCCACGTCACCGCGCCGCCGCCGCGCCAATCCGGAGCCGCCACGTGGCGCTCCGCCGCCGTCGCCGCCGCCGTGCCATGAGCCCACGGCGGGCCGCGATCCGACTCCGCCGCCGCGCGCCCGCGCGCGTCCTCCGCCGCCCGCGCCCGTCTCCGCCACGGAACCCGCGGCCGCCGCCGCCGCCACCTCGGCTTCGCGCCGCCCGTCGCCGTGAAAGCCGCCGCTTCGCTTCGCGCGCGCGCTCTCTCCGCGCCCGTCGCCGGCCCGCGTTATCGCGCCGCGCGCTTCCCGCACCGCCGCCAAGATCCGCCGCCGCCGCCGCGGAGTCCTCCGTCGACCGCGCCCTCGTTCCGCTTCGCCGCCGCTGAAGCCGCCGGATCCGGGCGCCAAGGCGGATCCGCCCTCCGCCGCCTCCCGCCTCGCCTCGGCCTTCGCCGGCCACCTCTGCCAGCGGCGCCGCCGCCATGGCTCCTGCCCGTGAGGAGCACGGGAGGAGGAAGGCGCCTCCAGCGCTGCGTCCGCGTGGGCCCCGGCCCAGAAACCCCGCCGGCCCGATCCACCTTCGTCCTGGGCCTGGCCCATGGGTGAGGCCCCGCACCTCCTTTTTTTTTCTTTCTTTCCATTCTGTTGGGCCTGTTCCAGATTCAGCCCGATGCGCATTTTTTTTCCCTGGACAAATTTGCCTATTATCCAATGAATTACAGATTGGCCCTCCATCTTCATGCATTAATAACTCCACAACCATGCATCGGATTAAAACAAACTATATATGTAAATTGCTTAGTTTTTCATCTAGTTTCATATTATCCCACTTTCATCCATGTTTAAAATGTTTAAAATGACGTTTGCTTAAATTTGCTCCAATGGCATGCTAAAATGATTTAATTCATAACTATTTAACCGTAGCTCGGAATTTAATAAACTTTATATGTAAATGGGGTAGAATTTTGCCTAGTTTAACATGGTGCACTCATCTTGCATGTTTAACAACTCTAAAATTGTGTTTAGGGCAGAACAGTACCTAATCCATAAATATGCACATGAGGATTTTCCGGACTTGTTGTTTGTTGTTCCGGCCTCATTTAAACTTGCCTAGTTAGGTAGTTTTCTTATGTTTCACCCCTTGCCATGTTTAACAACATTTAATATTGTTGGGTAGCTTAAAAGAGAGCGAACTAAATACTTGAATGTGGTGTTCGTCAATATGCAACTCGTGGCATATTGAGCTCCACTAATTTGTAGTGTTGTTTGTGCACTTTGCCATGCCATGCCATGCCTCATTAAACCGGACATGCATCATACTTGATTGTGCATCATGCCATGCTTATGTGATGGTTGTTTACTATATTGTTTGCTTCTTTCGGTTTGCTTCTCTCGTTAGCCGGTTTCGTTCGGAGTTGTGAGGATTGTTCGACCACGCCCGTTTGTCTTCTTCATGGACTCGTTCTTCTTCCTTGCGGGATTTCGGGCAAGATGACCGCTACTACTGGATCTCACTACTATCATTGCTATGCTAGTTGCCTCGTTCTTTCGCTATCTTTGCGATACCTATTACTGTTTGTCAAGCCATCCCATATTGCCATGAACCTCTAACCTTTGACACCATTCCTAGCAAACCGTTGTTTGGCTATGTGACCGTTTTGCTCAGCCCTCTTATAGCGTTGCTAGTTGCGGTGAAGTTGAAGATTTCTCCATGGTGGGCAGGGTTTTGTTGGGATATCACAATATCTTTTATATTATTAATGCATCTATATACTTGGTAAAGGGTGGAAGGCTCGGCCTTATGCAGTGTTTTGTTCCACTCTTGCCGCCTAGTTTCCGTCATACCGGTGTTATGTTCCCGGATTTTGCGTCCCTTACGCGGTCGGGTGATTTATGGGACCCCCTGACAGTTCGCTTTGAATAAAACTTGTCCAGCAAGGCCCAACATTGCCTTTTACCATTTGTCTCACCACCACCTACTTTTCCCTTGGGAGTAATTAACCCAAGGGTCATCTTTATTATAGCCCCCCCCCGGGTCCAGTGCTTGTCTAAGCGTTGGTCCAAACTAGAGCACCGTGCGGGACCATCCCTTGGCAACTTGGGTTACGTCGGTACACATGACGCTTAGCTCATCCGGTCGTGGCACGAGGCGAGATCTGTGGCTACTATCGGGATGTCGGCACGCCGGGAGGTCTTCTTGGTCTTGTTTTACCATTGTCGAAATGTCTTGATGTACGGGATTCCGAGTCGATCGGAGAGTCTCGGGTGAAGGTTTATTCTTCGATGATCGCGAGAGCTTGTCATGGGCTAAGTTGGGACACCTGCGCAGGTATAAACTTTCGAGAGCCGTGCCCGCGGTTATGTGGCAGATGGGAATTTGTTAATGTCCGGTTGTAGACAACTTGACACTTGATCCGAATTAAAACGCATCAACCGAGTGTGTAGCCGTGATGGTCTCTTCTCGTGAGTCCGTGAAGTGAACACGGTTTCGGGTTATGTCGGCGTAAGTAGGTGTTCGGGATCACCTCTTGATCATTGCTAGCTTCACGACCGTTCCGCTTGTTCTCTTCTCGCTCTTATTTGCGTTGGTTAGCCACCATATTTGCTTAGTCGCTGCTGCAACCTCACCACTTTACCCCTTCCTTTCCCATTAAGCTTTGCTAGTCTTGATACCCATGGTAATGGGATTCTTTGAGTCCTCGTGGCTCACGGATACTTCAAAACCAGTTTGCGGTGCCTACGTTATCGAAAGCGGTGGCGCAACCAAGCTCAAGGAGGAGCTCGATCTGATCTTGCCCTTTGTGTTGTTTCGTTCTAGTTGATCGATAGTGGAGCCGGTTGGGGTCGATCGGGGACCTTTTGTCGCATTTGGGGTTCTTCTTTTATTTTGGTTCCGTAGTCGGACCCTGATTGTATCTGGATGATGTAATGCTTTATTCTTGTAATTGTGTGAAGTGGCGATTGTAAGCCAACTATGTATCTTTTCCCCTTATGTATTAAATGGGTTGTGTGAAGATTACCTCACTTGCGACATTGCTTTCAATGCGGTTATGCCTCTAAGTCGTGCTTCGACACGTGGGAGATATAGCCGCATCGAGGGCGTTACACCTGTGCGACGGAATCTTCCTAGATGATGATAGGCGCTTCAGCATCAAGCTGGACAAGAACTTCGAAGTGGATACAGTAAGTCACAACGACAAGTCTTTTTTCGTAATTAAGCATGACATTTGCTTCAACTTATAATTTAAGCATGACATTAAGCATGACAAGTCTTTTTTTACTATTCTACTAGCGTATTCCCTGCCATGCAAGAGTTTTTGTATTGGATAAGATAGGTTTCAGTCGTACTATGGAGGAAAAGAAATTTTACTTGAAGACCGAGCATGGTTACATTTTCAACGTAAAATTATACAATTCAGACGACTACGCCTATTTTGGATGCAAAACATGGCGAGCACTATGCAAGACTTATGCATTTGAGCCTGATATGGTTATCACCTTTGATATTCGTTCGGAAGATGATATTGAAGGTAATACCAACATCTGGGTCGATGTCGACGCCTCGATTATACCATTATGTAAGTTTCTCAACCATATTTATGTCTTTGATATTGTTTATTCAAAAATAGTTGACAACTAATTTGTATTGTCACTTATTTGGTGCAAACAAACATGTCAAGCACTTGATAGACAGGACCATTATATTGTCTGGGGCTGAACTCAAGCTGCGAGGAGCTCGGTCATTATGTTTCATGGCTTGAGGATCTTGATCTTGTCAAGACAAATTTTCTTCTGCATTTAAAAATGTTAGTCTTGAAAGCGTCGACCAATAGTGTTCGTAATGAACTACGGTCACATCTATTTAGGAAGGATGGTAAGATTTTTACTATTTGTCCTTAGTGCATCTTTTCCATACATTATTTTTGAAGCTAAACTTCATTGCTAAGTATGTTACCATACAATGTTCTTCAACAGGGACTCCTGATGAATGTTGTGCCTTATGGGATCGAGACTAAAGGTACCATGAGTATTAGCTTATGACCAAGATATCCTACATATTACTTTAGTGCATTCAAGATTAGCGACGGATGCTTAATAGTGCAAGATTGGACCAAATATGTGATGGGGGAGCGCAGAGAAGTACTAGGGGGCAGCAAACAGATGCGCTACCCACGATTAGGAGACAGGTTCATCTGCATGCTCCAACTTGATCAAGGAGGAGAGCTATACATGTTTTATGTTATTTTACCTAAGAGAGAGCAACAGAAGTGATTAGCTAGCTAGAAATGAGTTTGAGGATGATGATGTGCTACACTATTACTATGATGATAAAATAGCTAGTGTTGGTGGTAATGACTATGATGATTATTATTAGCTAGTGTTAGTGGTGATTAAATAAATAATGTTGGTGGTAATGACTATGATGATGATTAAATAGCTTGTGCTGGCGGATTAGATTCAAGTGGAGGCAACATGTGGTGCACATCAAAAGTACTACTAGTCCAAACTAGAGCAAGTTTGGATTAGTAGTATACTTTTGACATGCACCACATATTGCCTCCACTTGAACCTAATCCATCTTCATTTGACACACTGTTATGGACATAATTATGTAAACCTCATAACTGGTATTGTACCAATATTTGTACGATGGCGCACAAATACACTAAATATAAAAAACAAAAAAGAATACTAGTAGCGATGGAGAGAAAACACGCTGGCAGTAGTTATATTAGCAGTAGCGTGGGAGTGAACAAACGCTGCAGCTATTTGTCCTAGCAGTAGCGCGTGCGGGCATGCGTTACTGCTAAGCAATAGCTGTAGCGCCTTATTAGTAGCACGCCTACCCGCGGCTACTAGTGAGCACAAAACCAGCGCTACTGCTAGGGTTTTCCCTAGTAGTGTAAGGACACCTAGTCCCCGCCCAATCACTCTGGTAAGTCTTCAAGGTAGACTTCCAAACCTTCACAGACTCCGTTCACCGGCACTCCACAATGACTCTTGGATGCTCAGAACATGACGCCTAACCGGCTGGAGGATTCACAGTCCTCAAGTGTAACAAGTCTTCAAATCACGCGGACAGAAAGACTTCAGTGATGCCAAACATTCTTTTGGGCTCTCGGTGGTTTGGGCTTTGTCCTCGCAAGGATTCTCTCTCGAAAGCTTTGGTGGTGGGTTGCTCTCAAACGACAAAAGCCGTGTACTAACTCTGAGCAGCCACCAATTTATGGTGTAGGGGGTAGGCTATTTATAGCCACAGGGCAACCCGACCTGATTTGTCCGAAATGACCCTGGGTCACTAAGGAACTGACACATGTTGCAACGGTCAGATTTCAAACACACGCGGCAGCTTGACTTGGGCTACAAGTAAAGCTGACTCATCCGACTCTGGATAAGATTTGCTCTCATTGTCTTCACTCGAAGACATAGGATTTGGTTGAGCATCACTTCAGTCACTCTAACTTTGTTCACTTGGACCCCACTTAACAGTGCGCTGGTTCCTATGACTCAACAAAGAAGAAAAGGATTCAACGAAACAACTAAGTCTTCGCGCTCCATAGTATTCACTCGATGTCTTCTCATGTCATAGACTTCAACGAGAATAGCTTCACAGACCACTATTGTCTTCAATGTCTTCACACATTTTTAGGGGTCATCTCTGGTAGGTAAACCGAATCAATGAGGGACTACTACCCGTGTTATCCTGCAATTCTCACAAACACATTAGTCCCTTAACCAGGTTTGTCTTCAATACTCCAAAACCAACTAGGGGTGGCACTAGATGCACTTACAGGTCCCAGTTGTCGCCCTCCCCTATGACGCCGTCTCGCTCCACCCCCACGAGCCTTCAGGAGCTGCTGCAGCGGTGCTTCAGGTCGAACCCCCGACGGGAGGCAGAGGCGAGCTCGCCAACGTCTCCACCGTGTCGTGGAGCCACAGAAGTGTCACGGTGGCCGTGCGCTCCGCCTGCACCTCCTACCCGCCATCGCAACCATGATGCCTCCGACTCCTTGGGGTCAGCGGGGCCATGCCTCCGCTGTCGAAAAGATAGCGCCGCCGCCTACGGACATGGCGAGCAGGCGCCGGGCGTCGCTGCAACCCCGCCTCCTCATGGATATAGCCAATGACCTCGCCCCCTGGCCGCCACCCCCTGCCTCAGAAGTGAACTATCGCCGGTGCGCTGGATCCCGCACCACCCTCGCCAGGAATCACTGAGAACTCACCGGGATCCGCGCAGCACCACACCACCGGCAGTTGCCCCCCGACCCACAGCCGCCGCCCGAGGCCTCCGTCCGCCTCCGCTCTGGGCCAACGCCCGCCACCGCCTGAGGCCTCCGCCCGCCTCCGCTCGGGCTATAGTGTGTGTGATGTGTGGGTAGGTGGGGAAGAAGGTGAGGCAGAGTGGGGGAAGAAGAACGCGAGATCGGGAGTGAGGACGGCACAAATTGTGAGGCCCGGACGAGGCTGTGGGATGACGTGGCGACGTACAGTGCTTTAAAAATCATGCAAAATGATCCAACGACAGATGACGCGTGTGAGCGGGATGCTACGCACCACACACCACACGTGTGGGCGTTAGTATTTCCCTTGATTTAACTATAAAAAGTTAGTTATGTAGCACAAACATAGTATCATTGGAAGCCTTTTTCGAATATGAATTCAATAATATAAGTCTTATGACATAGTATTTATATTTTGTTAGTTATTAAATCTATGGTCAAAATAGGGTACAAAATACAAAAAGGAAAAATAAATCAGGATGGACGTAGTAACATATAGCGTGAGACAGAGCACTTGTGCAGGCCCACTAGGCACGTGGCGACCTCGCGTGCACCGCCCACACCGACACGGATTGTTCACCAATTTTTTTCTCTGTCGGTCAATTCCATATCAGTTCCTCATTTAGTTTTTTTTTTTAAACAAGGCAAAAGATTTGCCATTTCATTGATTAGGAAGGAAGTTTCAAACAAATGCCACAAAGCGGCTAAAAGAAAAAACAATAAGGGGTCTACTCTCGCGGCATTACAACACACATGTGCTTCGCACCGGCCAACGCTCAAAGAGACACCTCCGCTTTGATCTTACTGATAAGAACCGTGGAAGGGATGGCCGTGTTTCTGAAGACCCTGGCATTACGCTCCGTCCATATCTCCCATGAGATAAGCATCATCAGGGAGGCGAGCGCTTTAGGGGATCCAAGGAGAATCTGAAGGTTGATGTTCCACCATGTTCTCACCGAAGTCACGGTTTGCCAGGCAGCCGTAGAGATGTGATGCATTCCAAGCCACGGAAGAATATGATTCCAAATGCTGTGGTGTAGCGGCAACCCGGCGACCCGTCGCTGAGGAGGCTGCTCCTGGACGAGGAGACCCTGACGGAGGGCAAGATCGAGGCGATGGTGTCGCAGTTCCTGGCGCAGGTCAAGGACGGGACGTGGGCGGAGCACGGGTGGCCCAAGGTGTGGACGGACCACGCCGTCTCCAAGCTGGCCCGCAACGCCTACACCCGCGTCCTGGCCCGGCGGCTGCAGTCCGGCGGCGAGCGCGTCAGCGTCAACTGCTCCTGCCCCGGGTTCACGCGGACCGACATGACCAAGGGGTGGGGCAAGCGTACCGCCGACCGCCGAGGAGGTGGCCGACTTCGGCGCCCGGCTCGCGCTGCTCCCTCCGCATTTAGTTTTAGAGTCGAGTTCGTGTACGTAGCGGATACGAGTCGGCGGAGTATTTGCTTCCTATATATGCGCCCAGTAAATAAATACCTAGCGTAGGGCCATAGTTAATCCCCAAACCCGTCTTCCGCTTTCGACCCAGATCCAGATCCAGATCCATGCTCTCAAACTCCTCCGGCCCCTTGGCCACGCCGGAAATCCACGATGAAGCCACCCGCGGAAGCTATCCTGATTGGATTCTCCTTGACACGGTGACCATGCGCGGTAACTACCGCTGGAAGAGCTTGACCTCCGGTACAGTCTTCGCTTCCATCGCTAAAGCGGTGGTGAAATACAAAACCATGTTGAGGCCGGAGGTGGAGGTGGAGGTGGAGGTGTCCTTCGTGTTTTTCAAGCCGCCGGACATCTCGTCCTTCGTCGTCCACTGTCGCAGTATGTCGGATGACGGTTTGGTTTTTGAAAACGATGCCTTCGTCGTCAGCGCGGATGGCGACGTGGTCCTTCTCTACATCACTTTGCTCAGGTATCGACCAGGGCTTTATTTCGTATACAAGATGGGCCGCGAGAATCCTTCACTTGAGGTGCTGCCACCCCTGTCGAGCCCATTCAACCGTATCAAGGTGGCCGGCATCCTGTCCCGTGGCAGTAGGGGCTATGTAGTCGCCGCCGCAAAAGGTGTCAGATCTGGTAGTGTCTATAATTACGAGCTCTACATCTACTCGTCCATGACCGAGGCTTGGAGCACTAAGATGGCAACACTGGGTGGCGGTTGCAACACAAACTGGGATTATGTGCGGAGCCATAGAACCGATAAGGTGATTGCCATCAGCACAGACTCTATGGGTTGGGTAGATCTCTGGTTGGGTATTATAGTATGCAATCTACTTGATGAGGATAATCCCACAGCATATTTTGTTCAGATACCCGGTCCAATGCCTGGCAACGAGGATCACTTTGGGGCATCGTCTGCTAGGTCATTCCGGGATGTTGAATGTGTTGGAGACATGTTCAAGTTTGTTGAGATACATTTTCATCGGGACGACTACCAAGGTGAGAATCTGGGCCGCAAACGCATTGATTTTGGCTGGAAAGCTGTTACTGCTTGGAATTCGACGCTTCCTTCAGGGGATTGGAGTGCCGGCCTTACTGCAGATACTAATGGCATCCAATTAACTGATGAAATTTACTCAATTGTGCTGCCTGAGCTGCATGATGACATCTCCGAGAAGTTGCCAGTGAACGACCTTATTTGGTATGGTCCCACAGTAAGCATGGACGAAGATGTTCTTTACATGATATTCAGGCTAAGTCTAGATCCCAATGAACACAAGGAGTGGCAGGTTGCCATTGATATGAATAAGAATGCATTCAAAATCATCTCATTCACTGCTGAAAAGAAGAACTTCTGCGATCCGACTTATCGCCCAATCGCTCTATCCAAGATCCAAGTGAATCATCGCAATTTAATGCCCCTTGCATAATACTTAATCTGTCTATCGATGTTTCAAGCCACCACTCTGTTAGTTTCTCCCGAAGTGAAGTTTTGATAAGCTTCCTTGGATCACCAAGAAGCGTATGCTATTCTGTTTTTTTCTTTTTCTTTTTTGTGAAGCTTTTATTTTAGGGAAACGTATGCTATTCTGTTTGTAACAATCTCATGACTTGCATTTCCGTTTCTAATGATCTCATAGTTACTTACAAGCTTCTTATGTTTGCTGCTTTGCCACTCCATGAATTTTTGTTGCATAGCCTGAATCTATTGTAAATCACACAAATGTTTTTGTATTCTTTATGGAGGACAATTGTAGATTCTACGAGATAGCTAGTAGTAGACTGTTCATTATCTATGCATACCTAGAGTTCATTATCTATGCATACTTAGAGATAACACAGATGGGACGCCGTGCAAAAAAATAGGACATGGACCTGTGAGGATCTTGAGCCATGCTTATTGGTATACTGCAATGCAAAAGAAATTCCCATTACAATGCACTGTACGCTCAGCAAAGGAAGAGAATCAGTTCCAATGGCTACAAAGGAAAACGTGAATAGGAGGTAACAGAAGCTCCATCGCAAAGCCAAATTTACACCTACGAACCTACGATCGCAACTCGATGGCCTAGTTATGTTACAGGGCAAAACTGGACAAAAATAATCACACCCACTTGGGAGCAACCAGTTAGGAAATTAGCAGAAAACAAAGAATGAACAAAATTTCCTGAAGAATGAATAACTGTCCTAAGTATGTGGTTAAGCGCTACTCAATCAACTGTCCGTCCTTGTGTCGCTTAAGCGACCGGCATCATCTGACGGTGGCTTTATATACCTCCCTATGGTTTTTTGCCGAGCCCTCTTCTTCATTCTCTGGATCTTGTCTTTGGTCTGTTGCTTCCTCCGCTCCTTCTCCTGTTGCCGCATAGTCCTCTCCCGCTCGTACAGACCTTGCCACACAACTTCGCCAGTTTGTGGCCAGAGCCACCTTCTGTCAGGGTGGTCCGCATCAGCCTCTTCTGCCAAGTCTTCGTCCATGCTCTTCAGAGTAGCGTAGGAGAACCACTGGATTGACATCTGACCTCTCCTGCCCTCCAGCGGATGCTGCTCCTGCATTGCACCAGTCTCTGGGTTTACATAGACCATCCGCCGTGCACTGTGGAACGCCCAAACGTTTACAATCAACTCAAGAACACCAGAGTAGCAGTGCTTGTCCTGTACATGTACATATCAACAAGAGAGCATGCACATATCAACAAGAGAGCAACGGTCACAGGTTTTTGTGGTGGAAATAGCATAACTATCATATACTCCCTCCGTCTGAAAATACTTGTCAGGGGAATGGATAAAAATGGATGTACCTAAAACTAAAATACATCTAGATACATCCGTTTCTTCGACAAGTATTTGTGGACGGAGGGAGTATCACAAACATATAGGTCAGATTTCATTTCCTGTAAAAGTGATCAGCTGTTCTTTTGTTCCAGCCAGAAGTGTTCGAATGTTCTATATCAGCATATCACTGAGGACTAGGAAGGGTATTAATTATATTGTCAATAGGTGATATAGGCGCTCACCCTGTGGAGACTCAAGATGCAATGTCCAGTTTGATGATGCTTGTCGTACATCTGTGCATCCAGCGCATCTACAAACATCCTACAAAACAGCATCTCTGTAAAACACCAACCGAGTATATATATAAAAGAATTTCAACCATAAAACACAGGACTTGAAACAAACCAAGTCCTCTTTGGACCTTAGCCCAATGTCTGCACATGCAACAACAAGGCTATATACTTAAACAGTAAAAAATACACACATACAACTTTAACCATCGCTGGGCGTTATTGGAGACAGTATATACACAGGCTATGAAATACTTACAGTAGTAGATCACTTTTTCATAGCCTGTGTATACGCAGGAGTACTATTTTATGCTCACTGTAGTAGATCACTTGAAATGCATATACTCCCTCCGTTCGGAATTACTTGTCGTAGAAATGGATGTAGATACATCCATTTCTACGACAAGTAATTCCGAACGGAGGGAGTACAAGGCAACGATCAACTAGCCAGTGCACCAGGATTTCCATATCTAGTTAAAAAGAGTACTAGCTATATGGTTTGGCTATAATAATACTTAAAAAAATGTTACCTTGAGAACATTACAAATTCCAGGAATGATCTCGTAGGCATAACCCAACTTTGCATCACAGACCACGTGTCCCCGTCATTAGGCATACGTGGCAGAGAATTCAAATCTCCATCAAGCTGCAAGCCATACATCCTTTGAAAAGCCTCCAAAACAGCTAACCTTCAGGACAGAACTATGAAGAAAATTAGTTTGTTGTAAAACAAAGCAGTTCAGTTTGGCACCACAGACAAAAATTCTACTTTAAACAGTTCGTGAAATAGCAACTTTAGTTCTGTAAACATGGTAGGCCAGAAAGGGCAGTAAGATTCTCTAAAATGTTACGTACTTCCTCTGTAAAGAAATATAAGAGCATTTAGATCACTACTTTAATGATCTAAGCACTCTTGTGTTTCTTTACGGAGGGAGTACTCTGTAAGAAATGATGGTTGGTAACATGTTTTTAGAACAAATTATTGCCCAATCCAAATACAATATCTGTTAAAACTAGAACATTCGCAAAACTACATGCAACAGTGCAACCTATGAAACATGATTAAATAGATGACCTGCAGTTCCCAGCATTAATCGCATCACAGAGGGACCAGAAATCTTGATTAGTATGATTTCTTGGATCTTGGTCCATACGAACCCAAAAGTAGAAGGCATCTCCATGCTTTTGAGTTTGGATAGCTTCCAACATTGCAGATTCAGCATTTTTTGACAGGTTGGCCTGCTTAGGAAATGGGATGGTAAGTATAAATAAGAGGCTAACAATTATGCACGACCTGGATAACTAATCTACATTGCATCATCAAAAGGAAAATTCATATCTACAGCTTGACAACATATTAGGCAGTGACATCCAATGCACAGGTTCTGTACAAAGAATAATGCCCAAATCATTCTTATATCTATCATATTCATTGAGAATCAGTGCTACCCCAAAATACAAAGACCTCTTTGATGTCAAAACAAAAATCATTTTACCTTTCTTGCAGTCACCCTCCAGGATTGAAATCCTATCCAAGAATTCTTGTGTATCCGGTCAATTCTGTTAGCCAGAGCAAAGAAAGCTCCAAATTCGCCAAGGATATCTCTGTAGTACCCACTGTTGAGCAGCGGGAGACGAGAAGAAGCATCAATGTCATCTGCTCCGAATCTTCGACCTTTTGAAGACTAATGGAAAACAAACTTCATGTGATCAATTTAAGCCGTTGAAATATTTCTTAAGAGTGGCCAAATATATTCTGGCTAGCCACATACCAACATCCGTTCCATTAGTATTAATTCAGTGATAAAAAATAATTTAAAACAAAGAAGAAATACATATTTATTTATTTTAGTGGAAGAAGAAATAACTAATATTCACATATTTGCATCTACATGTAAAGTCACCAGTCACCACAGTAGATGGGTTGTTGGATTAAGTTTAGTTTGAAAAGATATACCCTCAAGTGACTAAATCTGAGCAATCCAAATCTGACTCAATGGTATACATGGCAGTTATATATGTTAACACCTACTCCCTCCGTTCCTAAATATTTGTCTTTCTAGAGATTTCAACAAGTGACTACATACGGAGCAAAATGAGTGAATCTACACTCTAAAATATGTCTATATACATCCGTATATGATAGTTCATTTGAAATATCTAAAAAGACGAATATTTAGGAACGGAGGGAGTAGATGAGTTGCATTAGTTGTATGCAGGAAGCAATGCAAATCTTAGTTCCATCAAAAGTTGAGTTCACACCGTCACAGTCACACTCCCCATTTAACATGTACAAGGAATATGACATTTATAAAAGGTCGGCTACAGATTTCAGATCTCATGATAAATTTTAGTGATTTATTGGTTTATAACATCAGAGATGGTTTTTAAATGTGTACATTTGGAGCATTCAGGCTGACCATTTAACATTCTGAATAACTTGGTTAGTGCTAAGAGGTGAAAACAGCTTACCAGGCCAATTCCACGATACAGAGAGCTTTGATGCAGAAAGGGCCAAGTTCCCTCCCCATAGAAGGGTTCGTATATACAGAGTGGCTGACCTGTCCGTTCAAGCTCCTTTTCATCTCTTTCATGCAATTCATTTTTCATCCTGTCCACCCTTTTGACATTTCTATACACTTCCTCCCATGTTCCATGAGGTTGGTCACTCATCTCCTTCAACTGCATAACAATCCAATCAAATTACTTAGCATGCACTGTTAAAACGATGAAAAGTGATGTGTTAAATATCAAATTTACATCAATACTTACATACTCTTCTTCCAATTTCATTTTGGCGCTCATAATCCCATTTGCTCTTTCTTCCTTCCATGCAATAGCAGAGAACGTTTCATCAATCTTTGGTGTAATACTGTGAGGATCATCCTTTCTGTTCCTGTGCCAATCCATTTTCTGGAGCATCTTGCAGTCAGCCAAACTTTCATTCACATTGTATAAGTGCTTCACATCCTCAAATAGATGCCATTTCCACTCTTGTTTCAAAGGCAAAGGTATCTCCCCAGCACTTAACGGGGTCAGTGTTTCGGAAGGAAACTTGATAACATTTTCCAATAGTACAGCATAGCCTTCAATGGCTTCAGAAGCCATCAGATCCTTCGCACGGGCTTTACCAACTGATGCAATATTTTTCCCTAGATCCGATAGTTCCCCATTTGATATCACTTGCAGTAGGACTTGACTTAACATGGCAATATTCTTTCTTGGAAAAAGGAGTCCATTTACCCCATCATCAATCTAAGCCATCAAGATAACAGTGTTAGCTTATGATAAGATGTGCAATGGTAAGGTATTGAGTTGATAAATGCAATGCCAATAAAATTTGAGACATCATGAGCATACATATTTTGTGATCATTCCAAGGTCCGGAGCTATAACCAGCTTCTCAAGAATCATAGCTTCGACTAGCACACTGGGGAAGGATTGCTCATCAAGGCAAGAACAGTATATGACAAGGTTAGATATAGCAAGGAGATTGTCAGTATCTTCAACAGCAACATGCTCCACTGCACCTCTTGAGAAGCCAACATTTAAAGCAATGGCCTATGATGATTAGAGCAATACCAAGCAGTTAGATGCAATTTAAAGGTTTATGACCTCTAAATAGTGAATTCAAACGATGAAAGACAGCATGGTTGTACATCCTAACCTCAAGGGCTATCCTATGCTTATCAGTTTGGTTTCCTGTCAAGATTCTCACTTTCAGTTCAGTCTGTGTGCTATTCTCAGAAGGATACTGCTGTAAAAGAGGTCCTACTGCTTGCAAGACAAGTGCCTCTTCCATCAAAAGCCCATCATATGAAAACGGACTACCAACCATAGCAATTACAAAATCTCTTGGACCTAAACTCAGGCTGATTCTCACATCTTTGTCATAATTTTTCGCAATGATTCTATCAGCTTGAAATGCTGGTGCAGGAGAACCTGGAATCACGAAATAGTTACCAGAATCAAATGCAGCATACATCACCTGCAGGAAATGAATATAATAAAATAATCTTATGTCAGGCTGGGGGATCTACATAAAAACGCAAACATTATTAATACGTCAAATTTAGTAGTATGAGAATAGCTTAAATACCGGCAATATGTAGTTGGGAAAAACTATAACATTTGCCCTGCTAAAGACTTCTTGCCAACCACCTAGGATTTGAGTCATTCCACTAGACTTATATTCCCTAATACAATGAGCGAGGGAAGTCTCTTGCACAGTCCAAATGACAGGTACGGATTTGAAAGGCTCCTGCAAAAGACTGCAGCAAGACACATGAACTTTGAGTAAACATTTGGAAGCGGTCAAAATTAAACACCTGACTTTGTGCAAACACCTTAGAATAATCTGAAATATGTAGTCATAGTCCTTGTTTCATAACTACCTTGAAAATACTGGCCTTGCTTCAACTGAGTTTACAAGCATGCCATCATAGCTGCAGAAATACAAATAAACCTGGTGAGGAAATGATTAGGATGTGAGGGTGAGGCCACATACTATTTTCAAGTTTAAAATGCTACATTATGAGACAATATGCAGTAAGTAATATAAGCAAAGAACTGGCAAGATATACTTTCAAACTTACTCTAGCCAATCTATAGAAGTGAGTGACTTTGTGTCCACAGGTAAGATCTCAACTGGTATGCCAATAGTCCTCCAAATACTACTACATGGGCCATCCTCAAATGAGAAAACCTGCATAAAAAATTTGCAAAGCGGATTAATAACAACATACAGACAGGGAGTTTATGACATTTCAATCATGCACATCCATTTTGGTCTGGGTACTCGTGCAGTTCAAGTTTAGTGCAAAAGACCATAGATACACACGATGATAAGAGTGATTCAAGTAATCTATGCCTCAGTACTTGGGGTTTTGGCTAGGCATCTCAACTTGAATAGTTGGACTAGACAAGCAACTTGTTGACTAGACGTGACTCGTGAAGGACAACTAGTGGCTCGACTAATTGTGCAACCCACTATAAGACTGAGCTCATGTTAGACCGAGACCACTCCAAAAGAGATGTACTTCCTAGTAAGGTCAAAGTATCAACCTAGCTCCCTGCCTCTGATAACCTAATACTGATAGCAAGATGTTGTGCTGCTTCAGAAAGTGGCCATGTATTTCTGGCTCCCACTCCCTTCAAATTTTGCAGTGTAGTCAACTAGTAAGGCCCCACGTCGATTGGCTCCTAAATACCCCCGTAACCGATACAGACCTCCAGCCATCGTGTTTATTCCAGGCGGAAATCACACTGCAACCGGTAATATACACCTGCAAATTAAATCCGGGTCTATAAGCTTACACCGATTCCAAGCAGGGTCTAATGTGGTTTTTGTAGCAAGTATGGTCCACTAGTCTATGCATCGCACCCCGGCGAAAAGACTTGACTCTTCGGCTCATAAACTTAACACAGCACTTTAGAACCTATGCACATGCAAAAGTTTCTGCAACATAATGATCATGCACCATACAAAGAAGACAAAACAATAGAAATGAATAATCCGTGCATATAGTACAGATTTTATTTCAACAAAGATCCTATTTCGTCTCTAAGTGCTCATGAACTAGCAGTAATCAAAATATCAAACTTGCTGAAAGAGCGCAAAGGTAGAAGGAGGGTTCAGGGGGGAACACCAACCATCGTTCAAGCATACCACAGTCCACAGGGTTCCATAATAAGACCATAACGCACATAAGGGTAATTAGGATACATATACGCGTGATATACTCCATTAGTCTAACAAAATATCACTAAGACTTGCACTGCATAAATTAGATTTGATTGTTGCCACCTCCGAAAGTAGGAGGTACTGACAGTGATACCTCATGCCACCTCTCGTGGAACTGCTATACTAGGAAGTGTGGACATCGAAACCAGAACTAAGAGATTAGTTACATTACCGAATAGTACATCAGAACGGAATCTGAACTTGCTGTGTATACCATCAAGGAATATCACTTGTCGAAGCAAACCAACTAACGAACGAAACAATAAAGACACGGCAACACGCGTTCCGGTATTCAGAAGAAAGCAGTTGAGCCACGCACCTTCATTTCGTAGCCCATCGCCTCCAGCAGAGAGGCGACGCTGATCATCTGAAGCTGCATTGCGTCGGGAGAGAGATCCCCAAACACCTAAACGAAGTGCAATGAAAAAAAATCAAAACCAGAATCGCGAGAAAACAGAACTCAAACACCGCCCAGCTCAACAACTCACCAAGGCGAGGCGCGGCTTCCGGGCCCCGACCCTCTTGACGGGTCTCCCGAGCTCCGCCAAGCTCTGAGCATCCTGACTCCGCTCCCTCGCCCACTTGTCCCGCAGCCTCGTTGGCTCGAACGTGAGGCCCTCGCCGTTCTCCAGCCCGCCGACGCCGCGAGGCAGCACAGCTTCGGTCCCACCCCGCCCCCATCCCCCGCTGGCGCGTCGCGAAGGGAGCAGCATCGTCGGGTTCTCGACGACGACCGATCCGGGGAGGAAAGTGTACACGAGAATGGTGACGAAGAAGAAGGCGGCAGCGGTGCCGATCCACTGAAGGAAGTCCACCTTGTCGACCAGCACGAAGCGCGCGAGCCTGGATCTCACGCCCGGCCTCCGTGCCGCGCCTCCGCCGCCCGCCGGGGCGCGCGGCACCGGCGCCGGTGCCGCCGCGCGCTTGTAGCTCCCCGACCCCGCGGCGCTGTCGAGGGAGCCCATCGCCGCTCGGCCTAGGGTTTCGGGGCGGCCGCGGCCGCAGAGAGCATGGCGAGCGAGCGAGCGATTAGAAGCGGAGCAGTTGAGGAGAGCTGGGGACTGTGGAAGACTCGTGAGTCGTATTTAGCGAAGCGAAGGAGGCGTTGCGCTGCCCCTGTTTCGTTCGTTTGGTCTGAGAGGGATGGGGGCGACTGGCGAGGACGAAGGGGCCTGGTGTGGTTTAAGGCAGAGGCGACGTTGGCAAGGAAGACGTCCGGACGTCGGATCTCGATCGGACGGCGGGGTTTCGAGGGTTTAGCCTCGCGGTCGCGGAGCATGGGGCCGCGTGTTTCGGGAACCGGATGGAGTTACCACGTCTCGGGCTGCGTGTCATGCTGCCGCGACGCTGTCATGGCTGTTACACGGTATTACAGGTGGGTCGCCCTCTTTCGGGCCCGCGTGGCAGCCTCGAGGGTCAGCCGTTTACCGGGTGAGCGTCTATCTGTTTTGCGGTCTCTGGCGACATGTTTTTTCTCGTGCGCCGCACTGCTACTTGCCTGGGATGGAAATAATTAATCAGAATATGAACCAAAGCACGCAGGGGGGAAAGTGGCAGGGAAAAGGGAGAGCGGTGATTCGTCGTTCGACCGTAAAGTCTGGGCACGGTGGGGTGGGGTACATGGTGGGGTACCTCAACTGGGGAAGGGGAGGGTAGAGAGGAGGGGGAGAACCGGGCGGCTCCGTGGCCGAAAGCTCCAGCCGTGGCGGCGACAAAGCGGGCGTTGCGTCCGGCCAAAGGAGAAGATATGCCGCCCGGCTACTGACGGCGCAACGCAGCGCGTGTATGCGGCTGGGAAATGTGCTGCTGTGTAAACCGTGAGCTGTAGCTAGATATACGAGTGGAATGCAAAAAAAAAAAACATCACTTTACAATTCGCAAAAATCACCGCATCAAAAAACATAAGGCAGATAATTGACAGTCGTAAAAAGCATTGAGTATTTTTTGTATCCCATTTTTGACGTGGCAAACCCCCCACGTGCTGATTTCGGTCGGCAGCGCTAGGAAACGGTCGTTAACGGCCAGTTGGGACCGGCTCGGTCGAGACGTTTCCCTTTAGATAAACAGCCTTCACTGCCCGCTCGCTCTCTCGCATGGATTGGAGCAGCCCCTCGCTCCCATGGCGACGACGTGGTGGGTGGGCACATCATCCCACGGCGAGGAGGGAGATTGCATTGGAAGTAGCCCATAGGGTGTTGGAGAGCCCCACTAGAATCGTAGATGGACATCGAGCATTCTTTCCCTATGTCTCTGTCGGTGGGGTGGGGTACATGGTTGTTACCTCACCTGGGGAGGGGTAGAGGGAAGGGGGAGAACCGGGCGGCTCCGTGACCGAAATCTCCTATCATGGCGGCAATAAAGCGGGCGTTGCGTCAGCAACGAGGCTACATATCTTCTCCTTGATAGACGGGAATGCATGCTTGATCTTTTGGTTAAAAAGGTTTTCATTGAGATTATGTGGTTGGCTGGCGGCTCTTCGACGCGCTTCTACTTCCTGAGGAATTCTTAGTGGTGTCCCAGGTGATCCTATTCAACATGGTAGGGGTCTTCGATAGGGTGACCCACTATCGCCGTTGTTGTTCGTCCTTGCTATTGACCCGCTTCAGCAGATTTTAGATCTGCAAGTGGAGATCTTCCCAGATTACCACATGGGTGTGTTCCTTCGCACCTCCTTGTATATTGATGGTGCGATCATATTCTTGGCACCTCTGAAAGAAGACATTTACATGCTTGTGAGCATCCTTCGTAGCTTTGTTGATGTAACCAGCCTAGTAATGAATGTCCAAAAGAGCTTGGTGGCCCCGATTAGATGTTCGAACATTGATCTAGATGTCATTCTTGATGCTTTCTGGGCAGTGCGCATCCAACTTCCTATTCGGTACCTTGACCTCCTCCTCTAAGTGCATACGTTGAGAGCCATGGACTTTCCAATACCTTCTTGACAAGATCGTTCGGAAGATCATGTGTGGTATGGGCAAATACATTATGATAGCAGGGAGAAGCACTTGGACTCATTTGTTTACTACCTCGCAAGCCATTTACCGTCTCAGGTCTCTCATGGTGCCCAAAGGAACATTGAACTCAATTACTAAGCTTCATTTGACCTTCTTATGGGGTGGTGCAGATCGAGTGCCTCGCAAAAAATGTAAAATTAAATGGACCTTTGTTTGCAAGTCGAAGGCTATGGGCGTGCTTGGCATTCTGGAGACATAGAAGTTCTCGAGAGCTTTGCATCTTCAGTGGTAGTGGCTTGCTTGTAAGGGTCCGGAGCGCGCTTGGGTGGGTCTTGGGCACCCTTGCAACGAGACCGATATGAATCTTTTCTACGACTGTACCACCATCACTATTCGTAATGGCATAAAGGCACCCTTCGCAAGCCTAACGACATGACACCATCGGTCTTTGCAATTTCTATGTTAAAAAACCAAATTGTTCAAAGGGCCTTGGAGAATGATTTATGGGACGATTACATGAATATTACCTTTGTCCTCTTGTTCCGTCACATATTGGAGTTCTACGAGCTTTGGTCCAACCTTCATGAGGTGATCCGGAGGCGATTGACGACGGGATCTGTTGGAAGCACCGTCCGAGGAATACTCAGCTTCCTCGGCCTACTCTGCTCAACTTGGCTGCTTCGCAAATATTGGCGGTGTGGAGCAATTGGGCGTCTCCAAAGCACAATTTTCTTTTCATGGCCCAACATTCGACATCGTGTTTGGACTGCAATTGACTTCAAAGAAGAGGATGACCAAATTGTGGATTATGTCAGTTGTGTAAAGAAAGCCAGAATCTGTGACACACGTCCTATTCAAATCTAGATATTCGAATCGCATTTGGAACGAGGTAAAAGATTGGCTTGAGTTGATGCACATCGACATCGA
This sequence comes from Aegilops speltoides, assembly GCA_021437245.1. NCBI lineage: Eukaryota > Viridiplantae > Streptophyta > Magnoliopsida > Poales > Poaceae > Aegilops > Aegilops speltoides. Next base: position 314,688,743 of record CM038143.1, read on the forward strand.
CGCTTGGAGTAACTTCAACTCTGCCAAAGATTGGTGGCTTTCCATGATCATCGTCAACGTCAAGGAAGGAAGGGCATGTTATCATTCCTTATGATAGTCTCATGGGAAACTTGGAATGAGAGAAATGCTAGAGTTCTAGAGGATTTTCCTCGATGCCAACCACAATCGTGTTGGGGAACGTTGCATGGAAAACAAAAAAAAATCTACACACATGCAAGATCTATCCATGGAGATGCACATCAACGAGAGGGGAAAGTGTGTCTACGTACCCCCGTTGACCGTTAAGCGGAGGTGTTTATCAATGCGGTTGATGTAGTCGAACACCTTCACGATCCAACTGATCAAGTACCAAACGTACGACACCTTCGCGTTCAGCACACGTTCAGCTCGATGACGTCCTCGTCTTCGTGATCCAGCAAGACGGACGAAGTAGTAGATGAGTTCCGACAGAACGATGACGTGGTGATGGTGGTGGTGAACTTGTTCCCGCAGGGCTTCACCGTGCACTGCGAAAAAACTAGACGGAGGATGAAACTGTGGAGAGGGGCGCCGCACATGGCTTATGTATTGTCGTGGGTCTATTCTAATAACACCCTTAAGACTCTTATTCTGTACACTGAAACCTCTTATTCTGCTAACACCCTTAGCCTCCCACGAACCGACCGAAAACAACCGCCCCCACCCCCACCACTCTCCCACCTCACTGTCCATCTTCCTCTTCCACCGACGCCTCCTCCGATTCCCCACAACCAACCAACTTCCTCTCCTATCCCGGCACCGCCGCCTCCAACTGCCTTCTGCCCCGCGCCGGAGCCAGACACCACCGCCTCAAACCACGCCCCGCCCCGAGCACCCCCTTCCCACCACCCCTACCCCGGCCTCCCAAGGCCGCTCCGGCGATGGTCCACCCCGCTGCCACCAGCCGAGGCCCTGGATCCGCGCCACCATGCCTCCATTAGCCTGGATCCCCGCGCCTCCATGGCCGCCGGAAGAGGGCCTGTCCGCCCCCAACCCCGGCGCCGCCTCGCCCCCCCGACCACGCCCGCGATGGCGGCCTCCACGGCCACTTCCCCGCCCGCGACGGCCGGCCTCCATGGCCACGGCCCCGCCCCCACGACGGTCAGTCTTCACGGGCGCAGCTCCACGGCGTAGTCCACAACGCCCCCGCCCCCAACCAAGCTTGACGACGCCGCTGCGACTGCTCCATCCTCCGGCAATGGCGACCTTGCCGTGCCATGCCCACCCCGGATCCAAACGCAGGGGTCCCCTGCCTCGCATCTCCGGTGCGGATCTGGGCGTGCCGCCCCCGCCCATCTTCCTCAGGCTGCTCTTTGTGTGTATCTGCCTCCAGCACCTGATGCAGTTCTATTTTCATATTTTCGTGCAGCTCGGCGGCATGGCAGTGCGCAGCTCCGACGATTCAACTCGTGTGTGTGTGTGTGTGCAGTCCGACGATGGTCAACTCCGGTGTCGTGAATTGGTCGTCGGCGACCTTGGTACAGTTCGTTGTTGCACAACATGTAACCTGCGGTTGTAGGGTCAGGCATGCGGCCAGCGGTATTGCGGTGCGATCAGCGATGTGTGCGGTTTGGCCTCACGGATTTTGGTACATGCGGCCGCCATCGCGCAATGCGTCTGACGATGCAGATTTGTTGAATTTTTGAAAGTTTTTTGAAAGCTCAGTTTGTTGAATTGGCATGTGCAGCTCGGGATTTTGGCGGCGTGACGCTCAGGCGTGTGGTTTCCCAGTGATGTTCGCCCGCGTGTGCAGTGCGGTTTCCCCAATGCTGTCCGCCCGGATGTGCAGTGCGGTTAGGTTCGCTTGTGTGTGCAGTGCGTGTGATGTAGTGCGGCAACAAGGCCGTCTGAAGTTCCATGGGGTTGTTCTGCCCCTGCGCAGCTCGATTGCCGCCTCGTCCACACAATTTAAAACACGAAAACGTCCTTTTCAGGTGACATCCTCTTTTGGATGGATGCATTTCAGCACGGCCGCTCTGCAATCCTCTTTTGGATCGATGCTAAGTCTGTGGTATAGTGCAGCTCAGCTAGTCCTCAATTGCGGTTCGGCTAGCGACAGTGTTGGTTTTTTGTATGTATGTATGTGTGTGTGTGTGGCATTCATAAAAAAGTGAGAAGAAGAAATGAAAAATAATAGTGCAGTTAACTACTCTCAACCATGCAAACTTCATAAAATGCGTTTAAAAAATGCATTACCCTAGCCTGATAATTCAGTGCGGAAGTATTTATAAAAAGGTAGTTTGAAAACGACAAAAAAGTCGTGCATCCCACTTTAATTTGTGTTGTGGTTCACTTTACCTTTGATGTGCACTGCACTCATCCCACAAAGGTGTTTCATGTTTCATAAAAAAGTTAGAAAAATAACGAAAGAACCCATGAAGATCACTGTTGTATGATGCAAAGGCGGTTTTGATCTGAAGCGGTCGTTTTCTGTTTGATGTAGTTTCTTCGTCGATTTTGGTGTCACGAAAAACAGAGTGTCGCAAAAATGTTTTCGTGTGTCTCAGAATTCAGTCGACTACATCAACACTTGCAGTGCGTTCGGTCTTCGAATGTCGTTCACTTTTGAGAGTGATGCTGTTCACTTGCGTATGAGAAAAAAAAACGTCCGACAAAACAAATTATGCAGCTCGCTTGCCCATTCGATGTAGTACGGTTTTCATTCAGAAGCAGTGCGGTCGGCCGTATGATGTTGTTCATCCCGCAAGTGCAAAAAAATTGTTACGGGAGCAGAAAAAAAGTAATGTTGTTCACTTCTTGATAGTGTTGTGGTTCATTTACACCCGATGTGAAGTGCACTCTACTTTCCCATTCTTGAAAAAATCACGTTTGAATAAAAGAACAATGCAGTTCTCTTACCCGTGTGATGAAGTGCGGTTTTTCGTCCGTTCCAGTGCGGTTTTCAGTCCGATGAAGTACCCACGTCCATTTGGGTGTCGTGAAAAACAAAGTTTGCGCTTTTCGGTAAAATCAAAACTGCTCTTAAACCGTAAGGAATTAGAGAGAGTGTTCTACATGAAAAAGTTGCGTCTCGTCGATATCTTTCCAACGGCGTATGATTTGAATTATTCCAACCAGCGTTCGTAAAAAATTCGCGAAAAAACAGCCGCTGCCTCTCGAAGTCAGCCGCACGATTTTCAAAATTAACTAAAAATCGTAAGGAATCTCACAACGATTTCAACATATGGAAGTTGCGCCTTGTCCGTAGCTTTCCAACGGCGTATAATATGTCTCGTTTCGACAAGCGGTTAGAAAACTGGAGCAAAAACAGTACCGAAAATTTCAAAAAATTTGAAAAACAGAGTTCCGCGATTTAGTAAATTTGAAACTGCTCTTAAACCGTAATGAATTAGAGAAAGATTTATATATGAAAAAGATGCGCCTCGACGATATATATCCAACGGTGTATCATTTTCTTCGTTCCGACAAGCGGTTTAGAAAAAAACGCGAAAAAACGCTCGCTGCCACTCGTCATCTGCCGCACTATTTTCAAAACTGCTCTTAAACCGTGTGGAATCTCGGAAAGTGTTCAACATGTCGAAGTTGCGCCTAATCCATAGCTTTTCAATGATATGTTACACGCCTCATTCCGATGAACGGTTAAAAAATTAGAGCGAAAACAGTACCGAACAAATAACGCGTGCAGTTTTTTCCGACGAGAAGTTCACTAGTCTCTATTGCAGTGCTCGTCGTCAAAATGATGCGGTGCGCTTCTGTTGAGCGTGCAGTGCCGAAGTGGTGTGTAGAATAGTTATTCTGCTAATACACATATACGGTAGCGCTATACTGTGCGTGAGCGCATTAACTCTAATCGTACGGTCCGGTCGCTAAGCGTCCGCTTCCTGCACCGCTCAACCAACCAATTGGCATGTATTGCTAATGATGGTAATGGAATTAAATCGGTTACTGCCCGGTTACTACCAAGATCCCGCAAACAGACCATTCTCCTAACCCTGGTACAATAATTGGCAAACATAGTAATGAAATTAAATCTGTTACTATCTGGTACACACAACTCTCCGCCTTGCAAGCCGTACATTCATGTAACCGATGGTAAAAAACTAGCAGATATAGTAACACAAATATAGGCAACATGAATTTTTAAGCATAACGTACATTACATGACGTTACCATAAAAGGTACAATCATTTACTACTGAGAAAAGAACAATCTTCCATTGTAATACAACTACACATGTTTACCCTTACTTGCATGCGTGATTACCACCATAGTGTAGATGGTAGGTGCTCGAGCAGTAATCCAATTACTATTGTTACTATTTTTCCATAGCTTATTACGATGCATCCTAATTATGTGGCGGACGGGGAAGCTACAAGTGCAGCGGTAACTAGATTAATTCGGTTACCATATGTTCTACTGATTTTACTGTCATGCACTAGATAATAGGTGGTTATGCTGAGCAAGGGCACGAGTAGTAGTCCTTGGTCTACCATTACGATGCCTTCCAAGATTAGGCAGATGTGGGGATCGCTAACTTCCCGAGAGCGACGCCCGCATCCTGACCAGCGCGCAGGATAGATAATTATGTGCTCAGGCTCACTTTAGCATACCTATATATATATGCTTTCGCGCCTCTCCCCGATCCCCACGCCGCCGCTCCCCTTCCCGGAGACCCCCGCCGTCGCGCCCGCTAACCGGATCCACCCGCCGCCGCGCACCCTTCCCAGAACCCCACGCGCACCGCCGGATCTCGCGGCCGCCTCAACCTTCCCAACCACCCCCCCGCGTCCACCTTCTTCCTCCGCCACCCACCCACCTTCTTCCCAACAAACGTCGCCGGTGGTCGGTGGTTCCTCCGAACCCGATGCCCTGCATCCCGTCTCCGACATCGTCAACCGCGTACAGCCTGGCACCGCCGCTCGCATCCGAGATTCGGCGCCCTGCACCCCCATATCCTCCACATCCACGCGAGCCCAAGCACGCCGCTGACCGTGTGCCCTTGATGCGACACCGCTTGGCTCCCCATGTCCACCTCGACTCCCTTAGCGTCACCGCCTACCCCGCCATTCCCGCAGCCACGCATTCGGCGCCACCTTCTTCCACGGGCACCCATCTTCAGATCTATAACAAAGGCGACACAGTGGTAGGGGAGGTGCCACCGGGTCGCCCCAAGAACTCGCCGATAACAACCCAGACTAGGCCCTCCATCCTCTCTGGCCTCGTGGGTGCTCACGAGCACAGGTGCGTCCAGATGGCCTTCTTGACGGTGCCACTGATTAGGGTTGTGTGCGACCTGCAGTTCGAGGAGGACTCTGCTTGCAGCTCGAGAAGGACTATTCATGTCAGGACTCCGACTCAATGCCACATCGATCTAGCCTGTAACACCTCATATCACTTTGCGGCCTCACGCACGGTATTCCCACGGTGTCGCCTTACCTTTGCCCGGGACCGTTTGCGCCTTTTGGCACACGTATATGATAGTGTCGCTAGCATTCATATGACAAGGAGCCCGGGCTGACATGGCTAGTCGTAAACCCAAAGTGGCACAAACTTACGAGGACAGCATCCATGACCCAAAGATCGAACGTGTCGGTCATCGGCGAGTGAATCCAGTGTAGCACTAGGCTAGCAGGACTCGGTGAACCGGTCAGAAGCGGGCTAACATGACTCCGGTATTCATCGCGTGACATTTCCCAAGGGACGGACACGAGAACGAAGAAGGACACATGCCGGCCAGCCTAAGTGTTCCGGAGCAAGAGTAAGCTACCATGGCTCAATGGAATCACTAGGAGACATTTCCGTAAGAGAGGCTACTAAAGATAAACAACAAGATAGTCGATCCCACACATACCAAGCATTTCAATAACATACACACAATATGCTCGATATGTGCAAATACAACATGGCATCACAACATGACTCTCGACTCAAGTATTTATTCATTAGGCTCGAGGAGCGAGATATTACAAACATGGGTCTCACACCCAACATTGAGCATACAGATCAAGCACATGCGAAGCTTATCATGTCCGAGTACAAACATCTACAAATGAAAAAGGCCGAGAAGCGACTATCTACCGAGATCTCCGCCGAGGGCACAAGATCGTAGCTGAGGTAACAAGCTAAACGTCAAGTCCACGTGGAACTACTAGTGAGACTGAAGTCTCTCGCAAAAACATAAAATAGGCAAGCGTGAGTACAAATGTACCCAGCAAGACTTACATCGTAACTATCTACATATGCATCATTATCAACAAAGGGATGGTGGGGTTTAAGCTGCGACAAGCCAGCTTTGACTCGGTGGCTATCTGAACTACATTGCAAGTAACTCTTTTGAGGTGGCGCTACGAGTCCACATATTCACCATATCAATACACCACTATGGATCCGCTCCGTCTCCCTACGAGAACGCCATCCATAGCACTCACACTTATCTTGCGTATTTTAGAGTATCCACTTTCACTTGTCTATGAACTGCATAAGGGGTCCAAGTTTCCATATCCGAGGAATCCGACTATTGAATAGATAATGATAACCTGCAGGGTGTACTTCTTCACACACGCTCTCGCCACTTATCGCCTACAGACACGTCATGTACCTCGGCAACCTTCAAGCGGAAACAGGCGAGGGAGTCGGACACGACCGACTAACCACACAAGTCTCTCGTCGGGTTTATCGCCTATTCGGGTTCCATCCGCAAGGAGATCCGGCGGGGTGTCGCCACGGCCCCAAGCGATGTGAGCAGGGTTCCCAAGCCCACCTCAGCGGGTGGATGTACGCTGGTACACCATGCCATGGTGCCTAGTCATCCCAAGCCCACCTGCACGGGTGCCACTTGGTAGACTACTAACACTACCTACAAACACCGAAACTAGTTGCAACTCCCGGACAGAGATCAAGTTGATTAATAAGCGAGAGGGCCGAGTTCACGGAACCCAATGTGTGGTAGTAGCTGTTCAAGGATCACAAACACGTAACTCAGTTCACGAGGACGGCTGCAATGAGACAACCCACCATGTACTCCTACATGGCCTCTCACCGCTACCTTTACCAAATCGTGTTCACACTCTTAGCTCTCAACAGTAGGACATGTTCACACACCTCCGATTCATTCCCGATGAATCAGACCTGACATGACTCTAAGCAATAGCAGGCATGACAACAAGCATGAGTGAGTAGGCACATCGGGGCTCAAACAACTCCTACTCATGCTAGTGGGTTTGATCTATTTATTGTGGCAATGACAGTCATGCAGAGGATAAAGGGGTTCAACTACCGCACAAGTAACAGTTGAAGCGTTGTTGTCCTAATGCGATAAAAAGAGAGCAGGAGCGAGAGAGTGGGATTGTATCGTAATGAACAAGGGGGTTTTGCTTGCCTGGCACTTTTGAAGATAGTATAGTTCTTCATCGGTGTCATCGATCACATCATCGGAACCACGTCTATCGAGAGGGGACAAACACCGGCAATAGAGAAGAACACAATCAATGCAAATGCGACAATATGATGCATGATCATGACATGGCAATATGCTATGATTTGAGCTAATGCATCTAGCTATGATTTAAATGAAGTTGGTTTGAATACATGATTCAAATTCCAACTCCATATATGATTATTTAAATGCCCTTTATTTGTTTTGTCCCAAACAGAGGACAAACATTGTTTAAACATGCATGAAAATGGTACAGATGGATTCCTCGAATTTTTCTAATCATTTTTCATATATAACTTGTTTGATTTGGAGCTACGGTTGATTTACTATGATTTTTAGAAGTTTAGGCAATTTTCTGGAATTTCCTGATTTATTTTAAAACCGAAAATGATTTATTGCGTCAAGACTAGGTCATCTTGACCTCGGCAGGTCAACAGCGTCGACCAGGTCAAACGATCTTTGGGACCCACTAGTCGCTGGCTAGACTAATTAATGAGTTTGTTAATGCTAAACTAATCCTAAACCTAGGTAATTAGTGGGTGGCCCCACATGTCAATGACACGGGGAGGTCAAACCCCAGTCAGCAATGCCTAACACGCTGCGTGCTCGTCGCGCATTTACAGAGACGGCGGGCAGCTCGGAAATCGCCCATGTGGCTCGGTTTTGGACGCGGTTTGCGGCTACGGAAAGTGGGAGTCTCGCGCATCCAGCGGAGGCAACAGCTCGCGCCAGAGTGGACTAAATCGACGGCGGCGGCAACTTTTGCGGCCGGAGTTCGTGCGAGCTTCGGTCGAGGCTACTGGCTGCCTTAGCGATGCGGCCTCGTGCGATCTTGGTCGAGGTTACTGGCTGGATAATTTTATGTCACTTAAGGTCTACTCCTCATATACATAAAATATCTCGGGGCATTTGAAAATATATTCATTATATATTATGAATATAACTCCAAATTCAAATAAAATATTGATTTAAAATCGAGCCCAAATAATTCCTTAGAAATGTTCCACAATTTTGGTTTGATTTATAACTCTTGCCAAAATTGTCGAGCTATTTCTAGGGCATTTTGGATTTCTTGATTGCAATTTTAGGGTTTCTTGCCCCCTTTTTTAAATGATTTCCGAGGCTTTCAATTTCCTCATTTCAACTTTGAATATAGACATGATGCACACATGAAGCTAGCCTAGAGCATTACGGAAGCTAGGGATGTGACAGCTCACCCCTACTAAACAAGAATCTCGTCCCGAGATTCAAGCGTAGGGTAAGAGAAAGGGGATCGCAAACGAACATAATCTTCACAATCCAGGTGGCACTTCAAAGAACGTTGACTCGATCATCATCATTGTCTTGATGTCTTGCCCCGAGAACTCCAACTAACATGACAATGAGAGGGAAAGAAAGACTCTGGAAGGATCGATCTTCTCGAGGGTCGAACAACTCAGGACAACTCATGGAATGGGACATTGAAACATCTCTTGAGCTGAGGCATGAAGCATACATCTGAAGGAATGGAGTGAGATAGATGACGAGGGTTCACTAGGTAGACAACAATTCTACACTTAAGAGGGTGGTGAATGATTGTCAACGCAGCGAGGAGTTGAATTGCCATGATGCCACAGCGGGACATCCTGGAGGAGGGTGATTCGTAGATTATTACCTTAAGTGGCAAAAAGAATTACCTTGGATATAGAGATCATTGAAACTCTTTATACCAGCCTAAGGCAATCACAATCGATCGTTTGGCGGAGTTCAAAGAAATGGCATATCCGGATTCGAATGGGTGATGTGGATTACCTTGTTGAAAACAACACAAGGGAAGATTTTGCTTGCGCATGCTCTCAAAAACTTGAGCATTTCCATATTCATCAAGGTTTTACCATCATCCGTGTCAAGGATCCTGGCAACACAACATACCACCATGATGAATAGTGATGGACAATGCGGATGCAAAGGAAGACAACACCTTCTCGATTTCACCTTAGCGAGGCCAAGGAACAAAATCGGATGATCGTCGAGAGACATTTAGCACTCCGATTCTAATGTTCTCCTTGATGTACTAGCGTATCCCATTCATAGATATGGTTTGGTATCTAGAACATCAAGTAAAGGTCGGACTTCGGGAGCACAAAAATCCATAAGGGACAACTAATGAGTAAATCCTGCGAAATCCCTATGGGGAGGTGGCCAACTTTCTCAATCAAGATGCTACAATAATAGGTCTTTCGGCTGGTGCGTTGGCCACGACATCCACTTTACCGGGTTACAGAGGGACCAATATTATAGTTCTTGGAAAAACGTTCCAACCATCATATTTGCCTGAGATTCAGATCTGGTTGGTGTCAGGATATTCCGGACTCGTCAAGTCTAGAAAAGAAAGTTTGCAACACAAATCGACGAGATGACGTTGCGAGATTCTCGGGAAATGGACTACGATAGCAAGCTCCAAAACATGAGCTGGTTCTGCTACATACATGTGAACACGTTGTCCGAGACAAGCATGTTCAGGTTAGGATCCATCATCTAGGGTAACGAAGTCTTGTGCATGACCTAGGATTAGCACAACAACTCTTTTTCCTTGAACAAGTCAATCAGTGGCTTGGCGTGCTAGGGACACATATAGAATGGAGGTAGCTAATCTCACAATCCAATGTATACTTCGCACATGCATGACTGACTTGGGATGATTCCAAAGGAAGCAAAAACAATCTTTCTTGGATCCACGGCGGCAACTTACACCAAGTGCACGTGAATTAGAGAAAGTCACATCTTTCATCCAAACATATTCTTCATGAATGGGACATGAAGATAATGCTTATAAAAGTTTCCAACACTAGGTTGATGTTCAACATGAGTCATGGGGGAGACAAAATGTTGCTGATGGGCTCAACAGCAACTCATCGGAATTTCCATGGAGATGGAATTCCATAACTATGCGAACAAGGTGATAGTATTGGTCAGACCCAAAAGATATAATGGTGTATGCTCGAGGAAAATCCACGAGTAAGACAACATTACGAACATCGTTGGTTCTGATTTGATTTGATGATGGCCCATACTCAAATCAAAGGTTTGGGGTAAGACAATAAATACAACAATTGACCACGAGGATAGATCGATGAAGATATCATCTTTCTTCAACACACACACAAGATATCCCTTAAAATGAACTAAGTAGGACAAGCTTTTATCTTCCAACTCTCCAAGTTGTTGTTTAGCTTAACCAACTAGCTTAGGGGTATCCAACACAGATTTCTTGGAGAAGGGGATGGTTTATAAGAAACCAACTTGATAACGAACTCAACATAGCGGTCAGGTGACAACCTGGTGATACATCCGAGAAGATATTCGGAAAATCATGAACCACCGGTATGTTACTAAGCTCGAGAACAATCTTGCTTTTCATGGCAAGACGATATGATCAAATAAGCAAGGGACTGAATAATCCTAACTCATTGATCGAGGAGTGCACCAGAATAAGGACTAGGTAGCACGATCAATCCTAGGATAATGATTCAATAATCAGCACGCTAAGAATGAAGTTGTTGTCCGTTTGACTACCAAGCAACGGAGTTGCTCGGAGTATTGATTTCACACATCACAATTCACTTGTCGGCATTCCGGTTACAATAACATGGAAACCGAGGAATGAACAATGATGGCAAGAAGTATCACTGTATCAAGAGTTCATAGGATGGTGTGCAATTCCCACGACATTCTTGATATAAAAATGGTAATACTCCAAGGTAGAACAGAGCAAAAGCTAGATTAGCAACTTGATCTGTGGAGTACGACTGCTTTGACCCAATCCTGGAAATGGACAAGGTACTGGAGTTTGTTTCTCCTAGTCATTCCGGGGATAGAATGGCTTGACGCACCACAAGAGTAATAGGCATCGATGGACGAATGCACGCATTCTCTTGACTATCAATTGATAGACGAAGGTCAGAAAACAACTAAAGAGGGACAACTCAAAGGAACATATGATTTTCTGAGTTGTGGATGCATAGATTAGTATGTCGAACCAAGTTCAACATTTTTCTTCCAGATAACCCATGCAGAGAAGGTAGGACTGGCAGAGTCACAATTATGAATGGAGAACTCATCAAGAGCACTCTTGTTGTGATCTTTTGGTTCAATGAGGAACTGCTGCCATAAGAAGTTCATGGTATTTGGAGGAACGATATACCACGAACCTCGAGAACTATCGCATAGGTTACTAATATCCTAAAGGAACGAGCAAACACTAACAACATGAAGTAGGTAGGGTGAATCTCGGGTTCAAAACCCAGGAGTAGAATACCTACAAACTAAATTGCATCACGGGATGCTTTCGAGAATGACGGTGGCCAGAATCATCACACTGGGAACACAAAGCATGGCTAGGTACTAGGTGGTACTCTAAGACACCTAGGGTCATAATAATAACTCCAACATATATGTCGAGGCAATAAAGTACCTCAACTCAGCAATTAGTGTGCTTAACCTGGCCCAAAGGAACATCAAAACTAGAGGGAAAGGATTTGCAAGTGCATCAGATTGTTTAGAAACACAGGATGACTTGACAAGATAACGATTGTAAATGCTCGTAAAAGATTTGAGACATTCACAAGGATTTGCATAGTCACTTAACAACATCATATCAAGGTTCTGGTTCAACTGAGAACATACTAAAAGTAGTAGAAACTGAATTGAGGCTTGAAACTATCAATTCTATAAGTCTATGGATTAGTAACACGTGATCCTGATAGAATAAAGAGAAAGCCTAGTTCCTTAACCCCGTAGGAAGATAAGATGACTCAGATCAGAAGGGCATGAGGTATAAGGAGTAAAAAGAGCCTTACGTTCCATCCCACAATCAATTCCCTTACATAACTAAAGCATTTCTAGACACAACTTGACCAGTTTGGCTTGGTAATCCTCTGAGCAAATCAAGCTCGATACCAAAGCTGTCGGGACCCGACTCAATGCCACATCGATCTAGCTCAGTAACACCTCATATCACTTTGCGGCCTCACGCACGGTATTCCACGGTGTCGCCTTACCTTTTCCGGGACCGTTTAGCCTTTTGGCACACGTATATGATAGTGTCGCTAGCATTCATATGACAAGGAGCCCGGTGACATGGCTAGTCGTAAACCCAAAGTGGCACAAACTTACAGGACAGCATCCATGACCAAAGATCGAAGCGTGTCGGTCATTAGCGAGTGAATCCAGTTTGTAGCACTAGGCTAGCAGGACTCCGGTGAACTGGTCAGAAGCGGGCTAACATGACTCGGTATTCATCGCGTGACATTTCCCGAAGGGATGATACCTGAACGAAGAAGGACACATGCCGGCCAGCCTAAGTGTTAGGAGCAAGTAGCAAGCTACCATGGCTCAGTGGAATCACTAGGAGACATTTCCCAGTAAGAGAGGCTACTAAAGATAAACAACAAGATAGTCAGATCCCACACATACCAAGCATTTCAATAACATACACACAATATGCTCGATATGTGCAAATACAACATGGCATCACAACATGACTCTACGACTCAAGTATTTATTCATTAGGCTCCGAGGAGCGAGATATTACAAACATGGGTCTCACGAACCAACATTCAGAGCATACAGATCAAGCACATGCGGAAGCTTATCATGTCTGAGTACAAACATCTACAAATGAAAAAGGCTGAGAAGCCTGACTATCTACCAGATCTGCCGAGGGCACAAGATCGTAGCGAGGTAACAAGCTAAACGTCAAGTCCACGTGGAACTACTAGTGAGACGAAGTCTCTGCAAAAACATAAAATAGGCAAACGTGAGTACAAATGTACCCATCAAGACTAACATCGAACTATCTACATATGCATCATTATCAACAAAGGGATGGTGGGGTTTAAGCTGCAAAGACAAGCCAGCTTTGACTCGGTGGCTATCTGAACTACATTGCAAGTAACTCTTTTGAGGTGGCACACGAGTCCACATATTCACCATATCAATACACCACTATGGATCCGCTCCCGTCTCCCTACAAGAACGCCATCCATAGCACTCACACTTATCTTGCGTATTTTAGAGTATCCACTTTCACTTGTCTATGAACTGTACAAGGGGTCCAAGTTTCCATATCCGAGGAATCCGACTATTCGAATAGATAATGATAACCCTGCAGGGGTGTACTTCTTCACACACGCTCTCGCCACCTATCGCCCTGTACACGTCATGTACCTTGGCAACCTTCAAGCGGAAACCGGGCGAGGGAGTCGGCCACGACCTGACTAACCACACAAGTCTCTCGTCCAAGTTTATCGCCTATTCGGGTTCCATCCGCAAGGAGATCCGGCCGGGGTGTCGCTCACGGCCCCAAACGATGTGAGCAGGGTTCCCAAGCCCACCTCGACGGGTGGATGTACGCTTGGTACACCATGCCATGGTGCCTAGTCATCCCAAGCCCACATGCGGGTGCCACTTGGTAGACTACTAACACTACCTACAAACACCAGAAACTAGTTGCAACTCCTGGACAGAGATCAAGTTGATTAATAAGCCGAGAGGGGCCGAGTTACCGGAACCCAATGTGTGGTAGTAGCTGTTCAAGGATCACAAACACAGAACTCAGTTCCTGAGGACGGCTGCAATGAGACAACCCACCATGTACTCCTACATGGCCTCTCACCGCTACCTTTACCAAATCGTGTTCACACTCTTAGCTCTCAACAGTAGGACATGTTCACACACCTCCGATTCATTCCCGATGAATCAGACCTGACATGACTCTAAGCAATAGCAGGCATGACAACAAGCATGAGTGAGTAGGCACATCAGGGCTCAAACAACTCCTACTCATGCTAGTGGGTTTGATCTATTTACTGTGGCAATGACAGGTCATGCAGAGGATAAAGGGGTTCAACTACCGCAGCAAGTAACAGTTGAAACGTTGTTGTCCTAATGCAGTAAAAGAGAGCAGGAGCGAGAGTGGGATTGTATCGAATGAACAAGGGGTTTTGCTTGCCTGGCACTTTTGAAGATAGTATAGTTCTTCATCGGTGTCATCGATCACATCATCGGAACCACGTCTATCGAGAGGGGACAAACACCGGCAATAGAGAAGAACACAATCAATGCAAATGCGACAATATGATGCATGATCATGACATGGCAATATGCTATGATTTGAGCTAATGCATCTAGCTATGATTTAAATGAAGTTGGTTTGAATACATGATTCAAATTCCAACTCCATATATGATTATTTAAATGCCCTTTATTTGTTTTGTCCCAAACAGAGGACAAACATTGTTTAAACATGCATGAAAATGGTACAGATGGATTCCTTGAATTTTTCTGATCATTTTTCATATATAACTTGTTTGATTTGGAGCTACGGTTGATTTACTATGATTTTTAGAAGTTTAGGCAATTTTCTGGAATTTCCTGATTTATTTTAAAACAAGAAAATGATTTATTGCGTCAGCACTAGGTCATGCTGACCTCAGCAGGTCAACAGGCGTCGACCAGGTCAAACCTGACGCTGGGACCCACTAGTCAGTGGCTAGACTAATTAACAGAGTTTGTTAATGCTAAACTAATCCTAAACCTAGGTAATTAGCGGTGGCCCCACATGTCAATGACACGGGGAGGTCAAACCTCGGTCATCAAGGTTTAACACGCCGGCTGCTCGTCGCCCGGCGATTTACAGAGACGGCGGGCAGCTCGGAAATCGCCCATGTGGCTCGGTTTTGGACGCGGTTTGCGGCTACGAAAGTCGAGTCTCGCACATCCAACGGAGGCAACAGCTCGCGCCAGAGTGGACTAAATCGACGGCGGCGGCAACTTTTGCGGCGGCCGGAGTTCGTGCGAGCTCGGGGTCGAGGCTACAGTGGCCTTGGCGATGCGGCCTCGTGCGATGCGGGGTCGAGGCTACAGCGGCCTGGATAATTTTATGTCACTTAAGGTCTACTCCTCATATACATAAAATATCTCAGGGCATTTGAAAATATATTCATTATATATTATGAATATAACTCCAAATTCAAATAAAATATTGATTTAAAATAAGAGCCCAAATAATTCCTTAGAAATGTTCCACAATTTTGGTTTGATTTATAACTCTTGCCAAAATTGTCAGAGCTATTTCTAGGGCATTTTGGATTTACTGATTGCAATTTTAGGGTTTCTTGCCCCCTTTTTTTTAAATGATTTCCGAGGCTTTCAATTTCCTCATTTCAACTTTTGGAATATAGACATGATGCACACATGAAGCTAGCCTAGAGCTTTACCAGAAGCTAGGGATGTGACAATTCATGCATCTAGACGACACATCCTCAACAAGGGAGAGGAAGCAGGAGGTTCCTCGTTCACTCGCTATATAGCACCTCCTGGATTGATGCCCAGAAAAAGTTCTGATTATGTGCTCTGTATATGCTTATTGATATGCCAAATGAGAACCGATAGTTTTTGTTCTTTAGGTTGTTTTGCTTATGTTTAAGAGTTAATATTGTTGCAAGAACTCTAGGATATGAAGTTTAATGGATGTAAGACTATGTTTGACCTTCCACTGCTAAAAAAAGATCATCCCAAAATTGTCCTACATGTTGATGCATCCGCGCTGACATCTTCGACCTCCTTCATGTATGTTCTGTTTTTAAAAATTGCTTAGCATAAATTATGTTTACAAGAAGTTCAAATATGAAACACCCAGAAAGTTCAACTACTTCATGTAGGATGTTTTTCATATGAGAAAAAAGAAGCAGAAAAAGGCATAGTCTAAAATGTTTGCTGCTAGAAGTTCAGGTACTCGGCCTGCCAAAGTTCAAAAATTATCGCGAGAGAAGTTCACTATGTATTTATGTGTTCAAAAACACAAAAATATGATATTATTGTTGGTGTTTTGAATACATTCTCCCAAACTATTGCAAAATTTAAAAAACTCTCTAAATGAAATAGTTTCTACTATTTAATAGCTTCCCAAACATTATATCATATAATCTATTGCGATAGTTAAAAAGAATCTAGAAGTTGAAGGTAAAATAATGGAGCGGGTCGATGTTTATTAAAACATATCGGACTTTTTTCTGTTACAAATGAATAACACCAAGAAGTCCAAATTGAAAAAACCAAGAAGTTCAATTTTAAACAATAGAATAGTTCACTGTATGTGAAGAACCCAACTTTTCTCGTGACTAAATAATGAACCACGAAGTTCAATTTCAAAAAACGAAGCAGTTTGATATTTATTACAAAAACGCGAATTTTTCCCGTTACTAACGAATAAACCAAGAAGTTCGGTATTGAAATTATGAAGAAGTTCGACATTTACTAAAAAACTCCAAACTTTCCCATTTCTAGAAATACACAAAGAGGTTCACAGTTTTTTTGTTCTAGAAGTTCAAGTCCTCGGTCGGAGAAAGTTCAAAAAAAATTGTGATAAATAACTAGTGCGAGAGTCCGACCTTCAATTACATGTGAAAAACAAGCAAAAAAACGACGTTGTTTTTGCCATTTTTAAAACTGCTCTCAAACAACAAAAAAATGTAACATGTGTCTACATGAAAAAGATGCTCCTATTCATAAGCTTTCCAACGGTATATTATATGCTATATTTCGATAAATGGTTTAAAAGTTTTATGTATACCTTAAAAACACATTGTTACACATTCAAAAATATATTTTGAACCATCACGAGTATGAAAATATGAACAACACGAAAAAGTTGTGTGTTTGCAACATCTTTCCATCGGTATATCATTTGCTCAATTCCGGTAAAGGGTTTTGGAGTTACGGGCAAAAAATATCACGTCGGAAACAGAGTGAAGTTCAAACGGACATGCCCGAGAAGTTCAACCTTCACGCAGTGCATTCCCATTCGCGATGAAGGCATAAATCACGATCTCGTCATTTTCTAATTTACTTCAAAACGACAGGAATATCGTGTAAGTTCAAGTCCTTGGTAGGAGAAAGTTAAAAAATTGTGAGAGAGGTTTGTACAAAAAGAATATTGTTTGTGCACAATAACGAAATGGATGAGAAAATTACAAATGAAAATGTCACAGAAGTTCAACATGAAAACAACAGGAAGTCCACAACTACATTGATTGAATTTTAGATGAAAAACTTTTAAAATCGTCGCGAGTATGAAAAATGATCAACGCGGGAAAGTTGCATGTTTACAGTAGCTTTCCATCGGTATATCACTTGCTCAATTCCGGTGAGTGGATGTTGAGCTACGAGAAAAAAAACATAAAAACAGAGTGAAGTTCAAGTAGGCACGATGAGAAGTTCAAATTTTTCACGCGATGCATTTCGAATAATCTGTTTCGCGATAAAGGCAGAATAAATGATTTCGCCGTTTTCGAAATTACTTGAAAACGGCTAGGAAACAGAGAAAACCATCAACATGAAAAAGTTTTGCATTTTCCGTAGCTTTTCAACGGTATTGCCCCATTCCGATAAAGTTTGTAGAAATTACGATGAAAATATGTTTTTAGCCATTTTCAAAATTTACTTAAAACAGTAAGGAATTGGGAGAAAAAATATATAGCAAAAAGTTTTGCATTTCCTCAAGCTTTCCAACGCCATATCATTTGCTGCATTCGAATGTACGGTTAAAAAATTAACTCAAAAATACGAACTTGTTGGAACTTGTACCGTTTTCTAAATTACTTTTAAATGTTCAAAATTAGAAAAAACTTTCAACATGAAAAAGTAGCGCATTTTCATCAGCTTTCCAACGCCATATTGTTTGGCTCAATTGGATTAGTCGTTTAGAAATGTCAACGAAAATACGAACTAGGCTGTTCGGTTTGCAAAATTTCACGATTTTCCAAATTACCCTTTAACCATAGGGAATTAGAAAAAACTTTCTACATGTGGAAGGAGCAGTTTTGCAGCAGCTTTCCAACGCCATATTATTTGCCTCATTTTGATAAACGATTTAGAAATGCGATCGAAAATACGATTCAAGTTTTTTGTATGAAGAAAAAATAGTTTTAAAAAATGCTTACATTTTGCCAAAAATTTAACTTGGATCATGATATTGGTGTCCATAGCTTTCCAACGATATATCGCAAGCCCCATTTGGGCAATGTTGGATGAAGTTCAACCTAGCACAGGGGGGAGTTCAGGTCGAACAACTCAAGCAGTAAAATTGCAAAAAAAAAATGCAATTTCATCACGAACCGAGAGCAAAATCCACCAACGGGCGAGATTCCTATTTAAAACTGGCATTTAGTTGTTAAAAACCGTTTCTAGATTACACTTACATCATATAGAACACGACTAACCAGAATAATTCGCACGGGGAGACACGGTTGCGAAGATAGCCCGAAGGTCTGGTTCCTACAAAGGGAAGTTCAGGCGTGTAACTCAGGAAGTTCATGTTGTGATCAGAATAATATTCTGATCCCGTGATCAGAATAGTGTTTGATTAGGTAGGGGGAGGGGAGGCAGCCAGGGCGTGCCCCAAGGTGGCCGGCCGGCCCCCTTGGGCGCCTGCCCTATGGCACCCCCCTTTTCCTTCCTAGGGGGTGGAGGAGAAGGCACGAGAGGGGCCAGGTGCTTCTTGCCTTAGCTGCCCCCTTTCCTTCCCTACTGGGTCAACGGCCAGGGAGAGGGCGTGCTAGCCCCTTGTGGGCCGGTGTGTTCCTCCCCTTGGCCCATTAGGCCCATATACTCCCCGTAGGTCTCCCGGAACCCCTTCAGGTGACACGATGAATACCCGGTGCATTCTGAAACCTTTTCGGAGACCAAATACTATCGTGCTATATATTGATCTTTAGTTCCAGACCATTCCGGAGCGCCTCGTCATGTCCATGATCTCATCCGGGACTCAGAACAACATTCGGTCACCAATTCACATAACTCATATAATACTATATCGTCAATGAACGTTAAGCGTGCGGACCCTATGGGTTCGAGAATGATGTAGACATGACCGAGACACCTCTCTGGTCAATAACCAATAGCAGGACCTGGATGCCCATATTGGTTCCTACATATTCTACAAAGATCTTTATCGGTCGAACCTACAACATACGTGATTCCCTTTGTCTATCAGTATGTTACTTGCCCGAGATTTGATCGTCGGTATCTTCATACCTAGTTCAATCTTGTTATCGGTAGGTCTCTTTACTCGTTCCGTAATACATCATCTCATAACTAACTCCTTAGTCACTTTGCTTGCAAGCTTCTTGTGATGTTGTATTACCGAGAGGGCCCAGAGATACCTCTCCGATATACGGAGTGACAAACCTCAATCTGGATTCATGCCAACTCAATAGACACCTTCGGAGATACCTGTAGAGCATCTTTATGATCACCTAGTTACGTTGTGATGTTTGATAGCACACAAGGCATTCCTCCGGTATCCGGGAGTTGCATGATCTCATGGTCGAAGGAACATGTATTTGACATTAAGAAAGCAGTAGCAATAAACTAAACGATCATATGCTAAGCTAATGGATGGGTCTTTTCCATCACATCATTCTCCTAATGATGTGATCCCGTTTATCAAATGACAACTCATGTCTATGGTTAGGAAACCTTAACCATCTTTTGATCAATGAGCTAGTCTAGTAGAGGCTCACTAGGGACACAGTATTTGTTTATGTATCCAGACATGTGAAAGGGCATGTAGCCCCTAAGTGTGGTTTTTGTAATTAATGACAATCTCTATGGACTAATGTTTTCATTGAGATATATTTCAAAGGGATTGTACATAGATGCTGCATCAAGGATACTATATGGAATCAAGGATAAAGTCCATATATATGAAGATATGTTTGCTCTAAGCTTTGGTATTAATTGACAATTCCTATGGAGCATCAAGTGCATTAAATGCTATTTCAACAAATGTTCCATAGTGATGCATGAAGCATGTTGGATTTATGTGGGAAGAATGCCATCAAAACATTCAAAGAACTCCTCATGGTATCCAGCTCTAGATACCCCGTGCACACGGGCCTCCTGACCTCGTGCGCATGCACTACTAGGAAAATGCTTATAGATAGAAGTTTACCAGTAGCGAGTTTTTTTGACCCCACGCTACTAGTAATTACCAGTAGTGCTGCGTAGAAAACACGCTACTACTAACATATAGCAGTAGCGTTTGTTTGTTTGGGCCGCGCTACTGTTACATGGGCTGCAGGGCAGCATCTATAGCCCAGTTAGCTGTAGCGTTTGTTTTGAAAGGGCGCTACAGCTGGTGGGCTTAGCAGTAGCGTGGTGCTCCAGCCAGCGCTACTACTATAGCTAAAGAAAACTGCCCCGCGAGCGCCCCCGCAACCCCCTCATCTCACACAATACCCTCCGCCCGACGCCGCCGCCGCCGCTATTAGGGTTCGTCCCCGGCCGCCTCACTCCCGTCGACGGTGTCGTGCGCCACCACCACACGCGGTCGCCTCTCGCCTCCTTCGACGCTCCAGCCCCGTAAGTCCCCCTCTCGATCTCCTCCTCCCCTGTGCGTGCCACAGTAGCTCCTCTCTATATCTCGGTTAGGGTCGTCGTAGGGGCTCCAATCGATTTGCCGCGGCGGCTCGCCATGTTTTGGGATTTAGGGATTGCATGGTGGCTCCGCGCTTCGATGCATGGCTCCAATCGATCCTACTGTTAATTAGTATCACATATGCATCTCTAGATCGTACTGTAAATTAGTATCACATAGGGGAGAGAGTAGAGGATTTGGGTTGGTTGTTGCTGACATGATTTGGCATTGGATTGGGCTGGCTCATGTTTGATTTTTTGCTTTGTGGTTGGGCGGTTTCGAATTTTCTGATGTGATGTTATGGATATTGCTTCTATAGGAGTGTAAGTGCTCGGTTCGGGTTGTATCAAGTGCCCTTCTATAGGATGTTGTATAGGTGTTGTTCATGTGAGAGACAAAGCTACAAGCTCACGTTTATTTAGTGTGCTTTGTTGTGAGAAATCTTCAAGATTTAGGATTACTGATATGAGAAGGGGGTAGTTTATTTAGTTTGCTTTGTTGTGATTAACGAAGATGAGATGAGATCAAAGTATTGTTATGTTTTTCCATATATTTTTGTTTGTTACATCTCTAGATTATTGAGCTACTAGTATTGTCTAACCTTGTGTTTAGTGCAAATTTCATGCTGATAGCGATGCTTCATCTGAAGAGTTGGGGACATTAGTTTACTAGATTGCTAGCTTTATGATTGTTGGACTGAACTTTATGTTTACTTTTTAGTTGTTATTTTGCTTGCCATGTGAACTCTAGCTATGAAAACTTATGTTTACTTTTTGGATCGTTAATCCTTTAATCATATTGCTTTAGGGAAATGGCGCCACCACCACCACCACCACCACCACCATGTCGACGGTGCAAGTCAAGGTGCGCCAGCAGCCTTGCAACTGGCACGATGTTTGGCATCTACTTCGAGTCTAGTTTTCGTCATGCGGCGGTAATAAATTATATGAAACTAGTAACTACTATTTTGTTTTTAGTGTTATTGGCATTAATGCATCGTGTATATATCATTTTGCTTTTTGTACACAGATCGTCCCATGCAATGTGAGGTCAGAATTCAACAATCTGACTGGAAACTCTGTGACCTTTGAGGCTCCTGGGGCCCCCTACACTATGGAGATCGAGAACATGCGTATCACCGGTGGTGAGTTGATCAGCTTCTCCTTCAGAGCTGAAAGACCCAAGCTGGCCATGATTTATATCAACAAAGTAGAAGATTATGAGGATGATGAGGATGATGAGGATGATGACGACCCACTCGTTGATGCCATCGTAGCTCAAAGAATGAAGTTGAGCGAGGAAGAGGTGTGCAACCTATGGGACATCATTCCGCCACGTGCTGACTTCGTCGGGGTGCCATTCATGACCCGCCTGACAATACCATGGTTGATCGGCATATGATGGTATGTTGCATTTACTGTAGTTTTTAGAGTAATTTGATGATATGCTTTATTGTTATACTTAGTGTAGAGTCCGATGATATATATGCTTAGTGAATCTTATATGCTTTATTGTTATACTTAGTGTAGAGTCCGATCATATATATGCTTAGTGAATCTTATATGCTTAGTGAATCTTATATGCTTTATTGTTATACTTAGTGTAGAGTCCGATGATATATATGCTTAGTGAATCTTATATGCTTAGTGAATCTTATATGCTTTATTGTTATACTTAGTGTAGAGTCCGATGATATACATACTTAGTGTAGAGTCCGATGATATATATGCTTAGTGTAGAGTCCGATGATATATATGCTTCGTGTAGAATGTGTGAGGCTACTTATTAATTGATATGTTTTTCTTATTCAGAAATTGCCAAAGAGCCTATCTGAGAGTTGTGGTATCAAGCCTGATGAAGAAGGCTCTGCTAGAATACACCTTACCGCAAGGGGCTCCATCACCACTTGTGCGTACGACATGGACACGGACAGTCGCACACACTTCAACTCGGTTGAGTGGAAGAGCTTCCTCGTAGGCAAGAATCTTCATGTTGGACAAGCAATCCTAATTACTATCAGGAATACCCACCACCCAGGCTGAGGATGATGGTCGTCATCGACATCATCTAGAACTCATATGCATGCGTGTGGCTGTTGAACCACATATATGCCAGTATGACTACCTAGTAGACTTATCAACTATGATCTATCCATGCATTGTTGACTACTATATGAGTTTGTGAGATTGTGTGGTTATATTAAATGTGGTACTGTCGTTAATGTTTGTGAGATGGTTCTGTGAACTTAGTTTATTTGCACTGGACTTGTCTTGATTTCCATGAATATTGCACCTGACTGCTTTTTTTATTTTTTATTTCTATTTGCCTAGTAGTAGCGTGGGGAGAAAATAGGCGCTACTACTACGTGATGATAGTAGTAGTATTTGGTGGAGGAAGCGGCTTTACTAATAAGTATTTCAATTGCGGTAGCTTGTTGTAAACGTACTCTTGTTAAATAATAGCTATGGCGCCCTAGCGATGGCTGGTGCCCGCACCTTCTTGGTATGTAAAAAACCAGCGCTACTACTAGGCTTTTCTCTAGTAGTGATGGGGTCGAGTGTCAACTCTCTGGATACCCCTGTGCGCATGGGGTCCCTAACCCCCATGCACACATGGCCTAGGTTTTGGCACTCAAGGTCCCATATCTAGTGAGAATTCAAGTTGGTCTTTGGGGATTTATGTTAAAGCCATCAAGATTGATTTTAATGTCTAACCAAATATATTCAAGGTGGAGTTCGTTAGGGGATCTCAAAGATTGACATATGTGGGCTTTTAAGGATCAAGAGCTTGAGAGTATAAACAAATAGAAGAATTCAAGTTATGATTCAAGACAAGATCATGGTATGCTCATGTGTTGGGTTTTCGGTTGATGAAGTCTTGAAGCAAGCAACTAGCGTGAAGAATTCATTATGCCTCTCAAGAGATTACGATGGAGTTTTAGAAGAGCATATGGTGACCAAGATGATATTCACAGTGGAACTTGATATGGTCATGAAAGAGTCTTTGGTGATATAGTCTTGGAGTAATGAAGGGAAATGAAGAGTTCATTGTGGCTTTCAAGAAACCAAGATGGGACATGAAGTAAAGATGTTGGTTGACCAAGATGAAGCTCGAAGATAATCTAGATGGTCAACTCTCAAAGCGGAATCTTTGTACCACGTGGGATCAAGTGATCTAGTGGTATGGCAAGTAATTATGAATTGTACTGTGCTACCTAACCCATGCTATGTGTTTGTTATGTCTATGTGGGTTAGGTGTTTCTCATGGGCTTGCACCAAAAGGAAATATTTCAAGTAGCCTATGTGAAGATGACATCAAGTGGTGATGGTCATCGGTTTCGAGGAGTCCAAGTGCAAGATGAGAAGCCGAAGGTTATATGCTTTCAAGCTTGTGGTCCACATCATGATAGTGTGCATGTGAAGATGGGCTTAAGTTAAGGCTTCCCTCATTGCAATATGAGGAAGCATTTCGAGTATCTTTAGTAAGTGATTGTGGAAAAGAAAAGGATTTCAACTTGAGGCAAGCATTAAAGTCATCCAAGTGGAATGTGCAAGGCAAAGGTAAACCTTAGCTAGGTTTTCCTAGTTTGTCGGTCTCATGGTGCTTGGAGGGAGACCAGATTATAGGCTTGATAGTCGTACTATCAAGAGGGACTTCCGTGCAAGTTGCTTGATCATGTCGCATGTAGAGAGCTCAAAACTTTGCATAATTTTCATCATTCTTTCTTGTTGATCTTGGTCGGTTCTCTATGTAAGGACCTTGGGATTTTCCATAGCTTTAAAACGAGCCCAAGATCATCGAATTCGGAGTTCGTATGCCAAAGTTATGAATGTTTTAGTAGGCTGTTGCGAACAGTCCTGTGTACCCCGTGGGCACGGGGTTTTGACCCTGTGGGCACGGGGCCCCCATGCCCACGGGCTTGTACCATGTGCACGGGACCCCGTGGGCACGGGGTGCCCAGGAAGTGTCCGTTGGAGCCCCAACGACTAGTTTTAGAAGTTGGCTATATAAGAGCCCTTCCTCCCCACCGGTTTGGGCTTGGTTCACACACATTCCAAACAACATTTTGAGCCTCTTACCACCTATCCCAAACCTCTATATCCCCTCTAAGTGAAGGGGGATTTGTGGATGGATCTTGGAGTCATTTGTTGATTTCCTCCATTGCATCTCATCTCTTCAATCTCCCGCTTTCTTGAGTTGCATCTTATGAAATTGAGAGAGTGAGTTGAGCATTTATTGCTTGACCTTGCGTTGCATTTGTTGCATTGGTTTGAGCTCCCCGCAATGATTTGTTCGAGTGAGAGCCTGTGAATTTATTACTCTTGGAGGCTGCGCATCCTAGACAGTTTGGTGATATCTTTGAGAAGTTTGTGAAGTGAACAAGGTTCCTCCGGAAGCTTCCTTTTGTGGTGTGCTCCGGGGAAGCGTGTGAAGTGTCCTAGGTGGCCAAGTTCCTCTGGAAGCTTCCGTGGTTGTGGTGTGCTCCAGAGAAGATAGTAAAGGTGTGGTGTTCACCTTCAAGATAACCCCGAGTGAACCGAGGCTCATCCGTTGGGGGTGACCCGAAAGGGAGAATATGGTGAGTCACTTGGTGACGCCCCAGAGCTATGGCTTCGGCACCGCTCTAACGGAGATTAGCACTCTCACGATTGTGAACTTCAGGATAAATCCGCGTCCCCGACTCACTTGTGGTTAGCTTGTACCCACACCCTTTACTTTCTGCAATTCATACTTGCTCATATTGATATATCTTGTGCTAGTTGAATTGCTTAGTTGTTCCTACATTTACATATCTTGTGATATAGTTTGTGCTTGCTAGTTTCCTTAAAGTGCCTATCTTGTTTAGCATAGGTTGTTGGTGCACTTAGTTGACCCTAGCATATTTAGGATTTGTGCTTGAGAAGTATTTATTTAGTTTATTCCGCACTAGGATAAAGCCAAATCCGTAAAAGTTTTAAAACGCCTATTCACCCCCCTCTAGTCATCGTCTAGATCCTTTCAATTGGTATCAGAGCTTTGGTCTCTCCTTGGTAGCTTAACTGCCTAGAGAGTAAAGATGTTGACTAGTGGTATAGTGTACGATGACACGTCTTGTTTTAGTGGAACAAACTATCACTTGTGGAAAATTCGTATGCTTTGTCATTTCTGAACCGTGGGTCCAAATTTTGTGTGAATTGTTCTTGTTGGGGATATAACTCTGAGGTGTGACCCGCCCAGGAGGGGCTGGTGTCAGGGTACACAAACAGGGGCGTATGTTTCCCCCTGACTTGTGCACAGATAACAAGCCACTAACCCGGCAAAGTTGCAACGACCAAGACAAGGCCAAGCACGAGAGATCAACTCTTCGAGAAATCAGAGTGCAGATCAAGAGGACCAAGTCAAGCCAAAAAGAAGCAATATACCATTAAGGGAAAACCTCCCTTGCCGGGCAGGCGAGCCTGGCGAGGTCGAGGTGGCCACAAGAGTAAGCATCAAGACCGTCCCGGCAGGCTTGCCGGGCACAACGAAGGCAAACCACCCCACCAAGGCTCCACTGCTCCACCTCACGGCGATGCAAGTCATAGATCGGTGCGGTGTCAAGCCCCCAAGTGACTAAGTGGATGTTTCTTGCCACATGGCAGCCACTTCCTACAGAAACACCTCCAAATGACACCTGTCCAGCGACATGTCAAGCAGACATGCAAGAAGGTGGCAGAACAGCCCGGCAAGGCTTGCCGGGCATTCCATGATGTGACGCTAAGCAGGCATTTAATGCACTCTGCCCTGTCTGCAGAGTTAGGTATGATAGAACTGTTCACTATCTAATCAGTGCATAATAATTGATTTGCCATTGTGGTGACCCCTTGATCTATAAAAGGAGGCCCATGGCAACCATAGAAAGGATTTGGACTCCTGTACACTCATACGCGTGTAGCTGCTCTCACCCCGAGGCAACCTTGCCGGGTGTCCACCATCAATCCACCAAAGTAGGAGTAGGGTTTTACGCCTCGCGGAGGCCCAAACCTGGGTAAATCTACCCATGTGATCTCTGCCGTGCTGTGCGACGTTCTCCGCTCTTTGTGCAATGTGCTCATTCCCCCTGCCGAACCAAAAGGGGCTCATTGCCCCATAGGTGGTCGTGGTTTCCCATGACATATTTGGCGCGCTAGGTAGTGGGAAGCGCTTGCACGAACCCGAGAAGCATACGTAGCGCGTCATCTTCATCGTCATTTTCTTCATCGACGGCTTCAACATCCGTGACGCCGAGAAAAGGCGGGGGGTGATGGGAACGGAGAAGGGAAGCAATATCGCTTCCCCCACAACCTGTTCGGTCTCCATCGCCTCCCTCCGCCGCAGCTGCTGCAGCGGCAAGGATCATTAACAATGGCGACGAACCGTCCCCTGCAGTCCAGGTGGCGTGATCATCTTGCCAACTCTGTCCATTGGAAAGGGACAAAGTGTATAGGTATCAGGTTTCTCTTTCCACCATTATCGCTTATCGACAATTGATCCACTCTTGGTTTAGCATCATCGACGTTGATGAGCACCACGCGAGACTCGGTTCAGTATTCACTCTACTTAGGGGAATCCTGAGTGGAACGTTGGTGCTAATCCGTTGATCGATGCCCCGACAAGTGTGCTCGACAAGGTTGTCCGCATTAGCGTGACTTCTATGCCAGCCGCCACCAGATTGTTCGAAAAGCATAGAGTGGAGGAGAGAAAAACCGGTCGTACCTTGCATCGTGTCCCGCCGCTACAAGATATATAATTTTCTCTTATTTGCCTCTGCCGGGAGCCAGAGAACTACATACGTGACATTTATCCTCCCTGAAGCATGTGAGTGCGGCAAGCGTTCGTAGCCGAAAGGGATGGGAGGAAGCAAAGCCAAAAGCTAAGTCCATGTAATCATTGCTCCCTTATGGGTTTGAGATTTTGCATCTGTTTATCCCTTGGGTACTGAAGTGTTCATATGAGGAAATCCTTCGTGTGATGGAACCTTGCTAGTATTTTTGTCTGCACCCTCATTCTATTTTGAGCCTGCTCGCAGAATGAGTGGCTGCGTCGAAAGCTACCAAGGAAAAACCTGCCGGGATGCATCCATGCCAAGATGACTGCTAAGGGCCTGACTCTTATGACAATCGTGACAAATATGATACTGGCAGGCAACCAAAACATACATAGGGACTAATCATACAAACACTGACAAGTGAACTCTAAAGGGATAAGCACGCAATCAAAGATTAAGCGAAAACATCAGTTCCACACAAGCATGAATAAAACGGTGTGTAAATATAGAACATGCATCATGTTTTGTTACATGACAGCACAATGGCAAGGATAGTTTAACACCGCGCCTAGCGACCGCGCGGAGCCGTTGGGATGGAAAGGACCTTGTCAACAAGTGGAGCGGCCTTCTCCTCAGCAGTGAGAACGTCCGCGCCCACCGGCGGCTTCCTGAAGCCATCAGCAATGTCGATGTCCGGATGGCGGCAGGCGATGTTGCTCTGAACCATGAAGAGGGCGTTGCGGGCAAGCTTCCGGGATTCAATCACAAAGCGACCAACCCTTCCCTCTTCATGTGCTGCCAACTTGTTGGTTAGGTCATTAAAGAAGACCCCTAGCTTGATGCTGGGGACCTCCTGCCTGCTGGTCGAGAAGACTGGCCCTTCCATTCCCATCGCCACCGTCTGAGCAGTGAGACGCCCGGCGATGTCAATCAAGCTCTTGATCCAGATGTCAACCTGCCCGAAATGATTCTCTAGCTTGTCCTCTGCATCCTTCCAAAGATGCCTGGCGGTATCCAAGTCTTTCGTCAGCTATTGTTCGCGGGCTTCGCTGGATTCTGCCGAGCTCTCCAAGGTGCCGATCCTCGCCTTCAGGTCTTTGATGGTGCCGTTGGCATCCTCGAGGCCTTGGCTCTTGGAGGAAAGCTGTGAATGTATATCCTTCAGAAGGATCTCTGCCTTTTGTGCCTCCTCCTTAAGGGTCATGACCTCTTTAGAGCTCCCGGCAAGCTCTTCAGTCAGCTTGGCTACCTGTTGGTCGAGGTCGGTCCTGCCAGTGGATGCGGTGACAAGGTCATCAGTGAGTTTCTTCAGCTCAGTGGCCAAATCAGCAGCAAGGGCATCCAGAGCGGCTTTGTGCTTGTCCTCCAGCTCCTTGATGCACTGCTACATCAGGGATTCCAGGTCGTCGTCCTTGGCATGGAGGGTGGCCTCAAGTTTGTCCTCCCGGGAAGAGATTTCCTGCTCCCTTGCATCCAAAAGCGCTTTGCACTCCGCCATGCGGGCCTCCCGGGCAATTACATACTCCCTCGCCATCGAGATGGTCTCCTGCTATTTCATCAGGACCTGGAACTACTTGCCGTGCCAGTTGTGCAGCTCGTTACCCTTGTCCCTCAGTTGCCGGTCCACCTTGTTGGCAGACTTGCATTGCTCTTTAAGCACCTGCCACTTATGATTGTGCCGCCCCTGCATATCCTTAATGTCAGTTGCCATGGATTTCAGAAAGGACAAGTCCATCACGACAGCGATGGAGTCGTCCGCTTCATCGACCCCTTGATACAACGATGCCAGAATGCGCTGAAGCTCTCCATCAAGCGCCCGTCGCCGTTGATGAGCCGGGGGCTCCGAGCCCAGGCCGCACCAGCACCAATGCCAACTGGCCCGAAGCTGGCGGCGAGGCCTCCGTCACGGTTCCAAATGAGGGGAGGGGGCCCATGGTTTGAAGGGGGACTTTTTCCTCGATCGTTGCCCCCGCCCCTGGCGCGCCGTCAAGAGGCTGCTTCGTTTCTGTTGGGGGCTCATGGACACTCCCAGCAGCGTGCCCCTGCTCCTCCGCGGCAGCAATCTTGGCGGCTTCATCCGCGACATCTCTCCCTATGTTGGTCACTTCCTCTAGCAGTTCAGGATCTTTGTTCTGAGGGTCTGCAAGCGAAGACAATGGGCAATAATAAAAGAAGTGTAAGCTTTAGAGAACCAAAAGCACGAGATAGGATGATAAAAGGAAGAAGCAAAGAGAAGGAGCGAATCTGTTACCCGGAGAGGTTTGCCGAGTAGAAGCTTCAGTCTCCCCAGCAACTTCAGCTCCCGGGTCGTGATCTCTGTCCCCTGCCGTGACGATCGCGGCATCGTCCTGGCAAGACCTCCCGTAGGAGCCGTCACTGGGGGCACCTCACCTTGACCGGCGGGCGGGGTGATCCCCCCTTGGAGGGACTCACCCTGAGTCTTCTCTCCCCCTCCTCTAGCTGAGGAGGTCGGGGGCTCTCCCGCGTCACTCTCCACGGGGGGGACCAAGCCTGTGCTTTCGTGCTGGGGGCTGGGCTGAGGGCTTGGTTGTGGGTCGCTTGTGCTTCTCCCCGCCAACCCCGCGCCCTCCATGGTCTTTGGCGACTCTGCACGCTTGAGCCATTTTGACCGATGGATGAGGGTCTCCGTCTCATCCTCCTCCTCCTCCTCCTCCTCCCTGTCAGTGGCAGCGAGCAAAAGATCAGTCAAGAAGAAACAAGCAGGTGTACAGAAGCTACTATAAGAGGAAGGGATTATTTCTCGCTTACTCCTCGTCAATGAGCATGGAGCTCAGATCAAACTCAATGGGCGGTGAAGGCTCCCGGCCTCTCTTCTGGGGCGGAAGAAGAGGGTTCCCCGACAATTTTGGGCTCTGCCGAGGCGCAGGAGACTCCGACAAAGACGAGTCCTGCGAGGAGCTCGAGCCAGACCGGGAGCTGGAGTCAACTCCCGCGAATGCAGAGTGCTTGGCAGGAGGGGTTTTAACCCTGGTATGGTGGTAGGATTGCCGGCGCACCACATCCTGCTTGGTGCTCTTGGTGGCAATCTTCTTCACCTTCTTGCGGGAGGTGTGGGATCAGAAACCACCACTCCCCGATTGGCAGCTCGCCTGCGGGGGCGCTCATCTAAGATTGGCTCGGGGGCTTGAGGGGCCGCCGTTAGCCACTCCTCTTCGATCTCCCCTGCCTCCTCAACCTCCTCCTCCTGTTGGACCTCTGCTGCCATGGTGTACAAAGCCTCGATCACGGAAGGTTCGTCCCTGGTAGGATCCTCCCCGGCAACCTCTTCAGTGGCTTGCACCTTGCTTCTACCGTGGGAGGAACCTTCGTCCTCGGCTTTCCCTTTTCCCTTCGCCGCCTTCCCAGCCTTCACCGTCGCGACAACCCAGAATGCTTTGTCCTCCTCCAGCCTCTTCCTGATGTATGCCTCCTCCACCTTGGAGGTGCGCTTGTACATTCTGGTTTCCACCTTGGTAGCTCTCACCACCAGAGTAGAGGACCAGGCGAGCTCTTCATTGAGGGTGGGTAACTTCCAGTCACCCACAACTCCATGGCCATTGCAATCTGGCATCCACTTCAAGATCTGGTCCCTGGCGGAATTGATATTCATTAGGATGACATTTGTCGGCAGTTTGAACAGCCCAAAGCGGCCAAATAGTTGGTCGCACAACCAGGAGTGGCCATAGACCGACAGATTATTAGCCAGGCCAGGAAGCAATCTCATCCTATCTGTAGCATCACCGTACTCTCAGGCTAACCTAACCCTTTTCTGCAGCGGCGAGATGTGACGAAGAAGAAAGTCAGCTCCCACATGCTAGATAGTTAGCCCGACAACCATTAAACGGGTGATCCTGTTTATTGTCGGGTGGAGCCTGTCATCGGAGAGGCCAACTTCCCTCCAATCGTCGCCACGCTCGACGCACTCCGTCTGCGCTTGGCGGAAATCTGGAGCCTTCTCATCTTGAATCCAGCACCAATCTGCTCTCCATTCTTCCCATCTGTCGCGCTGCTGGCTTGAGAGATACCCCCAGGTTTCCCTCGACACCCGCGACATCCAGCTTATGTTCCCGGAACAGTGCGCTTTGTTCTCCACCCGTGGGACAAAGTAGTGCCTAAACAGGTCAACATTGGGAGCAATACCAACAAAGTTCTCGCACAAATGGGCGAAAATTGCCATGCATGCCATTGCATTTGGCGTGAAATCCAGAAGATGGAATACGTAGATCACCATCATCACTTTGAAGAAATCCGAGAAAGGTGGACAAAGGCCGCAGATGAAGTATGCACAGAAGAATCGCACCCTGCCGTCTAGATTCGACGGGAAGAAGACGTCGACTCCCCTCCGTCTCCTGTCCAGCTCCATTGTTCTCTTGCTTCCCTTAGTGGCCGCCTCTTTCGCTGTGGCCATCCGCTTCCCTTTGGTAGCGGCTTTCTTCCCCATTTCCTCAAGCTCCGTGCAAAGATGGGGAGGAAGTTGGGTGGAGGAGCGGCAGCAGATACATGTGAGGAAGGGGAACGATTGTTTGGCTTGCGGAGGAAGATGATGGGGGTGCGGAGTGAGTAGTGGATGAGCAGTACCCTCCCACGTTCCCCTCTCTTAAGGAAATGACATGGGGGAGGGTGCGATGCTTCAAAAAGTTACCGTTTCACATTAACTGCTGCAATCCCACTACCCCATGACCCGCGGTAAATACACGAAGCGGACGCTGGATTGACTGGTTATCGTGACAAATCGCTGCACGCGCAGTGCTTTCTCGCCACGTGTTCGTGCACTGTTTGGGGCCTAACCAACGTGCCCAGCGACACGTATGGTTCAGGCCCAGGGGCTTCTGTTGGGGTACACAAACAGTGGCGTATGTTACCCCCTGACTTGTGCACGGACAGCAAGCCACCAACCCGGCAAAGTTGCAACAACCAAGAAAAGGCCAAGCATAAGAGATCAGCTCTTCGATAAATCAGAGTGCGGATCAAGAGGACCAAGTCAAGCCAAAGGAATCAAGATACCATTAAAAGAAAACCTCCCTTGCCAGGCAGGTGAGCATGGAGAGGTTGAGGTGGCCCCAAGAGTAAGCATCAAGACCGTCCCGACAGGCCTGTCGGGCACAACAAAGGCAAACCACCCTGCCAAGGCTCCACCACTCCACCTCACGGGGACGCAAGTCATTGATCGGTGCAGTGTCAAGCCCCCAAGTGACCAAGTGGCTGTTTCTTGCCACATGACAGCCACTTCCTATGAAAAACACCTCCAAATGACACCCGTCCAGCGTCGTGTCAAGCAGACAGGCAAGAAGGTGGCAGAACAGCCCGGCAAGGCTTGTCGGGCATTCCGTGATGTGACGCTAAGCATCGCATTTAATGCGCTCTACCCTGTCTGCAGAGTTAGGTATGATAGCATTGTTCAGTATCTAATCAGTGCATAATGACTGATTTTCCATTGTGGTGACCCTTGATCTATAAAAGAAGGCCCATGACAACCATAGAAAGGATTAAGACCCCTGTACACTCATACACGCGTAGCTGCTCTCACCCCGAGGCGACCTTGCCGGGAAATAGCACCGCATTCTCCACGAGAGTTCACCATCAATCCACCAAAGCAGGAGTAGGGTTTTATGCCTCGCGGCGGCCCGAACCTGCTTAAAACTGCCCGTGTGATCTCTGCCATGCTGCGCGACGTTCTCCACTCTTTGTGCAACATGCTCATTCCCCCTGCCAAACCAAAAGGGGCTCATGGCCCATAGGTGCCCGTGGTTTCCCACGACAGTCAGGTTACACTGTTGTTGGCTTAATATCAAGAAGGCCCAAGAAGGCCCAAGAACACGAAGCATAAAGATAGGCGGCGGCTTAAGAGGCGGGCCTAGTGGAGGCCCAAGAGGTGGAGGTGTGAGCTGCTTGATGATGACTTAGAAACCAAGCTGGTCACGTTGTGTGATCCGGCTCGGGCTCTTGTAAGCCCCAGAGCCTCGACCTGTGTATATAAAGGCGAGAGCCGGCGGCGGGTTAACTCAAGGAACAATTGATCGATAGCTAGGTCAAGCGTGATTGCTCCCTTGTAATCGAGACTCAAGCAATACAACTAGAAGTAGGACGTAGGCTCTTACCTTGTTGTGAGGGGCCGAACCTGGGTAAACCTTTGTGTCCTTTGTCCCATTCAACCCCTTCGAGCTAACATACGTTGCGATGGCTCCACACTAAGTCCTTTCACAAGGGCATTTTCCGTGTTAAATCCATGACAGTTGGCGCCCACTATGGGGCCAGAGCACGGTGGTTTCGAGTTCTTGAAGGGCAATTTCGCAAGGATCGAAGGATATGCCGTGGGTCGGATGAGTTAGAGTCGCCGCGGCAAGCTCTACATCGATGATACTAGCTGGGGCCCCGAGGCCGACTCAGTCGAGTATGGGTACCAAGTCCCCTTTGGTGGAATTCACGTCTTCATCGGCAAGATCGGTGAGTCAGAGCCGGAGCCAGGCATCTGCACCGACATCATCGAGACGGTTCAGCGTTCGCGACCCGCCAAGTTCAATCCGGCCGAAAGCACGTTTTCATTGGCTTTGTTCATGGGGTGGATCTTAAGGAAGATTCTGCATCTGGCGGAGAGACGACCATGTACTCTAATGACAAGTCCTCAACCAAAGAGACGTAATCCATCTATCGGCTTAAAGATAGCGGGCTTGGGGGCTACTCCGATGGCAATAGTATTCCGGACCCCTATGAGCCGCCCTCCAGGGCTGCGATCTTCATGGCTGGCACTGGGCCGGCTCTTAATTCGTCAACAGCAGCAGCGATAACATCTGGATCGACTACCGATATGACAGCTGGGGCCAGCGGCTTAGCGCAGCTGCCAGCTCGAGTCTTATCTGAACTCCTAGGCACTTTGACGACTCTGTTAGCCACAGAGGTTACTGCGGCGAATCAAGCACGACATAATGCGGAAGTTGAAAAGGTGTGAGATGAGGTGGCCAAATCACAAGAGGATTTTAATGCAGAGAACACCTGGATGGCAGAGGAACGAGCCAAGATGGCTGTTGAATCACAATGTATCATGACGGAGGCTTTTCTCTTAAGTTTGGATCAAAACGCCTCTAATGCAGTTCTGTGAAGGAGGTGTCAAACCCATTTCCTGCACAATATGAGGTGCGAAATCTTTTTAACACGCATGGTGAAGGGCCAAGTAACCCTCCAGGTACAGCTCGGGCGGCTGAAGTCCCAGGGAGCGGAGCGACGGCTCAACCTCGATTGCCAGACCCGCCCCATAGGGATCGAACCCCGCCCCGACATTTTTCCACGCCATCTGGTCATTATTTCAACCCCGTGGGTAACATGACAGCAGCGGCTACCCCAAGTTGCTTTCCACTCAAATCATCTTTCGACCATATCCAAATCTATGAGAGTGAGTTGAGTGTTGGGGAGACTATCATTTGAAGCACAAGTGCAAGGAGTTCATCATCAACACACCATCTATTACCTTTTGGAGAGTGGTGTCTCCTAGATTGGTTAGGTGTCACTTGGGAGCCTCCGTCAAGATTGTGGAGTTGAACCAAGGAGTTTGTAAGGGCAAGGAGATCGCCTACTTCGTGAAGATCTACCCAAGTGAGGCAAGTCCTTTGTGGGCGATGACCATGGTGGGATAGACAAGGTTGCTTCTTCGTGGACCCTTCGTGGATGGAGCCCTCCGTGGACTCGTGCAACCGTTACCCTTCGTGGGTTGAAGTCTCCATCAACGTGGATGTACGATAGCACCACCTATCGAAACCACGGAAAAAATCTCCGTGTCTACATTGCGTTTGCTCCCTCCAAACTCCTCCCTTTACCTTCATATGCAATGATTTACATTCCGCTGCTATACTCTTAGAATTGCATGTGTAGGTTGATTGCTTGACTTGTGTTAAGTTGCTAAAATCTGCCAAGACTTAAAATTGGGAAAAGGCTAGATTTTTATTTGGTCAAGTAGTCTAATCACCCCCCTCTAGACATACTTTCGATCCTACAAGTGGTATCAGGGCTTTGGTCTTCATTTGCCTTGATTTCCATAGCTTTGGTGATCATAGCCTTGGTTTCATAACCTAGAGGAGTATGGCATCTAGCGAGGGAAATTACCACCATAGAGGTCCTTACTTTGATGGTACTAATTTTGCTAGTGGGAAGCATAAGATGAAAATGCATATTCTTGGACATAACCCCGCGTCCCCACCGTTTGGGCTATTGTGTGTATTGGTTTGCAAGGTGAGTTCTTCGATGGGAGAGAACGAAATTGTGCAACAACTTCCGAAGAATTAAAGATGCTGCAATACGATGCTCAAGCTTGCGATATCCACCTCAATGGATTGTGCCCCGAAGAATTCAAGAAAATCAGCCATCTTGAGAATGCAAAGGAAATTTGGGATACTTTGATTGATATGCACGAAGGTACCGAGTCCATCAAGGAATCCAAATTGGATGTGCTTCAAAGTCAACTTGACAAGTTAATGAAGGATGGTGAAGGTGTCGCTGAAATGTACTCTAGGCTTGCTCTCATCAGAAATGAGATTGCCGGCTTAGGAAGTGAAGAGATGACCGACAGATTCATCATCAAGAAGATCCTAAGAGCCTTGGATGGAAAATACGATACCGTGTGCACATTGATCCAAATGATGCCAAATTATAAATATCTCAAGCCAACGGAAGTCAATGGAAGAATTGTTGCTCATGAGATGTTACTCAAGGATAAGGAAGAGCTTCACAACAAGTCTAGTGGTGCTTATAAAGCCTCATGTGATGCTCCTGCCACATCAAGTGAAAAACAAGTCATCAATGAAGAATTGAGCTTAATGGTGAAGAACTTAAACAAATTCTACAAGAGTAGAAGCAAAGAGGGAAGCTCCAAGTCAAGATCCTACCATGACAAAAGATCTGCTAGTCGTGATCGCAATTGCTACAATTGTGGAAGACCCGGACACTACTTCAATGTATGTATGGCTCCCTACAAAAGAAACGAAGAGTCACCTAAAAGGAGAAGTAGAAGAGAAGACTCACCTCCAAGAGAGAGAAGGAGTATAGATGATCGCTATGAACGAAGACCCTCTTGCAAAAGCAAAGATTCGGAAAGGAAGGACAGGTCATCAAGGAGCTACACAAAACAAAGACATCAAGCTCATGTTGGTGAATGGGTATCCGGTTCCAACTCTGACAACCACTCCGAGAGAAGTTATCACTTCGACTCCAAATATACTCAAGATGAAGGTGTTCCCGGTCTTGCACTTGTGTCAACCAACTCCTATGACATATTTGACTCACCAAATGAAGGAATTGGAAGATGCTTCATGGCTAAAGGCCCAAGGTATCACACCCTGAGTATTTTGATTTCAGTAGTGATGATGATGATTTGCTAGGTGATGATGAGTTACTTTTTGACAATGTAGTAACGAAAACTATGATGAAATTGCTATTAATCATGCTAATCAAGATGAAACGAATGACAATGATAAGAAGGATATTGAGCGTCTAACTAAAGAACTAAACACTATTAAGTTAGCTCATGAAACTACTTTAGAAGATCATCGAGAACTTTTAAAAACTCATGAGAAGCTACGCTTTGAAAAGCTCAACCTAGAGCAAGACCATGGGTTCTTAAAGGCAATAAATGATGATCTTCGGAAGAAAAGTTCTTCTTACATTGCCAAGCGTTTATTCTTGTCTACTTACATGCCACAAGTAAAATCTAGCAACAAGAGTAAGAAAGATTCTTCTTCTAGTAGTAACAATAACCATGCTAAATCTAATATTGTTGCTTCTAGTAGTTCTCTTGATTCCACTAATGATTCTCTTAGCCAAGTTACACTTGAGAAAGAAAATAGCTTATTGAAGGGAATCATAGAGAAATGTGTTTACAAGAGCCTTGCCAGAAGTAAGCAATTTGAGGAAATTGTATGCAAGCATGGAAGACACCGGAAGAATCAAGGTGTTGGTCTTGAACGAAAGTTCAATGCCAATGGAGTTGAGTGGGAAGAAGATCAATACCCCAAGACAAAGTTTGTTCCTCAACAAGAGAAGTATGATCCTACTTCCTTCAAGGGGACACAAGCTCAAGATGATCTTCCACCACAAGACCACA
This sequence comes from Aegilops speltoides, assembly GCA_021437245.1. Lineage (NCBI taxonomy): Eukaryota > Viridiplantae > Streptophyta > Magnoliopsida > Poales > Poaceae > Aegilops > Aegilops speltoides. Next base: position 314,726,469 of record CM038143.1, read on the forward strand.
AGCTAAAAGGCAAGGACAAGCTTCAAGAGGAGATCGATGCATTTTAAGAAGCTCCAAATGCCTTGGTCAAGTGGGTTCCCAAGACTACTTCAAGTTCTACTTCATCAAGTTTATCTACAACCCCAAGGATTCCCATCAAGATGATGTGGATCCCAAAGAAGAAGAACTAGAGAGTTCTTGAGGGTGACTCCGCCAACATACTTCACTAATATTCATATTAGCAAGGACAAGCGAAATCAACTTCCACATCTTGCACCAGTTCAAGGAGTCACAAACCCTCTTGATAGTAAGTCAAGGGACAAGGTAACCTAATGCTTCCATATACATCATCATATGTGTATTTCACTCTATGTCTATGGATATCCTTGTTTGTTCCTTGTGGGACTAACCCATGTAGGTATTGAAACTGCAACTCACTCCAATGGATTGCTCCAAATGATCTACATCAAAATTGAGATCCACATCTTCAACATCTACATGACACTACTAGGGAAAACCCTAGTAGTAGCCCGGGTTTTGAGGTTAGCAGCAGTGCGGGTGGCCGCGCTACTAATAAGGCGCTACAGCTAACTCATAGTAGTAGCGTGGCCCTTACCCGCGCTACTACTGTTGACGATATCAGCAGCGCTTTTTTAAGAACACGCTACTATTACCTAGCTGTAGCGATTTCGCCATCCCTCGCTACTGCTATATCTTTCATCATTTTCCCGATGCCCTTTCCTTTCGGTTTCGCCTTTCAGATACTAGATACTAGGTACTGCTAGTAGATATCAAATTCATAAACCATTACTAGGTAGTACTCCCTTCGTTCCAAATTACTCGTCGTGGTTTTAGTTCAAACCACGACGAGTAATTTGGAACGAAGGGAGTACTAGATAACAATTTCATGCATAGTCAACATGCATCCTCAAGCAGTACAAGGTCATATCAACGGCCATCATCATATGTAGTTCTAGATGATATCGACGACGATCATCATATGTAGTTCTAGATGATATAGCCACACACACATATGTAGTTCTAGATGATATAGCCACACACACATATGTAGTTCTAGATGATATCGAAGACAATCATCATCCTCAAGCCTGGGTGGTTGGTGTTCCTGATAGTAATTAGGATGGCCTGTCCAACACGAAGACTCTTGCCATCGAGGAATTTCTTCCACCCAACCGAGTTTAAGTGTGTGCGACCGTCCGTGTCCACGCTGTAAATCTGAGTTGTGTGGAGCCCTTGCGAAGGCGTAGTCCAAATGGGCCTTCTTCATCGGGCTCGATACCATAACTCACAGATATGCTCTTTGCCAATTTCGAATAAGAAAAACATATCAATTAATAAATAGCCTCGCAAATAAGTACATATGGATTATCTACACTATTAATAGTTTCCTTAGATTCTACACTAATAAGCATGTGATCGAACTCTACACTAAAACATATCATCGACTAGATTCCACACAACATACCATATCATTGGACTGTACACTAAGTAATTCATCGGATAATTTGCATTTGTAAGTATAACATACCATATCATGTCGATCAACCATGGTATTTGTCAAGCGGTCACGAATGGCACCCCGACAAAGTCAGCACGTGGCGAAATTATGTCCCACAGGTTGGACACCTCCTCCTCACTCAGCCTTGTTCTTTGAGCTATGATGGCTTCATGAAGTGGGTCCTCATCATCTTCATCGAGTGGGTCCTCATTATCTTCATCATCTTCATCATCTTCGTCATCTTCATCATCTTCCACCAGGTTGAGATAAATGACATCTAGATTGGGTCTTTCTACTCGGAAGGAGAAGCTGATCAACTCGCCACCAATAAGACGCATGCGAGCGACGAAACGGGCCCATCCATCTCCTCCAATCTGCGACATATTGCGTCCTTTTTCGACCTCCATAGTGTACGGCCCCCCAAGAGCCTCAAGTGTCACAGTGTCTCTCTGTCGACTTGTTGAATTTCAACCTCACATTGCATGTGACGATCTGTGTAAAATAAGCAAAATGACACAATGCAGTAATGCCAACACTAAAAATAAAATAGTTATTACATTTCATCTAATTTCTTACCGCCGCATGACGAAAACTCGGTTGGAAGTAGATGCCGAATAGCTTGCCAGTTGCAAGGCTGCTGGCGCATCTTGACTTGCACAGTCGACATAGTGGTGGTGGTGATGGCGCCATTTTTCCTAAATCAATATGAGCAAAGGATTAACGATCAACTACATCAAAATGTTCTAAGTCAACTAAATCAACTAGCCTACTAAATCAACTAAATCAAAATGTTCTAAATCAACTAAATCAACTAGCCTACTAAATCAACTAAATCAAAATGTTCTAAGTCAACTAAATCAACTAGCCTACTAAATCAACTAAATCAAAATGTTCTAAATCAACTAAATCAACTAGCCTACTAAATCAACTAAATCAAAATGTTCTAAGTCAACTAAATCAACTAGCCTACTAAATCAACTAAATCATACCAACTAAATCAAAATGTTGCATATGAACTAGCCTACTAAATCAACTAAATCAAAATGTTCTAAATCAACTAAATTAACTAGCCTACTAAATCAACTAAATCAAAATGTTCTAAGTCAACTAAATCAACTAGCCTACTAAATCAACTAAATCATATCAATTAAATCAAAACGTTGCATATGAACTAGCCTACTAAATCAACTAAATCAAAATGTTCTAAGTCAACTAAATCAACTAGCCTACTAAATCAACTAAATCAAAATGTTCTAAACCAACTAAATCAACTAGCCTACTAAATCAACTAAATCAAAATGTTCTAAATCAACTAAATGAACTAGCCTACTAAATCAACTAAATCAAAATGTTCTAAGTCAACTAAATCAACTAAATGAACTAGCCTACTAAATCAACTAAATCAAAATGTTCTAAGTCAACTAAATCAACTAGCCTACTAAATCAACTAAATTATATCAACTAAATCAAAATGTTGCATATGAACTAGCCTACTAAATCAAAATGTAGCGGGCAGGAGGGAGAAGGAGGGGTGACTCGAGGAGGGAGAAGAGAGTAGGATGGAGGAGGAAGGCGGAGCGAGGAGGGGCCTGCTGGCGGCCAGTGGAGGGAGGACGGAGGAGGAAGGCGGAGCGAGGAGGGGCCGGCCAGCGGCGAGTGGAGAGGGAGGACGGAGGAGGAGGCCGGTACCGAGTCCAGCAAGGAGGAGGAGGTGACGGCGGCACATACTGAGGAGGGCGACGGGGTGGACGGGCGCGGGGGATTGAGAGGGATCCGGTGAGTGTGTGTGTGTGAGTGGATCGGATAGAGGAGATGGGGTGGGAGATGAATGGCTTAGCGATGGCGTATTTGTAGGAAAAGACGCTCTTGCTAAGCTATCTAGCAAACAACGCCTTTCACAATAAAGCGCCATCGCTATGTGTCGACATGTAAAAATAGACTTTGTTCAATATATCAAAATACATTGATCATCAACGATCTTTTGTGTACAATCTGATTTGTCAATATGAGTCCTCACGGTTTAGGAGCGGTGAAGACTCATATTGTAGCCACAAATTCTACACATAGAGTTCAATGAAGACCAAGTGCTTGTCAAAGTTTGAGAAGTAACATATTTAAGGTGGTAGAAACTCTCTTCACGGAGCGAGGTGGGACTAAATTTTGTAGTAAACTTAGCGAGAGCGCTTATTTGAGAAATGCGCTACTACTATGCTACATAGCGAGAGCGCCCATCGTTATAACGCGTTGCTGCTATAACTAGCCTCATGGCTGACCTTGTGGGAATTATAGCGATGGCGCCTCTTTGAGCGGCGGCCATCGCTATATTTGTTTCAGCAGTGAGTTCTTCTTGAGCACGCTACTGCTAATTAGCAGCAACGCCTTATTTTAAAGCGCGCTGCTGATAAGATTTTGTGTATAGGCTTTTCCCTAGTAGTGTGAAGTCATCATCGACAAAACCCAAGGTTAGTTCATCCCTCTAAAAGGGGATATCACATCTAGGGGGAGCTTTACTCTAAGAATTGAGCTAAAGCAACTCTAACTATGTGAACACAACAATGCTTTATGTAAAAGTGGTAACCCCAGTTGTGCTTAAACGATGAGTATGACCTATGATCAAATGTTCTCATTTGATTCCTAAGTCAATATACTCATATATAGATGACCTAGTCATCGCCAATTGCTTGATAGATGCTAGAATGTTTGTGTATGCTTTGCCACATATTTCATTTGCTATCTTATTGTGTGAGCATGTTGGTTGCATAATTTTCTTCATTCGAGGACATCCATTTGTTGCTTTGATTATTTGGCTTTTCTTTTTGCCAAATGGATGGACAATAATGCCTAAGGACTCCCTTTAGATATCTATGCTTTTCTCGTCTCAAACTCTATTCATGCTACATCACAAAGTTTGATCAAGTCACATTCGAACCCTCTGGTTGAGGAGCACTCAGAGCCACCGATTCGTCATAGACTTAAACTTCCAAAACCTCTTAATTCATTTCGGTCTGATCGATTCATCCTACTCGGTCATACCGAGTTCATTAAGTTGATCTAGGTTTCAACCTCGGTGCAACCGATTTGAACTTTTCGGTCTCACTGAGTTGTTCCACTCCGTCACACCGACATGGTCTGGATATATATACCCATGGGACAATTTTTGGAAATTTCTTCAAACTCTTCACCCACGCCTGTCCAGCTCTGCCGACTCGAGGTCTCCGGATCATCTTTGCCGTCGCCAACGACCTCCTACCGCTGGCCTCCGCCGCCGTCAACGGGAATCTTCGCCGCCGTTGTCACCGTAGCAAGTTCACCACCGAGTTAGGGTGAACTCGATCCCTTCTGGAATCTTTACCTCCAATTCTTGCATTAAGGTCAATGCCATGATTCTTGCCACATTTGAGATAGTTCTATCCAACTAAAACTTCCTCTAGATTAGTTTTGATCCAAAAACTTAGGGTTAGGTTTCCGCTGAACTCATTTTGGACCGACCGATTTGTAAAATTTTGTCTCACCGATTTGGCCCAGGCCATTGTAGTTGTATTTTTCAGTGTGACCGAAACATACAAATCGGTGTGACCGGGTTCATTTCTCTGTGAAACCCTGGCAATCTCAGAGTCACTGAACTATGCCTCAGTCTGACCGATTTCACATGTTTAGACTCTAAAGTCACTTCGGTGTCACCGAGTTTGACATATCGGTAGCCCCGAAATGATTTCTGTAGAAAACTGAAACTATGTTTTGACTCATTTGTTTTGCAAAATGTCCGCACTTTGTGATGCTCACCCACTCTACCTCAACCTATCTATTCACAGGGTCAGCTTTCAGTGTCAGCCATGTCAGACAACAGTGATAGCCAGAACAGATCTGAGGAGCAGGTACACCTGAGTGAGGGCACTAGTCCCTCTAACAACAACTATGATGATGGGAGCAGAAGCACTCCTAGCAACCTGCCTAAGGCTGCAACCAGGCAGAGGAAGAAGAAAAGCTCTAACTTATAAGATGAAGACTTTGTGGTTGATGAGGAGGTCACCTCAAAGAATAAAGTTGTCAAGAAGGAGTTTGGCACTGCAGCTTCAACCAAGCTTGGTCTAAACAAGAAGGCACCTGCCAGGAGGATCTTAATGTCCAAAGCCAGAGCCTCAACACAGGAAGCAACTGAGCTCACCCTTGAGCCAAAGGAAAAGGAGGCTGCTGAGGGCAAGAAGGGAAAGGAAAGGGTCAAGAAGACTATGGCCAGAGTGATTGGAAGACCATCTATGGTCAGGGAATCTGATGATGATGAGGAGGAGGAAGAGCCAGTTGCACCTCCTGCCAAAACCCAGAAGCTGATGGGGGATGCCATCAAGTCAGGGGCTGCTCCATCCAAGCCCAAGACTGCCCCAAGGCTGCTGCTGCTGCACAAGCTTTTAAGCCAACAGCACCCAAGAGATCTACAAGGAATATCCCAGCTGTTGAGAAGAACAAGGCCCCAGTGCCTGAAGTTGAAGAAGAAGAAGAAGCCCAAGTGCTCAGAAAGTTAAAACCAAAGATACCAGATCATGATGATACACATCCAGTTGCTGAGAATTTGAAGATGACGAAAGATGCGAGTCGCAAGCTATGGAGATAGACAAACCCATATGCCACCAGGAAAGGACTATTGTGGGTTACAGGTTCCACACCAAGGAGCAGCAGGACTTCTATGGGACAGTACTCTTGGACAAGAAGCCCATTGTCAGTGATATGAAGTGGGCTGACTGGAAATACATTGACAACAATGCAGATTATTTCCCGGGAGTTTATGACAGCTTCAGATTGACTGAAGTTGATAAGTTTGTTGGTCAGAAACTCACTAAATGGAATGATGAGATGGTGATGCAATTCTATTCCACTGCACATTTTTACCCAGATGAAAAAATTGTGTGGATGACTGAGGGTACAAGCTACCAATCTTCTGTTGCTGAGTGGGCCAAGCTGATCAATGCCCCTAAAGAACAAGAAGGTGACACAGATGTATATGCCAAGCCCAGGAAAGGTCAGAACTCCATGGCACACATGTACAGGGAGATTCCTGATGCTGCCTTGGAGACTCACAAATATGGCTCCATATACTATCTGCTGTCTGGGATGCCACCATCAACACTATTCTAAGGCACACCTTGTTGCGCAAATCTGAGATTACAGAATGATTAAAGGGCATTCAATCAACTTGCTGCATATGTTTGATGTGCCAGAGAAGTTCAAGGTGATGACCTTGATTGTTGAGACTGAAGGAAATATGCCCTAGAGGCAATAATAAAGTTATTATTTATTTCCTTATTTCATGATAAATGTTTATCATTCATGCTAGAATTGTATTAACCGGAAACATGATACATGTGTGAATGCATAGACAAACAAGATGTCACTAGTATGCCTCTACTAGACTAGCTTGTTAATCAAAGATGGTTATGTTTCCTAACCATGAACAAGGAGTTGTTATTTGATTAACAAGGTCACATCATTAGTAGAATGATCGATTGACATGACCCATTCCCTTAGCTTAGCACACGATCGTTTAGTATGTTGCTCTTGCTTTCATCCATAACTTATACATGTTCTGTAACTATGAGATTATGCAACTCCGTTTACGGAGGAACACTTTGGTGCTACCAAAGCGTCACAGCGAATCGGGTGATTATAAAGGAGTACTACAGGTGTCTCCGAAGGCGGATGTTGGGTTGGCGTATTTGAGATTAGGTTTTGTCACTCCGATTGTCGGAGAGGTATCTCTGGGCCCTCTCGGTAATGCACATCACTGAAGCCTTGCAAGCACTACAACTAATGAGTTAGTTGTGAGATGATGTATTACGGAACGAGTAAAGAGACTTGCGTAACGAGATTGAACTAGGTATTGGATACCGACGATCGAATCTCGGGCAAGTAACATACCGATGACAAAGGAACAACGTATGTTGTTATGCGGTCCGACCGATAAAGATCTTCGTGGAATATGTAGGAACCAATATGGGCATCCAGGTCCGCTGCTGGTTATTGACCGAGAATAGTTCTAGGTCATGTCTACATTGTTCTCGAACCGTAGGGTCCGCACGCTTAAAGTTTCGATGGCGGTTATTATGAGTTTATGTATTTTGATGTACCGAAGAAGTTCGAGTCCCGGATGTGATCACGGACATGACGAGGAGTCTCGAAATGGTCGAGACATAAAGATTGATATATTGGAAGCCTATGTTTGGAGTTGGAATGGTTCCGTAAAACAGAATTCTCGGAGTACCGGAGAGTTACTGGAACCCCGGAGGTAAATGGGCCATAGTGGGCCTTAGTGGAAAGGAGAAGGGCCAGCCCAAGGTGGCAAGGCCTCCCCTTCCCTAGTCCTACTAGGACTAGGGAAGGGGCCGCCCCCTCTCTCTCTTTCCCCTCAGGAATCCTAGTCCAACTAGGATTGGGGGAATCCTACTCCCAGAGGAGTAGGACTCCTGCGCGCCACCCTTGGCCGCCAGCCCCTCCCCTTGCTCCTTTATATACGGGGCAAGGGGCACCCTAGAACACACAAGTTAGATCTACGGATCGTTCCTTAGCCGTGTCGGTGCCCCCTCCACCATATTCCACCTCGGTCATACCGTCATGAAGCTTAAGCGAAGCCTGCGCGCCGTGAAACATCAAGATCGTCACCACGCCGTCGTCTCGTGAAACTCTCCCTCGACACTCGGCTGGATCGAGTACGAGGGGCGTCATCGAGCTGTCGTGTGTCAAGAACTCGGGGCGCCGGAGTAACGGCGCCGGATCGGTCGGATCGCGAGGAGAACGTCGACTACTTCCTATACGTTGTGATCGCTTCCGCCGGGTCTACAAGGGTATGTAGACAACACTCTCCCTCTCTTTGCTATACATCACCATGATCTTGCGTGTGCGTAGGAATTTTTTGAAATTACTACGTTCCCCAACAATGGCATCCGAGCCTAGGTTTTTCTATGGTTTGATGTTTTGCACGAGTAGAACACAAGTGAGTTGTGGGCGATACAAGTCATACTACCTACCAGCATGTCATACTTTGGTTCAGCGGTATTGTGAGATGAAGCGGCCCGGACCGACATTAGCGCCAGACGCTTACGCGAGACTGGTTTCACCGCTGTGAGCACTCGTTGCTTAAAGGTGGTGGTGGGTGCTGTCTCTCTCACTTTAGTTGAACGAGTGTGGCTACGCCCGGTCCTTGAGAAGGTTAAGCGGAGTCTATTTGACGAAGTATCGTTGTGGTTTTGATGCGAGGTGAGACTGGTTCTTGCTTAAGCCCGTAGCAGCCACGTAAAATTTGCAACAACAAAGTAGAGGACGTCTAACTTGTTTTTGCAGGGCATGTTGTGATGTGATATGGTCAAGACGTGATGATATATTTTATTGTATGAGATGATCATGTTTTGTAACCGAAGTTATCGGCAACCGGCAGGAGCCATATGGTTGTCGCTTTATTGTATGCAATGCAATCATACGTAATGCTTTACTTTATCACTAAGCGGTAGCGATAGTCGAGAAGCATAAGTTTGGCGAGACGACAACGATGCTACGATGGAGATCAAGGTGTCGCGCGGTGACGATGGTGATCATGGTGGTCTTTGCAAGATGGAGATCATGAAGCACAAGATGATGATGACCATATCATATCACTTATATTGATTTGCATGTGATGTTTATCCTTTTATGCATCTTATCTTGCTTTGATTGACGGTAGCATTATAAGATGATCTCTCACTAAATTATCAAGAAGTGTTCTCCCGAGTATGCACCGTTGCCAAAGTTCGTTGTGCCCGGACACCACGTGATGATCGGGTGTGATAAGCTCACGTCCATCTACAACGGGTGCAAGCCAGTTTTGCACACGCAGAATACTCGGGTTATACTTGACGAGCCTAGCATATGCAGATATGGCCTCGGAACACGGAGACCGAAAGGTCGGCGTGAATCATATAGTAGATATGATCAACATAAGATGTTCACCATTGAAAACTACTCCATTTCACGTGATGATCGGTTATGGTTTAGTTGATTTGGATCACGTGATCACTTAGATGACTAGAGATGTCTTTCTAAGTGGGAGTTCTTAAGTAATATGATTAATTGAACTTAAATTTATCATGAACTTAGTACCGATAGTATCTTGCTTGTTTATGTTTGATTGTAGATAGATGGCTCGTCTTTGTTGTTCCGTTGAATTTTAATGCGTTCCTTGAGAAAGCAAAGTTGAAAGATGATGGTAGCAATTACGGATTGGGTCCGTAATTTGAGGATCATCCTCATTGCTGCTGAAGAGTTACGTCTGGATGCACCGCTAGGTGCGAACTCTTGCTAATGCAAGCTGCAGATGTTATGAGCGTCTGGCGAGCAAAGTGATGACTACTCTATAGTTCGATTGTGCCATGCTTTACGGCTTAGAACCGGGACTTCAACGACGTTTTGAGCGTCATGGAGCATATGAGATGTTCCAGAGTTGAAGTTAATATTCCAAATGAATGCCCGGATTGAGAGATATGAAGTCTCCAATAAGTTCTATAGCTGCAAGATGGAGGAGAATAGTTACATTAGTGAGCATATACTCGTAATGTCCGGGTACTACAATCACTTGACACAATTGGGAGTTAATCTTCCGGATGATTGTGTCATTGATGTAATTCTCCAATCACCGCCACCAAGCTACAAAGGCTTCGTGATGAACTATAATATGCAAGGGTTAGTAAAGACTATACAGAGCTCTTCGCAATGCTAAAGGCTGCGGAGGTAGAAATCAGAAAGAGCATCAAGTGTTGATGGTCAATAAGACCACTAGTTTCAAGAAGAAAGGTAAAGGGAAGAAGAAGGAACTTCAAGAAGAACAGCAAGCAAGTTGTCGCTCAGAGAAGAAACCCAAGTCGGACCTAAGCCTAAATCGAGTGCTTCTACCGCAAGCGGATCGACCTTTGAAGCGGAACTGCCCCAAGTATTTGGCGGATAAGAAGGATGGCAAGGTGAACAAAGGTATATGTGATATACATGTTATTGATGTGTACCTTACTAGAGCTCGTAGTAGCACTGGTATTTGATCTTGGTTACATTGCTAATATTTGCAACTCGAAGCAGGGACTACTGATTGCGAACTCGGCAAAGGGCGAGGTGACGATCGGCGTGGGAAATGGTTCCAAAGTCGATGTGATCGCGGTCGGCACGCTACCTCTACATCTACCTTCGGGATTAGTTTTAGACCTAAATAATTGTTATTTGGTGCTGCGTTGAGCATGAACATTATATCTGGATCTTGTTTGATGCGAGACGGTTATTCATTTAAATCGAGAGAATAATGGTTGTTCTATTTATATGAGTAATATCTTTTATGGTCATGCACCCTTGAGGAGTGGTCTATTTTGATGAATCTCGATAGTAGTGATACACATATTCATAATGTTGAAACCAAAAGATGCAGAGTTGATAATGATAGTGCAACTTATTTGTGGTAATCGCCGTTTAGGTCATATCGGTGTAAAGCGCATGAAGAAACTCCATCTTGATGGACTTTTGGAGTCACTTGATTATGAATCACTTGGCACTTGCGAACCGTGCCTCATGGGCAAGATGACTAAAACCCGTTCTCGGTACTATGGAGAGAGCAACAGATTTGTTGGAGATCATACATACAGATGTATGTGGTCCGATGAATGTTGAGGCTCGTGGCGGATATCGTTATTTTCTCACCTTCACAGATGACTTAAGCGGATATGGGTATATCTACTTAATGAAACATAAGTCTGAAACGTTTGAAAAGTTCAAAGAATTTCAGAGTGAAGTTGAAAATCATCGTAACAAGAAAATTAAGTTTCTACGATCGATCGTGGAGGTGAATATTTGAGTTACGAGTTTGGTCTACATTTGAAACAATGCGGAATAGTTTAGCAACTCCGCCACCGGAACACCACAGCGTAATGGTGTGTCCGAGCGTCGAATCGTACTTTACTAGATATGGTACGATCTATGATGTCTCTTCTGATTTACCGCTATCGTTTTGGGGTTATGCTCTAGAGGCGGCCGCATTCACCTGAATAGAACACCGTCGAAATCCGTTGAGACGACACCTTATGAACTGTGGTTTGGCAAGAAACCAAAGTTGTCGTTTCTTAAAGTTTGGGGATGCGATGCTTATGTGAAAAAGCTTCAACTGATAAGCTCGAACCCAAATCGAAATGTGTCTTCATAGGATACCCAAAGGAGCAGTTGGGTACACCTTCTATCACAGATCCGAAGGCAAGACATTCGTTGCTAAGAATGGATCCTTTCTAGAGAAGGAGTTTCTCTCGAAAGAAGTGAGTGGGAGGAAAGTAGAACTTGATGAGGTAATAGTACCTTCTCCCTTACTTGAAAGTAGTTAAATCGCGAAACCGGTTTCGAGACACCTACACCAAGTAGTGAGGAAGTTGATGATGTTGATCATGAAACTTGAGATCAAGTTCTTCTGAGAACCTCGTAGATCAACGAGTAAGATCCGCACGAGTGGTGCGGCAATCCTGTTCGGAAATCATGCTACTAGATCATGATGAACCTACGAACTATGAAGAAGCGATGGTGAGCCCAGATTCATAAAATGGCTTGAGGCCATGAAATCGAGATGGGATCCATGTATGAAAACAAAGTATGGACTTTGGTTGACTTGCCCGAGGGTAGGCAAGCAATAGAAAACAAGTGGATCTTCAAGAAGAAGACCGACGGCGACGGTAATATTATGTCTACAAAGCTCGACTTATGCAAAGGGTTTCGACAAGTTCAAGGGATTGACTACGATGAGACCTTCTCACCCGTAGCGATGCTTAAGTCCGTCCGAATCATGTTAGCAATTGCCGCATTTTATGATTATGAAATTTGGCAAATGGATGTAAAGACTGCATTCTGAATGGATTTACGGAAGAAGAGTTGTATATGATGCAACCGAAGGTTTTATCGATCCAAAGGAGCTAACAAAGTATGCAAGCTCCAATGATCCATCTATGGACTGGTGCAAGCATCTCGGAGTTGGAATAAGCGCTTTGATAGTGTGATCAAAGCATTTGGGTTTGTCTGAGACTTTTGGAGAAGCTTTGTATTTACAAGAAAGTGAGTGGGAGCTCAGTAGCATTTACGATATTATATGTAGATGACATATTGCTGATCGGAAATGATATAGAATTCTGGATAGCATAAAGGGATACTTGAATAAGAGTTTTTCAATGAAAGACCTCGGTGAAGCTGCTTACATATTGGGCATTAAGATCTATAGAGATAGATCGAGGCGCTTGATTGGACTTTCACAAAGCACATACCTTGACAAAATTTTGAAAAAGTTCAAAATGGATCAAGCAAAGAAAGGGTTCTTGCTGTGTTACAAGGTGTGAAGTTGAGTAAGACTCAATGCCCGACCACTGCAGAAGATAGAGAGAAAATGAAAGATGTTCCTATGCTTCAGCCATAGGCTCTATCATGTATGCAATCTTGTGTACCGGACTGATGTGTGCCTTGCTATAAGTTTAGCAGGAGGTACCAAAGTAATCCAGAGTGGATCATCGACAGCGGTCAAGAACATCTGAAATACGAAAAGGACTAAGGATATGTTTCTCGTATATGGAGGTGACAAAGAGCTCATAAATGGCAGTTACGTTGATGCAAGCTTTGACACGATCCGGACGATTCTAAATCGCAAACCGGATCGTGATTTACACTAAGCGGAGGAGCTGTCGGTTGGTGCAGCTCTAAACAAAGCGTCGTGGCGGGATCTACATGTGAAGCGGAGTACATAGCAGCCGAAGCAGCTAATGAAGGAGTGCGGATGAAGGAGTTCATATCCGATCTAGGTGTCATACCTAGTGCATCGGGTCCAATGAAAATCTTTCGTGACAATTTGGAGCAATTGCCTTAGCGAAGGAATCCAGATTTCACAAGAGGACCAAGCACATCAAGAGGCGCTTCAATTCCATCCGGGACTTAGTCCGGTGGGAGACATAGAGATTTGCAAGATACATACGGATCTGAATGTTGCGGACCGTTGACTAAGCCTCTTCCACGAGCAAAACATGATCAGCACCAAGACTCCATGGGTGTTAGAATCATTACTATGTAATCTAGATTATTGACTCTAGTGCAAGTGGGAGATGAAGGAAATATGCCCTAGAGGCAATAATAAAGTTATTATTTATTTCCTTATTTCATGATAAATGTTTATCATTCATGCTAGAATTGTATTAACCGGAAACATGATACATGTGTGAATGCATAGACAAACAAGATGTCACTAGTATGCCTCTACTAGACTAGCTTGTTAATCAAAGATGGTTATGTTTCCTAACCATGAACAAGGAGTTGTTATTTGATTAACAAGGTCACATCATTAGTAGAATGATCGATTGACATGACCCATTCCTTAGCTTAGCACACGATCGTTTAGTATGTTGCTACCGCTTTCATCCATAACTTATACATGTTCCCGTAACTATGAGATTATGCAACTCCGTTTACGGAGGAACACTTTGGTGCTACCAAGCGTCACAGCGAATCGGGTGATTATAAAGGAGTACTACAGGTGTCTCCGAAGGCGGATGTTGGGTTGGCGTATTTGAGATTAGGTTTTGTCACTCCGATTGTCTGGAGAGGTATCTCTGGGCCCTCTCGGTAATGCACATCACTGAAGCCTTGCAAGCACTACAACTAATGAGTTAGTTGTGAGATGATGTATTACGGAGCGAGTAAAGAGACTTGCGTAACGAGATTGAACTAGGTATTGGATACCGACGATCGAATCTCGGGCAAGTAACATACCGATGACAAAGGGAACAACGTATGTTGTTATGCGGATCGACCGATAAAGATCTTCGTGGAATATGTAGGAACCAATATGGGCATCCAGGTCCGCTGCTGGTTATTGACCGAGAATAGTTCTAGGTCATGTCTACATTGTTCTCGAACCGTAGGGTCCATGCACGCTTAAAGTTTCGATGGCGGTTATTATGAGTTTATGTATTTTGATGTACCGAAGAAGTTGAGTCCCGGATGTGATCACGGACATGACGAGGAGTCTCGAAATGGTCGAGACATAAAGATTGATATATTGGAAGCCTATGTTTGGAGTTCGAATGGTTCCGGTAAAAAACAGAATTTATCGGAGTACCGGAGGTTACTGGAACCCCGGGAGGTAAATGGGCCATAGTGGGCCTTAGTGGAAAGGAGAAGGGCCAGCCCAAGGTGGTGGCGCGCCTCCCCCCTTCCCCTAGTCCTACTAGGACTAGGGAAGGGGGCCGGCCCCCCTCTCTCTCTTTCCCCCGGAATCCTAGTCCAACTAGGATTGGGGGAATCCTACTCGGAGGAGTAGGACTCTGGCGCGCCACCCTTGGCCGACCAGCCCCCTTCCCCTTGCTCCTTTATATACGGGGGCAAGGGGGCACCCTAGAACACACAAGTTAGATCTACGGATCGTTCCTTAGCCGTGTGCGGTGCCCCCCTCCACCATATTCCACCTCGGTCATACCGTCGCGAAGCTTAGGCGAAGCCCTGCGCCGGTGAAACATCAAGATCGTCCACCACGCCGTCGTCTTGTGAAACTCTCCCTCGACACTCGGCTGGATCGGAGTACGAGGGACGTCATCGAGCTGTACGTGTGTCAAGAACTCGGGGGCGCCGGAGTAACGGCGCCGGGATCGGTCGGATCGCGAGGAGAACGTACGACTACTTCCTATACGTTGTGATCGCTTCCGCTTCGGGTCTACAAGGGTATGTAGACAACACTCTCCCCTCTCGTTGCTATACATCACCATGATCTTGCGTGTGCGTAGGAATTTTTTTGAAATTACTACGTTCCCCAACAGAGACTGTTAAGAGGACTGCCGTAGATCAGAACAGATCATGTGGCTATGCTCCACACATTCAGATGCTCATCAAGTCTAATATGGGCACAACCACATACCTTTTGGACAAGGAGCACCTTCCCCTGAGGCCTGAGTTTGAGGACAATGAGGTTGTCATGGATGCATCACATCCTACATCAGTAGAGGCTCAGAAGAAGAGAGAAAAAGCAAAGGCAGAGAAGGCATCACAGACTTCAAAAGTTCTAGATGCCTGATAACCCACAAGTGTAGGGGATCGCAACAGCTTTCGAGGGTAAAGTATTCAACCCAAATTTATTGATTCAACACAAGGGGACCCAGAGAATATTCTTGAGTATTAGCAGTTGAGTTGTCAATTCAACCACACCTGGATAACTTAGTATCTGCAGCAAAGTATTTAGTAGCAAAAGTGGTATGATAATAAAGTAACAGTGGCAAAAGTAAAGATAATAGTTTTTGGTTTTTTAGTGATTCTAACAGTAGCAACGGAAAAGTAAATAAGCGAAGAACAGTATATGAAAAGCTCGTAGGCAATGGATCAGTGATGGATAATTATGCCGGATGCGATTCCTCATGTAATAGCTATAACATAGGGTGACATAGAACTAGCTCCAGTTCATCAATGTAATGTAGGCATGTATTCCGTAAATAGTCATACGTGCTTATGGAAAAGAACTTGCATGACATCTTTTGTCCTACCGTCCCGTGGAAGCGGGGTCCTAGCGGAAACTAAGGGATATTAAGGCCTCCTTTTAATAGAGAACCAGAACAAAGCATTAGCACATAGTGAATACATGAACTCCTCAAACTACGGTCATCACCGATAAGTATCCCGATTATTGTCACTTCGGGGTTGTCAGATCATAACACATAATAGGTGACTATATACTTGCAAGATAGGATCAAGAACACACATATATTCATGAAAACATAATAGGTTCAGATCTGAAATCATGGCACTCAGGCCCTAGTGACAAGAATTAAGCATAGCAAAGTCATAGCAACATCAATCTCAGAACATAGTGGATACTAGGGATCAAACCCTAACAAAACTAACTTAATTACATGGTAAATCTCATCCAACCCATCACCGTCTAGCAAGCCTACGATGGAATTACTCACGCACAACGGTGAGCATCATGAAATTGGTGATGGAGGATGGTTGATGATGACGATGGCGACGAATCCCCCTCTCCGGAGCCCCGAACGGACTCCAGATCAGCCCTCCCGAGAGAGATTAGGGCTTGGCGGCGGCTCCGTGTCGTAAAACGCGATGAAACTTTCTCTCTGATTTTTTTCTCCCCGAACGTGAATATATGGAGTTGGAGTTGAGGTCGGTAGAGGTCCAGGGGGCCCACGAGATAGGGGGCGCGCCCAACCGGGGGGGGGGGGGGCTGTCTCGTGGGCAGGCCCTGGGCCCCCTGGTGTATTTCTTTCGCCCAGAAATTCTTCTTAATTCCAAAAAGTGCCTCCGTCGATTTTTAGGACATTCCGAGAACTTTTCTTTTCTACACATAAAACAACATCATGGCAGTTCTGCTGAAAACAGCGTTAGTCCGGGTTAGTTTCATTCAAATCATGCAAGTTAGAGTCCAAAACAAGGGCAAAAGTGTTTGGAAAAGTAGATACGTTGGAGACGTATCAACTCCCCCAAGCTTAAACCTTTGCTTATCCTCAAGCAATTCAGTTGATAAACTGAAAGTGATAAAGAAAAACTTTTACAAACTTTGTTTGCTCTTGTTGTTGTAAACATGAAAGCCAGCATTCAAGTTTCAGCAAGTATTATGAACTAACCATACTCACAGTAACACTTAGGTCTCACAATTACTCATATCAATAGCATAATCAGCTAGCGAGCCATAATAATAAAACTCGGATGACAACACTTTCTCAAAATAATCATAACATGATATAGCAAAATGGTATCTCGCTAGCCCTTTACGAGACCATAAAACATAAATCAGAGCACCTTTAAAGATCAAGGACTGACTAAACATTGTAATTCATGGTAAAAGAGATCCATCAAGTCATACCCAATATAAACCAATAATAATGAATGCGAATGACAAGTGTGCTCTCAATGGGTGCTTTTAATAAGAAGGGTGATGACTCAACATAAAAGTAAATAGATAGGCCCTTCGCAGAGGGAAGCAGGGATTTGTAGAGGTGCCAGAGCTCGATTTTAAAATAGAGATTGAATAACATTTTGAGCGGCATACTTTCGCGGTCAACGCAACAACTATGAGATGGCTGTATCTTCCATACTAAATGCATTATAGGTAGTTCCCAAACAGAATGGTAAAGGTTTATACTCCCCCAACCACCAACAAGCATCAATCCATGGCTTGCTCGAAACAACGAGTGCCTCCAACATACAACAACAGTGGGGGAGTTTTTTTCAATTATTTTGATTTGCTTTGATCTTTTTGGATCATGGGACTGGGCATCCCGGTTACCGGCCCTTTCTCGTGAATGAGGAGCGGATTCCACTCCTCGTGAGAATAACCCACCTAGCATGGAAGATATAGGCAACCCTAGTTGTAACATGAGCTGCTCAAGCATACAAAATAGAATTTCATTTGAAGGTTTGGAGTTTGGCACATACAAATTTACTTGGAACGGCTGGTAAATACCGTATATAGGAAGGTATAGTGGACTAATATGGAACAACTTTGGGGTTTAAGGAGTTTGGATGCATAAGTAGTATTCCTGCTTAGTACAGGTGAAGGTTAGCAAAAGACTGGGAAGCGACAAACTGAGAGAGCGACAACAGTCATAAACATGCATTAAAATTAATTCGCACCGAGTACAAGCATGAGTAGGATATAATCCACCATGAACATAAATATCATGAAGGCTATGTTGATTTGATTCAACTACATGCGTGAACTTGTGCCAAGTCGAGTCACTCAATTCATTCAAAGGAGGATACTATCCCATCATATCACATCATAATCATTCTAATAGCATGTTGGCACGCAAGGTAAACCATTATAGCTCATAGCTAATCAAGCATGGCACAAGCAACTATAATCTCTAAATGTCATTGCAAATATGTTTACTTCATAATAACTGACTCAGAAACAATGAACTCATCATATTTACAAAAACAAGAGAGGTCGAGTTCATACCAGATTTTCTCATCCCAATAAGTCCATCATATATCGTCATTATTGCCTTTCACTTGCACGACCGAACGATGTGTATAATAATAAGAGTGCACGTGCATTGGACTAAGCTGGAATCTGCAAGCATTCAACTCAAAAGAGAAGATAGGTAATATGGGCTCTAACTTAAATAAACAATCATGCATATGAGAGCCACTAAGCATTTTCAATATAGTCTTCTCGACCCCCAAAGGAAAGAAAAGAAAATAAAACTATTTACACGGGAAAGCTCCCAACAAGTAAGAAGAAGAACTAGAAATCTTTTTGGGTTTTCATTTTAATTTCTACTATAAGCATGGAAATTAAACTAACTTTTTTTTTGATTTTCTTAAGGTTTATCAAACACACAAGAAGAAAGCTAGAAAAAGAAATTTAAACTAGCATGGATAATACAATGAAAGAGTATGAGCACCGACGACTAGTGTGTGAACATGAAGGTAAAGTCGGTGAGAAATACGTACTACCCAAGCTTAGGCTTTTGGCCTAAGTTGGTCTAGTACCAAGGACCGCCGCTACTCTCCCCGGTGTAATGGGAGGTGTAATCAGGATACCACTGGCTGGTCATCTCCGGATCCCACTGGATAGATGATGCACTATAAGGGTCCAGTTCAGGTTCCAGCTCAGGTTCAGATTCTGGAGTAAAAGCTTGAGCTCGATGATTGTTCACCGCTTTTGGTGTGACCAGAAAATTTTCTGCAAGCAAATCAAACAGCAGAGGCGCAGGCAAAATAATAATCTTATTGTGTTTCTTATTGAATCTAAGTTTATACAAGAGCATCTTTTCTTCGTTGTCAATAATAAACTTGTGTGCTACGAGCTCTTGTAATCTAAAATGTGAGGAGGCAATTTTATCTCCTCCTTCTCATGGTGCCTAATGGGTATCTGAAAATATTTAGCAAGACGTGCAACATAGATACCTCCAAATATGGGGCCTTTTGTACGATTCAGGGCTAGCCATTTAGCAACGACGGCACCCATACTAAAAGTATTGTCTCCAAGCAAAGCATGTTGAAGAATGATAATATCAGGAACGCTCAAATTTCCACTATTTCCACGACCAATCAAGCATCTACTAGCAAATATGGCAAAGTAGCGTAAAACAGGAAAGTGTATGCTAGAGACTTTTGCCTCAGAGCCCTTCTTTGGCTCCTCTATAGCAATAGTATTAACGAAGCCACCCACATCTTCACGATGGGGTTCCTCTAATTCTCCCTTATAAGGTATCCTACATACCGTGCAAAAATGACGTAAAGACATTTCTTTGAATTCATCATATAAATGAAATGATACTGCAGGCGGTGACTTCTTAGGATAATAATAAAGGTTTTGCATGAAAGTATTGGTAAGTAAGAGATACTGATCGATTCGGTCGTTGATGAAACCGGTGAGGCCTGAAGTCTCGATTAAAGCATAAAAGTCTTCATGAATTCCAGCTTCTTTCAAGAAATCTTCGCATGGCCATTCACATGACCGTACTTCCGCTAAGCGAGGGAGATTATACTTGGCTTTTTCCTTCACTTTGGCTTGTTTTTCCTGAGAGCTTTGGCTAGAAGAGCCCCTCAAAAGTTTCCTCAACATTTTCTGAAAATTTCTGAAATTTTAGTAACTTCAAAATAAAAGTGAATAAAACTAAACAAGATTGATAGCAACTACTCCTACAAGTGCTTAGAGCCTATATCATGCATTGGAATTGCTTGGGACCTCAAAAATTTAACATGCAAGCTCAAGAACATGGTCACCTATGTAGCAAAAATTTGCAATGAATAAAGCACTAGAACAAAAACTAATTGGACCAATGGAGGAGTCACATACCAAGCAACAATCTCCCAAAGTAGTTTTGTGAATGGAGCTTTGAGCAAGGAGATCGAAAATCGTAGCAAAACGAGCTAAAATGCGTGCTTGAGCTGGATGGGGATTTTTTTGGGTAGAAGATGAAGTGTGTGGATGCTGGCGTAAGTGGAGGGGGGCCACCAGGGGCCCTCGAGATAGGGGCGCGCCCTTTAGGGGGGGCGCGCCCTCCACTCTCATGGCCTGGTGCTTGCCCCTCCTGCAGTGTTTTCAGTGCCTAAAATCCTGAATATTCCAGAAAAAATCATACTAAATTTGCAGGGCATTTGGAGCACTTTTATTTTCGGACTATTTTTTAATGCACGGATAATTCAGAAAATAGACGGATAATACTATTTTTGCTTTATTTATTCTAAATAACAGAAAGTAAAAAGTGGGTACAGAAGGTTGTGCCTTCTAGTTTCATCCATCTCGTGATCATCAAAATGAACCCACTAACAAGGTTGATCAAGTCTTGTTAACAAACTCATTCCGAATAACACGGAACCGGAGAAATTTCGAATAACACTAAGTTACCTCAACGGGGATATGGAAATCCCCAACAATAAGAATATCATACTTTTTCTTGACAGTAGGGAGAGGAAATTCAAAACCTCTAATAATAATAGTTGGAGCTTTTTCAATAGAATTGATGCTATGAACTTGAGATTGTTTCCTCAGAAAGTGTACCATATGCTCATTACCATTAACATGAAAAGTGACATTGCCTTTGTTGCAATCAATAACAGCCCCTGCAGTATTAAGGAAAGGTCTACGAAGGATAATAGACATACTATCGTCCTTGGGGATATCAAGAATAACAAAGTTCGTTAAGATAGTGACATTTGCAACCACAACAGGCACGTCCTCACAAATACCGACAGGTATAGCAGTTGATTTATCAGCCATTTGCAAATATATTTCAGTAGGTATCAACTTATTCAATTCAAGTCTACGATATAAAGAGAGGCATAACACTAACACCGGCTCCAAGATCACATAAAGCAGTTCTAACATAATTCCTTTTAATGGAACATGGTATAGTTGGTACACCCGGATCTCCAAGTTTCTTTGGTATTCCACCCTTAAAAGTGTAATTAGCAAGCATGGTGGAAATTTCAGCTTCCGGTATCTTTCTTTTATTTGTAATGATATCCTTCATATACTTAGCATAAGGATTTACTTTCAGCATATCAGTTAAGCGCATACGTAAGAAAATAGCTCTAATCATTTCAGCAAAGCGCTCAAAATCATCATCATCCTTTGACTTGGAGGGTTTAGGAGGAAAGGGCATGGGTTTCTGAACCCATGGTTCTCTTTCTTTACCATGCTTCCTAGCAACAAAATCTCTCTTATCATAACGTTGATTCTTTGATTGTGGGTTATCAAGATCAACAGCAGGTTCAATCTCCACATCATTGTTTTTGCTAGGTTGAGCATCAACATGAACATTATCATTAACATTATCACTAGGTTCATGTTCATCACCTGATTGAGTTTCAGCATCAGAAATAGAAATATCATTGGGATTCTCATGTGTGTCTACAGTAGGTTCACTAGAAGCATGCAAAGTCCTATCATTTTTCTTTTTCTTCTTTTTTGAAGAACTAGGTGCCTCTAAATTATTTCTCTGAGAATCTTGCTCGATTCTCTTAGGGTGGCCTTCAGGATACAAAGGTTCCTGGGTCATTCTACCAGTTCTAGTAGCCACTCTAACAGCAAAGTCATTATTATTATTTAATTCCTCAAGCAAATCATTTTGAGCTTTGAGTACTTGCTCAGCTTGAGTAGCAACCATAGAAGCATATTTGCTAACGAGGTGAAGTTCATTTTTAACTCTAGCTGATTATAAACTACGCGTCCTATCTCGAAAGCATTATTCTTTAACTCTCTACCAACATAAGCATTAAAACTTTCTTGTCTAGCCATAAAGTCATCAAATTCATCTAAGCATGGGCTATGAAATTTAGTAGAGGGAATTTCAACTTTATCATATCTGTAAAGAGAATTTACCTTTACTACCTGTGTCGGGTTATCAAGACAATGTGGTTCTTCAACAGGCGGTGCATTAAGACCATATATTTCTTCAATAGGAGGTAAATTCTTAACATCTTCAGCTTTAATACCTTTTTCTTTCATTGATTTCTTTGCCTCTTGCATATCTTCAGGACTGAGAAATAAAACACCTCTCTTCTTCGAAGTGGGTTTAGGAATAGGCTCAGGAGCTGGCTCGATTGGTTCAGGAATTACTTCAGGAATTGGCTCGGGGAGAGTCCAATTATTTTCATTAGTCAACATATTATTCAGTAATATTTCAGCTTCGTCGACTGTTCTTTCCCTGAAAACACAACCAGCACAACTATCCAAGTAGTCTTCGGTTAGTCCATTATAAAAGATATCAAGTATTTCATTTTTCTTAAGAGGATGATCAGGCAAAGCATTAAGTAACCGGAGAAGCCTCCCCCAAGCTTGTGGGAGACTCTCTTCTTTGATTTGCACAAAATTATATATTTCCATAAGGCAGCTTGTTTCTTATGAGCAGGAAATATTTGGCAGAGAAGTAATAAATCATATCCTAGGGACTACGCACACAACCAGGAGCAAGAGAATTATACCAAGTCTTAGCATCACCCTTTAATGAGAACAGAAATATCTTAAGGATATAATAATAACGAGACTTCTCATCATTAGTAAACAGGGTAGCTATATCATTCAACTTGGTAAGATGTGCCACAACAGTTTCAGATTCAAGGCCATAAAAAGGATCATATTCAACTGAAGTAATAATCTCGGGATCAACGGAGAATTCATAATCCTTATCAAGAATACGATAGGTGAAGTAGCAAAAGGTGGGGTTTCATTCTAGCATTAAGAGACTGCTGCTTCCATTTAGCTAATAATTTCTTAAGATCATATCTATCATTGCAAGCAAAGATTTCCCTAGCAGCTTCTTCATTCATAACATAACCCTTAGGAACAACATGCAATACATAATCATTGGGAGAACCTTCATCATCACTATCATCAATAATAGCATTTTCAGTAATTTCATTCCCCCTAACTCTAGCAAGTTGTTCATCAAGAAATTCACCTAATGGCAAAGTAGTATCACGCACAGAAGTAGATTTATCATGCATAGCAGAAGTGGCATCATCAATAACATGCGACATATCAGAATTCATAGCAGTAGCAGGTTTAGGTGTCGCAAGCCTACTAATAACGGAAGGAGAATCTAGTGTAGAGCTAGATGGCAGTTCCTTACCTCCCTCGTAGTTGAGGGCAAAATAGTAGTTGATTCGTCTTTCAAGTTCTTCATAGTGATCAACAGATATAAATCCCAAGTGACTCAGAGAATAGAGCTATGCTCCCCGGCAATGCTTTAAATTAGTCTTGATAACCCACAAGTGTAGGGGATCGCAACAACTTTCCAGGGTAAAGTATTCAACCCAAATTTATTGATTCGACACAAGGGGAGCCAAAGAATATTCTTGAGTATTAGCAGTTCAGTTGTCAATTCAACCACACCTGGATAACTTAGTATCTGCAGCAAAGTATTTAGTAGCAAAAGTGGTATGATAATAAAGGTAACGGTGGCAAAAGTAAAGATAATAGTTTTTGGGTTTTTGTAGTGATTGTAACAGTAGCAACGGAAAAGTAAATAAGCGAAGAACAGTATATGAAAAGCTCGTAGGCAATGGATCAGTGATGGATAATTATGCCGAATGCGATTCCTCATGTAATAGCTATAACATAGGGTGACATAGAACTAGCTCCAGTTCATCAATGTAATGTAGGCATGTATTCCGTAAATAGTCATACGTGCTTATGGAAAAGAACTTGCATGACATCTATTGTCCTACCCTCCCGTGGAAGCGGGGTCCTAGCATAAACTAAGGGATATTAAGGCCTCCTTTTAATAGAGAACCGGAACAAAGCATTAGCACATAGTGAATACATGAACTCCTCAACTACGGTCATCACTGAGAAGTATCCCGACTATTGTCACTTCGGGGTTGTCGGATCATAACACATAATAGGTGACTATAGACTTGCAAGATAGGATCAAGAACACACATATATTCATGAAAACATAATAAGTTCAGATATGAAATCATGGCACTCGGGCCCTAGTGACAAGCATTAAGCATAGCAAAGTCATAGCAACATCAATCTCAGAACATAGTGGATACTAGGGATCAAACCCTAACAAAACTAACTTAGTTACATGGTAAATCTCATCCAACCCATCACCGTCCAGCAAGCCTACAACGGAATTACTCACGCATGGCGGTGAGCATCATGAAATTGGCGATGGAGGATGGTTGATGATGACGATGACGACGAATCCCCCTCTCCGGAGCCCCGAACAGACTCCAGATCAGCCCTCCCGAGAGAGATTAGGGCTTGGCGGCGGCTCCATGTCGGTAAACGCGATGAAACTTTCTCTCCGATTTTTTTCTCCCCGAACGTGAATATATGGAGTTGGAGTTGAGGTCGGTGGAGGTCCAGGGGGCCCACGAGATAGGCGGGCGTGCCCTACCGAGGGGGGGGGGGGCGCCCCCTGTCTCGTGGACAGGCCCTGGTGTATTTCTTTCGCCCAGAAATTCTTATTAATTCCAAAAAGTGCCTCCGTGGATTTTCAGGACATTCCGAGAACTTTTCTTTTCTACACATAAAACAACATCATGGTAGTTCTGCTAAAAATAGCATCAGTTCGGGTTAGTTTCATTCAAATCATGCAAGTTAGACTCCAAAACAAGGGCAAAAGTGTTTGGAAAAGTATATACGTTGGAGACGTATCAATGCCTCAACTGTACACTTGAAGACCAAGCTGGATCAGCTTAGCTATCAACTTGAAGCCACAATGAGAATTGAGAAAGGATTAGCAACCCTGACTCAAAACCAAGAGAGTCTTGAGAGGATCATCGAGACAAAGTTTTATGATCTAGACTTGAAGGTCACAAAGATCTAGACTATAGTTGAGCAACTCCAGGAAGAAGCTGAAGAGAGAAGAGGGAGAGCTACCACTGAAGTCTTTTAGAGAGTTCCAAGGGCACAAAGGTTTTGAGCTGTGCCAGCCAGTGACACTAGGGCTACTACTTCAGCACCTATAGCTACAGCCCCAGTTGCCCCTCCAGTTGCAACTCCACCAGCTCCATAGATCTCTTTAGATGCTTTTGTTGCAGGACTCCTCTCCACGCCGCCTTCACACACCGGAGCTCCCGAAGATCATTCTTACAGAGCCGCATACACTATGCATTTTCAAGCTTTTTGGTAACTTGTTGCCAAAGGAGGAGAAAGTGTATAGATCATAGGCTTCGAGAGAGAGTGTGTGTTTTGCTTTATTTGCCTCTCTTGCTATTTTTTGCTTGCCTGTTTGGTTGCTACATTATTTGTGCTTGTGTGTGACATACTCCTATGATCATATTATGCTTTAATGTGTGCTTGAATGATGTTATCTTATCACTTATGTATGATCATTCATTTTCTTGCCTTGGTGATGAGTGCATATTTAATATTCTATCATTTTGATTGCTCCACCAAGATGTATGTGACATGGAAGAGTAAGCCAAGATCCTAATCGATTGTGCATTTGCATTCAATAGCAAATTTTAAATAATGCACAAATTTAGGGTGAGCTCTTGCTTATCACATAGTTCTCAAAGCGATGATGTACTTTATTTATATTATCACTTGTTGAAGCTTTGATCTATATGTTGTTATCAATTACCAAAAAGGGGAGATTGAAAGTGCAACTAATCCCCGGGTGGTTTTGGTAATTCATAACAACATATAGCTCATTGAACTAATATCCATTCAAGATTAATGTTTTACAAAGTTCAATGATTGGTATGGCATGGACTGGATATGTGGACCCCTCAAATTGCTAAGGACACATATTGGCAAAAGATCAAGACTCTTCATTTTCATTTTAGTGATTCAAGATCACATTGAGTCCATAGGAAAAGCCAATACTATTAAAAGGGGATGAGGTGTTGCTTAATGGCTTGCTTGCTCAAAATGCTTAGTAATATGCTCCAAAATCCCTCAACCACTTTCTCATTTCCACATATGTCCTAAACCTAAAGTCAAACTCGGCCCCACCGATTCGATCTATCCGGTGCCACCGAGTTCACTTGACATAGCCATAGCCAGAAACCCTAATCAGTTCGGTCTAACCAATAGGGATCTCGGTCTCACCGAGATGGGATTGCAAACTCTCTGTTTCCTATTTGTAACGTTTCGGTCTTATCGAGATGGGCGATCGGTCCCACCGAGTTCGCCATGCAAACTCTTTATTTCCTTTTTGTAATGTTTCGGTCTCGCCGAAATGAGCGATCGGTCCCACCGAGTTTGCCTGGCCAAGTCTCTGCTTGCTTATTACTGAAATCGGTCTCACCGGGTTCATGTGATCGGTCTCCCCGAGATGAGGTTTTGCTCTAACCCTAGCGCATTGGTCCCACCGAGTTGATATTGTCGGTCCCACCGAAAACCCTAACATTCACATTTTGAACCAGATCGGTCCCACCGAGTTTCACTATACGGTCCCAGCGAGTTTGGTAAATTGTGTGTAACGGTTAGATTTGGTGTGGAGGCTATATATACCCCTCCACCCCCTTCTCCATTAGAGAGAGCCATCAGAACGTGCCTACACTTCCACTACCCATTTTCTGAGAGAGAACCACCTACTCATGTGTTGAGACCAAGACATTCCAATCCAACCACAAGAATCTTGATCTCTAGCCTTCCCCAAGTTGCTTTCCACTCAAATCATCTTTCCACCATATCCAAATATGTGAGAGAGAGTTGAGTGTTGGAGTGACTATCATTTGAAGCACAAGAGCAAAGAGTTCATCATCAACACACAATCTATTATCTTTTGGAGAGTGGTGTCTCCTAGATTGGTTAGTGATACGTCTCCTACGTATCTATAATTTATGAAGTATTCATGCCATTATAGTATCATTATTGGATGTTTTACAATCGTTTTAACTTTATATCATTTTTTGGACTAACCTATTGACCCTGTGCCCACTGCCAGTTGCTGTTTTTGCTTGTTTTTTACATTGCAGGAAATCAATATCAAACGGAGTCCAAATGCAATAAAACTCCTAGAGGATTTTTTGGGCCAAAAGAAAGCCACTGGGCCAAGGAAGCACCTGGGGGGCTGCTCGAGGGGAGTAGCACCCACCAGGGTGCACTAGGAGGCCCGGGAGCGCCCTGGTGGGTGCTCCCCACCTCGGGTGCCCCCCGGACCACCTCTTTACCCTAAAGTCCCAAATATTCCAAAACCCTTCGAGGTAGCCCTAGATCAGAAGTTCCGCCACCGCAAGGCCTCTATATCCACGAGATCCAATCCAGACCCTGTTCTGGCACCCTGCCGGAGGGGGGAATCATCACCGGTGGCCATCTTCATCATCCCGGCGGCTACCACGATGAGGAGGGAGTAGTCCACCCTCAGGGCTAAGGGTTTGTACCAGTAGCTATGTGTTTAATCTCTCTCTCTCTCTCTCATGTTCTTGAGATGTCACGATCTTGATGTATCGCGGGCTTTGTTAATATAGTCGGATCATATGGTGTTTCCCCCTCTCTATCGTGTTGTGATCAACTGAGTTTTTCCCTTTGAGATTTCATTTTTATTGGATTGAATACTTTTATGGATTTGAGAACACTTGATATATTTCTTGCAATTGAATACTCGTGGTGACAATGGGGTATCATATTGATACACTTGTTATATGTTTTGGCACTCAACTTGCGGATTCCCGAGGTGACATTGGGGTAATCTATGCATAGGGGTTGATGCACGTTCTTGTCTTTGTTTCTTTGGTAGAAATCTTGGGGCACTCATTGAAGTTCTTTGTGTTGTATTGCGTATTATGAATATGAATTTGCTTTGGTGTTATTTTAGTACGAACTCTAGGATAGATCGAACGGAAAGAATAGCTTTCTGTTATTTTAGTACAAACTCTTGAATAAATCGAACAGAAAGAATAGCTTTGAGGTGGTTTCATACCCTACAAACAATTTATTCTTATGTTCTCCGCTAGATAGGAACTTTGGAGTGATTCTTCATCGCACTTTGAGGGATGGCTATATGATCCAACTATGTTAGCATTGTTGAGAGATTGCACTAGTGAAAGTATGCACCCTAGGCCTCATTTTCAAGCATTGCAATACTGTTTTTGTGCCCGTTTACTATTTGCTACCTTTCTGTTTTTATTTATTCAGATTATAAAAATATATTTTTACCATCCATATTACACTTTTATCACTATCTCTTCGCTGAATTAGTGCACCTATACAATTTGCCATTGTATTGGGTGTGTTGGGGACACAGGAGATTTCTTGTATTTGGTTGCAGGGTTGCTTGAGAGAGACTATCTTCATCCTACGCTTCCCATGTATTGATAAACCTTAGGTCATCCACTTGAGGGAAAATTACAACTGTCCTACAAAACTCTGCGCCTGGAGGCCCAACACGAGTCTACAAGAATAAAGTTGCGTAGTAGACATCAAGCTCTTTTCTGGCGCCGTTGCCGGGGAGGTGAGTGCTTGAAGGTATATCTTTAGATCTTGCAATCGAATCTTTTAGTTTCTTGTTTTATTCACTAGTTTGGTTTATAAAAGAAAACTACAAAAAAATGGAGTTGAGGTTGCATCCTATTATTGATCATCTTTAAAATATCTTTCTTGAAAATGATGGATCAGAAAAGTATGCTCAATTGTTAGAAGAAGAAGTCAATAAAATGTTTGGCACAAAATATTTGAATGATGAGCATGATTGCAATATTGGTTTTTTGGACTATATACTGCAAGGCAACAGCCTCACAGTTCTTTATTGCAAAGAACTGGAGAGATTACAACTGTACAATTTACAAGTGAAACAAAGAAAAGAAAATACTTACAAGGGGCCTAAGAGAGTGTGGCTATCCATGATGCTAAGCTATCTTTATATTTACATTTGATTCTATTAGCCAAAAGGGAAATATCATGTATGAAATTCCTCCTCCAAGATGTGAAGGAAGTTCTCTCATTTCTAAACATCTTCCCATTCCTTTGTGTCCAGATATTCCATGTAGTCGCAAAGACCACCTCTGTGAAGAAAGGATAACCAAAATCCCTCTTAGCAGAAAGAGCCATCTCATATGTAGTCTGGTTTAGCTGAACAATCCAATAAATCCCAAGGTAGTTCCAAACCCTTTGACTGAAGTTGCAAGCAAAGAAGAGATGTGCACGGTCTTCATGAGAAGCACAGAGGCAAAGAACACATGTGTCATCCAGTATGATCCATTGTCTGCGCTGCATCATATCCCTAGTATTCAAACGGTGCATTAAAAGAAACCATCCAAACACTTTAAATTTGAGCGTACAAGCACACTTCCAAATCCATCTCAAAATGGGATCAACCACCAGGTGGGAGAAGCAAGACTCATAGTATATCTTTGATTTGAACTCCCGAGATTTGGATGGCCACTTTCCAAATGTCCTTACTCTCCACATTCAGATTGATCAAAGACAACAAATCTTGAAGTTGAGTGAGCTCAAAATAAGCCTCCTGTGATAGAGGTAGATGGAAGTGTTCCGAGACCTCCGGCTGCTCCATAAATTCTCTGACTGTGATCGTGTCATCAATGACAAAAGAATGAATCCTTGGGAAATGCTCGCGTAAAAGGACAACATTATTACCCGGCTGCAAGGGATCAAGCCAAAAAACCACCATGTTCCCAGCATACACTTGTGTGATGGCTAACTTGCTGAATTTGTTGTAAAAACTCATGACATCATGCCACCAAAATGAGCCACAGCTCTGAGTGACTTGCGGTGGTGAAGAAGCATAATAGGTGTCCCAAATTAATGTGACCCAAGGCACGTCCACTCTGTTAAAAAACTTGAAAAGGTGCTTGAGCAACAGAGCTTCATTCTGAAATCCCAAATTAAGCACACCCAAACCACCATACTTCTTAGGTAGGCATACCTGTCAGGACCCCGACTCAATGCCACATCGATCTAGCATGTAACACCTCATATCACTTTGTAGCCTCACGCACGGTATCCCCACGGGTGTCGCCTTACCTTTGCCCGGGACCGTTTGCGCCTTTTGGCACACGTATATGATAGTGTAGCTAGCATCCATATGATAAGGAGCCCGGGCTGACATGGCTAGTCGTAAACCCAAAGTGGCACAAACTTACAGGACAGCATCCATGACCCAAAGATCGAACGTGTCGGTCATCGAAAGTGAATCCGAGGTGTAGCACTGGGCTAGCAGGACTCCGTGAACCGGCTATAGCGGCTAACAGGACTCCGGTATTCATCGTGACATTTCCCGAAGGGACAGACACGAACGAAGAAGGACACATGCGGCCAGCCTAAGTGTTCGGAGCAGTAGCAAGCTACCATGGCTCAGTGGAAACACTAGGAGACATTTCCCGGTAAGAGAGGCTACTAAGGATAAACAACTAGGTTGTCAGATCCCACACATACCAAGCATTTCAATAACATACACACAATATGCTCGATATGTGCAAATACAGCATGGCATCACAACATGACTCTACGACTCAAGTATTTTATTCAATAGGCTCCGAGGAGCGAGATATTACAAACATGGGTCTCATGACCCAACATTCAGAGCATACAAGTCAAAGCACAAGCGGAAGCTTAACATGTCTGAGTACAGACGTCTACAAATGAAAAAGGCTGAGAAGCCTGACTAACTATCAGATCCTGCCGAGGGCACAAGATCGTAGCTGAGGTAACAAGCTAAACGTCGAAGTCCACACGGAACTACTAGCGAGACTGAAGTCTCTATGCAAAAACATAAAATAGGCAAACGTGAGTACCAATGTACCCAGCAAGACTTACATCAGAACTAACTACATATGCATCATTATCAACAAAGGGGATGGTGGAGTTTGACTGCAGCAAGCCAGCTTTGACTCGGTGGCTAACCTGAACTATGACTGCAATGTAACTCTTTTGAGGTGGCGCACACGAGTCCACATATTCACCATATCAATACACCACTATGGATCCGCTCCCATCTCCCTACGAGAACGCCACCCATAGCACTCACGCTTATCTTGCGCATTTTAGAGTATCCACTTTCACTTGTCTATGAACTGTACAAGGGGTCCAAGTTTCCATATCCGAGGAATCCGGCTATTCGAATAGATAATGATAACCCTGCAGGGGTGTACTTCTTCACACACGCTCTCGCCACTTATCGCCTCAGACACGTCATGTACCTCGGCAACCTTCAAGCGGAAGCCGGCGAGGAGTCGGCCACGGCCTACCTAAACACTCAAGTCTCTCGTCCGGGTTTATCGCCTATTCAGGTTCCATCCGCAAGGAGATCCGGCCGGGTGTCGCCACGGCCCCAAACGATGTGAGCGGGGTTCCCAAGCCCACCATCCGGGTGCCACTTGGTACACCGTACATCTTGCACCTAGTCGTCCCAAGCCCACCTGCACGGGTGCCACTTGGTAGACTACTAGTACTACCTACAAACACCGTAAACTAGTTGCAACTCCGGACAGAGAACAAGGGTGATTAAGAAGCCGAGAGGGTCAATTAAGGATCCCAATGAGTGGTAGTAGCTGTTCATGGATCACAAACACGTAACTCGAGTTCGAGGACGGCTGCAATGAGACAACCCACCATGTACTCCTACATGGCCTCTCACCGCTACCTTTACCAAATCGTGTTCACACACTTAGCTCTCAACCGTAGGACATGTTCACACACCTCCAATTCATCCCTGATGAATCAGACCTGACTCAACTCTAAGCAATAGCAGGCATGACAAACAAGCATGAATGAGTAGGCACATCAGGGCTCAAACAACTCCTACTCATGCTAGTGGGTTTCATCTATTTACTGTGGCAATGACAGGTCATGCAGAGGATAAAGGGGTTCAACTACCGCAACAAGTAACAGTTGAATCGTTGTTGTCCTAATGCAGTAAAAGAGAGCAGGAGCGAGAGAGTGGGATTGTATCGGAATGAACAAGGAGTTTTTGCTTGCCTGGCACTTCTGAAGATAATATAGCTCTTCATTGGTGTTATCGATCACATCGTAGAAGCAACGTCTACCGAGAGGGGACAACCACCGGCAACAGAGAAAGAACACAATCAATGCAATGCAACAATATGATGCATGAGTGTGGCATGGCAATATGCTGTAGTTTGAGCTAATGCAACTAGCAGCAAGTTAAATGAAGTTGGTTTGAACCCTAGGTTCAAATTCAAACTCCATATGTGGATATTTAAATGCCATTAATATGATTTGGCCTAAACAGCAGTCATAAGTTGTTCTAACATGCATGAAAATGGTACAGATGGATAGATTGGATTTTTCTGATCATTTTTCATATATAACTTATTTCATTCTGAGTTATAGATTATTTTCTATGATTTTTAGAAGTTTTGGTTATTTTCTGGAATTTCCTAGATTATTTTAAACACAGAAAACCAATTACTGCATCAGCATTGCGTCTAGGTGACATCAGCAGGGTCAACAGGCCGGTCCAGGTCAAACCTGACGTGTGGGGCCACACGTCAGTGACATGGTTAATTAACAGAGTTAATTAAAATTAAACAAAACCTAATCTAGATTAGTTAAGGCCTAGGCCCACATGTCAGTGGCACTTGCTCTAATTAGTGATTAAGTTAAAACTATTAGGGAGCTGGGCCCACTAGTCAGTGACTATAGGTTGGTTAGCTGGCAGTGATTAGCACTAATCGCGCGACCACGTCAGCATGCCGGAATGTGGCCGGCGGCGACCATCCAAGCTGGCGGAGGCGCCACGAATCGTCTTACTGGTGTCGGTGGGCATGCGGCTTGGCTCTCACGGCGGCTGGATGTGTGCCGCATCGATGGTGCAGTGGCTGGGTTCGGGAGGCCGTAACGACGGCGACAACGACAAGTGCGGGCGGCGGAGCTCGGACAAGCTCGGCAGCGATCTTTGTGGTGCACGGAGGACTAGGCGATGGTGGCGTTGGGTTTCGGGAACATGCCGAGCACGTAGCGGTTGCTCAGACGCGAACGGTTGTGGCTCTAGCCACGGCGACCTCGTGGCCGGCGGCGATGAGCTCTCGGGCTCGACGGAGCCCGCGGTTAGAGGAAGAAATCGGCATCGGGGAGAGGGAGGTTCGTTGCGGAGGCTCACAGCGAGTCCAACGAGCGCGAGGGCGAGGTCGGGGACGCCCGGTAGCTCCCGAATCGACGGCGAGGATCCACGGTGGCCGGCAATGGAAACGGTGATGCTGGCGATGTTGTGGTGCGTCCGTCGTTCCATGGCTCGGTGGAGAGGAAGAGTAGGACGACCCGGAGCTCTTGGATACACTGGATGGGCGAGGGAGGGTTGGTGGCCGCGGCGAACGGTGTCGGTGCGGCCATGGCGGCCTCGGCCTTGAGGTGGGGAGCGAGGGAGAGAGAGGGGAAGGTGAGCGGAGGAAGAGGGAGAAAGTCCGGGGCGTCCAGGCGCTTCCACGATGAACGGCGAGGACGCAGGAGGCGTCGACAGCGCGAAGCAGGAGGTGGAGGGCTCCGCGGTGCGCGCGTGTGTTCGCTCCTGCCTACTGGCAGGAGGAAGACGACGAGCGAGGAGGTAAGTGGGCTGGGCCAGCCGAGATCTGATCTTTGGGCATTGAGTGGACAGTAAGCGCCAAGTAAGTTACAAGTAAGTTTCTGCTCTTACCTTTTTTTTTGTTTCTGTTTTCTATTTTGTTCTGTTTTGTTTTGGTTTAGTAAAAATACTAAACCATTTTATAAAATCTTGAAAATAATTATGTGGCTAGAACTAAAATATACCAAACCACATAAAATGTTCGAGAATTATTGGACATATATTAATTATATATAAAATATATATCCAATGCAAATAGTTATTGAATTAATTCAAATGGCCAAAACAAATATTTACGTGACTCCAAAAATATTGGTTTGAATTTTACCTCTTACCAATATTTCTATAGAATAGCAGGAACATTTTCTTGGATTCATTTGAGAAGAATTAAATGTTGGTTATTTTAGAGGTTTTCGAGGCTTTTGAAAATTCCTCAATTCAAGTTTCATTTGAATTTAAACATGATGCTCACATGGAAGCTAGCATAGGTCGGCCGTAACTAGGGATGTGACAGCTCACCCCACTAAACAAGAATCTCGTCCGAGATTCAAGCGTAGGGTAAGATGAAATGGAAGCACAAAACTAATATAATCTTCACGATCCAGGTTGCACTTCAAATGAACGTTGATTCGTTCACCATCATTGTCTCGAAGTCTTTCTCTGAGAACTACATCCAACATGGCAACGACTAGAAAGGGAAAACTCTAGAAGGATCGATCTTCTCGAAGATCAAACAACTTAGGATCAGCTCACGGGGTGAGTCATAAAAACATCTCTCAAGCTGAGATACAAAGCACACGTCTAGAGGAATGGAGTGGAACAGATGACGAGGGTTCACTAGGTAGACAAAAATTCCACACCTAAGAGGGTGGTGAACGGTTGCCAACGTAGCGAGAGTTTGAGTTACCATGATACCACAGCGAGACATTTTAGAGGAAGGCAATTCGACGAGGGTTTCAAGTAGCGAGGATAAACTGCCATGATTCCATAACGGGGCACCTTAGGGAAGGTGGCTCGTAGAATCATCCCTTAAGTGGCAAAAAGAATTACCTTTGATTCAAAGATCACTAAGGCTCTTTATACCAGCTTAAGGCAATTCACAAATGATTGTTTGATGGAGTTCAAAGAAATTGCATACTCAGATCAGAAAGAAAACTATGGTTATAGAACAACTCGGCAAACAGATGGGACATTCCAATTGATACCGAGAATATAACCCAGTGATTGAGCGTGCTCTCAAGAACTTGAGCATTTCCATATTCATCAAGGTTTTACCAATATCCGTGTCAAGGATCCTGGCAACACAACATACTACCATGATGAATGGTGATGGACGATGCAGATGCAAAAGGAGATAACACCTTCTCAGATTTCACCTTAGCGAGGCCAAGGAATCAAAATCCGGATGATCGACCGAGAGACATTTAGCACTCCGCTTCTAATGTTCTCCTTGATGTGCTAGCGTAACCCATTTATAGATATGGTTTGATAACTAGGACATCAAGTAAAAGGTCGGACTTCGGGAGCGCAAGAATCCATAAGGAGTAACTACTGGAGTAAATCCTACGAAATCCTTATGGGGAGGTGGCCAACTTCCTCAATCAAGATACTACACCAATAGGTCTTCCGGCTGGGTGTGTTGGCCACGACATCCACTTTACCGGGTTAGAGAGAGACCAATATAATAGTTCTTGGGAATTGTTCCAACCATCATATCTGCCTGAGATTCAGATCTGGTTGGTGTCAGGATATTCCAGACTCATCAAGTCTGGAGAAAAAAAATGAAAGTTTGCAACACAAACCAACGAGATGATATTGCGAGATTCTCGGGAGATGAACTACGATAGCAAGCTCCAAAACATGAGCTGGTTCTGCTACAAACATGTGAACACGTTGTCCCAGACAAGCATGACCAATAGTAGTCTTATAATAAAACGCTACCGAGTTCTGGTAGGGAACCATCATTTAGGATATCGAAATCCTTGCATAAGTCATATGATTAGCTCTTATGAAGGAATTCCGTTTACTGGAACAAACCAATTAGTGGCTTGGTGTGCTAGGGAATTCATATGGAATGAAGATGATCAGTCTATCAGACCATAGAATACTTCGCACATGCATGACTGACTTGGGATGATTCCAGAGGAAACAAAACAAACCTTTCTCAAATTCATGGCAGCAACTTACACCTAAAGCACACGAATTCGAGGAAGTCACTTCTTTCATCCAAACATAAGCTTCATGAACGAAACACGAAGATAATGCTTACAAAGTTGCCAACACTAGGTGGATGTTCAACATGAATTATGGGGGAGACAAAATGCTGTTGATGACTCAACAACACCTCATCGGAATTTCCATATCAGTGGACTTCCACCATCATGTTAACACGGTGATAGCATTGATCAGACCAAAAGATGTAATGGTGTATGCTCGAGGGGTCAACCACGAGTAAGACAACATTACGAACATCGTTGGTTCTGGTTTGACTTGACAATAGCCCATACTCAAGTCAAAGATTGGATAAGATGGTAGATCCAAATCACTGATCACGAGGACCAATTGATGAGGATATCATCTTTCTTCAACACACACGCACACGCAAAAAGATATCCCCTAACATGAACCAAGTCAGGCAAGCTTTTATCTTCCAACTCTCCAAGTTGTTGTCTAGCTCAACCAACTAGTTCAGGGTATCCAACACAGATTCTTGGAGAAGGAATGGTTTATGGAAAAACCATTTGATCAGGAGCTCAACATAGCGGTCAGGTGACAACCTGGTGATACTTCCGAGATGATATTCGGAAAATCACTAACCACCGATATGTTACTAAGCTCGAGAACAATCTTGCCTTCAGGGCAAGACGATATGATCAATAGAGTGAAGATTTGAAATAATTCTAACTCATCGATCGAGGAGTGCACCAGGAAAAATGGACTAGGTAGCACGATCAGTCTTAGAATGATAATTCAATAATCAGCATGCTAAGAATGAGGTTGTTGTCCATTTAACTACCAAGCAACGGAGTTGCTAGGGCAACGGAGTTGCTAGGAGTATAGATTTCACACATCACGAATCACTTGTCGGCATTCCGATTGCGACAACACGGAACCGAGGAGTGAGTAATGATGGCGAGAAGTATCACTACGTCAAGAATTCACAAGAGCCGGTGAAATTCTCATGAAAATCCTGACATAAAGACGGTAATACTTCAGGGTAGAACAGAATCAAAAGCTGGGTTGGTATTTTGATCTACGGAGCACAACTATTTTGACCCAATCCTGGATATGGATGAGGTACTGGAGTTTGTTTCTCCTAGTCATCCTGAATAGATTGGCTTGACGGACCACAAGAATAATAAGCATCGATAACACGAATGCACAATTACTCCTGACTATCAATTGATAGACGAGGGTCGGAAGACAACTAAAATGGGAAAACTCAAAAGAACATATGATTTTCTGAGTTGTGGACGCATAGATTAGTATGTCAACCAAGTTCAACAGGTTTCTTCCAGATAACCCATGCAGAGAAGGTAGGACTGGCAGAGTCGCGGCATAGCATCGAGAACTCATCAAGAGCACTCTGATTGTGATCTTTTGATCAGCGAGGAACTTCTGCCATAAGCAGTTCATGGTATTTGGAAGAACGATATACCACGAACCTCAAGAACTATCGCAAGGTTACTAATAACCTAAAAGAACAGGCAAACACTATCAACATGAGGTAAGTGGGGTGAATCTCGGGTTCAAAACCCAGAAGTAGAATACCTACTACTAAGTGGCATCACGGGATGCTTTCGAGAATAAAGGCCAGAATCATCACACTGGGAACACAAATCATGGCTAGCTTACTAGGTGGTACTCTAAGACACCTAGGGTCATAATACTAGCTGCAACATATATACCGAGGCAATAAAGTACCTCAACACACTAGTTGGTGTGGTTAATCTGGCCAAAGGGACATCGAAACGGTAAGAAGGGATTTGCAAATGCATCAGACTATTCAGAAACCCGGGATGACTCGGACAGCATAACGGCTGTAAATGCTCGAAAAGATTTTAGACATGCTACAAAAATGGTGGCATCGCCACTTAGAAGCACAATATCAAGGTTTCGAGATCAACAGTTAACATATGGAAGTAATAGGAACTGAACTGAAGCTTAGAACCATCAATCCTATAGGTCTACGGATTAGTAACACGTGATCCTAATAGAAAGAAGAGGAAGCCTAGTTCCTTAACCCCGTAGGAAAGATAAGATGACTCGGATCAGAGGGCATGAAGTATAAGGAGTAAAAAGAGCCTTACGTTCCATCCCACAATCAATTCCCCTACATATAACTAAAGCATTTCTAGACTCAATTTCGACCAGTTTGGCTTGGTAATCCTACAGGCAGTCAAGCTCTGATACCAAAGCTGTCAGGACCCCGACTCAATGCCACATCGATCTAGCATGTAACACCTCATATCACTTTGCGGCCTCACGCACGGTATCCCCACAGGTGTCGCCTTACCTTTGCCCGGGACCGTTTGAG
This sequence comes from Aegilops speltoides, assembly GCA_021437245.1. Lineage (NCBI taxonomy): Eukaryota > Viridiplantae > Streptophyta > Magnoliopsida > Poales > Poaceae > Aegilops > Aegilops speltoides. The sequence goes on from CM038143.1 coordinate 314,764,972, forward strand.
CCTTTTGGCACACGATATGATAGTGTCGCTAGCATCCATATGATAAGGAGCCCGGCTGACATGGCTAGTCGTAAACCCAAAGTGGCACAAACTTATAGGAGAGGCATCCATGACCCAAAGATCGAGCGTGTCGGTCATCGTGAGTGAATCCAGTCTGTAGCATTGGGCTAGCAGACTACGGTGAACCGGGCATGAAGGGCTAACAGGACTCCGGTATTCATCGCGTGACATTTCCCGAAGGGATGCAGACACGAGAACGAAGAAGGACACATGCCGGCCAGCCTAAGTGTTCCGGAGCAGTAGCAAGCTACCATGGCTCAGTGGAAACACTAGGAGACATTTCCCGGTAAGAGAGGCTACTAAGGATAAACAACTAGGTTGTCAGGTCCCACACATACCAAGCATTTCAATAACATACACACAATATGCTCGATATGTGCTAATACAACATGGCATCACAACATGACTCTACGACTCAAGTATTTTATTCAATAGGCTCCGAGGAGCGAGATATTACAAACATGGGTCTCATGACCCAACATTCAGAGCATACAAGTCAAAGCACAAGCGGAAGCTTAACATGTCCGAGTACTGACGTCTACAAATGAAAAAGGTGAGAAGCGACTAACTACTGAGATCTCCGCCGAGGGCACAAGATCGTAGCTGAGGTAACAAGCTAAGCGTCAAGTCCACACGGAACTACTAGCGAGACCAAGTCTCTCTGCAAAAACATAAAATAGGCAAACATGAGTACAAATGTACCCAAAGAAGACTTACATCGAACTAACTACATATGCATCATTATCAACAAAGGGATGGTGGAGTTTGACCTATGACAAGCCAGCTTTGACTCGGTGGCTAACCTGAACTATGACCTGCAATGTAACTCTTTTGAGGTGGCGCACGAGTCCACATATTCACCATATCAATACACCACTATGGATCCGCTCCCATCTCCCTACGAGAACGCCATCCATAGCACTCACGCTATCTTGCGCATTTTAGAGTATCCACTTTCACTTGTCTATGAACTGCATAAGGGTCCAAGTTTCCATATCCGAGGAATCCGGCTATTCGAATAGATAATGATAACCCTGCAGGGGTGTACTTCTTCACACATACTCTCGCCACTTATCGCCCTGTACACGTCATGTACCTCGGCAACCTTCAAGCGGAAGCCGGGCGAGGGAGTCGGCCACGGCCTACCTAAACACTCAAGTCTCTCGTCCAGGTTTATCGCCTATTCGGGTTCCATCCGCAAGGAGATCCGGCCGGGGTGTCGCTCACGGCCCCAAACGATGTGAGCAGGGTTCCCAAGCCCACCATCCGGGTGCCACTTGGTACACCGTGCCACTGCACCTAGTCTGTCCCAAGCCCACCTGTACCGGGTGCCACTTGGTAGACTACTAGTACTACCTACAAACACCAGAAACTAGTTGCAACTCCTGGACAGAGAACAAGGGTGATTAAGAAGCCGAGAGGGTCAATTAAGGATCCCAATGAGTGGTAGTAGCTGTTCATGGATCACAAACACAGAACTCAGTTCCTGAGGACGGCTGCAATGAGACAACCCACCATGTACTCCTACATGGCCTCTCACCGCTACCTTTACCAAATCGTGTTCACACACTTAGCTCTCAACCGTAGGACATGTTCACACACATCCAATTCATCCCTGATGAATCAGACCTGACTCAACTCTAAGCAATAGCAGGCATGACAAACAAGCATGAATGAGTAGGCACATCAGGGCTCAAACAACTCCTACTCATGCTAGTGGGTTTCATCTATTTACTGTGGCAATGACAGGTCATGCAGAGGATAAAGGGGTTCAACTACCGCAGCAAGTAACAGTTGAATCGTTGTTGTCCTAATGCAGTAAAAGAGAGCAGGAGCAAGAGAGTGGGATTGTATCGGAATGAACAAGGAGGTTTTGCTTGCCTGGCACTTCTGAAGATAATATAGCTCTTCATTGGTGTTATCGATCACATCGTAGAAGCAACGTCTACCGAGAGGGGACAACCACCGGCAACAGAGAAAGAACACAATCAATGCAATGCAACAATATGATGCATGAGTGTGGCATGGCAATATGTTGTAGTTTGAGCTAATGCAACTAGCAGCAAGTTAAATGAAGTTGGTTTGAACCCTAGGTTCAAATTCAAACTCCATATGTGGATATTTAAATGCCATTAATATGATTTGGCCTAAACAGCAGTCATAAGTTGTTCTAACATGCATGAAAATGGTATAGATGGATAGATTGGATTTTTCTGATCATTTTTCATATATAACTTATTTCATTCTGAGTTATAGATTATTTTCTATGATTTTTAGAAGTTTTGGTTATTTTACGAATTTCCTAGATTATTTTAAACGCGAAAACCAATTCTTGCATCAAGATTGCGTCTGGGTGACATCAGCAGGTCAACAGGCGGTCCAGTCAAACGGCGTGTGGGGCCACACGTCGGTGACACGGTTAATTAATGAGTTAATTAAAATTAAACTAAACCTAATCTAGATTAGTTAAGGCACAGGCCCACATGTCGATGGCACTTGCTCTAATTAGTGATTAAGTTAAAACTATTAGGGAGCTGGGCCCACTAGTCGATGACTATAGGTTGGTTAGTGGCAGTGATTAGCACTAATCGCAGCCACGTCAACATCCGGAATGTGGCGGTGGCGACCATCCAGCTGGCGGAGGCGCGGAATCGTCTACTGGTGTCGGTGGGCATGCGGCTTGGTCAGACTGGGCGAGTGGATGTGTGCCGCATCCATGGTGCAGTGGCTGGGTTCGGGAGGCCGTAACGACGGCGACGCGACAAGTGCGGCGGCCGGAGCTCGGACAAGCTTCAGCAACGACGCTGTGGTGCACGGAGGACTAGGCGATGGTGGCGTTGGGTTCACGGGAACATCTTGAGCACGTAGCGATGCTTTCGTACACAACGGTTGTGGCTCTAGCCACGGCGACCTCGTGGCGGGCGGCGATGAGCTCGGGCTCGGCGGAGCCCAGCGGTTAGAGGAAGAAATCGGCATCGGGAGAGGGAGGTTCGTTGCGGAGGCTCTGGCCGAGTCCAACGAGCGCGAGGGCGAGGTCGGGACGCCTGTAGCTCCCGAATCGACGGCGAGGATCCACGGTGGCCGGCGATGGAAACGGTGATGCTGGCGACGTTGTGGTGCGTCCGTCGTTCCATGGCTCGGTGGAGAGGAAGAGTAGGACGACCCGGAGCTCTTAGATACACTGGATGGGCGAGGGAGGGTTGGTGGCCGCGGCGAACGGTGTCGGTGCGGCCATGGCGGCCTCGGCCTTGAGGTGGGGAGCAAGGGAGAGAGAGGGGAAGGTGAGCGGAGGAAGAGGGAGAAAGTCCGGGGCGTCCAGGCGTTTCCACGATGAACGGCGAGGACGCAGGAGGCGTCGACAGCGCGAAGCAGGAGGTGGAGGGCTCCGCGGTGCGCGCGTGTGTTCGCTCCTGCCTACTGGCAGGAGGAAGACGACGAGCGAGGAGGTAAGTGGGCTGGGCCAGCCAAATACAGTGCTGGGCCGCCAGGGTGGACAGGTAAGCGCCAAGTAAGTTATAGGTAAGTTTCTGCTCTTACCTTTTTTTTTGTTTCTGTTTTCTATTTTGTTCTGTTTTGTTTTGGTTTAGTAAAAATACTAAACCATTTTATAAAATCCTGAAAATAATTATGTGGCTAGAACTAAAATATACCAAACCACATAAAATGTTCCAGAATTATTGGACATATATTAATTATATATAAAATATATATCCAATGCAAATAGTTATTGAATTAATTCAAATGGCCAAAACAAATATTTCTGTGACTCCAAAAATATTGGTTTGAATTTTACCTCTTACCAATATTTCTATAGAATAGCAGGAACATTTTCTTGGATTCATTTGAGAAGAATTAAATGTTGGTTATTTTTAGAGGTTTTCTGAGGCTTTTGAAAATTCCTCAATTCAAGTTTCATTTGAATTTAAACATGATGATCACATGGAAGCTAGCATAGGTCAGGCCAGAACTAGGGATGTGACAATACCAGATCCCATGCAACCAATGATTGGCGAGGATTATCTATGTTGCCTCTCCACAGGCACTGACGCATGATTCTCTCAATCTGCTGCAAGATGCCCTTGGGAAGAGATAGCGTACACAAGAAATAAAATTGGCATGGAGCATAACACCGACTGAAGCAGCTGTAGACGACTCCCTTGATTCTGCAGACATGAGGAAGCAGATAGGCGGCTCTCAATACGATCAACTAGAGGCAGTTGATCATAGATTGTGGGTCTAAACATGCCCATGGGTAACCCTAGATATGTGAAAGGCACAGAGCCAACATCACAACCTAGCAGATTGGCAACCCGAGCGCCCTCCTCATCACTCATATTGATTGGAATAAGTGATGATTTAATGAAGTTGACACTTAAACCTGTTCAAGCCGCAAAGGTGTTAAGCATATCCTTGAAGGCAATGAGTTGATCATCAATTGCGGGTAAGACAATGAGGGTGTCATCCGCATATTGAACGATCGGGTAATCATTGGAGTTTGTTGGTATTGGTAGAGACAGAATGTATCTGGAGCACATCTCATTGACCATAGACTGGAGCAGATCCACAACAATCAAAAATAATAACGGAGATAGCGGGTCTCCTTGCCGAACTCCCGATCTGCAAACAAAATGATTACCTGGCACCCCGTTTAAGAGAACAAAAGAAGAACCCGTGGACAAGATGCTATCAATCCAGCCAGTCCAACATGCATCAAAACCCTTGCATTGTAAGATTCTGAGGATGGCTTCATGCTCAATTGTATCGAATGCCTTCGTGAAATCGAGTTTAAGGAGGATGATGGGACACTTAGATGCTTTACATTGGTGAATGTATTCAAAACACCAAGCAAGACAATCTTTGAACTCTTTGAATATCCATGATGCTAACGATATGCAAAGCCATAAGCTTGGGGATGCTATGTTTGATGAAGATGATATTTTTAGTCCCCCAAGTTTTGATGTGCATTTTTTATAATGGTAGCATGCCTCCTATTTATGATAATTATAATGATGAAAGTGGATTTGGAGAGGTCATGACTTTATTTAGTGATGAATCCACCACTTTGGATGAGGCTTCAATTGACTATGAGAACGAGGTTGCTATCTATGATGATTATGGTGATGACATGTATGCTATAAGGGATAATGATAACAATGAAACTTGTCATCATGATTTTAATTTTCAGTCTCATGATAGTTATTTTGTTGAGTTTGCTCCCACTACTATGAATGAGAATAAGTTTGCTTGTGTGGAGAGTAATAAATTTTCTATGCTTATGTATCATGAAAAGAATGCTTTATGTGATAGATATGTTGTTGAATTCACTCATGATGCTACTGAAAATTATTATGAGAGAGGAACATTTGCTTGTAGGAATTGCAATAATATCAAGTTTCCTTTGTGTTGAAAGTTTTGAAGTTATGCTTGTTTTGCCTTCTTATGCTAGTTGATTATTGTTCCCATAAGTTGTTTGCTCACAAAATCCATATGCATAGGAAGTGGTTTAGACTTAAATGTGCTAGTCATATGCTTCATGATGCTCTTGTTATGTTTCAATCTTTATCCTTTATGTGAGTATCATTGAAATCATCATGCCTAGCTAAAAGGCATTATAGAAAAGAGCTTGTTGGGAGACAACCCAACACTTTTATCTACTGTTTCTGTGTGTTCACATGATTATGCTACTGTAGTAATCATGTTTTATTGTTTTTGTTTCAATAAAATGCCAAGTAAAGCCTTTGGGATCATGTTGGGTGATAGTTGATTTGATCTTGCTGAAAAACAGAAATTCTTGTGCTCACGAAAATAGCTCTCATTTTTAAAGAAGAGCGATTTTGAGTTGATTCTTTTTTCATAAGATTAATATACAAATTCATCACGTATTACAATTTTTTTCATAATTTTTGGAGTAGCAGAAGTATGGTTTGAGTACAGATTACTACAGACTGTTCTGTTTTTGGCAGATTCTGTTTTCAATGCATAGTTTGCTTGTTTCCTTGTTTCTGTGGCTTATATTGCTCAAAATAAATTGTGGAAATGATATGCTACATTAGTCATTGTGTGGAAACAATTATTAATCTTGTCTTTGACAGTTCCAAAGTGAAATGGTTTGCTCTTTATCATACTAACCTATCTAACAAAGTTCCGTTAAGTTTTGTGTGATTGAAGTTTTCAAATTTTGGGTGAGATGTCGATATGAGGAGAATAAGGAGTGACAAGACCCTAAGCTTGGGGATTCCAAAGGCACCCACAAGGTAATATTCAAGGAAGATCCAAGCAACTAAGCTTAGGGATGCCCCGGATGGCATCCCCTCTTTCGTGTCCAACATTATCGATAACCTCACTTGGAGCTATGCTTTCATTCGTCACATGATATGTGTTTTACTTGGAGCGTCATTTTTATTTTGTTCGGATTTGCTTCTTGTTATTTAGAATAATGTTTTGCATCTTTTATTTCAATAACAGTGGCAATGATAGCCTTTGCCATGCTTATTTTGCAAGTACACATGTTGTTGTTTCAAAACAGAAAGTTTATCGCTGTTGCAAAAATTCCCTAGAAAAGTCATAATGTGATAAATTGATGAAACTTTTGCAAAATAAGCTCTGATAAAGTTTCTAAAGTTTGGTATTTTCTTTCAGAATTTTTGGAGTTTAATAAGTACTAATACTCTTGCATTCTTTACAGACTGTACTGTTTTGGCACATTGCTGTTATGGTTGCATTGTTTGCATATGTTTGCTTGTTTGATGATTCTATTTGAGGATAGGACTGTTAAATATGCAGAGGCATTTAGTATGCAATGTTGAATAATAATTTTAGTGATTTGCTATAGTAGAGAATGATAAGGTTTTCCATTGGTTTATACTAACTTACCTCACGAGCTCTTGTTGAGTTTTGTGTGGATGAAGCTTTTGAGATTTATGAAAACCATGGTATAAAAGGAATTAAGGAGACACAAAGCTCAAGCTTGGGTATGCCCAAGGCACCCCAAGATAATATTTCAAGAGGTCTCAAGCATCTAATCTTGGGGATGCCCCGGTAGGAATCCTACCTTTCTTCATCAACAATTATCGGTTAGTATCGGTTGAGCCTAAGTTTTTGCTTCTTCACGTAAGTTGTGATATTCTTAGAATGTCATTTTATTTTCATTTTGCTTGCTGTTTTAATAAAATACTTAGACCAGAAAGTTTTTAAATAAAATATAGTCTTCAAATAGGAGGCTAGGTAAGCGACATTCACATCCCGTCAACGAAGCTCTTTTCTATGGAATTGCTCTTGTGCTTCACTTATATCCTATGAGTAAATTGTTGAATGAATTGAATATCATGAAGTTGAAATTACATGTTCATATCATGCCTAGTAGTGGCTTCACATTGGGTTTAGAAAGTGAAAGCTTTTGAAGCTTGACAATCACAATATTGGTCATACAAGCAATTCACAAATAATTAGTATAAGGAGGAGAACTTTCGCATGCAAATACACTATCTTGGAAATCTTTTGTGATCGTGAGCCCCCATCAAAATATTATATGCCAAAATTGTTGATGTTGGACAAGGAAGACAATGTAATGATTTATGTTTGTTCATATTCACATAGAAGTTATATTGTCATAGATCCTTCAACATGTGGTGCTTGCCCCTATCTTTGCTAGCCAAAAATTCCGCACCAAGTAGAGATACTACTTGTGCATCCAAAAACCCTTAAATCCAAATCTTGTTGTGAGAGTCCAACATACCCACCTAAGGATTGAGCAAGATCCCTCAAGTAAGTTGTCATCGGTGCAATAAGGCAATAAAAATTGCTTCTAAAAGTGTTAGATCATTTAGTGTAAGAGAAAATTGAGCGTTGTATGAACTTGTGATGGCTGAGGGAGTCCCGGACAAAGGGGTCCTCAGACAGCCGGACTATATACTTTGGCCGGACTGTTGGACTATGAAGATACAAGATAGAAGACTTCGTCCTGTGTCCGGATGAGACTCTCCTTTGCGTGGAAGGCAAGCTTGGCGATTCGGATATGTAGATTCCTTTCTCTGTAACCGACTTTGTGTAACCCTAGCCCCCTCCGGTATCTATATAAACCGGAGGGTTTAGTCCGTAGGACAACAATCATAATCTCATAGGCTAGACTTCTAGGGTTTAGCCATTACGATCTAGTGGTAGATCAACTCTTGTAATACTCATATTCATCAAGATCAATCAAGCAGTATTACCTCCATAGAGAGGGCCCGAACCTGGGTAAACATCGTGTCCCCCGCCTCCTGTTACCATTAGCCTTAGATGCACAGTTCGGGACCCCCTACCCGAGATCCGCTGATTTTGACACCGACATTGGCGCTTTCATTGAGAGTTCCTCTGTGTTGTCGAAGATAGGCTTGATGGCTCCATCAATCATCTACAACAATGCAGTCCAGGGGGAGACCTTCCTCCCTAGACAGATCTTCGTATTCGGCAGCTTCACACTGTGGCCAACTCGCTTGGCCATCTACAGCAGATCGATAGGCTACGCCCCCGACCGTCAGGTCAGATATGGAAGCCTGAATTTTGTGGCCGATATCCACGGAGACTTGATCTTCGACGGATTCGAGCCCCTGACGACTGTCCTCGGCCACCATGATGAACATGACCTAGATCTGTCATCTGGCCGCACACAGGAGATAGCACCTATGACCACCCTGGCCCTAGAGCCAGAGCGGACTGCGTTGTCCGAAAATGGGAAGCTTAACCCGGCCATGGAAGCCGCAGACTTAGCGGCGCTCGAGCCGCACACAGACCCAACACCGAGCTGGGCTTGTATCACCGGAACCCCGGTCTCGTCTCCGGTTATGGGTTCCGGGCCACGCGCATCCGCTTCCATCGAACTTGATTGGGCGCCGGTCTTGGAGTTCAGCTCCGCGGACATCTTCCAGCACTCGCCTTTTGGCGACATATTAAACTCATTGAAGTCCCTCTCCTTCTCAGGGGACTCACAGCCGAACTATCTTCGGTTCGAATGGGAAGTGGATGATGAAGAAATTCGTTCCCCACCCACCACCCACTTTATAGCCACTGTCGATGACTTAACCTACATGCTTGACTATGACTCCGAAGACATTGACGGTATGGACGATGATGCTGGAGAGGATCAGGAACCACTACCCACAGGGCGTTGGACAGCCACCTCCTCGTACGACATATACATGGTGGACACACCCAAAGAAAATAACAACGACGATGAAAATCCAGTCGAGGATAAACCTCCTGAGATACAGCCGAAGCGCCGACGTCAGCGGTGCCGCTCTAAGCCACGCCATAGTAAAAATAGCAATACCGTCACAGAAGAGGACAACACTCCGGACGGTGCCGAAAACAATGAAGACCCCGTTGAGCCGACCTCCGAACAGGAGGAACGAGATGATGGGCGAGTCAGCCCTGGCGAGCAGGCCGTGAACAAAGACTTAGAGGATAACAACGACCTTCCGCTCTCTGAGGACGAGGTTAGCCTCGGTGACGAAGATTTCATCGTGCCTGAAGAGCCCGCCGAACAAGAACACTTTAAGCGTCAGCTAATTGCCACTGCAAGAAGCCTGGAAAAGAAGCAGCAGCAGCTTCAAGCTGATCAAGATCTGCTCAATGAAAGATGGACTGATGTCCTCGCAGCCGAGGAATATGGCCTCGAGCGCCCAACCAAAAGCTACCCGAGGGGCAGACTATTAACACAGTTCGATGACGAGGTGCTGGAGCACTCCTACCAAGGTACAATATGGCTGACCGACCACCACGTGGCTAGGACAAAGTGGCACTTCAAACCGGACACTAGCCCGCGCTACCTAGCCGAACAAACAAAAATACAACAGCTCGGGGATATACACATGACCTACGACACGATTTGGAAAAGAGAGTAGGTCAGACGAGACCAATCTATGGATCACGGGGGCGTGCCTTGATGTGCGAGTATGGCCATCTGGCCGAACGTGACAAACATAACCACGTCCGGGCCGAAAACCGCAAACGAGCTTCATCCGAGCTACGTCACGACTTGGCCCGATATAGAGGCACCGCACCCCCCCTTTGGGTCACTGACGAAGTAATGGGACATGATTTCCTAGAAGGGTTTAAACCTGTAAACATCGAATCATATGATGGCACAACAGACCCCGCGGTGTGGATTGAGGATTTTCTTCTCCACATTCATATGGCCCGCAGTGATGATCTTCACGCCATCAAATACCTCCCGCTCAAACTCAAGGGACCGGCTAGATACTGGTTAAACAGTCTGCCTGAAAACTCCATTGGCAGCTGGGAGCAATTGGAGGGTTCCTTCCTCGACAACCTCCAAGGCACATATGTCCGACCTCCGGATGCCAATGACCTAAGTCATATAATCCAATAGCCCGAAGAGTCAGTCAGGAATTTGGACTCGGTTCCTAACTAAAAAGAACTAAATCGTCGACTGTCTGGACGCCGAAGCCCTAGCAGCCTTGAAGCACAGCATCCATGACGAATGGCTGGCCAGACACCTCGGCCAGGAAAAACCGAAGTCCATGTCAGCCCTTACAGCGCCCATGACCCGCTTCTGTGAGAGCGAAGACAGCTGGCTAGCCCATAGCAACAACAATACAAGTGAACCTGGCACTTCTGAAGCCAGAAACAGCAACGGCAAGCCCTGACGCAATAGACATAAGCATTGAAACAACGGTGATAGCACCGAAGACACGGCGGTCAACGCTGGATTCAGTGGCTCTAAGTCCGGTTAGCGGAAGAAGCCATTTAAAAGGAACAATCCGGGCCCGTCCAATCTGGACCGCATACTCGATCGACCATGCCAAATCCATGGCACTCCTGATAAACCAGCCAATCATACCAACAGAGAATGTTGGGTTTTCAAACATGTTGGCAAGTTAAATGCCGAGAATAAGGAGATAGGGTCGCAAAGCGATGACGACGACGAGGAAGCCCGACCACCGAACACAGGGGGACAAAAGAAGTCCCTCCAAGTCAAAATGGTGAACATGATATACGCCACCCATATCCCCAAGAACGAGCGTAAGCTGCACTCAGGGACGTCTACGCAATGGGGCCAGTCGCCCCAAAGTTCAACCCATGGTCCTCCTGTCCGATCACCTTCGATCGCAGGGATCACCCGACCAGTATCCGTCATGGCGGTTCAACCGCACTGGTCGTTGACCCAATTATTGATGGATTCCACATCACGCGAGTCCTTATGGATGGTGGCAGCAGCCTGAACCTGCTCTATCAGGATACAATGCGCAAAATGGGTATCGATCCCTCAAGGATCAAGCCCACAAAAACCGCCTTTAAAGGTGTCATACCAGGTGTAGAGGCCTGCTGTACGGGCTCAATCACACTGGAAGTGGTCTTCGGATCCCTGGAAATTTCTGAAGCGAAGAGTTAATCTTCGATATCGTCCCTTTCCGCAGTGGTTGTCATGCACTGCTCGGACGAACCGCATTCGCTAAATTCAATGCGGTGCTGCACTACGCCTACCTCAAGCTCAAGATGCCCGGACCATGCTGTGTAATAACGGTCAACAGAAATGCGGAGCGCTCCCTCCGTACCGAGGAGCAGACCGCGTCCCTTGCAGCAGAAGTACAGAGTAGCCTTTTTAGGTAGAACCTCAATTCGGCAGTAAAGACCCCGGTCACTGTCTAGCGAGTCCGAACTACTCTGCGGCAGGACGGTCCAGCTCGTCCAGAGCTTGACTAGCAATCCGGCCTCCGCCCTGGTCCCAATCAAGCGGTGACATTCGTGTTGCGCGTACATAACTATGCACTTAAAATACCATGGGCATGGACGGAGGCACAGCTAGACCGCGGTCCACAATGCGGCTCAACCGCCCTTGGATCCGCATACCTTTAATTTTTCTCTTTATTTCAGGTTTTCTCTCCTTGAGGCTTTTCTGATAACCTGATCATCGGACCTGTCACGGGACGGATACACCAAGAAGGTAAGGAGCTTTGACGTACAAGAGAATCCCTAGGTGGTCTCTGCTAACGATCGCTATACCTGTTTTACATACCCGCACGCAGCTCGCTCTTGGTCATGGCATGTTAAATAGCCTTACTTGCTTATCGCATTACTTGTATAAGTACGCTTCGACGTATTAATCAAACTACAATGGAAAATAATTTGTAGCGTCAGCTTATTACTTGATTTTTTCCTTGTCTTTGTATTTTTTTATCAATTGCACCTGTACACTCTGGTACGCATTAATTTGCCAGGGGCTTCATCGCGCCCCGCAATACAGCAATAAAGTCCGAACACTTTTACAGTATAGTTCGGCACCCCGAACTTATAGCATTATATGCATCGGCTCCAGACGAGCACCTTAGTAGAGAAAGCCGAAAACTGACTGTCATGATGCAGCGAGAGCTGGTCAGGTGTTCGAGAGGTTTCAAATCCATAGAGATTTTTTCCGCTTTATGCGAGGAATCGGTTTTTATCCGATTAGGCATGTATAGCACCCCAACTTCGGTCTTCCGAATACCAGGGGCTTCGCCAAAATTTGCATTGTCAAACTCCTATGGCTAAGTGAGGGTGATAAAGTCGTATAGTCCGATTGCCTTGTTCGTTGCGTTAAACACCTCCTTTAAGGACCAAAATTTGGAGTAAAGAGTGTTTATATTTACCCCAAACACCCCCGTACTATCTACGTGGGGGCAAAAGCCGACGACTGGCCAACTCTCAGATTTTCATAAACGGTCGCACAGGAGGTAAAATTTCAAAGTAACAAGCATTATATTACAAAACAAACTTGTTCCATATTACTGGATAGGATAACATGAATGTTTTCATGGGAACATAATATCCTTGGCACATTGATCCGCCACAAGGCGGGATCCCTCCAGGACACAATCAAAATATAGTTTGGGTCGGCGGTGCTCCTTGCCCTCAGGCGGCCCCCCGGTCACCAGCTTCGTGGCGTCCATCTTTGCCCAGTGCATCTTAGCGCGGGCAAAGGCCATCCGCGCACCTTCAATACAGACCGACCGCTTTATAATTTCAAGCCGCGGGCAGGCACTCACAAGCCGCTTCACGAGTCCGAAGTAGCTGCTAGGCATGGGCCCGGTAGGCGATAGCCAGACTATTAGGTCCTTCATGGCTAGTTTGGCCGCCTTGTGCAGCTCGACCAGTTGTTTCAGCTGGTCGCTAAAGGGCACCAGATGTTCTAGTCCAAGGTATTGAGACCAGAACATCTTCTTTGTAGAGCTCCCTTCTTCGGCTTGATAGAACTCTGCAGCATCTGATATGCTGCGTGGTAGATCCGCAAACGCTCCTGGAGAGCTCCAAATTCGGGTAACCAAAAGGAACGTTCCCTTCACGTACTTGCTTTGCCTAATAAAAGCCTTACCCGCAGCGATCTTCTTGGCCGCCTGGGTTTCCTGGAGGGCGCTCTGTGCTTCGGCTCGGGCATCTTGTGCGCTCTATCGGGCCTTGGCAAGTTCGGACTCTTTAGTCTACGAATCACGCTCCAAGGACTCGTACTTCTTGACGGCGTCTTGGAGCTCTTGCTGGACCTCACTGACATGGGCCTCCCGCTTCTCGCGCGTGGTGCGTTCCTTGGCCGATTTGTGCTCGGCCTCGGCTAACGCCTTCTTGAGGGCCGCCACCTCGGGCGTGGCCCCTAATAAAGTTCATGACACTTTCGTCAGCACGAACCATTCATCCTTCCTAAACATATGCATAGGTTACTGCATACCTTGGCTGTCCTCCAGCTGCTTCTCCACGGGGCCGAGCTCTTCCTCGGCCCGCTCCAGGTTCTGCTTCAGTCTGGACACCTTCACAGTATGAGTGGCAGCAGCCAGCAACGACGCCTGCTTATTCACATAGACATTATTTTAGACTCCTGCGAAAATTATTTTTGATCCTTTGTTCGGCTTTTCTTTCCAAACACCGTACAGAGCATCAGGGGCTACTATCTATACTGTGACAATATCTTTACAATTACACTACTTACCTCAAAGCCTGTTAGAAGGCTAGTGCAGGCATCGGTGTAGCGACCAGACCTTAAATATCGATCTCGTGCTTCGATGTCATCCTCGGATCGATAATCTTGACACGCATACGATTACTTGAAGGATTTATAACAGAATAGCAATCACACACTTATTACATCGAATGTCTCCAAAGAGAACTTATTACAGTAAATATGGCTCAAGGCCATCTAATAACGATAACAACGGAAGGCTTGGAAGATAAGTGAGTCCATCAACTCCAACGGCATCGCTGAGTATAGAACCCCGATCCTAAAGCATCTTACTCGTCGTCTGAAAAGTCTGCAACATAAACGTTGCAGCCCGAAAACGGGTCAACACATGGAATATGCTAGCAGAGTAACACATAGAGAATAATGAAAAGAGTAAAGCTATACTACATGCATATATGGCTAGGTGGATAGATCTATGGTTACAGTTTTGCGTAAAGCCAGTTTTTCCTACTGCAAAGGAATAAATTTATTTAACTATCATGGTGGTTGTTAAACATTGAGAATGGTTGACAACATTCTCAATCCCAATTAAGTAACATCAACATTAAAACCCAACATGATTAATTAAAGTAGCATGATGAGATTCACATGATAATCCAGGTACTAGATACTCAAGATGTCCATAACCGGGGACACGGCTAATCATGATTAGTTTATACACTCTGCAGAGGTTGCGCACTTTTCCCCACATGACTCGATCTCCTCCATTGGGATTCTCGCACTACATGTTGTTTGAGAAACGGACGACCGAGACATAGTCTTTCAGAAGCGCTAGCACCTTACGATGGGTAGACCGTACCAATCTACATCCCCTACATCTGCTAGTCTACCACTGTAAGAGTTCGCACAACTTAGTCAACTATGCTAGAGCCCATAATAGCATGTGGCTGCACACGGAAGTTTCTAGCATGAATAATCTTATGATCCCTTTGAGCCGGGGTGGCGGTCCATGAAAAAACAGTAATCCTGGTTCACCAGTGCCTAGACAGGCAATCCTGGAATAACCAGGTACCTAATCCACCCAGATGTGTATTAATGTTGCCACCTTAAATAAACCATTAGTTAGCAATCTCACATCTGTCATGGATATTCACTCAAACCCAATCCACGTTTACGAGCATTGCATGGCATAATAAGCAAACGTAGAAGTAACTCCCAAGGGTTTGATAATAAAACAGGTAATAGGTACTACCTCAAACTACTTTCCAAGACCCACAATTTAATTCAGATCCTAATCATGCAATTGTTTGGAGGATTGAACTAATGCAATAAAACTGGGTAATAAGGAGGTATGATCAAAGTGTTACTTGCCTTGCTGATGATCCGCGTAACCTAGGGATTCGAAGTAGCAAGCGGCGCAATCCGGGTACTCTATCGCAAGCAAACAAACAAACAAGCATACAATAAGTACTCATCTAATGCACGGGTAAAACTCAAATAAGAGGTCTAACCAGAAAGTTCAACTTAAGAACTCCGGTTTGCAAAAAGAATCAAATCGAACGAAGAAACAAAACTCAAACGGCGAAAGAAACAAACTTCGTTTACTAATCTGGACCTAAGTCAAATTTTGTAGAAGCAAAAACTGGTTTGAGTAGATTATTCGGAAAGAGGGTTTCGAGACGAAACTCTAGGCGCTTGAATCGCCTGATTCCGATAAACAAGCGAAAAGTTATACTAAAACGAAAATCGGATCAGAAATCACGATCAGAAAAATCGCGGAATAAATCGGAGAAAAAGAAAAACGACGAACAGATTAACGAACAAACATTCGTTATCTGGATCTAAACGATGAATGCGTTCGTTAAAACGAACGAATGAGTGAACGCTCGCTAATTAATCCAAACCGGAAGAAAAACCGATCTGATGAAAAAAAGGAATCTAAAAAAACCCGACGAAAAACAGAACGGTTTTTCTAAAAAAACGGCGGCAACGAGGTCAACCTCAGGGTGCGGGTCGGCGGTGGCGGTGGCTCGCGATGGCGGCGGCAATGGTGGGGTCGGCGGTGGCGGTGGCGATCATGGTGTGGTGTGCGGGCGGCGGCGGGGCCGGGCTAGGGTTAGGGTTTGGGTGGCGGCGGCGACGAGTTGGACTGGGGCGGTGGTTTGGGCTGGGGCGGGGCCCGGGGCGCACTATATAAAGACTCGGCCAGGCGGAGTCCTGGCCGGTTACGGCCTGAAGTCGGTTCCAGAATTTTTTTTAAAATAATTATCTCGCAGAAAAACAAACGAAAGAAATACTAAACGGACTCCAAAAATCCCGAAATAAATTTTCCCCGGCTTGTAAAATCAAGCCGGTTTAGATGAACATTTATTTGGGCCTAAATGCAATTTTGGAAAACACGCATTTTTCCTAAATTCAAATAAAATAGTCAGAAAAATCCAAAATAAAATCTTATTCGAATTTTTTTATTATATCTTCAATATTTCCTTATTTTGGGAAAGTCATTTTATTCCCTCTCTCATTTTTATATATTTGAAATAATTGAAGATAAAATAAATAAAATCAAATGATCCTACTTCCAAAATTTGAGAAAACTCAAATATGAAAATATCGAAATCCCCAACTCTCTCCGTGGGCCCTTGAGTTGCGTAGGATTTCTAGGATCGAAACCAAATGCAATAAAGTATGATATGCAATTGATGATCTATGTATAACATTCCAAATTAGAAATTTGGGATGTTACAATCGGTCGATCCGCTTTTCACGGACTTGACCTTCTCAATCATCGTACCTATTAGGGCATGGTGTTCGTCAGCAATGGAAGCACCTCTCAGCACTTCGAGCAACCTGTTTGGTGCCCCTGGTTGGACAGAGGTCACCGGCGGAATAAGCGCGCCCTTTCCCTTCGAAAGGGGCTGCTCGCCTGATTCCGAAACCGTAGGGGTCTCCGGAATTATATTCGGATGAGGGCCGAATTGAGTACGGCCCCCATCGTCAGTATCCATGGGGATATGCTCCCTCATGTGTCCAATAGACGAGGCTTCACCCTCTGGCGCCCCTTGGACGGCCTCCGGATTCTCTCCCGGGACGGGGATCCTTCGGGACGATGCTTCGGCGCCATCCAGGTCCCGGGGAGAGGTGGCCGACGGAAGGGTCTCGCTGTTCATCGCTGCTGGGTCCAGCGAATCCTCTGATGAGGACCGCTCGAGGCGGGACTGAGCTGGACTGCAAGTGCATAGTGTAAGCACATTAAAATAATAGAGTAAAGAATCCGGATACAAATACATGTCCGGACACTTACGATTCGGCCAGGGGCTTCTCCATGGGCTTCCACTCCTAGGTGCTGTTGGTGCCTGCGGTGGAGCTGTCCGGAAAGGAAGCTTTCCCTTTCTTGGACGCCTCGGCCTTCGGATGCATGGGGCCGTCCTCTTCTTTTTTCCCTGCAGGCAAGGTTGGAAAAAGCGGTAGGCATAAGCGAGGCGGTTGGCCTTCGCCTAGTGCCTAGGCGGTGCTTAGGCGCCCTAGGAGCAGCCTAGGCGGTTATATAATTTTTTCTATCAGGGTGTATATGTGGTTATTATATGTATATTTTATTAATTCAAGGCATATAAGTATGTTAACTACCAGCTACTACGATTGAAATATGGCTTTTTTGGCAGATCAGTACAATATGCTTGATTTCTCGCTTGGGTAGACAATTTCTTACTTCCTCTGCCTAGACTTCTGCTTATGCCCTAGATGAGGCGTTCGGCCATTGCCTAGCGCCTAGGCATTCCTCAGCGCCTCCTAGGCACTGCCTTTTCCAAAAGAGCCTGCAGGAGGGGAGTGGTTTTATTCCTCTTCCTCCTCTTCCTCGTCGTCTTCGGCTGAGGAGCGCGCCTTGGCATCCTCGGACGTCACGTCTGAAGTGCCCTTATGGCGGAGACCACTTCTGGTCCCCTTGGCCTTCTTCTTGGCCTTCTTCTCCGGCACCTCGTAAGGCGCCAAAAACAACATCTTCGTTAGGAGTGTAGTCTCTGGGCCTTCGGGCAGCGAAGCCGGACAGTTAATCTGCTCCGCTATCTCTGTCCAGTCCTGATATAATCGATAGGAAGACTTAGATGCCTTACTCTAATATGCAAGTAGAGGGTACACCTCAAAAACATGAAACGACTTATCAGATTAGCTGGGTGAGTTAGGTCGTGCCTACGGTCCTCTTCCGTGGCCAGTGGCACCTAGCTGGCCTTGAAGAGCACTTTCCAGATTTTTTCGTGCGTCGTGCCAAAGAGCTCTAATAGGGTCTGGTGCTTGGCCGGATCATACTCCCACAGATAGCAAGTCTGCCGTTGGCACGAAAGAATCCGGCGGACGAGCATAACCTGGACCATGTTGACGAGGTTGACTTTCTAGATTATCATACTCTGGACGCGTGTCTGGAGCGCTGTCAGCTCGTCCACAGAACCCCAGGACAGGTGTCGGTGTCAAAACTGGCGGATCTCGGGTAGGGGGTCCAGAACTGTGCGTCTAAGGCTAATGGTAACAGGAGGCGGGGGACACAATGTTTACCCAAGTTCGGGCCCTCTCTATGGAGGTAATACCCTACTTCCTGCTTGATTGATCTTGATGATATGAGTATTACAAGAGTTGATCTACCACAAGATCGAAGAGGCTAAACCCTAGAAGCTAGCCTATGATTATGATTGTTCTCATCCTACAGACTAAACCCTCCGGTTTATATAGAAAACGGAGGGGGCTAGGGTTACACAGCGTCGGTTACAGAGAAGGAAATCTACATATCCGAATTGCCAAGCTTGCCTTCCACGGAAAGGAGAGTCCCACCCGAACACGGGACAAGTCTTCAATCTTGTATCTTCATAGTCCAATAGTCCGGCACAAGTATATAGTCCGGCTGTTCGAGGACCCCCTAATCCAGGACTCCCTCAGTAGCCCCTGAACCAGGCTTCAATGACGATGAGTCCGGCACGCAGATTGTCTTCGGCATTGCAAGGCGGGTTCCTTCTCCGAATACTTCAAAGAAGATCTTGAACACAAGGATCGTGTCCGGCTCTGCAAAACAAATTCCACATACCTCCGTAGAGAGCACAATATTCCACAAGTCTAATCCACTGACAACTTTTTCATAGCGTGACATCATGCTGCGGCCCGGTCATTACTCGAACCTTTTTCCCAACCTGCTACTGCACATTTTGCGAGGCGGTTTTACTAGCACGTCTTGTCAAAGCAGAGATCGTGTCCCCTTATCATGGGATTCTCATCAATATAGGTGTGGGTAACCCAACCGCGCCATCAACACGGCGCTTGGGGAATAAGCGAGTTTATAGGGCAAGTGGGGGAAGCGCGCGGTTTCTACCGCCTATATAAAGGGATAAGGATTCCCCGTTTTCACCCACGCCTTCTTCTTCCTCTGCTCATCCATTCTCTCTCTTGAGCTCCAGCGCCCAAGCGTTCATCTTCTCCGCCCACAAAGGCTCTCCGAAAATTTCCAGATCCGGAGCAGGAGGCAAGTGGATGGCCTCTACCGTCCGGGAGAAGGATATCAAAAAGCTTCAGGAGGCCGGGTATCTGGCCAAGAAAATCAGCCATCGCCTCCCGACGGCGAGACAGATCGTCCCTACTCCGGAACCCCACGAGAGGGCTATATTCCTCCCTAACTTTGTCCGCGTGCTAGGGTTTCCTCTCCACCCATTCGTTCGCGGCATCATGTATTACTATGGGATCGATTTTCACGACCTATCCCCCAATTCCTTCCTCAACATCTCGACATTCATCGTCATGTGCAAGGCCTTTCTCCGCATCTCGCCACACTTCGGCTTATGGCTGAAGATTTTTAATGTGAAGCCCAAGGTAGTGAGCGGCGAGTATGCTGAGTGCGGAGGTGCCATGGTGAGCAAGATGCCCAATGTTACATGGCCATCAGGTACTTTTAGTGATTCCGTCAAAGGATGGCAACAGCAGTGGTTCTACGTCACTGAGTTGGGCGGCATGAAATGGGCCACAGCTCCCGAATTCCGATCTGAAGCTCCTCTGTGGCTTACGTCCTAGCCCAAGAAGGGCCTGAACTGGTCTTCGCCTGACGAGTTGTCGGTGCTCTAGACGCGCATCAAGGATATGGAAGACAAGAATATCAGACTTGTCAATGTAGTCCATGTAATGTTAGTTCGCCGGATTCTCCCTTGCCAACACAGGGCCTACAATTTATGGGAATTCGACCCGGCCAAGCACCAGACCCTGCAGGAGTTCTTTGCCTCATTGCACAAAGACATCTGGAAGGTGCTTTTTAAGTTCGGCAAATCGTGGCCCGACCCAGCCGAGGACCGCGGGTATCAACTGTCCCGTCCTGCAAGTTCGGTAAGTCATTGTATGTTGGCAAGTCATACATTTTATTTGCATAATCCTAGGGAAATGCTTAATGCCTTTTCCACAACTCTCCTAGGGCTGGACGAAGAAGGCGGGGCGGATCTACTGTCCTGCCCCACTGCCAGAAGAACCAGTCGGCCCACTTCTGATGAAGATGCTGGTCCCGACACCTTACAAGGCACCGAAGAAAAAGGCCGAGAAGGAGGCCAAAGAGACCAGGGGCGGCCTTCGTCGCCGCGGCACTTCGGACACAATATCCGAAGACTCCGATGCCCACTCTTCCTCCGTAGAGGACGAGGAAGAGGAGGAAAACCAATCCCCAGTGAGGGGAAGAAAGAAAAGGACGGCGTCCACACCCTTGGAGGCTGAGTCGCCTAAGAAGGGAAAAACTCCGATTCCGGAGGAGTCCACCGCCGCTACCGACAGCAGCCTAGAGTGGGATCCCAGGGCCCAACCCCTGGTGAACTCGTGAGTATATAAATTCCGAACACGTTTGCACATCTAGACTCACTATGGCATGATGTTTTAATCATTGAGCCACACTTTTTTGCAGTCCGACGAGGTCCCGCACTGAACAATCCTCATCGAAGGATTTCTGGGCTCGGATGCTATGGACAGCGGGACACCCCGGAAGGCCCCATCCCCAAAACACGTGAACGACACTAAGGTATCGTCCCAGAGGGACCCAGGCCAAGGAGGGGGGGAAGATCATCAAGGCGGCGCCAGGAGGTCAAACTTCAGTGGCCAGACACACGGGAGAAAAGGCTCCCATGGACGTCGGTGGCGGGGGCTATCTCAAATTCGGCCCCCAGCTGGACACAATTCTGGAGACCGATACGGCACCGGAATCAGGCAGGCAGCCTCCCTCGGCTAGAGGGGGTGTGCCTGCTCCACCGGCAACCTCTGCCCAACCAGGGGTGTCAGATACTTTATCAGCGGCGCTGAAGAGCGCCTCCATTGTTGAAGAATACCGTGCCCTTATGGGTGCGGTGATTGAGAAGATTCAGTCCGCTGAGAGTGGGCTGAATGAAGCCTGCATCAGCCTTATAACGGGCTTTGAGGTATGTTTTGTGAGGTTTCAAAGAGTGTTATAGTATGGGTAGTAGCCCCTGATACACTGTTCGACGAAAGAAAGAACCGGACGGAGGATCAAATATGTGTTCGCAGGAGACCCACCTTATGGCATCTCTCCCTCCCTTTTTTTATAAGCAGGCGTCTGTAGCGACTGCCGCCTCCCATACTGCGGAAGTCTCCGGACTGAAGCAGAGTCTTGAGTGGGCCGAAGAAGAACTCAGCCGAGTGAAGAAGTAGTTAACCAAGGTATGCAAAAACCTTGTTCGCATTCAGCATGAATCAATAAGTTAGTATGATGAAAATATTTTTACGATGTGCTCTAGGTCGACGGCCGAAATTGAGGCTCTTAAGAAGGCTGTGGCCGAAGCCGAGAAGAAGGCCGCCGTAGAGCAGGTTCTTCGTGAAAAGCACGAGTCCAGGGTTATTGAAGCTGAGCGAGAGCTCCAAGAGGCCGTGAAGAAATGCGAGACATTGGAGCAGAGTGTAACGGAGAAAGAGTCCAAACTCTCCCATGCTCGTCAAGCCGCATGCGATGCCCGGGGGGGAAGCCCAAGGCGCCCTGCAGGAAATCCAGGAGGCGAGGAAGATCGCGGTGAGTAAGGCTTTTTCTATACAAATTAAGTAGGTATTTGAAGGGAGAAAATCATGTTTACAGATTTGAATTCGGATTTCTCCAGGGGTATTTGTGGAGCTACCACGCAGCATATCTGATGCCGCACAGTTCTATCGAGCCGAAGAACGGGGCACTGTGGAGAAGCTCTTCTGGTCGCAGTATCTGGCGCCGAAATATCCAGTGCCCTTTGCCGATCAACTGAAGCAGCTAATTGAACTGCATAAGGCGGCCGAGCTAGCCATGAAGGATTTAATTATCCAGCTATGGCCTGCCGAGACGATTCCCAGCAGTTACTTCGGGCTCGTAAAGCGGCTTGTGAGTGCCTGCCGTCGACTTGAAGTCATCAAGTGGTCGGTCTGTATGGAGGGTGCACGAATGGCCTTCGCCCGTGCGAAGGTGCATTGGGCGAAGATGGATGCTAAAAAGCTAATGATCGAAGGACCGCCGGAGGGGAAGGAGCACCACAAGCCCGAGTTATATTATAATAGTGTCCTGAAAGGATCCCACCTTGTGGCGGAGCAATGCGCCAAGGTCATTATATTCCCATGAATACAATCATGTTGTCTTATGTAATATTGAACAAGGTCATTTCTATTATTTATTGCCTGTTATTTGAAAGTTTTTCCTCCTGTGTGGCCGTTTTATATATTAATCCCGAGAGTTGGCCAGTCATCGGCTTCTGCCCCCACGTAGGAAGTACGGGGGGTGTTCGGGATGAACCTGAGCAATCTTTACCCCAGTTTTGGGTCCTTGAAGGACATGCTCAGCGCAATGAACCAGACAATCGGACTATAAGGCTTTATCACTCTTACTTAGCCATAGGAGTTTGACAAAAGAAAGGTAGGTGGAGCCCCTGGTGTTCGGAAGACCGCACTAGGGGCTCTATAAGCACCTGATCAGAAGAAAAGCCGATCCGTCGCACGCTGCATTAGTTATCACATAATGCGGAAGAAATCCTTAAAGATTTTGCGACCACTCGAACAGCTAACCAGATCTCGCCGTATCATGACAGTCAGTTTTCGGCTTTCTCTACTGAGGCGCTCATCTGGAAGAACTGGGACGCAATCGCAGTAGTTCTCCCTTTACTACCCTAGCCGATATAGCAGAACATAGGGTAGCAAGCACAGGAGCCGGGCAAACCAACTATTGACCCAGGACATGATTCGGAGCCGATGCATATAATGCTATAAGTTCGGGGTACCGAATGACCGTGAGGGTGTTCTGACTTTATTGCCCTATTATGGGTACCACGAGGCCCCTGGCATATTAGGGCATATGACAGTGTACGGATGCCATTTGACAAAGAATATCAATAAGAAAGAGCAGTAAGTAAGTGTCATATAAAGCCACATATTGTAATTGAATAATACATTGATGCGTACGAGTACAAATAGTGTGATAAAAAGAAATATGACTTCACAACCTGTTGTGACCGGGGGAGGGAAGCCGTGTGCGGATCAGGGTAATAATCGGATGATCATCAAGGGGAATATCTAAGGATTACCGTACGCAATCGAGCTATTTCGTTCCTTGGTATGTTCGTCCCCTTGTGGCTCTGGTCGCCATGTCGCTAGTGATGGCCTACACAAAAGTGGACCTGCAAAGAAAGTGCAAAAAGATGTTTGTGTGCCACGGAGCGGTTAAACCGCATTAGCCTGGCATTGTCTCCGCCTATCACCGGAGTGGTTACTTGAGCTCTTGATGAGCTGGGCTATCCGGCTGCATAGTAGTTCGGACTCTGTCGACTGTGTCCGGGAGGCTGGCTGTTGAATCAAGGTTCGATTGAAAAATGCCAGCCTGCACTTCTAGTGCTAAGGCGGCGGTATACTCTTCGGCACGGAGGGAGCGTTCGGCCTTGCCATTAACTGTTATGATGCCGCGCGGGCCGGGCATCTTGAGCTTAAGGTATGCATAATGTGGCACCACGTTGAGTCGAGCAAACGCGGTTGGTCCGAGCAGTGCATGATAGTTACTGCGGAAAGGGACGATGTCGAAGATTAACTCTTCGGTACGGTAATTATTCGGTGGTCCGAAGACTACCTCCAGAGTGATGGAGCCAGTACAACAGGCCTCCACACCTGGTATAACACCTTTAAACGTGGTTTTTGTGGGTTTGATCATTGAAGGATCAATACCCATCTTATGCACTGTGTTCTAATACAACAGGTTTAGACCGCTGCCTCCGTCCATAAGGACTCGTGTGAGGTGGAATCCGTCAATTATTGGGTCCAGGACTAGTGCGGTCGAATTGGCCTGACTGGTGTTGGCCGGTCCATACAGTCGAAGGTGATCGGGCCGGACGACCATAGGTTATATTTTGGGGTGACTAGCTCCGTTGCGTCGTCATCCCTGAGAGTGCACATCCGCTCCCGCTTGGGAATATGGGTGGCGTTTATCATGTTCACTGTTTTGATTTGCGGGGGAAATTTCTTTTGTCCTCCTGTGTTCGGTGCCCGGGGCTCCTCGTCATCGTCATTGCTTTGCGACCCCTTCTCCTTGTTTTCGGCATCTGACCTGCCAGCTTGTTTGAAGACCCAGCATTCTCTGTTGGTATGATTGGCTGGTGTTCCTGGGGTGCCATGAATTTGGCAAGGACGGTTGAGTATGCGGTCCAGACTGGACGGGCCTGGATTGTTCTTTTTGAATGCCTTTTTCCGCTGACCGGACTTAGGGCCACTGAAACAGGCATTGACAGCTGTGTCTTCGGCGTTATCGCCATTATTGCAACGTTTGTGTTTGTTGCGTCGGGGCTTGCCGTTGCTATCTCTGGCGTCTGAGGTGCCAGGATTTCTTGATGTGCTGTTGCTACGAGCCAACCAGCTATCCTCGCCCACACAAAAGTGAGTCATGAGTATCATGAGGGCTGCCATGGACTTCGGCTTCTCTTGGCCGAGGTGTCGGGCAAGCCGATGTTATGCTTAAAGGCCGCTAGGGCTTCGGCATCCGGACAGTCGACAATTTGGTTCTTTTTAGTTAGGAACCAAGTCCAGAATTTCCTGGCTGACTCTCCGGGCTGTTGGGTTATGTGACTTAAATCATCAGCATCCGATGGTCGCACATAAGTGCCCTAGAAGTTATCCAGGAATGCGTCTTCCAGGTTCTCCCAACTTCCGACGAAGTTTGACGGCAAACTATTCAGCCAATGCCGAGTCGGTCCCTTGAGCTTTAGTGGGAGGTACTTGATGGCATGTAGATCGTCCCCGCGGGCCATGTGAATGTGGAGAAGGAAATCTTCTATCCATACCGTGGGGTCTGTAGTCCCATCATAGGGCTCGATATTCACGGGTTTAAACCCTTCTGGGAACTTATGCTCCATTACTTCGTCAGTGAAGCAAAGGGGGTGTGCAGCACCTCCATGCCGGGCTACGTCACGACGCAGTTCAAATGAGTCTGGTCTGTTGTATTCGGCCCAGTCGGATTTGTATTTAGAGTATCCGGCGTGGTGGTCATCGTCACGCGTTTGGGCGCGCCCCCGTGATCTGTAGATCGATCTTGATTGTCCTGCTTTGTTTTCCAACTCATTTTGCAGGTCCTGCATGTAGCCCCGGGCCTTCGTGTTTTCGTTTGATTGGCGACGGGGTGCGGGCTGGTATACAGGCCGATACGCCGCTTTGTCTCAGTCATGAGGTGGCCGGCTAGTAGTGTAGGCTCTAGTGCCTCCTCCTCAAGTTGAGGTAACAACCTGTGATTCGGGTAACTTTTGGTTGGGCGCTCGAGTCCGTATTCCTCGGCTGGCAGGACCTCAGTCCATCTATCAGTTAGCAGGTATTGGTCAGCTTGAAGCTGCTGTTGTTTTTTCTTCAGGCTTTTTGCAGTGGCTATAAGCCAGTGCTTGAAGCGCTCCTGCTCGACGGGATCCTCAGGCACGATAAATTCTTCGTCGCTGAGGCTCACCTCGTCTTCGGAGAGGGGCATGTAATTGTCGTCCTTCAAGTCTCCATCCATTGCCTATTCATCGGTGCTAGCTTGCCCATCCTCCCGTCCAGCTTACTCGAAGCTTGGCCGGGCGGGATTGTTTTCATCTTCGGCATTATCCCGAGTGCTATTATCTCCTGTGCCGGTATCGCTATTTTTGCTATGGCGGAGCTTGGAGCGGCACCGCTGACACCGACGCTTAGATTGCTTATCAAGGGGATTATCCTCTGTTGCCTCATCGCCATTGCTTTCTTTGGGTGTGTCCACTATATATATATATATATATATATATATATATATATATATATATATATATCATATGATGAGGTGGCTGTCCAGCGCCCTGTGGGCGGTGGTTCCAATTTTTCTCCAGCGTCGTTGTCCATACCGTCGATGTCTGCGGAGTCGAAATCAAGCATGTCGGTTAAGTCGTCGACAGTGGCTATCAAGTGGGTGGTGGGTGGGTAACGAATTTCTTCATCGTCCGCTTCCCACTCAAGCCGGACATAGTTTGGCCAGGAGTCTCCTGACAGGGAGAGGGATTTTAATGAGTTTAGCACGTCGCCCAAGGGCGAGTGCTGAAATATATCCGCGGAGGTAAACTCCATGATTGGTGCCTGTCGGTGTCAAAACCGGCGGATCTTGGGTAGGGGGTCCTGAACTGTGCGTCTAGGCGGATGGTAACAGGAGACGAGGGACACGATGTTTTACCCAGGTTCGGGCCCTCTTGATGGAGGTAAAACCCTACGTCCTGCTTGATTAATATTGATGATATAGGTAGTACAAGAGTGGATCTACCACGAGATCAAGGAGGCTAAACCCTAGAAGCTAGCCTATGGTATGATTGTTGTAATGGATGTTATGTCCTACGGACTAAAGCCCCCCGGTTTATATAGACACCGGAGAGGGCTAGAGTTACACAGAGTCGGTTACAATGGTAGGAGATCTACATATCCGTATTGCCAAGCTGACTTCCACGCCAAGGAAAGTCCCATCCGGACACGGGACGGAGTCTTCAATCTTGTATCTTCGTAGTCTTGGAGTCCGGCGGACGATGATAGTCCGGCTGTCCGGACACCCCCTAGTCCAGACTCCTCAAGAGCCCCCGAACTGGCTTCAATGACGATGAGTCAGGCGCGCATAATGTTCGGCATTGCAAGGCGGGTTCCTCCTCCAAATAATCCATAGAAGATTGTGAACACCAAGATAGTGTCCGGCTCTGCAAAATAAATTCCACATTCCACCGTAGAGAGAATAAAATGTGCACAAGTTCAATCTGCTGACGTATTTTGTGGCATGACGTCACACCACTACCAAGCCTTTAGTTGAATCGTTTTTTATTATACCGCCTCAGCGCGTTTAGCGAAGCGGTTTCCTTGGCACGTCTTGTCGAAGCAGAGATTGTGTTCCCCTTATTCCGGGATTCTCATCAATACGGACGTGGGTAACCCAACCGCGCCATTGATGGTGGCGCTTGGGAGATAAGCGAGTTTTACCACGCTAGTGGGGACGCATGGTCTTCGTCCGCCTATATATAAGGGATAAGGATTCACCTTTTCACCTACGCCTTCTTCCTCCTTTGCTTATCCATCTCCGCGCACTCGAGCTCCAGCGCCCAAGTTTGCGCATCTCGTCTCAACCTTCTCCGACCATGTCCGGAGCGGGAGGCAAGTGGTTGGCCTCCACCGTTAAGGAGGAGCACATCACAAAGCTGAGCAGCGCCGGATACCTTTCCGGCGATGTCGTGCACCGGCTGCCCGACAAGGGGCAACTCATCCCCACCCCCAGGCCCCATGAGAGGGTCGTTTTCCTCCCCCACTTCCTCCGCGGACTGGGCTTTCCACTTCACCCCTTTGTCCGGGGGCTCATGTTCTACTATGGCCTGGATTTCCATGAGTCACCTTCTGTGCGGCCGTTTATAAAATCTGAGAGATGGCAAGTCGTTGGCTTCATCCCCCAAGCCACGAGTGCTGGGGTGTTCGGGATAAACTTGAGCACTCTTGTTCCCATTTTTGGGTCCATCTAGGGAGGCTCTCAACACAATGAACAAGGCAACCGGACTTATAATGCTTGGACACTCTCACTTAGCCATAGAATTCTATAATTTTAAATTTCGGCGAAGCCCCTAGTATTCGGAAGACCGAATTCGGGGCGCTATCCGCGCCTTCGTCGGACATTATCCGGTACTTCGCTCGAAGCGGCATAAGTCTTTAGGGACCCGAAAAGACCTCTCGAACAGCGACCGGTCTCTCGCCTTATCATGCCAGTCAGTTTTAGCTTTCTCCACTGAGGCGCTCCACCAGCTCAACCGGGGCGCAATCGCAGTGGTTCTCCCAGTGCCACCTTAGCCGATAGAACGGAACGTAAGGCACCAAAACGTGGGAGCCGGGCAAACTGAAAGTGCAACTAATCCCCGGGTGGTTTTGGTAATTAATAACAACATATATATCATTGAACTAATAGTTTCTTGAGAATCATTTCAGAAAGTTCGTGATATGGGTATGGCAAGGATCAAGAAGTGGACCCTCAAAATGCTAAGGCAAGCATTGGCAAAAGCTCAAGACTCCATTTTTGGTTTAGTGATCCAAGATCACATTGAGTCCATAGGAAAGCCAATACTATTAAAAGGGATGAGGTTATGTTAATGATCCGTTGCTCAAAGTGCTTAGTGATACATCTCCTAAACTATCGCAACTCTCACGCAATATACACTCATAAGTAATCTCGGTCCCACCGATTTCCTAAACTCACCACACCGAGATGAACCACCTCACCATAAAGCCAAACCCTAGAAATTTTGGATTTTCCGATTCGAACTCGGTCTCACCGAAACTTGAGTTGCCAAGCTTCAGAACCTTCGTCATCAAATCGGTGTCACCGAGATGATGAAGTCGGTCCCACCGAGATTGGCAAGCTCTTGTCTTTGGACGAATCGGACTAACCGAGATTGTATTTTCGGTCCCACCGAAAATCCCAACGTTCACATGATTTGAACTTTCGGTCTCACCGAGTTGTCAACTTCGGTCCCACCGAGATTGGTCAAATGTGTGTAACGGTTGGATTTTGTGTGGAGGCTATAAATACCCCTCCACCCCTCTTCACTCATGGAGAGAGCCATCAGAAAGAACTACCACTCCTACCTTACATTTCCGAGAAGAAAACTACCTACCCTTGTGTTGAGATCAAGTTTCTCCACTCCCACCATATGAAACTTGATCTCTAGCCTTCCCAAGTTGCTTTCCACTCAATCCTTTCTTCCACCACAGCCAAATCAGTGAGGAGAGTTGAGTGTTGGGGAGATTATCATTTGAAGCACAAGAGCAAGGAGTTCATCATCATCAACACCATCTATTACCTTTTGGAGGGTGGTGCCTCCTAGATTGGTTAGGTGTCGCTTGGGAGCCTCCGTCGAGATGTGGAGTTGAACCAAGAAGTTTGTAAGGGCAAGGAGATCGCCTACTTCGTGAAGATCTACCCCGAGTAAGGCTAGCCCTCCGTGGGCGAGGCCATGATGGCATAGACAAGGTTGCTTCTTCGTGGACCCTTCGTGGGTGGAGCCTCCGTGGACTCTCGCAGCCATTACCCTCCGTGGGTTGAAGTCTCCATCAACGTGGATTGACGATAGCACCACCTATCGGAACCACGAGAAAAATCTCCGTGTTCCAAATTGCGTTTGCTCTTCTCCACCTCTCTTTACTACATGTGCAATTTACTTTCCGCTGCCTATACTCTAGAATTGCATGTGTAGGGTGATGCTTGACTTGATCATAATTGTGAATCTGCCAAAAACTTGTCTTTATCAAAAGGCTGAATTTTTATATTGTCAAGTAGTCTAATCACCCCCTCTAGACATACTTTCGATCCTACAAGTGGTATCGAGCTTTGGTCTCCATTGTATTGGTTTCCATTGCATTGACTCCATAAGCTTGGTTTCACAACCTAGGAGAGTATGGCGCCTAGTGAGGGTAATTTTCGAGAGGTCCTTACTTTGATGGTACAAATTTTGCTAGTTGGAAGCATAAAATGAAAATGCATATTCTTGGCCATAACCCACCGCATGGGGCATTATTTGTGTTGGTATGCAAGGTGAATTCTTCGAGGAAGGAAAAGTTCCGGATCGTGAAGCTACAACGGATGAATTGCGGATGTTGCAAAACAATGCTCAAGCTTGTGACATTCTCTTCAATGCCTTGTGTCCCGAGGAGTTCAACAAAATCAGCCGTCTTGAGAATGCAAAAGAGATTTGGGATACTTTGGTCGAAATGCACGAAGGTACCGAGTCCGTGAAGGAATCAAAGCTAGATGTTCTTCAAGGTCAACTTGACAAGTTCAAGATGAAGGAAGGTGAAGGAGTCGCTGAAATGTACTCTAGGCTTGCTCTCATCACAAATGAGATTGCCGGCTTAGGAAGCGAAGAAATGACCGATCGATTCATCATCAAGAAGATTCTCGAGCTTTGGATGGAAAGTATGACACCGTGTGCACTTTGATCCAAATGATGCCAAACTACAAGAATCTCAAGCCAACCAAGTCATTGGAAGAATTGTTGCTCATGAGATGACACTTAAAGATAAGGAAGAGCTTCACAACAAGTCAAGTGGTGCTTACAAAGCTACAAGTGATGCTCCCACAACCTCAAGTGATAAGCTAGTTTCCAATGAAGAGATAAGCCTAATGGTGAAGAACTTCAACAAATTCTACAAGAGTAGAAGCAAAGAGAGAAGCTCAAAGTCTAGATCATATGATGAAAAGAGATCTTCTAGTCGTGATCAAAACTACTACAATTGTGGAAGACCCGGACACTACTCAAATGAGTGCTCGGCTCCCCACAAGAGAAGAGAAGAATCTCCAAGAAGAAGAAGCTCAAGAGAAGAGTCACCTCGGAAAGAGAGAAGGAGTAGAGATGATCGTTATGAACGAAGACCCTCTCGGAGAAGCAAGGATTCGGAGAGGAAAGACAAATCATCAAGGAGCTACACAAGAAGAAAACATCAAGCTCATGTAGGTGAATGGGTCTCGGCCCGACTCCGACAATCATTTCGAAAGAAGCTATCACTCCAACTCCGACTACTGACCAAGATGAAGGTGTTGCGGTCTTGCTCTTGTGTCCTCCAACTCCAACTCCTATGACTTATTTGATTCACCAAATGAGGGAATTGGAAGATGCTTCATGGCTAAAGGCCCCAAGGTATCACACCCTGAATTCATTGACTTTGATAGTGATGAGGATGACTTGCTTGGTGAAGATGAGCTTTTACATGACAAATCTAGTGAGCCTAGTAATGATGAACATGCTAGTAGTCTTTATAGTCGAGAAGAGTCGAATGACAATGCTATGAAGGAGATTGAGCGTTTAAAGAACTAAACACTCTTAAGTTAGCTCATGAAACAACTCAAGAAGATCATAGAGAGCTCCTAAGATCTCATGAGAAGCTACGCTTCGAGAAGCTCAATCTAGAGCAAGAACATGAGTTTCTAAAAGCAATCAATGACGATCTTCGAAAGAAGAGTTCTTCATATCTTGCCAAACGACTTCTCTTGTCTAATTTCTTGCCTCCCATTAAAACTAAGCATGACAAGCATAAGAAAAATTCTTCATCTAGTAGTAACAATAACCATGCTAAATCCAATATTGTTGCTTCTAGTAGTTCTCTTGATTCCACTAACAATGTTTCAAGCCAAGTTACACTTGAGCAAGAAAATAGTTTATTGAAAGGGATTATAGAGAAAGGTGTCTACAAGAGCCTTGCGGAAGCAAGAACTTTGAGGAAATTGTTCGCAAGCAAGGAAGGCACGGAAGAATCAAGGAATTGGTTTTGAGCGAAAGTTCAACGCCAAGGGTGTTGAATGGGAAGAAGGTCAATATCCCACTCCACAGTTTATTCCTCAAAAGGAGAAGTATAATCCTACTTCTTCCAATGTGGAACAAGCTCAAGATGACCTTCCACCACAAGACCACAAGCTAAAAGGCAAGGACAAGCTTCAAGAGGAGATTGATGCATTTATTGAAGCACCTAAAGCCATGGTCAAGTGGGTTCCCAAGGAAACGTCAAGTTCTACTTCGTCAAGCTCAACTATAACCCCAAGGATTCCCATCAAGATGATGTGGATCCCGAAGAAGAAGAACTAGAGAGTTCTTGAGGGTGACTCCGCCAACATACTTCACTCACATTCATTTTGGCAAAAACTTGTGCAATCAACTTCCACATCTTGCACTAGTTCATGGAGTCACAAACCCTCTTGTTGGTAAGTCAAGGGACAAGGTAATCATTGCTTTCATGGACATCATCTATTGTGTAC
This sequence comes from Aegilops speltoides, assembly GCA_021437245.1. Lineage (NCBI taxonomy): Eukaryota > Viridiplantae > Streptophyta > Magnoliopsida > Poales > Poaceae > Aegilops > Aegilops speltoides. The sequence continues at coordinate 314,797,215 of CM038143.1, forward strand.
TTCAATCTATGTCCATGGATATCCTTGTTTGTTCCTTGTGGGACTAACCCATGTAGGTATTGAAAGTGCCCGAATCCAAAGGATTGCTCCCAACTCTTGATGATCTTCATCAACATTGAGCATCCACATCTTCAACATCTACATGAAGTCTTCTACGACAACCCAAGGTTAGTTTGACCCTTTAAAAGGGTTCTCACATCTAGGGGAGCTTTGCTCTAAAGAATTGAGCTAAAGCATCTTCAAATGATGTGAACACATCAATGCTTTATGTAAAAGTGGTAACCCCACTTGTGCTTAAACGATGAGTATGACCTATGATCAAATGTTCTCATTTGACTCCTAAGTCAATATACTCATATAAAGATGACCTAGTCATCGACAAATTGTGTGATAGTAGCTAGAGTTTTGATTGTGCATGTTTGACACATATTTCATTTGCTATCTTATTGTGTGAGCATGTTGGATGCATGATTTTATCCATTCAAGGACATCCATTTGTTGTTTTGGTCGTTTGGATTTTTCTGACCAAATGGATGGACAAGAATGCCTAAGTACCTCCCCTAGCTATCTATGCTTTCTTGTCTCAAATTCTATTCATGCTTACATCACAAACTTTGAACAAGTCATTTTCGGACCCTCCGAGTGAGGAGCACTTGAGCCACCGATCCGTCAAGGGCTAACTTCCAAAACCTTCTAAGTGATTTCGGTCGACCAACCCACTCAAACTCGGTCAAACCGAAAGCATTTGGATTGATCTAGGTTTTCACCTCGGTGAAACCGAGTTGTAATTTCGGCGTGACGAAGTGCATAATCGCCTGCAGTTATCCATCTCGGTGCCACCGAAGTTTTACAACTCGGTCCCACCGACAAAGAAAGGGGTATATATACTCGAGGGCAGCGCTGATTTCTACTTCAAAACGCTTCGCCCCCCCACTTCTTTGCCGCCGCCGCCGTGGTCTCCGGATCGCCTCCGTCGCCGTCAGGCGCCCCGCCGCAGTCTCCGTCGCCGTCAGCGGACATCTTCTCCGCGCCGTTGCCGAGAGAGAACTCCACCAAGTTAGGGTGAGTTTCGATCCCACTCGTGCTCCCATCTCCGATTCAATGCACGCTTGGTTTGCCTGTAATCTTGCCACGATTGAAATCTTCCTAACACTAGATTAGTCTTTTGACTAGATTCGAGTAAAAGTTTTAGGGTTAGGTTTCCGCGAACACATCTCGGTGAGACCGATTTTACATTCTCGGTATGACCGATTTGGCCTCTCGCCACAGATCGCACCTTCGGTCCAACCGAAGTTGTGCAAATCGGTGTGACCGAAATGAGGATTTAGTGAAACCCTAGTGTTTTCGGCAGATCGAAACCCACTTCGTCCAACCGAAAGTGGTGTGAATGCTTCGTTTGAACACTTCGGATTCACCGAATTTTAAACTCGGTCCGACCGAAATGTCTTCGTGAAAACCTAATACTAGAATTTGAACTCATTTTGTTTGCAAAATCTTCGCAGTTTGTGATAACTCTTCTACTCGCCTACACCTTATCTATTCACAAGTTGTCACCATGTCGATGCCGGTGACAGCCGAACAGGTCCGAGTCACCTATTGTCGATATTCCGAGGCAGCACTAGTCCCGATCCCAAAGCAGCTCTTCAGATGATGGTGAGAGGAGTACACCAAGTGGTTTGCCTCCTGCAGCCACCTGGGCGTAAAGAAGAGGAACTCGATGAAGAAGATTCGATTTCATTGTTGAGGAAGAGGTCTCCTCCAAGCCAAAGAGAAAAGTTGTTGCCAAAGAGCCACAAGGACAACAAACCAAGAAAGGCACCGTAAAAGTCAAGCAGACATCTGTTGCCAAGAAGCTGAGTTTGGAAGAGGAAACTACAAGCAAGGTGAAGAAAACTTCCAAGAGGAAGAGGATTGTGCATGATGATGCAGCAGAGGAAGATGAGGATGAGGAAGCACCCCAGCCTCCTCCTCGAAGTCTAAGTTCATGGGTGATGCCATCGTAAGGGAGCCACTTCAAAGTCCAAGCCATCTGCTCCACCAAGGCAGCTCCAAGAAAGCCTCCGCCAAGCCCAAGAAGACAACAGAACATTCCAGCTTGAGAAAAGAAGAAAGATGATGTGCCACCGGTGAGTCGATGATGAGGCACCAGTCTTGCTGAAACTTCGACAGAAACTGCCACTACACAATGATGCTCATCCTCAAGCTGAAAACATGAAGGAAAGGAAAGATAGAGGTCTCGGGCTATGGAGACAAGCTGATCCATATCTTTGTGAGGAGAAGAACTGCTGTTGATCCAAGATTCCACACCGAGAGCAGCAGGACTTCTATGAGATCTGGCGATGGACAAGAAGCCCATAGTTGCAGACACTCGATATGTTGACGGGCATACATTGTGAGTGAAGAGCACAGAGACTTCTTTCCACATGTGCATGAGAGCTTCCTTGCATGTGGAGTTGCAGACTTTGTAGGTCGAAGTTGACTAGTTGGAATGATGAAATGATTATGCAATTCTATGCCATGACTCATTTCTATCCGGATGGAAAGATCACATGGATGACTCAAGGCCAAAGATTCTCTTCAACTGTTGAAGAATGGGCAGCACTTCTGAACGCTCCAGTGCCAAGAGAGGATGATGTTGATGTGTATGGTATTCCCAAGAAGAACCATGAATCCATGAAGAATATGTACAAAGAGGTTCCAGCTAAGGATTTAGGAATCGAAGCTCGGCTCGATGTATTATCTCCAGCAGGTCTACCTACCACAAACACTATTCGAGGCATACCTTGATGCCCAAGTCGAGATCATCGCATGATCGAGGATACTCTATCAACATGCTGCATATACTTGATGAGAAGGCACCTTTCAAGGTGATGGACTTGATAGTTGAGACTATCAAGAGGACTGCAGCAGACTGTAAGAGGTCATGTGGATTTGCCCGCACATTCAGATGCTTATCAATGCCAAGTTTGGCACGGGCACATACTTGTTGGATAGACCACACTTGCCACCGCAGCCCGAGCATGAGGATAATGTTGTTGTGATGGATGAGGAGGATCCAACGTCGCTTGAAGGTCAAGCAAAGATTGAAGCTGCCAAGAAAGCCAAAGCTGAAAAGGAAGCAAGAAGCAGCAGCAGCCTAAACCCAAGAGTGTTGGAGAGCAGCTCCTTGAAGCTACCCAGAGGATTGAGCAACGCCTAGCCAAGATTGTGCAGCCTCGGGAGAGCCTAGAGAGGATTGTTGAAGACAAGATCCATGCTCGATGTGAAGTCGATCAAGTGCAAGTAATCACAACAAGCTTGAGGCAGATATTGAGGAAGCAAAGAGGGAGAAGGAAGAGCTCATGCGTGAGATGCAGGATGACCTAGTCCAGATGATTATCAACAGCCTGCTCCGGTTCCCACAAGACCCCGATCATTTGCTATTCCAAAGGATGACACCAGACTACAGCCTCAAAGACCTCCCACAGCTCCATCGGTTTCTCCAGCTCCAAAGGACCACTCCTCCAGCTCCACAGACATCAGTGAAGTCTTCGCAGATGCTGCCATATCAACTCCAACATCAACCTGCATAGAGCCGCCAGCAGAGTCCCCAGTGACGCTTAGCTCTATACTTTTCGAACTTTTTGGTAACTTGTTGCCAAAGGGGGAGAAATTGTATAGATCATAGCACTTCGAGAGAGAGAGTGCTTTTGTCTTTGCGCTTTTGCTCTTTCGTTCATTTGCGGTTTCTTTGAGATACTTTTGATTTTTGAGACATTTCGTGTGTTTGATACTACGTTTCATTCTACTTTAATGAGTGCTTGGTCGTACTATGCTTTAATGTGTGCTTAATGCTTATCATATGCTATTCATATCCTGTATGATCATTTACTCATGTCTTGGTGATTGGGTGCATGCTATTCAATCTTATCATTTTGTGCGCTCCACCAAGATGTATGTGACATGGAAGAGTGACCCATGATCCTAATCGATTGTGCATTTGCATTCAAACGCAAATCTTAAATAATGCACAAATTTAGGGGGAGCTCTTACTTATCACATACTTCTCAAAGCGATTTATATTATTCATTGATTATATCCTTTGTCGAAGCTTTGATCTATATGTTGTCATCAATTACCAAAAGGGGAGATTGAAAGTGCAACTAATCCCGGGTGGTTTTGGTAATTAATAACAACATATATATCATTGAACTAATAGTTTCTTGAGAATCATTTCGAAAGTTCAATTGATATGGGTATGGCAAGGATCAAGAAGTGGACCCTCAAAATGCTAAGGCAAGCATTGGCAAAAGCTCAAGACTCCATTTTTGGTTTAGTGATCCAAGATCACATTGAGTCCATAGGAAAGCCAATACTATTAAAAGGGATGAGGTTATGTTAATGATCCGTTGCTCAAAGTGCTTAGTGATACATCTCCTAAACTATCGCAACTCTCACCGCAATATACACTCATAAGTAATCTCGGTCCCACCGATTTCCTAAACTCACCACACCGAGATGAACCACCTCACCATAAAGCCAAACCCTAGAAATTTTGGATTTTCCGATTCGAACTCGGTCTCACCAAACTTGAGTTGCCAAGCTTCAGAACCTTCGTCATCAAATCGGTGTCACCGAGATGATGAAGTCGGTCCCACCGAGATTGGCAAGCTCTTGTCTTTGGACGAATCGGACTAACCGAGATTGTATTTTCGGTCCCACCGAAAATCCCAACGCTCACATGATTTGAACTTTCGGTCTCACCGAGTTGTCAACTTCGGTCCCACCGAGATTGGTCAAATGTGTGTAACGGTTGGATTTTGTGTGGAGGCTATAAATACCCTCCACCCCTCTTCACTCGTGGAGAGAGCCATCGAAAGAAGTACCACTCCTACCTTACATTTCGAGAAGAAAACTACCTACCCTTGTGTTGAGATCAAGTTGCTCCACTCCCACCATATGAAACTTGATCTCTAGCCTTCCCAAGTTGCTTTCCACTCAATCCTTTCTTCCACCACAGCCAAATCAGTGAGGAGAGTTGAGTGTTGGGGAGATTATCATTTGAAGCACAAGAGCAAGGAGTTCATCATCATCAACACCATCTATTACCTTTTGGAGGGTGGTGCCACCTAGATTGGTTAGGTGTCGCTTGGGAGCCTCCACGAGATGTGGAGTTGAACCAAGAAGTTTGTAAGGGCAAGGAGATCGCCTACTTCGTGAAGATCTACCCCGAGTAAGGCTAGCCTCCGTGGGCGAGGCCATGATGGCATAGACAAGGTTGCTTCTTCGTGGACCCTTCGTGGGTGGAGCCTCCGTGGACTCTCGCAGCTGCTACCCTCCGTGGGTTGAAGTCTCCATCAACGTGGATTGACGATAGCACCACCTATCGGAACCACGAGAAAAATCTCCGTGTTCCAAATTGCGTTTGCTCTTCTCCACCTCTCTTTACTACATGTGCAATTTACTTTCCACTGCCTATACTCTAGAATTGCATGTGTAGGGTGATGCTTGACTTGATCATAACCGTGAATTTGCCAAAAACTTGTCTTTATCAAAAGGCTGAATTTTTATATTGTCAAGTAGTCTAATCACCCCCCCTCTAGACATACTTTCGATCCTACAAGTGGTATCAGAGCTTTGGTCTCCATTGTATTGGTTTCCATTGCATTGGACTCCATAAGCTTGGTTTCACAACCTAGGAGAGTATGGTGTCTATCTGGCATAAGCGGTCGAGTATTCGGTCCAAATTGGACGGACCCGGAGTGGTTCTTTTGAATGGCTTCTTCCGCTGACCGGGTTTGGAGCCTCGAATCCAAAGGTTGATCGCCAGATCCTCCTTGTCGCCGCCAGTTACGCGACATTTATTTTTGCTTCGACGCGACCGCCATTGTGGTCCTTGGTATCCGGACCGCTGAATTTTTATCGAGGTTGTTGCTGCATGAGCTAGCCATCTGTCCTCTCCCGCACGTAAGCGGGTCATTAGAGATGTGAGGGCTGCCATGGATTTCGCTTTTCGCCCTAGGTGCCGGGCTAGCCACTCGTCATGGATATTATGTTTGAAGGCTGCGAGGGCCTCTGATCCCGGACATCGACCATTTGATTTTTCTTTGTTAGGAACCGTGTCTGTAATCTGTTCGCCGATTCGTCTGGCTGCTGAATTATGTGGCTTAGGTCATCGGCGTCTGGTGGTCGCACATATGTGCCTTGGAAGTAGTCGAGGAATGCGGCTTCCAGGTCTTCCCAACACCCAATTGACTCTGCGGGCAAGCTGTTAAGCCAATGCCGAGCTGGTCCTTTAAGCTTGAGTGGGAGATACTTGATGGCGTGGAGATCATCGCCGCAGGCCATATGGATGTGAAGGAGATAATCTTCAATCCAAACCGCGGGGTCTGTTGTGCCATCGTAGGATTCAATGTTTACGGGTTTAAACCCTTCAGGGATTTGATGATCCATTACTTCGTCAGTGAAGCATAGCGGGTGTGCGGCACCTCTATATTGAGAAATATCACGACGTAGCTCGAGTGAGCGTTGTCTGCTGTGTTCGGCCCGGCCGGAGTTGTTGTATCCGGCGTGACGGTATTCGTCGTGGGTCGTGGGGCGCCCACGTGACCCGTAGATGGATCTGGATTGCCTTGCTTTGTCCTCCAATATATCTCGCAAGTCCGGCGCGTTCCCTCTTGGCTTCGTACTTTTGGAGCGATGCCGGGGTACGGTCTTGGTGGAGGTCCTCGATGCCTCTCTCGTCGCGACCACGGGTGGCCGGTCGGCCAGACAGCGCTGGTGATGAAGGTATGCCTCCTCCTCTAATCGGGGAGCAACTTGCGCTGTAGCTTTTGAGGGGCGCTCGAGTTCAGACTTTCGCCGCGAGGACCTCGGTCCATCGATCGCCAGCAGGTCTTGATTAGCTTGAAGCTGCCGCCGCTTTTTCTTTAGGCTATTTGCCGTGGCGATAAGCCTGCGTTTAAAACACTCTTGTTCGACGGGATCCTCTAGCACGATTTAATTCGCCATCGCTGAGGCTTGCCTCGCCTCCGGAGGGAGGTATGTAATTATCATCCTCGACCTCTTCGCTTGCCGCTCTCGTGAGGGCTTGCTTCGCATCCTCCTGCGCTGAATCTTCTTTGAGGGGATTGTCTTCGCACCGTCTGGGTGTTATTATCTCCCCGTGCCGAATCTCCATTCTTGCTGTGGCGGGATTTAGAGCGGCGCCGCTGATGTCGGCGCTTGGGCTGTTTCTTTAGGGAATCTTCCTCCGCTGCTTCTTCGCCGTCCCCATCTTTTGGGGTGTCCACCATGTATATGTCATATGACGAGGTGGTCTTCCAGTGCCCTGTAGGCGCTGGCTCTTGTTCGTCTCCGGCATCGTCGTCCATACCGTCGATATCATCGGAGTCATAGTCTAGCATGTCGGTTAGATTCGTCGACAGTGGCTACAAAGTGGGTGGTGGGTGGGTTTTGAATTTCTTCGTCGTCCGCATCCCAACCATCCTGGCCATAGTCCGTCCAGGTCTCTCCGGATAGTGAGAGATGTTTTAGCGAATTTAGGATGTCGCCAAAGGGCGAGTGTTGGAAGATGTCCGCGGCGGTGAACTCCATAACCGGCGCACAATTAGACTCGACGGTGGGCGCTGGAGGTTCGAGTCCGCAGGAGTCCGCCTGGAGTTACGAGCTTTGCAGGGGACAAGGTTAGTATTCGGCCCCATCACCGTGGAAGTTGCAGCCCCCGAGGCGGTGTCCAGCCACCGGTCCTCGATCTGCGCGATCGGCTCCGGACCAAGGGCCGGAGCGGATTCGTGTGCGGCCACCAAGGCACTGCCCGGCCGCAGAGCTAAATCATGCCCATCGTGATGCAGCGGCGCGCCGGCTGTGGCTCGAGTCCGTCAAGATCAAGTCCCCGCGGATGTCGGCCGTGAAGTTTAGGCTTCCAACCCGACTGATGTCCAGGGCGAAGCTTGATCTCGCTCCGGATGGCCAAGTGAATTGCCCGCAGGCGGCCGCCAATACGAAGATCTGTCCGGGAGAAAAGTCTCACCACTGGATGGCGTTGGTGTTGATTGAAGAAGCCATCGAGCCTATCGCTGATGACACAGAGGAACTCTCAATGAAAGCACCAATGTTGGTGTCAAACCGCGGATCTCGGGTAGGGGTCCCGAATCGTGCGTTTAGGCGGATGGTAACAGAGACGAGGGACACGATGTTTTACCTGTGTTGGGCCCTCTTGATGGAGGTAAAACCCTCACGTCCTGCTTGATTAATATTGATGATATAGGTAGTACAAGAGTGGATCTACCACGAGATCAAGGAGGCTAAACCCTAGAAGCTAGCCTATGGTATGGTTGTTGTAATGGATGTTATGTCCTACGGACTAAAGCCTTTCGGTTTATATAGACACCGGAGAGGGCTAGGGTTACACAGAGTTGGTTACAATGGTAGGAGATCTACATATCCGTATTTCCAAGCTTGCCTTCCGGACATGGGACAGAGTCTTCAATCTTGTATCTTCATAGTCTTGGAGTCCGGCGGACGATGATAGTCCGGCTGTCCGGACACCCCCTAGTCCAGGACTCCCTCAGTGCCCAATCAGGTTCGACTGGTACAAATGTGCGCGGTTCGGAGCCTATGGCCGGAGACGAGTCCGAGGGTCTGATGACGCAGACCTCATTGGAGGTGAAGTCTGTGTTCGGCTCTATCGCTGATGAGTGTGCGGCCTCCGTGGCGGGGTCTATCCACCCGTCCACGGATGGCACGATCTGCTCCGGATCTAGGGCTAGGGCAGCTGCATGTGCGTTCTCATGAGCACCATCCGATGGCAGATCTAAGTCATGCTCATCGTGACTGTCGGCGCACCTGTCATGGGCTCGAATCCGTCGAAGATCAAGTCTCCGCAGATGTCGACAGTGTAGTTCAGGCTTCCAAACTTGACCTGATGGCCAGGGGCGTAGCTATCGATCAGCTCCAGATGACCAAGCGAGTTGGCCCACAGTGCGAAGCCGCCGAATACGAAGATCTGTCCGGTGAGGAAAACCTCACCCTGGATCGCATCGTTGTAGATGATTGAAGGAGCCATCTAGCCTTATGGTGACGACACAGTGGAACTCTCAATGAAAGCACCAATGTCGGTGTCAAAACCGGCGGATCTTGGGTAGGGGGTCCCGAACTGTGCGTCTAAGGCTAATGGTAACAGGAGGTGGGGGACACGATGTTTACCCAGGTTCGAGCCCTCTCTATGGAGGTAATACCCTACTTCCTGCTTGATTGATCTTGATGATATGAGTATTACAAGAGTTGATCTACCACGAGATCGTAGAGGCCAAACCCTAGAAGCTAGCCTATGATTATGATTGTTCTCGTCCTACGGACTAAACCCTCTGGTTTATATAGACACCAGAGGGGGCTAGGGTTACGCAGAGTCGGTTACAGAGAAGGATATCTACATATCTGAATTGCCAAGCTTGCCTTCCACGCAAAGGAGAGTCCCACCCGGACACGGGACGAAGTCTTCAATCTTGTATCTTCATAGTCCAACAGTCCAGCACAAGTATATAGTCCGGCTGTCCGAGGACCCCCTAATCCAGGACTCCCTCAACAGGCCCTTCTCTTGCCAGGAAGTGAGCCGCATCGGGACTCCAGATCAGAACGCGGAGGCCGCCACCCAATTGGTGTCACGCGGCTCGGTGATGTAGAACCACCCCGATTGCCACCCCTTCACAGTCTCTACAAAGGAGCCTTCAGGCCTGGTGACGTTGGGCATCTTGCCCACCATGGAGCCTCCACACTCAGCTTGTTGGACGCTCACCACCTTGGGCTTCACATTGAAGATCTTCAGCCATAGGCTGAAGTGAGGTGGGTTGCGGAGAAAGGCCTCACACACGACAATGAATGCCGAGATGTTGGGGATAGAGTTGAGGGCCAAATCATGGAAGTCCAGGCCGTAGTAAAACATCAGTCCGCGGACAAACGGGTGGAGAGGGAATCCCAGCCCACGGACAAAGTGTGTGAGAAACACAACCCTCTCATGGGGCTCTGGGGTAGGGCTGGTATGTCCCTTGGCCGGAAGTCGGTGAACAATCTCCTTGGCCAGGTACCCGGTGCTACGTCTTGAGCTTGTGTTGGTTTTCCTTGAAGAGGAAAGGGTGATGCAGCAATAGTAGCGTAAGTATTTCCCTCAGTTTTTGAGAACCAAGGTATCAATCCAGTAGGAGGCTCCTCAAAAGTCCCATGCACCTACACAAACAAACGAAGAATTCGCAACCAACGCAATAAAGGGGTTGTCAATCCCTTCACGTCCACTTGCGAAAGTGAGATCTGATAGATAATATGATAAGATAAATATATTTTTGGTATGTTATGATATAGATTGGAAAATTAAAGATGCAAATAAAAGTAGATTGAAAGCTTATATGATAAAAGATAGACCCGGGGGCCATAGGTTTAACTAGTGGCTTCTCCCAAGATAGCATAAGTATTACGGTGGGTGAACAAATTACTGTCGAGCAATTGATAGAAAAGCGAATAATTATGAGATTATCTAGGCATGATCATGTATATAGGCATCATGTCCGTGACAAGTAGACCGACTCCTGCCTGCATCTACTACTATTACTCCACACATCGACCGCTATCCAGCATGCATCTAGAGTATTAAGTTCATAAAGAACAGAGTAACGCATTAAGAAACATCACATGAAGTAGAGGGATAAACTCATGCAATATGATATAAACCCAATCTTTTTATCCTCGATGGCAACAATACAATACGTGCCTTGCTGCCCCTGCTGTCACTAGGAAAGGACACCGCAAGATTGAACCCAAAGCTAAGCACTTCTCCCATTGCAAGAAAGATCAATCTAGTAGGCCAAACCAAACTGATAATTCGAAGAGACTCGCAAAGATAACTTAATCACACATAAAAGAATTCAGAGGAGATTCAAATATTTCTCATAGATAAACTTGATCATAAACCCACAATTCATCGGATCTCGATAAACACACCGCAAAAAGAGTTACATCGAATAGATCTCCAAGAAGATCGAGGAGAACATGGTATTGAGATCCAAAAAGAGAGAAGAAGCCATCTAGGTAATAACTATGGACCCGAAGGTCTGTGTTAAACTACTCACAACTCATCGGAGAGGCCTTGGAGATGATGTAGAGGCCCTCCATGGTCGATTCCCCCTCCGGTGGAGCACCGGCGAAGGCTCCAAGATGGGATCTCGCGGATACAGAAGGTTACAGTGGTGGAAATAGTTTTTCGTTGTCGCCTTTGATGTTCTCGGGGTACATGGTATATATAGGAGGAAGAAGTAGGTCGGTGGATGCCCAAGGGGCCCACGAGATAGGGAGCGCGCCCAGTAGGGGGGGCGCCCTCCACCCTTGTGTCCGCCTCGACTGCTTCTTGACTTGCACTCCAAGTCCTCTGGATCACGTTCGTTCGAAAAATCACGCTCCCGAAGGTTTCATTCCGTTTGGACTCCGTTTGATATTCCTTTTCTTCGAAATATTGAAATAGGCAAAAAAATGGCAATACGGGCTGGGCCTCCGGTTAGTAGGTTAGTCCCAAAAATGATATAAATGTGTAAAGTAAAGCCCATAAACATCCAAAACGGGTAATATAATAGCATCGTACAATCAAAAATTATAGATACGTTGGAGACGTATCACCCGGCCTCCCGGAGCTCCTTGATGTCCTTCTTCACGGAGGAGGCCATCCACTTGCCTCCAGCTCCGGATCCGGACATGATTGGAGTGCTTTTTTGGGCGGAGAAGGCGAGAGCTTGGGTGTTGGAGCTCGAGAATGGATGGGCAAAGGAAGGAGAAGGCGTGGGTAAACAAGGATGAAACCCTTACCCCCTTATAAAGGCAGTAAAAGTTATGCGCCTCCCTGCTAGCCTTAAAAATTGCCTATTCCCCAAGCGTCGTGCAGATGGCACGGTTGGGTTACCCATGCCCGTATTGATGAGAATCCTATGATAAGGGGACACGATCTCTTCTTCGACAAGATGTGCCAATGAAACCGCACCTCAAAATACAGAGCGGCAGGCTAAAAAATGGTTCGAATAATGGCCGGGCAGTTGCGTGATGTCACACTACAAGAAGTTGTCAGTGGATTGGACTCGTGAAATATTATACTCTCTACGGTTGTGTGTGGTACTTGTTTTGTAGAGCCAGACACGTTTTCTATGTTCGGAAGACTATGTTGGAGTATTCGGAGAAGGAACCCGCCTTGCAGTGCCAAAGACAATCTGCATGCCGGATTCATCGTCATTGAAGCCTGGTTCAGGGGCTACTATGGGAGTCCTAGACTAAGGGGTCATCGGACAGCCAGACTATATACTTTGGCCGGACTGTTGGACTATGAAGATACAAGATAGAAGACTTCGTCCCGTATCCGAATGGGACTCTCCTTTGCGTGGAAGGCAAGCTTGGCGATTTGGATATGTAGATTCCTTTCTCTGTAACCGAGTTTGTGTAACCCTAGCCCCCTCCGGTGTCTATATAAACCAGAGGGTTTAGTCCGTAGGACAACAATCATAATCTCATAGGCTAGACTTCTAGGATTTAGCCATTACGATCTCGTGGTAGATCAACTCTTGTAATACCCATATTCATCAAGATCAATCAAGCAGGAAGTAGGGTATTACCTCCATAGAGAGGGCCCGAACCTGGGTAAACATCGTGTCCCCCGCCTTCTGTTACCATTAGCCTTAGACGCACAGTTCGGGACCCCCTACCCGAGATCCGCCGGTTTTGACACTGACAATGGCAAAGAATAAAAGCGACAGACTGCATAATAAAGGTTGCTATCATAAGGGGCAATATAGCGTGACGTTCTTTTGCACCAAGGGGTTGAGCATACATATAAATAAGCGCATGGCCATACATACAAATACGCGCATGGAAACCTTTGCTTCCCTTGCGAAGGGCCTATCTTTTACTTTTATGTATTTACTTTCATGCAAGAGTCAAAGTTTTTCTCTCTATTCCTTTTTTTATTTTTCTCCTTTGGCAAGCATCATGTGGTGAGGAAAGATCTAGGCACATATATCCAGTTGCATATGGGTAGCATGAGTTATTGTTGTTGACATCACCCAAAGGTGAATACGTTGGGAGGCAAAATGATAAGCCCCTATCTTTCTATGTGTCCGGTTGAAACGTTTTGCTCATGTGTATGCGGTGAGTGTTAGCAATCATAGAATACTATATGATGGTTGAGTATGTGGAGATCTTACTTAGACTCTGTTGAATAAGTTGAATTGCAATTGCTTGGTGACTGAAAACATAGGTTGTTGAGTTTCAAGAGAATTCATTGTTTGGACCTTAACATGTGAATTGGTTGCTACTATAACATGAGAAGTTTTATAAGAAATAATTGTTGTTATGATGCTAGGAAAAGTGATTGAAATTGTCAATAAAAGATTAAACCTGTGCACTTTGCTAGCATTCACACTTCATAAATTATTTCTTTTATCATTTACCTACTCGTTGACGAGTAGGAATTAAGCTTGGGGATGCTGATACGTCTCCAACATATTTATAATTTATGAAGTATTCATGCCATTATATTATCATTCTTGGATGTTTTACAATCATTTTATAGCAACTTTATATCATTTTTGGGACTAACCTATTGACCCAGTGCCCAGTGCCAGTTGCTGTTTTTGCTTGTTTTTTACATCGCAGGAAATCAATATCAAACAGTGTCCAAATGCAATAAAACTCCTGGAGGATTTTTTGAAAGCCAGTGGGCCAAGGAAGCACCTGGGGGGCTGTTCGAGGGGAGCAGCACCCACTAGGGCGCGCCAAGAGGCCCAGGCGCGCCTTGGTGGGTGCTGCCCACCTCGGGTGCCCCCCGAACTGCCTCTTTACCCTATAAAATCCCAAATATTCCAAAACCCATTGGGGTAGACCTAGATCAGAAGTTTCGCCGCTGCAAGGCCTCTGTATCCACGAGATCCAATCTAGACTCCATTTCGGCATGCTGCCGGAGGGGGGAATCATCACCGGTGGCCATCTTCATCATGCCGGCGGCTACCACGATGAGGAGAGAGTAGTCCACCCTCGGGTCTGAGGGTTTGTACCAGTAGCTATGTGTTTAATCTCTCTCTCTCTCTCTCTCGTGTTCTTGAGATGTCACAATCTTGATGTATCACGGGCTTTGTTAATATAGTTAGATCATATGGTGTTTTCCCCTCTCTATCTTATTGTGATGAATTGAGTTTTTCCCTTTGAGATTTCATTGTTATCAGATTGAATACATTTATGGATTTGAGAACACTTGATATATGTCTTGCAATTGAATACTCGTGGTGACAATGGGGTATCGTATTGATTCACTTGATATATGTTTTGGCACTCAACTCGCGGATTCCCAAGGTGACATTGGGGTAATCTATGCAGAGGGGTTGATGCACGTTCTTGTCTTTGTTTCTCCGATAGAAATCTTGGGGCACTCTTTGAAGTTCTTTGTGTTGGATTGGGTATTATGAATATGAATTTTGCTTTGGTGTTATTTTAGTACGAACTATAGGATAGATCGAACGGAAAGAATAGCTTTGTGTTATTTTAGTACAAACTCTTGAATAGATCGAGCGAAAAGAATAGCTTTGAGGTGGTTTCGTACCCTACAAACAATTTATTCTTGTGTTCTCCGCTAGATAGGAACTTTGGAGTGATTCTTCATCGCACTCTGAGGGATGGCTATATGATCCAACTATGTTAGCATTGTTGAGAGATTGCACTAGTGAAAGTATGCACCCTAGGCCTCATTTTCAAGCATTGCAATACCGTTTTTGTGCCCGTTTACTATTTGCTACCTTGCTGTTTTGATTTTTTCAGATTATGAAAATATATTTCTACCATCCATATTACACTTTTATCACTATCTCTTCACCGAACTAGTGCACCTATACAATTTGCCATTGTATTGGGTGTGTTGGGGACACAGGAGATTTATTGTATTTGGTTGCAGGGTTGCTTGAGAGAGACTATCTTCATCCTATGCCTCCCACGGATTGATAAACCTTAGGTCATCCACTTGAGGGAAAATTGCTACTGTCCTACAAAACTCTGTGCTTGGAGGACCAACACGAGTCTACAAGAATAAACTTGCATAGTAGACATCAGTTAGGTGTCACTTGGGAGCCTCTGTCAAGATTGTGGAGTTGAACCAAGGAGTTTGTAAGGGCAAGGAGATTGCCTACTTCATGAAGATCTGCCCAAGTGAGGCAAGTCCTTCGTGGGCGATGGCCATGGTGGGATAGACATGGTTGCTTCTTCATGGACCCTTCGTTGGTGGAGCACTCCGTGGACTCGCGCAACCGTTACCCTTCATGGGTTGAAGTCTCCATCAACGTGGATGTACGATAGCACCACTTATCGGAACCACACAAAAAATCTCCGTGTCTACATTGCATTTTCTCCCTCCAAACTCCTCCCGTTTACCTTCATATGCAATGATTTACATTTCGCTGCTATACTCTTAGAATTGCATGTGTAGGTTGATTGCTTGACTTGTGTTAAGGTGCTAAAATCTGCCAAGACTTAAAATTGGGAAAAGGCTAGATTTTTATTTGGTCAAGTAGTCTAATCACCCCCCCTCTGGACATATTTTCTTTCATACAACGGTATAATTTCCAGATCTGTTGGAGTGCCTTGTTTAGTACCAGCATTACGTAATGAACGTTTGCATAAGGATTTTAAGGGTCCTCGCAAGGTGCCTAACTATACAACTGATCTTCCCCCTGAGGCCTGGATTGAGAGTTATGAGTTAGCGATGGAGATGCTAGATGTCAATGATGCCGCGTGTGCTAAATATTTTACTATGATGTTCGATGGGCCATCTTGGACCTGGTTAAAAGGATTACCCGCCAACTCCATCAATTCATGGGCAGAGTTGAAAGCACGGTTCATTCAGAATTTTGAAGGAACATGCAAGCAGCCTTTAACGATCATTGATCTTGATACCTATGTACAACGTGAGGATGAGTCGGCTCATAATTGGGTCCGGCAGGTCTCAACTATTATGCATTCTTCAGACAGTATTGCAGCGGGTCAGGCGGTTCTGATCTTGGAGATAAACTACCACTTTATCCCCCTTATTCAGAAGCTTGGGCGGCTTAAGCAATACTGTAATGACATGGGAGAGCTCATGGCAGCTCTCATCAAGTATGCCGACTCTGATACCACCAAAGATCCTGGATCTGATGATGAAAAATCCAACAAGGGAAAGAAGAGTGGTAATTGTAAGGGTCAGCAGCAGAACGTGACAGGGCATAATGGTCACAACCAGGGTAACGGTGCTAGGCGTAGACAACCCGATGGCGGGTTAGATCTTGTAGCTAACACCACACTGGATATAAAAACCAGCGCCATATTGGCAATGGTAAGCAGACCTTTGGAGGGCCTAAATTTAATATTGAGGTGATGAAGAACGAACCTTGCCCAAAACACAGTCTACCCAATAAACCGGCGGCTCATTCTTGGAAGGACTATTTAATCATGAGAGCGTAGAAGAATTCCAACTTCAATCAGAATCATGGCAACAATAATGGCCCGCCTGGTGGGTCAGGATCTGGCTCACAGGGGCCCGATTTTGGTGGTGGTGGCTCAAATTCTAGGTATCGAGGACCGGGCAACCAGGGTGGTTATAACCAACAGACTGGTCAAGGTAGCGAACAACATCAGTTAGGATATCAGAGTAATCCAAAGTAGCTTAACAATGGACATTATCATGTTTTCACCACCAGTCTTTGCAAGCGAGATCAAAAGGTTCATAAATGCGCGGTCAGTGCAATTGAGCCGGCGGTACCTCAATACTTGCGATGGTCAAAGCAGCCAATCACATGGAGTCGAGAGGATCACCCGCCCCGGGTTGACAATCCGGGTCAACTAGCATTGGTGGTAGCCCCTCAGGTTGGAGGTTATAAATTCACTAAAGTGCTCATGGATGGTGGCAGCAACATGAATATCATGTATTATGATATCTTTCGTCAGATGAATTTAACTGATAAGGAGCTTAAGCCATCTTCTACGGTTTTTCATGGTGTGGTACCTGGTAAGTCGGCCTATCCAGTTGGTAAGATCGCCTTGGAAGTGTCTTTTGGCAATGACTATGACTATAGAGCAGAGACATTATGGTTTGAAGTGGTTAAGATCAAGAGCCCTTATCACGCCCTGTTTGGATGGCTGGCTTACACCAAATTTATGGCACGACCTTGTTATGTTTATTTACAGCATAAGATGCCAGGACGTAAGGGTACTATTACGGACCATGGTAATCGAAAGATTGCTTTGGAATGTGAAGAAGGAGATGTTGCCTATGCTGAATCAGCCTGTGCTACTGAGGAGCTTTAATTTTATAAGGATAATGTTGATCCGACTGATGTGACCCCTTTGAAGAAGCCCACCATCGAGCAAGACCCTTTGTTGAAGTTTTAGTCAGCTGACGATACTAAGCAAGTTGACTTTGTCCCTGGCAACTCATCTCAGCAGTTCATAGTGGGGGCTAATATGGATCCTAAATAGGAAAGCGCGCTCATCGAGTTAATCCATGATAATCAGGACATCTTTGCATGGAATCCTTCTGACATGTTGGGTGTACCAAGAGAATTCGCTGAGCACACTCTTAATGTGGATCCTAAATTTAAGTCGGTCAAGCAGTTTCTTCGTCGTTTCAATGAAGAACGACATAAGGCCATTGGAGAAGAGGTGGCCCGGCTCTTGGCAGCCGGGTTTATCTTGGAGGTCTTTCATCCGGAGTGGTTGGCTAACCCGGTGCTGGTGCTCAAGAAGAATGGCACTTGGCGTATGTGTATTGACTACATAGATATTAACAAAGCTTGTCCAGATGATCTATTTACTCTCCCCCGTATTGACCAGATTATTGATGCCACGGCGGGTTGTGAGAGTTTATGTCTCTTGGATGCTTATTTTGGTTACCATCATATCAAGAGGGCAGTTAAAGACCAAGAGAAGACGTCTTTTATCACCCCTTTTGGAGCCTTCTGGTATGTCTCTATGCCTTTTGGGCTTAAGGGTGCCCAGGCGACTTATCAACATTGTGTTCAGAATTGCTTTCACAGTCAAATTGGGTGTAATGTGCATGCTTATGTGGATGATATTGTGGTTAAATCTAGGAAAAAGGAGATACTCTTGGATGATCTAAGGGAGACTTTTGACAATCTCCGGGCAATAAGATGATGCTTAACCTGGGCAAGTGTATTTTTGGTGTACCTGCAGGCAAGCTCTTGGGTTTTCTAGTCTCAGAGAGAGGTATTAAAGATAACCTAGAGAAGATTAAGACTATTACTTCATTAGCTAAGCCGGTGTGTGTCAATGACGTCCAACGCTTGGCGGGTCATATCGTGGCTATAAGCCGGTTCATAAGCCGCCTGGGAGAGAGGGCCATTCTCTTATACCAGATGATGAAGAAAACATATCAGTTTGTCTAGAGGGACACTGCTGATAAGACATTTGAGGTGCTCAAAAAGCAGTTAGCTGAGCAGCCCATACTTGCGGCTCCCATTGAGAAGGAACCCTTGCTCCTGTATGTGGCGGCTAATAGCAAGGCCGTCAGTGTGGCAATTGTGGTGGAGCGCAAGGAGACGGGTAAGGAGTACCTTGTCCAGGGGTCGGCTTATTATGTCAGTGAGGTGTTGATTGATTCCAAGCAACGATATCCACATTGTCAGAAATTGGTATATGGAGTGTTCATGGCTAAGGATAGCAATTTTATCCATGGACATGGATACCCATGGATATCTGACCCAAATGGATAGGGTTTGAATATGCTTTTGTGCACATGGGCGGCGCCCAAACCCGACCCGATTGCTCACGGGTAGGGCATGGATATAATCTTGTACCCATGGGTGTACACAAATCTGACCCGACAGTATGCATTAATGGGAAAAAATTGCTATCCCTACCCCACAGTCACATGTCCCACTGCAATTTTACATGTTGCTATGTAAAACATGCAAAAGAAATTGCACCATCCCCACTGTAACTTTTATTAGTTGACATTCCATCCCCAGTAACATACTCCACCGCCCCTTCCCTTATTTCATCTCCTCGTTAAATGACTTGTCATTCTCATCTTTTAGAAAAATACTAAATGATATTAGGTTGTCCGTGGACATTGATTTACCATCAGTTGATGCTTACAATAAGTGAACCCTAGCTTGCCACGAGGTGAAGAATGAAAGAGCTTATGTTAACATTGTGTATGTCTTATTTATATGTCTTGAGAGGACCCAATGGATATCCAATGGGTATGGATATCCATCGGGTTTGGACATGGACACAATTTTTCACCCATGGATTTTTTCGTGGGCGGGCAAAGACTGTCTTCATGGATATGGATATGGATTTGATATTGTTCAACCCGATCCAAACCCGACCCATTGCCATCCTTATTCATGGCGAGTCGCAAGCTAAAGCATTGTTTTCTTGGTCATCCTATTACTGCGGTCAGCTCTGATCCCTTAGGAGACATTATTCAAAGCTGGGAGGCCACATGCCGGGTTGCTAAGTGGGCAATAGAACTCAAACCTCATGGTCTGAAATATGTGCCAAGGACAGCTATCAAATCTCAGGCTTCGTGGATTTCATCAATGACTGGACGGAGTTGCAGATGCCTGAGGAGAGGCCTGATAACACATATTGGACGATTCACTTTGATGGGTCCAAGCAGCTAGAAGGCTTGGGGGCTGGGGTTATATTGACCTCCCCATGAGGTGACAAGTTTTTTTATGTTTTGAGGTTAATGTTTCCTTGTACTAACAATGCAACTGAATATGAGGCTTTACTTCACGGCCTTCGAATGACCAAATAGATGAATTTGAGTCGGGTCAGGTGTTTTGGCGACTTAGACCTTGTGGCTCAGCAAGTTTCAGGTACATGGGATTCTAGAGACCCGCTCATGGCGGCTTATCGCCGGGCGGTTGATAATATTGCTGGTCATTTCAAGGGTTATCAAGTAGAGCACCTTGATCGAATGAAAAATGAGGCGGCCGATGCCTTGAGCCAGCTTGGGTCTCAACGTAAGCCGGTACCTCCTAATGTATTTCTTGATGTATTGCATAATCCTTCAGTCAAGTTACCATCAGAAGAGGATCTTGCTATTCCTGACCCGGAGGCGCAGTTGGTGGCGCCTCTCCATGCTATTTCTGATTGAACACTTCCCTACCTGGCTTATATGACCCAGGCCGAGTTACCTAAGGATGAAACTTTGGCAAGGCAAATCACCAGGAGATCTAAATCTATGACTATTGTTAATGGCGAGTTACACCGATGTAGTGTGACAGGCGTGTTCCAACATTGTGTTTCTACTGAAGAGGGTCGTGAGATTTTAAGAGAGATCCATGAAGGTAATTGTGGTCATCATGCCTGCTCTAAGTCTTTAGTGGCTAAAGCTTTTCATCATGGGTTTTATTGGTTGACGTCTCATGCTGATGCAGAGGATATCGTCAGTAAGTGTGATGGATGTTAGAAATTTCCTTGACGGGCTCATGTGCCGGCTCAAGAGTTGAGGATGATTCCAATTAGTTGGCAGTTTGCAGTTTGGGGGCTTGATATGGTTGGACCTTTCAAGAGGTTTAAGGATAAGAAAACCCACCTCTTGGTGGCGGTTGACAAATTTACGAAGTGGGTTGAAGCAGAGCCGGTCAGCAAGTGTGATGCGGCGACCGCAGTCCAGTTTGTTAAAAAACTGATCTTCCGTTTTGGTTACCCTCATAGTATCATCACTGATAATGACACTGATTTTTCTATGGATGCTATGAAGGACTTCTGTCAACGAGAGCATATTCATCTTGATGTTTCGTCTCTGGCTCATCCGCAGTCTAATGGTCAAGCTAAGAGGGCTAACCAAGAAATTTTGAGAGGTATCAAGCCCCGGCTTATGGTTCCTTTGAAGCAAATGCCGGGTTGTTGGGTTGAGGAGTTACCTTCAGTACTCTAGAGTATCGATACCACCCCTAACAGGTCAATAGGCTATATGCCTTTCTTTATGGTCTATGGTGCAGAGGCAGTTATTCCAAGTGATATCCGTCATGACTCGCCCCGCGTGGCGGCTTATCTTGAAGCTAATAATGAGATAGCACTTCAAAACACACTCGATGCTTTGGTGAGGAGCATGACCTTGTGGCGGCTTGTTTAGCAATATATCAACGAGACTTGCGTCGCTATCATAGCGGCAGAGTTAAAACTCCATCGTTTCAAGAAGGTGACTTGGTACTCTGACTGATTCAAGACCAGACTGATTTGCATAAGTTATCACCTCCTTGGGAAGAGCCCTTTGTGGTCAGCAAAAACCTGAATAACGGGTCTTATTACCTCATTGATATACGAGAACACAAGGTATCACGCAAGTCGAAGGAGGAGACCCGTCGGCCCTGGAATATTGCTCATCTTCGACCTTATTACACTTGAGCCACCAGCTCTCGTCTTCGTTCATACATTTGTCAGTGTATATATATTTTATGATCAATATAATAAAGCCAACCTCCCTAAAAAAATTCAGGGCCTCTGTCGTTTCATTTCTATGTATCTGGGTCTTTATTATTTGGTCATAAGGTCACTTGGCGGCTTCCAATCCATCGGGTTTAGCTTTTATACCCTCTTGACCAGGTGTGGACGCCAAATTATGAGTTATCATGCCTGTTTGCAACTTGCTACTCCATCAAGTGACCCGCCAAACTCTTAACAGACAATCTTTTTCAAACCCTGAACTCGTTAAGGTTAAAATGGCGGCTTGTGTGACATGAGAGCTCGCTTATAGTGAGCTAGGATTAACTCAACGGCTGTGCGGCCTTGAAAGCACATGGCCCTGTGAGCCAACTTGTTTGGTCGTGCTTTGGTAAGCCGGCCGGGCAATTATTTGAGATTTTTTCTCTTGAGTCTTTTGGATTTGTTTCTCCTAAAGATTTTTTCTATTAAGTGAATGGACAATCCGGGTCATAAAGCTCCGATTGTATGACTCATGTTTGAGTATTTTTGGTTTGGTAACCCCCCTGGCTATGGATTTTAAGTCGCCAGTATACTTTGGTTTGAACGACTGAGGTCATGCGATTGCAAGTCTTTGGGTTGTCACCCGCACTGGATATTGATGTTTAAGCCACCAGTATGATCCAAATCTACAGGTATGTTTTCAATTGTATATGAATATTAAAGGTTTGGTAACCCGCCCTGATTTTCGACTTTAAGTCATCGGTATACTTCGGCTTGAATGGCCTAGATTGTAGCCTTCACAGTAATCATGTAAGGCCATATGTGTTTTGGTTGTCACCCGCCCTGGTTTTAAGCCGCCAAGGCATATGTTATTTAACTTTTAGCAGGACACGCAAAGCTTCACATGCAAATAAGAGTGCTACTATGACTCATATGAATGGTCACAACAAGCCTATCGTAAAGTTAAAATGGGCGGATCAAAAGTGAAGATCAACATGCAAGAAGGCATGACATGGTGGACCATTGTTTTCAACTAACCTATTACAAGGCCTGTATAAGCCCACATGTTTGGAGCAAAGTATTTTATGGAGGTGCACTCTTATACCCTGGCCTGAGAGTCGCCTGGGTCGTCATTGTTATAAATCAGTTTCCTTCTTGGCGAGTTGACGACTCCGGGTCACCCCGTGCCAGCTCTTCTTGTTCGGCCATCTGAAGGTCTAGCAACATACAGTCGATGCCAGTTAAGGCCTCGAATATGGCTTCATCATTTATAATTGGAGCAGAGTCAAGGTCAGGGGCAAAGAGGTGCTTACGCCTGACGGGAACAAGATTCATCACTTCATGGGCAGGCGGCTTAATTTTGTTGTTCTGATCATCGTAAGCCAGCGTGTAGTGCTTCAGGTCCAGTTCTTCAATATGCTTGCATGCCACGGGCCACATCTCCGTGACACACTTGTTAAAATCTTGTTCTTCAAAATTTGACCCGTCATCTTTAAATTCGGGGCATCCGGTGGCTATCTCCTCCGGTCAAGTTCTGCTTGCCATGCCTTGGCTCAACCTAGAGCGACGATAGCTCCAGCTCAGGCGGCTAACAATTGGCACTCTTCGATTTGAGCCGTTGCTGTTGAGAACTACTCTAGTATGGTCTTGATAAGTGTTGGAGATTTTCCCCCACCTGACAGGGCAACAAGACTGCGCAGAGTTCCCGTATATAATTGCTTGGTCAAGGAGTACACTGCCTTTAATTTCAGCAACATACTTTCACCAAGGCTGGCGCTTCTCGAACGTGTTCAATTGAGGCATAACAGTTGCCAGGCGGATTAAATAACAATACTTATGACAAGTCGCCAAGCGAGTTAAAGACATACTAAAACAGATGATGGCTTGTACATGAATCTTACCAAAGATGGCGACTGTCATTTGTATAATGTGTTGTTTTAAGTCGTATTATTCTTCATTTATCGGCTTCAGCACAGCTTTTGCCTCTTCGGCCTTTTTGGCTAGAGCAACCTTGTCTGATTCCTAGGAGGTTCTCTCAACAACAAAGCCTGCTTTAAGTTTTTCAATCTCTTCTAAGAGGCCTTCAGATCTGACTTGGCCTTGGAGGTTTCAACTTGCTGCAGCTTCAAGATCTTTCTTAAATCGCCAACTTGCGATTCCTTCATGTTGAGTTCAGCCCGTGATACATAAAGGAATGATTATAATGCAAAGTGCAAGATTGATGAGATATGGTTAATTAAGACCAAAGCACATTGCAAGCAATATACCTAGCACTTGGCGCTAACGTGGGTCGTTTTCAAATCTTTTGTGACCCGGCGCAACTTGTCAGTTTAACCTAGTCCTTGGGGGCTACATATTTGGATTTATGAAGTGACTATAGGTGCCGGCTCATCTTATTATGTTAAGCCAGCCCTTGGGGCTACATATCTCATCTTAGAGCTTTTTCTCAGTATGGCTCATCTTGATACTATAAACTAATGGTTGAAAAACTGTACAAGGTTCATTCAAGATTAGTATTAGAAGACCCGGCTCATCTTGATAAGATAAGCTGGCCCTGGGAGGCTACAATTTGGACAGTTTCATCAAGCCTACAACATACTCAAAAATTTCCTATACTCTAGACTTGGCGGCTATATAAAGGCATGTGGAAAGGGGTTATCATCGTACCTCATATCGTTCCTTCATAAGATTCACTAAACCGGCTTCCAGATCACGACTAGTGTGAAGGCGGTTCAGATAACCGACGTGGATGTCACTTGCACTAAGGGCAACATAAGTTTCCAGATGCAGTTTCGCCTTGCCCTTGTCCAAAGAATGAGATTCTTCTTTTGTACCATACTTGGTTAACACAGTAGAAGCCCCTGGTGTAGTGTAAGCCGTCCCATTGATGGTCACATCATCAGAATCCTTTTCAAAAAGGATCGCTTCAGCTGGCTTCGGAGTTGGTGATTTAGGACTCGGCGAGTCATGGATAGCCGCCGGGGTAAGCTCTGCATCCATTTGCTCAGGGATGGTGGCAGCGACTGATGGTGGTGGGTCATCAATAGGCTCTTTTGGGTCATGAGTGTGGGCTTCAGAGATATCCGCAGACTATTTCTCTGGCTCAGCAATTTTAGGATCTTTCAAAGACCCGTCAAGCTTCTGCTTCTTACCGGCCTTTGCTATACCTCTGCAACAAAAATACAAAGTGTATGAGTATGTTATCAAAGGGGGTTTGCTTGCCTGGAAGCTCGGCAGAGAAGGACGGGTCGTCAACACCGTAGTCGATCGGGGCAGCAGCGGTGTAAGTCTCGTAGTCTACCGGAGAGAAGAGGGGGAAGAAACAATGAATACAATGCAAACAGATGCATGACGATGCATGACATGACATATAACAGTGCTAGGTGTGCCCCAACGCGGTATTAGGTGATACCGGCAAATGGGGGAGACATCCGGGAAAGTGTTCCCGGCGTTTCGCATTTTCAGACAGACGGACTGGAGGGGGACGGTTGCAGGATCGCTATGCAAGGGAAGTGTGGTGGACGAACAGACTGCGTATTTGGATTCATCTCGTCGTTCTGAGCAACTTTCATGTACAAAGTATTTTCATCCGAGTTACGGATTATTTTATACTAATTTTCAAAGTTTTAATAATTTTCAGAAATTCCTGGAATTATTTCCATTCGAATAAATGAATAGTGCAACAACTTTTAACACACAGCCAAAGCTAGCCCTAGCCACTGACTGGTGGCTAGGGGCCCAGTTGACTACAGTCAACAGCCCAGTCAGCAGTCAACTGGGTTGACCGTTGAATGGTCAACCTTGACAGGTGGGGCCCGGTTAACAGTGACTTGGTTAAAGAAACATGTTTAATTAGCGTGCGGGTCCCAAAGGTCATACACTTTCGATGGGGGGGTTAGGCCAAATTAGGGGCCTTGAGATCGGGTGACATGCAAACGGCATGTCACAGGTGCCTCATGACCTCCCATCCACCGCCTGCATGTAATCCAACAGACAAAGAAGACTCCAAGGCAAAAACATTCGGGCTTCATAGTTTTCAGCCCAGACCCTCTAAAACTTCACAGTTTTGAACTTTATATGATACAGATACAAATCTTTTAGTCATTCAAAAGTACAAACAAGTGTTTTGAACAAAATACAATACAAACATCAACCTTTTAGTCCGGAAACAGTGCAAGCAACAGTCAAAATAATGTTTGCACTCAGATTCACAAGAGATTCAGTTTTGAACAATACAAAATATAAACATCAGCCTTTTAGTTCGGAAACAGTACAAACAACAGTCAAATATACTGTTTACATTCATATTCATAAGAAATTCAGACATGCCATTCATCCCTATTTAGATTCAGACAACCCACTTCATCACAAGTAATTCAGAAGTACATGATTTGAAGTTTCAGTACCACTTTCCAGTGAATTCAGTGAGCTCTTAACAGCCATTTAGTGCCATATGATTTGTACACTTAGGCCCCAAAAGGCGACTATAGTTAGCCCAAAATACTACACTTAACTATGTCCAAAATACTTCTAGAGGGCTTGCACGCTAGACCAGATCATCCTCACCACAAGGCAGAGCCGTCAAGAGCTGGGTGAAACTCATGATAGCATTGCACTCTTGGGGCTCCATATTTACTCCTTTGGTGTTGTCACACTTCTCCACTAGTACTTGAGGCTGTACATCATCCTTCTTCTTTTGTTGCACACCATCCTTCTTCTTTTTTTGCACACCATCGTTCTTCTTTTTTGGTTGCCAATGAAAAGTATAGTAATTAGTTTACAAAAGAAGAATAAAAACATATCATGTACCAATCGCAGCATACATTTTCTCCCATTTTGGTCGGCGCGGTAGATTTCAATGGTATACGCTTCCCCTTGAGTAACTTATCAAGCTAAGTTTGCTTTCTCCTTAATTTTGTTGCCGGAACCTCTTTTTTCTTCAGTCGTGCAGCTCTAAGCAATTCATCTATTTGCTGCACATTTGGGTCAACATTCTCTTTGTCTTTATATGGTTCACCCATAGCGCTAGTGGCATTGAGTATTTCCTGTATGCTAGGTGCAACGGAGGCAAGTGCATTAGCCAATAGCAAACAAAACTGTGGGGAGTTGGCTGCTCTATGTGCCACATTGTGAAATTGATGAGACAAATCCATGTACCGAAGTTGAGCTTCAAGTTTTGGATTTTCTACCACTTTCCTTCCTTCCTTATCTTCTATACTTCCATTGCGAGCTTCTCTAGTCCATCTCTTCAAGACATAATGTGTCGGCAATGTCTTTATATTCATCAAATCAAGGACTCGATCAAATGAAACAATCATCCAAACTTTACAATTGGTTCTTGTTTCAGCTCTAAATTTTGTTGCCTGCATCTGAGTGCACTAATCAGAGACAGCGCGAGGAGCCTGGGCAAAGCTCGTGCATAACGATGTCAGCTAGCTTTACCCCAACAAAAATCACTACTAAGCAAGTAATCAGACTAATCTACAGTGAAGAGTTGTCGGACGAGCCCGGGAGCTGGCTCCGCCTCTGGCACTATTGGAATGAGAGAGAGAGAGAGAGAGAGAGGACCTGAGAAGAGGTCGCTGACGATGATGAACGGTCCCCAGCTTGCGGCGGCGCTCGTCCTCGGCTCCCGTGGCGGACGGCACTCGTCCCCGACCCGCGGCGGCATTCGGCCCTGGTTCTAGCGCCGTCCCCGCGGCGGACGGCGCTCCTCGCCTCTCCTCGATGGCGATTTACCGACGGGGCGGCGGCGGCGGCGGCGGCGGCGAAGGCCATGAGGCGAGGAGACGCCGGCGAATCGCCGCGCCAAAGCCCGCCTTTTCCTTGCCTTCCCCGCCAGATTTTTCTGCTGACCCGTGCTCGATTTGGTCTGTCTCTAGATGTTGTTTTTGCCTTGGAGTGCTGCTGTCCGTTGGATTCTGGCTGGACGGTGGATGGAAGGCCGCGAGGCACACAGTGACATGCCGTTTGCATGTCACCTGATCTGCGTCCCAAATTAGGGGCTTGCTACCTATTCTAAACAGGGGGCAGTCCCCTTCCTGGACACGCATGCGCGTGTGGTGGCTTCGGCCAGGGGGCTCGGCCGCGAGCACGGCGAGCGAGCGCGTGAGGACGGCGTGCGGCGAGCGGCGCCGGAGCAGAGCTTCGGTGGGCGCGCGGGGCAAAGCGTTGGCAATGGACACGGGAGGAGCGGCACGCGCGAGGCGGTTGCAGGGGAGCAAACGGTGGCGAGGCCAGGGGCAGAGCGGCGCGCGCGGTCGCGGGCAGAGGCTGCCACCGACGCAAGCAGCGGCAGGAGGCAAGCAAGGCACGACGGTGGGTCCGGCCGGCCGGAGCAGGGCGAAAGCTGCCTCGGCCGGGTGCGGCGATGCACGTGATGGCACATGGGAGCAACGATGAGCATGGTTGCGGGGCGACGGCATGCGCCGGCGCGGGCGCCTGCGGCGTGTCCCGGTGGCGCGGCCGGGGCAGTTGTGGCGCAACAGCAGTTTAGCAGAAGCATCAACGATGGATGCTAGCGGGAGCAGTAGCAGCGGCGACGACGAACTATGCTGGCGATGGTAGCGACAGCAGGAGACGGAGGGGGGAGCTCAAGGGAGAGGGGAAACGAGCGTAAGCTCGCCGCGGAGGCACACGGTGGCCCAGTGAAGGCTTAGTAGCAGCAGGACAACGGCAATCGTCGATGGCGTGGCGGCGGCCGAAGGAGGAAGATGACGTCGATCCCGGTGATGGAGAGGCCGAGAGCTCAAACTCGAGGGTGCCGGCGATGCAGTCGAGCATGACGGAGCTTCAGGACAAGTTACCAGCTCGTGGGTGAGACGATGCAGTCGAGCATGACGGCCGCTCGGGTTCGTGTTGAGGAGAAGAGAGCGTCGCGAGGGAGACGGGAAAGTGAGCTAGGGCTTCGGGGAGGAGGGGCCGGTCCCGGGGGCGACAAGTAGGCGGGCAGGGGGGGCGATGGGCGCCACGCACGGCCATCACCGGCGGATGGCCGCCACGGGCACCCCTGCCTCCTGTAGCGAGAGGTGGGAGGCAAGTGGAGGTTGGCATGGGCCGTTTTGCTAGATGGGCCAAGGGGCCCAGTAGATTAGGTTTTTTTTTCTTTTTACTAGTATTTTTCCATTTACTTTTCTGTTTTTTATTTATCTACTGTTTTGCACTTCCTTTTAGCATCAAAATACTTTTGTAAAATGTAAAACCTTGCCATATAATTACTTTGCATTATTTTGCACTGCCACAAAAAGCTTGGGTTCAAAATAATTTATTAAGTTTGAGTTTATATTTAAATGGGATAAAAAGGTGTTGTTGGTCCACTGTTTTAATATCCAGGGGAAATTTTATATTTTAAAAAGATGTTAATTCTTTCGTGACAAATTGTTAGTGAATATTTGCAAACTAACCCACATTTTTATTTGCCAATTGAAAACTTTATTTGACTTTAAATTAAATTTGAATTCGAATGGGATTCAAATCATCGCAGGATTGACAGTAATCATGGTGACATGGCATCATTAGTCGAGGGTTACTGTAGCTTAATTATCCAGGCGTTATAATTCTCCTCCACTACAAGAAATCTCGTCCCGAGATTTAAGAGGGGGTGTAAGGGGAAGGGATTTGGTTACAAACTTCTAGCGAGTCTTCTCGGTCTTAGTTGCTCTTCCCGAAGAGAGCGATCCATTACATTGATGTCTTCATTTCTTTGCTTCAAGTCAACATGATGAAGCCGCCATCCTTTCTTCCGGAACTCCAACATACGTACGAATAGGTAACAGGTAGTTCGACAATGATAGAATGCTATATGGGGTAATCATATGGGGTTATCCCATGAATGAACACATGAGTATCTCTCGAGTTGAAATTCAAGAAAGTCGTAGAGGGTAAAGTAAGAAGTGCAATAAGAAGTTTCAAGTGGATAGGCAATCGTTCGTTGCCTGAAATGGAATGCGTGAGCGGTTCAGAGCAATGGGAATAAGTATTGTGTCTGATACCAGATTTGATGATCTTTCGGAAGGTGGCTCGTGAATTACATACGAGGCCACGCGCTTGGAATAACTTTGGAAACCGGGGGTGTACAGTCAGGTTTCGATCATGTGGAACTATGGGTTATGGGCCCACCGTGTGGGTTAAAAGTAGAAGGAGCGGTGACATCTTGCACGATCATGAGAGCAAGGCATGTCAGAGGGTAGCCTATTAGTTATGTTGGCAACACCATCGGTACCAAGGGCGAGGGACGAAGAGAACCATTATCCCGCTCGATGAACGAGGCAGACCAATAGGCAAAGTTCTCGTCCATCGGTGGTTACCAGAATGTCATCAACAATAGTAACAGGGTCTTACTGACAGAGTGGCACAACGAGGTGCTTACCCAAGTAGGGAATTATCACTCCTTGGCGAAGTCGGATTACAGAAAGGTTAAACAAATAATGGAAAGGAAAACGTGATTATCATATTTAACAGAACAATGGAAAGGAAAATGTGTTTAAACACATATTTCAGGGGTATATCCTTCCCAAGTACAAGCAGAGCATGATATCCATTACAGGATGTAATGTGGAAAACCCTTTTAGGTAAGGGGAGAGGAATTTCAGGATGTTACCCATACAATGGTGTTTGGATAACTGATCAAGAAAAATTTAGCATTGCGCTTGAAATGTTCTTATTGAAAATCGGAGTACTGCAGACATGCTTCAAGATAGCATTGACATGGTCTTCAAGCAAAGGCCAGACTTTGGATTCACAAAGGGTCCATCCGAAACAACTTAAGTCTTACAAGTTCCCCATGGAAGAACGATTAACCTTGCTAAAAAGGAAACTATAATAATAGGTCCTCCAGCCAGGTGTGCTAGGCATGATATCACCTTATCGGGTCATATAAAGACCAATGTTATATTTCTTGGAATATGATCCCACCATCATAACTGATCGAGATTCAGATCTGAATGGCGTCAGGATACCTCAGACTCAGGATGCTTGAGAAGAAAAGATACAACACAAATTAACGAGATGACATTGTAAGATTATCAAGAAATGACTATGGAAGCGAGTTCCAAAACAAGATTCATCATTAATCCAATGATAGGAGGAGGAGGTGGCTGATGGACTCATCGACATTTCCAAAAAGATGGATTTCCAAAATTATGTGAACAAGGAGATAACATTTGTCAGATCAAATGATATAATGATGTATGCTCAAAGAAAACATACACAATTAAACGTTGGTTGAAAAGTGCACCCGAAATATGGGCTTGGCAGCATGATCAATGTTAGAATGGTGATTCAATAACCAAAAGACTTATAATGAAACTATCGAACATTCGCTTCAAATCCGTAGGGCTACTAGAAGTTTTGATTTCACACTTCATAGTTCAATTGTCGGTATCCCGGTTAGAAACAACACAAGAAAGAATGGTGATGATGAGAAGTATCACTGTACCAAGAATTCTTAAGAGGTGGAGCAATCCTCACAACATCCTTGGCATAAAAGACAGTAATACTTCAAGGTAGAACATAATGGAAGCTGGATAGCAAGTTGCATCCATAACATAAACAGGTTTGTGATGAGAGGCAATAATGATGTTGCCGATGGTAACTCAAATTACCAAGGGACAAGGATGGCACTTATCATCATGAATTAGATTGATATCTTGGATGGAGTCAAAATATTGATGATGATCACGACAAAATGTGTCGAGAGGCTCGAAGAAGCAATCAAACAGCGACTGCATCAAACAAAAGGACTGATGAAGCGAAAGATTGGAATCAAGCTTGTTGTTCGAGGCGTAATGATATCGCGAGGAAGATTGACATAAGCTTAGCTCATCATCGAGAATTGTGCTCAAGGAAGAAGGACCAGGTAGCACAGTCATAATTTAGCACAATAATCATATAGCTAAACAGGCTAGGAATGACTTGAAGGATTATTAAACTCGTAAGCAACAAAAATTACTTAGAGTTATTGAATCGGAGTGCGGAATTGATTCACTTATCGGTGTTCTCGGTTGACAAACAACCTAGCACCCATGAAGTGATAATGAGAGGGAAAGGTAGTACTTCATCAAAAGTTCATAAGATGTAGTACAATGGCATGATATCCTTGAGATACCAGGGGTAATACTGAAAGGTAGATCATAATAGAGGTTGGGCAGGCGTATTGATCTGTAGAACATAATTGCTTTAACTTGTTCGAGAATTGGGATCAAAGAAGAACAATCATGGTCGGAACCACGATTGCAAAGGATCAATCACAAATACCAGATGATAGTTATAAAGGAAATAGTTATTATTACAAGAAGCTTCCATGATAGGATCTACGTCGTGTCTATGGGCATGAACATGGAGTTCAAGGTCGACTCCCACTTCTCTAATGCATAACCTTTCATTCACTTCTTGCCTTCGACGAAGTTGTAGTGTTGAAATTTTATCTGACATAACACCAGTAGAGTATGAACCGTAGTAGTTTCTGGGTTCACACGGATTAGAAAAGGCATAGGTTTAACCCATCGGGGTCTCTCAGGAACATATACCACAAACTTCAGGAGTAAATAACACATGCTTGAAAGTAGAGCATGTTTGACAAGAAGAGGATACAGTTTACCAAAGGCATTATGTATCCGAGAAAAGACTCACTAAGTTATTGAATATGAAGGACGTTGTCGGATAAAATCCAATAAAGGATCTCGTGGTCCACAAGGGATCTGATGTGAGCACCGGAACTCAACCAGAAGAATAAAGAAAGAAAGGAGATCGGATTATCAAAACAACTGACTAATTCAAAGCTCAAATGCAAAGAAATTATGAGCTCCAAATCAAGGGATCAGAGGCAAACACTCTGGTTAAGGATGGATAAGTTGAATAGACTTGGGGGTACAATCAACGACAATTTGATTGGTCGAGAACCAACTCCTAGTCAAAATGACATCTGAGCCGGAAGGATAAATTTGAGGATTCAACTGAGGATTGCAAGCAATCGCAACATATTGAATCAAGGAGCTCAAAATTATAATGATGAAGGATACTAATGAATATTGCTCGTCATATGGACGCAACCATAATGCAAGCAGACAAGTATTTGTAGAAAAATAGTGGGCAGAGGATTACCGGGAGATTAGATAGTACTTCAATGTATCTTTTGAATCATATGAACAATGAGGGAATAATAGATACTCGGTAAGTGTGAGAAATTATCCGTAGGGGGTATTCATGTGGTAAAGAGTTGCAAGGCAGTAGGCACAAGGTATTCTCGGATCAATAGAGAGAATTTCGTGGTAACTTGTAATAACAATATCAACAGGGAATGATTGTATGAATGGCAGGTGTACGTGGTTATCCATAGGGGTTTATCGATGGAAGGGATCTGCAAAAGCGATGGCACAAAGTCTGGGGAGAACATCGTAGAGTATCTTTGGAATCTTCCGGTGCACCAAGCAATCATCTGGAGTGAGGGGCTCTCTGGAAGGAAGTAGCTACGATAACCTATAGTTATAATTAGTAAAATCATTTAACCCGAATAGAAAAGAGACCAGAGTCCCAGAGTATAGACGAGGAGTAAAAGACCCTAATACCACCCAATGGCGACGTGGGCCCGTAAGCGACACAACCATGTTAGTAAAAGTTTTCCAATGACTAGACTCAACTTCGGCCAAGGAGTTGGTAGGGGGATTCCTAAAGGCAGTCATCTCTGTACCAACTTATGTCTGTACTCACAACACAACTCTAGACACACATAAAATAATACAAGCTTTATATTACAAGCCAGGGGCCTCGAGGGCTCGAATACACAAGCTCGATCATAAACGAGTCAGCGGAAGCAACAGTATCTGAGTACAGACATAAGTTAAACAAGGTGCCATAAGATGGCTAGCACAAACTAGGAAACAGATCGAAAGAGGCGCATGCCTCCTACCTGGGATCCTCCTTAACTACTCCT
This sequence comes from Aegilops speltoides, assembly GCA_021437245.1. NCBI lineage: Eukaryota > Viridiplantae > Streptophyta > Magnoliopsida > Poales > Poaceae > Aegilops > Aegilops speltoides. The sequence continues at coordinate 314,830,570 of CM038143.1, forward strand.
GGTCGTCGTCGGCCTGCACATAGTAGTAGGCACCCTCAGTGTAGTAGGAGTCATCGTCAATGGTGGCGTCTGGCTCCTGGGCTCCAACATCTGGTTGTGACATCCGAGAAGAAAGAAAAAGGGGGAAAAGAGGGAGCAAAGCAACCATGAGTACTCATCCAAAGTACTCACAAGCAAGGATCTACACTACATATGCAGTGGTATCAATGAAATGGATAGTATATGTGGACTGAACTGTAGAATGCCAGAATAAGAGGGGGATAGCTAGTCCTATTGAAGACTATGCTTCTGGCAGCCTCCATCTTGAAGCATGCAGAAGAGAGTAGCTGGCAAGTTCACCAAGTAACAACGTATAGCATAATCCTACCCGGCGATCCTCCCCTCATCGCCCTGTGGGAAAGCGATCACCGGGTTGTATTTGGAACTTGTAAGATGTGTGTTTTATTAAGTATCCTGTTCTAGTTGTCATAAGGTTGAAGTACAACACCGGGTCGTCCTTTTACTGAGGGACATGACTATTCAAATAGATAAACTTCCCTGCAGGGGTGCACCACATTACCCAACGCGCTCGATCCCTCTGGCCTGGCACACTTTCTTGGGTCATGTCCGACCTCGGAAGATCAACACGTCGCAGCCCTAGCTAGGCCTAACAAAGAGGTCAGCACGCCGGTCTAAATCCTAAGCGTGCATGGGTCTGGGCCCATGGCCCATTACACTCGTTGCAAGGGCGGCCGGAAGCAGGCCTAGCCTCCCTAATACAAGAGAAGGCGTTCTAGTCCAATCCGGCGCGCGTCACTCAACCGCTAGCGTCTAGGAGGCTTCAACTGATACCACGACGTCAAGAGCCCATAACTGTTCCCGCGTAGTTGGTTAGTGTGTATAGGCTCGTAGCCAGACTCAGATCAAATACCAAGATCTCGTTAAGTGTGTTATTTTGAAGTAACCGCGGACACCGACCAGGGACCAGGCCCACCTATCTCCTAGTTGGTCGCAACCTGCCCTGTCGCTCCACAACAAATTAACAATCAGGGGGCTACCGGAAACCCAAGCCCACCACTACCTGGGTGGAACCATCTGCCCCTTCAGCCCCATCTCCGAATCATCAACATAAGTATGTAACAATATAGTATACACCCGTGATCACCTCCCGAGTGATCACGGTCCAGAAGTATAGCATGGCAGACAGATAAGATTGTAGGGCCACCGATGTAATACTAGCAACCTATACTAAGCATTAGGATAGCAGGTAAAGGTATCAACAATTGTAGCAACAATGACATGCTATGCAACGGAATAGGAGCTATCAAATCAACTACAGTAGCAAACCTAATGCAAGAATAAGAGAGAAGAGAGTGGGCGATATCTGGTTGATCAAAGGGGGTTTGCTTGCCTGGAAGCTCGGTAGAGAAGGATGGGTCGTCAACACCGTAGTCGATCAGGGCAGCAACGTCGTCAGTATCGTAGTCTACCGAAGAGAGGAGTGAGAAGAAACAATGAATACAATGCAAACTAGTGCATGACGATGCATGACATGATATATAATGATGCTAGGTGTGCCCTAACGCAGTATTAGGTGATACCGGCAAATGGGGGAAACATCCGGGAAAGTATTCCCGGTGTTTCGCGTTTTTGGACAAATGGACTGAAGGGGGACGGTTGCAGGTTCGCTATGCTAGGGAAGTGTGGCGGACGAACAGACTGCATATTCGGATTCATCTCATCGTTCTGAGCAACTTTCATGTACAAAGTATTTTCATCCGAGTTACAGATTATTTTATATTAATTTTCAAACTTTTAATAACTTTCAGAAATTCCTGGAATTATTTTAATTCAAATAAATGAACAATGCAACCACTTTTAACACACAGCAAAAGCTAGCCCTAGACACTGACTGGTGGGGCCAGGGGCCCGGTTGACTACAGTCAACAACCCAGTCAGCAGTCAAGTGTGTTGACTGTTGACTGGTCAACCTTGACAGGTGGGGCCTGGTGAACAATGACTTAGTTAAAGAAACATGTTCAATTAGCATGCGGGTCCCACGGTCATACACTTGTTAGTGGGGGGGGGGGGTTAGGCTAAATTAGGGGCTTAGTACCTAATCTAAACAGGGGCAGTCCCCTTCCTGGACACGCATGCGCCTGTGGTGGCTTCAGCCAGGGGCTCGGCCTAGACCATGGTGAGCGAGCGCGTGAGGACGGCGAGCGGGGCTGAAGCGGAGCTCCGGTGGGCGCGTGGGGCGAAGTGTCGGCAATGGACGCGGGAGGAGGGGCGCGCGCGAGGCGGTTGCAGGGGAGCGAATGATGGCAAGGCCAGGGGCGGAGCATCGCACGCGGTCGCGGGCAGAGGCTGCCGTCGACGCCAGTAGCGGTGGGAGGCAAGCGAGGCACGACGGCAGGTCCGGCTGGACGGAGTTGGGCGGAAGCCGCCTCGGCCGGGTGCGGCGATGCGCGTGATGGCGCACGGGAGACAAGCATGGCTGTAGTGCAACGGCATGCGCGGGCGCGGGCGCATGCCACGTGTCCCTGTGGCGCGGCGGGGCAGTCGTGGCGCAACAACGGTTTAGCAGAAGCAGCAACAACGGATGCTAGCAGGAGCAGTAGCAGCGGTGGCGCGAACTACGATGTCGATGGTAGCGACAGCAGGAGACAGAGGGGCGAGCTCAGGGGAGAGGGGAAACGAGCGGCAGCTCACCGCGGAGGCACACGGTGGCTCGATGAAGGCTTAGTAGCAGCAGGACGACGACAAATGTCGATGGTGTGGCGGCGGCCGAACAAGGAAGATGACATTGATCCCGGTGATGGAGAGGCGGTGAGCTCGAACTCGAGGGTGCTGGCGATGCAGTCGAGCATGATGGAGCTTCAGGACAAGTTACCAGCTCGCAGGAATGACGGAGAGCATGTGTGTGAGAAGATCCGTGGTGACGGCGGCTCGGGTTTGTGTTGAGGAGAAGAGACCGTCGCGAGGGAGAGGGGAAGGTGAGCTAGGGTTTCGGGGAGAAGGGGCCGGTCCTAGGGGCGACAAGTAGGCAAGTGGGGGTTGGCCTGGGCCGTTTTGCTATATGGGCCAAGGGGCCCAGTAGATTAGGTTTCTTTTATTTTTACTAGTATTTTCCATTTACTTTTCTATTTATTTATTTAGCTGCTTTTTTGCACTTTCTTTTAGCATCAAAATACTTTTGTAAAATTTAAAACCTTGCCATATAATTACTATGCATTATTTTGCACTGCCACAAAAAGTTTGGGTTCAAAATAATTTATTAAGGTTGAGTTTATATTTAAATGGGATAAAAAGGTGTTGTTGGTCCACTTTTTTAATATCCAGGGGAAATTTTTTATTTAAAAAAAATGTTTCATCAATAGGCTCTTCTGGGTCATAAGTGTGGGCCTCACAGATATCTGCACATTGTTTCTCCGTCTCAACAATTTTAGGATCTTTCGAAGACCCGTCAAGCTTCTGCTTCTTACCGGCCTTTGCTATACCTCCGCAACAAAAATACAAAGTGTATGAGTATGTTATCAAAAGTTGTTGATAAACAATTGAAATACTTACCCCTGGGCGATCTTGAAAGTTGGCATTTGAGTCCCAGAACAGTCGCCAGACGATGGAGGTGTCTTCTGATAATTTGAGTTGGAAGGGTTAAGAGGTTGACGTATTTGGCTGGCTAATGGATAAAGAGAGTCTAGGTTATGTGGCACCTTGTGATGACGTTTGCGAGGAACTGGCGTATTGGGTAAGTTGGAGATAAGATCTAGAGAGCCACTGCTTCGAGTCGGGCTTCTTGGCTCATGTTGCTTTTTCTTCAAAAGAAAGTTGGGATCCAAGTGAGCAAGAGGTTGAAAAAATTTCACCTTCCGGACGGCCCGCCGAGTTCTCTTTCTTGGCAAAGGTTCTGAGTCGGAGGAGATAGGGATTACCTCTGCAGCGTTGGCTTGGCTGGTCTCTGCGTCATTCTAAGAAGAGTCGGCGTAAATAAGTTGCATAAAAAGGCGACCAAGGGAGTCAAGTTCTACCTCCGAGTCATCTAGCTTGCGGAGATCTTCCGCTGCTGATTTTGTACAATGACCCGGACCACGGGTGTTAGTCTTAAGCTTTTTGACTGGGGAGATAGCTTGAAGTTTCTTTCTCCAGAATGGAGAGTCGGCTTGTATTCAAATGAGCAACAGAAAATTGAAGTAAGGTGAAAGTTATAAGTGTTAATGGACATATGACGAAGGTTTATGGAAGATACTTACAGGTGGAGGTGCATTGAGCACGTAGAAAGGGTTCACTCCTACTTTGCGGAAATTCTCCAGAATCTCCCCAAGTAATGATTTAACCATAGCGGTGGCTTCCTCATTAGTTAAGGGTGTCTGGTTGTAGTGTTGAGGGACCTTGGTGTCACCTGCGTATTCACACATTAAGCTGCTGCGCCGGCTTAGATTCTCCACGAAACCCAACAACGGACTAGGTCTACTCGAGATAAGCCATTGGCTACCAGAGCTATTATCTTTGAAAAAATGGCGGAATACTTGGCTCTTCTGCAATAGAGATGCGATCTGGAAGTGCGTGAGTGGGGCTAAGCCGGAAGGGGCGATAACCCGACAGGGGATTTTCACCATCTAGAGAGGTGTCTTGACAATAAAACCACGTACAGTTCCACTCTTTGGGGTGACTGGGTAGTACAGCTGCAGGAAAATAATATCTCGTCGCCTCTGAATAGAGATCCCGCCGAGATCGAGTCTAGGCCCATCAGACATCTCAGTTTGACGGTTTAGATAGAAATACTCTCTAAATAGATCAACTTCAGGCTCTTGTTGGAGGTACACTTTGCAGAAGACTTGGAAATTGCAGATATTGGAAACATAGTTGGGACTGTTGTCTTGAGGGTGAAGATTGTAAAAGTGGAGAACATCCCGGAAGAATTTTGACCCGGGTGGCAAGAAGCCGCGGAGGAGGTGATCCGCAAAGATGATGACTTCACCTTCTTTAGGTTGAGGTCTAGTTTCAGCGCCTAGAACTCGCCAGTGGATGGTATTCTTCGTTGGCAAGACTCCCATATCCACATACTCTTGGAGAGAAAGTTCGAAAACTTTAGAAGCGACCCAATCGCAAGAAGTGGGAGTCTTAGTCATGCTTGGCGTTTTAAAAAACTACGGCCTGGAAGCAAAAATATGGTGGGTTAAAATTATGGTGGTGAGCCGCCTAATGATTACAGTAATAATTCAGTAGCAATGAGCAAGTTATGGACTGATTTGAACATGACAAATTACAAATTTATGGTTAAGCCGACAGAAGGTTGGCGGGTTACCAGGTTATTATTTGAGACGCCCAAATTGCGTTAGCGAGGTGGTCCTTTATAGAGCTAAGATTGGTGAAGTTTTTTTTTGACAGAAAATTCACCAAGTGTTGGGTAAACAAGTTTCACACATCGTGCCTATAATTCTGGATCTATGGCAGTCCAAAAAACAGAAGGTAATTGCTAAATCTAAAGTGTGGCCATGGAAGAACTAGTGTGCTGGAGGTTGAATCTCATAAGGAAAGGATGAATTTGTGATTTGAGACAAATATTAACACTGTTACCGCACGACTTCAGTATTATTCTTGAGTTGAGCTACTATGACGGATGGATGAACTATGATAAACTTGGACGGACACGACGAACACCGATGGGCTATATTGACCTAATGCAGATTGAAAGTGAGAAAGGATGGATACCTGACGATGATAATGATTAGCGGAAGGGTGCCGCAATCTCTGGTCATGATTAGGTTGATGCAGTGGCCTGGATGGAGCTGCTGAAGAAGGTCGGCAGGGGCGGCAGAGCTCTTGCAGCGGCGGTCAACGCGAGGAAGAAGAGGAAGAGAGGGAGATGGGGGTAAAAATGAAAAAGGAACTCCCGTCCCTATTTATAAGGAAACACTAAAATGGCATGTGCGGAAATCGAGGAGGCGACATGATTATCTCAATAGTGTAGGCGCCTCAATTCTCGGACGATGAGTTAATGCAAAAGACCCGTTGTGATGTCATGGTTTTTTTATGAATTTACTTCCCGTGACGTCATGGCGAGTTATAGTGTTTTATTCAAGGACAAGTTTTGAAAAGATGGCTTGTCAGCTAACGCAATGAAGATTGACATGAACAAGTTCAAATCAATCTGGGGGCCTAATATTGGCGATATGACTCCGAGGTGTGACCCGCCAAGGAGGGGCCGGGTTACACCATTGGCGGCTTAATATGAAGAAGGCCAAATAAGGTCCAAGAAGACGAAGCATAAAGATAGGCAGCAGCTTAAGAGGCGGGCCTAGTGGAGGCCCAAGACGTGGAGGTGTGAGCCGCCCGATGATGACTTGCCTGGTAAGGCAAGGCGGCTTAGAAACCAAGCTGGTCATGTTGTGTGATGCGGCTCGGACTCTTGTAAGCCCCGGAGCCTCAACCTGTGTATATAAAGGCGAGACCCGGCGGCGGGTTAACTCAAGAAACAACTGATCGATAGCTAGATCAAGCGTGATTGCTCCCTTGTAATCGAGACTCAAGTAATACAACTAGAAGCAGGACATAGGCTTTTACCTTGTTGTGAGGGGACGAACCTGGGTAAACCTTTGTGTCCTTTGTACCGTTCAACCCCTTTGATCTAACCTACGTTGCGATGGCTCCACACCTAAGTCCTTTCACAAGGGCATCTGGCATGTTAAATCCATGACAGTTCTTGTAGGGGCTTCTCCGTGGAAGGATGACCTTTTTCCAACTAATGAGGAAAATGATGATATGCTTTGGGGGTATGGTGCTAATAATGCCATAATCCGGTCTATATCCCTCGAAGTGTTTGAGTCAATTATGACTTGTGTGATGGCTCATGATAGGTGCATCAAACTTGAAGAAATATATGATGGGTCCAATCTTTGTGAGATTCATCATCTTTTGGAGGATTCAATTGAGGATCTCCACATCTTCAAATCATGAAGAACTCCATATTGCTGCTTCCTCCGTGTGCTTGGATATTTGTACCTCTTCCACCTCATCATCATATGGCATGTCCCAAGGTAATGACATGGTGAGTGGAAATATCACATGTGATGATGACGTTGTGCTAAACACTAATGATCTTTCATGTATACATGCTAGTGTTATAGTTTCTATGGACTTGAGCATATCTGACAAAAATGGCATACTTTCTTGTGTTGATAGTCCATGCATATCATTTAGAGATTCCTTGAATACTTTTTGTGATGATATGCTTGATACTCCTTGTTGCCATGATCTGCTATGCTTCTATTTCCTCTAGGTGTTATTTGACTAACCATGTAGAGCAAACAAGAGAAATTAGTGCACACAACACTAATGGAGAAATTTCTAGAAGAGCAAAGAAGGAAATCACCATGTTGGAGAGGAAATGCTATGAGCGTCAAGAGGTTGGAAATGAATCTCCTACTCTTGTTTATGAAGAATCTTACTCTCCAAAAGAATCATCATCAACCTCCAATGTTTATATGTGCCTCATGGCAAGAGGTAACACTGAGGTATCATCTACTCTTGGTAATGATATCGATGAGAATGATGATGAATGTGATAGGGTTATGAGTCAAGAAATATTTGAAATTGGTAGTTCTCTTCGTGGGGTAAACAAGAACACTTATTTGATGTTTAAAGATCTTATTACTCATTTTTGGTAAGTGTAATGATTTACTTCACGAAGAGCAAGAACAAAATGAAAAACTTGATTGTAACCTTTTTGATGCTCTAATATTTCTTAGAGACTTAGAATCTCTTAAATAAGAGATTGTAGTTGCTTACGATAAACTTAAGGAGGACTTTGAGCACCTTGACCTTGGCTACAAGAATGTCAAAGGAGAGCTCATTAAACTTTCAAAGTCTTATGAGGAAGTTCAAGCCACTTATGTGAAGTCTCTAGTTTCTTCTAGCTCCTCACATATTATCAATGATGCTTTTGTTGGGGAACGTTGCATGGAAAACAAATTTTTTTTTACGCACATGCAAGATCTATCCATGGAGATGCATAGCGACGAGAGGGGAGAGTGTGTCTACATACCCCCGTAGACCATAAGCGAAAGTGTTTAGTAACGCGGTTGATGTAGTCGAACTTCTTCGCGATCCAACCGATCAAGTACCGAACGTATGACACCTCCGTGTTCAGCACACGTTCAGCTCGGTGACATCCTCGCCTTCTTGATCCAGCAAGACGGGTGAAGTAGTAGATGAGTTCCAGCAGCACGATGATACGTCTCCAACATATCTACTTTTCCAAACACTTTCGCCCTTGTTTTGGACTCTAACTTGCATGATTTGAATGAAACTAACCTAGACTGACGTTGTTTTCAGCAGAGCTGCCATGGTGTTGTTTATTGTGTAGAAAACAAAAGTTCTCGGAATGACCTAAAAATCCACGGAGATAACTTTCGGAAAATATAAAAAATATTGGCGAAGAATCAAGGCCAGGCCCACACCGCCCACGAGGGGGGGCGCGCCTGCCCCCGGGCGCGCCCCTGTCTCGTGGGTCCCCGATGCTCCACCGACCTCAAGTCCAACTCTATATATTCCGTTTAGCGGAGAAAAATCGAGAGAAAGTTTCATCGCGTTTACGACACGGAGCCGCCGCCAAGCCCTAATCTCTCTCGGGAGGGCTGATCTGGAGTCCGTTCGAGGCTCCGGAGAGGGGGATTCGTCGCCGTCGTCATCATCAACCATCCTCCATCACCAATTTCATGATGCTCACCGCCGTGCGTGAGTAATTCCATCGTAGTCTTGCTGGACGGTGATGTGTTGGATGAGATTTACCATGTAAAGTTAGTTTTGTTAGGGTTTGATCCCTAGTATCCACTATGTTCTGAGATTGATGTTGTTATGACTTTGCTATGCTTAATGCTTGTCACTAGGGCCCGAGTGCCATGATTTCAGATCTGAACCTATTATGTTTTCATGAATATATGTGAGTTCTTGATCCTATCTTGCAAGTCTATAGTCACCTATTATGTGTTATGATCCGACAACCCCGAAGTGACAATAATCGGGATACTTCTCGGTGATGACCATAGTTTGAGGAGTTCATGTATTCACTATGTGTTAATGCTTTGGTCCGGTACTCTATTAAAAGGAGGCCTTAATATCCCTTAGTTTCCACTAGGACCCCGCTGCCATGGGAGGGTAGGACAAAAGATGTCATGCAAGTTTTTTTCCATAAGCACGTATGACTATATTTGGAATACATGCCTACATTACATTGATGAACTGCAGCTAGTTCTGTGTCACCCTATGTTATAGCTATTACATGAGGAATCGCATCCGACATAATTATCCATCACTGATCCAATGCCTATGAGCTTTTCACATATTGTGCTTCGCTTATTTACTTTTCTATTGCTACTGTTACAACTACTACAAAACTGCTATCGTTACTTTTGCCACTATTACCATTACTATCATACTACTTTGCTACTAAATACTTTGCTGCAGATACTAAGTTATCCAGGTGTGGTTGAATTGACAACTCACCTGTTAATACTTGAGAATATTCTTTGGCTCCCCTTGTGTCGAATCAATAAATTTGGGTTGAATACTCTACCCTCGAAAGTTGTTGCGATCCCCTACACTTGTGGTTTATCAAGACTAATTTCTGGCGCCGTTGCCGGGGAGCATAGCTTTATTCTTTGAGTCACTTGGGATTTATATCTGCTGATCACTATGAGGAACTTGAAAGACGAAAGAACTAAGGTTTTTCCCTCAACTACCAGGGGAGGTAAGGAACTGCCATCTAGCTCTGCACTAGATTCTCCTTCTGTTTTGAGTAAACTTGCGACACCTAAACCTGCTACTGCTTTGAATTCTGATACGTCGCATGTTATTGATGATGCCACTCTGTGATGCATGATACTTATGATGAAACTACTTCTGTGCGTGATACTACTTTGTCATTAGGTGAATATCTTGATGAACAACTTGCTAGGGTTAGAGAGAATGAAATTATTGAAAACGAAATTATTGATGATAACGATGATGAAGGTTCTCCCCCTAATTATGAATTGCCTGTTGTTCCTGAGGGTTATGTTATGGATGAAGAAGCTGCTAGAGCTATTTTTGCTTGCAATGATAGATATGATCTTAAGAAGTTATTAGCTAAATGGAAGCAGCAATCTCTTAATGCTAGAATGAAACCTGAACCCGCTTTTGCTACTTCAGCTATCTGTGTTACTAATAAGGATTATGAATTCTCTGTTGATCCTGAGATAATTACTTTGGTTGAATCTGATCCTTTTTATGGCTATGAATCTAAAACTGTTGTGGCACATCTTACCAAGTTAAATGATATAGCCACCCTGTTTACTAATGATGAGAAGTCTCGTTACTATTATATCCTTAAGATATTTCCGTTCTCATTGAAGGGTGATGCTAAAACTTGGTTTAATTCTCTTGATCCTGGTTGTGTGCGTAGTCCCCAGGATATGATTTAGTACTTCTCTGCTAAATATTTCCCTGCTCATAAGAAACAAGCTGCCTTGCAGGAAATATATAATTTTGTGCAAATTGAAGAAGAGATTCTCCCACAAGCTTGGGGGAGGCTTCTCCGATTACTTAATGCTATGCCGGATCATCCTCTTAAGAAAAATGAAATACTTGATATCTTTTATAATGGACTAAGCGATGCTTCCAAGGACTACTTGGATAGTTGTGCTAGTTGTGTTTTCAGAGAAAAGAATTATGTCCAGGAGAATGTACTAGGTGGTTCCTCAACAAAGAGAGGACCTAGGCGTGCTATGCGCGAACAAGACGATGAACCACCAAGGGAAGCCGAAGTGCGGGCTTGCGAGTGGCCATCAAAAGAGTTTATGGTCAATGCAGGCATTAAGGATGAATTTGACGCATATGTGCATAACGCCGAGCTTGAGGACTTCATACAAGATAAGTGTCCTCAGTACTACCAATTGACTGATTCATTCGTGAGAAGGTTTAAATTTACATCTTCGCGTAATTCTCAGAATGTCCTGTTTGATATTTATGATCAATCTTATACCATGGACTTAGAAGATTTCGCAACTGCTTGCAAACTTCCGCAGTGGGGCAATGTTCATGAACCCCACAGATCTGAATATAAAGACTTTCTTGCTAGTATTATTGTGGGAGAATCTAGGGATATAGCACAAGCTACCATAGGGAGCATTTACTTTCCTGCTATACATTATTTTGCTCTCTTCATTGGTAGATGCATTAACGGTAAAGATGAAGCATGTCACATGTGTGTCCCTGATCTTTGTGTCCTCAAGAGTGCTGTGTTAGGCAATAAAGATTACATCTTGGGGGCAATAGTTGCACGTAGGTTGCATAATATTGGTATATCTGGAGATTTGTTTGGAGGGATTTATGCGACCCATGTTGCTTACTATCTTGGTATATCTCCATGAGAGGAGGATATAGAGTTGCCTCCTACTTATTTAGATTATGACGCGATGGTCAAACATTGTTTTCTTTTGAGGAATGAACAAATCCTCCAGTATCGACTAATCTTCGACAGATGTCGCACTGTCCATGCTACTCTCCCTGCTCCTTCCCTTCTTGATTACCAGGCAAAACGAAGATATGTTGTTACCAGGGAGGAGGCAGCCGAACACGAGGGGAGAGCGGAGGCGGCTTGCCAACATGCCGCAGCTCAGGATGCATTGGCTGCTGCATCTCAGTACGACCCCAGTTATAACTTCGGATATCAGCCAGGTTATCCTTGGCATTAGACCAACTTAGTCCAAAAGCCTAAGCTTGGGGGAGTACGTATTTCTCACCGACTTTACATTCATGTTCACACACTATTCTAGTTGTCGGTGCTCATACTCTTTCATTGTATTATCCATGCTAGTTTAAATTTCTTTTTCTAGCTTTCTTCTTGTGTGTTTGATAAACCTTAAGAAAAACCAAAAAAATTAGTTAGTTTAATTCCCATGCTTGTAATAGTAATTAAAAATAAAACCCAAAAAGATTTCTCGTTCTTCTTTTTACTTGTTGGGAGTTTTCCTGTGTAAATAGTTTTATTTTCTCTTCTTTCCTTTGGGGGTTGAGAGTAGAAGACCATATTGAAAATGTTTAGTGGCTCTCATATGCATGATGGTTGATTTAACTTAGAGCACATATTACCTTGTCTTCTCTCTTGAATTGAATGCTTGCAGATTCCACCTTAGTCCAATGCACGCGCACTATTATTATTATACACACCGTTCGGTCGTGCAAGTGAAAGGCAATAATGACGATATATGATGGACTGATTGAGATGAGAGAAGCTGGTATGAACTCGACCTCTTTTGTTTTTGTAAATATGATGAGTTCATCGTTCCTGATTCAGCCTATTATGAAGTAAACATATTTGCAGTGACATTCAGAGATTATAGTTGCTTATGCCATGCATAATTAGCTATGACTTATAATGGTTTACCTTGCATGCCAAGATGCTATTAAAATGATTGTGATGTGGTATGATGGGATGGTATCCTCCTTTGAATGAATTGAGTGACTCAACTTGTCACATGTTCACGCATGTAGTTGAAACAAATCAACATAGCCTTCACGATATTTATGTTCATGGTGGATTATATCCTACTCATGCTTGTACTTGGTGTAAATTAATTTTAATGCATGTTCACGACTGTTTTCGCTCTCTCAGTTGGTCGCTCCCAATCTTTTGCTAGCCTTCACCTGTACTAAGCAGGAATACTACTTGTGCATCCAAACTCCATAAACCCCAAAGTTATTCCATATGAGTGCACCATACCTTCCTATATGCGGTATTTACCTGCCGTTCCAAGTAAATTTGTATGTGCCAAACTCCAAACCTTCAAATGAAATTCTGTTTTGTATGCTCGAGCAGCTCATGTTTCAACTAGGGCTGTCTGTATCTTCCATGCTAGGTGGGTTATTCTCAAGAGGAGTGGACTCCGCTCCTCACTCACGAGAAAATGGCTGGTAACCGGGATGCCCAGTCCGATGATCAAAAAGTTCAAAGCAAATCAAAATAATTAAACAAAACTCCCCCAGGGCTGTTGCTAGTTGGAGGCACTCGTTGTTTCGAGCAAGCCACGGATTGATGCTTGTTGGTGGTGGGGGAGTATAAACTTTTACCATTCTGTGTGGGAACCACCTATAATGTATGTAGCATAGAAGATATCGCCATCTCATAGTTGTTGCGTTGACAGTGAAAGTATGCCGCTCAAAATGTTATTCATCTCTATTTTAAAATTGAGCTATGGCACCTCTACAAATCCCTGCTTCCCTCTGCGAAGGGCCTATCTATTTACTTTTATGTTGAGTCATCACCTTCTTATTAAAAAGCACCCACTGGAGAGCACACTGTCATTTGCATGTATTACTATTAGTTTATATTGGGTATGACTTGACTGGATCTCTTTTACCATGAATTATAATGTTTAGTTAGTCCTTGATCATTAAAGGTGCTTCGCATTTATGTTTTGCGGTCTCGGAAAGGGCTAGCAAGATACCATCTTGTTATACCATATTATGATTGTTTTGAGAAAGTGTTGTCATCCGAGATTTATTATTATTGCTCGCTAGTTGATTATGCCATTGATATGAGTAAATATGAGACCTACTAAATTGAAGCATAGAAAGAGGTGGACCGCGCCTTGGATAATTGGTTGGATATAGCCGTAGACCGCAGAACTCGATCGGACACAAAGGGTACGGTACAGAACTCCTCAAGACACAGTAGTCAACTGCTTCACTCCTACGCATTATCCTTTCTTTGAAAGGCAAGATTAGGGAGCCAATTGAGCGAACAGACGAAGTAGCTTGCTTTGTACTACCAACATCTTAATATGATATTCTTTGGTACCTTTTCCAATGACAAGCCAGACTTCATATTGTGAATATGGTTAGTTCATAATCTTTGCTGAAAACTTGAATGTTAGCTCTACATATTTACAACGACAAGAGCAAACAGAGTTTGTAAAAGTTTTTCTTTAACACATTGCTTACTCTGTCATGCTTATGCATTCACATGCTCCTATATTCCATATTTACATGATTGCATACATGTAGGGGGAGCCTATGCATGTTACATGTCTTTCCAAAGCTTTACTTGTTATTCTCTATATCTTCATCTAAATCTTTGATGTATGTTGTCATCAATTACCAAAAAGGGGGAGATTGAAAGCACAAGTGATCCCTGGGTGATTTTGGTAATTAATGTCGACATATCTCTTGTTGGACTAATACTCTTACCTAGCATGTTTCAGATAAGTTCAACAATGGAGTGGCGTGGACTAGAGGATGTGGAACCCCTTCAAGATGCTAAGGACAAAGGATTGGCTCAAGCTCAAACCACAAGACTCTACATTTTACTTTTAGTGATCCAAGATCACATTGAGTCCATAGGAAAGCCAATACTATTAAGAGGGATGAGGTGTTGCTTAATGGCTTGCTTGCTCAAAGTGCTTAGTGATATGCTCCAAAGCCCTCAACCACTTGCTCACACCCACATATGTCCCAAACCAAAAGTCAAACTCGGCCGCACTGAAACTTTATATCCGGCGCCACCGAGTTCAGTTGACATAGCCACTGCCAGAAACCCTAATCTTTTTGGTCTCGCCAATGGGATCTCAGTCTCACTGAGATGGGCTTGCAAACTCTCTATTGCCTTGCAATAAATTCGGTCCCACCGAGGTATGCAATCGGTCCCACCGAGTTTGCCTGACCAACTCTCTATTTCGCTTATTACCCAAATCGGTCCTACCGAGTTTGTGTAATCGGTCAAACCGAGTTGAGGCTTTTCCCTAACCCTAGCACATCGGTCCTACAGAGTTGATCATATCAGTCCCACCGAAATGCCTAACGGTCACATTATGAACTAAATCGGTCTGACCGAGTTTCACGATTCGGTCCCGCCGAGTTTGGTAAATTGTGTGTAACGGTTAGATTTTGTGTGGAGGCTATATATACCCCTCCATCCACCCTTAATTCGTGGAGAGGGCCATCAAAACATGCCTACACTTCCAACATACATTTTCTGAGAGAGAACCACCTACACTTGTGTTGAGGTCAAGATATTCCATTCCTACCACATAAATCTTGATCTCTAGCCTTCCCCAAGTTGCTTTCCACTCAAATCTTCTTTCCACCAAATCCAAATCCTGTGAGAGAGAGTTGAGTGTTGGGGAGACTATCATTTGAAGCACAAGAGCAAGGAGTTCATTGTCAACACACCATTTGTTACCTCTTGGAGAGTGGTCTCTCCTAGATTGGTTAGGTGTCACTTGGGAACCTCCATCAAGATTGTGGAGTTGAACCAAGGAGTTTGTAAGGGCAAGGAGATCGCCTACTTCGTGAAGATCTACCCGAGTGAGGCAAGTCCTTCGTGGGCGACGACCATGGTGGGATAAACAAGGTTGCTTCTTCGTGGACCCTTCGTAGGTGGAACCCTCCATGGACTCGTGCAACCGTTACCCTTCGTGGGTTGAAGTCTCCATCAACGTGGATGTACGATAGCACCACCTATCGGAACCACAGATAAAAAATCTCCGTGTCTCCAAATTGCATTTGCACACTCCAATCCCATCCCTTTACATTCTTGCAATTTGCATGCTTTACATTCTGCTGCTCATATACTCTTTTGATGCTTGCTTGATATGTATTGTGAATGTTACAACTTGTGTAAAACTCCACTTCAACTTAAAGAGATTAAAAACTGCAACTTTCTTACTTAGAGTCTATTCACCCCCCCTCTAGACACCTCTTCTCGATCCTTTCAATTGGTATCAGAGCTTTGGTCTCCATTGCTTTTGTTTAAACACCATTGGAGGAAGATGAATGAGGCTACGTTGGGGAGTCTTAGATGTAGAGTGCCTATACTTGATGGAGAGTATTTTCATGAGTGGAAAAATGAGATGCTTATGATTTTCAATGAATATCATTTGAATAAGTACATTACTAGCCCTTGTGCACCTCATGTTGATCCTATGCATCCTACCTTGATGAGTTAATTGACATGATTCACAATCTTAGAACTGTTGATCTTATCACTAGAGGTTTGCCTAGAAACTTGATAGGTTGCTTGCCTACTCTTGAGTGTGCCTACACCATATGGAAATTTCTTGAGGAACGTTTTCCAAATTATTCCTTGCAAAATCTAGATGAAATTCTCCATAAGTCTATTGCCTTGAGTAAGATGAATTCCAATGATCCTAAGTTTGGTGATTGTCTATTTGAGCTTACAAATCTTATGTGTGCCAAAGGAGATGTTGGAATTATTAGCAATATTATTTCCGAAGCTATAAGAATTCATAAAGAAGATCATTGTCAAACTCATTCTAATGAATCACCCTCTCTAGGAATTGATCCATCACATGACGATGTTGAACATGGATACTATGATGAGGATGATGATAGTGACTTTGATCTTGATGATGCAATGAGACACTTTGGTCTTATGGAAAATCTTCGGGGATACATGGCAGGAGGAAAGGAATGGGTTCTTGATAGTGGATGTACCGATCACATGACCGAAGATAAGAATATGTTTCGTGAGCTTGCTGAAAACGACGGTCGTCGAAAGTATGTCACTTTTGGTGATAACTCAAAGGGTAAGGTGGTTGGACTCGGTAAGGTGGCCATCTCACATGATAGCTCCATACAAAATGTCATGCTCGTTGAATCTCTTGGGTACAATTTACTTTCAGTATCTAGACTTGCTGATTTCGGTTTCAATGTCCTATTTACTGAAGTAGATTGCAAGTGTTTCGAAGAGACAATCATAAAATGGTCTTTACCGGTATATGTAGAGGTGATCATTACATTTTTGATTTCACTAAAAGGCTCAACCTAGAACTTGCTTAATTGCTAAATCCTCTAAAGGCTGGTTGTGGCATAGACGGTTAGGTCATGTGGTCATGCGAAACCTTGACAAGCTTATTAAAGGTAATCATCCTCGGTGTTAACGATGTCATATTTGATAAGGATAGACTTTGCAGCACCTGTCAAGCAGGTAAACAGGTTGGAGGAAGGCATCCCGTGAAGAACATCATGACCACAAGGAGGCCACTCGAGCTACTTCACATGGATCTTTTCGGTCCCAACGCTTACAAAAGTCTTGGTGGAAATTCTTTTGGTCTAGTTATAGTTGATCATTTTTCAAGATTTACGTGGGTGTTCTTTCTCGATGATAAATCGCAGGTCCAAAAGATCTTCAAAAACTTCGCTAGGACGGCCCAAAATCAATTTGAAGTGAAGATCAAGAAGGTTCCCAGCGACAACGGAACGGAGTTCAAGAACACAAATGTGGACACCCTTCATGACGAAGAAGGGATTTCACATGAGTTCTCGGCTACGTACACACCTCAATAAAATGGAGTTGTTGAGAGGAAGAACCGGACGCTCATCAAAATGGCGAGAACGATGCTTGATGAGTACAGGACGTCAAAGCACTTTTGGGCAGAAGAGGTTGAGACAGCTTGTCATGCCACAAATCGCTTGTATCTTCACTAGCTACTCGGCAAAATGGCATACGAGCTCCTTACAGGTAACAAACCCCAAGTTGGATACTTTCGAGTATTCGGCTCAAAGTGCGACATTCTTGATAAGCATTGTTGTTCTAAATTTGCTCCTAAATCTCATGAAGGTTTCCTACTTGGTTATGGCTCAAACTCTCACACTTACTGTGTCTACAATAATTTCACCCGAAAGGTTGAAGAGACGATAGAAGTGAAGTTTGATGAATCTAACGGCTCGCAAGTAGAGCAATTGCTAATTGATGTAGGAGACAAAGACCCTTCAGAAGCAATCCAAGACTTGTCCATTCGCAAGATTCGTCCAACGAAGGTGAAGGAGAGTACCTCGTCCGTCCAAGTGGAAGCTTCCACCTCACGACAAGGTGAACCAAGAGTTGATACGGAAGCATCCACAAGTGGGACACACCAAGACGAAGAAAACAAGGAAGTACACCAAGATGAAAATTAACAACCTCCTTCTCCACCACGACAAGAGAACGACAACATCAACAATGAAGAAGGCCAAGAAGAAGAACAAGATGAAGAAGCTGTTCCACCCAGATCCAAGCAAAAGCTTCCACAAGTTCGAGCAAGAGTCGCCAAAGACCACCCCGTCGAGCAAATCTACAATGATATCCAAACCGGGAGAATCACTCGCTCTAAAACTCGTTTGGCTAACTTTTGTGAACATTATTCATTCATCTCTAGCATTGAACATATGAAGGTTGAAGAAGCATTGAAGATCTGGATTGGATAAACGCCATGTATGAAGAGCTACACAACTTTGAGAGAAATCAAGTTTGGACATTGGTTGAGATGCCCGACGACAACCACAACGTCATTGGTACCACATGGGTGTTTCGCAACAAGCAAGAGGAAGATGGACAAGTAGTTCGCAACAAAGCACGTCTCGTCGCCCAAGGCTACACTCAAGTCGAAGGTATGGACTATGGTGAGACATATGCCCCCGTTGCTAGACTTGAGTCCATTTGCATCTTACTTGCCTATGCTAATCACCATGATATCACCTTGTACCAAATGGACATTAAAAGTGCTTTTCTAAATGGTGAAATAGAGGAGGAAGTTTATGTTAAGCAACCTCCCGGCTTTGTCAATCCTAAGAAACTTAATCATGTTTACAAACTTCACAAAGCTCTTTATGGTCTTAAACAAGCTCCTAGAGCGTGGTATAAATGCTTGACCAAGTTCCTTATTGAAAAAGGCTTTGAAATTGGAAAAATTGATTCTACTCTTTTTACTAAATGGGTTAATGGAGAATTATTTGTGTGCCAAATCTATGTTGATGATATTATATTTGGTTTGACTAACCCTCACTTTAGTGAGAAGTTTGGAAAGCTAATGTCAAAGAAGTTTGAGATGTCTATGATGAGTGAACTCAAATTCTTTCTCGGCTTGCAAATCAAGCAAACTAAGGAAGGTACCTTTGTCTCTCAAATAAAGTACACCAAGGACTTATTCTATAAGTTCAATATGCAAGAATGCAAAGGTATGACTACACCCATGCCTACTAGTGGACATCTTGATTTGACCAAAGATGATGAACCGGTTGATCAAAAGGTTTACCGCTCCATGATTGGTTCATTGTTATATCTATATGCCTCTCGTCCCAATATTATGCTAAGTATGTGCATGTGTGCACGATATCAAGCGGCCCCTAAAGAATGTCATCTTAAGGCTGTGAAAAGGATAGTGAGATACTTAATACACACACCAAATTTTGGCATTTGGTATCCTAAGAGGTCTTCTTTCGATCTTGTTGGTTACTCCGATTCGGACTATGCCGAAGACAAGGTTGATAGAAAGTCCACTTCGGGTACTTGTCAATTTCTAGGTAGATCTCTTGTGTCTTGGTCCTCCAAGAAACAAAACTCGGTATCCTTATCCACCGCCGAAGCGGAATACATTGCCGCTGGTTCATGTTGTGCTCAATTACTTTGGATGACCCAAACTCTCAAGGATTATGGGATATATGTGAAACATGTTCCATTACTTTGTGACAATGAAAGTGCTATAAAGATTGCTCACAATCCCGTGCAACACTCTCGAACTAAGCATATTGAAGTTTGTAATCATTTCATTCGAGATCACGTTGCCAAAGGGGACATTGATCTTAAGCATGTTCGCACCGATAAGCAATTAGCGGATATATTCACAAAACCTCTTGATGAGAAAGTCTTTTGCCATTTGAGAGGTGAATTGAACATCCTTGATGCTTCAAACTTGGAGTAGGAACTCCATTTGGATACATGCAAGGCATGAGCCTTTGACTAATCCTTGATATTTCTTTCTTGTTGCTATTTATATGTCTTGGATATATTTGCACCCTTGCATGCTATCTAACCCTTGTAGGTACTTGGATGAATCTAAATCTATGAGATTGCAACCCACTCACATCTTGAGCAAATTTCTACATCACCAAGTCTCTACACAATGGTGGTTGAAGACAAGGAACATATCCTTTGACAAATTCTATATTGAGTTTTATGATTGTCATTTTGGATACACAAGTGCTCTTCCTTGAAACTAACCCATGTAGGTAGATGAACTCAAATTCCAAGTGAAGCTCCCAACTCTTGATGAGCTACATCAACCTTGATCGACCCACACAAGTTCAACTACATGATCACGATCAATACCACCACCCAAGGTATGTTATTCCATCTTAGAGAAGCTTTACTCCAAGTCATGAGTCAAAGCAACTCAACAAGATGTGAATCATCAAAATGCTTAAACGAAAAATGCTAACCCCATTTTGAGCTTAAACGATGAGTATGACCTATGATCAAGTGATCTCACTTGACTCCTAAGTCAATATACTCTAACATAGGTGACATTGTCGCCGACCAATTCTAGATGAAGTTCTCTTGTGTTCTTTTTTGCGCTCTTGCATTTGTCTCATGCATATTTGTTTCCCCTTTAAAAAAAACTTCATCTATATTTCTTCTTTGTTTCTTTTTTGTTCTGCATTCCCTACGTCCAATTCTTTGCAAATCTTTCACTTAATTCCTTGCAAATCCTTGTGAGATCTTACTTCACTAGTGAGCTGAGGTGACAAGTGTTTTCTCTGTGATGAACTCAGTCACACCGGTCTGTTGTTTTAGGTCCAACCGAATTCTTTTAGTGCAACCAAAGCACACAACTCGGTGCCACCGATTTCACTGCAGGAAAGACAGCTTGCCACTCGTTCCTGCATTCTTCTTGATCCAGCTCCACTCAATGATTCTTGTCCTCTACCAGCATCACATTTGACTTGCTGCGTTGTTCTGTGACTCAAGGACCAAACCCATTTGTAACAAAAATCCAGAAGAACCCTTCTTGGAAATTGATGTCAAAGGGGGGAGAGAGATCACATCAAAGCTTAATCATTTCTATAGGGGGAGAGAATACTCAGGGGGAGAGAGTTCTTCTACAAGGAGACAGAAGTATCACTTCAAAAGACCCCAGATGCTTGGTGTTCAAGAGGAGAGAAGTCACATGTCTTTAAGATGGGAAAGGCATGTTCATATTTGATTGTTTGCTTTAGCTCTGTTTCTTTTCTTTGCTCTGATTTTCTATTCCCTATCTTATCCCAGTATCCCATGCTAGATTCAGGGGGAGTAAGACATCTAAGGGAAGGAAATCCTTGAATTCATTGCACATCTTTACCATTGGGGACATGTCTATATCCAATGGGGTACTCAGTACTCACTCTCTACATGTCATCCTAGTCTTGGTACTCTTGTGGTTTCTTTTGTTTGCTCTGGCTAGTAGGTGTATCTGTGTTATCTAAGCTTGTTTATGTAGGTTCATTCCTTCCTAAGCCAACTCGAGACCACAAGGTAAGTATATGCATCACAGTCATGTGTATGAGGATTTCTTGCTGATGTACATACTGTTTGCAAGAAGGACTCATGAGCATGAAGGTACATTTCCTATATTCACATCACTTACTCTCATGCATATAGACAAGATACATGTAACACAATGCTTACTCTGTCATGCTTATGCATTCACATGCTCCTATATTCCATATTTACATGATTGCATACATGTAGGGGGAGCCTATGCATGTTACATGTCTTTCCAAAGCTTTACTTGTTATTCTCTATATCTTTATCTAAATGTTTGATGTATGTTGTCATCAATTACCAAAAAGGGGGAGATTGAAAGCACAAGTGCTCCCTGGGTGATTTTGGTAATTAATGTCAACATATCTCTTGTTGGACTAATACTCTTACCTAGTATGTTTCAAATAAGTTCAACAATGGAGTGGCGTGGACTAGAGGATGTGGAACCCCTTCAAGATGCTAAGGACAAAGGATTGGCTCAAGCTCAAAGCACAAGACTCTACATTTTACTTTTAGTGATCCAAGATCATATTGAGTCCATAGGAAAGCCAATACTATTAAGAGGGGATGAGGTGTTGCTTAATGGCTTGCTTTCTCAAAGTGCTTAGTGATACGCTCTAAAGCCCTCAACCACTTTCTCACACCCACATATGTCCCAAACCAAAAGTCAAACTCGGCCCCACCGAAACTTTCTATCCGGCACCACCGAGTTCAGTTGACATAGCCACTGCCAGAAACCCTAATCTTTTTTGTCTCGCCAATGGGATCTCAGTCTCACTCAGATGAGCTTGCAAACTCTCTGTTGCCTATTGCAATAATTTCGGTCCCACCGAGGTATGCAATCGGTCCCACCGAGTTTGCCTAGCCAACTCTCTGTTTCGCTTATTATCCAAATCGGTCCCATCAAGTTTGTGTAATCGGTCAAACCGAGTTGAGGCTTTACCCTAACCCTAGCACATCGGTCCTACCGAGTTGATCATATCGGTCCCACCGAAATGCCTAGTGGTCACATTATGAACTAAATTGGTCTGACCAAGTTTCACGATTCGGTCCTACCGAGTTTGGTAAATTGTGTGTAACGGTTAGATTTTGTGTGGAGGCTATATATACCCCCCACCCACTCTTCATTCGTGGAGAGAGCCATCAAAACATGCCTACACTTCCAACATACATTTTCTGAGAGAGAACCACCTACACTTGTGTTGAGGTCAAGATATTCCATTCCTACCACATAAATATTGATCTCTAGCCTTCCCCAAGTTGCTTTCCACTCAAATATTATTTCCACCAAATCCAAATCCTGTGTGAGAGAGTTGAGTGTTGGGGAGACTATCATTTGAAGCACAAGAGCAAGGAGTTCATCATCAACACACCATTTGTTACCTCTTGGAGAGTGGTGTCTCCTAGATTGGTTAGGTGTCACTTGGGAGCCTCCGTCAAGATTGTGGAGTTGAACCAAGGAGTTTGTAAGGGCAAGGAGATCGCCTACTTTGTGAAGATCTACCCAAGTGAGGCAAGTCCTTCGTGGGCGACGGCCATGGTGGGATAGACAAGGTTACTTCTTCATGGACCCTTCGTGGGTGGAGCCCTCCGTGGACTCGTGCAACCGTTACCCTTCGTGGGTTGAAGTCTCCATCAACGTGGATGTACGATAGCACCACCTATCGGAACCACGGATAAAAAATCTCCATGTCTTCAAATTGCGTTTGCACACTCCAATCCCATCCCTTTACATTCTTGCAATTTGCATGCTTTACTTTCCGCTGCTCATGTACTCTTGTCATGCTTGCTTGATATGTATTGTGAATGTTAAAACTTGTGCCAAAACTCCACTTCAACTTAAAGAGATTAAAAACTGCAACTTTTCTTACTTAGAGTCTATTCACCCCCCCTCTAGACACCTCTTCTCGATCCTTTCATTTGTTCACCCATCGTAATACTTATGCTATCTCGAGAGAAGCCCCTAATGAAACCTATGGCCCCCGGGTCTATTTTCCATCATATAAGTTTCCGATCTATTTTATTTTGCAATCTTTACTTTCCAATCTATATCATAAAAATACCAAAAATATTTATCTTATTATCTCTATCAGATCTCACTTTTGCAAGTGGCCGTGAAGGGATTGACAACCCCTTTATCGCGTTGGTTGCAAGGTTCTTATTTGTTTGTGCAGGTACGAGGGATTTGAGTGTAGTCTCCTACTGGATTGATACCATGGTTCTCAAAAACTGAGGGAAATAGTTACGCTAATTTGCTGCATCACCCTTTCCTCTTCAAGGGAAAACCAACGCAAGCTCAAGAGGTAGCAAGAAGGATTTCTGGCGCCGTTGCCGGGGAGTCTACGCACAAGTCAAGACATACCAAGTACCCATCACAAACTCTTATCCCTCGCATTACATTATTTGCCATTCGCCTCTCATTTTCCTCTCCCCCACTTCACCTTTGCCTTTTCTTTGTTGTCTCCCGTATGTCTTTTTGTTTGTGTTTCCATGTGCCTTCTATTTGCTTGCATCTTTGCTTGCTAAAAAACTATTGATATGGATCCACTTAAAGTGTTCTACTTGGATCATCTTGAATCCGTATGCGCTCATGCTGAAACCCCAACTAGCCTAGTTGATGGAAAATATTTAGATGAGCAAGCTCATTTTGTGCGTCATCGTTTGTCTGAAAAGGGGAAGCTCTTATGGTATCAAATAAATAGTTTGCTATGCTATGCTTGGAATCTTTGTGAAATTTATGATTTTACTTGTTGCTCTAAGAACCCTAAAAAACACCTTCCGTACCTATGTGAGTTTAATGATAATGAAAGCTTACCTTCTTATGGAAAGGGTGTTTATAGTTACTATGATATCGAACAAATTGAATAATTTGTCGTTTTTAAGGGTGCTCATGAAGTTGCTTCTTGGATTGAAAAGTATGATATTACTTTCAACAAATCTGAAAATTCCGACATACTTCAATATTGCTGTGAAAACTATGCTCATAATGCCTATGTTAAGGAATTTATTGAGAGAGAAAATAATGATATGCACGAATCTATAGATAATTATGATTCCGATGATTTGACTGAAATATCCCTTGATAAACATGATGCTTGCTATTCTTATGGCCATGATGCCAATATTTATGGAGATGAGTTTGCTATAGTTCCTTATGTTAAACATGAGATTATTGCTATTGCACCCATACTTGATAGTTCCTTGAATCAAAAGCATGATTGTGATGATGATATTATAAATTCTTTTGATTTCAATTGTGATAATAATATGCAAAACCCTAAGCTTGGGGATGCTAAGATTGCTATGTCTACTACTTGTTGCAATGATCATGATTAGGGTGATTCTTTTTATGATCTTGAAAATTTATTCAAGCCCCATGATGAATATGAGATTGATAATAGTGTTTGCAATATTATTGAAAGTGGGTTTGGAAGAGTGTCAACTTTAAATCCCACATATTTGGAGTATGTTCAATCTTATGAAATTTTTGACAAAAGAGGGTTTGGAGAGGTCATGACTTTAGTTAATGTTAATCCCACTATTTTGGAAGAGTGACAGCTTTGCATGCATGTGGATCGTGTTGAGAATATGTTTTGTGATAGCTATATTGTTGAACTTGCTTATGATCCTACATGTAATTTTATGAGAGAGGAAAATATGGTTGTAGAAACTTTCATGTTACTAAATTACCTCTCGTTATGTTGAGATTGCTATTGTTTCTTTCCGCTTCCTTGCATATGCTTGTTTTTGCTTGTCTTGATAATTTGTTTGCCTATAAGATGCTTATGAATAGGAAGTATGTTAGACTTATATGTTTTTGTCACGTGTTTTATGATGCTCTCCGTGCGCTTCAATTCTTGTCTCTCATGTGAGCATCATTAATCTCAATGCCTAGCTAGGGGCGTTAAACGATAGCGCTTGTTGGGAGGCAACCCAATTTTATTTTGTTATTTGCTTTTTGTTCCTGTTTAGTAATAAATAATTCATCTAGCCTCTGGTTAGATGTGGTTTTATGTTTTAATTAGTGTTTGTGCCAAGTAAAACCTATAGGATCTTCTTGGGTGATAGTTAATTTGATTCTGCTGAAAAACAGAAACTTTTGCACGCACGAGAATAATTTTCATAAATCACAGAAATGTGATTTTCAGTTGATTCATTTTGAAGGAGATTAATAAACAAATTATT
Organism: Aegilops speltoides; assembly: GCA_021437245.1. Taxonomy (NCBI): domain Eukaryota; kingdom Viridiplantae; phylum Streptophyta; class Magnoliopsida; order Poales; family Poaceae; genus Aegilops; species Aegilops speltoides. The sequence goes on from CM038143.1 coordinate 314,856,071, forward strand.
TAGGACTTCCTATTTTGGTAGAATTTTGGGGGTTCCAGAAGTATTCGAAAGTTACCGATTTCTACAGACTGTTCTGTTTTTCGTGTGTTGTTTGCTTATTTTGATGAATCTATAGCTAGTATCGGGGGGTATGAACCATAAAGAAGTTGGAATACAGTATGTTTAACACCAATATAAATAAATAATGAGTTCATTACAGTACCTTAAAGTGGTGGTTTGTTTTATTTCGCTAACGGAGCTCATGAGATTTTCTGTTGAGTTTTGTGTTGTGAAGTTTTCAAGTTTTTGGGTAAAGATTTGATGGATTATGGAATAAGGAGTGGCAAGAGCCTAAGATTGGTGATGCCCAAGGCACCCCAAGGTAAAATTCAAGGAAAACCAAAAGCCTAAGCTTGGGGATGCCCCGGAAGGCATCCCTCTATAAATCTAAATCCATCGGTAACTTTACTTGATGCTATATTTTTATTCACCACATGATATGTGTTTTGCTTAGAGCGTCTTGTATGATTTGAGTCTTTGATTTTTAGTTTACCATAATCATCCTTTCTGTACACACCTTTTGGGAGAGACACACATGAATCGTAATTTATTAGAATACTCTATGTGCTTCACTTATATCTTTTGAGCTAGATAATTTTGCTCTAGTACTTCACTTATATCTTTTTAGATCACGGCGGTGGTTTTATTTTATAGAAATTATTGATATCTCATGATTCACTTATATTATTTTGAGAGTCCTTTATAACAGCAAGGTAATTTGCCTTGGTTAAAATTTTAGTCCTAATATGATGAGCATCCAAGATAGGTATAATAAAAACTATCATATAAAGTGCATTGAATACTATGAGAAGTTTGATACTTGATGATTGTTTTGAGATATGAGTATGGTAATATTAGAGTCATGCTAGTTGAGTAGTTGTGAATTTGAGGAATACTTGTGTTAAAAGTTTGTGATTCCTGTAGCATGCACGTATGGTCAACCGTTATGTGACGAAGTTGGAGCATGATTTATTTATTGATTGTCTTCCTTATGTGTGGAGGTCGGGATCACACGATTGTTAACTCCTACCAACCCTTCCCCTAGGAGCATGTGTGTAGTACTTTGTTTTTATAACTTGTAGATTTTTGCAATAAGTATGTGAGTTCTTCATGACTAATGTTGAGTCCATGGATTATACGCACTCTCACCTTTCCACCATTGCTAGCCTCTCTTGTGCGCACAACTTTCACCGGTATCATACACCCACCATATACCTTCCTCAAAACAGCCACCATACCTACCTATTATGGCATTTCCATAGCCATTCCGAGATATATTGCCATATGCAACTTTCCACTGTTATGTTTATTATGACACGCTCCACCATTGTCATATTGCTTTGCATGATCATGTAGTTGACATCGTATTTGCGGCAAAGCCACCATTCATAATTCTTTCATACATGTCACTCTTGATTCATTATCCCGGTACACCGCCGGAGGCATCCACATAGAGTCATATTTTGTTCTAAGATTCTTGAGTTGTAAGTAGATAAAAGTGTATTGATCTTCATTATTAGAGCATTGTCCCATGTGAGGAAAGGATGATGGAAGCAATGATTCCCTCACAGGTTGGGATGAGTCTCCGGACTTCGTGAAAAATAAAAGAGGCCAAAGAAGCCCAAATAAAAAAAGGCCAAAGAAGCCCACCAAAAAAAAGAGAGAAAAAGAGAGAAGGGACAATGTTACTATCCTTTTACCACACTTGTGCTTCAAAGTAGCACCGTGATCTTCATGAAAGAGAGTCTCCTATGTTGTCACCTTCATATGCTAGTGGGAATTTCTCATTATAGAACTTGGATTGTATATTCCAATGATGGGCTTCCTCAAATTTCCCTAGGTCTTCGTGAGCAAGCAAGTTGGATGCACACCCACTTAGTTTCCTTTTTAGCTTTCATACACTTATAGCTCTAGTGCATCCATTGCATGGGAATCCCTACTCACTCACATTGATATCTATTGATGGGCATCTCCATAGCCCGTTGATACGCCTAGTTAATGCGAGACTATCTTCCTCCTTTCTGTCTTCTCCACAACCACCATATTCTATTCCACCTATAGTGCTATGTCCATGGCTCACGCTCATGTATTGCGTGAAAGTTGAAAAAGTTTGAGAATACTAAAGTATGTAACAGTTGTTTGGCTAAAACCGGGGTTGTGCATGATTTAAATATTTTGTGTGATGAAGATAGAGCATAGCCAGACTATATGATTTTGTAGGGATAACTTTCTTTGGCCATGTTATTGAGAAGACATGATTACTTTGGTAGTATGCTTGAAGTATTACTCTTATGTCAATATTAAACTTTTGTCTTGAATCTTTCAGATCTGAACATTCATGCCACAATAAAGAAAATTACATTGAGAATTATGCTAGGTAGCATTCCACATCAAAATTCTGTTTTTATCATTTACCTACTTGAGGACGAGCAGGAATTAAGCTTGGGGATGCTTGATACGTCTCCAACGTATCTATAATTTTTGATTGTTCCATGATATTATATTATCTGTTTTGGATGTTTAATGGGCTTTATTACACACTTTTATACTATTTTTGGGACAAACCTATTAACCGGAGGCCCAGTTCAAATTGTTGTTTTTTACCTATTTCAGTGTTTTGCAGAAAAGGAATATCAAACGGAGTCCAAACAGAATGAAACCTTCGGGAGAGTCGTTTTTGGAACAAACGCAACCCAGGAGACTTGGAGTGGATGTCAAGGAAGCAACGAGGCAGCCATGAGGCAGGGAGGCGCACCCCCACCCTCGTGGGCCCCTCATGGCTCCCCGAACCGACTTATTTCGCCTATATATACTCATATACCTTGAAAACATCTGAGAGCACCACAAAACCCTATTTCCACCACTGCAACCTTCTGTACCCGTGAGATCCCATCTTGGGGCCTTTTCCGGCGCTCTGCCGGAGGGGGAATTGATCACGGAGGGCTTCTACATCAACACCACAGCCTCTCCGATGAAGTGTGAGTAGTTTACCTCAAACCTTTGGGTCCATAGTTATTAGCTAGATGGCTTATTCTCACTCTTTGAATCTCAATACAAAGTTCTCCTCGATCTTCTTGGAGATCTATTCGATGTAATTCTTTTTGCGGTGTGTTTGTCGAGATCCGTTGAATTGTGGGTTTATGATCAAGATTATCTATGAACAATATTTGAATCTCCTCTGAATTCTTTTATGTATGATTTGTTATCTTTGCAAGTCTCTTCGAATTATCAGTTTGGTTTGGCCTACTAGATTGATCTTTCTTGCAATGGGAGAAGTGCTTAGCTTTGGGTTCAATCTTGCGGTGTCCTTTCCCAAAGGATGTTAGGGCAGCAAGGCACGTATTGTATTGTTGCCATCGAGGATAAAAAGATGGGGTTTATATCATATTGCTTGAGTTTATCCTCTACATCATGTCATCTTGCCTAATCGTTACTCGTTCTTATGAACTTAATACTCTAGATGCATGCTGGATAGCGATCGATGTGTGGAGTAATAGTAGTAGATGCAGAATCGTTTCGATCTACTTGTCGCGGACGTGATGCCTATATACATGATCAAGCCTAGATATTCTCATAATTATGCACTTTTCTATCAATTGCTCGACAGTAATTTATTCACCCACCGTAATACTTATGCTATCTTGAGAGAAGCCACTAGTGAAACCTATGGCCCCCGGGTCTATTTTCCATCATATAAGTTTCCGATCTATTTTATTTTGCAATCTTTACTTTCCAATCTATATCATAAAAATACAAAAAATATTTATCTTATTATCTCTATCAGATCTCACTTTTGCAACTGGCCATGAAGGGATTGACAACCCCTTTATCGTGTTGGTTGCAAGGTTCTTATTTGTTTGTGCAGGTACGAGGGATTTGAGTCTAGTCTCCTACTGGATTGATACCTTGGTTCTCAAAAACTAAGGGAAATACTTACGCTACTTTGCTGCATCACCCTTTCCTCTTAAAGGGAAAACCAACGCATGCTCAAGAGGTAGCATCCCCCTCCTTACTTTCTCCATATGTCGGCTGCCATAGGGGGGGTGCGCCAACCCCATGTGGGCTGGTGTGCTCCCCTCTATTTGCCCAATAGGCCCATCATCCTCCCGGGGCTTCCCGGAACCCATTCTGATGATCCGGTGACTACTCGGTACCTCCTAAAACTCTTCCAGTCTCCAAATATCATCGTCCTATATATCAATCTTTAACTCCGGAGCTCCTCCTCATGTCCGTGATCTCATCCGGGACTCTGAACAACATTTGGTCACCAAATCATATAACTCATATAACACTATATCGTCAATGAATGTTAAGCATGCAGACCCTACAGGTCCAAGAACTGTGTAGACATGACCGAGAGACCTCTCCGGTCAATAACCAATAGCGGAACCTGGATGCCCATATTGGTTCCTACATATTCTACAAAGATCTTTATCGGTCGAACAGTAATGACAACATACGTAAATCCCTTTGTATGTCGGTATCTTACTTGCCCGAGATTCAATCGTCGGTATCTCCATACCTAGTTCAATCTCGTTACCGGCAAGTCTCTTTACTCGTTCCGTAATAAATAATGTCGTAACTAAGTCCTTAGTCACTTTTCTTGCAAGCTTCTTGTGATGTGTATTACCGAGAGGGCCCAGAGATACCTCTCCGATACACGGAGTGACATATTCTAATCTCGATCCATGCCAACTCAGTAGACACCTTGGGAGATGCCTGTAGAGAATATTTATGATCACCCAGTTACGTTGTGACATTTGATAGCACCTAAGGTATTCCTCCGGTATCCAGGAGTTGCATGATCTCATAGTCAAAGGAATATGTATTTAACATTAAGAAAGCAATAGCAATAAAATAAACGATCATATGCTAAGCTAACGGATGGATCTTGTTCATCACATCATTCTCCTAATGATGTGATCCCCTTATCATATGACAACACATGTCTATGGTTAGGAAACCTTAACCATCTTTGATCAATGAGCTAGTCTAGTAGAGGCTCACTTGGGACACAGTATTTGTTTATGTATCCACACATGTATATAAGTTTCCAATAAATACAATTCTAGCACGAATAATAAACCTTTATCATGAATAAGGGAATATAAAATAACAACTTTATTATCGCCTCTAGGGCATATTTCCTTCAGTCTCCCACTTTCACTAGAGTCAGTAATCTGGATTACATTGTAATGAATCTAACACCCATGGAGTCTTGGTGTTGGTCATGTTTTGCTCGCGGAAGAGGCTTAGTCATCGGGTCTGCTACATTAAGATCCGTATGTATTTTGCAAACTTCTATGTCTCCATACTTGACCTTTTCACGAATGGAGTTGAAGCGTCTCTTGATGTGTTCGGTTCTCTTGTAAAACCTGGATTCCTTCACTAAGGCAATTGCTCCAGTGTAGTCACAAAAGATTTTCATTGGACCCGATGCACTGGGTATTACACCCAGATCGATATGAACTCCTTCATCCAGACTAAATCATGTGTTGCTTCCTAAGCAGCTATGTACTCCGCTTCAGATGTAGATCCCGCCACGACACTCTGCTTGGAACCTCACCAACTAATAGCTCCACCATTCAATATAAAGACGTATCTAGTCTGTGACTTAGAGTCATCTGGATCAGTGTCAAAGCTAGCATCGACGTAACCATTTACGGCGAGCTCTTCGTCACCTCCATAAACGAAAACATATGCTTGGTCCTTTTCAGGTACTTTAGGATTTTCTTGACCGCTGTCCAATGATCCACTCCTGGATTACTTTGGTACCTTCCTGCCAAACTTATGGCAAAGCACACATCAGGTCTGGTACACAACATAGCTTACATGACAGAACCAATTCCTGAGGCACAAGGAATGCACTTCATTTTCTCTCTATCTTCTTCAGTGGTCGGGCTCTGAGTCTGACTCAATTTCACGCCTTGTAACACAGGCAAGAACCCTTTCTTTCACTGATCCATTTTGAACTTCTTCAAAACTTTATCAAGGTATGTGCTTTGTGAAAGTCCTATCAAGTGTCTCGATCTATCCCTATAGATCTTGATGCCCAATATATAAGAAGCTTCACCGAGGTCTTTCTTAGAAAAATTCTTATTCAAGTATCCTTTTATGCTATCCAGAAATTCTATATCATTTCCAATCAACAATATGTCATCCACATATAATATCAAAAATGCTACAGAGCTCCCACTCACTTTGTTGTAAATACAGGCTTCACCATAACTTTTTGTATAAAACCATATGCTTTGATCACCTCATCAAAGCGTATATTCCAACTCCGAGATGCTTGCACCAGTCCATAGATGAATCGCTGGAGCTTGCACACTTTGTTAGCACATTTAGGATCAACAAAACCTTCTGGTTGCATCATATACAACTCTTTAAGAAATCCATTAAGGAATGCAGTTTGACGTCCATTTGCTAGATTTCATAATTATAAAATGCGGCAATTGCTAACATGATTCTGACAGACTTCAACATTGCTATGGGTGAGAAAGTCCTCGTAGTCAACTCCCTGAACTTGTCAAAAACCTTTCACGACAAGTCGAGCTTTGTAGACAATAACATTACCATCAGCGTCAGTCTTCTTCTTGAAGATCCATTTATTTCAATGGTTTGCCGATCATCGGCAAGTCCACCAAAGTCCACACTTTGTTCTCATACATGAATCCTATCTCATATTTCATGGCCTCAAGCCATTTATCGGAATCTGGGCTCATCATAGCTTCTTCATAGTTCGTAGGTTTGCCATGGTCTAATAACATAACTTCCAGGACGGGATTACCGTATCACTTTGGTGCAGAACCTACTCTGGACGAGCTACGAGGTCTAGTAGTAAATTGATCTGAAGTTTCATGATCATCATCATTAGCTTCCTCTCTAGTTGGTGTAGGCATCACGGGAACGGTTTTCTCTGATGTGCTACTTTTCAATTGGAGAGAAGGTATAATTACCTCATCAAGTTCTACTTTCCTCCCACTCACTTCTTTTGATAGAAACTCCTTCCCTAGAAAGGATCCATTCTTGGCAACAAAGATCTTGCCTTCAGATTTGTGGTAGAAGGTGTAACCAATTGTTTCCTTAGGGTATCCTATGAAGACGCACTTCTCCGATTTAGGTTCGAGCTTATCAGGTTGTGTCCTTTTGCCATACTTGTCACATCCCCAAACTTTAAGAAATGACAGCTTAGGTTTCTTGCCAAACCATAGTTCATACGGTGTCGTCTCAACGGATTTAGACGGTGCCCTATTTAACGTGAATGCGGTTGTCTCTAATGCATAACCCCAAAATGACAGTGGTAAATAGGTAAGAGACATCATAGAATGCACCATATCTAATAAAGTACGGTTACGACGATCGGACACACCATTACGCTATGGTGTTCCAGGTGGCGTGAGTTCTGAAGCAATTCCACATTATTATAAATGAAGGCCAAACTCGTAACTCAAATATTCACCTCCATGATCAGAATATAGAAACTTTATTTCTTCTTATGATGATTCTCCACTTCACTCTGGAATTCTTTGAATTTTTCAAATGTTTCAGACTTGTGTTTCATCAAGTAGATATGCCCATACCTACTCAAATCATCTGTGAAGGTCAGAAAATAACGATACCCACCGCGTGCCTCAACACTCATCGAACCACATACATCAGTATGTATTGTTTCCAATAAGTCATTAGCTCGCTCCATTGTTCCAGTGAACTTTGTTTTAGTCATCTTGTCCATGAGGCAAGGTTCGCAAGTATCAAATAATTCATAATCAAGTGATTCCAAAAGTCCATCCGCATGGAGTTTCTTCATGAGCTTTACACCAATATGACTTAAACGGCAGTGCCACAAGAATGTTGCACTATCATTATGAACTTTGCATCTTCTGGCATCCATATTATGAATATGTGTATCACTACAATCGAGATTCAACATGAATAGACCATTCATCAAGGGTGTATGACAATAAAAGACATTATTCATATAAATAGACCAACCATTATTCATGGACTTAAATGAATAACCGTCTCATGATAAACAAGATCCAGATATAATGTTCATGCTCAACACTAGCACCAAATAACAATTATTAAGGTCTAAAACTAATTCCGATGGTAGATGTAGAGGTAGTGTGCTGAAACATCTCCAACGTATCTGTCGGCGTTTTGGGAACGGGGGTCCCCAGACTTGCCTGCTTGCGGCCTGCGGCGTGGCTCAAGGGGGGCCCAGCACAGCCCATCTTCATCAACACAAATTCAAGACCCTCGCGAGGGGCCAAGCCTCGCAGGGCGGACGACAAGGAGCTTCCTCAGGCACGGCCTCATCAGGTGGGCTCGCGAGGAGGCGGAGAGTTCAAGGCGGGGTACCTCGCGAGGTGCCCATGACGCAAGCCATGACGACCGAGGGTGCCAGTCGGGCGCCAGCCCGTGCAGTGTCCTCCTTTCCTCTTTGGTGCAAAGGGAGCAAGCGCAGGCGAGAGCATCAAGCAAAGGCATCCATTTCGGTGCAACAAGACCAAGACCAGCCAACGACAGGGAAGAAGTCATTGTGGAGCCCAAGCAGGCGTCACTACCAGAGCCTTTGACAGGCGAGGACCAACTTTGGTCAGGATAAGTGTACCCGCTGTTCCCCTTCAAAATGGCCAATTGTTGGCGCCCTTCCCGCTCAATATTTGGGAAGAGGCCCAGGGCCTTTGCCTATAAATAGGACTAGCCACCCCCAGGGTAGAGGCATCTAGACCTGATCTAGCAATCTGGATCCTCACCAAGAAACCAGTAGATAGAGCGATTGAACTCCTCCTAGCAGTTCGTCGCACCAGCCAAGAACAGACCCTCGCGAGGCTGTTCTTCCTTGTATTGTTCATCATCAGCCCAAGAGGCAATCCACCACACCACACACTGGAGTAGGGTATTACACCACAATGGTGGCCTGAACCAGTATAAATCTTGTGTCTCTTGTGTTGTTCTGTTTGGTAGTTTAGATCCTAGCGATTCGGCGAGGAACAGGCAGACAGAGGGTTAAATCTCCACGCGCACCCCAGTGTTCGAACCTCAAGGGTCTGACGGAACCCGAAATCCGACATTTGGCGCGCCAGTTAGGGGTGTGCCGGAATTTGCCTTTCATCGTCTTGTTCTTCTCCGACCACCGCATCCATGTCTGACGCTCATCGGGCTCGCGCCGAGCGCCGAGCCGCCCTCGCTTCCCACGTCGCCCAGACGGCTCCCATCGGCGGGCGCCCTCGTCGTTCCTTGTCACCTGTCGTTGACGCCGCCACCGGCCCGGCGGGGAACGAGTAGCAAGCGTCGTCCCAGCATCCATCCATGAGGTGGGACGGCCGCACTGCCACACCCTCGCTCACCCCCGCTGGTTCTTCGTCACGCGCGCCCCGCGCGGCCATGGAGGCCCGAGCTGTGCTCATCGCGGCAAACGAGCTCCTGCGCTACCGCCCCATCGACGACGTCTACGAAGAGTGGCTCGACCGAGTCGCCGAGCTCGTCCGCGCCGCCAGGGGCTCCCCCGCGCCGTCCTTCTCGCTGCACCGCACCCCGCCCTGCACGGGCAATGAAGCTCCTGGGGCGCCTCAGCCACCTCCTCCTCAAGAAGGCGCCCTGGCCCCAAGGCGTGCGGCCCCTGGGCGGAACCCGCTCTGTCAGGCGCCAGTGCGGCAAGAGCAGAGCTGCCAAGAAGTCCCTCGCCCTCGAGAAACTGCCCGAGCGCTCCCTGCTCCAGCATGTCAAGACCCTACGCTGCCCCCAGCCGCGGCGCATGGGGACCCGCAGGACCAAGCTCTTCGTCGCCCAAGTCCTCCTGTGGCCACAGCAGGCTGCCGCGCCTTCACCTCCGAGTTGCGCAGCGTCGTGTGGCCCGGCAAGTTCAAGCCAGACCTGCCACCTCGCTACGACGGCACGGCTGACCCTGCAGAGTTCCTCTACCTCTACTAGTTGGGCATCGAGGCTGCCAACAGAGACGAGAAGGTCATGGCAAACTGGTTTCCCATGGCGCTCAAGGACGGAGCCCTTTGGCTCTGAATCGGCCCTGCACGATCTCCTCTGGGACGAGATGCGCACCGCTTCATCTCCAACTTCCAGGTACTCGCGACCGGCTACCGCCGTGGCGACATGCGCCGTATCAAGCAGCAACAGGGGAAACCTGCGAAGTACATCCAGCGCTTCAACAACGCGCGCCTCAAGATCCCCAAGGTGACGGAGGAGGCCATCATCTCGGCCTTCTCCGACGGTGTGCACGACGTCAAGATGAAGGAGGAGCTGGCGATGCATGAAGACCTGCACCTCCTTGGAGCTGTTCAACTTGGCGACCAAGTGTGCTGGGGCTGAGGAGGGCGCCTCTCCTCCTCGAGCTGCCTCGACGCGGACCCGAAGAGAAGAAGCCCAAGGCCAAGGGCGTGAAGCGCAAGGGGCTGCCGTGCTCATGGCGAGCAGACACCAAGCGAGGTAGGGATCAGCCCGAATCCTCCAAGGGCAGTTGGTACTGCGTGTACCACGACCTCCACACCCACAACACCAATGAATGCCAAGAGCTTCGGGCCGTGCGTGAAGGAAGGGTCTGCAGACTTCCCGACCGCAGCGACTGGGGCTACAGCCGAGGAGGAGGAAGGAACGCAGGACGTTGGGAAGACCACAGCCCACGCCAAGGGTGGCGCGACCAACCTCGCGAGGATCGCTGGCAGGACCCGCCTCGCGAGGGAGGCTGGAGGGATCAGCCTCGCGAGGATCGCCCGCAAGGGAACGCAGGCCTCCCTCCGCTACCGCCGCAGCCAAGGAGAAATGAAGACCGCCATCAGGATGAGGGGCTGGGGGCTTCCAGGAACCATGTGCAAACGCCTGCATCCTGGGTGGAGCTCAGGCCCCAGCCTCTCATCGCATCTTCAAGCAGTTCGCCCGCGAAGTGAATGCAGTCCTCCCCAAGCTCGAGGCCACGCGCCCTCTCAGGTGGTCAGCATGCACCATCACGTTCAGCTCAGCGGATCAGCTCAAGTGCGCGGCCACAGTCGGGGTCCTCCCGATGCTTTGTTCCCCAATCATCAGCAACGTGCTGGTCACCAGGACCCTCATTGACGGCGAGGCAGGTCTCAACGTCCTGTCCGTGGAAACGTTCAACAATCTCCAAGTACCCTACAACCAGCTTCAGCCAACCAAGCCTTTCTCCGGAGTCACCGACGGCTCCACGGTCCCGATTGGGCGGGTCCACCTTCCCGTCACCTTTGGGGCACGCGACAACTACCGCACCGAGATCATCGACTTCGACGTCGCCCACATTCGCCTGCCGTACAACGCCATCCTCGGGTACCCGGCGCTGGCCAAGTTCATGGCCGTAACCCACCACGGCTACAACGTCCTCAAGATGCCAGGAAGTGGCGGGGTCATCACGGTGCCCTGTGAAGAGAGAGATGCAGTGTGCTCCTCAGGCGAGCCTTCGAGCCGCATCTTTGGAAGACCCGGACAGGAAGCGGGGAGGCTTCGAGGCCGCCCCCAAGAAGAAGAAGACATCCACCGGCCCGGCCCCTCAGGAGGCAGGCCCCTCAGGGCCCGCGCCTGCTCAGGGGGAACCTCCTTCCATCGCATAGGGAAGCGCGCCTGGCGCCCTCCTCAGGCAGGGCTCGGGGGCTCTCCCTGGTGGGCCGCCGACCTTGCCAAGGTCAAGAGGGAGGCGCTTGGGCACCACGTGGAGGCGTGTTTCAAAGCACGTTTCCCTCAAGAAGGATCAAGGAAAGGAGGGCCAAACCCTCAGGAGTTCGTCAGCAAGGCCATTCAGGAGCTACAGGAGTCAAGGGTCATGAGAGGCAGCCGCCGCTTACCCGCTGTGGCCCCCCCATCCAGGAGAGGATGGTGGGTTGCGCGTCTGGCCCTCGCAAGTGGGATGCTGCGAGGGTCCGCCCCACAGCTACGTTCGCATGCCTTATGGCTTGCCGAACGCGGCTGCTGCGCACCAGCGCCTCATGAGGGCCATCCTAGAGGCTCAAGAGATCAGGCGTTCCGCAGCCCTGGTGGAGATGGAGATGGCCCGCAAGGAGCCGCCAGCGCCTCCGGAGCCTTCTGAGGCCCCTAGGCCTGGGGGCTCGTGAGGATCGACTCCCACAGCCTGCCGACTCTGCTACACCGACACCCCTTCATCCCCAACATCATCAGGTGACATCTTTCAAGTTTCAATTTCCGGCTGGGAGCGCCCTCAGGGCCGCATTATTCCCAGGCTGTGTGGGTCCGTCCCTGCGGCGTGTATCCCTTTTATTTCATGTTTTTAGCTTACCTTATTGGGAGCGCCCCTCGGGCTACATCATCCCCAAGTCGCTCGGGCCTGACCCAGTGGCGTATACCCTTCTTGCGTTTACCTTAGGGCTATGCTTTTGACCCATCATGCTTGCTATTTGGTGCCTTTTCCTCCTGGGTGTCGGAATCTTGGGCGTTAAAGGGGGGTGCCTGAGCATCGCGACTCAGGGCTCCTACCGGCTCTCCAGCCCTCACCCTCTAGTCTTGTTCATGGCATCGCGACCTGGCATGCCAGCGACGGCTGAGACCAGCTCGAGAGCCGGGACCCGAGGACATAGAGTTTCGACATCTAACCCAGCTTGCGCGTTAAAGGGGGGTGCCTGAGCATCGCGACTCAAGGATCCTACCGGCTCTCCAGCCCTCACACTCTGGTTTTGTCCATGGCATCACGACCTGGCATGCCAGCGACGGCTGAGACCAGCTTGAGAGCCGAGACCCGAGGACGTAGAGTTTCGACATCTAACCTAGCTTGCGCGTTAAAGGGGGGGTGCCTGAGCATCGCGACTCAGGGCTCCTATCGGCTCTCCAGCCCTCACCCTCTGGTTTTTTCCATGGCATCGCGACCTGGCATGCCAGCGACGGCTGAGACCAGCTCGAGAGCCGGACCGAGGGCGAGAGTTTCAACATCTAACCCAGCTTGCGCGTTAAAGGGGGGGTGCCTGAGCATTGCGACTCAGGGCTCCTACCGGCTCTCCAGCCCTCACCCTCTGGTCTTGTCCATGGCATCGCGACCTGGCATGCCAGCGGCGGCTGAGACCAGCTCGAGAGCCGGGACCCGAGGACGTAGGGCACCGGCATCTGGCCAAATTTGCAGGAACACACTCCAAGATAAGGCCCAGAGCCAGGCGCAACCCGCCTTGAGGTAGGGCCCCGTGAGTCCCGCGCTGGCCCACGGGTGCCCAGATACACCTTGTCAAGCCCTACCGTGCCAACCACATGTGAGGTTGGGGTTGTATACGCCCCAGGGGCTCCTCCCGGAGGGGAGCCCCCTCCCACGCACCAGTGGAAGCACCATGCTCCGCGCTGGCTGACGACACTGCCAAGGAGCGGCTATGCCCGTACGCATATGGAAGCGCTATGCTCCGTGCTGGTGATAAACAACCGAGGGTGGCCCTCGGGCCGCATCAACCTCAGGGAGCCCGGAGCTTAGTGTCTGGCCTCATCGCAACGCCTCCCCTCGGGAGTGCCGTGCAAAGGGGCTGGGCACGGGGGCTGCGCCTGGGTCACTCCCAGACGCACGCCACCTGGCCAGGCCCCCCCCCAGGCCTGGTTCGTCGCACGTCCCTCCCCGAGTGGAGCCAAGGTATGAAGGCCGTTTGACCATCAAGGGGGACTCCTGAGCATCGCGACTCAGGAGCCTAACTTGTCATGTAGCCCCTCCTTAGTTCCGAAAGGCTAACGGCGGTTGAGGTATGCGCGGGGCCGGGCTCTGCAGACGTAGAATGGCAGATCCACCCGCATCTCACCTCCCTAAGGAGTCACCCCCACATCTCACCTCCCTACTTGTTGTTCGAGCGCCAAGGGGGACTCCTGAGCATCGCGACTTAGGAGCCTAACTTGTCACGTAGCCCCTCACCCCTTGGTCCCGTCCTGGTTTCCGGTCGGGGCCGATGGCGGCTGAGGTATGCGCGGGGCCGGGCTCTGCCTGCATAGAACATAAGCAAGTAGGAAGGAATAGCACAAATTTCAGGGAATTCAAAAGCAAATATTACAGTCTATACTGTTATCACAGCACCAAATGCAAGTTTTAACGCCTCCCCGAGGCATGGTACATGCGCAGGAATTAAAAGCAGGACGGGAGCCACGACGGAGTCACTTGCCGGCGGTGGAGCTGCGGAGTAGGTTTGCCTTGTGGGGCAGCAGGGCTAGCAGCGCTCCATTTGGGCTTGGTGCTGAAGGCCCGGAACTTCCCCAGCAGGGCCTCCGCACAACCCTTCACGGCCTCAGTAGCGGCAGCGGCATGCTCGCTGGCTCCAGTAGGCTGTCGAGGTCGATGTTGGGGTCACGAAGATAGATGTGGGTGAAGACCCGCGTCAGCGCTGGGGAAGACAAGACGCGTGCCTCGGCCTTGTCCATAGGGCCAAGTCCAAGGGTGACATCTTCAAGGGCGCGAACCAGGAAGGGAAGCAGCTTGGCAAGGCCATCCTCCTCGCCGGCCAGCGGGCTCTCAAGGCTGCTATCATAAAGCGTCTTCAATGAAGTGCGAGCCTTCTCCTCCATATCCGTGAAGGCCACGCGATCCTCAGCGAGAACCCGGGCCTTGCCGTCCAGCTCAACCTTCCTCGCCTCCAGCTCTTGCTCCAACGCGCCTAGGCGGCCACGGCGCCTCTTGAGCTTGGCGTCCAGGTCCTTGACAGCCGCCTCGCGAGCCTTCATGCTTTCCTCCTGCTCTTGGCGAAGGCAGGCCTCCTCGGCAAGCTGGTTCTGTAGGCCCTTCAGCTCGCTCTCCAGCGCCTTGCAGCGACCTCGAATACTAGCTACCTCCCCCAAGGCAGCATCGCGGGCAACCTTCACCCCTAGGACGGCCTGCTTCTCCTTGTCGCAAGACGTCAAGGCCTAGACCAGCGCCACCCGTATCGAAGCGTCGGAGCGAATCCAGCCAGAAGCCAGCTCCAAGCGCCCGGCCACTAGACGAGGGTCGGCGCCCAGAAGATCCTGCCGCAGACGGTCCGGTTAAGCAGCAGCGCGCTCGAAGCGATGGTCGGGAAGCGGCGATCGGTGGAGTAGGAGGAGAAGACGGCAGCGTGACCACGATATCTCGAGGCGGAACTGCTGCGCCACGACGGCTGTGGTGGTGGCATCGAGTAAGGGCACCTCGAGTCGCTGGGCTAAGGGGCTGAGCTTCGCCCAGCCGAGCTCGCGCCAGCCTCGCGAGGACGCCCGGGCAAGAGAGGCCCAGCGTCCACGATCACCTTCTTTCTCGGGCGGGCGCTGCCACGGAGGGACCTCAGAGCTCCTTCGACTTCTTTGCGCGGGCGCCGGCCTGGCCGGAGACACGAACATCAAGCCTCGGCAATAGAACAATAATCAAGACAGGAATCAAGCACTTACAGGTCGTCGCTTGCGGGCTCAAGCAGCCTCCGGCCGTACTTAAAGCCTGAGAGCCGGGTGCAAGGGTCAGCTTCAAGGAGCTCGGGAGCAGGAGGTGCGCCTGCGGATCGCCTCGGGGCTGGGGCAGACCCGCGGGGGATCAGCCCGGTCTGGTCCTTCTTCGGGATCGGAGGCAGGCTCCCGCCGCCCTGCGCATCCTCATCCTCATCGTCGTCACTCAGAGAGAGGCGGAGAGCACGGGACCTGCGCCGAAGGGGGGAGCCCTTGACTCCGCCTCGGAGTCAGCCCCCTCTTCCCGCTCCCCTTCTTCCTTCTCTTCGCTGGAGTCGCCGGAGGACACGTCCACCAGGTCTTCTGGAGCCTCCGCGGGCACGGGCCCGTCCCCGTTGAAGACGGGCATGGACCCCACTACTGCTCCAGTCCTCGCGGAGGAGCAGGCGTGAGGCGCCCTCCAACCTCGCCACGTCGCCCCAACCAAGGGCCTGGAGGACCACAGCCAGATCCTCATCGGCCAAGACCGCTGGGCTCGGGTGGGGCCTCCACATCGGAAGTGATTCTTGACGGCGGAGCCAGTGGTGCTCGAGAATTCCCTCGGCGATGATGCACCGGTCAACCGCGCCGCCATCTTGGCGGCCTCAGATCTGCGTCCATCTTCTCAACACGGCTTTGCGCGAGGGTCCACAAGCTCCACTCAAGACCCGGTCGTCGGAGCTCGCGGGGTGCCCGTGGGCAGGATCAGCCGAGGTGGATCGCCAACATCCACCAAGACCCACTGCTCTGAAGCCCTCAATCCTTTTCCCAGGGTTCGAAATGGCGATGGAGCTGCCGTACGCGACGAAGCTCGCGCACATAGAGACGGAACCACGGGAGGTCCGGAGGGAGAAGTAGTGGCGCAGCAAGGCCACTGAGGGTTTCACCCCTACGTGAGCCTCACAATAGTAGGCGAAGATTGCCAGAAGAAGGACGGAGTTGGGATGGAGGTGCAGAGCTTGAAGGTTATAGTGGCGGAGGACAGAGAAGAAGAACTCAGAAAAGGGAGGCACCAGACCGGCGACAATGGCGCTCACGAAGAGCGGATAGAAGGTGCTCCCTTGGCCTTCAGGGACGGCAGAGCCGGCCTTGAACACCTTCGCCCCGTCGATGCCCTACGCCGCCGCCGTCTGGCGCACCCGAGCAAGGCTCGCCTCCGACACGTTCGGCGAGTCCAAGGAGGACGAGTACCAAGCTCTGACCGGGGCTTTGCGAGGCGCCATGTCTGGATAGGGCACGCGGACGGAGTAGATCTGAAGATTTCGGAGGCAGGGAGGAGAGGCGCAAGAAAAGGGATCTGAGCAGCAACTGGAGGAAGCAAAGGAGGCAAGGGACAGATGCCGCTCCTTTATCAACTCGCGCGGTTGCAGAGGCGCCCACATCCAATCAACCGCCACGCGGCACCCAAGGCCGCAGGCTATTAGGGCCCGTGACGCTTCGCACTTGCCCTTTCGCCTCTCTGCTCGGCCAAGTCCGGGCGCGCCATGGGCCCGGGGGCTACTGTCGGCGTTCAGGGCAGGGGTCCCAGACTTGCACTGCGGCCTGCGGTGTGGCTCAAGGGGGGCCCAGCACAACCCATCTTCATCAACACAAATTCAAGACCCTCGCGAGGGGCCAAGCCTCGCGAGGCGGACGACAAGGAGCTTCCTCAGGCACGGCCTCATCAGGTGGGCTCGCGAGGAGGCGGAGAGTTCAAGGCGGGGTACCTCGTGAGGTGCCCATGACGCAAGTCATGATGACCGAGGGTGCCAGTCGGGTGCCAGCCCGCGCAGTGTCCTCCTTTCCTCTTTGGTGCAAAGGGAGCAAGCGCAGGCGAGAGCATCAAGCAAAGGCATCCATTTCGGTGCAACAAGACCAAGACCAGCCAACGGCAGGGAAGAAGTCATTGTGGAGCCCAAGCAGGCGTCACTACCAAAGCCTTTGATAGGCGAGGACCAACTTTGGTCAGGATAAGCGTACCCGCTGTTCCCTTTCAAAATGGCCAATTGTTGGCGCACTTCCCGCTCAATATTTGGGAAGAGGCCAAGTCCTTTGCCTATAAATAGGACTAGCCACCCCCAGGGTAGAGGCATCTAGACCTGATCTAGCAATCTAGATCCTCACCAAGAAACCAGTAGATAGAGCGATTGAACTCCTCCTAGCAGTTCGTCGCACCAGCCAAGAACAGACCCTCATGAGGCTGTTCTTCCTTGTATTGTTCATCATCAGCCCAAGAGGCAATCCACCACACCACACACTGGAGTAGGGTATTACACCACAATGGTGGCCTGAACCAGTATAAATCTTGTGTCTCTTGTGTTGTTCTGCTTGGTAATTTAGATCCTAGTGATTCGGTGAGTAACAGGCAGGCAGAGGGTTAAATCTCCGCGCACACCCAGTGTTCGAACCTCAAGGGTCTGCCGGAACCCGAAATCCGACAGTATCTATAATTTTTGATTGTTCCATGCTGTTATATTATCATTCTAGGATGTTTTACAATCATTTTATAATCATTTTATATCATTTTTGGTACAAAACTATTTACATAGTACCAAGTGTCAGTTGTTGTTTTCTGCTTGTTTTTTACATAGTAGGAAATCAATACCAAACCGAGTCCAAATGCAGCGAAACTTTTCGTGGATTTTTTTGGACCAGAAGACATCCAATGGGCAAAGAAAGCACGTGAGGGGAGATCCGAGGGGAGCACAACCCACCAGTGCACGCCTGGGGGCCCAGGCGCGCCCCGATGGGTTGTGCCCACCTCGGTGGCCTCCCACACTGCCTCTTTGCTCTATAAATACCCCAATATTCCAGAAACCCTAGGGGAGTCGACAAAAATAAATTCCACCTGCCGCAAGTTCCAAAAACACTAGATCCAATCCAGACACCATCTTGGAGGGGTTCATCATGTCCATTGGTGTCTCTCCAATGATGCATGAGTAGTTCTTTGCAGACCTACGGGTCCGTAGTTAGTAGCTAGATGGCTTCCTCTCTCTCTCTCTCTCTCTCTCTCTCTCTTGATTATCAATACAATGGTATCTTAGAGATCCATATGATGTAAGTCTTTTGCGGTGTGTTTGTTGGGATCCGATGAACTTTGAGTTTATGATCAGATCTATGTTATTATCCATGAAAGTTGCTTGAGTCTTCTTTGATCTCTTATATGCATGATTGATTATAGCCTCGTATTTTTTCTCTGATATTTGGGTATTGTTTGGCCAACTTGATCTATTTATCTTGCAATGGGAAGAGGTGCTTTGTGATGGGTTCGATCTTACGGTGCTTGACCGCAGTGACAAAAAGGAAAACGACATGTATGTATTGTTGCTATTAAGGATAACAAGATGGGCTCTATTTCTACATAAATAGATCTTGTCTACATCATATCATGGTTCCTATTGCATTACTCCGTTTTTCCATGAACTTAATACACTAGATGCATGCTGGATAGCGGTCGATGTGTGGAGTAATTGTAGTAGATGCAGGCAGGAGTCTGTCTACTAATCTTGGACGTGATGCCTATATAATGATCATTGCCTAGATATCTTCATGAGTATTTGAAGTTCTATCAAATGCCCAATAGTAATTGTTTTCCCATCATTTGCTATTTTTCTTGAGAGAAGCCACTAGTGAAACCTATGACCCCCGGGTCTCTTCTTATCATATTTGCCTTCGCGGTCTATTTTATTTGCTTTTATTTTCAGATCTATTAAACCAAAAATATAAAAATACTTTGCTGCACTTTATTTCATTTGCGATCTATTATTCGATCTATTACAATTTTATCATGTCTCCATGCCAATTTCTGGCGCCGTTACCCGAAAGGGATTGACAACCCCTTTTACACGTCGGGTTGCGAGTATTTGTTATTGGTTTGTAGGAGCTGTTTACATTGTGTTGCATGGTTCTCCTACTGGTTTGATAACCTTGTTCTCACCACTGAGGGAAATACCTACCATCGCTATGTTGTATCATCCCTTCCTCTTTGGGGACATACCGACGTAGTTCAAGCAAACATCACATGCTGACGGCGATCACATCGACCTTGGAACCATTACCGACGCGCATCGTCACCTCTTCCTTAGCCAATCTTCGTTTATTCCATAGCTCCCGTTTCGAGTTACAAATATGAGCAACCAAACCAGTATCAAATACCCAGGCGCTACTACGAGCATTAATAAGGTACACATCAATAACATGTATATCAAATATACCTTTGTAGACTTTGCCATCCTTCTTATCCGCCAAACATTTGGGGCAGTTCCGCTCCAGTGACCATTCCCTTTATAGCAGAAGTACTCAGTTTCAGGCTTGCGTCTAGCTTTGGGCTTCTTCATGGGAGCGGAAACTTGCTTACCATTCTTCTTGAAGTTCCCTTTCTTTCCCTTGCCCTTTTTCTTGAAACTAGTGGTCTTGTTAACCATCAACACTTGTGCTACTTCTTGATTTCTACCTCTGCGGCCTTAAGCATTGTGAAGAGCTCGGGAATCATTTTCCTCATCCCTTGCATATTATAGTTCAGCATGAAGCCGTTGTAGCTTGGTGGCAGTGACTGAAGAACTCTGTCAATAACACTCACAACTGGAATATCAATTCCTAGCTGAGTCAAGTGGTTATGATACCAAGATATTTTGAGTATGTGTTCACTGACAAAACTGTTCTCCTCCATCTTACAGCTAGAACTTGTTGGAGACTTCATATCTCTCAACCGTTGTTCTAAGCAAAATAAGATGCATAAACGATAAATATCACATGCAATCAAAATATGTGACATGATATGGCCATCATCATCTTGTGCTTTTGATCTCCATCTCCAAAGCAACGACATGATCTCCATCATCACAGGGTCGACACCTTGATCTCCATCATTGCATCGTGGTCATCTCGCCAAATTTTGTGCCTAAAGTTGAAGAATCAATTAAAGCTCTTTATGTTTCTATCGATGAAAGTAAGAAAAGAACTGTTGTGCTTGGAGCTAAAAGATAATTTTTAGAAAGGGCATTTTCTAGTGATTACTTTCATAAAAGTGATGAAGATCCTAAAATGATTGGTGTTTCTTTTATTGATTCTTTGTTTAGTAAATTTAAGATTGATGAAAAGGGGATTGGAGAAGAGTCAACTTTAGTTAGAAGGCGTCCCTATGATTCGGAGGGTGAAAATCTTGTTAATTTTTTTTGATAAAGGTGGGTTTGCAGAGGTAAAGGCTTTAACTAGTGATGTGCCCACTATTTTGGATTACAAAGACTTTAATTATGATAGTTGCTCTTTGGTTGATTGTATTTATTAGTTTCAATCCATGATAAATTCACCCCATTCTTATGAACAAAATAAAGCTTTTACTATACATATTGTTGATGCTATGCTGAAAGCTTTTGAAAGAAAATTGGAATTAGAAGTTTCAATTCCTAGAAAATTACATGATGAATGGGACCTACCATCAAATTCAAGATTAAAAAATATGAGTATTTTGCTTTATGTGACTTGGGTGCTAGTGTTTCTACAATTCCAAATCTTTATGTGATGTGCTTGGTCTTACCGATATTGAACAATGCTCTTTAAATTTGCACTTGGCGGATTTTACTATTAAAAAGCCTATGTGAAGAATTAATGGTGTTCTTATTCTTGCAAATAGAAATTATGTGCCCATAGATTTTATTGTTCTTGATATTGATTGCAATCCGTCTTGTCCAATTATACTTGGTAGACCGTTTTTACGTACTATTGGTGACGTGATTGATATGAAAGAAGGCAATATTAAATTTCAATTTCCACTAAGGAAGGGTATGGAACATTTCCCTAGAACAAGAATTATGCCACCATATGAATCAATCATGAGGGGACCATATGGATCTAGAACCAAAGATGACAAAACTTAGATCCTACGCGTTATGCCTAGATAGGGTCGTAAAACGATAGCGCTCGTTGGGAGGCAACCCAAATTATATCTTTTTGCTTTTTGGTTTTCTTGTTGTTTTGAATAAAATACACAATTATGCCTCTGGTTATATGTGTTTTTGTGGTTTAAGTTAGTGTTTGTGCCAAGCAAGGCATTTGGGATGATTCAGGTGAGAGTAGATTTGATCTTGCTGAAAAACAGAAACTTTTACACTCAAGAAATTATTTTTCTTTTTTATCGGAAGAGTGATTTTGAGTTGATTCGTTCTTCAGAAGATTAATAAACAAATTATTCACATCATCCTAATTTTTAAGAATTTTTGGAGTTACAGAAGTATTCTAAGTAGTCAGATTGCTACAAACTGTTCTGTTTCTGACAGATTCTGTTTTCTTTGCGTTGTGTGCTTGTTTGATGATTCTATGGTTTTCTTTGAAGATTTTTTACCTTAGAAAATTTGGAATACAGTAGATATAATGCAAAAATAAAATATGAATGGGTTTGCAACAGTACTTATAGTAGTGGTTTGCTTTCTTATACTAACGGATCTCACGAAGGTTTTGTTGAGTTTTATGTGATTGAAGTTTTCAAGTTTTGGGTGATCTTACGATGGATGAAGGAATAAGGATTAGCAAAAGGTTAAGCTTGGGGATGCCCGAGGCACACCAAGATAATATTCAAGAATTAGCGAGCAACTAAGCTTGGGATGCCCCCGAGTGGCATCCCCTCTTTCTTCTAACAACCATCGGTATTTTACTTGAAGCTATATTTTTATTCGTCACGTATTATGAGTTTTGCTTGGAGCGCTTGTATGATATGAGTCTTTGCTTTTTTTCTTTGTGTTTTAAGTCTTGAATCCTTGCTGGACACACCTTTTTGAGAGAGCCAATAATTATGCGATGCTTGCTCATATGCTTCACTTAAATATTTAGAGCCATGGAATTGCTCTAGTGCTTCACTTATATCTTTTTGAGCATGGTGTGCTTTGTTATTTTGAAGAAATTCTCTCATGATTAACTTAGATTTATTTGGGAGTTATTAAAAAATTTAAGATATTCTCTCTTGCTTCAGTTAGATTATTTTGAGGGAAAGAAATATTATGCTCATGTTCTTCACTTAAATTTGTTTGAGCTTATCAAAAGCAACATATAAAAATAGTCCCAAAGTGATAGATATCCAAGGAGGATATAATAAAAACTTCCATGAAGATCATTGGACAAAATAAAATTGATTCTTAGTAATGGTTTTGAGATGTGACGATATGATTTGCGAGTCATGTTGATGAGTAATTGTGCTTTAGTAAGAATATTGATGTTAATGTTTGTGATTCCCTATGCAAGCACGAAGTCAATAGTTATGCAATGAAATTTATATCCTACTTGTGGTGCATTATTCGATGTTACTTATGCTTAATGCTTGGGTACGAGATTTTTCGTTTCTTGGTTGGTCGCTTCTCAATCTTTTGCTAGCCTTCATATTTCACTAAGTATGATCACTACTGGTGCATCCAAAACCCTTTAAACCAGTTTTGCCATATGAGTCCACTATACCTACCTATATGTGGTATTTCCGTGCCATTCTAAGAAAATTTGCATGTGCCATCTCTAATTTTCAAAATAAATTTCTCTTTTGTGTGCTCGTACCGCTCGCGAGGCGGTGAGGAGAGGCCAATATTTTCCATGCTAGATGTGTTATTCTCGTGATGAGTTATTCACTTGTCATTGCACGAGAGTACGAAAAAGGTATTAGGGATGCCCAGCCCCAAAATGAAAAATGAATTTACTTTATGTTGTCAAATAATAAATTCCTTGGAAAGTGTTGGTATGGAGGGCACCCGTGGATACGATTAGCCATCGAAAGTGAAGGTAATGGTGAAAAAGGAATACACTTTATTTTTTGTTTAGGTACCACAAAGTGTTGGGAGCTCAAAGTCATTTTACATTGGTGGGAAAAGTATGCCTCCCAAAATGTTTTTATCTCTCAATATTCGCTTTGAGCTCTGGCACCTCTACAAATCCCTACTTCCCTCTGCGAAGGGCCTTTCTTTTACTTTATGCAATTTTTACTTTGAATTTGAGTCTCCATCTTCTCTTACAAAGCACCAACTAAGGGGCACTATGATCGTATTTAAGCATTGGGTGTAGCTAATATTCGAGTGTGTTTCATGAATAGATCAAGGATTGAGCATAATGGGATAGCTTGGCTTTAGTGTTGATATTTTGAAAGACATGGTTGCTTGTTGGTATGCTTGAGTATTAAAGTCGTCATGTCAAAACTAGACTATTGCTTTGAACCATATAAAAGTCCACATGTCCATGCTACAAAGAAAATAAAATGTGATGAACATGTTAGGCAGCATTCCACATCAAAAATTCTGTTTTTATCATTTACCTACTCGAGGACGAGCAGGAATTAAGCTTCGGGATGCTGATACGTCTCCAACGTATCTATAATTTTTGGTTGTTTCATGCTATTATATTATCATTCTTGGATGTTTTACAATCATTTTGTAGTCATTATATCATTTTTTGGTACTAACCTATTGACATAGTGCCCAGTGCCAGTCGCTGTTTTCTGCTTGTTTTTTACATCGCAGGAAATCAATACCAAACGGAGTCCAAACGCAGCGAAACTTTTTGTGGATTCTTTTTGCACTAGAAGACATCCAGTGGGCCAAGAAAGCACCTGAGGGGAGCTCCGAGGGGATCACAACCCACCAGGGCATGCCTGGGGGCCCAGGCAAGCCCCGGTGGGTTGTGCCCACCTCGGTGGCCTCCAGCACCGCCGCTTTGCTCTATAAATACCCCAATATTCCAGAAACCCTAGGGGAGTCAATGAAAATCAATTCCAACCGCCGCAAGTCCAAAAACACCAGATCCAATCTAGACACCATCTCGGAGGGGTTCATCATGTCCATTGGTGCCTCTTCGATGATTCGTGAGTAGTTCTTTGTAGACCTATGGGTCCGTATTTAGTAGCTAGATGGCTTCCTCTCTCTCTCTTGATTATCAATACAATGGTCTCTTGGAGATCCATATGATGTAAGTCTTTTGCGATGTGTTTGTTGGGATCCGATGAACTTTCAGTTTATGATCAGATCTATGTTTTTATCCATGAAAGTTGTTTGAGTCTTCTTTGATCTGTTATATGCATGATTGATTATAGCCACGTATTTCTTCTCCGATATTTGGGTTTTGTTTGGCCAACTTGATATATTTATCTTGCAATGGGAAGAGGTGCTTTGTCATGGGTTCGATCTTACGGTGCTTGATCGCAGTGACAAAAGGGGAAACAACACGTATGTATCGTTGCTATTAAGGATAATAAGATGGGGTCTATTTATACATAAATAGATCTTGTCTACATCATGTCATCGTTCTTATTTCATTACTCCGTTTTTCCATGAACTTAATACACTAGATGCATGCTGGATAGCGGTCAATGTGTGGAGTAATAGTAGTAGATGCAGGCAGGAGTCGGTCTACTAATCTTGGACGTGATGCCTATATAATGATCATTGCATGGATATCGTCATGATTATCTGAAGTTCTATCAATTGCACAACAGTAATTGTTTTTCCCACCGTTTGCTATTTTTTGAGAGAAGCCACTAGTGAAACATACGGCCCCCGGGTCTCTTCTAATCATATTTGCCTTTGCGATCAATTTTTATTTGCTTCTATTTTCAGATCTATTAAACAAAAATACAAAAGTACCTTGCTGAAATTTATTTATTTCCTGATCTATTTATCCCATCTATCACAACTTTATCACGTCTTCTCGCCAATTTGAGGCATCGTTACCCGAAAGGGATTGAAAATCCCTTTAACACGTCGGGTTGCGAGTATTTGTTATTTGTGTGCAGGGGTTATTTACGTTGTGTTGCTTGGTTCTCCTACTGGTTCGATAACCTTGTTCTCATCACTGAGGGAAATACCTAACGTCGTAGTGCTGCATCATCCCTTCCTCTTTGGGGAAATACCGACATAGTTGAAGCAGGCATCAACACCTGGGCACGCCTGGGGGCCCAGGCGCGCCCTGGTGGGTTGTGGTCACTGTGGGCCCCCTCTTCTGATGATTCCAACTCTCCAAAATCACAAATATTCCAAAATAATTCTGCGTAAAATTCTATTGCATTTGGACTTCATTTGATATGTATATTCTGCAAAACAAAAACCATGCAAAAAACAGGAACTGGCACTGGGCACTGGATCAATAGGTTAGTCCAAAAAATCATATAAAAAGTTGCCAAAAATATGTGAAAGTTGTATAATATTGGCATGAAACAATAAAAAATTATAGATATGACGGAGATGTATCAATGCTCATCTTGATGATTATTTGCCACATAAGAAATTATACACATGAGAAAGTGCATATCTTTCTTTGATGACTGTTTAGTTACTACCGGTCCTTGGGCTTGTCTCGTTTTGATTCTTTGATGGATACGGTAAGAGGATGAGTAGCAAGTGCTTGTATGTATTTCTTATATCTTTGCACTTATGAGTTTTTGGATATATTTTGGAGCCATTCTTAGCATGATGATACTATTGGATACTTCCCGTCTATCTTGTCCAAAATATGTTCTTTGGATCTTCTGAATGTGTGACTCTCATGTTTTATCTTCTTGTCGCATTCTATGGATCCCCAATATAGTCTGAGCTCCTTCATTTATTCATAGATGGGCATGTGCATTTTGATTCCACTCACATTTGAGAAATGCACGAATTAAGGAGGAACTCATACTATATTGCCCTTCTAGATTTCTTCCATTTTGGCATTTGATGCCAATGGGGGGATGTTTAGATGGTTTAGGAGAAGTGGGTTGGTTCTTATCATGCATATCCACATTTTTTGTGTTTGCTTGTTGCATGGATGTGTATATAGATAAAACTTTACCAAGTTCTTTCACGTGCATACATTGTGGGGGAGTTTGCTGTATATAGTGTGGTTTTACTAGCATCAAATTCTTGTGTAGCATTTCGATGCTAGTACAACCGGTTTTGATATCATCAACTATCTTTGTGACATTTGAGGCTATCAAAACCACCTCAAGTATACGATTTATTCTCGAATAGATTCCATACTAGTTTTAAATTAATTATATAAACCCTCTTGTTGAGATTGTCATCAATTACCAAAATGGGGGAGATTGAAAGGGCATGTAGCCCCTAAGTGTGGTTTTGGTAATTAATGACAATCTCTATGGACTAATGTTTTCATTGAGATATAATTGAAGGGATTGTACATAGATGGTGCATCAAGGATACTATATGGAATCAAGGATAAAGTCCATATATATGAGGATATGTTTGCTCTAAGCATTGGCATTACTTGACAATTCCTATGGAGCACCAAGTGCATTGAATCCTATATGAAGAAATGTTCCATAGTGATGCATGAAGCATGTTGGATTTAAGAATGCCATCAAAACATTGAAAGAAGTCCTCATGGTATCCCTCTCTGGATACCCTGTGTGCATGGGCCTCCTGACCCCGTGCGCACGGGGTCGAGTGTCAACTCTCCAGATACCCCATGCGCACGGGGTCCCTGACCCCCGTGCACACAGGGCCTAGGTTTTGGCACTCGAGGTCCCATATACAGTGAGGTTTCAAGTTGGTCTTTGGGGATTTATGTTGAAGCCATCAAGATTGATTTTAATGTCTAACCAAATATATTCAAGGTGGAGTTCATTAGAGGATCTCAAAGATTGACATATGTGGGATTTTAAGGATCAAGAGCTTGAGAGTATAAACAAATAGAAGAATTCAAGTTAGGGTTTCAAGACAAGGTCATAGTAAGCTCATGTGTTGGTTTTTCAGTTGATCAAGTCTTGAAGCAAGCAACAAGAGTGAAGAATTCATTATGCCTCTCATGAGATTACAATGGAGTTTTAGAAGAGCATGTGGTGACCAAGATGATATTTGTTGGAGTTGTGTCAAATATAGTGTACAAGGTAGGTTACAGTTGGACTTGTAGTAGTATTGTGTTTAGATAGGATATGGAGTCGTGTCCAAGTAGGACACTTGTATCCTAGGCCTCTCATATATAGCGGGGCTAGACACATGATGTAACCAATGCCAACATAATAGCACCGGAACGCAGGGGAAGCCGGCGGCTTGTGCCAGCGTCCAGGGCGACCGGGTGCGGTATTGTGACAGTGTCACGGGGAGGAGCGCCCGTAGTCAAGCCCCGGGGATGTAGCCATATTGGTGAACCTTGTTAACAAATCTCGGTGTCGTGCTCGTGTGATTGCTTGGTCCTCGGATGATCAATGGTGGCCTCGGATTTATTCTAACAAGTGGTGTCATGAGCAAGGTTACGATGAAGTTGTGTGATTTAATATAGAGGATTGAGGAGCGATTGCAAGCAGTTGGCTGATTGATCGGAAGCAGTGTCTCAAAGCAAGCGTCGAGTCGGCGAGCGAGATCGCATTGTGTGGCGACCGCACACTTAGGAGGACACATGCAGGCAGGTCTAAGGGCCGAGCCAGGCTCTGACGCGTGCAGTGTGCTGGTGGCTGCTCCCGAAGGCCCCGGTAGGCCTGCAAACAGACGTGGACAAAGGTGCTGGGAATCTTGAGGCGCGTGAGGCAGAGGCCGCACTCGTTTTGGCTCGGACGCAGGATATAGGACACTCGCGCGATAAAGAAGCTAATACGAGATTTGTTTGGAGACCAAAACAGGACTGAGTCCCGGAAGGAAGTCGTCTCAGGAATGCAGTCTTGCATGCTCGCTTTAAAGGCTGGTGCAGGCAGCCGTAGAAGAGACGCACAGGCAGATCAAATTGAGCAAAGGAAATATGCATTGATGCATCCATCGGGAACTAGCAAGGGGCTTGGGCAAGGCAAAAGCTAGCATCGTGGAGTTGAGCCACGAGAGCCACACCACGTGAAGGCCAAGAGTGATTCTTTGGTTGGTTTTGCTGTTAGTACGTGGAGATTCGGTTCGTGTACTTGGGGCATTTGTATGGACAGCTCAGATAATTTTTTCACAGGGTTAGTCATATGAAGAACCATGGTGCCAACGGGTACCAGGTTTCAGGTGGAGAAGTTCAACGTGACTTCAAACCTTGGGTTATGACAGAAAAGGGTGAAAAAATGTGTTGGCACAACAGAGATTCTTGAAGGCGTTGTGGGAAGTCATGCCAGCTAAGATGGAATTATCGTGTGATGGATAGAAATTTGCGGAAGATGATTTGGAAGCCTGGGTCGGACTAGATAGTCTAACGGATCTACGCAAGTCGGTTGGTACAGAAGACACTGGTGGGATCGGCATGACATAGGAGCGTGATGCTGATGTGACTGACTTCTGGGGCGTGGAAACACGTGGCACATGCCCGAGGGTTTGTGTGGCTTCGACAAGACTATGGCGCGGGGTTGATTCAAGGTGATGTACACACGGAGCTTGAAGTTGACGGGGCACGAGGGTGGACTTATCATCTACCATGGAGTCATGTTGAAGGTGGAGCTGGATTGAGGGGCTACGGTGTAATGATCCAGAGAATTGAAGCCTATTCAGCGGGAAAAGCGAGTGACACGTAATTTGGACTGGAGTCCAGTGGTCTGATGGAAGCGTGGAACTCGTCATCGGTCGGTGATGATCGATGGTACTCTGTAGTGGGGGTTGAGTGGTGTGGGTTTGCGACCCTTGAGACTCGACCGGGACATGGAGATGGGCCAGGGCTCTGGTGGTCATACATGTGGTGAGACAACTGCGAATTTGACTCGGGATGACTACAAGCAACGATGAAATTCCTTCAAGTTTCATACAGGCGGTCAAGAGAAGAGCGGTGATGTTGAGTTCAGGTAACTCTTATGTGTGACACCCAATATGTGAGTTGTTCACTTTCACGCAGGTCAGTGATCAGTGTGTGATGTCGTTGGACGGATATTCTGGAAGTTGGGAGCACAAACTGGAGTAACAAGGAACTTAATTTTGCTCGAGGTTGACTGTGGTCAAGAAAAGAAGGGACTACAAGTTGCAGGTGGAGTCACATGGAGTCTTTGGAGTAGCAGCGGTGCTCATGGGATAAACTCGAGTTCAATGTACATGGAAGTTTGATGCATGGACGAATATTCGCCAAGGTGGACTTTGTTGGAGTTGTGTTGAATATAGTGTACAAGGTAGGTTACAGTTGGACTTGTAGTAGTATTGTGTTTAGATAGGATATGGAGTCGTGTCCAAGTAGGAAACTTGTATCCTAGGCCTCTCATATATAGCGGGGCTAGACACACGATGTAACCAATGCCAACATAATAGCACCGAAACGCAGGGGAAGCCGGCGGCTTGTGCCGGCGTCCAGGGTGACACGGTGCAGTATTGTGACGGTGTCACGGGGAGGAGTGCCCGTAGTCAAGCCCCGGGGATGTAGCCATATTGGTGAACCTCATTAACAAATCTCAGTGTCGTGCTCGTGTGATTGCTTGGTCCTCGGATGATCAACGGTGGCCTCGGATTTATTCTAACAATATTCATATAGTGGAACTTGATATGGTCACAAAAGAGTCTTTGGTGATATAGTCTTTGAGCAATGAAGGGAAATGAAGAGTTCATTGTGGCTTTCAAGAAACCAAGATGGGCCATGAAGTAAAGATGTTGGTTGACCAAGATGAAGCTCGAAGATAATCTATATGGTCAACTCTCAAAGCGCAATCTTTGTACCACATGGTATCAAGTGATCTAGTGGTATAAGTAATTGTGAATTGTGCTTTGCTACCTAACCCATGCTTTGTGTTTGTTATGTCTATGTGGATTAGGTGTTTCTCATGGGCTTGCACCAAAAGGAAAGATTTCAAGTAGCCCATGTGAAGATGACATCTAGTGGTGATGGTCATCGGGTTCGAGGAGTCCAAGTGCAAGATGAGAAGCCGGAGGTTATATGCTTTCAAGCTTGTGGTCCACATCATGATAGTGTGCATGTGAAGATGGGCTTAAGTTAAGTCTTCCCTCATTGCAATATGAGGAAGCATTTCCAGTATCTTCACCAAGTGAATGTGGACAAGAAAAGGATTTCAACTTGAGGCAAGCATTAAAGTCATCATCAAGCTCAAGTGGAATGTCGAAGGCAAAGGTAAACCTTGGCTAGGTTTTCCTAGTTTTACCGGTCTCATGGTGCTTGGTGGGAGATCGGATTATAGGTTTGATAGTCGTACTATCAAGAGGGACTTTAGAGCAAGTTGCTTGATCACGTCGCATGTAGAGAGCTCAAAACTTTGCATAATTTGCATCATTATTTCTTGTTGATCTTATGTGTTTCTCTGTGTGAGGACCTTGGGATTTTCCAGAACTTCAAAATGAGCCCAAGATCATCGAATTCGGAGTTCGTATGCCAAAGTTATGCATATTTTAGTGGGCTGCTGCAGACAGTCCTCTGTACCCCGTGGGCACGGGGTTTTGACCCTGTGGGCACGGGGTCCCCGTGTCCACGGGCTTGTTCCGTGCGCATGGGACCCCATGGGCACGGGGTGCCTAGGAAGTGTC
The DNA here is from genome assembly GCA_021437245.1 of Aegilops speltoides. Classification (NCBI taxonomy): domain Eukaryota; kingdom Viridiplantae; phylum Streptophyta; class Magnoliopsida; order Poales; family Poaceae; genus Aegilops; species Aegilops speltoides. The sequence goes on from CM038143.1 coordinate 314,886,826, forward strand.
TACTAGAGCCCCAATGGCTAGTTTTGGAAGTTGGCTATATAAGAGCCCTTCCTCCCCACCGGTTTGGGGTTGGTTCACACACATTCTAAACATCATTTTGAGACTCTTACCACTTATCCCAAACCCCTATCTCCCCTCTAAGTGAAGGGAGATTTGTGCATGGATCTTGGAGTCATTTGTTTATTTCCTCCATTGCATCCCCTCTCTTCAATCTCCCACTTTCTTGAGTTGCATCTTGTGGGATTGAGAGAGTGAGTTGAGCATTTCTTGCTTGACCTTGCATTGCATTTGTTGCATTGGTTTGAGCTCCCCGCATCAATTTGTTCGTGTGAGAGCCCATGAGTTTATTACTCTTGGAGGCTTCGCCTCCTAGACGGTTTGGTGATATCTTTGAGAAGTTTGTGAAGAGGGCAAGGTGGCCAAGGTTCCTCCGGAAGCTTCCTTTTGTGGTGTACTCCAGTGAAGGGTGTGACGTGGCCTAGGTGGTCAAGTTCCTCCGGAAGCTTTCGTGGTTGTGGTGTGCTCCGAGAAGATTGTAAAGGTGTGGTGGTCACCTTCAAGACAAACCCCGAGTGAACCGAGGCTCATCCGTTGGGGGTGACTCGAAAGGGAGAATACGATGAGTCACTTCGTGACGCCCCGGAGCTTTGGCTTCGGCACTGATCTAATGGAGATTAGCACTCTCATGAGTGTGAACGTTGGGATAAATCCGTGTCCCCAACTCAGTTGTGGTTATCTCATACCCACACCCTTTACTTTCTGCAATTCGTACTTGCTCATATTGATATATCTTCTTCTAGTTGAATTGCTTAGTTGTTCCTACATTTCCATATCTTGTGATATAGTTTTTGCTTGCTAGTTTCCTTAAAGTGCCTATCTTGTTTAGCATAGGTTGTTGGTGCACTTAGTTGAGCCTAGCATATTTAGGATTTGTGCCTGAAAAGTATTCGTTTAGTTTATTCCACATTAGGATAAAGCCAAATATGTAAAAGTTTTAAAACGCCTATTCACCCCCCCCCCCATCTAGTTGTCATCTAGATCCTTTCAACATGTATTTAAGTTTCCGGTCAATACAATTCTAGCATGAATAATAGACCTTTATCATGAATAAGTAAATATAATAATAACAACTTTATTATTGCCTCTAGGGCATATTTCCATGAGTCTCCCACTTGCACTAGAGTCAATAATCTAGATTAAATAGTAATGAATCTAATACCCACGGAGTCTTGGTGCTGATCATGTTCTGTCCGTGGAAGAGGTTTAGTCAATGGGTCTGCTACATTAAGATCCGTATGTATTTGCAAATTTCTATATCTCCATCCTTGACCTTTTCACGAATGGAGTTGAAGCGTATCTTGATGTGTTTGATTCTCTTGTGAAACCTGGATTCCTTCACTAAGGAAATTGCTCCAGTGTTGTCACAAAAGATTTTCATTGGACCCGATGCACTGGATGTTACACCTAGATCGGATATGAACTCCTTCATCCAGACTACTTCGTGTGCTGCTTCCGAAGCACTATGTACTCCGCTTCACACATAGATCCCGCCGCGACGCTCTGCTTGGAACTGACCAACTGAAAGCTCCACAATTCAATGTAAATACATATCCGGTTTGTGATTTAGAGTCATCCGGATCAGTGTCGAAGCTAGCATCGACGTAACCATTTACGACGAGCTCTTCGACACCTCCATAAATGAGAAACATGTCCTTTGTCCTTTTCAGGTACTTCGGGATGTTCTTGACCACTATCCAGTGATCCACTCCTGGATAACTTTGGTACCGCCCTGCCAAACTTATGGCAAGGCACACATCATATCTAGTACTCAACCACTGGTGCCGTATCGTGCTATACAAACGGTTTTTAACCCCTTTCCACAACGGCATTTGGAACCGCCACCAAGTGAGTGTGGACGATAGGGGGGTCCTTCCCACCCAACCCAGAAACCGTCGGGGATGGGCGAGCGGTTACTGGCGATCGCCATAGAATAAATGTATGAGAAGCCGCCCCAGTCCCACGCGTTACATCTCGACGTTACATTTCTGATTAGTGAGACATACCAAACGATTACACTACTATAGTTGTGTAAAAAAGGTGGACATCAACATTTAATCTACCGATATGTTTGTGATAGGTACGTTATCACACACGGTTCAAGAATGTAAAATGTGTGCGGTGCCTCTACTCACGCCAACGTGTAGATTTTCATAAGTTTGTGCGATTGGTATTCCTATCACACACGCACACTGGTTTGAAACGTTTGCCATATTACCATGAATCGCACACGCATATGAGACGAAACCGTGTGTGCGTCCATCGGGCATCGCAAAATTTTCACTTCAAAGAACCGTTTGTTCTCTATTTTTCATCGCACATGATATTTTCTTTCTAACCGTGTGCACGTTATTTTATTTGCTCCTGTATATTTTTACTTTTTCCCCTGTAATTTATTATTCGAATTGGAAATTTTGAAATATGGAACGTGCAATTCAAATTCTTAGCACAATGGTTCAACAAAGAATCCATAAATAAAATTGTCAGTACAATATTTTCAGTAATTACAAGATTACACAACAATTAACTATGATGAACCACAATATTTATAGGCAGTAAAGGTGAAGAGACAAGTGTAAATCATTTTGACTGCCGATGGTGTTGAAGAAGCAGAATGCCCATATGTGCCTTCATGCATGCCATAGGCACGAACAACTTTTGTCCAACCCCTTGTGACGATCGTCCGCCCATCCTTCACTGCATTCAGGAAGACCTCTAGAGTATTATCATGGTAGCATGAATTATATACTTTAACCTTAGTTGCCTCCACTCCGGTCATGTAGTTTGCAAGGTAATCATCAGTAAATAGCTCCGGAAACCACTGAAAAGAGAAAAATATCATATACTAAGGTCTAATAGAGTAACTTGTTGTGGGAGGGGGGGGGAAGGCAACACATTACTTACCATCCTAAAGTTCGCTGTTGTCTTGGAAAAGGTATAAATAAAGAGCTTAATTCACATCACCCGTTTCTTTCGCCTAACAATCTTTCTTAGTTTCCTCACTTGACGCTTGTTCATGAATATCTCATTGCCCCATACGCAAAAGGGATCAAAGCGTGGTTCAGTACCGCTCATATATGTACCTACAAGCAACCAGTAAATGTTAGCAGCTAAACTGAGATTGCACAAATGATGTAAAATACAACTACCTAACTTCCTAAGTACAAGTATTTTTTAGAGATTTCAATATGAACTACATACGGATGTATATAGAATTATAGATATAGTTTATCTTAGAATCTAGATTCACCCATTTTGCTCCTTATGTAGTCTATATTGGAATCTCTAAAAATACATATATTTAGGAACGGATGGTGTATAAGACATGGGATGTAGCTAACCTCGACGGCAAACAACAACATCACCCATTGTAGCCCTGTGTAAGTACATGGAAATCCAATGTTAACTACAACAGAGTTAACAACCACAAAAAATAGCAAATGTTAATAAAATGGCAGCATTTGTAGTGATATCTTCATTGCGAAAGAGTAGCATGGTAGCAAAGGGACAGATTAAGAAATGGATACAACTGTTAAGTGCAACGGGCTTAACAACATCCTAAGTCATGTTTTGTAAGTTTGTAGCCATTGAAATACAACTGTTTAAAAATGGATTCAACTGTTAATTGCAACAGGCTTAATAGCCATTGAAACCGGTACTGATAAAATGCAATTGGCAGAGTTAAACATCACAAGGCAGGTGCTGCCCGAGTAGAGAATGGCCAATTGTCTACAAAAAGGTAGGGAAAATAGCTAAAACATGTTAGGCATGTTTACTACAACATGCTTAATACATCGACCATACAGAACATAGCCATTAATTGCAATTGGTATTGGTAAGATTGAACTGGTGAGTTCATACTTGGTAAGTCCTGAGAGGTAGTTGCAGGGGCACTTCATCTTGGCCGGAGCCCGCCCAAAGTCAGCGGCGGCAGAGGCGAGCTCTTCCTCCAGGTCGAAGCATGGATCAGTGTCGCCGACATATGTACCTACAAGAAGCAAGTAAATGTTAGAAGCCAAACTGCAATTGCACAAATGATGTAAAATACTGTAAGACATGGGATTCAACTAACCTCAACGGCAAACAAAAACATCGCCTGTTATGGCCCTGCATAAGTACATGGAATGGCATGTTAAGTACAATGGGGTTAGAATCCACCAAAAATAGCAAATGGGCAACATCTCTAGTATATCTTCATTGAGGAGAGTAGCATGGTTGCAAAGGGACATATTAAAAAACGGATACAGCTATTAATTGCAACAGGCTTAACAACATCCTAAGTCATGTTCTATAAGTTTGTAGCCATTGAAATACAACTGTTTAAAAATGGATTCAACTGTTAATTGCAACATGCTTAATAGCCATTGAAACCGGTACTGATAAAAATGCAATTGGCAGAGTTAAACATCACAAGGCAGGTGCTGCCAGAGTAGTGAATGGCCCACTTGTCTATAAAAAGGTAGGGAAAGTAGCTAAAACGTGTTAGGCGTGTTTACTACAACATTTTTATTACATCGACCATACAAAACATAGCCATTAATTGCAACTGGTATTGGAAAGATTGAACTGGTGAGGACATACTTGGTAAGTCCTGAGAGGTAGTTGCTGGGGCACTTCATCTTGGCCAAAGCCCGCCCAAAGTTAGTGGTGGCAGAGGCGAGCTGTTCCTCTGGGTTATCAGTGCCACTGACATGTGTACCTACAGGCAACCAGTAAATTGTAGAAGTTAAACTACAATTGCACAAATGATGTGAAATACTGTAAGACATGGGATGCAGCTAACCTCGACGGGAAACAATAGCATTGGCTGTTATGACCCTGCGTAAGTACATGGACAGGCATGTTAAGTACAACAGGATTACCATCCACCAAAAATAGCAAATGGGCATTATCTCTAGTGATATCCTGAGTCATGTATTGTAAGTTTGTTGCTGGTATTGATGAAATTAAGCTGGACAGTTAATACTTGAACATCACACAGTGTGCAATACTGAAATAAACAAGGCACAAACATGCTTAATACATCAACCATACAAAACTTAGCCATTGCAAGTGGTATTGGTAAGATTTAGCTGGTCAAATCATACCTGTTAAGTCTTGGGAGTAGTCGTTGGGGTGCTTCATCTGGGCAAGAGCCTGCACTATGTTGGCGGCGGAGGCGAGGTGTTCCACCGAGTCAACATGCACAGTGGCCATCACGCCATGGACCGCCATCAGCTCCTCAACCTCCACGTGATATGTGGTTGGGCTTGCGCGGCAATGCTCTGGAGGTAGGGGCGGTGGGGATTTGGAGGCATGAGGATGTTTCGCAGGCACTATTTAACCAATCAAGCCGGGCAGTGATAGAGATCGATGGGTTACCTGACTAGAACCGAGCAGAACGTAGATGTGGTTGAAGCTATGGTTGCGGCGATGACAGTTTGAGCTGCCGGTAGGTGGAGGGGGAGGGGGAGATACTGAGGAAATTTCATCGGTGGGGATGTGGTTGGAGGAATAAATTCTGAAATCGCGCGCCTAATGAAAATTTCGATGTGAAACTTGAAACTTGGTGATGTAGGGTGGAACCCTATGGGGAGAGATCTTTCACGAATTGGAGGGGGAATCCCCAAGAACAAGATGAACAAAAGAGGGAAAATAAGAGGAACACTCAAGAACAAGTCAAATCACACATCCACTAGACAATCAAACACATAAGATCCACAAGGTACATGACCAACAAAGGGAAATAAGATACATGGTAGAGTTCATCCCAAATCCTATGAAGGAGATGAGGGCTTGATGATCTAGATAGATCCTTCCCACAAGGGGGTCTTGAGCTAGGTCACTCCAAGAGGAGGTCTTGATCTCCTAGTGGAGTGGATCCATGGAGCAAAGCTCTCATATGTCTAACATATCCTTTGCTTAGTCAAAATGGAGGAGATGAAGGAGTATATATAGCCCTAGGCAAAGAGGGGAATAGGTGGGGGCGAAATGGTAAAACAAGGGCAAAGCCTGTAGCATCACACAGGGGGCCCCGTGTGCACGGGGTAAGTGGAGCCCAGGCGCACGGGTATCCAGGACCGGACGCAAGGGCCCGCAAGCACGGGGTCCATGAGGCCCGTGGACACGGGGTCCCGTGGGCACAGTACACGCCCGTCGCGCACGGGTCTTCAGGACCGCCCACTGGGAGGCCCGTGGGCACGGGTCGGAGGGGCCCGGCGCACGGGTCGCTGGGAGATGCCGGCTTCTTCTTGGCGCTTCCTTCTCCGCTTCGGGCTTCCCTCTTGGATGGTGTAGATGTTCTCTCGCTTGACTCCTCCATGATGAATGTGTAGCTCCGCTCACACCTAAGTATGCACACGAGAGGGGTCAAGTAGTATACCATCCTCGAGGGGTACAAGTGGACACGTGTAAAGGAGATGATTCACCTTTGTATGCATGAAGTAGATGTGGCACGTGTCACTTGCCAAATGGACTCTTGACATGGTGATGTCCATAGGATGCTCCGCATCATCCCCTCCCCCTTGGGAAAGATCCGACCTCGGATCGAAATCCAAATCACCATGGGAAAGAGATGATGGCGTCGTGTAGAAGTGGACGATCACCAAGCATTAAATCATCTTGTAGTTCCAAATGGGCACTCTCCAATGTCGCACCGTCTTGTAATTCCTTCAAAAGGAGCAAAGATAACAAGCACTTGGAAAAACAAATGTGGTTGTCGTAAGAGCAAAACCAAGCATTCAAGAGGTGATTCACCCAACAAGTGTTGTCATCAAGCATAGCATATGGTTTGACAAAGAAGTGTGTCATGGCATTTGAGCATATAAATTGAGCACAATCAAGTACATCATGGGAACAAGCATGTAAATGGGAGGTCAAGATGCAAATATATGTGATAAGTGAACAAGCATCTACCTCAAGGTTATAGCAAGCATGCATAAAGTGCTCAATGAACGGTCTATGGTAGGCATAAGAGTCATCCACAACACCAAATATAGTGAAATGTCTAAACACATGGGGCAAGTGCAAGACAATCCAAGCATAATGTGCATAGGGTGTAGTGAAGATATCGTGGCACTCAACACAATGGAAAGAGCAATTGTTCAACATGTGTGAGGCAATCAAGTCAAGCATGTGATAAGCAAAGGGACATGGCATATGTGAAGAACTAGATGCAACACACAAGGCATATATGTCATGGGGCATGGCAATGTGGTAATGAGAAGTCGAAGCAAGATCGCTAGCATGTGTGCAAAGTGTCATGGAGCAAGCAACACATGAAGTATGATCCACAATATGCATGTTCATGGTTTGGGTCTTCTCGAGATAGAAGGATATCACCTCGAAAGCATGTCCTTGTGCGTCCTTCACAATGCCGAAGTGGTAGGAAATGTGGTGTAGAAGCGAGTCATGGTCGAATGTATGAGGCTCGCTCTCAAGAGCTCGAATGGTCAACTCACATGAAGTGGAAGTCGACACAAAGTCCAAGTATCCTACACATGCACACAACAAAACAAAGAACGGATGTGCATGGTAGATAAATACATCATCCATCATGATGGTTCTCTTCTCTTGCACATAACCATTAGAAGCACAAGCGCATGAATAATATGATGCAACAATGGCGATATTCAATGCACTAGGTATATGGTGTAAAGAGGTAAGACAAGCATGCTTCACAAGGAATATGTCAAAATCTCCAAACATATGTGAGAATGCTATGGGGTCAAAGCAAGACTATAAGCATTGTTGCACTCAATATATGGCAAATCATCTAGCATGAGAGAGGCAACACATGGAGATATATGACACGAAGCAATATGAATCATGTGCAAAGCATATAGATGGTTGTCATCAACCGCATGAGATGAGCAAGTATGACACAAGAGACAATGATCAAGATATATCATGTGAGAGGCATGAGCATATATGTCATCAACCCAAGAAAGCAAGTAATAGTGGAACATGGGTGATGCAACATAGCAAGCAATCATAGCAATCAAGTCAAGCAAGCTAGTAGTGCGAAGATGCAAACATACTAGGAGGAATCATGGCAAACATGTCATTGGTGCAAATAGTGGGTATGAATAATTCACATGTCATAGCACAAGCATGAAAGCAAGATATGAGGACAATAGCATGGGGCACATGATAAACATGGCAATGGCAACAAGGATCTCCACCAAGCATGCAAATACACATAGGAATATCATAATGGTGCATCATGGGTAAATGCAAGAAAGGGTGACAATTGCATGGCAAAGGCATAGAAGCAAGCATAGCATGCAAAGTGAACACGGTAAAATGAGCATAAGGTGACAAGTGGTAAATGGCCCATAGCCGTGTGAGAGCCAAGTAGAAGAGATGCGCGTAGTCCTTGCACGAATGGAACGGTGGTAAGGATAGTCCACGGGATCCCAAGTCATCGTTGCTCTCTAGAGCTCGTTTTGTCAACTCGTGGGATTGCGAGGTTGACAAGTATTCATGGGTACCTACACAAAAGAGACACAAACGAAAGAAATTGTGTGTGTGGTAAATGTACACATCATCCTCGTGATGTGTATGTGCACGTGTGAGTTAGCACAAGATAAGCAATGCTCAAAGAAATTTGAGGCATGGTATATGAACATGTCATCCATCATGAAAGAATAGTTGTTATGTATGACACGATGGGGACACAAATTGAGCAAACAAGTATATGGCACATCAAAAGCATGTTTATTCATGGGGAGCATATGGTGTACACTATCATGGGAATCATGCAAAGTATGAAATGTATCAAGATCTCATAATATGTGTGAGGAAACTATGGGGGTCTCCTCATGAGCATGAGTAGCCACATCACTTGGAGAATATTGACAACATCCAAAACAATGCATATTTGGAGCGATGTGATCATGGCATGGCATAGTAGATGAATTGCGAAATCATGTAAAGGGAGCATGGCAATATCATCACAAGAGAAGCAAAAGACAATGACCATCATCTCGTCATCTATGCCATAAGTGCAAATGGGATTTATTTTAGTGGGGCATGCATAGTTACTATGTTGAGATTGAAATGATGCAATATGGGAGATCTCACTCATAGCATATGACAAGTTCAATGGGTTGTCAAACTTGATGTGACCAATAGAATTTTCACATGATATCCTATGAAGCATAGCATCACAACTAGGCAACTCAACATGCTCATCATTATATTCATCATAAATAGGTAAGTCAAGGCATGAGGAAGTTTCACTAGCATGAAGCATGGCAATAGGTGGGTCAACATCATGGGAGCAATCGATGTCAAGAGAGTCCACTAGTGGGACAAGAGAAACACCCTCACCTATGTTACCTTTGGAGCATCGCTCATGTGTTGTAGGTGAGGTGTTGCAGATCCATTCATTGTCATATTCGTCTTGATGGAACCATGTGGGGGGTGCAACATTGTCCATCATGGCCATCATTTTGTCCATTGGAGGGATGGACTCATCGAGGATAGGCATGTCGTCATGTAGGAGACCTCGCACCAAAGAAGAAAACACACTAGGAGTAGAGGTTAAGTCGTTAGAAATCATAGTGGCCTCACATGCCGTGTCAACTGCCTCACTCACTAAGTGTTGTGGCTCACTCACTCCCTCAAGGATGCACTCACTCATATGGTTGGTGGAGTCACTCAAATGGCGCTCAACCTCACATAGGGTGTGTGGCATGCTCTCATGTGTGGGGCTAGTAGTGGTCACACTCATCCTCTCATAGTAAATGCACTCAATGTCATATATGGTGGAGTCACTCATGTCACTCATGTGGTGGTGGCTCTACTCACATGACAAATGGGGCATCTCGACATATGTGGGTGTCGGAGAGATGTTGGTGCAAATGTCTCCATGCTCAACTACTATCGTCGTGGTCGAAGGGGATGGCCCTTGCTCGACCTTCTTGTCACCGTCTTGGTGTTGGAGGCCCATATGATGTGGCACCTCGTAGCTCGTCTCCATGACCGAAGGGAGTTTCCCATGCTCGGCCATCGTCCTTGAGGGGCTTCCTAAGATGGAAGTGTCACCCTCGCTCGTAGGTCGTCGCCTTGGACTTGATGAAGTCGATGTAGGCGTACTCGTGGGAAGTAGGAGAAGATGCCGTACGTCCAAAGGCGAAGATGCCTTGATAGCACTTGGCGAAGATGCCATAGTGGTTGTTGTAGCCGTAGCGCCGTCTTGGTGGTGGTCGTCTCGCGGTCTTCTTTTGTGCTCTTGAAGCTTGTACTTGGCGTGAAGTAGGGCTTGTTCGGACTTGTGCATTTGCGCTTGTGGAGCATCTTCATGTTGATGATGTCGTTGTCGTGCTTGAGCTCGTAGGAGATGTTGTTCGTTGTCGTCGTGCACATGTTGCTTGGAGGTGACTTGCCCTTCATGACAATGTTGATCACGAACGTGATGGTGGTCGCCATGTAGATGTGGACGAGGACGATTTGCACTTGCATCGTGTGCGCGCTCTGAAGACTTGTGGCTTGAATGTCGCCGCCTTGAAGATGACAAAGGGGAAGAAGACTTGATCAAGGCTCTAATCTCCTCCATCCTTGCATCTTGCTCCTCTTTATGTGCGGAAAGCTTCTTGTCGATGTAGTCCCTTTTCCTTGCTTCGGAGTGATGAATGTCGATGGAGATGTTCTCGATGCTCTCTTGCAATCTTGATTGTGCGCCTTGCATTTGTCGTTGTAGATCGAAGATGGACGCTTTGGTGATGTAGTTGTTCACGCCGTCGTTGTTGTCGTAGACCGGAGAGGAAATGCCTTGCCTATCCATCACAAGACTCGAGCAAAGGTGAGTAGGAAATGAGATAAACAATACCAAGCTACCTTTTCCCAAAGTTGAGGATGTATCTTGTATCACTCAATGTGAAATGAAAGAATAGTGGAATTGGTATCGGACTTGTTCACTCACACCTACAAGTAAAGCTTATGGTAGAGCTCGGTGAGGATAGTGGCACAAAAATTTGATGCAAAATTTTAGCAAGAGTCAATAATGTTGGAAAAGATTCACAAATTCGCAAGTGAAACAAGTAGACCAATAGCAAATGAGGTCACGGAAACACACACACGGATAGATAAGTGGGGTCGTGCAACCAAGGAATGAGCACAAAATGTGGAGTCCACGGAAAATGCTCGTGTTGCACAACTCAAGAGAGACGCTAGCACGATTGCTCAATAGGCGGATACGACACTTGTGCACAACCTATAAGATGCAAAATGGATAAACTTCTATCCCAAGTATTCTATGTATGTATGGTTCCCGATGTTTCTCTCAAGCATGATACCATATGATGTAGATTTGACAATCTTATGTGCAATGTGGTATGATGCTATGGCACTTGCTCACGAGCTCTTTGCTCTCTTTTTGCTTAAAAGCTTTTTCTCTTTTTTTTGTATGGCCAATTTTGCACAATGCACAAACCGAGATAGCTATTGTGTATATGCGGGAACGATATTGTGACACAAAGGATGATATGATACCAATATGATATGGGATGTATGCAATGGAATGGTGGATCACTAATGTGCACAAGTAACGTTGCCGGCAATACTCAAATGGCTAGTCTCGATAGGTAAGTGACGCAAAATGGGATAGGGGTTAACAATGCAATTGCAAGGGTAATATACAATGGTGTCGTCGAGGTTACCGTCCTTTGCGATGATGAGTAGCGGTGTTCTTGATGTAGATACCAAGATGATGTAGACCCGTCCCTAAGTAGCCGAAACACCTTAGGAAACGGTAAAAACCGCAAACTCAAAATCTCAAATGACAAATGTCAAATGGTGGTAGTGGGAATGGCAATGTGGAAGTGGTGGTGGTTTGTGAAGAAGCAAATGTCCCTAAGTAGCCGAAACACCTTAGGAGACTCAAGTCACCACTTAAACAACCAAAAATGCTATATGGAGCGAAATGGGTTAGGTTGCGGAAGACTATGGTGGTTTTGCGGATGATATGGTGGAAGGCCTAGGCAAAGATGCCAAAATGTCAAAATTTTGATGGAGTCAAATGGTTTTGGAACCTATCTAGGTGGATGGGGGATGTCAATAGCTACTCAACGAGCTAAAGAACGCGAAAATCGGACTCCGGATGTGGAAGATATGGCCGAAATGGTGAAGTGCTGGCGGCTGACCTGGGGGGGGGGCGTGCGCACGGGGTCTAGGGCCCGTGGGCACGGGGTCCCATGCGCACGGTACAAGCCCGTGGGCACGGGGTGTCCAGAGACTTTTCGGGGGGCCGTGCGCACGGGGTCTGGGGTCCGTGGGCACGGGGTGGGCGGAAATTTCGCGATTTTGGGGCGGAAATTGAAGATTTCTAGGGCAAAATTAGGGAGATTTTGGGGATGGATGGTGGAGAAAAGATGGAGGAAAGCTAGATCCACTTGAAACCAAGCAAATCCATGGATCAAATCCAACAAAATCTCATCAAACCAACAAATCACAAAAAAATTTGGGGCTATTTTTGGTGGGGATTTTCGGATTTAGGACGAAATCACACAAAACTAGGCTAGAAAACAAAGAGGGGGCTCCAATTTCGTGAGAAACCATGGCTCATGATACCATATGATGTAGGGTGGAACCCTATGGGGAGAGATCTTTCACGAGTTGGAGGGGAATCCCTGAGAACAAGATGAACAAAAGAGGGAAAATAAGAGGAACACTCAAGAACAAGTCAAATCACACATCCACTAGACAATCAAACACATAAGATCCACAAGGTACATGAACAATAAAGGGAAATAAGATACATGGTAGAGTTCATCCCAAATCCTATGAAGGAGATGAGGGCTTGATGATCTAGATAGATCCTTCCCACAAGGGGGTGTTGAGCTAGGTCACTCCAAGAGGAGGTCTTGATCTCCTAGTGGAGTGGATCCATGGAGCAAAGCTCTCATATGTCTAACATATCCTTTGCTTAGTATAAATGGAGGAGATGAAGGAGTATATATAGCCCTAGGCAAAGAGGGGAATAGGTGGGGGCGAAATGGTAAAACAAGGGCAAAGCCCGTAGCATCACACAGGGGGCCCTGTGTGCACGGGGTAAGTGGAGCCCGTGCGCACGGGGTATCCAGGGACCGGACGCAAGGGCCGTGCGCACGGGGTCCATGAGGCCCGTGGACACAGGGGTCCCGTGGGCACGGTACACGCCCGTGCGCACGGGGTCTTCAGGACCGCCAGCCTGGGAGGCCCGTGGGCACGGGGTCGGAGGGGCCCGTGCACACGGGGTCGCGTGGGAGCTGTCGGCTTCTTCTTGGCGCTTCCTTCTCCGCTTCCAGGCTTCCCTCTTGGATGGTGTAGATGTTCTCTTGCGCTTGGACTCCTCCATGATGAATGTGTAGCTCCGCTCACACCTAAGTATGCACATGAGAGAGGGGTCAAGTAGTATACCATCCTCAAGGGGTACAAGTGGACACGTGTAAAGGAGATGATTCACCTTTGTATGCATGAAGTAGATGTGGCACGTGTCACTTGCCAAATGGACTCTTGACATGGTGATGTCCATAGGATGCTACGCATCATTTGGGTGGGGGAAACACACAACACAGACGAAGCACGTAAAATACTCGTGTGCGAGAAAAGAGAAAATTGGCAAATCCCGTCTCCAAAAAAAGTACATGTGTAGTTGATTTTTTTTCGGTCAATGGTACGCCTGGTTTATTAGGAAACATCGCACAGGTAACTGACTTATGGATCATTAACGCAAAAAAACGCACATGGGTACGCCATAGAAACCGTGTGTTTTGTGGTCTTCTAATAATTCTTATATCTATCAGCATCTCCAACCGCACCTAATTTCAAAAATCTCTTTCATTGTATCAGGATTATTTGTTGTACATGAACGAGGCAAGGTAACACCCAATGAGCAATCATCGATTTATGAAATGCAATCAAGTGCAACCTGCCTCGCTCGCGTAGCCAGATTTGATCCTATGCAACAAGAGAGAAGTTGCTGCCATCCATCGGCGCGGCAATTTTAGCTGGTGTGCGGGCAACTCGTGCGGCGAGGTGGGACTAAAAACCAGCAGCGACCAGCTCTAGTCTCTTTTGGTGGCTGTATGCGGACATTTCGGTAGTATTTGGGGTCGGGGAGCGGCTACAAAATTTCAGTGAGCACATGCTAATCAATGCTCAAAGCCCTCAAATGATGCACTTACTAACATTGTACGTTAATAATAGATAGTACAAACTTAAAGTACTACTGGTAATTTTCTCTAAGACTATGGGTGACACACGCATTAACTACTTCTCACATGCTGCCATCGGGGCATGCTGGCCAGACGCCGGCGTTCTCCTTCCCGGCCTTGTAGGTGGCTGCCCACCATGCTTCGATCTTCGCCAAGCTCTCCTCAGCACGGCGTGCGGCCTCTTCTTTCTTGAAGTGGCGGGACTCTCTTTTCTTGACTGCTTTCTGCCTTTTTCCGCTCCTTCTATGCGGCTTTGGCCACCTCTAGGTCCACCGACCATTCGGCCATGTGTAGGATCGAAGAAGGTGAGAGTGTCTAGAGGGGGGTGATTAGACTACTCGACAAGATAAAAACTTATGCCTTTTGACAAAGACAAGTTTTTGTCTTGTCGAGTAGTCTAATCACCCCCCCTCTAGACACTCTCACCTTCTTCGATCCTACAATTGGTATCAGAGCTTTGGTCTCCATTGCTTTGGTTTACACACCATTGGAGGAAGATGGACGTGTCTACGTTTGGGAGTGTTAGCCATAGAGTGCCAATTCTTGATGGAGTGTCCTATAACTCGTGGAGGATTGAAATGCTTATTATCTTTAAGATGTATAACTTGCGCAAATATGTTGAAACCCCATATGTGCCTCCATTTGACCCCTTGCACCCTACCATGGATGAAGAGCTTGATTTGCTTCGTAACCTTAGAACCGTAAATCTTATCATTAGAGGTTTGCCCGATAACTTGCTTAAGCTTGTCACAAACTTTGAGTGCGCCTATGCCATGTGGAAGTTCTTGGAAGAACTTTATCCGGACTACTCTTTGAGAGGTCTTGATGAAATTCTATACAAGACTATTGAATTTGATATGATGCGCCTAATGATCCCAACTTTGATAAATGCTTCTTTGAGCTTCGTGATCTTATGAAAAAGAAGGGTGATCCTTGTCTTATCAATGATCTAATTAGAAATGCTCTTGTATTGCATTCCGATGATTATTGTCACATTGACAAAACTAATGCAAGTCATTGTCAAATTGACCTAGGTATTGATGATGAACTATCTATGGGTCAATATGATGATGAGCATGAGCATGATGATGATTACTCCGATTCGGACACCGAGCTAGACAAGATCATGAAGAGTCTCAATCTTATGGCAAATCTGAGAGACTACATATCCGGTGGAAAAGAGTGGATTCTTGATAGTGGATGCACCGATCACATGACCGGAGACGAAGACATGTTTCGAGAGCTTGCAAAGAACGATGGTCCACGCAAGTATGTGACTTTTGGAGACAACTCCAAGGGTAAGGTACTTGGCCTTGGTAAGGTGGCCATATCCCATGATAGCTCTATTCAAAATGTCATGCTTGTTGAGTCACTTGGATACAATTTACTTTCCGTGTCTAGATTAGCTGACTATGGATTCAATGTGCTATTCACCAAAGTAGATTGCCAAGTCTTTCGTCGTGACAATCATAACATGGTTTTTACCGGTATCCGTAGAGGTGATCTATATATTGTTGATTTCACTAAGAAAGCTCAACCTAGAACTTGCTTCATTGCTAAATCCGCTAAAGGTTGGTTATGGCATAGAAGGCTTGGACATGTTGGTATGCGTAATCTAGACAAGCTAATCAAAGGTGATCATATTCTTGGTGTTAAAGATGTTCTCTTTGACAAAGATAGACTTTGTAGTGCTTGTCGGCAGGAAAACAAGTAGGTGGAAGTCATCCGTGAAGAACATCATGACCACAAGGAGACCGCTTGAGCTTCTTCATATGGATCTCTTCGGTCCCAATGCTTACAAAAGCCTTGGTGGTAACTCCTTGGGTCTAGTTATAGTTGATGATTATTCCAGATTTACGTGGGTATTTTTCCTTGATGACAAATCGCAGGTTCAGAGAATCTTCAAAACCTTTGCTAGAAAGGCCCAAAATCAATTTGAGGTGAAGATCAAGAAAGTTCGGAGTGACAATGGAACGGAGTTCAAGAACGCCCATGTAGACTCTTTTCTCGATGAGGAAGGGATTCTACATGAGTTCTCGGCTACGTACACACCTCAACAAAATGGAGTTGTTGAGAGGAAGAACCGAACGCTCATAGAGATGGCGAGAACGATGCTTGATGAATACAAGACAATCAAGCACTTTTGGGGAGAAGCCGTCGAGACAGCTTGTCATGCTATCAACAGGTTTTATCTTCATAAGCTTCTCGGCAAGACTTCATACGAGCTCCTCACCAGTAACAAACCCCAAGTGGGATACTTTCGTGTCTTTGGTTCAAAATGCTATATCCTTGATAAGCATCGTCGGTCTAAATTTGCTCCTAAAACTCATGAAGGCTTTTTCGGTTATGGATCAAACTCCCACACCTACCGTGTCTACAATAATTTCACCCGAAAGGTTGAAGAGACGGTAGATGTGAAGTTTGATGAATCTAATGGCTCGCAAGTAGAGCAAATGCCTATTGATGTAGGAGACAAGGACCCATCGGAAGCCATTCAAGATTTATCTATTGGAAAGATCCGTCCCATGGAAGTGAAGGAGAGTACCTCATCTACTTATGTGGAGCCCCCTACCTCACGGCAAGATGAACCTCAAGGCAACATGGAGGCTTCCACAAGTGGAACTCACCAAGATGAGGATGTGCAACAAGAAGATTCACCACAACCTCCTTCTCCACCACCTCAAGACAACACCAACAACAATGAAGAAGAAGAGGAAGATGAGGATGATGAGGAAGCTCAGACACAACCACAACAAAAGCTATCCCGAGTCCGAGCAAGAGTCAAGAAAAATCATCCCGTGGAACAAATGATGAACGACATCGACTCCGGGAGAATTACTCGCTCTAAAACTCGCTTAGCTAACTTTTGTGAGCATTACTCATTTATCTCTAGTCTTGAACCTATGAAGGTAGAAGAAGCACTTGAAGACCCGGATTGGGTGAACGCTATGCACGAAGAGCTACACAACTTCGAGAGGAACAATGTATGGACTTTGGTAGAGAAGCCCAAGGATGATCAAAACGTCATTGGAACCAAATGGGTGTTTCGGAACAAGCAAGATGAAGATGGACAAGTCATCCGCAACAAGGCTCGTCTCGTAGCTCAAGGTTACACACAAGTCGAAGGTATGGACTATGGTGAGACCTATGCCCCCGTTGCTAGACTTGAGTCCATTCGCATTCTTCTTGCTTATGCCAACCACCATGATATTACTCTCTATCAAATGGACATTAAAAGTGCTTTCCTAAATGGTGAAATTGAGGAGGAAGTATTTGTGAAACAACCTCCCAGATTTGTGAATCCTAAAAAGCCTAATCATGTTTACAAGTTGCACAAAGCTCTTTATGGTCTTAAACAAGCTCCTAGGGCTTGGTACAAATGCTTGACTAGCTTTCTGCTTGAAAAAGGGTTTGAGATTGGCAAAATAGACTCAACGCTATTCACGAAAAGGGTTGATGGTGAACTATTTGTGTGCCAAATATATGTTGATGATATTATCTTTGGTTCAACTAACCCTCATTTTAGCGAGAAGTTTGGAAAGCTCATGTCAGAGAAGTATGAGATGTCCATGATGAGTGAACTCAAATTCTTCCTTGGGTTGCAAATCAAGCAATCTAAGGAGGGTACCTTTGTCTCACAAACAAAGTACACCAAGGATCTCTTCAAGAAGTTCAACATGCAAGAAATCAAAGGTATGAGAACCCCCATGCCTACAAGTGGACATAATGACTTGACAAAAGATGGAGAACCTGTTGATCAAAAGGTTTACCGATCTATGATTGGTTCTCTACGATATCTTTGTGCTTCTCGTCCTGACATAATGTTGAGTGTATGCATGTGTGCTCGATATCAAGCAGCCCCTAAAGAATGTCATCTCAAAGCTGTTAAAAGAATTGTGAGATATTTGATACACACACCAAACTTTGGCATTTGGTATCCTAAGAGGGCCTCTTTCGATCTTGTTGGCTATTCCGACTCGGACTATGCCGGAGACAGGGTTGATAGAAAGTCAACTTCGGGTACATGTCAATTCCTTGGTCGATCCCTTGTATCTTGGTCCTCCAAGAAACAAAATTCGGTATCATTATCCACTGCCGAAGCAGAATATATTGTTGCTGGTTCATGTTGTGCTCAGTTGCTATGGATGACACAAACGCTTAAGGATTATGGGATACATGTGAGACATGTTCCTTTGCTTTGTGACAATGAGAGTGCGATTAAGATTGGACACAATCCCGTGCAACACTCTCGAGCGAAACATATTGAAGTTCGTCACCATTTTATTCGTGATCACATTGCCAAGGGTGACATCAATCTTAAGCATGTTCGAACCGACAAACAACTTGTCGATATCTTTACAAAACCCTTGATGAGAAGGTGTTTTGTCGCTAAGGAGTGAGTTGAACATCATTGATGCTTCAAACTTGGAGTGAAAACTCCATTGATGCATGCAAGGCATGAGCCTACTTGACTAATCCTTGATATTTCTCTTATGATGATGATCATATGTCTTGGACACATTTGCCTCCTTGTATTGCATCTAACTCCTTGCGGTACTTGGATGATCTACATTCCACAAGATTACCACACACTCAAATCATGAGTAATCTTGTCATTAACCAAGTATCTAGCCCTTTGGGATGTTGAGTTCAAGGAACAAAATTCCACATATCCTTTTTGACACCCTATACATCTAGTATTTCACTCTTGTCATCTTGGATATTCTTGAGTATTTCCTTGCTTGCCTAACCCATGTAGGAAGATGAACTACACAAGAGGAAATGGTGCTCCAACTTCACATTCTATGAGCACCTACATCAAGTTCACCTACATGAGCAAAGCAACAACAAGCCCAAGGTATGTGCTTCACATCTTTAAGAAGCTTTGCTCAAAGTCATGAGTACAAGCAGCTTCATAAGATGTGATCACATCAAATACTTAATCGAAAAATGGCAACCCCATTTTGAGCTTAAATGATGAGTATGACCTATGATCAAATGTTCTCATTTGACTCCTAAGTCAAAATACTCAAACATAGGTGACCTAGTCGCCGACCCCTATCTAGATGAAGTACATATGTTTTTGCAGTCTTTCTAGTTTCTCTTATGTTTTCTCATTATGTTTTTCTTAAATAAAAAAAAACTTCATCTAGCAATCGTTTTCATTTCTATTCTTCTGTCTTTGTGAATATCCTTTTGGCTCTGATCAATTCCTTGAAAATCATTTACAAATTCATTGCAAATCCTTTGAAACATTCCTTGCAAAGTGAGCTGAATTATTTCTGTATTTCCTTGGAATTAAACTCGGCGTCACCGACTTAAAAATTTCGGTCTGACCGAAAAAGGATCTGCCCTAAGTCCCTGACTTTCGGACCCACCGATCCATCTAATTCGGTGTCACCGATTTTCTTTCAGGATATCATCTTCTGCAGCTCCACTCACTGATTTTCTTTGCATATTTCTTATTGCCCAACTGTGATTCTTAAGGATCCCAATTTTTTTTTCTTTCTTCCTTCCATCTTTCCTGACCTTCCTAGTCAGCTCCTTTTCGGCACTTGATGTCAAAGGGGGAGAAGATTTAGGGGGAGATAAGGGGAGAAGAGAAGATTTAAGGGGAGAAGAGAAGATTTAGGGGGAGAAGAAGAGCAATCTTACCTTAAGGGGGAGAGAATCACATCAAAGCTTTGTCGTGTTCCACATTGGATATTACATTTGGCATCATTCTTTTGATTTTGCTTTTCCATCAAATTCCTTGATCTGAGACAACTCAAAGGGAGAGGAACCTTCACAATTGATATCTTATGGAAAGCAAAATCTCTCAGAGTTCATTGAAAATCTTTTTAGTTTTGGGAGACATGTTTGCTGATTCAAGCTTGTGCTCAATATGAGACACTCTTTATACATGTCATCCCTGGCTTGGTACTCTTGATGTTCTTGCAGTTGGTTGAAGAAATACTCTTGTGTTATCTAACCTTGTTTTCCCAAGTTTATCTCTTCAGGTACAATGCCAAGGAACCTCAAGGTAAGTATATGCATCTTGCAGAATGTGCATGATGGTGACTTGCTTGTGAATACTTGTTTGCAAAAAAATCACCATGCACATATGCATTATCACTCACTTCTTTTCATCCGCTCTGATGCATATAGCCAAGCTGCATGTAGCACATCTTGCTTTTCTCTCTTGTGTGCTTGTGGTAGTCCAAAACCATAATCTATGAAAATCTTGCACACTTGTAGGGGGAGCCTGTGTACTACATGTTTGTCAAAGCTTTAGTGATAATTCTTTCTTTCTTTCAGTAAGCTTTGATGTCTTGTTTTGTGTGTTGCCATCAATTACCAAAAGGGGAGATTGAAAGCACATTTGCTCCTGGGTGGTTTTGGTAATTAATGACAACATACTACGTGGTTGGACTAATACTTTTATCAAGTATGTTTCAGGAAGGTCAATCACATTGGCATGGCAAAAGGATGGAGAGGTGGACCCTCAAGATGCTAAGACAAGCATTGGCAAAAGCTCAAGACTCCATTTTTGGTTTAGTGATCCAAGATCACATTGAGTCCATAGGAAAGCCAATACTATTAAAGGGGATGAGGTTATGTTAATGATCTGGTTGCTCAAAGTGCTTAGTGATATATCTCCTAAACTATCAGCAACTCTCATTTCCATAATACACTCATAAGTAATCTCGGTCCCACCGATTTCCTAAACTCACCACACCGAGATGAACCACCTCAGCCATATAGCCAAACCCTAGAAATTTCGGATTTTCCGATTCGAACTCGGTCTCACCGAAACTTGAGTTGCCAAGCTTCAGAACCTTCGTCATCAAATCGGTGTCACGGGATGATGAAGTCGGTCCCACCGAGATTGGCAAGCTCTTGTCTTTGGAAGAATCGGACTAACCGAGATTGTATTTTCAGTCCCACCGAAAATCCCAACGTTCACATGATTTGAACTTTCGGTCTCACCGAGTTGTCAACTTCGGTCTGACCGAGATTGGTCAAATGTGTGTAACAGTTGGATTTTGTGTGGAAGCTATAAATACCCTCCACCCCTCTTCACTCGTGGAGAGAGCCATCGAAAGAACTACCACTCCTACCTTACATTTCTGAGAAGAGAACTACCTACCCTTGTGTTGAGATCAAGTTGCTCCATTCCCACCATATGAAACTTGATTTCTAGCCTTCCCAAGTTGCTTTCCACTCAATCCTTTCTTCCACCACAGCCAAATCGGTGAGGAGAGTTGAGTGTTGGGGAGATTATCATTTGAAGCACAAGAGCAAGGAGTTCATCATCATCAACACCATCTATTACCTTTTGGAGGGTGGTGCCTCCTAGATTGGTTAGGTGTCGCTTGGGAGCCTCCGTCGAGATGTGGAGTTGAACCAAGAAGTTTGTAAGGGCAAGGAGATCGCCTACTTCGTGAAGATCTACCCGAGTAAGGCTAGCCCTCCGTGGGCGTATGCCATGATGGCATAGACAAGGTTGCTTCTTCGTGGACCCTTCGTGGGTGGAGCCCTCCGTGGACTCTCGCAGCCGTTACCCTCCGTGGGTTGAAGTCTCCATCAACGTGGATTGACGATAGCACCACCTATCGGAACCACGAGAAAAATCTCCGTGTCTCCAAATTGCGTTTGATCTTCTCCACTTCTCTTTACTACTTGTGCAATTTACTTTCCGCTGCCCATACTCTAGAATTGCATGTGTAGTAAGCTACTTGACTTGTGTGATATGCAAAATCTCCCAAAAACTTGTCTTTGTCAAAAGGCATAAGTTTTTATCTTGTCGAGTAATCTAATCACCCCCCCCCCCTCTAGACACTCTCACCTTCTTCGATCCTACACCATGGCAGCCTCAAAGTCCACAAACGTAACTGTGTGGCCACCGGCGGCGATGAACTCGGCGCGGCGAGATGCGATCACTTCCTTACCATGTGTGCGGAGCCCGGGCGGCGAGGAACGCGGCGCAGCGGGATGCCATCGCTTCCTTACCAGTTACTGTGCGTCGTCCATGAACGACGCTTGGAGAGAGCTTTGCGACGGAGGGGCCGGGCAGCCATACAGTGCGGTGGTTTTTAAGAGCTCAATGACAAAGGACAATGGAAATTTGGCTTCCCTTATAATTTTGCTCGTTCATTTTCGCACACGGTTCATCTCCGTTGCTTCCGGAAGCAGTGTGTGCTCAGCCTATTGTGTGTTGTGTTATGATTGGTCAGAACCCCAGCCACGCGGATCGCGCGTGTGCACCGTAGGATACACCGCGATAGAAGGGCAATCCACGTCCCTCACATCACATCCGTGCAGCTGTAGCTAGATTGGATTTATATGCGCTAAATGCCTAGAAAATGCTCATAATCCCCTAAATATTGTAAATGATCCCAGAAAATGCCAAATTTGAACACGGTGATTTGCAGGGTGTATGTTCATCGTAGAAAAAACTCCAGGCCAAAGAACGAAGAAAATTTGGATTCCCCTTCAATCTTGGTGATTTCCCTCTCGAAAGCATGTAACTTCCTCGGTGATGGTTCGATTTATGAAGGGCGTGCATGACGACATAAGCCAAACCTTCTCAAATTTTTACCAGGGCATGGTGAGGCCATACCACGACACCATGCCAGGCTTCATGTTTTTCAAGCATTTATTTCATTTTTTCTATAGTTGAAAACTAATAAACAAACATTTGTGGTTGACTATTGCCACACATTTCATTGAAATATCTGCCCATTCCTTGTAAAAGGCATGAGAATTTACTAGCTGGCACGAGCATGGTTTTCTAGGCCGTTCTTGTGCACCCTTTCATGCACCGATTGTTTGAACTTGAATTATGTGCAATAATGCCTAGAAAATGCACATAATCCCCTAAATATGGTAAATGAACCAGAAAAGTGCCAAATTTGAACACGGAGATTTGCAAGGTGTATGTTCATCGTAGAAAAAAACTCATGGACAAAGGACAAAGGAAATTTGGACCCCCCCCCTTCAATCTTGGTGATTTCCCCCTCGAAACCATGAAACTTCCTCGGTGATGTTTCGACGACATAAGGAAAGCATTCTCAAATTTTTACTGGGGCACGGTGAGGCCATACCATGGCACCACACCAGGCTTCATGTTTTCCAAGCATGTATTTCATTTTTGTATAGTTGTTAACCGAGTAAACGATGCGTTTATGGTTGACTATTGCCACACATTTCCTTGAAATATCTACCCATTCCTTGTAAAAGGCATGAGAATGTACTAAATAGCACGAGCATGGTTTTCCACACAGTTCTTGTGCACCTTGTTCTTCTCTGTAGCTGGAATACTCCTGTTGTTCCTCTTGGGTGCAGACTTGGGCTTTGGAGCAGCAGCCTTGGGAGCATCTTTGGGCTTAGATGGAGCAGCCCCTGATCTTATAGCATCTCCCATCAGCTTTTGAGCTTTAGGTGCTGGTGCAGCAACCTCTTCCTCTTCTTCTTCAGAGTCTCTCCTCATAGAGGGCTTGCCAAGTACTTTGGCGGTAGTAGTTCTGACTCTCTTCTTCTTCTTCAGATCTTGGCCAGCAGCTTCATCATCAGACTCAATGGTGAACTTCATGGTTTCACCAGTGGCAACCTTCCTAGGTTTGGAAGTGGGAATTCTCCTCGCAGGTGCCTTCTTTTGCATTACTGGCTTAGTGGTAGCAGCTGTGCCATACTCCTTCTTCAGCACCTTCTTCTTGGAAGTGGTCTCATCCTCAACAGCCACATAGTCCTCATCTTCAGAATCTGAAGTCTTCTTCTTTCTGATCCTGGTGGCTGCCTTTGGCAAATTGCTGGGTGCTACTGCTACCCTCATCATAACTGCTAGAGGGACTAGTGCCCTCACTCATGTGAACTTGCTCCTCAGACTTGTTCTGACTGTCACTCTGATCTGACATGATGCAAACTCTGATAGCAGACCCTGTGAATAGATATAGATGAGGTAGAGTAGATGAGCATCACAAAGCACAGAGATTTTTGCAAAAGAATGAGTCAAAATCTTAGTTTTAGTTTTCCACAAAAAGAATTTCGGAGCTATCGATTTGTAAACTCGGTGATACCGAAGCAGCTTTTGGAACCCAAACTAGTGAACTCGGTCAGACCGAGTCACAGTTCGGTGGCACCGAGACTGCTAGGGTTTCACAAAGAATCAAACTCGGTCACACCGATTTGCAATTCTCGGTTAGACCGAGAATCACATGTGCAATGGCCTGAGCCAAATCGGTGAGACCGATTTCTACAACTCGGTCGGTCCGAGATGAATTTGGCAGAAACCTAACCCTAAATTATCAATCCAAATCTAATCTACGGAGTGATTTCGCTGGATAGATTGATTTCAAACGTGGCAAGATTCATGGTAATGCAGTGTGCTAGGAATCGGAGTAAGGAATAGCACAAAGTTCAAATCCATACCCTAATGCGGTGATGGATTTGCTACGGCGACAACGGCGGAGCAGAATCCCGTTGACGGCGGCGGAGACCAGCAGCGAGAGGTTGTTGCCGATGAGGAGGACGATCCGGAGACCCGAAGAGGCAGAGCAGGCTGTGCGCGGGCGAGGAGTTTCGAAAAAGTTTCCAAATTTTGGCCCGGGGGTATATATAGCCTGACCCTGTCGGTGTGACCGAGTGGAACAACTCGGTGGCACCAATATGCATTACTGCAAGCAGTTACTGCAACTCGGTGTGACTGAAGAGTTCAAATCGGTTGCACCGAGATTGAAAACCTAGATCAACTTAGTGATCTCGGTATGACCGAAAAGGTTGAATCGGTCAGACCGAAACGCACAAAGAGGTTTTGGAAGTTTAAGTCTATGACGAATCTAGGACTCTGAGTGCTCCTCACACAGAGTGGTTCGAATCTAACTTGATCAAACTTTGTGATATAGCATGAATAGAGTTTGAGACAAGAAAAGCATAGATAGCTAGAGAAGGTTCTTAGGCATTCTTGTCCATCCACTTGGCAAAAGAAAAGAAACCAAACAATCAAAGCTACAAGTGGATGTCCTCGAATGAGTAAATTATGCAACCAACATGCTCACACAATAAAATGGCAAATGAAATATGTGGCAAAGCATGCACAACCACTTCTAGCATCCATCAAGCAATTGGAGATGACTAGGTCATCTATATATGAGTATATTGACTTAGGAGTCAAATGAGAACATTTGATCATAGGTCATACTCATCGTTTAAGCACAAGTGGGGTTACCACTTTTACATAAAGCATTGTTGTGTTCAAACCATTAGAGTTGCTTTAGCTCAATTCTTAGAGTAAAGCTCCCCCTAGATGTGAGATCCCCCCTAAGAGGGATGAACTAACCTTGGGTTTTGTCGATGATGACTTCATGTAGGTGTTGAAGATGTGGATGCTCAATGTTGATGTAGATAATTTGGAGCAATCCTTTGGAGTGAGTTGCACTTTCAATACCTGCACGGGTTAGTCCCACAAGGAACAAACAAGGATATCCATAGACATATAGTGATGCACACACACAAGATGATGTCTATGAAAGCATTAGGTTACCTTGTCCCCTGTCTTACCAACAAGAGGGTTTGTGACTCCTTGAACTAGTGCAAGATGTGGAAGTTGATTGCACTTGTCCTTGCCAAAATGATAATAGTGAAGTATGTTGGCGGAGTCACCCTCAGGAACTCTCTAGTTCTTCTTCTTCAGGATCCACATCATCTTGATGGGAATCCTTGGAGTTGTAGTTGTACTCGATGAAGTAGCACTTGATGTAGTCTTGGGAACCCACTTGACCAAGGCCTTAGAAGCTTCTTCAAATGCATCAATCACCTCTTGAAGCTTATCCTTGCCTTTTTGCTTGTGGTCTTGTGGTGTAAGATAATCTTGAGCTTGTGTCCCTTTGAAAGAAGTAGGATCATACTTCTCTTGTTGAGGAACAAACTTTGTCTTGGGGTATTGATCTTCTTCCCACTCAACTCCATTGGCATTGAACTTTCGTTCGAAACCAACACATTGGTTCTTCCAGTGCCTTCCTTGCTTGCGTACAATTTCCTCGAATTGCTTACTCCCGGCAAGGCTCTTGTAAACACCTTTCTCTATAATTCCCTTCAATAAGCTATTTTCTTGCTCAAGTGTAACTTGGCTAAGAGAATCATTAGTGGAATCAAGAGAACTACTAGAAGCAACAACATTGGATTTAGCATGATTATTGTTACTACTAGAGGAAAAATCTTTCTTGTTCTTGTTACTAGACTTGACTTGAGGCATGTAAGTAGATAAGAGTAAACGCTTGGCAATGTAATAAGAACTTTTCTTGCGAAGATCATCATTGATTGCCTTTAAGAACTCATGCTCTTGCTCAAGGTTGAGCTTTTCAAAGCGTAACTTCTCATGAGTTCTTAAAAGTTCTCGATGATCTCCTAAGATAGTTTCATGAGCTAACTTAAGAGTGTTTAGTTCTTTAGTTAGGAGCTCAATCTTCTCCTTATCATTGTCATTCGTTTTATCTTGATTACCATGATTAATTGACGTTTCATCATAGTATTCATCACTAGAGTTGTCAACAAGTAAATCGTCATCACCTAACAAGTCATCTTCATCACTATTGAAATCAACATACTCGAGGTGTGATACCTTTGGGCCTTTAGCCATGAAGCATCTTCCAAGTCCTTCATTTGGTGAATCAAATATGTCATCGGAGTTGGTTGACACAAATGCTAGACCGGCAACACCTTCATCTTGAGTATATTCGGAGTCGGAGCGATAGCTTCTCTCGGAGTGATTGTCGGAGTCGGAGCCGGATACCCATTCACCAACATGAGCTTGATGTCTTCATTTTGTGTAGCTCCTTGATGATTTGTCCTTCCTTTCCGAATCCTTGCTTCTCCGGGATGTTCTTCGTTCATAACGATCATCTCTACTCCTTCTTTCTCTTGATGGTGATTCTTCTCTTCTACTTCTTCTTTTTGGAGAATCTTCTCTTCTTTTGTAGGGTGTCATACACTCATTGGAATAGTGTCTGGGTCTTCCACAATTTTAGCAATTACGCTCACGACTCGAAGATCTTTTGTCATTGTAGGACCTTGACTTGGAACTTCTTTCCTTGCTTCTACTCTTGTAGAACTTGTTGAAGGTCTTCACCATTAGGCTTAATTTTTCATTGAAGGTTTGTTTCTCACTTGATGATGCGGGAGCTTCACATGAGGCTTTGTAAGCACCACCTGACTTGTTGTGGAGCTCCTCCTTATCCTTGAGTGACATCTCATGAGCAACTATTCTTCCAATGACTTCTGTTGGCTTGAGATCTTTGTAACTGGGCATCATTTGGATCAATGTGCACACGGTATCATATTTTTCATCCAAAGCTCTTAGGATCTTCTTGATGATGAATTTGTTGGTCATCTCTTCACTTCCTAAGCCGGCCATATCATTTGTGATAAGTGCAAGCCTAGAGTACATTTCAGCGACACCTTCACCATCCTTCTTTTTGAACTTGTCAAACTGACTTTGAAGCACATCCAACTTGGATTCCTTGACGGAGTCGGTACCTTCGTGCATATCAATCAAAGTATCCCAAATTTCCTTTGCATTCTCAAGACAGCTGATTTTGTTGAATTCTTCGGGGCACAATCCGTTGAAGAGGATATCACAAGCTTGAGCATTGTATTGCAGCATCTTCAACTCTTCCGCGGTGGCTTCACGGTTCGGTTCTCTCCCAACAAAGAATTCACCTTGCAAGCCAATACACACAATAGCCTAAACGGCGGGGTTATGTCCAAGAATATGCATTTTCATCTTGTGCTTCCAACTAGCAAAATTAGTACCATCAAAGTAAGGACCTCTACGGTGGTAATTTCCCTCGCTAGACGCCATACTCTCCTAGGTTGTGAAACCAAGGCTATGACTACCAAAAGCTATGGAAATCAAAGCAAATGGAGACCAAGGCTCTGATACCACTTGTAGGATCGAAAGTATGTCTAGAGGGGGGTGATTAGACTACTTGACCAAATAAAAATCTAGCCTTTTCCCAATTTTAGTTCTTGGCAGATTTTAGCAACTTAGCACAATTCAAGCAATCTTAACACAATTCAAGCAAGCATGCAAAGGGTATATGAGCAGCGGAAAGTAAAGCATGCAACTTGCAAGAATGTAAAGGGAAGGGTTTGGAGAGTGCAAACGCAATAGGAGACACGGATGTTTTTGTCGTGGTTCCGATAGGTGGTGCTATCGTACATCCACGTTGATGGAGACTTCAACCCACGAAGAGTAATGGCTGCGCGAGTCCATGGAGGGCTCCACCCACGAAGGGTCCACGAAGAAGCAACCTTGTCTATCCCGCCATGGCCGTCGCCAATGAAGGACTTGCCTCACTAGGGTAGATCTTCACGAAGTAGGCGATCTCCTTGCCCTTACAAACTCCTTGGTTTAACTCCACAATCTTGTCGGAGGCTCCCAAGTGAAACCTAGCCAATCTAGGAGACACCACTCTCCAAGAAGTAACAAATGGTGTGTTGATGATGAACTCCTTGCTCTTGTGCTTCAAATGATAGTCTCCTCAACACTCAACTCTCTCTCACAGGATTTGGATTTGGTGGGAAGAAGATTTGAGTGGAAAGAAACTTGGGGAAGGCTAGAGATCAAGATTCATATGGTAGGAATGGAATATCTTGGCCTCAACACAAGTGTAGGTGGTTCTCTCTCAGAAAATGTATGTTGGAAGTGTAGGCATGTTTTGATGGATCTCTCCATGAATGAAGAGTGGGTGGAGGGGTATATATAGCCTCCACACAAAATCTGACCGTTACACATAACTTACCAATCTCGGTGGGACCGAATCGTGAAACTCGGTCGGACCGGTTTAGAAAATAATGCAACCGTTAGGATTTTCGGTGGGACCGACATGCAACTCGGTAGGACCGATATGGTTAGGGCTAGGGCATAACGTAATCTCTGTGAGACCGATTACACAAACTCGGTGAGACCGATTTGGTAATGGACACAGAGAGGGTTGGTCAGGCAAACTCGGTGGGACCGATTCGCTCATCTCGGTTGGACCGAAACGTTACGAAAGGGAAACAGAGAGTTTGCATTGCAATCTCGGTGGGACCGATCGCTCATCTCGGTTGGACCGAAACGTTACGAAGGGAAACAGAGAGATTACAATCCCATCTCGGTGAGACCGAGATCCCTATCGGTGAGACCAAATTGACTAGGGTTTGTGGCAGTGGCTATGACATCTGAACTCGGTGGCGCCGGATAGAAAGAATCGGTGGGGCCGAGTTTGACTTTTTGTTTGGGTCTTATGTGGATGTGAGAAAGTAGTTGAGGGCTTTGGAGCATATCACTAAGCACTTTGAGCAAGAAAGCCATTAATTAACACCTCATCCCTCCTTGATAGTATTGGCTTTTCCTATAGACTCAATGTGATCTTGGATCACTAAAATAGAAAATGTAGAGTCTTGTGCTTTGAGCTTGAGCCAATCCTTTTGTCCTTAGCATTTTGAGGGATCCACTTTTCTCATCCATGCCATGCCAATCATTGAGCTTTCCTAAAATATTTATCTTGAAGTGGCATTAGCTCAATGAGATATATGTTGTTAGGAATTACCAAAACCACCCAGGGATAGTTGCACTTTCAATAACCCAATAAATGACGCGTTTGTGGTTGACTATTGCCACACATTCCCTTGAAATCTTTGCCCATTCCTTGTAAAAGGCTTGAGAATTTACTAAATACCACGAGTATGGTTTTTTGAGACCGTTCTTGTGCACCTTTTCATGCACCGATTGTTCGAATTTGAATTATGTGGATTAATGCCTAGAGAATGCACATAATCCCCTAATATGGTAAATGTGCCCGAAAGATGCCAAATTTGAACATGTTGCATCGAGGGGGTATGTTGATTGTAGAAAAAATTGAATGACAAGCTAGGAAGGAAATTTGGATTCTCGGCCCCTTCATTCTTGTTGATTTCCCCCTTGAAACCATGAAATTTCCTCGGTGATGGTTTGATTTTTGAATGGCGTGCATGATGACGTAAGATAAACATTCTCAAACTTTTTCCAGGGCATGGTGAGGCCATAACATGGCACCACGCCGGGCGTCATGTGTTCCAAGCATGTATTTAATTTTTGTATAGTACCCAGTAAACACATTTCCTTGAAATATATGTCCATTCCTTGTAAAAGGCATGTCAATTTACTAAATAGCACAATCATGGTTTTCCAGACCGTTCTCGTGCACCTTTTCATGCACTGATTGTTTGAATTTGAATTATGCACATTAATGCCTAGAAAATGCACATAATCCCCTAAATATTGCAAATGAACCCGGAAAAGTGCCAAATTTGAACACGGTGATTTGCAGGGTTTATGTTCATCGTAGGAAAAAAACTCATGGACAAAGGACAAAGGAAATTTGGATTCCCCTTCAATCTCGGTGATTTACTATCGCGCACGATTCATCTCCGTCGCCTCTGCGAGCCGTGTGTGTTCACCCACACATGCAAAAGGAAAAGAGAAAACCCTCGCCTACTTCGTCCCCACCCACTCTCCACGGACTCCTCCGCAACTCTGAACCTCATCAACTTCTATTGCGGCGGCCACCCTAAGCTCGACGGATGTTGTCAGCGAGCGGAGGTCACGCTCCAAACGCCACGGGATTTCGCCCCTACCACTTTCCCCCACCTATCTGCACCGACATTCTAGACTCTGGTCGATTGGGGTTTTCTACGGCATTGGGCCGGGGATTTTTCTCCTGGAGAAGGTAATCAACTTAGCAAAATATTCACTCATCTCTTATCGCAGTCCGTTCGTCGTTGTTAATGAACCGGCGGTAATCGTTGTGGATTCATTTTTGTTCTAGCTGATTCGTGGGTGTTCATTCATGTGTCCACAGTGCGAGCACGAATCGGGCAAGTGTGGTCACGGCTAGTCGGAAACGAAGTTCCATCTCACCATTTCAGATGACTTCAGGGAGCGCTTGATATGTTCAATCTCAACCTACCACGATCGGCATGGCCTAAATTTGTGAACATATACCATCTGTTGCTACATTTGGATAAAAGGTATGGTGGCATGTGCAGACTAGATGTGGAAGCCGACCTGCCCCCCCCCCCTATATTAGGAAAATATATGATGTATTGTTCATTCAGTTACTCTCATATTTGCATCAAATCTTTGTTACATTATCTATTTTTAATTATATAATTTTGTACTTTGCTTTCATCTATATATTGAACCGTTCTATCAGTTACTCCCATATTTGCATCTTGCTCTGTTGTTTCAATATATCTAATTTACAATCTTAATTTTCATTTCAAGCAGTACATCCCTTGCTTTGCAAGAACAGGAGTAGAAGGAAATCTTGGGCTTTACTTTGTTGATGACTCTATGGATGTCATATTGACAATGCAGCATGAATTTACAATGTCAGTTAGTGTAAAACTTGATAAAGATGGTCACTCCTATTTTGATGCGGGCCCTTGGAGAAAAATGTCTAAGTGTTATGAACTGAAAGCTGACAATAAAATTCTAGTGTGTGCACCACAGCCTGGTCTAATTAACATGGAAGTTTGCTTCCCCAACATCATCAGCCGATCAAAGTCTGACCGAGGTTAGCGTCCTTTCAACTTTCTCCATGCTGGCATATTACTTAGCAAAATCGAGGTATTTGTTCTGACTAATTGATCACTATTTAAGCAACCAATTGTGATTTCATTTTCTGACTCCATTCCTAGGCAGTAACAAATTCTATTTATCAATTTATGTGCACTATATATTCTGCTGCCATGTTCTGAATAAATAATACATTTCCACCTTTTAAGCAGGATATGTTGGATGCATAGTGAACGATCTGTATGTTACTAAGTGTACCAAATTTCACTGGAAGGACTTGACGCATGTCATAAACTTTGTTGATAATCTAACAGAGATAGCACAGCGTATGAATGCTGGATTTTGGATGGGATTAATTATACTATGGTGCACACATTGAACAAGACCAATTGTGTGCACAAAATGTTGGTAAAAAGTCTTATTTTAATGTTGATGCTCATAAACTATATATATCTTCAATGATATGTTACAATTGGTTTTTATTCTACATTTCAACAGAAATTGCCCGCTGAAGCAGTTCCTGGATCAATTTCCCGGCGTGGTTGAATTACACCTGTGCCTGCTAATAACGCCAAAGTGATTGCAAGGTACTGCGTTTCCCGCAGAAGTGGAACCATTCAAATTAACAAGTTCTCGCTTGTCGTGGCAATGCATCCATATTGAAAAATTGGACACACTGTTCTACTCATGCTCTACCAAGGCACAGGAGGGATCTTCCTTTTCATTGACAAGATGACGAGTCGCCGTGATCAACCTGCTTCGAGCGGATAGTTGTGGTTGTTGGCCCTCAGCCTATTAAAATGTGTTGGCTGTTACTATGTTAAGTATGTAGATATGGACCATATGGTTGTTGGCCCTCAACCTCTTAAAATATGATAGTTGTTACTATGTTAAGTATGTAGATATGGACCATATGGTTGTCAAAACCGTGTTATGAAGATCCTCCATTTTGTCGAATAGTGTAACCACTATATATATGTTACTCAAATGTTGTTAGCCAAGTTCTTAAATTTTCATGGAAAGTATTAGTATCGTACACAGTTCATTGAGTTAAGCATGTGCCCAATATCTAGAAGGCATTTGCATATTAACTATCCATATTGCAAATTCACACACGTGTTAACATAAGGAAACATATGTGTAACTTACTAACCATCGCACATGAGTATTTGCAGACGCATCATGTGTGATACTCCTAGCCACCGCAAGCAACTAGTTTGTATTTTTCAAAGTTTTTTGTACACACAGAATCGCACACAAACTAACTATATTAACCGTTTGTGTTGTAATTTCTCATTGCAAACAGTTCATCCGAGTCGGCTGTTTGCTGCTTATCACACATATCTTGTTTACATGACTCATTTGTGTTCTTTCGGCTCATCGCAAATAGTTCATCCATATGAATTGTATGCCACATATCACACACATCTTGTTAAGTTGAACCATTTTTGTTGTGTTCCCTAATCGAAAACAGTTCGTCCGAGTGAACCGTATGATGTATATCACACACACCTTGATTTGGCTAACCATTTCTGTTGAAATCCCTAATAGCAAACAGTTCATCGGAGCGAACTGTATGCCGTATATCGCACACACATTGATATGGCTGCCCGTTTTTGTTGTTCTACCTCATCGCAAATAGTTCAAATGGATCAACCGTGTGCCCTGCATCGCACATGCAACTAAAATCGGAACCGTGTTTTATGGCTCCGCCATCGCAGACGTTTTGCATATTTTTAATGGTTTTTTACTTCATCGTTTTCGATTAATGCATCGCACACAGTTTCGTCAAAGGGTCTCTCATCGTAGTGTCACGTTAGTAGCATCCTGCAGTAGTGAACATAGCATACATGATAGAACCTACGGCTGAGGCATAGGGAATGACTTTCATTTTCTCTCTATCTTTCTACCGTGATCGGGCTTTGAGTCTGACTCAATTTCACACCTTGCAACACAGGCAAGAACCCATTCTTAAACCGGTCCATTGTGAACTTCTTCAGGACTTTGCCAAGGTATGTGCTTTGTGAAAGTCCTATTAAGCGTCTTGATCTATCCCTACAGATCTTGATGCCCAATATATAAGCAGTTTCACCAAGGTCTTTCATTGAAAAATTCTCATTCAAGTATCCTTTTATGCTATCCAGAAATTATATATCATTTCCAATCAGCAATATGTCATCCACATATAATATCAGAAATGCTACAGAGCTCTCACTCACTTTCTTGTAAATAGAGGCTTCGCCATAAGTCTGTATAAAAGCATATGCTTTGATAGCATCATCAAAGCGTATATTCCAACTCCGAGATGCTTGCACCAGTCCTTAGATGGATCGCTGGAGCTTGCACACTTTGTTAGCACCTTTAGGATGGACAAAACCTTCTAGTTGCATCATATACAAGTATTCTCTAAGAAATCCATTAAGGAATGCAGTTTTGACGTCCATTTGCTAGATTTCATAATCATAAAAGCGGCAATTGCTAACATGATTCAGACAGACTTAAGCATCGCTACGGGTGAGAAAGTCTCATCGTAGTCAACCCCTTGAACTTGTCAAAAAGCTTTTGCGACACTTTCTAGACAGTGACATTACCATCAACGTATGTCTTCTTCTTGAAGCTCCATTTATTCTCAATGGCTTGTTGATAATCGGACAAGTCCACCAAAGTCCACACTCTGTTCTCATACATGGATCCTATCTCAAATTTCATGGCCTCAAGCCATTTATCGGAATCTAGGCTCAGCTTCTTCATAGTTCATAGGTTCGTCGTGGTCTAATAACATGACTTCCAGGAAAGGATTACCGTACCACTCTGGTGCGGAACATGTTCTGGTGGACCTACGAGGTCCAGTAGTAACTTGATCCGAAGTTTCATGATCATCATCATTAGCTTCCTCTCGAGTTGGTGTAGGCACCATGGGAACGGTTTTCTCTAATGTGCCACTTTCCAATTCAAGAGCAGGTATAATTACCTCATCAAGTTCTACTTTCCTCCCACTCACTTCTTTCGAGAGAAACTCCTTCTCTAGAAAGGATCCATTCTTGGCAACAAATATCTTACCTTCGGATCTATGGTAGAAGTTGTACCCAATAGTTTCCTTAGGGTATCCTATGAAGACACATGAGGGAGTCCTGGACTAGGGGGTGTCCGGACAGCCGGACTATCATCGTCCGCCGGACTCCAAGACTACGAAGATACAAGATTGAAGACTCCGTCCCGTGTCTGGATGGGACTTTCCTTGGCGTGGAAGGCAAGCTTGGCAATACGGATATGTAGATCTCCTACCATTGTAACCGACTTTGTGTAACCCTAGCCTCCTCCGGTGTCTATATAAACCGGAGGGCTTTAGTCCGTAGGACACAACATACATTACAACAATCATACCATAGGCTAGCTTTAGGGTTTACCCTCCTTGATCTCGTGGTAGATCCACTCTTGTACTACCCATATCATCAATATTAATCAAGCGGGGCGAGGGTTTTACCTCCATCGAGAGGGCCGAACACAGGTAAAACATAGTGTCCCTCGTCTCCTGTTACCATCCGCCTAGACGCACAGATTCGGGACCCCCTACCCGAGATCCGCGGTTTGACACCGACATTGGTGCTTTCATTGAGAGTTCCTCCGTCGCCACAGATAGGTGATGGCATCTTGACCAACAACTCTGTCTGTGGTGAGACTTTTCTCCCGGACAGATCTTCAGATTGTCGGCCGCCTGCGTGCTAATTCACTTGGCCATCTAGAGCAGATCGAAAGCTATGCCCCTGGCCATTAGGTCAGGTTTGGAAGCCTAAACTTCACAGCCGACGCCCACGGGGACTTGATCTTCGACGGGCTCGAGCCAAAGCCGAGCGCGCCGCACTGTGGCGATGGGCATGATCTAGCTCTGCCTCCGAACAGCGCCTTGGTGGCTGCACACGAATCCGCTTCGGCCCTTAGTCCAGAGCCGATCGCCCAGATTGAGGATCGGTGGATGGACACCACCTCGGGGGCTTCAACTTCCACGGCGATGGAGCCGAACACTAATCTTGTCCCTCGCGAAACTCGTGATTCCGAGGTGCCGGACTCCGGACCTCCCACGCCCCTACCAATGGAATCGGATTGGGCGCCGGTTATGGAATTCACCGCCGCGGACATCTTCCAATACTCGCCCTTTGGCGGCATCCTAAATTTGCTAAAGCATCTCTCGTTATCGGAGAGCCTGGCGGACTATGGCGGGATGGTTGGAGATCTGAGACGCGAAGGAATTCAGAGCCCAC
The DNA here is from genome assembly GCA_021437245.1 of Aegilops speltoides. Classification (NCBI taxonomy): domain Eukaryota; kingdom Viridiplantae; phylum Streptophyta; class Magnoliopsida; order Poales; family Poaceae; genus Aegilops; species Aegilops speltoides. Next base: position 314,922,900 of record CM038143.1, read on the forward strand.
CCACCACCCACTTTGTAGCCATTGTCGATGATCTTACCGACATGCTAGACTACGACTCCAAAGACATCGATGCCATGGACGATGATGCCGGAGACAAACAAGAACCAGTGCCTATAAAGCGCGTAAGGGCCACCTCGTCATACGACGTATACATGGTGGACACCCCAAAAGGAAGCGACAACGAGGACCAACGGGGCGTGGCAGAAGATAATCCTGCCGACAAACAACGAAAACGGCGACGCAGACGCCGCCCTAAGTCCCGCCTCGACAACGACAGCGCTCTTAATGACCCAGCAATATAGCAGGGCAAACCATTGGACGACGACAAGCAACCGTCCGAACAAGACGAGTCAGACAATCAGTCCGGGCCCGGCGGAAAAAATAGTCCGGACGATCTCACACCAGACACGCCGCCGGAGAGCAAAAACCTTCGGAAAAGACTCGTCAACACCGCAAGAAGCTTGAAGAAGGAAAAACGGAAGCTCAAAACAGCGGAAGACACACTCAGAATGAGGTGGAGCAAAGTGCTCAAAACCGCGGATAAATACGGCAATAGCCACCAATAAAAGAGCTACCCGAAGCGCAAGCTGCTGCCAGAATTTGACGAGGAGGCCATAGAGCCCTCACAGTCAAAAAATAAAGAGGCTGTCTGGTTGGATAGACGGCCAGATGATAGGCCAAATTCTGAAAGCGGAGCCGCACATAAATCGACTAATGAACCTGGAAAGATAGATGGCCCAGCAAGGTCCATTTACGGGCCAAAGAAGAAGGCCCCAGGAAGCAATGCAACACGTCAAGTGTCCGAAGATAGTGGCACACCCAAATACAGGGGCGCCGCACACCCACTATGTTTCACCAATGAGGTGTTGGACCATGAATTCCCAGCAGGATTTAAACCCATAAACATAGAGGCCTACGATGGAACAACAGACCCTGGAGTCTGGATAGAAGATTATATACTACACATACACATGGCCAGAGGAGATGATCTCCACGCCATAAAATACCTACCCCTCAAGCTCAAAGGGCCAGCCCGTCATTGGCTTAAAAGCCTCCTAGAAAACACTGTTGGAAGTTGGGAAGAGCTCGAGGACGCATTTAGAGCAAATTTTCAAGGGACTTATGTCCGCCCTCCGGATGCAGACGATCTAAGTCATATAACTCAACAGCCCGGAGAGTGAGCGTGCAAATTCTGGAACAGGTTCCTCACCAAAAAGAACCAAATAGTCGATTGTCCGGACGCCGAAGCCTTAGCAGCTTTTAAACACAACGTCCGAGACGAGTGGCTCGCCAAACACCTTGGCCAAGAGAAACCGAGGACAATGTCCGCGCTAACAAGCCTCATGACCCGCTTCTGTGCGGGAGAGGATAGCTGGCTAGCAAGATGCAGCACCAGCGACCCAAGTACATCCGAGATAAGAGATGGAAACGGAAAATCACGACGCAGAAAAGAGCAGCGCCGGAATAAAGAGAAAAGCCCAAAGAGCACGGCAGTCAACGCCGGATTCAAAAGCTCGCGGCCAAACAACAAAACACCGCCTCTTAAGGATGACACCGACGAGCTATCCAACTTAAACAAGATTTTGGGTCGGATATGTCAAATCCACAGTACCCCTGGAAGGCCTACAAACTACACCCATCGAGATTGTTGGGTTTTCAAACAGTCCGGCCGACTAAACGCCGAACACAAGGGGCTCGACGCGTCAAGCGAAGACGATAAACCCCACCAGCAGAGCACCGGAAAACAAAAAACTTTCCCACAAGAGGTTAAAGCAGTAAATTCACTTCATGTGATAATACGGAAAAACAGTGCGGCATCCGTTAGAATGGGTCTCGCACAGTCCAACCCAGCGGAATATAGAGATTGGACGTCAAAACCAATCACTTTCGACCACCTAGATTATTCCAGAAGCATTCGAAATGCAGGATGGACTGCCCTGATATTGGATCCTATAATCGACGGACTGAAATGTACACAAGTCCTGATGGATGGAGGCAGTGACTTAAACTTGCTATATCCAAACACAATCCGCAAGTTGGGGATAGACCTTACTAAAATTCGACACAGCCGCACTTCCTTTAAAGGAGTGATGCCAGGCCCTTACGCCAAGTGCACAGGCTCCCTATTACTAGAAGTTGTGTTCGGATCACCGAACAACTTTCGACGCGAAAAACTAATCTTTCATATCGTCCCATTTAAAAGTGGATATCAAGCACTCTTGGGACGAGAGGCTTTTGTCCGTTTCAACGCCATACCACATTACGCGTCTCTTACACTCAAGATGCCCGGTCCACGTGGCATCATTTCAGTGCGAGGGTCACTTAAAGACCCCGGGCACGGATAGACGAGTCCGGCATAAGTAGGCTAGGGGCTCCCTAGCCGCACATCCCTTCACAAGGGGCTGCGGCGCTAAACAACGGCGAGTTCATACAGACCCCGCTTTACTTATTTATATTTCTTCTTTCACATATACTTTTTTCGCACGAGTTCTTTTCAAACTGAGTTCCTCTCTTTTTACAGATGAACAACGTGCAAACCCATCCAGGATAACGGCACAACGGAGACACAGGCGCAGACGTGCAGCGGGGACCTGTCGCGAGGATTCTTTTCAGATTAAGACCCTGCGTAAACCTTTTTTACTGTCTCTTGTTGTTATTCTCCCTTGGTTTCTTCTTATAACCAAAGCGGAGCCTGATGCTTTGGCATCGGCCGCGTCAGAGGACCACGCCCGTACCTAGACACTAGGGGCTTAGGGCATTGTTCTGCCCATTATTATAAAGACCGAACACCTTAGGGAGTGTTCGGCGTCTCGAGTTAGGCATTATATGCATCAGCTCCGAATCATGTCTTTGGTCAAATGTTGGGTTTGCTCGGCTCCTTTGTTTTGCTGCCTTACGTTCCGTATCATCGGCTAACGCGGCACCGGAGAACTATCTGCGATTGTGCCCCGATTAATGGGCCGGGCGAGCACCTCGATGAAAGCCAAAACCGATTGTCATGATATAGCGAGACTCGGTCAACCACTCGATCGACTACCGAATGTTTAGAATTCCCGCTTTGACGAAGGACAGTTTCCCGGTCAGGCACACACACGCCCCGAACTCGGAGAAGCGCGGTGCCCCAAGGGGCTATATCGTAGCCCCACCCTCGAACTCCACTGGCTAAGTGAAAGTGATAAAGCATTATAGTCCAGATTGCCTCGTTTGCTACGCTACCACCTCCTTAACAGGACCGAGACACGGATTAAGTGAAAAAGCGCTATTTTTGCGAACACCCCGCACCTTGTGCGTGGGGCTGAAGTCAAGAGCGCAATCTTTCAGGTTATACAAATGTATATGTAAACGGCCGCATAGGAGATATTTTACTACTTGGGACGCACAAGTATAAAAAGCAATTATAGCATAATCATCGTTTTACAAGCTAAAACGTTCATTTGAACGTAATATTTTTTAAGCACTGCGACTCTATTACACGAGCTCCACGCATAACTTCCCCAAAATAGTGCTCGGCGGGTAACCGGCTTTCGTCCGAACCCTGGGCGGCAATAGCGGTGGCATCCATCTCTGTCCAATGTGACTTCACACGGGCAAGAGCCATCCGCGCGCCTTCGATACAGGCCGACCGCTTCATCTCCTTGATATGCGGCACCGCTTCAAGAAATTGCTGCAACAAGCCGAAATAGCTCATCACCTTGGGCCTCTCTGGCCAGACATGAGCCACGATGTCAGTCATGGCAAGTCCGGACAATCTATTTAGCTCGGCCCATTCGGCCAACCAATCGGTCAACGGAAGTGAACGATCCGGACTATGGAATTGAGACCAAAATAGCTCTTCCGTCTTGTGATCCTTCTGGCTCCGGAAGTGCTCAACGGCATCAGCCGCACTTGCCGCTAAGTCCATATATGGATCCTCCGGACCCCACACTGGCCAAGTTGAGCATACTTTTGATCCAGTAACCGGCGACGCTTAGCGAAAAGGCTTGCCAGCCACAATATCTCCGACTGGCGCAGCTCCTCCTTCATAGCCGCATTGCGAGCGGGCATCCTTGGCCTCGGCGGTGGCCTTCCCCAGGTCTTCCCGCTCTGATAAGCGCTCCTTTTCAAGAGCCTCATTGCGGTCGGCAGCATCTTTTAATTTCACGGCCAATTCGGCCACCTTTTCCCTGCTTAGGCAGTGTGCAGCCTTTTCGGCTTTCGACCCCACGGCCGCCCTCGAGGCAGCCGCATCACTTCTTCGGGCTTGCTCCTTAGCTTGAGCAAGTTCGGCCCGAAGGCTCTCCACAGCAGCAGCACCGTCTGTATCACAGCATATACATTATCAGAGGCGGGCCTTGACCCCCTTAAAAAAGCGACTGTGGAGAATTCATTTACCTTGCAACTCGTCAAGTCGCCAGTTGACAAGTGCGATGTCCGCATTCGCCACATCAAGTTGCCGCATTAACTCAGCAACTCCACTAGTCCGGCTAGCCATCGGACTATCCGCCACCTGCATAGGAATGGCGACATTCATTACTTGAGATTTTGATCCTCGGCACGCTGTTGCTTTCGACAACCTACCGAGTCTCAGGGGCTACTATCTATACAGGGCGCACTTTTATGTGCAAAACTGTCAAAAAAGGTGCGTCATTCTTGCGTACCTCAAATCCCGCCAGCAAGCTCCTGGCGGCATTATGCAATCCGCTCTCGGCGGACGAAATCCTTCCAATCACCATACGCATCAAAGCACGGTGATCTTACGAGATGGGCGCCCTCTCAAGCAGATTCTTGATTCTCCGGCGGATACTAGTGGGCGCCAAACTCTCCGGCCCCTCGGACTCGGGACACCCTCCGTGATGATACTTGAGCTCGTCGCCCTATCTCGAGACGCAGCGATCGGAGGCGTTCGCTCTCCATCATCTCCGGACGAAGATCCCCAAAGATGAACTCATCGAGAAGTCCATAAATCCAATCAGTAAAGCAAAACTTGGTTATCCACGAAGCACAAATGGAGGTATTTTCTTATTAATGAACTCCCTTTTCCTACTCACGGCTCATTGGAGGGCTGATCCTTCAAAGACGATTATGCGTCCGGGTTCTCCCGGACGCCCGGACCAGTGAAGATCTCTTCCCCCGTTTAGGGGCTTTGGCCTCCGGACTTCGGAGGCAGTCCTCTTCTCCCCCTGGAAGGAGGGTTTTGATCCCCCTCTTGATCGCCCCTTTGGGCGAAATAATAGCTCCTCTATCTTCCCCATCGCTCCCTTCTCTGGCGCGACCTCCAACATTTCGACCAGACGGGCTCGGAGGAGGCGGACACCTTATCAGCTTCGGTTGCGCTACCCACTCCTGATGAAAAGTAATGGGTCAGGAGGCGAACTCTAGAAAGGCAGATAAACAGAACGTTCGAACTCTGAGCTTTTTACCTGGGTATTCGGGTGATTGCAGCTTAGGCCTGCGTCCTCGGTCAATTCCGGACACGCTACCTGCGGTCCGAAGAACAACTTGTACATCTCCACGGGTGTCGCACCCATGAAGTGTTGGAGAAGTCGAGGTCCCTCCGGATTGAACTCCCATAAATGGAGAGGACGGCGTTTGCAGGGCAGAAGACGCCTGATTAGCATAACCTGCATCACCACGACCAGATTGATCTCCCTCACCTGGAGGTCTCGAATCTGGCCCTGCAATGAGGGCATGTCTTCGGACGGCCCCCAATTGAGCCCTTGGTTGACCCACGACATCAGTTGGCATGGAGATCCCGGGCGGAATGAAGGCGGCGGCTTTTGCTTGCTGCCCTTCAGAGCGGTGATATAGAACCACTCCTGCTGCCATAGTCCGAGCTCCTCTTGGAAGGAACCCTCGGGCCACGGGGCATCGGCCTTTCTGCTTATGGCCGCCCCGCCGCACTCCGCTTGACGCCCCCCGATCATATTCAGCTCCACATTAAAGGTCTTCAGCCACAGCCGAAGTGGGGAGTGACGCGGAGGAAGGCTTCGCAGACGATAATGAATGCGGAGATATGGAGGATGGACTCCGGAGCCAAGTCGTGAAAATCCAGCCCGTAGTAGAACATGAGCCCTCTCACAAAGGGGTCCGTCGGGAAACCTAAACCCCGACGGAGGTGGGACACGAAGACAACGTACTCACCGGGCTCGGGAGCGGGCACGGCCTGCCCTTGGGCAGGCAACCTGTGCGAAATCTCATAGGACAGGTACTTGGCCTCACGCAGCTTTAACACGTCCTCCTCCGTGACGGAGGAGGGCATCCACCGACCCTGGAGGTCGGAGCCGGACATGGTTGAGAATCCGAAGCGCTCGAATCTGGGGCTCTGGATGTTGGAACTGGGAGCAAGGAGGAGATTCGATGCGAGATTGAAGAAAAGAAATGAGCCTTGGTCCTCTTATAAAGGGGGAAAATACCAAGAGTCGTCTCCGTGACCGTTCGGGATTCACCTTCGATAGAGGAGTGGCGGCGGCGCGGTTGGGTTACCCACGCACGTATTGATGAGAATCCCGGAATAAGGGGAACACGATCTCTGCTTCGACAGGACGTGCCAAGGAAACCGCCTCGCTAAACGTGCTGAGGTGGTATAATAAAAAACGATTCAAGTAAAAGCTTGGTGGCGGTGTGATGTCATGCCGCATAATACGTCAGCAGATTGGACTTGTGTACATTTTATTCTCTCTACGGTGGAATGTGGAATTTATTTTGCAGAGCCGGACACTATCCTGGTGTTCATGATCTTCTCTGGATTATTCAAGGGAGGAACCCGCCTTGCAATGCCGAACATTATGCGCGCCGGACTTATCGTCATTGAAGCCTGGTTCAGGGGCTACTGAGCGAGTCCTAGATTAGGGGGTGTCCGGACAGCCGGACTATCATCGTCCGCCGGACTCCAAGACTACGAAGATACAAGATTGAAGACTCCGTCCCGTGTCCGGATGGGACTTTCCTTGGCGTGGAAGGCAAGCTTGGCAATACGGATATGTAGATCTCCTACCATTGTAACCGACTCTGTGTAACCCTAGCCTCCTCCGGTGTCTATATAAACCGGAGAGCTTTAGTCCGTAGGACACAACATACATTACAACAATCATACCATAGGCTAGCTTTAGGGTTTAGCCTCCTTGATCTCGTGGTAGATCCACTTTTGTACTACCCATATCATCAATATTAATCAAGCAGGACGTAGGGTTTTACCTCCATCGAGAGGGCCCGGACCTGGGTAAAACATCGTGTCCCTCGTCTCCTGTTACCATCCGCCTAGACGCACAATTCAGGACCCCCTATCCGAGATCCGCCGGTTTTGACACCGACAACACACTTCTCCGATTTGGGTTCGAGCTTCTCAGGCTGAAGCCTTTTGACATAAGTGTCGCATCCCCAAACTTTAAGAAACGACAACTTAGGTTTCTTGCCAAACCACAGTTCATACGGTGTCGTCTGAACAGATTTAGATGATGCCCTATTTAACGTGAATGCGGTTGTCTCTAATGCATAACCCCAAAATGATAAAGGCAAATCGGTAAGAGACATCATAGATCGCACCATATCTAATAAAGTACGGTTATGACGTTCCGACACACCATTACACTGTGGTGTTCCAGGTGCGTGAGTTGTGGAACAATTCCACATTGTTTTAAATGAAGGCCAAACTTGTAACTCAAATATTCACCTCCACGATCAGATCATAGAAATTTTAGTTTCTTGTTATGATGATTCTCTACTTCACTCAGAAATTCTTTGAACTTTCCAAATGTTTCAGATTTGTGTTTCATTAAGTAGATATACCCATACCTACTCAAATCCTCTGTAAAGGTTAGAGAATAACAATACCTGTCGCATGCGTCAATAATCATCGGACCGCATACATCGGTATGTATTATTTCCAATAAGTCATTAACTTGCTCCATTGTTCCAGAGAACGGAGTTTTAGTCATCTTGCCCATGAAGCATGGTTCACAAGTATCAAATGATTCATAATCAAGTGATTTAAAAAGTCCATCCACATGGAGTTTCTTCATGCGCTTTACACCAATATGACCTAAATGGCATTGCCACAAGTATGTTGCACTATCATTATCAACTTTGCATCTTTTGGCATCAATATTATGAATATGTGTATCACTATGATCAAGATTCAACAAGAATAGACCATTCATGAAAGGTGCATGACCATAAAAGATGTTACTCATATAAATAGAACAACCATTATTCTCTGACTTAAATGAATAATCATCTCGCATTAAAGAAGATCCAGATATAATGTTCATGCTCAACACTGGCACCAAATAACAATTATTGAGGTCTAAAACTAATCCCGAAGGTAGATGTAGAGGTAGCGTGCCAACGGCGATCACATCAACCTTGGAACCATTCCCGACGAGCATCACCACCTCGTCCTTTGCCAATCTTCGTTTATTCCGCACCTCATGTTTCGAGTTACAAATATGAGCAACTGAACCAGTATCAAATACCCAGGCACTACTACTAGCATTAGTAAGGTACATATCAATAACATGTATATCAAATATACCTTTGTTCACTTTGCCATCCTTCTTATCCGCCAAGTATTTGGGGCAGTTCCACTTCCAGTGACCATTCCCTTTATAGCAGAATCACTCAGTTTCAGGCTTGCGTCCAGCTTTGGGCTTCTTCATGGGAGCGGCAACTTGCTTGCCATTCTTCTTGAAGTTCCCTTTCTTTCCCTTGCCCTTTTTCTTGAAACTAGTGGTCTTGTTAACCATCAACACTTGTGGTCCTTCTTGATTTCTACCTCTGCGGCCTTAAGCATTGCGAAGAGCTTGGGAATCGCTTTCGTCATCCCTTGCATATTATAGTTCATCATGAAGCCTTTGTAGCTTGGAAGCAATGACTGAAGAACTCTGTCAATAACACTCTCAATTGGAAGATCAATTCCGGGCCGAGTCAAGTGGTTATGATACCTAGACATTTTGAATATGTGTTCACTGACAGAACTGTTCTCCTCCATCTTGCAGCTATAGAACTTGTTGGAGACTTCATATCTCTCAACCCAGGCATTATCTTGAAATATCAACTTCGGCTCTTGGAACATCTCATATGCTCTTTAGCATTCAAAACGTCTTTGAAGTCCCGGTTCTAAGCCGTAAAGCATGGCACACTGAACTATTGAGCAGTCATCAGATTGAGACTGCCAAACGTTCATAACATCTGCAGTAGCTCCTGCAGCAGGTCTGTCACCTAGCGGTGCATCAAGGACATAATTCTTCTTTGCGTCAATGATGATTGTCCTCACGTTACGGACCCAGTCCGTGTAGTTGCTACCATCATCTTTCAACTTAGCTTTCTCTAGGAACGCACTAAAATTCAGGGGAACGGTAGCACGGGCCATTGATCTATAACATAGATATGCAAAACTATTAAGACTAAGTTCATGATAAATTAAGTTCAATTAATCAAATTACTAATGAACTCTCACTTAAAATAACATCCCTCAAGTTATCTAAGTGTCACATGATCCAAATCAACTGACCCACGTCCGATCATCACGTGAGATGGGGTAGTCATCAATGGTGAAAATCTCTATGTTGATCATATCTACTATATGACTCACGTTCGACCTTTCGGCCCCTAGTTCTCCGAGACCATGTCTGTACATGCTAGGCTCGTCAAGTTTAACCCAAGTATTCTGCATGTGCAAAACTGTCTTACACCCATTGTATGTGAACGTAGAGTCTATCACACCCGATCATCATGAGGTGCTTCGAAACGACAAACTTTGGCAACGGTACATACTTAGGGAGAGCACTTTTATCTTGAAATTAAGTGAAGGGATCATCTTATAATGCTACTGTCGTTCTAAGCAAAATAAGATGCATAAAGGATAAACATCACATGCAATCAAAATATGTGACATGATATGGCCATCATCATCTTGTGCTTTTTATCTCCATCTCCAAAGCATCGTCATGATCTCCATCGTTGCGTCAGGGTCATCTCGCCAACTATTGCTTCTACAACTATTGCTAACGCATAGCGATAAAGTAAAGCAATTACATGGCGTTTGCATTTCATACAATAATTAAGAGACAACCGTAATGCTCCTGCCGATCGTCGATATTACAAAACATGATCATCTCATACAACAACGTATATCACATCACGTCTTGACCATATCACATCACAACATACCCTGCAAAAACAAGTTAGACGTCCTCTACTTTGTTGTTTGCAAATTTTATGTGGCTGCTACGGGCAACTAGCAAGAACCATTCTTACGTACGCAAAACCACAACGGTGATTATCAAGTTTGTTGTTTTAACCTTCTTCAAGGACCGGCCGTAGTCAAATTCGATTCAACTAAAGTAGGAGAAACAAACACCCGCCAGCCACCTTTATGCAAAACAAGTTGCATGTCAGTCGGTGGAACCGGTCTCATGTGCGTGGACATGTAAGGTTGGTCCAGGCCGCTTCATCCCACAATACTGTCGAATCAAAATAATACATTGGTGGTAAGCAGTATGACCATCACTGCCCACAACTTCTTTGTGTTCTACTCATGAATATCATCTACGCATATACCTGGCTCTGATGCCACTGTTGGGGAACGTTGCATGGAATACAAAAAAATATCTATGCACTCACAAGATCTATCCATGAAGATGCACAGGAACGAGAGGGGAGAGTGTGTCTACGTACCCTCATAAACCATTAAGCGGAAACGTTTATCAACACGGTTGATGTAGTCGAACACCTTCACGATCCAACCGATCAAGTGCCGAACATACGACACCTCCGCGTTCAGCACACGTTCAGCTCGATGACGTCCTCGCCTTCTTGATCCAGCAAGACTGACGAAGTAGTAGATGAGTTCCGACAGCACGACGGCGTGGTGACGGCGGTGGTGAACTTGTTCCCGCGGGGCTTCACCGTGCACTGCAGAAAAACTAGACGGAGGATGAAACTATGGAGAGGGGTGCTGGACACAGCTTAGGTACTGTCATGGGTTGTGTGGAGCCCCCTCCCTCTCACATATATATACATATATAGGTGGGGGAGGGAGGCAGCCAGGGCGCTCCCCAAGGTGGCCGGCCTGTCCAGTTGGGCGCCTTCCCCTCTCCTTCCTAGGGGTGTGGAGGAGAAGGCAGGAAGGGGGCTGCTCCTTGCCTTAGCCCCCCCCTTTCCTTCCCTATAGGGCCAGCGGCCAGGGAGAGGGCACCTCGGTCCCTTGTGGGCTGGTGTGTTCCTCCCCTTGGCCCATTAGGCCGATATACTCCCAGCGGGTCTCCCGGAACCCCTTCCGGTGACACGATGAATACTCAGTGCATTCCGAAACCTTTCTGTAGACCAAATAATATCGTCCTATATATCGATCTTTACCTCCAGACCATTTCGGAGCTCCTTGTCGTGTACGTAATCTCATCAGGGACTCTGAACAACTCTGTCACCAATTCACAACTCATATAATACTATATCGTCAACGAACGTTAAGCGTGCGGTCCATACGGGTTCGAGAATGATGTAGACATGACCGAGACACCTCTCTGGTCAATAACCAATAGCGGGACCTGGATGCCCATATTGGTTCCTACATATTCTACGAAGATCTTTATCGGGCGAACCTTATGACAACATACGTGATTCCCTTTGTCTGTCGGTATGTTACTTGCCCGAGATCCGATCGTCGGTATCTTCATACCTAGTTCAATCTTGTTATTGGCAAGTCTCTTTACTCCTTCTGTAATACATCATCTCGTAACTAATTCCTTAGTCACTTTCCTTGCAAGCTTCTTGTGATGCTGTATTACCGAGAGGGCCCAGAGATACCTCTCCGATATACTGACAAATCCCAATCTTGACTCACACCAAGTCAACAGACACCTTCGGAGATACCTGTAGAGCATCTTTATGATCACCCCGTTATGTTGTGATGGTTGATATAGCACAGGGCATTCCTCCGATATCCGGGAGTTGCATGATCTCATGGTCGAAGAACATGTATTTGACATTAAGAAAGCAGTAGCAATAAACTGAACGATCATATGCTAAGCTAACGGATGGGTCTTGTCCATCACATCATTCTCTAATGATGTGATCCCATTATCAAATGATAACTCATGTCTATGGTTAGGAAGCCTTAACAATCTTTTGATCAACGAGCTAGTCTAGTAGAGGCTCACTAGGGACACAGTATTTGTTTATGTATCAATACATGTATTTAAGTTCACGGTCATTACAATTCTAGCATGAATAATAAACCTTTATCATGAATAAGGAAATATAACAATAACAACTTTATTATTGCCTCTAGGGCATATTTCCATCAGATCGTGGGTAAGGTAAAGGTAGAGGCCAATCTTTGGGGTTTGGCTGGAGCTAAGCATTTGAGATATGTGATGCCACGAGTATTCTTGTTGTCTCCGACTGTTACCAGTTGCCTTTGTAACTTGTAAACTCTTCTTAATTAATGAGATGAGGCAAAGCTTTTGCCTCCTTTTTAGAAAAAATGTATTCAAAAAAAAGTTGTTCCGACACATCTGTCTGGTATCGACAATGTTCATGATTTTTGGATTCTATGAGTGATCCAAAAAGACTCTCCTGCATTTGGCACACATGACTTGTTGACATAATATCCGTAAAAGACTTGTTTTTCAAGGGACATACCTTAAAAAGTTAGTATGAATATTATTATGGGAGAAAAAGATTCTAAGATTTGTGTGGGCTTTACATTTTCTTTGAAATAAGTAGGTGTTAAAGATTCCCACCAGATTCCTCCTTTTGCCTTATACCTGGTACTCCCTCCAGTTGGATTTATAAGTAGGGCACGGGTTTTTAGGTCTTTGATTGGACTAATAAAACATCTATAGCATACCAAAAATTATATGGTTAGAAACTTCATTTGGCAACTATATATATTTGAAAAATAGAATACATGTTTTTCTAGTCAAATTCAAGACCCAAAACCCCGTACCTGACTTATAAACCCAATTGTTGGAACATTAGGATACCATAAATTGTAAAATTCATAACATGAATATAATCTTCTAGCTACCATCAACGCACTACAATTGATGGATTGATGTATCTTTGTATTAATGTAAAAAACAGAACAAAAGCTAGAATAGTATTTTAGACTTAGGACATAAACAAAAATTTTAATCAGTAAGTCTAATCAAGGCTTCATAATCATGGTCAACCTAGCATAGCAATTTTGAAATTTATATCTTAATGTTTGTTTCTTTTCTTTCTTTCTTTTTTGCGGAGGGGAAAGGAATTCTCATTACTCAAGGAGGCTTCTCAGCGAGAGCCAGGTTTACAACAAAGTCCATCCTGGCAGTAAGCCAGACTGCCGTGCGCGGAGTGCTACGGCCATAGGCAGCCAAATCATGACTAACCATGTTCTGCAGACGGCTACAAAGAGTAAAAGAGATCTCCCTAGCATCGCTTCCAGCCAACCTATGAATCTCCTCTATAAGTGCACGATGTGACAATCTATGCATCTCGCGCGCTGTAATCATCAACACCGCCTCCGCACTATCCAACTCAACCAGAATAGGTAGGTTGGATCGGTGCAAGGCCAGCTCCAAGTCTGCACTCTGCTAGCTCCGGCTCCAAAGCGTTATCGCATGTGCGTAGCTCCCTACATGCATTGTAGATGATCTCGCCTCTGTCATCTCGCATGATCATACCTCCTCCTGCCGCACATGTGGCCGCTATGTAGGTCCCATCCGTGTTTAACTTAACCCAGCCCAGCTGGGGCGGTACCCAGCGTGCATGAACCTTGAGCGCCGTACTTTCTGGAGCGCGTGGTGGTGAAGGTAGGACCACCATCTTCCCTTTCTCTAGGTTACCATCAGGATGTTGTTGTATGCACAGGAGTGAATTGTTGGGGAATGTTGCAGAAAATAAAAAATTTCCTACGATTTCACCAAGATCCATCTATGAGTTCATCTAGCAACAAGTGATAGTAGTCCATCTACATACCTTTGTAGATCTCGAGCGGAAGCGTTCAAGATAACGGGGTTGAGGGAGTTGTACTCATCGTGATCCAAATCACCGATGACCAAGTGTCGAACGGACAGCACCTCCGCGTTCAACATACGTACGGAGCGGATGACGTCTCCTCCTTCTTGATCCAGCAAGGGGGAAGGAGAGGTTGATGAAGATCCAGCAGCACGACGGCGTGGTGGTGGATGCAGCAGAGTTCAGCAGAGCTTCACGAGCTTCTACGAGAGGGAGAGGTGTAGCAGGGGAGAGGGAGGCGCCAAGACTTCAGGGTGCGGCTGCCCTCCCTCCCCCCTCCTTTATATAGGCCCCCAGGGGGGGCGCTGGCCCTAGAGATGGGATCTCTAGGGGGGCAGCGGCCAAGGGGGGTGGAGTGCCCCCCCAGGCAAGTGGAGGCGCCCCCTCCCCTAGGGTTCCCAACCCTAGGCGCAGAGGGGGGCCCAGGGGGGTGCACCAGCCCACCAGGGGCTGGTCCCCTCCCCACTTCAGCCCACGAGGCCCTCCGGGATAGGTGGCCCCACCCGATGGACCCCCGGGACCCTTCCGGTGGTCTCGGTACAATATCGGTGACCCCCGAAACTCTCCCGATGGCCGAAACTGCACTTCCTATATATTATTCTTTACCTCCAGACCATTCCGGAACTCCTCGTGACGTCTGGGATCTCATCCGGGACTCCGAACAACTTTCGGTTTGCTGCATACTCATATCTCTATAACCCTAGTGTCACCGAACCTTAAGTGTGTAGACCCTACGGGTTCGGGAGACACGTAGACATGACCGAGACGACTCTCCGGTCAATGACCAACAGCGGGATCTGGATACCCATGTTGGCTCCCACATGCTACTCGATGATCTCATCGGATGAACCACGATGTCGAGGATTCAATCAACCCCGTATACAATTCCCTTTGTCAATCGGTACGTTACTTGCCCGAGACTCGATCGTCGGTATCCCAATACCTCGTTCAGTCTCGTTACCGGCAAGTCACTTTACTTGTACCGTAATGCATGATCCCGTGACCAGACACTTGGTCACTTTGAGCTCATTATGATGATGCATTACCGAGTGGGCCCAGAGATACCTCTCCGTCATACGGAGTGAAAAATCCCAGTCTCGATCCGTGTCAACCCAAGAGACACTTTCAGAGATACCTGTAATGCACCTTTATAGTCACCCAGTTACGTTGTGACGTTTGGTACACCCAAAGCACTCCTACGGTATCCGGGAGTTAGACGATCTCATGGTCTAAGGAAAAGATACTTGACATTGGAAAAGCTCTAGCAAAACGAACTACACGATCTTGTGCTATGCTTAGAATTGGGTCTTGTCCATCACGTCATTCTCCTAATGATGTGATCCCGTTATCAACGACATCTAATGTCCATAGTCAGGAAACCATGACTATCATTGATTAACGAGCTAGTCAACTAGAGGCTTACTAGGGACATATTATGGTCTATGTATTCACACGTGTATTACGATTTCCGGATAATACAATTATAGCATGAATAAAGACAATTATCATGAACAAGGAAATATAATAATAGTCCTTTTATTATTGCCTCCAGGGCATATTTCCAACAGTGTCCCACTTGCACTAGAGTCAATAATCTAGTTACATTGTGATGAATCGAACACCCATAGAGTTCTGGTGTTGATCATGTTTTGCTCGCGAAAGAGGTTTAGTCAACGGATCTGCGACATTCAGATCCGTATGTACTTTGCAAATATCTATGTCTCCATCTTGAACATTTTCACAGATGGAGTTGAAACGACGCTTGATGTGCTCGGTCTTCTTGTGAAACCAGGCTCCTTGGTAAGGGCAATAGCTCCGGTGTTGTCACAGAAGAGTTTGATCGGCCCCGACGCATTAGGGTATGACTCCTAGGTCGGTTATGAACTCCTTCACCCAAATTGCTTCATGCGCTGCCTCCGAGGCTGCCATGTACTCCGCTTCACTGTAGATCCCGCCACGACGCTCGCTTGCGGCTGCACCACCATCGCTCCACCATTCAACATATACACGTATCCGGTTTGTGACTTAGAGTCATCCAGATCTGTGTCGAAGCTAGCGTCGACGTAACCCTTTACGACGAGCTCTTCGTCACCTCCATAAACGAGAAACATGTCCTTTGTCCTTTTCAGGTACTTTAGGATATTCTTGACCGCTGTCCAGTGTTCCTTGTCGGGATTACTTTGGTACCTACCTACCAAACTTACGACAAGGTTTACATCAGGTTTGGTACATAGCATGGCATACATAATAGATCCTATGGCTGAAGCTTAGGGGATGACACTCATCTCTTCTTTATATTTTGCCGTGGTCGGGCATTGAGCCGAGCTCAATCTCACACCTTGCAATACATGCAAGAACCCTTTCTTGGACTGATCCATTTTGAACTTCTTCAAAATATTATCAAGGTATGTGCTTTATGAAAGACCTATGAGGCGTCTCGATCTATCCCTATAGATCTTGATGCCTAATATGTAAGCAGCTTCTCCAAGGTCCTTCATTGAAAAACACTTATTCAAGTAGGCCTTAATGCTGTCCAAAAGTTTTATATCATTTCCCATCAAGAGTATGTCATCTACATATAATATGAGAAATGCTACAGAGCTCCCACTCACTTTCTTTTAAACGCAGGCTTCTCCATAAGTCTGCATAAACCCAAACGCTTTGATCATCTCATCAAAGCGAATGTTCCAACTCCGAGATGCTTGCACCAGCCCATAAATGGATCGTTGGAGCTTGCATACTTTGTTAGCATTCTTAGGATCGACAAAACCTTCCGGCTGCATCATATACAGTTCTTGCTTAAGATAGCCGTTAAGGAATGCTGTTTTGACGTCCATCTGCCATATCTCATAATCATAGTATGCGGCAATTGCTAACATGATTCGGACGGACTTCAGCTTTGCTACGGGAGAGAAAGTCTCATCGTAGTCAACCCCTTGAACTTGCCGATAACCCTTAGCGACAAGTCGAGCTTTATAGATGGTAACATTACCATCCGCGTCCGTCTTCTTCTTAAAGATCCATTTGTTTTCTATCACTTGCCGATCATCAGGCAAGTCTGTCAAAGTCCATACTTTGTTTTCATACATGGATTCTATCTCGGATTGCATGGCTTCAATCCATTTGTTGGAATCTGGGCCCGCCATCGCTTCTTCATAGTTCGAAGGTTCACCGTTGTCTAACAACATTATTTCCAGGACAGGGTTGCCATACCACTCTAGTGTGGAACGTGTCCTTGTGGACCTACGAAGTTCAGTAGCAACTTGATCCAAAGTACCTTGATCATTAATTTCCTCTCCAGTTGGTGTAGGCACCACAGGAACATTTTCCTGAGCTGCACTACTTTCCGGTTCAAGAGGTAGTACTTCATCGAGTTCTACTTTCCTCCCACTTACTTCTTTCGAGAGAAACTCTTTTTCTAGAAAGGATCCGTTCTTGGCAACAAAGATCTTGCCCTCGGATCTTAAGTAGAAGGTATACCCAATGGTTTCCTTAGGGTGTCCTTTGAAGACGCATTTTTCCGACTTGGGTTCGAGCTTTTCAGGTTGAAGTTTCTTGGCATAAGCATCGCATCCCCAAACTTTTAGAAACGACAGCTTAGGTTTCTTCCCAAACCATAATTCATACGGTGTCGTCTCAACGGATTTAGACGGAGCCCTATTTAAAGTGAATGTAGCTGTCTCTAGAGCATATCCCCAAAATGATAGCGGTAAATCGGTAAGAGACATCATCGACCGCACCATATCCAATAGAGTGCGATTACGATGTTCGGACACACCGTTACGCTGAGGTGTTCCAGGCGGCATGAGTTGTGAAACGATTCCACATTTCCTTAAGTGCGTACCAAATTCGTGACTTTAATATTCTCCTCCACGATCTGATCGTAGGAACTTTATCTTTCGGTCACGTTGATTCTCTACCTCATTCTGAAATTCCTTGAACTTTTCAAAGGTCTCAGACTTGTGTTTCATTAAGTAGACATACCCATATCTACTCAAGTCATCAGTGAGAGTGAGAACATAACGATATCCTCTGCGAGCCTCAACGCTCATTGGACTGCACACATCGGTATGTATGATTTCCAATAAGTTGGTTGCTCGCTCCATTGTTCCGGAGAATGGAGTCTTGGTCATTTTGCCCATGAGTCATGGTTCTCATGTGTCAAATGATTCATAATCGAGGGACTCTAAAAGTCCATCAGCATGGAGCTTCTTCATGCGCTTGACACCAATGTGACCAAGGCGGCAGTGCTACAAGTATGTGGGACTATCGTTATCAACTTTACATCTTTTGGTATTCACACTATGAATATGTGTAACATTACGTTCGAGATTCATTAAGAATAAACCATTGACCATCGGGGCATGACCATAAAACATATCTCTCATATAAATAGAACAACCATTATTCTCGGATTTAAATGAGTAGCCATCTCGCATCAAACGAGATCCAGATACAATGTTCATGCTCAAACTTGGCACTAAATAACAATTATTGAGGTTTAAAACTAATCCCGTAGGTAAATGTAGAGGTAGCGTGCCGACGGCGATCACATCGACCTTGGAACCATTCCGACGCGCATCGTCACTCTCGCCCTTCGCCGATCTCCGCTTATTCCGCAGCTCTGTTGTGAGTTACAAATATGAGCAACGGCACGGTATCAAATACCCAAGAGTTACTACGAGTAATTGGTAAGGTACACATCAATTACATATATATCACATATACCTCTAGTGTTGCGGCCTTCTTGTGCGCTATGTATTTGGGGCAGTTCCGCTTCAATGACCCTTCCTTTGCAATAAAAGCACTCGATCTCGGGCTTGGGTTCATTCTTTGACTTCTTCACGGCAAGCGGCTTATCGGTAGCGGCAACATCCTTGCCGTCCTTCTTGAATTTCTTCTTACCCTTGCCCTTCTTGAACTTGGTGGTTTTATTGACCATCAACACTTGATGTTCTTTCTTGATTTCTACCTCTGCCGACTTTAGCATTGAAAATACTTCAGAATAGTTTTCACCATCCCTGCATATTGTAGTTCATCACAAAGCTCTTGTAGCTTGGTGGGAGCGATCAAGGATTCTGTCAATGACCGCCTCGTCCGGAGGTTAATGTCCAGTGACAAAGCGGTTGTGCAACCTGACATTTTGAGTATGTGCTCACCGATGAACTATTTTCCTCCATCTTACAACTATAGAACTTGTCGGAGACTTCATATCTCTCGACCCGGACATGAGCTTGAAAAACCATTTTCAGCTCCTCGAACATCTCATATGCTCCGTGTTGCTCAAAACGCTTTTGGAGCCCCGGTTCTAGGCTATAAAGCATGCCGCACTGAACGAGGGAGTAATCATCAGCACATGACTGCCAAGCGTTCATAACGTCTTGGTTCTCTGGGATGGGTGCTTCACCTAGCGGTCCTTCTAGGACATATGCTTTCTTGGCAGCTATGAGGATGATCCTCAGGTTCCGGACCCAGTCCGTATAGTTGTTGCCATCATCTTTCAGCTTGGTTTTCTCTAGTAACGCGTTGAAGTTCATGTTGACATGAGCGTTGGCCATTTGATCTAGAAGACATATTTGCAAAGCTTTTAGACTAAGTTCATGATAATTAAGTTCATCTAATCAAATTATTTTAATGAACTCCCACTCAGATTAGACATCCCTCTAGTCATCTAAGTGTTACATGATCTGAGTCGACTAGGCCGTGTCCGATCATCACGTGAGACGGACTAGTCATCATCGGTGAACATCTCCATGTTGATCGTATCTTCCATACGACTCATGTTCGACCTTTCGGTCTCTATGTTCCGAGGCCATGTCTATACATGCTAGGCTCGTCAAGTTAACCCTAAGTGTGTTTGCATGTGTAAAACTGTCTTACACCCGTTGTATGTGAACGTAAGAATCTATCACACCCGATCATCCCGTGGTGCTTCGAAACGACGAACTTTAGCAACGGCGCACAGTTAGGGGAGAACACTTTCTTGAAATTATTATAAGGGATCATCTTATTTACTACCGTCGTTCTAAGTAAACAAGATTCATAAACATAATAAACATCACATGCAATTATATAGTAGTGACATGATATGGCCAATATCATATAGCTCCTTTGATCTCCATCTTCGGGGCTCCATGATCACCTTCGTCACCGGCATGACACCATGATCTCCATCATCATGATCTCCATCATCGTGTCTCCATGAAGTTGCTCGCCAACTATTACTTCTACTACTATGGCTAACGTTTTAGCAATAAAGTAAAGTAATTACATGGCGTTAAATCATTGACACGCAGGTCATACAATAATTAAGACAACTCCTATGGCTCCTGCCGGTTGTCATACTCATCGACATGCAAGTCGTGATTCCTATTACAAGAACATGATCTCATACATCACAATATATCATTCATCATTCATCACAACTTTTGGCCATATCACATCACAAGGCAATTGCTGCAAAAACAAGTTAGACGTCCTCTAATTGTTGTTGCATCTTTTACGTGGCTGCAATAGGGTTCTAGCAAGAACGTTTTCTTACCTACGAAAAAACCACAACGTGATTTGTCAACTTCTATTTACCCTTCATAAGGACCCTTTTCATCGAATCCGCTTCAACTAAAGTGGGAGAGACAGACACCCGCTAGCCACCTTATGCAACTAGTGCATGTCAGTCGGTGGAACCTGTCTCACGTAAGCGTACGTGTAAGGTCGGTTCAGGACGCTTCATCCCACAATACCGCTGAAGCAAAATAAGACTAGTAGTGGCAAGAAAGTTGACAACATCTACGCCCACAACAAATTTGTGTTCTACTCGTGCAATAGAGAACTATGCATAGACCTAGCTCATGATGCCACTGTTGGGGAACGTTGCAGCAAATAAAATTTTTCCTACGGTTTCACCAAGATCCATCTATGAGTTCATCTAGCAACGAGTGATAGTAGTGCATCTACATACCTTTGTAGATCGCGAGCGGAAGTGTTCAAACGGGGTTGAGGGAGTCGTACTCATCGTGATCCAAATCACCGATGACCAAGTGCCGAACGGACAGCACCTCCGCGTTCAACACACGTACGGAGCGGATGACATCTCCTTCTTGATCCAGCAAGGGGGAAGGAGAGATTGATGAAGATCCCACAGCCCGACGGCGTGGTGGTGGATGCAATAGAGTTCCGGCAGAGCTTCGCCGAGCTTCTACGAGAGGGAGAGGTGTAGCAGGGGAGAGGGAGGCGCCAAGACTTTGGGGTGTGGCTGCCCTCCCCCCTATTTTATATAGGCCCCCAGGGGGGGCGCCGGCCCTAGAGATGGGATCTCTAGGGGGGCGGCCAAGGGGGTGGAGTGCCCCCCAAGGCAAGTGGAGGCGCCCCCTCCCCTAGGGTTCCCAACCCTAGGCGCAGATGGGGCCCCAGGGGGGCGCACCAGCCCACCAGGGGCTGGTCCCCTCCCCACTTCATCCCACGGGGCCCTCCGGATAGGTGGCCCCACCGGTGGACCCGGGACCCTTCCGGTGGTCCCAGACAATCTGCGTGACCCTCAAACTCTCTCGATGGCCAAAACTGCACTTCCTATATATTATTCTTTACCTCCGGACCATTCCGAACTCCTCGTGACGCCCCGGATCTCATCCGGACTCAACAACTTTCGGTTTGCTGCATACTCATATCTCTACAACCCTAGCGCCACCGAACCTTAAGTGTGTAGACCCTACGGGTTCGGAGACATGTAGACATGACCGAGACGGCTCTCCGGTCAATAACCAACAGCGGGATCTGGATACCCATGTTGGCTCCCACATGCTCCTCGATGATCTCATCAGATGAACCACGATGTCGAGTATTCAATCAACCCGTATACAATTCCCTTTGTCAATCGATGCGTTACTTGCCGAGACTCGATCGTCGGTATCCCAATACCTCGTTCGGTCTCGTTATCGGAAGTCACTTTACTCGCATCAGTAATGCATGATCCGTGACCGGACACTTGGTCACTTTGAGCTCATTATGATGATGCATTACCGAGTGGGCCCAGAGATACCTCTCCGTCATACGGAGTGACAAATCGATCTCGATCCGTGTCAACCCAATGCAGACACTTTCGGAGATACCGTAGTACACCTTTATAGTCACTCAGTTACGTTGTGACGTTTGGTACACCCAAAGCACTCCTACGGTATCCGGGAGTTACACGATCTCATGGTCTAAGGAAAAGATACTTGACATTGGAAAAGCTCTAGCAAAACGAACTACACGATCTTGTGCTATGCTTAGAATTGGGTCTTGTCCATCACATCATTCTCCTAATGATGTGATCCCGTTATCAACGACATCTAGTGTCCATAGTCAGGAAACCATGACTATCTGTTGATTAACGAGCTAGTCAACTAGAGGCTTACTAGGGACATATTATGGTCTATGTATTCACACGTGTATTACGATTTCCGGATAATACAATTATAGCATGAATAAAGACAATTATCATGAACAAGGAAATATAATAATAATCCTTTTATTATTGCCTCTAGGGCATATTTCCAACATGAATTGATGTACCCGTGCAAAAAGCGTCGAGAGGCTTCGGCAGTGGGCGGCGCCTTGTCGTGTGTGATCTCATTCCGGACATGCCATACTCTCCACATGGTCATAAGATTCATAATGTTTGTTTCAACTTTCAACATATTGTGTACTAATGCCATAAGATTCATAATTTATATATGGGATTATACTCACATGGAAAGAAAAGATGGGAGCACATATCATCATTCAGATGAAAAGACGGTAAGAGTGAAGCATGAGGACAAAAATGGTATATTCTGCTGAGCACCAACTCTCACCAACCATGTGTGCACGCTATAACAAAGTTACAAGCTTGGACTCTTTTCCCGTTTGACAAAGTCCAACATTGTAGACACTTAAAAAGGTTTCAGTGGTTCTGTTATGCGCCGTTGGATAGAATTAGCAGTTGATCCAAAGGCTTGCTTCTCTCGCAATCATCCTAAGGGCCAGTTCTTTTGGGCAATTCTCTCAAAATTGACCCCTTCCCCAGCTTCTCCCAGAATTGTTACTTCATCTTTTTTTACAATTCCTAACTAATTAGACCTTAACTTGTTAGGAATTGTAAAAAAAAATATCAAGTGGCAATTCTGGGAGAAGCTGGGGAGGGGGTCAATTCTGGGAGAATTGCCAAAAGAACTGGCCCGCCAGACAAATAGCTTGGTCTAACCCGCTTTTACCTATTTTAGTGTTTGTATATATGATTTGCACTTGCATATTTTCGTGGCTAATTTTCTACAACATATTATGACACACACAAGCGCTGCGTAGCACAGCACATCAACCATAAACTGAGTCCTAGTAGTTTTGTCAGGTTTAACTGCTTTCATGGTAAATAATGAATAGAAGTTGCTAAACCGAGAGCTATGATCGCAAGCAATTTGGAATGCTACCTTGAGAGAAATAATTTGCAATTTGCCTATTTGCGTATTCACAAATGACCGATGTTCTGCAGTAACATCCCCGGCTGCAAAAAAGTATAAATGCGCTACATCTGTCAAAGAGAAAAGAGCTTAAAAGATAAAACCAACGAGATAAGAGAGAGAGCCACGCCTACATCTTCAGTCATGGATTGGAGATGGCCTGAGCGAGTGTGCATACAAAGAGGCATTGTGTCAGCCGTATAGGGCTGCTGAAATTTCACTTTGCTTGCCTTCTTTTCTCTAACCTGGCAGTTCAATCAAAGCTAGGGAATGTCATGACCTATAAGATATATCGGATCTGCTGACATAGTAATCCTTTCGTCACATGCCGAAAAATCAGATCATCTCGCTTTGCAATCAAGCAAACAAACGATTTAATCATTGCACTCCCAAAACAATAATAAATCCAAGAGATGTCTACATCATGTAGCCTAAAACAATCAACTCATCAATTCGGTCATACTCTACCACTCACAAAAAACGGAAACTCTGTTCGCAACAAACACCAGTACACCGTACAAGACGCACCATCCATCATTGAACCGAGATCGTCTTTTGTACTGTAATGCGTGGAGAAAAGTGCTGCCAATGCAAGGTTGGAAAGCTTCTACAGTGATGAATGGATATATTGGAGCAGACCAATGACCCCACTCGAGTAAGCATCATACCGTCCATTGTGCTGTGTCAGTAAAGGCACTCATGTCTGATTGATCAAGACATTCAAAAGTTGCTGACACTTTACATTTCTTACTCAAGTTACCCTACCAGGCAAGCAGATCCAGTCATTTGCATTCACAAACTTCAGACAACAAACAGATATCGCAATAAGTTACTTAGGACCACATTTTACATTTCAACTGCGTTAAGACAGAAGAAAAGCGAGAAAACCTAGGACTCAGCACCATCATCAATAGTGGTATAGTTCAGTGACATCATAAGCACAAGACATGATATAAGGCACCAGTTTATAAGTGTTGAAGGGATATATATGATCGAATGCATAGGAAACAATGTTGTTCAAATAACAGATGAGCAAGTGGAGTTAAGAAAACAGAGGACCTCAATTCGATGCCGCGTTTATTAATAAGGCAAGTGCCAAAGTTTTTTCTTTCTGAAGGGCGGTAAACATCTGTGGCTACACCATCCATTTTCACCCAGAGAGTTTGACCACAACGAGCAATACAGAATATGTTAAAACCTAGTAGACAGCAGGTCAGCACATGGGCTAACCTCCCACTGCAACAAATAATTTCCGAGATGGGCGGCACTGATTCAATTTAAAGCACTGCAGCCTGGTAGGTCATGGCACCCAACTGGCACCTAAAATATTGGTACCAGACCAGATCATGGCACCTAAAACATGATGCTCAGTTGCTCATTAACATAGGCAAAAGAAGACAAAGTATAAGACTGCAATACCTGCAAACATGTTCGTTCTAAACTGGAATGATAACCAATGCAAGGAACTAAAACAGAAAGGGTTGAACCCACTTGAATAAACTGCAGCTCCCTTCTAAAAGCAGGAGCCACGCCTTTTCTCTGCTGAGTAGATGAATGACTGAAATACACAGATGCATAATGAACAAAATTGAGTTGATTTAGCCATGGTGTCTCTACAAGGAACAGCTCCAGCAAAAGGGAATGAACTCTAATAATGTAGAAGGTGTTGAGCTGAGAACAGTAAGACCAAAAAAAATATGGCAAGGCTACTGGCCATCATCAAGCAACAGGTTGCAATTCTTCAGTAAGATGACCCTGGAAAAGGGTGTCATATCTCAAGCTCCTTGTGACATCAAAGAAATGTGCTACAGCTTCTTCTGGTGTTTTTTGAAGAACACCATGGCCCAAGTTAAGTATATGACCTTTCGGACCAGCTGCTTTCACAACCCTGCATAGTATAACATGTGGGGAAACAATCATTAGCAATACCTACAAATGTATTTTGAAAATAGTGAGTGAACTGTGCAACCCAGTTAGATCATCAACTGATACAAAGTTCTATGACATATTACAAACCCTAAAGACCTAAAATTGCAGCACTTAGAAGTTAAAACTAATGTATCCCTGCCAAAAGAGAATGCAACACCCTGTGATCATGTGATGTGATCATCTATTTATTGTTTTACAACCAGAAGTTGGAAGACATTTAAAGATGAACACTGCAAAATACAAATAGCTTACTTGGTACAAAATTGAACGAATGCTTCAGAAATGAAATCAGTTGCACAAGTGGCACAGTTGCACTGAGATGAACTAAGAAGGCCTTAATAGGCCATACAACATAGGGTCAATGACAGTGGCGAAGCCTTAGTACAAGCTGTGTGGTGAATTGACCACACAGCATTTTTGCAAAACCCTTAAGCACTAGTAAAATTTATGCAAAAGATAGTATAAATTGTAGACACAAATGTATTTGACATCACAAATTTAAATTGACATCACATGCTTGAATTCCTTGCACAGCCACTGGTTGATGAGTGAAGACTTAACATGAATAACTGATGACAAAACAGATAACACAAATAAAGAAGTTTGTAGGCCTCACTGATAAGCTGTTTGGTGTGTATTCATATAAAAACTAAAATAACATAAAATAAATGCACGATGAAGTATTGACTAACCTATGAATTTCATCAGTCAATACTGGTAATGGGGAAAATAGATATGCTGGGTCCACATTCCCTTGTACACTAATTCCATCACCAACGCGCCTCCTTCCATCTGCCATATCCACTGTCCAGTCAAGCCCAATAACATCAACTCCTATGTCCTTCATGCGCTCGAGCAAGCCTCCATTTCCATTTATATACAGCACAAGTGGTATGTGAGGGCATTCTGTCTTAATCTTAGCCACAATCTGCCAATGAAATATTTTCATAAAGATCAAAATAACATAATCAACAGAACTCTTTAACTTTTGCTAACCTTACAAACTATGTACTCAAAGGTCTAAATTGAACTCTTTAGGTTGCATTAGATATTCATTTTAAAGTGATAGGGCTCAAAAGAAATCACCATTTATGACCAAAATAAGTCATCAGTATGTGCCAATGGCGTTTTACCTCCTTGCAGATATGTAAAGTCAAGTATAGCACAATACAGTATCCAAATGCATGTATATAAGAACATGTTGCTGACATGAACATGGTTCATGTTTCTGACTGTTTGTATTGATTTTTGCATGCTCGTTGTGTGTTCCTTATCGGATTATAGAAGAACTTGCAATCATAACCGTACAGTTTCGTAAAGTGGGTACAGTATACCAGCAGTTACAAAGAGTTTAAAGTAGCACGTCATATCAGAAGTATTTGAGTATAAACACAACGAAAGATATTTTACAATACACGTTGAACTTGGGAACATAACACTGACAATCACTAATGCTCTATTATATGGTGCAGCTCCAACCTGGTTGACACTAGACACACCAGCCACAATGTCATAAGGAAATAGATAAGAGCGAGAGAAAGGAAGGAACAGGTACTTGTCTGATATATGGTTTTGACCATTGCTCCCACACATGAGGTGGAAGTTGCCCACCCCATGAATCAAATATCTGTATACACTGAGCACCAGAGTTTACTTGGTAAATGATATAGTCAGATATAGCTTCTGCGAGGTGAGAGAGAAGGCCCCTCAAGACATTTGGTGCTGTGTGGCACATGCGCTTTATATTTGTGTAAGTGTTGGTCATCCCTCCTTCAACAACGTAAGTTGCAATTGTCCATGGGGCCCCCACGAATCCTAGCAAAGCAGCTTTTCCATCAATCTAGCAGGTTGTGGAAAGTGGAAACAGAGGAGTGTCAGAAGAAAATCCAGTGCAAGTGCATAGATAAAGCAGATTTAGTCCAATTCTTTATACAAAAGGGCTACTTATAAAGCTTATTAATGCTGATGAGAATATTATGCGATGAGTGTATAATATTAAACATTAGAACACTGAACACACAAATCAAGTAAGAAATGATGATCTTAGGTTGTACTCCCTCCGTTCCGAAATATTTGTTTTTCTAGAGATTTCAACAAGTGACTACGTATGGAGCAAAATGAGTGACTCTACACTCTAAAATATGTCTACATACATCCGTATGTTGTGTTCATTTGAAATGCCTAGAAAGACAAATATTTGGGAACGGAGGGAGTAATATACAAATATCATCATACTCATGTTTGACTACAAGCTACTGGAAGATTTAAATTTTGAATTGAACCAGAGAACTGAAACAAGCATTAGCATCACCATTTATTTCAAAGCATGTAAAAGAGGAGAGCATGTGGTAATAACTACTCCCTCCGTTCCTAAATATTTGTCTTTCTAGAGATTTCAACAATTAACTACATACGGAGCAAAATGGGCGAATCTACACTCTAAAATATGTCTATATACATCCGTATGTGGTAGTCCATTTGAAATCTCAAAAAGACAAATATTTAGGAACGGAGGGAGTATAATATACATAATCAATGTTTAAAATGCAAAAAAGGCATTGGCATAAGCCTGCCCACTAAAATCCAAATGCTTGGAAACCCAACAAGTTCCACAGTCTCCTTTCTTTTGCAGCCTCCAGTTTACATTCCCAACGTTGTGAATTGTTGAGTATACGCCGACTAACCAGAATGTATCAGTTTTTTGTCATCCACAGTCCACACATTACATATCACTATTTCTTTCTGCGATTTATATCAGCTAGCAGTCAGGCATAGTCGCATAGAGGCAGAAATAGTCCTGAAGCTACTAAATTACACCATCAGTTTTGGTTTTACCGACTCTACAACTGTGAGCTTGATGTCAACTATGCAGCCATTGTTCCAAATCACTTTGTCAATGATAAAAGCAAGCTGCAAGCAAATACAAGTACTGTTCATCACCTATTGGACCGACAGAATCCCGATAAGTTCCGTGAGTTCACTGACAATTCTCCTATGAGACCCTCTTCTATGAGTCACGATAACTGCACCACAATAGCTCTATTCAGCAATCGATTTCTAGGTTTCGCCGTACACCTAATTGGTAACCAACAATTTCATCCCATAGTACCATTTTCATAACGCAAAACCACGCCACTACTTGATTCCTATGATGCCTATACAAGGTCTCTAAACACCAATTCACCACAGACCACCAATGCTAATTTATTACAACAAAAAAACAACGGCAATTTTAACCTTTCATAGCTAAGCACACAAATGTATCGGCGTTACCTCGTTGCGCAGAATCTTGAGCGACTCCCCAACGAACTGGAGCTTATCGAGATCTATGGGAACGAGCTCCCTGACCTGTTCCTCAGTCCGCACGGGCGACTGGATCACCGGCCCCTTGGATTCCGAGATATCGAATGGCACCCCGATGGCCGGCAGCGGCGTGAGTATGTCCGAGAATAGGATGACGCCGTCGGGTGCGAAGGCGTGCCACGGCTGTAGCGTGATTTCGACGATGAGGTCGGTGGTCTCCGACCGCTCCCGGAACGAAGGGTGGCGCTTGGACAGCGCCTGGTACGACGCCATGTACCGCCCAGCCTGCCGCATCATCCACGCCGGCGGCCTAGGCAGCCCATCCTCGCCCCTCGCCGCACGTATGAGCAGCGGTTCTTCTGGCGATGCGATGCGTACTGGTCAGATTGGGGCGGAAATGTCGGGGAGGGAGAGTAAGGAATACTAGAGCGGTTGGTTTTACCGGACGAGAGGGAGGCGGAGATAGCAGCGCGACGGCTACGCCTGCGGTGGGTAGAGGATGAGGAGGCAGGCGCCGCGGAGAGGAAGGCGGCGGCCGTGGCGGTGGTCGCCGGGGACAGCATGGCGCTCGCGAGGTGGCGCTGCTTTGCTTATCTGATTTTGGGTTGGGGGTGGGAGTTTGGGTTCGGGTGCGATGGAGGGCAGAACAAGGGGCCCAACAACTGACGAACGTTCAGGCCAGTTCTTTGTGGTTTATCCGAGGCTTTGGAAATAAGCTGCGCTCTAGAAGCTGAATTTATAAACTTCTAAAATAAAATTTTGTATTGGGCTAGAAAGAACTGGCCTTTGAGTATATCACAAAAACTATAACAACAGTCTATCAAAACCAGAACAACCCATAGTTATGTAATTGCTATGCGTACTTCTGTAACTTTAAAATTTATGAAAAATTAAGGCGCAACAAATAACTCATATAACCGTACTTTGTGAAAAAAATCAGAAATTGGTCACATTCCAGTACAAATAATTAATTCAAATACTGGAGGCAAAAAATTGTTTCAGTATAAAACTTAACAAACTTGAAATTGCAACATCCCAAGGATATTCTTGACACATTATTAAAAACAAAGATACAAATATGACCACATCAGTAGCAACAACCATATTGACACACAAAAAACAAGAAAGGAAATATTGAGTTGCCTCCCAACAAGCAATTTACTTAATGCCTTTTAGCTAGGCATGATACTATGCACGTTTTTTTTTCATTATTCAAAGATAGAACATTAATAATACTCACATTCTTAATGGGTTCTCTCATCATTCCAAATTTATGTTTACCGGGTTTAACCTCATCGTTACGTACTTCTATATCCTCACCAACATTTTTTACCACATTATCAAGTTTTTCAACTAAGATTCTGTTACCGCCTTTTGAGTCTAATAACCTGCTAACTTCTGTTCTATACCCTCAATTTTCCTAGACTAAAGAACCACATTAGAATTTAACTTATTTGCAATATTGTATAGTCCTTTGAAATTAATGTACATATTAACTTTGATCTCATTCAACTGATGGGATTCTTTGCATGAAAAACAAATTTGTTTTCCTTTGAGAGAACGAATTCACCCAAGATCTAATCTGCTAGATGCGAGCAACGAGCAGGATAAATTCTACATACCCTTGTTGACCGAGAGCGGAAACGTCCTAACAAACGTGGTTGGTGTAGTCGTACTTTCTTCGCGATCCAATCTGATCAAGCACCGCACGAACGGCACCTCTGAGATATGCATACGTACGGCTCGGTGATGTCTCGTTCTTCTTGATCCAGCAAGCAAGAGGGAGAGGTAGATGGGATCTAGGCCAGTAGCACGACGACGTGGTAGTGGAAGTATGGTGAGGCACAGCTTAGCTAAGAACTATGTGGACGAGGGATGTATGAAACGAGAGGGAGGCGACCAGCAACCGGGGTGTGAGGTGCTGCAGCCAGCTCCTCCCTCCTGTATTTGTAGGAATGTGGGTAGGCTAGGCCCCTCCTCCAAGCCTCTAAGGGCTGCACACCAAAGGGGGGAGGAAATCCCCTCCTTCCTTCCCCACCAATCATGGTCCCTCCTTTTTAAGGATCTTGATCTTATCTCTTTAGAATTTGATCATATTCCTTTTAGGGGGGTGTTGGGAAACGTAGCATGCAATTTCAAAAAAAATCCTACACTCACGCAAGATCTATCTAGGAGATGCACAACAACGAGAGGGGGAGAGCATCCTCATACCCTTGAAGATCACAAAGCAGAAGCGTTTATCAACGCGGTTGATGTAGTCGTACACCTTCACGATCCGTCCCAATCAAGTACCGAACGTACGGCACCTCCGCGTTCAGCACATGTTTAGCTCGATGACATCCTCGCCTTCTTGATCCAGCAAGACAGTCGTAGTAGTAGATGAGTTCCGGCAACACGGCATGGTGACGGTGTTGGTGAAGAACAATCTCCGTAGGGATTCGCAAGCACAACGGAAACTATGACGGAGGATAAACTAGAGGGGACGGGGTTGCCGGCACACGGCTTGGTGTTTCTTGATGTTGTCCAGGTGCTAGCCCTGCCCCTCTATTTATATGTTTAGCCCTGGGGTTGAAACTTGGAGTAAAAGCCTCCTCAAAGTCGGTTTTACCCGCAAGGAAGAGTCCTTCTTGGACTTCCGGGACCAAACGCCATGGTCCTTGGCGTCTGTCCCAAACGCCATGGTCCTTGGCGTCTGTCCCAGACGCCATGGACCTCAGCGTCTGGCCGAGGGCCAGACGCCAGGGTCTCCGGCGTTTGGCCCCCTGGCCTCTGCAAAACTCCTTTTGCACCGACCTAAAGTCCCGTGGGCTTCACCCCTTGGCCGAACCATATCATCCTATATATCAATCTTTACCTCTGGACCATTCCGGAGCTCCTCGTCATGTTCGTGATCTCATCCGGGACTCCTGTAAGGGCATATTTATCCCCAAGTGGTTTTGGGTGATTAATGACAATGCTTTTGCGGACTAATCGTGTGCGTTAAGTTCTTTCAGAGATTCATCCAGTGGCACGAGACGATTTCCTCCCCTCGGTGTTTTATTCAAGACGGTGTAGCTCCTTCGTTTCGTGTTGGTGGACTAGTGTCGTATGAGTCACCGTACTATCAAGAGGGGATCCGCTTTGGTAAGACTAGGGTGGAATCAACACGTACACATCCCTATCACACCCGTCGTCTTCCTTTCGCATCTTTGGAGCTGCCCCTTCTCTTCCGTACTGCTCCGCTTACGTGCTGGCCGTAGTACCGCTGGTCTACAATGATAGTACCGCTGA
Organism: Aegilops speltoides; assembly: GCA_021437245.1. NCBI lineage: Eukaryota > Viridiplantae > Streptophyta > Magnoliopsida > Poales > Poaceae > Aegilops > Aegilops speltoides. Next base: position 314,954,852 of record CM038143.1, read on the forward strand.
AGCTCTCCAATGTAGTACCGCTCCACAAAGCGGTAGTACCGCTCTCAACAGTAGTACCGCCGCAGGCGGTAGTATGACTATGGCTTCGGCCGTAGTACCGCAGCTGTTCCGCGCTACTATCGCCTCGATTCGAGACCGTGTTTTCTCGTGTCGGGTTTTGCGGTACTAGAAGCGGTAGTACCGCTTCAAGCGGTAGTACCGCTCTTCTCCCACGGTAGTACCGCTCTGGGGCCAGGGCCATGTCTTCCTCGCCAGTATGATAGTACCACTGGGTAGGGAATGTAGTACCGCTCTCAGCGGTAGTACCACCCTGCCCTAGCGGTAGTACCGCTCTGTGCGGGGCTGCTCAGTGGGGTAACGGTTGGAATTGTTCCCCCACTATATAAAGGTGTCTTCTTCCTCCAAGTTGACCTACCTCTTCCCTCATAAGCTCCATTGTTGCTCTAAGCTCCATTTTCGCCCGATCTCTCTCCCTAGCCAATCAAACTTGTTGATTTGCTCGGGATTGGTTGAGAAGGCCCAGATCTACACTTCCACCAAGAGAAATTGGATTTCCCCCACTTATCCCAAGCGGATCTTCTTACTCTTGGGTGTTGAGCACCCTAGACGGTTGAGGTCACCTCGAAGCCATACTCCATTGTGGTGAAGCTTCGTGTTGTTGTTGGTAGCCTCCAATTGTTGTGGAGATTGCCCCAACCTTGTTTGTAAAGGTTCGGTCGCCGCCTTCAAGGGCACCAATAGTGGAATCACGGCATCTCGCATTGTGTGAGGGCGTGAGGAGAATACGGTGGCCCTAGTGGCTTCTTGGGGAGCATTGTGCCTCCACACCGCTCTAACGGAGACGCACTTCCCTTTAAAAGGAAGGAACTCCGGTAACACATCCTCGTCTCCACCGGCTCCACTCTTGGTTATTTCGTGCCTTTACTTTTGCAAGCCTACTTGTTTTACATCCTTTGCTTGCATGTGTGCTAGTTGTTATTGCATCATATAGGTTGCTCACTTAGTTGCACATCTAGACAACCTATTTTGTTGCAAAGTTTAATTTGGTAAAGAAAAGCTTAAAAATTGTTAGTTGCCTATTCACCCCCCCTCTAGTCAACCATATCGATCCTTTCAATTGGTATCGAGACTCGCCTGCGCGTGGCGACTCTCGCCTCGCCGCCCGGCGTGGCTCCGCCTTCGCCTCGCCTCTGCTGCGGGTCCCGTGGACCAGATCCGCCGCCGCCCGGATCCCCAGCTGGGCCCTCTCTCTGCCGCCGCCGAGGCTCCCGCCTCCGGTCGCCCGCGCCGCCGTCGCCCGCCTCGTCGCGGCCCCTTGCCGCCTGCTTCGCCGCCGCCTCGCCGCGGATCCGGCAAGCCACCGCCCGGATCCGGCCGGCCCCAACTCCCTCCGGCCTTCCCCGACCATGCCAGCGTCTCCCCCCGCGCTCCGGTAAGCCCCAGCCGCCGTCAACCTCATCTCCGGCGAGATCCCGATCCGGTCGTTGACTTTCTTCGCGAGGGTATTATTCCACTAAGTCCCTCAGTTTTGCATATTCTGGTGCCATCTTTGACATGCCATAACTTTCTGCACACTGCTGCGTTTCGTGCGTGTAATATGTCAAATTGTTCGTCTCAACGAGTACTTCATTTCATTCCATTGCATCATGTTCATTTGAGTTCATCTTGATGCCCGAAATGCTGTTGGAAGAGTGTTGTGTGATGTTAATCTGCTGAAACTCTCATAACATGCTCATTTGTCATTTTTGCCATGTTTGATGTGTGCATCCTATGAGGTTGATGTCTACATGTGTTTTGATCTATGCTATGCCATATTTCCAGAGGTGCAATCCATGTATTTTCGTGACTTGTGTACTGAGTGCATCGAGCTTGTTAAGTATGGTACTTCTTTGTTCTTTGTTTTCTGACTGATTCTGTTATATTTTGTTGCTATGTAAACCTGCTGCTACTAGTCATTCTATGCTTATTCCGGAGATGTTCACTAAGGATGTTTGTTGTACATGTCTTGCTCTATCCATTCATGCCCCTGGTTGCATTTTTAGACTGCTGTAACATGTTGTAATCTTGCTCCAAAGTTGCTAAATAATGTTGCTGTCAGCCTGTTAACTTTAAGTTCAATGTTGCCATGATTGTTGCTAGTGATCCATGCACCCTATGAACTTGTTCTTGTCATTCTTAGCTTCATAAACATGCCTTCTTACTGTTGGTTGCCTTGCCATGCCATTTATTGCTCTGTGGTGAGTGGTTCAAGCTCACCAACATGCCTACTTATCGTTGTTCCTGCCATGTTTGAATCTGTCATATCTTTTGCCATGTTTACATGAGTGCCATCATATCCTCTGATCCTTTTTGGCTCATGGTCAGTAAGGGACTTTTGTTATATGCATTTAGTAGTTTCATGCCATGCCTTTGTTTGCCATGATAAGTTCCTGTAACATGTTGTTTGATAGCTCTAAACATTGCAACCTGATGTTATTTCCTGATAAGTCTGAAGCTGTTACTATTTGCAATCTAGCCATGTGTTTTTGAGCATGTTCTAGTGATTTCTGGAGATAGCTCAGTGTTCATGTTTTGTTATGCTTTACCTGTACTTCATGCCCATGCTTTTTTAAATTACGTTGAGATGCTTTAGCTTGTTGTTTTGATGCTTGCTAGATGCCTAGTTGCTGTTTTGGACAGATTGTTGCTATAACTTGTATAGTGTGTGTGTGTTGAACCGTTGCTCTATATGAAACTTGCTTGATTTTGCATGTAGTTTCATATTATCATGTTGCATCCTTGTTTTGAGATGTTTGCTTGATGTTTGAATGCCTTTTGCATCAATGTCATGTTTAACGTGTTTTTCTCATATCTTCTAGGTCGTAGCTCCGAATTAAATGAACTTTATATGTAACTTGACTAGAATCTCATGTAGATCATCTTGGTGCATCTTAACTTGCTGTTTAAAAACTTGAACATAAGGTTTATTCAGTTCTGGACCAATTTCTAAATTTGCATATGAGGACTTACCGGAATTGTTATATGTTGTTTCCGGCCTCATTTAACTTGCTTTGATGTGTTGCTCTTGTTTGCATCATCTCTTGCCATGAGTAGCTTCATGTAGCCTTTGTCATGCATCATGCTTGGTTGAGCATCATGCCTTGTTCATGTGTGGTGTGTTTACTATGTTGTGTGCTTCTTCTCGATAGTTGCCGTTTCGTGGCGATCGTGAGGATTCGTTCATCTCCGCTTGGTTTGTCTACGTGGCTTCATCTTCTTCATGGACTCGTTCTTCTTCCTAGCAGGATTTCAAGCAAGATGACCGCTACCCTGGATCTCACTACTATCATTGCTATGCTAGTTGCTTCGTTCTTTCGCTATGCTGCACTTCCTATAACTTGTTCTTCAAGCTTCCCCAAATTGCCATGAACCTCTTACCTTTGACACCCTTCCTAACAAACCGTTGTTTGACTATGTTACCGCTTTGCTCAGCCCTCTTATAGCGTTGTTAGTTGCAGGTGAAGATGAAAATTGCTCCATGGTGGACAGGGTTATGTTGGGATATCACAATATATCCTATATTTATTAATGCATCTATATACTTGGTAAAGGGTGGAAGGCTCGGCCTTATGCCTGGTGTTTTGTTCCACTCTTGCCGCCCTAGTTTCCGTCATACCGGTGTTATGTTCCCGGAATTTGCGTTCCTTACGTGGTCGGGTGATTTATGGGACCCCCTTGACAGTTCACTTTGAATAAAACTCCTCCAGCAAGGCCCAACCTTGGTTTTACCATTTGCCTCACCTAGCCCTTTTTCCCTTGGGAGTCGCGCTCTCGAGGGTCATCTTATTTTACCCCAGCGGGCGCTGCTCGTTGAGTGTTGGTCCAACTGTCGACCGCCGGTGTACCAGGGCAACTCTGGGCTAGCCTACGGAAGTTTGGACAATCCGGTGTGTCGTGGAGAACGAGATATGTGCAGCTCCTATCAGGATTTGTCGGCACATTCGGGCGGCTTTGCTGGTCTTGTTTTACCATTGACGAAATGTCTTGTAAACCGGGATTCCGAGACTGATCGGGTCTTCCTGGGAGAAGGTATATCCTTCGTTGATCACGAGAGCTTATCATGGGCTAAGTTGGGACACCCCTGCAGGGTATTATCTTTCGAAAGCCGTGCCCGCGGTTATGTGGCAGATGGGAATTTGTTAATGTCCGGTTGTAGATAACTTGACACCTGATTCGAATTAAAATGCATCAACCGTGTGTGTAGCCATGATGGTCTCTTCTCGGCGGAGTCCGGGAAGTGAACACGGTTTTTGGGTTATGTTTGACGTAAGTAGGTGTTCAGGATCACCTCTTGATCATTGCTAGCTTCACGACCGTTCCGCTTGCTCTCTTCTCGCTCTTATTTGCATTTGTTAGCCACCATATCTTGCTTAGTCGCTGCTGCAACCTCACCACTCTACCCCTTCCTTTCCCATTAAGCTTTGCTAGTCTTGATACCCATGGTAATGGGATTGCTGAGTCCTCGTGGCTCACAGATTACTACAACAACAGTTGCAGGTACAGGTTATACGATGATCTTGACGTGAGAGCGATGTTTGCGTGTTTTGGAGTTCTTCTTCGCTTCTTCTTTGATCGAGGATAGGTTCCGGTCGGCACTGGGCTAGCGTGGTGGATGTCGTTTGAGTTTCTGTTTGTGTTCCATCCGTAGTCGGATGTTGATCTCTTGTAAGATGATGTTGTATTCGTGTGGCATTGTATGCCTTTTGTATGTATCCCCATCTATTATGTAATGTTGATGTAATGATATCCACCTTGCAAAAGCGTTTCAATATGCGGGTCTATCCTTGGTGGGACCTTCGAGTTCCTTTTGGATAGGGTCGCATATTGGGCGTGACAAGTTGGTATCAGAGCCTCGACCGACCTTAGGAGCCCCCCTTGATTGATCGTGTAGTTTGGACGTTGTCGAGTCTAGAAGAAAATTGTTTTTGGAGTCTAGTTATATCGGAGAGTAGGAATTCTTTTTACTCCTCAGCCCCCTTCGTCACTCTGGTGAGGAATCTTGACGTAGGTGTTTTGTATTACTCCTCTTCCCATTCAAATTTTTCTTTAGGTTCACGTAGTTGGTTTTCCGATCGTTGGTTCTCAGCTCTTTTCATCCGGTGCATTTCTCGTCAAGTTGACTCGAGCCTCTTCATCTTTGCCAAGTTCAATCCTTAGGTGTCCTTGTTTTTCCCACCCACCCACCCTTTTTCTTATCGGAGCCGGAGTCTGTAATCGAGTATCCTTCCTACTCGTGCGAAGTCTTTGCTTCCTTTCCTCAATTATTTTGACAGGTGTTTTCTCTTCAAGATATTCGTCGGTTTCCCCTTCCAAGTTGCCTTTGTTTTTTCCCACCCTCCCACCCTCTTCTTCCCGGAGTCTGAGTCTGGTTCGAGCATCAATTTTCATTCGTACGGAGTCTCTTCAGTCTTCCCCCAATCATTTCAACCGGTGAATTCTCGTCTCGTTTGTCATTTTTCAACTCTTTTTCTTCTCCGGTGGACTCAATTCAAGTTTTTCGGGTTGATCATATTATTTTCCGTAGCTCAAGTGTTCTATCTGCTCGTTCGCCCTCGCTAGTTTATCCTTCCGGAGTGCTCAAGACATCTCAGGAGATTCGTCTGTGTTCCAATTAATTCGAGGGTGTCACCTCATTCAAATATTTCAATTGTTTCGGTGCATCATCATATCTCATCAACAATCCTTTCCAACGGTGTTTCTCTTTAGTGGGCCCTAACCCACAGGTTTTTCCCAGGATCTTACCTAACTCTTCTAATTCTCCCGGAGTTATTCTCAAGTTCTTTTCAAGTGTGACGTAAGAATGAATTTCATCATTCACATGCCTTCTCCAAATTCTTTTCATTGTTGGCTCAACCTCTTCTCTTTTCATTCTCCTGGAGTATCAAAACAATTTTGGTGGTTTTCTCGTCGTCATTTGAAGACCGAAGAAGAGCTTTTCCTCTAAATCTTGCCCGTTCTTTCGAAGATTCATGGTTCTAGCTTCATGTTATCCTCGCGAATTATTTCAGTTTGTCAGATATTTTTTCTTACCCATCCGGAGTATGTCAGGAGTTGTTTTTCCATTTCTTTTCACCGGAGGCCATCATTCCAGAAGAATTCTTTGTCCTCACATTTCAGCTACCGTTATCCAATTATCCCGGTGCTCCGTACAGGTGTTCTATAAGCAGCTCATGATCTCTTTGTTCTTTTGCATCTAAATCCCCTCTTGCGTATTGGTTCTTCTAATTCTTCCCGGTGATTCATTCTCTTTCGTCAGTCATTTTCGAATTCTAACGGTGGTTCGCTCAAGATTCTTTTTCCTTGATTATCATTTTAATTCATTCATTCTTTCCAATCCTACCGGTGGTTCATGAAGACTTGCTCAAGTTTTGCGCTATATTTTCCCCTTAATCCTTTTCAAGAAGAATAAGTAGTATGCAAATCCATTGCTTCTCATCAATTTAATTTGATGAAGGATAAGCATACAATAAATCTTATTCTTATTTCATCCAAGCGAGTAATCCCTTCCTTCAGAGTTTGTTCTTAAGGAATAAATCATCGCAAGGCACAACTTATTCTTTCATCCTTTATTCTATCTCATCATCCTTTTGTCACTAGAGTTCTTCACGATGTTTCTTCATGATTTAATTCATTCCTCAAGTGTTCATCAAGATTCTTCTCGAAGGAGCTCAAGTATCTTTCCTTCTTGCTTTTCGAAGTGCAATTAATTCTCCGTATTCTTTTGGAGTGGAGTTTTGCATTTCTTCGTTCTTCTCAGCTATTCAATCTATTCCGCTTGTGGTCGGCGATCACCTCATAATTTTGAGATGTTATCCATAAGTCCACGACAAGCTAATTCTTTTTGTTGTTGATTTTCTCAACAACTCCATTCAATCTTTTCTTCTAAGGTTGCTTTCTATTTCATTCGTGGTAGAAGATGTCGTCTTCTTCTCCGTTCTTTTCTTTCAACTTTTTTTTCAAGTCTTCCGGAGGTTTTGTGTTATTCCTCAAGTCAAGTATCGTTCCATCTTCTCAAGCTCGTGTTCTATTCTTCCATGTTTAAGCCAGAGTGCTTCCTAAATCCTTTCAGTCTTATTCGTTTCTTATCTCGTTCTAACCGGAGTGGTTTCATAGTCTATTTGATTCTGTGAGCTTTCGATTCTCGTCATTCTCGTCGGTCCTCTCTTCTTCTCGAGTGCTCTCGATTCTCTGCTTCTTCTCTTGAGTTCTTGTTTCACCTCATCCCTTTTCCCTTCCGTCTCGGTCCTAAGATCTCGGGACGAGATCTCTTGTTAGTGGAGGAGAGTTGTAAGGCCCCGGATTCAATGCGCCAGGTGTTCGCCAGTTATTCGCCGTCTTTGCCATGTCATTTGCTTGCATGTTGCACTTTGCCATGTCATCATATGCATTTCATATCATGTCATCATGTGCATTGCATTGCATACGTGTTCGTATCATGCATCCGAGCATTTTCCCCGTTGTCCGTTTTGCAATCCGGCACTCCTATGTCCTCCGGCGTCCCTCTTTTGTCTCTCGTTGTGAGAGGGTGTTAAACTTTCTCGGAATGGCCCGAGGTTTGCCAAGCGGCCTTGGTATCCCACCGGTAGACCGCCTGTCAAGTTTCGTGCCATTCGGAGGTCGTTTGATACTCCAACGGTTAACCGGGTAACCGCAAAAGCCCCTTTCTCTTTGCAGCCCAACACCCCTCCAAGTGGGCCAAAACCCAGCAAACTCCCCTCCATGCTCTCGGTCGTTCGATCACGATCGTGTGGGCGAAAACCGCACCTCATTTGGACTCTCCTAGCTCCCTCTACCTATATAAACACCTCCTCCCCCAAAATTACGGATCAAATCCACCCCTAACCCTAGCCCCGCTCCTCTCCACGCCGCCGGACACGTCCGGTCCGGCCGGACAACGTCCGCCGCCGCCGCCCTGGCCAATCCGCGTCCGCCATGTGGCCTCTCCGTTGCCCACCATCGCCCGCCGCCACAGAGCCCGCCGAGCTCAAGCGCGGCCCGCCCGCAGTTCAGCAGCACACCCGCGCCACGCGCCCCGCCGCCTCGCGCCTCCGCCCGGCGATGTCGCCGCGCCGCCGGCGAGCTCCGCGCCCGCCTCGCCTCTGCTGCGGGTCCCCGCGGACCAGATCCACCGCCGCCCGGATCCCCCGCGGGCCCTCTGCCGCCGCCGCCCGAGGCTCCCCGCCTCCGGTCGCCCGCGCCGCCAGGCGCCCGCCTCTCGTCGCGGCCCCTCGCCGCCCGGCGCTTCGCCGCCGCCTCGCCATGGATCCGGCAAGCCACCGCCTGGATCCGGCCGGCCCCAACTCCCTCCGGCCTTCCCCGACCATGCCGGCGTCTCCCCCCGCGCTCCGGTAAGCCCCAGCCGCCATCAACCTCGTCTCCGGCGAGATCCCGATCCGGCCATTGACTTTCTTCGCGAGGGTATTATTCCACTAAGTCCCTCAGTTTTGCATATTTTGGTGCCATCTTTGACATGCCATAACTTTCTGCATACTTCTGCGTTTCGTGCGTGTAATATGTCAAATTGTTCGTCTCGACGAGTACTTCATTTCATTCCATTGCATCATGTTCATTTGAGTTCATCTTGATGCCCGAAATGCTGTTGGAAGAGTGCTATGTGATGTTAATCTGCTGAAACTGTCATAACATGCGCATTTGTCATTTTTGCCATGTTTGATGTGTGCATCCTATGAGGTTGATGTCTACATGTGTTTTGATCTATGCTATGCCATATTTCCAGAGGTGCAATCCATGTATTTTCGTGACTTGTGTACTGAGTGCATCGAGCTTGTTAAGTAGGATACTTGCTGTTGCTGTTTTCCTGACTGATTCTGTTATATTTTGTTGCTATGTAAACCTGCTGCTACTAGTCATTCTATGCTTATTCTGGAGATGTTCACTAAGGATGTTTGTTTTACATGTCTTGCTCTATCCATTCATGCCCCTGGTTGCATTTTTAGACTGCTGTAACATGTTGTAATCTTGCTCCAAAGTTGCTAAATAATGTTGCTGTCAGCCTGTTAACTTTAAGTTCAATGTTGCCATGATTGTTGCTAGTGATCCATGCACCCTATGAACTTGTTCTTGCCATGCTTAGCTTCATAAACATGCCTTCTTACTGTTGGTTGCCTTGCCATGCCATTTATTGCTCTGTGGTGAGTGGTTCAAGCTCACCAACATGCCTACTTATCGTTGTTCCTGCCATGTTTGAATCTGTCATATCTTTTGCCATGTTTACATGAGTGCCATTATATCCTCTGATCCTTTTTCGCTCATGGTCAGTAAGGGACTTTTGTTATATGCATTTAGTAGTTTCATGCCATGCCTTTGTTTGCCATGATAAGTTCCTGTAACATGTTGTTTGATAGCTCTAAACATTGCAACCTGATGTTATTTCCTGATAAGTCTGAAGCTGTTACTATTTGCAATCTAGCCATGTGTTTTTGAGCATGTTCTAGTGATTTCTGGAGATAGCTCAGTGTTCATGTTTTGTTATGCTTTACCTGTACTTCATGCCCATGCCTTTTTCAATTATGTTGAGATGCTTTAGCTTGTTGTTTTGATGCTTGCTAGATGCCTAGTTGCTGTTTTGGACAGATTGTTACTATAACTTGTATAGTGTGTGTGTGTTGAACCGTTGCTCTATATGAAACTTGCTTGATTTTGCATGTAGTTTCATATTATCATGTTGCATCCTTGTTTTGAGGTGTTTGCTTGATGTTTGAATGCCTTTTGCATACAATGCCATGTTTAACGTGTTTTGCTCATATCCTCTAGGCCGTAGCTCCGAATTAAATGAACTTTATATGTAACTTGACTAGAATCTCATGTAGATCATCTTGGTGCATCTTAACTTGCTGTTTAACAACTTGAACATAAGGTTTATTCAGTTCTGGACCAATTTCTAAATTTGCATATGAGGACTTACCGGAATTGTTATATGTTGTTTCCGGCCTCATTTAACTTGCTTTGATGTGTTGCTCTTGTTTGCATCATCTCTTGCCATGAGTAGCTTCATATAGCCTTTGTCATGCATCATGCTTGGTTGAGCATCATGCCTTGTTCATGTGTGGTGTGTTTACTATGTTGTGTGCTTCTTCTCGATAGTTGCCGCTTCGTTGCGATCGTGAGGATTCGTTCGTCTCCGCTTGGCTCGTCTACGTGGCTTCATCTTCTTCATGGACTCGTTCTTCTTCCTAGCAGGATTTCAAGCAAGATGACCGCTACCCTGGATTTCACTACTATCATTGCTATGCTAGTTGCTTCGTTCTTTCGCTATGCTGCACTTCCTATAACTTGTTCTTCAAGCTTCCCCAAATTGCCATGAACCTCTTACCTTTGACACCCTTCCTAGCAAACCGTTGTTTGGCTATGTTACCGCTTTGCTCAGCCCCTCTTATAGCATTGTTAGTTGCAGGCGAAGATGAAAATTGCTCCATGGTGGACAGGGTTATGTTGGGATATCACAATATCTCTTATATTTATTAATGCATCTATATACTTGGTAAAGGGTGGAAGGCTCGGCCTTATGCCTGGTGTTTTGTTCCACTCTTGCCGCCCTAGTTTCCGTCATACCGGTGTTATGTTCCCGGATTTTGCGTTCCTTACGCGGTCGGGTGATTTATGGGACCCCCTTGACAGTTCGCTTTGAATAAAACTCCTCCAGCAAGGCCCAACCTTGGTTTTACCATTTGCCTCACCTAGCCCTTTTTCCCTTGGGAGTCGCGCTCTCGAGGGTCATCTTTTACCCCGGGCGGTGCTCGTCGTGAGTGTTGGTCCAACTTGTCACCACGGTGGTACTGGGGCAACTCTGGGCTGGCCTACCGGAAGTTTGGACAATCCGGTGTGCCCCGAGAACGAGATATGTGCAGCTCCTATCGATTTGTCGGCACATTCGGGCGGCTTTGCTGGTCTTGTTTTACCATTGACGAAATGTCTTGTAAACGGGATTCCGAGACCGATCGGGTCTTCCGGAGAAGGTATATCCTTCGTTGATCACGAGAGCTTATCATGGGCTAAGTTGGGACACCCCGCAGGTATTATCTTTCAAAGCCGTGCCCGCGGTTATGTGGCAGATGGGAATTTGTTAATGTCGGTTGTAGATAACTTGACACCGATTCAATTAAAATGCATCAACCATGTGTGTAGCGTGATGGTCTCTTCTCGGCGGAGTCCGGGAAGTGAACACGGTTTTTGGGTTATGTTTGACGTAAGTAGGTGTTCAGGATCACCTCTTGATCATTGCTAGCTTCACGACCGTTCCGCTTGCTCTCTTCTCGCTCTTATTTTCATTTGTTAGCCACCATATCTTGCTTAGTCGCTGCTGCAACCTCACCACTCTACCCTTTCCTTTCCCATTAAGCTTTGCTAGTCTTGATACCCATGGTAATGGGATTGCTGAGTCCTCGTGGCTCACAGATTACTACAATAACAGTTGTAGGTACAGGTTATACGATGATCTTGACGCGAGAGCGATGTTTGCTTGTTTTCGAGTTCTTCTTACGCTTCTTCTTGATCGGGGATAGGTTCGGTCGGCAGCACTGGGCTAGCGGGGTGGATGTCGTTTGAGTTTCTGTTTGTGTTCCATCCGTAGTCGGTTGTTGATCTCTTGTAAGATGATGTTTTATTCGTGTGGCATTGTATGCCTTTTGTATGTATCCCCATCTATTATGTAACGTTGATGTAATGATATCTACCTTGCAAAAGCGTTTCAATATGCGGGTCTATCCTTGGTGGGACCTTCGAGTTCCTTTTGGATAGGGTCGCATATTGGGCGTGACACCGATGAAAGTGGGTGATCCCACCAACAAGGTGACGGATGCTACCTCCGACAAGGGGGAAGCTAACATTGAAAAGAGTCCTTCTATTAGTGGTAGAAATGGTACCGGCATCTTTGCCCATGTGGAACCTCCAATTTATGGAGGGCCAATCCCCTCCACTCATTTGAATCATGCCGGTCCTCCTCCTAAATATGAGAAACATGAAGATTTTGATTCTTGGGTCTATCGCTTTAAGCGTCATTTAAAACATGTGAACTTTAACCTTTGGAGAATCATTGAAGAAGGTTTTTATCCTCATGACCCAAGCAACTTCACCCCTCGAGAAGCCGTGGACAATCAATTCAATGAGAGTGCTCTCTTCATCATCCAAGATGCCATCCTTCCCGAAGATCTTCCTCACCTTCGACCGCATGTCATGGCTAAAGAAGCATGGAAATGTGTCGAGGGTCTCTATCGTGGAAGTGCTAGCATTCAACGCTCCAACTATGAAGTGGTGCAAGATGAAGATGATGAGTTTGCAATGAAAGAAGATGAAGAACCTCATGAGCTCTTTCGAAGAGTGACCAAACTTCATGGTCGCACTCGAGATCATGGAAGCAAGGACACGGATGACAATTGGATCAGCGAAAGTTCCTCAAGGCCATGATGCCCTACAACAAGGCCATGTCCTCCGTCATTCGTCAACGACCGGACTTCCACTCCATGACCTCAAGTGAAGTGTTGGATGAGTTCGTTGCAATGAGCATCTTGGACAAGACCGCCGACAATGCGGTGCTCCGTTCTCAAAGGGCAAAGAAGCCTAACCTTGCTTTGAAGGCCAAGGTTATTATGGAAGAAGAGGAAGAAGTGGAGGATGAGGAAAGCAACCCCGAAGACACCAAATTTGATTACCATGAGCACATGGCCCTTGCTTCAAGACAATTTTGGAGCAAGAAGAGTTCAAGACCCAACTTCAACAAGAACAACTCAAGTGGCGTCAAGGGCAAGCAACGAGTTAGAACTTGCTTCAACTGTGGCAATGTGAGCCATTTCGTTGCGGATTGTCCTTACGAGAAGCGGGAAGACAACAGTGGCAAGTTCATTCGAAAAGACAAAGCTAAGTCCTTCCCCAACAAGAACAACTTCGCCAAGAAGACTCCCACTCGTGGGTTGGTGGTTCAAGAAGAATACCAAGAGGATGACGATGATGATGAAAATGAAGAAGCAATGGCCATGGCGTCCGTTGCCATTGATACTACTCCCCGGGTGTCTCTCTTTGATTCACCCAACGAAAACATCACCGCCAAATGCCTCATGGCTAAAGCTTCAAACAAGGTAACCCCCAACATCACAACCACCATCATTACTAATCCCTCCTTGGAGGATTGCATTGATGAACATGTTGAGTCTAATGAGGAAGTGAATGAATTTGAGTATTTTATGAATAAGCTCAAGGGTAAGTCCAAGAAGCACTTTGTTGCTCTCTTGGAACAACTTGGTGAGGCCAATGACATGATCGAGGCTCACGAAGAAACCATCTCTAAGATGGAAGGTCATAGTCATGACTATGCCGATGAGATATCGGATCTCTCTAACGCTCTTGAGGAAGAGCGTGTGCATCATTTGCCTCTTGAGGAGTCACACAATGATGACCATGCTAAGTTAAAGAAAGATCTTGATCATGCTCTTGTCGTGTCTCGTGTGCTAACTTCCGAGAAGGCTAAACTTGGGGTTGATCATGCTAGACTCAAAGAGGAGTTTGAGATACTTGACAAGGCCCACAAGGTCTTGAAGGGTGCTCACGCTAACCTCAAGGAGTCTCATGCTCAACTCCAAGTTAAGCTCATCAAGGAAAAGGCCACCTTTCCTCACATGATATTAATTGATAATGCTTGTGCTACTAACCCGTGTTGTGAGCATGTGCATTTGTGGAGGAGAATGCCAAGTTGAAAGATCAACTTGAGAAAGGCCTTGTGACATGCATTCAAGGTGATAAGAACCTTAATGACCTTTTGAGCAATCAAAAGGAAGTTGTGGCCAAGGAAGGAATTGGGTTTGCACCCAAGTCCAAGAGCAAGAAGAAGAAGAACAACAAGACCAAACGTCCTCCTCCTCTCAAGCAAACGTTTGTGAAAGAAGGAGAGGGTGCTCCTAAGGAGAAGAAGGAAAAAGTGAAGGGAGTTGAGATCCAAAAGGGCAAAAGCATGTCCTCAAACAAAGCTGTGACTTTAACCCGTCATATGTGTTGTCTTAGTGCTAGTGATGGACATGTTTATGCTAAATTCGTTGGTTCTCCTTATGAGTACATTGAATGGTCTATTTGGGTTCCCAAGACCCTTGTTACTAACATCAAAGGACCCATTACTAAATGGGTACCTAAAACCAAGCATTGATCTCTTGTAGGTGTTTGCTTAGGTGGGGATCATGGTTGCTCGATAGTGGAGCAACAAATCATATGACCGGGAGCAAGGACTTGGTGGTGGATGTGCAAGAGATTCCATCTATGCCCACCAATGTTGAGTGGGGTGATGCATCACATTCTAAGGTATTGGGTCTCGGCAAGGTTGTCATTTCTCATGATCTAACGATCGAGAAAGTCATGCTTGTTGAGTCCCTTGCATACAATTTGCTTTCCGTTCGTCAACTTGCACTCATGGGTTTTGCTACATTCTTTGACATTGATACTGTGGCCCTCTTGTGGAGCAAGACTCTTAAAGTAGCCTTTGTTGGGCATGTCGAGAACGGTCTCTATGTGATTAACTTTTTGAGCGACCCACTAAGACCGCGACATGCCTAATGGCTAAAGTTGACGTGGGATGGCTTTGGCATCGCCGTTTAGCCCACGTCAATATGAGATCTTTGCAAAGTCTTCTCAAGGGGGACCATGTCCGTGGACTAACAAATGTTAGTTTTGCCAAAGATCGTGCTTGCAGTGCTTGTATCGAAGGAAAGCTTCATGAAAAGGCTCACCCTCCTTCAACCATCATCTACTCGAAGAGACCCTTGGAGCTCCTTCACATGGATCTCTTTGGGCCTCCATCTTTTGATAGTCTTGGAGGAAGAAAGTATTGCTTGGTGATTGTGGATGACTATTCAAGATACACTTGGGTATACTTCTTCAAGAGGAAGAGTGAGACTCAACAAACCGTCATCGACTTTGCAAATGAAGCTCAACGTCAACACAATGCAAAGATCTTGACAATAAGAAAGTGACAAAGGCACCGAGTTCAAGAACTACACCTTGGATGAGTTTCTTAGTGATGAGGGGATCAAGCACCAATATGCTGCTCCATACACCCCTCAACAAAATGGTGTTGAAGAGAGGAAAAACCGGACGTTGATGGATGCGGCTAGGACCATGATGACGGAGTTCAAGTCTCCATACAACTTTTGGGCCGAAGCCATCAACACCGCATGTCATGCTTCCAATCGGCTCTATCTCCGCAAAGGCTTGAACAAGACTCCTTATGAGATACTCACCAGCAACAAGCCCAACCTCAAGTACTTCCGGGTGTTTGGTTGTAAGTGTTTCATTCTCAAGAAAGGTGTTCGTTTGTCTAAATTTGAGGCTAGAGCTCATGAGGGCATATTTGTTGGTTATGCTACAAACTCTCATGCTTACCGTGTCCTCAACAAGTCCACCGGACTCATTGAGGAAGCGATGTAACGTGGAGTTTGACGAAAATAACGGCTCCCAAGTGGAGCAAAGTGGTACTTGTGATGTAGGTGATGAAATTCCTCCCCAAGACATAAGAAGAATGGGTATTGGTCAAATTCTACCCATTGAGGAACCCCTTGTGGCCGAAGGAGAAGGACAATGATCTACTCAAGTAGAGCCATCACCTCATCAAGACCCACACGCTTTCGAAGAACAAAGTGAAGGCCCTCAACCTCGTGAACAAGACCAAGGGCAAGATCAACCTCAAGATGGTGGTGAACCTCTAAATGATGCCCAAGGTCAAGTTCTGCCCTTCGAGCAAGTTCAAGACCAAGAGCAAGCTCAAGATCAAGAACAAGCTCAAGACGGCGCTCAAGATGATCAAGTCAACCCTCCTCCTTCCACATCCGAGGAGGATTAGAGCGTCGTGCCGCGAAGATTGCTTCCAAGCTCACCACCCAAGGCCATCTCATGGAAAATGTGGTTGGAAGCCTAAGAAAGGGGGTAAGCACTCATAGACAATTAGCAAACTATTGTGAACATCACGCGTTTGTCTCTTGTGTTGAACCCCAAAAGGTCTATGAGGCGCTCAAAGACTCGGATTGGCTCAATGCCATGCATGAAGAACTCAACAACTTCGAGTACAACAAAGTATGGAGATTGATGCCAAGGCCAACGGGAGACCACAACGTCATTGGGACCAAATAGATCTTCAAGAACAAGCAAGATGCTCATGGGAACATCGTTCGCAACAAGGCAAGATTGGTAGCACAAGGATACTCCCAAGTCGAGGGTATCGACTACGGTGAAACCTTTGCTCCCGTTGCTCGTCTTGAATCCATACGTTTGTTGATTGCCTATGCTTCCCATCACAACTTTAAGTTGCAACAAATGGATGTGAAAAGTGCTTTTCTTAATGGTCCTATTAATGAGTTGGTCTATGTCAAGCAACCCCCCGGGTTCGAGGATCCCTACTTTCCGGATCATGTGTATCAACTCGATAAGGCACTCTATGGCCTTAAACAAGCCCCCGCGTGCGTGGTATGACCACCTTACCGAGTTGTTACAAGATCGTGGATTTGAGGTGGGGCTAATCGACCCCACTCTTTTTACTAAGAAGGTCAAAGGGGAGTTGTTTGTATGCCAACTATATGTTGATGATATTATCTTTGGTTCTCCTAACAAAGCTTTCAATGAGGAATTTGCCGCTCTCATGACCTCCAAGTTCAAGATGTCTTCAATGGGAGAGTTGAAGTTCTTCCTTGGTTTTGACATCAAACGAAGAAGAGAAGGAACCTTCATCAACCAAGCCAAATACACTCAAGACATGCTTAAAAGATTCAAGCTAAGTGATGTCAAGCCGGCTACTACACCAATGCCTACCAAGTGCCAACTTGACATCGATCCCAATGGTAAAGCGGTGGATCAAAAGGTATATCGCTCCATGATTGGCTCCTTGCTTTACCTTTGTGCATCTAGACCGGATATCATGTTGAGTGTGGGGATGTGTGCACAGTTTCAAGCCGCACCGAAGGAAAGTCACTATGTGGCGGTCAAGCGAATCTTTCGATATTTGGCTCATACCCCAAACTTTGGCCTATGGTACCCAAGAGGAGCAAACTTCAAGCTTGAAGGATTTACGGATTCTGATTGGGCGGGGGACAAAGTGGATAGGAAGTCCACTTCTGGAGGGTGCCAGTTTCTTGGGTGCTCTTTGGTAAGTTGGTCTTCCAAGAAGCAAAGTTGTGTGTCTCTCTCGTCCACCGAAGCGGAGTATGTGGCGGCTGGTAGTTGTTGTGCACAACTCTTATGGATGAGGCAAACTTTAAAGGAATATGGTGTCATTTGTGACAAAGTGCCTCTTTGGTGTGACAATGAAAGTGCCATCAAGATTTCTCTCAACCCGGTGCAACACTTCAAGACGAAGCATATTGAGATTCGGTATCATTTCATTCGGGATCACATTAGGCGAGGGGAGATCGAGCTCAAGTATGTCAACACTCATGATAACCTTGTAGATATCTTCACGAAGCCCTTGGATGAAGCAAGATTTCGCGAGTTAAGGCATGAGCTAAATATCATTGATTCGAGCAATGTGACTTGAACCCTTACACCCCCCACCACACTCATCTTGTTGTCTAGTTTAGATGTAGGCATGGACATAGGGGGAGTGTTTTTCTCTCAATGAACTCTCCCTCCCCCCATTATGCATAAACGATCAACTCTTTCACATTAGCCATTTCTGATGGTACTTGTGCTTCAAAGATGAGTTTTGGTCATGGGCCCAAGGATAATTCTTCGCGGTGCCATACCAATTGACTCAAACATAGGTGGCTCCGGCCACCGCCCTCTCTTGAGAGGGGCCAGAGCTCGCTCTTCTTTCGTGTGGTTGTTTTGAAGGAGTGGGTTCCGAATCTTTGTTAGTATGTGTGTTGTCTTGTTGGTCTTTTATTTTCTTGTCCTTGCTTTCCCGTTCTTCTCGTTGTGCTTGTGTTTTTTGTCTAGAGGCATTTTTTTGGTTGCTGGCGGTACTACCGCTGCTGGCGAGCGGTACTACCACCCTCCAGCGCGGTACTACCGCTATGAGGCGCGGGCAGGGGGTTATATCGGGGCAGGGGGAGTTTTCTTCTCCCCCATACCCATTCCTTCGCCCCTCGTTCATTCCTCTCTCTCCAAAGAACCGGCGCCTGGAGGGCTCTGGCGGATCTCCCTCTCCGGGGCGTCCCTCTCCATTTCCTTTGGTGGAGACGATCCCCACCTTGTCCTCTTGCCATGGATGCCAGTATTGCCCCCGTTCCCTGTTTCTTTTTGTCTAGATTTCCAATCTAGCGTCTTAGGGGTAATAGCAGTTGCATCTCTAGATTTTTGGCCAGATCTAGGCTTGAGTAGGATGGAGAATGCTTCTAGACATTGTGGATTAGTGTTAGGTTGGAGTATTTTTGAATTTGGTAGGACGGTAGTACCGGATCTGATCACAGCAGTTGGAACCGGCTGTTTCCCCGCCTCGAGCGGTACTACCGCTCCCCCAGAGCGGTACTACCGCTTTGAGCGGTACTACCGCTCCCCCAGAGCGGTACTACCGCTTGGAGCGGTACTACCGCTCGGAGGTCGCAGTACTACCGCCCTCTACCAATTTCCACCATATTCCTACCTTTCAGTGATCCTTTTGCTCGTGTTTTGTGGCTTTTGCTCGTTCTTTCTGGTTGTTTGCGTGTTCTTGTGTGTGGTTCCAGGTGATGAGGTCCCTGAGCATCAGGCTCGTCGTGTCAACCCCGGTCGTGCCACGTCCAAGCGCTACCGCACCACCGAGCCTGCGGAGGTTCTTCAAGTGCTCCACCTCCACCTCAACTCGGAAGAAGCACTGGGTCAAGCCAAAGCCGGAAAACCGTGCGTAAATGCCGCCAAAGGAGTTCTGGGCAAGGCGCCGCCGCAACCCGTATGAGGCTGACCAAGATCCCACTTTGGTCAACCGTCCGTTCTGGAACAGGTTCCAGTTTTCCATCTTCTTCGATGTTCTCAAAGCCAAGAAGAACCTCTATGTCAACTTGCACTCCATCGACACCGACCATATGGAGCAAGATCCTGAATACTTTGGTGAAGCTCTTTAGATGTGCACTCAACTGAACATTCTTGGGATCATGAAGTTGAACAAGGACTATGATGCTGATATTGTGGCCCAATTCTATGCCACGGTTCACCTTGGGACTGATGAGGACAGGACACTGACCTGGATGACCAATGGCAAGTAGCTTTCAGTCAAGTGGAAAGCATTCATGGAGTTGATTGGGGTGCAAGATCTAGGTCTTGAGTCTTCTGTCGGCTTTCGCCCTCACGGACGCCCCAATGCCACTCACAAGCAAGCTCTCTGGCCCTACTGCACTTTGAGGATTAACCATGAGACAAAGAACGAAACCTATGAGCTGCCTGCCTATCTGGATATCCTTCACCGCATCTTCAGAGAGACTCTTTTCCCTCGTATCGGGAATCTGGACCAGGTTCACTCCTATCTCGTGGACATGCTTCTTTTACGCCAGCGTGAGAAGGGACAAGACACCGGAGAGTCCTTGGATATCTCTCATGTTATGTGGTGCGAGCTGCTATCTGCTATCTCCGGCGCAAGTGCCCGATTTATGGTCCGCTCATCATCTTGCTCATTGAGAAGGCCGAGGATCGTGTCTACCCCAAGGTGTCCTTTGGAGGCCGGAGAGTTGATCTCTCACGATGTCAAGCGCCCGAGGAAGAAGGATAAGCGGGGCACTCGGGCCCCTAGGACTGGAGTTCCTTAAATCGCTCGCCATGGAGACCGATGAGGAGGCTGGGCTGATGATGATGATGATGACTACATGCCTTCTGAGGCAGAGCCCTCTTGGGCAAAGAAGCTCAAGCTCAAGATGAAGAAGTTGTTCTGCATGGAGTCTCACGGTCAGTACATGACTCATATGGCTGAGAAGAAGGCCCGAGGTCGCCACAAGGAGCTCATCGTCGCTTAGGTGCTACTGATTAACAGGGGTCGAGGACCAGCTTACGAGGAGGAGGTGGATTCATTTGACCGCCTGTGGACCGATTCTGATGGCGAGCACTTCTAGTCTGAGGATGGTGGCGCCGATGATCTCGCTGGGCTATGATGTGTGTGTCCCTCGTTTGCTCTCACCTGGAGCCGTAGCAACACTCCCTCTCCTTTTTGGTGTCTCTATGCCAAAGGGGGAGAGTTTAGGGATTTGCGATTTGTGTCTTCCGTCTCTTGTGTTCGTGTTTTCATCGTATTTGCTTTGGTTGGTTTGTCTATGAGACCTAAGTTCGAGTCATATGGTGTGAGACATATGCTACCTTATCTTTCCAGTATCATTAATCTATGTCACTATCTAGCTTATGAGTTGCTTGTTTATCTTGATAAATCATCTATGCTGCTCTCATATACCTTGCTTAGATTGTTGGTCTCTAAAATGTAGGGGGAGCGTTGATCCTAGTATGTGTGCCGTGCAGTCCAAAGCACTTATCTAGATAGCACACATCTAGGGGGAGCCCATCTACATTTTAGAACGGTGGGGTTTGAACGCTTACTCTATCATGCTTGTGCAAATCCCGTATTGTCATCAATCCACCAAAAAGGGGGAGATTGTAAGGGCATATTTATCCCCAAGTGGTTTTGGTGATTAATGACAATGCTTTTGCGGACTAATCGTGTGCGTTAAGTTCTTTCAGAGATTCATCCATTGGCACAAGACGATTTCCTCCCCTCGGTGTTTTATTCAAGATGGTGTAGCTCCTTCGTTTCGTGTTGGTGGACTAGTGTCGTAGGAGTCACCGTACTATCAAGAGGGGATCCGCTTTGGTAAGACTAGGGTGGAATCAACACGTACACATCCCTATCACACCCGTCGTCTTCCTTTCGCATCTTTGGAGCTGCCCTTCTCTTCCATACTGCTCCGTTACGTGCCGTAGTACCGCTGTCTCTACGATAGTACCGCTGGCTTCGCCAACGGTAGTACCGCTCCACGAAGCGGTAGTACCGCTCTCGTGATAGTACCGCTCCGCATGGCGGTAGTACCGCTATGGCTTTACCGTAGTATCGCAGCTATTACGTGCTACTACCGCCTCGATTCGAGACCGTGTTTTCTCGTGCGGGTTTTGCGGTACTAGAAGCGGTAGTAAAGCAGTAGTACCGCTCAAGCGGTAGTACCGCTCTTCTCCCGCAGTAGTACGCTCTGGGGCGAGGCCTGTCTTCCTCGCCAGTAGCAGTAGTACCTTTGGGTAGGAGCGGTAGTCTTGCTCTCGGCGGTAGTATGCCTGCCCTAGCGGTAGTACCGCTCTGTGCGGGGCTGCTCAGTGGGGTAACGGTTGGAATTGTTCCCCCACTATATAAAGGTGTCTTCTTCCTCCAAGTTGACCTACCTCTTCCCTCATAAGCTCCATTGTTGCTCCAAGCTCCGTTTTCGCCCGATCTCTCTCCCTAGCCAATCAAACTTGTTGATTTGCTCGGGATTGGTTGAGAAGGCCCAGATCTACACTTCCACCAAGAGAAATTTGATTTCCCCCACTTATCCCTAGCGATCTTGTTACTCTTGGGTGTTGAGCACCCTAGACGGTTGAGGTCACCTCGAAGCCATACTCCATTGTGGTGAAGCTCCGTGGTGTTGTTGGGAGCCTCCAATTGTTATGGAGATTGCCCCAACCTTGTTTGTAAAGGTTCGGTCGCCGCCTTCAAGGGCACCAATAGTGGAATCACGGCATCTCGCATTGTGTGAGGCGTGAGGAGAATCTGATGGCCCTAGTGGCTTCTTGGGGAGCATTGTGCCTCCACACCGCTCTAACGGAGACGTACTTCCCTTTAAAAGGAAGGAACTCCGGTAACACATCCTCGTCTCCACCGGCTCCACTCTTGGTTATTTCGTGCCTTTACTTTTGCAAACCTACTTGTTTTACATCCTTTGCTTGCATGTGTGCTAGTTGTTATTGCATCATATAGGTTGCTCACTTAGTTGCACATCTAGACAACCTATTTTGTTGCAAAGTTTAATTTGGTAAAGAAAAGCTTAAAAATTGTTAGTTGCCTATTCACCCCCCTCTAGTCAACAATATCGATCCTTTCAACTCCGAACAACATTCGGTCACCAACATACATAACTCATATAGTACTATATCGTCAACGAACGTTAAGCGTGCGGACCCTACAGGTTCGAAAACTATGTAGACATGACCAAGACACCTCTCTGTTCAATAACCAATAGCGGAACCTGGGTGCCCATATTGGCTCCTACATATTCTACGAAGATCTTTATCGGTCGAACCTTATGACAACATACGTAATTCCCTTTGTCTATCGGTTGGTTACTTGCCCGAGATTCGATCATCGGTATCTCTATACCTAGTTCAATCTCGCTACTGGCAAGTCTCTTTACTCGTTCCGTAATACATCATCCCGTGACTAACTCATTAGTCATTTGCTTGCAAGGCTTATTATGATGTGTATTACCGAGAGGGCCCAGAGATACCTCTCCGATACTCGGAGTAACAAACCATAATCTTGATTCACGCCAAACCAACAAAACACCTTCGGAGATACCTGTAGAGCATCTTTATAATCACCCAGTTACGTTGTGACGTTTGATATCACACAAGGCATTCCTCCGGTATCCGGGAGTTGCATGATCTCATAGTCAAAGGAATATGTATTTGACATACATGAAAGCAGTAGTAATAAACTATACAATCAAATGCTAAGCTAACAGATGGGTCTCGTCCATCACATCATTCTCCTAATGATGTGATCCCGTTTATAAAATGACAACTCATGTCCATGGATAGGAAACCTTAACCATCTTTGATCAACGAGCTAGTCAAGTAGAGGCTCACCATGGTGTTTGTTTATGTATTCACACATGTATTTAGGTTTTCAATCAATACAATTCTAGCATGAATAATAAACCTTTATCATGAATAAGGAAATATAAAATAACAACTTTATTATTGCCTCTAGGGCATATTTCATTCAGTCTCCCACTTGCACTAGAGTCAGTAATCTAGTTCACATCGCCATGTGAATAACACCTACGGTTCACATCGCCATGTGATTAGTACCTATAGTTCACATCGCCATGTGACCAACACCCAAAGGGTTTACTAGAGTCAACAATCTAGTTCACATTGACATGTGATTAAGACCCAAAGAGTAATTAGGTGTGATCATGTTTTGCTTGTGAGAGAAGTTTAGTCAACGGGTCTGTCATATTCCGATCCGTATGTATTTTGCAAATTTCTATGTCTACACTGCTCTACATGGAGCTACTCTAGCTAATTGCTCCCATGTTCAATATGTATCCAGATTGAGACTTAGAGTCATCTAGATTATTGTCAAAGCTTGCATCGACGTAACTCTTTACGACGAATCTTTATCACCTCCATAACCGAGAAACATTTCCTTAGTCCTCTTTAAGGCACCTAAGGATAATTTTGACCATTGTCCAGTGGTCTACTGCTGGATCACTCTTGTACCCTCTTGCCAAAATTATTGGTAAGGCACACAATAGGTCTGGTGCACAGCATGGCATACTTTATAGAACCTATGGCTGAGGCATAGGGAATGACTTTCATTCTCTCTCTATCTTCTGCCGTTGTCGGGCTTTGAGTCTTACTCAACTTCACACCTTGTAACACAGGCAAACCCTTTCTTTGACTGATCCATTTTGAACTTCTTCAAAACTTGTCAAGGTATGTACTCATTGAAAGTCATATCAAGCGTCTTGATCTATCTCTATAGATCTTGATGCCCAATATGTAAGTAGCTTCACCGAGGTCTTTCATTGAAAAAAATTCTTATTCAAGTATCCTTTTTATGTTATCCAGAAATTCTATATCATTTCCAATCAACAATATGTCATCCACATATAATATCAGAAATGCTACAGAGCTCCCACTCACTTTCTTGTAAATACAGGCTTCACCGTAAGTCTATATAAAACCATATGCTTTGATCACCTCATCAAAGCATATATTCCAACTCCGAGATGCTTGCACCAGTCCATAGATGGATCGTTGGAGCTTGCACATTTTGTTAGCACCTTTAGGATCGAAAAAACCTTCTGGTTGCATCATATACGACTCTTCTTTAAGATATCCATTAAGGAATGCAGTTTTGACGTCCATTTGCCAGATTTCATAATCGTAAAATGTGGCAATTGCTAACATGATTCGGACAGATTTAAGCATCGCTATGGGTGAGGAAGTCTCATTGTAGTCAACCCCTTGAACTTGTCGAAAACCTTTCGTGACAAGTTGAGCTTTGTAGATAGTAACACTACCATCAGCGTCCGTTTTCCTCTTGAAGATCCATTTATTCTCAACGGCTTGCCGTTCATTGGGGAAGTCCACCAAAGTCCACACTTTGTTCCCATACATGGATCCTATCTCAGATTTCATGGCCTCAAGCCATATGTCGGAACATGGGCTCATCATAGCTTCTTCATAGTTCGTAGGTTCGCCATGGTCTAATAACATGACTTCCAGGAAAGGATTATCGTACCACTCTGGTGCGGAACATGCTCTGTTCGACCTACGAGGTCCAGTAGTAACTTGATCCAAAGTTTCATGATCATCATCATTAGCTTCCTCTTTAGTTGGTGTAGGCATCACGGGAACGGATTTCACTGATGTGCTACTTTCCAATTCGAGTGAAGGTAAAATTACCTCATTAAGTTCTACTTTCCTCCCACTCACTTCTTTCAAGAGAAACTCCTTCTCTAGAAAGATTCCATTCTCGACAACAAAGATCTTGCCTTTGGATCTGTGGTAGAAGGTGTACCCAATTGTTTCCTTAGGGTATCCTATGAAGATGCACTTCTCTGATTTGGGTTCGAGCTTATCAGGCTGAAACCTTTTGACATAAGTGTCACAACCCCAAACTTTAAGAAATGACAACTTAGGTTTCTTGCCAAACCATAGTTCATACGGTGTCATCTCAACGGATTTAGAAGGTGCCCTATTTAACGTGAATGCAGCTGTCTCTAATGCATAACCCCAAAATGATAGTGGTAAATCGGTAAGAGACATCATAGATCGCACCATATCTAATAAAGTACGGTTTTACAGCATTCGGACATACCATTATGCCATGGAGTTCCAGGTGGCGTGAGTTGTGAAACTATTCCACAATTTTTTAAATGAAGTCCAAACTCGTAACTCAAATATTCACCTCTGCGATTAGATCATATAAACTTTATTTTCTTGTTACGATGATTCTCCACTTCACTTTGAAATTCCTTGGACTTTTCAAATATTTCAGACTTCTATTTCATTAAGTAGATATACCCATATCTTGCTCAAATCATCTGTGAAAGGTTAGAAAATAACGATCCCACCGAGCCTCAACACTCATCAGACCGCATACATCGATATGTATTATTTCCAATAAGTCATTAGCTTGTTCCATTGTTCCGGAGAACGGAGTTTTAGTCATCTTGTCGATGAGGCATGGTTCACAAGTATCAAATGATTCATAATCAGGTGATTCCAAAAGCCCATTTGTATGGAGTTTCTTCATGCTCTTTACACCAATATGACCTAAACGACAGTGCCATAAGTATGTTGCACTATCATTATCAACTTTGCATCTTTTGGCATCAATATTATGAATATGTGTATCACTACGATCGAGATTCAATAAACCATTTACATTGAGTGTACCATAGAAGGTTTTATTCATGTAAACATAACAACAATTATTCTCTGATTTAAATGAATAACCGTATTGCAATAGACATGATCAAATCATATTCATGGTCAACACAGACACCAAATAACATTTATTTAGGTTCAACACTAATCCCGAAGGTAGAGGGAGTGTGCGATGGTGATCTTATCAACCTTGGAATCACTTCCAACACACATCGTCACCTCGCCCTTAACTAGTCTCTGTTCATTCTGCAACTCCTGTTTCGAGTTACTAATCTTAGCAACTGAACTAGTATCAAATACACAAGGGCTACTATGAACACTAGTAAGGTACACATCAATAATCTGTATATCAAATATAACTTTGTTCACTTTGCCATCCTTCTTATCCGCCTAATGTTTGGGGCAGTTCAACTTACAGTGACCATTTCCTTTGCAGTGGAGGCACTCAGTTTCAGCCTTGGGTCCAACTTTGGGCTTCTTCATGGGAGCGGCAACTTGCTTGCCATTCTTCTTGAAGTTCCCTCTCTTTCCCTTGCCCTTTTTCTTGAAACTAGTGGTCTTGTTAACCATCAACACTTGATGCTCTTTCTTGATTTATACCATCACCAATTTCATCATCGTGAAGAGCTCGAGAATCATTTCTGTCATCCCTTCCATATTATAGATCATCACGATGTTCTAGTAGCTTGGTGATAGTGACTAGAGAACTTTGTCAATCACTATCTTATCTGGAAGATTAACTCCCACTTGATTCAAGCTATTGTAGTACCCAGACATTCTGAGCACATGCTCACTGGCTGAGCTATTCTCCTCCATCTTGTAGGAAAAGTACTTGTCAGAGGTCTCATACCTCCCAGCACAGGCATGAGTCTAAAATACCAATCTTCAGCTCTTGGAACATCTCATATGCTCTGTGGCGTTCAACACGTCTTTGAAGTCCCAGTTCTAAGCTGTAAAGCATGGCGCACTGGACTATTAAGTATTCATCATATCGAGATAGCCAAACATTCATAACGTCTGCATCTGCTCCTGCAATAGGTCTGTCACCTAGAGGTGCATCAAGAACATAATTCTTTTGTGCAGCAATGAGGATAATCCTCAGATCACAGACCTAGTCTGCATCATTGTTACTATCATCTTTCAACTTAGTTTTCTCTAGGAACATATCAAAATAGGGGAGCTACAATGCGAGCTATTGATCTACAACATAATTTGCAAATACTATCAGGACTAAGTTCATGATAAATTAAAGTTCAATTAATCAAATTACTTAAGAACTCCCACTTAAATAAACATCCCTCAAGTCATCTAAGTGATACGTGATCCAAATCAACTAACCCATGTCCGATCATCACGTGATATGGGGTAGTCATCAATGGTGAACATCTCTCTGTTGATCATATCTACTATATGATTCTCGTTCGACCTATGGGTCTCCAGTGTTCCGAGGCCATGTCTGTACATGCCAGGCTCGTCAAGTTTAACCCAAGTATTCCGCATGTGCAAAACTGTCTTGCACCCATTGTATGTGAATGTAGAGCCTATCACACCCGATCATCACATGGTGTCTCAGCACGAAGAACTTTCACAACAGTGCATACTCAGGGAGAACACTTGTACCTTGAAATTTTAGTTAAGGGATCATCTTATAATGATACTGTCGAACTAAGCAAAATAAGATGCATAAAAGATAAACATCACATGCAATCAAAATATGTGACATGATATGGCCATCATCATCTTGTGCTTTTGATCTCCTTCTCCAAAGCATCGTCATGATCTCCATCGCCACCGGCTCGACACCTTGATCTCCATTGTTGCGTCATGGTCATCTTGCCAACTATTGCTTCTACAACTATCGCCAACGCATAGTGATAAAAAGCAATTACATGGCATTCGCATTTCATACAATAAAGAGACAACCATAAGGCTCCTGCCGGTTGCCGATAACTTTTACAAAACATGATCATCTCATACAATAACGTATATCACATCATGTCTTGACCATATCACATCACAACATGCCATGCAAAAACAAGTTAGACGTCCTCTACTTTGTTGTTGCAAGTTTTACGTGGCTGCTACGAGTTTCTAGCAAGAACCGTTCTTACCTACGCATCAAAATCACAATGGTGTTTCGTCAAGTTTGCTGTTTTAACCTTCAACAAGGACTGGCCGCAGTCAAATTCGATTCAACTAAAGTTGGAGAAACAGATACCCGCCAGCCACCTTTATGCAAAACCAGTTGCATGTCTATTAGTGGAACCAGTCTCATGAATGTGGTTATGTAAGGTTAGTCCGGGCCGCTTCATCCAACAATAGCGCCGAATCAAAATAAGACATTGGTGGTAAGCAGTATGACTATCACCGCCCACAACTCTTTGTGTTCTACTCATGCATATCATCTACGCATAGAGCTGGCTCAGATGCCACTGTTGGGAAACGTAGCATGCAATTTAAAAAAATTCCTACGCTCACGCAAGATCTATCTAGGAGATGCATAGCAACGAGAGGGGAGAGCATCTTCATACCCTTGAAGATCGCAAAGCAGAAGCATTTATCAACGCGGTTGATGTAGTCGTACACCTTCATGATCCGTCCCCATCAAGTACCGAACGTACGACACCTCCGCGTTCAGCACACCTTAAGCTCGATGACGTCCTCGCTTTCTTGATCCAACAAGACAGACAAAGTACTAGATGAGTCCGACAGCACGACAGTGTGGTGATGGTGTTGGTGAAGAACAATCTCCGTGGGGCTTTGCCAAGCACAACGGAAACTATGATGGAGGATAAACTAGAGAGGATGGGGTTGTCGGCACACGGCTTGGTGTTTCTTGATGTTGTCCAGGTGCTAGCCCTGCCCCTCTATTTATATGTTGAGCCCTGGGGTCGAAACTTGGAGTAAAAGCCTCCTCAAAGTCGGTTTTGCCCGCAAGGAAGAGTCCTTCTCGGACTTCCAGGACCATACGCCACGGTCCTTGGCATCTGGCCCAGATGCCATGGGCCTCGGTGTCTGGCCCAGGGCCGGACGCCAGGGTCTCTGGCGTTTGGCCCCCTGGCCTCCACAAAACTCCTTTTGCATCGACCTAAAGCCATGTGGGCTTCACCCCTTGGCCGAACCATGTCATCCTATACATCAATCTTTACCTCCGGACCATTCCGAAGCTCCTCGTCATGTCCGTGATCTCATCCGAGACTCCGAACAACATTCGGTCACCAACATACATAACTCATATAGTACTACACTACTGCAGGATGCTGCTAACGCGGCACTACGATCAGAGACCCTTCGATGAAACTGTGTGTGATGCAATAATCGCAAACGATGTTGTAAAAAAACGTCAAAAAAGGTGCAAAATGTTTGTGATGACGGATGCATCAAACACGGTTCAGATTTTTGTTGCGTGTGCGATGCAGGGCATACAGTTCAGTTCAATTAACTGTTTGCGATGATGAGGAGCAAAAGAAACAGGCTGCCAGATGCAGGCGTGTGCGATGTACAACATCACTCAGATGAACTATTTGTGATGAGGCATAACAACAGAAACGGCAACCAGATGAAGGTGTGTGCGATATACAGCATACAGTTCACTCAGATGAACTGTTTGCGTTGAGCCAAGAGAACATAAACGGTTCAACTTAACAAGATGTGTGTGATACGCGACAAACAGGTCCGTAATCAGAAGTGTGTGGGAAGACCGATAACAACACATACGATTCCTATTAACAAGCCGTGTGTGTTGTGAGCAAATGATTTCTGGTATACAATTGTTAGTGATTGATGAAATCATCACCGGCGGGTTCCCTTGTTTACTCCGTGTGCGATGTGATTTGCTCTGTCTACAGAGCATCAACATATATACTTAAAAAGACAGCATTGCATAACCAAATTAAGCATACAATTACACAAGTGACTACACACATAACATTTTCACACACCAAAGTAAGCAATTACATGCATACTAAACTAGGAGAAACAAGGATCTAATCATCTACTTCTTGTTGCGACAACGCTTGCCATTGCTCTGCTTCCGGCTGGATCCCCGACCGTTTTGGGGAAGGAGGCACTTCCTCTGTCAACGATCCGCCTGTACATGTCGTAGCACGTGTACGCCTCCTTGGCCGTGTACACAACATGATCTTTGTCGAGTTTCTCCATCCAGGCCGAGTGCCAGGCACGCTTGTCGTTGTTGCAGGAATCCTTCAGGTCTCTGTAGTAGGGGTTGATGATGGCCTCGGCGAGGTAAACCAGTGAGTCCTTCTCATGCTCCTTGCTGCCCCAGATCTTGTATTGGCCCTAGATGTCGACAAGATTCTGGCAGGCGATGCCCGAATTCTTGAGCTCCTTGACATCGTTGGTGATGTCCACCGTAGCGAACATATAGTGGGGGCTGTTGACAAACTTGGCGAAACGCTTGCAAGGCCTTGTGGCCAGGCAGTAGTGGTAGACGAGGATGTGGTGGCGCATGCACATCTGGGTAACGACGACTTTGGGACGAGACCCGACACAAGCGCGGGTGTGCTCGAGGTCGAACCCGACCACCTTGTACTTCTCGTCGGCAAGCAACAACTCCATGATGCGGATGGAGTGCTCCACCCAGACCGGGTTGTTCGTGTACACCACCGAGAGCTCCGTGAACCTTCGGTGGGCTTTCACCACGACATGCATGGTGAACTGCTGCTCATCGTCGGCAGCCACTCGGAGCGCCATTGGAGCCGCACAGGATACTCTCTAAGAATTTGCCATGGTGGGTGTGCTTCTTGCAATGGTGGGGCGCGATCGAAAGGTTGAAGAGACACAAGGGTTAAGTAGCCGCTGTAACAAATGGGGGCCAGCTGGCCTGTAATCATCATGTATTCTCATGGCATTCATAGTGGAGGATTCCAGTGCATGCTTGACAACACCGCACCGCAGTGAGGATTCCAGTGCATGCTTGACAACACCGCACCGCAGTTTGACCACGCGTGGGCCAAAGAGGCGCCAAATGTATCGTCGGTGAGCCTGTTCCCACGCTACCATGCGATTTACCGCGCAAGCTTCCCGCCTGGCTTGGTTTGCCACGCGTCGGCTAGAAGAGGGACAAATCATGGGCGTTTATTGGCAAAAAAAGCTTTGTAAAAACAAAGTGTGTGGAATGACTTCGGTCGTAAGTTTACCCATGGGTGATGAGGTCAAAGTTACACAAAAGGGTGATGATGGATACTCGAGTGCGATAATTAATTCTGCGCTCTACAGGGCACATGGTGGAAGAAACCAACTGTGTGCAATAATGTCCAAGATCGTAGTCGAGTTAGCTATACAGATCGTGTGCTGTGAGATCGACAAGGTAAACAGATTCGAGAATGGTTAACTAAATCAAATCTAAGACCATTGCATATTAAGATCAAAATAGTGTTACCAATATACAAGTCTCATACGATTCCATTTCAACGGTTGTACCAGAAAGGCTTGAAATATTACAAGGTTCAAATTCCAGAGTTATATGGCTCAAATTTGAAGATTACAAGGTTCAAACTGATATTAGAAATGAAATTCAGCTCATCAGCTACAACTGCCCGTGCTGATCCGCTGAACATCAATATCATAGAGGTTCAAACTAATATTACCACTTCTAAGTCTGGTTTTGAAACCTCACAACTTTTGCAAAGGGGTCAGCCACTGAGAAGTCATGTATGGGGTTGACACAATGAGTTCCGATTACTCTGTCATCTGAAGTTCCAAAATGAAATTCAGCATTTTTGGAGCCTATTCCATTCTGCCATAGGCGCCGGCGGTGATCAACAAACCATTCATTTTTCCGAAATAAATGTAGGGCAAACCTCATTACCTTCAGCACCATTGCTCTGACAACAAAGAACCTGGCAAATATAATCTCTGGTAAGATCCTTCTTGCTACCTCTTGAACTTGTGTTGGTTTCTCCCTTGAAGAGGAAAGGGTGATGCAGCAAAGTAGCATAAGTATTTCCCTCAGTTTTGAGAACCAAGGTATCAATCCAGTAGGAGACGACGCACAAGTCACCTAGTACCTGCACAAACAATCAAGAACCTTGCAACCAACGCGATAAAGGGGTTGTCAAGTCCTTCACGGTCACTCGCAAAAGTGAGATCTAATAAAGATAGTAAAGTAAATATTCTTGGTATTTTTGTTGTATAGATTGGAAAGTAAAGATTGCAAAATAGTAAATGAGATGCGATATAATGGAAAAAGAGATGTAATATAATAGAAAAGAGACCTCAGGGCCATAGGTTTCACTAGTGGCTTCTCTCAAGATAGCATGTATTACGGTAGGTGAGCAAATTAATGCCGAGCAATTGATATAAAATCGCATAATTATGAATATATCTAAGGCAATGATCGTGAATATAGGCATCACGTCCGTGTCAAGCAGACCGAAATGATTCTGCATCTACTACTATTACTCCACACATCGACCGCTATCCACCATGCATCTAGAGTATTAAGTTCATAAGAACGGAGTAACACATTAAGCAAGATGACATGATGTAGAGGGATAAACTCAAGCAATATGATATAAACCCCATCTTTTTATCCTCGATGGCAACAATACAATACGTGCCTTGCTGCCTCTACCGTCATTGGGAAAGGACCGCAATATTGAACCCAAAGCTAAGCACTTCTCCCACTGCAAGAAAGATCAATCTAGTAGGCCAAACTAAACCGATAATTCGAAGAGACTTGCAAAGATATCAAATCATGCATATAAGAATTCAGAGAAGAACCAGATAATATTCATAGATAATCTTCTTCATAAATCCACAATTCATCGGATCTTGGCAAACACACTGCAAAAGAGTATTACATAGAATAGATCTCCAAGAACATCGAGGAGAACTTTGTATTGAGAATCAAAGAGAGATAAGAAGCCATCTAGCTAAAAACTATGGAACAGAAGGTCTGTGGTAAACTACTCACGCTTCATCGGAGAGGCAATGGTGTTGATGTAAAAGCCCTCCATGATTGATTCCCCCTCCGGCAGATTGCCGGAAAAGGCCCCAAGATGGGATCTCACAGGTACAGAAGGTTGCGGCGGTGGAAAAGTGATTTCACGGCTCCCCTTAATGTTTCTAGGGTATAAGAGTATATATAGGTGAAAGAAGTACGTCGGTGGAGCTACGAGGGGCCAATGAGGGTGGGGGGCGCTCCTACCCCCCGGGCGCGCCCTCCTGCCTCGTGGATGCCTCGTGGCATTTCTGACTTCAACTCCAAGTCTTCTGGTTTGCTTTCAGTCCAAGAAAGATCATCACGGTATTCCTTTTCTGCAAAACTCTAAAATAGGCAAAAAAAACAGAAACTGGCACTGGGCCTCCAGTTAATAGGTTAGTCCCAAAAATAATATAAAAGAGCATATTAAAGCCCATTAAACATCCAAAACATATAATATAATAGCATGGAACAATAAAAAATTATAGATACGTTGGAGACGTATCAAGCATCCCCAAGCTTAATTCTTGCTCGTCCTCGAGTAGGTAAATGATAAAAACAGAATTTTTGATGTGGAATGCTACGTAACATAATTATCAATGTAATTTTCTTTATTGTGGCATGAATGTTCAGATCCGAAAGATTCAAGACAAAAGTTTAATATTGACATAAAAATAATAATACTTCAAGCATACTAACAAAGCAATCATGTCTTCTCAAAATAACATGGCTACAGAAAGTTCATCCCTACAAAATCATATAGTTTGGCCATGCTCCATCTTCGTCACACAAAATGTTCAAATCATGCACAACCCCGGTTTCAGCCAAGCAATTGTTTCATACTTTAGTATTCTCAAACTTTTTCAACTTTCACGCAATACATGAGCGTGAGCCATGGACATAGCACTATAGGTGGAATAGAGTGGTGGTTGTGGAGAAGACAAAAAAGAGGAAGATGGTCTCACATCAACTAGGCATATTAATGGGCTATGGACATTCCCATCAATAGATATTAATGTGGGTGAGTAGGGATTGCCATGCAACGGATGCACTAGAGCTATAAATTTATGAAAGCTCAACAAAAGAAACTAAGTGGGTGTGCATCCAACTTGCTTGCTCACGAAGACCTAGGGAATTTTGAGGAAGCCCATCATTGGAATATACAAGCCAAGTTCTATAATGAAAATTCCCACTAGTATATGAAAGTGACAAAATAAGAGACTCTCTATCATGAAGATCATGGTGCTACTTTGAAGCACAAGTGTGGAAAAAGGGTACCTTCTCTCTTTTTCTCTCATTTTTTTGATTGGCTTCTTTGGCCTCTTTTTTTTCCTCACACGGGACAATGCTCTAATAATGATAATCATCACACTTCTATTTATTTACAACTCAAAATTACAACTCAATACTTAGAACAAAATATGACTCTATATGAATGCCTCCGGCGGTGTACCGGGATGTGTAATGAATAAAGAGTGACATGTATGAAAAAATTATGAATGGTGGCTTTTCCACAAATACGATGTCAACTACATGATCATGCAAGGCAATATGACAATGATGGAGCGTGTCATAATAAACGGAACGATGGAAAGTTGCATGGCAATATATCTCGGAATGTCTATGGAAATGCCATAATAGGTAGGTATGGTGGTTGTTTTGAGGAAAGTAAATGGTGGGTTTATGGTACCGGCGAAAGTTGCGCGGTACAAGAGAGGCTAGCAATGGTGGAAGGGTGAGAGTGCGTATAATCCATGGACTCAACATTAGTCATAAAGAACTTACATACTTATTGCAAAAATCTACAATTCATAAAAATCAAGCACTACACGCATGCTCCTAGGGGAAGGTTTGGTAGGAGTTAACCATCGCGCGATCCCGACCTCCACACATAAGGAAGACAATCAAAGAAACACCTCATGCTTCAAATTTGTTACACAACGGTTACCATACGTGCATGCTACGGGACTTGCAAACCTCAACACAAGTATTTCTCAAATTCACAATTTCTCTACTAGCATGACTCTAATATCACAATACTCATATCTCAACAATCATCAAGAATCAAACTTCTCATAGTATTCAACACACTTTATATGAAAGTTTTTATTATACCCATCTTGGATGCCCATCATATTAGGACTAGTGTTATAGCCAAAGCAAATTACCATGCTGTTCTAAAAGACTCTCAAAATAATATAAGTGAAGTATGAGAGATAAATAATTTCTATAAAATAAAACTACCGCCGTGCTCTAAAAATATATAAGTGAAGCACTAGAGAAAAAGTTGTCTAGCTCAAAAGATATAAGTGAAGCACATAGAGTATTCTAATAAATTCCGATTCATGCATGTCTCTCCCAAAAGGTGTGTACATCAAGGATGATTTTGGTAAACTAAAAATCAAATACTCAAATCATACAAGACGCTCCAAGAAAAATTCATATCATGTGGTGAATAAAAATATAGCCTCAAGTAAAGTTACCGATAGATGAAGACGAAAGAGGGGATGCCTTCCGGGGCATCCCAAAGCTTGGGCTTTTGGTTGTCCTTGAATTTTACCTTGGGGTGACTTGGTAATCCCCAAGCTAAGGCTATTGCCACTCCTTATTCCAAAATCCATCAAATCTTACCCAAAAACTTGAAAACTTCACAACACAAAACTTCAACAGAAAATCTCATGAGCTCCGTTAGTATAAGAAAATAAACCACCACTTTAAGGTACTGTAATGAACTCATTCTTTATTTATATTGGTGTTAAACCTACTGTATTCCAACTTCTCTATGGTTCATACCCCCCGATACTACTCATAGATTCATCAAAATAAGCAAATAACACGCGAAAAACAGAATCTGTCAAAAACCAGAACATCCTGTAGCAATCTGTAACTTTCGAATACTTCTGTAACTCTAAAAATTCTGAAATAAATTGCTGGACGTGAGGAATTTGTCTATTAATCGTAGACAAAAATAATCAACCTAAAATCACTCTTCTGTAAAAAATGACAGCTATTCTCATGAGCGCAGAAGTTTCTGTTTTTTACAACAAGATTGCAAAGACTTCACCCAAGTCTTCCCAAAGGTTCTACTTGGAACAAACACTAACTAAAACATAAAACCACATCTAAACAGAAGCTAGATGAATTATTTATTACTAAACAGGAGCAAAAATCAAAGAATAAAAATAAAATTGGGTTGCCTCCCAACAAGCGCTATCGTTTAACGCCCCTAGCTAGGCATAAAAACACGAATAGATCTAGGCATTGCTATAATAATGATAGGGCAAATCGCGAAAACTCATCTCATACTCCCTACATTCAGCAGAAAGTTTTCTTTGTGGCAAGCAAAAGTAATCAAAAGGGCTAAATTTAATGGTACAAAAGTCCCCAAGGTCAAGCTCGGGAGGAATTGGTTCCTCCTTTGGCCCCTCATATTGCACAACCAATTCTTCACTATAAGCATTCGTTTGGGAAAAAGTCATGATCCTTTGTTCAAGAGGAAAACCTAACCCATTGTTCTGAATAGAAAAATTATCATTAAGTTCAGAAATCCTATCAATTAGAACATCGGTAGGAACCCTTTTTCTAAGGTTTTCATTATAAGCAACATGATCTAAAGATCGTAAACGCATTATGTCATCTTGATTAAAAAGAATCACTTCTATGGGAGGACGACCAGCATCCACCCTATAATGCGCAAAAAATTAATTGGCCTCTTTCATTAAAAATCTGAACTCATGGGCTTGAAAGATGGTAGCCGCTTGCTTAATAGAAGAATGCTCAATATTAGAAAACTCTAGAAAGATCCTTTGTATGCAAGGATGCATGTGGATAAATTGTCTTTCAAGTTCAACTACGAGCAAAGATATAGCATCCGCAAGACTACTAGTTCTATGAAGAATAGACACACCCATAGTGGGCAAAGCACCGACACAAGTAAAAAAATATCGAATAACTCCTTTTCCAATAATATTACCACTACCAATCCGGAAATTTTTAGTGCGTAAAATAGTAGATTCTTCATGAGGATTATCAAAAGCATCAAAGTTTCCCCCATCGTTACTACTATCTTTTTCGACGATAACCTCCCCAGTTTCAGACATGATAGCAACAAACCGTACTAATGAATGAACACACAAGAAGCAAGCGAAAAGAGACGAATGGAAGAGGGGCGAAGAAAAGGCAAAGGTTTTCGAAAATCGTTTTAGAAGTGGGTGAGAGGAAAACGAGAGGCGAATGGCAAATAATGTAATGCGAGGGAGAAGAGTTTATGATGGGTACTTGGTATGGCTTGACTTGATGTAGATCTCCCCGACAACGGCGCCAGAAATCCTTCTTGCTACCTCTTGAGCTTGCGTTAGTTTTTCCCTTGAAGAGGAAAGGGTGATGCAGCAAAGTAGCGTAAGTATTTCTCTCAGTTTTGAGAACCAAGGTATCAATCCAGTAGGAGACAATGCACAAGTCACCTAGTACCTGCACAAACAATCAAGAACCTTGCAGACAACGCGATAAAGGTGTTGTCAATCCCTTCACGGTCACTCGCAAAAGTGAGATCTAATAAAGATAGTAAAGTAAATATTTTTGGTATTTTTGTTGTATAGATTGGAAAGTAAAGATTGCAAAATAGTAAACGAGATGCGGTATAATGGAAAAGAGATGTAATATAATAGAAAAGAGACCCGGGGGCCATAGGTTTCACTAGTGGCTTCCCTCAAGATAGCATGTATTACAGTGGGTGAACATATTACTGCCGAGCAATTGATAGAAAAGCACATAATTATGAAGATATCTAAGGCAACGATCATGAATATAGGCATCACATCTGTGTCAAGTAGACCGAAACGTTCTACATCTACTACTATTACTCCACACATTGACCGCTATCCAACATGCATCTAGAGTATTAAGTTCATAAGAACGGAGTAATGCATTAAGCAAGTGTAACATCCCAAAATTCTAAGTTTTGGAATGTTCTAAACAAATAGATAGTTTTGATTGATTGTTTGATTGCTTTAGTGAAATTGAGTGAAATTCGAAACTTTTTGAAAGTTAAATGAGAGGGAATATCTGGACTTTTCCAAACTTTCATTTTGCATTCGTGATCTCCGTCAATTCAAATTCTTTTCACCACAAAACCCTGGAGAGAAGATGACATGACTTCTTCCATTTATTTAAATGACAAGGGGTGTTGAAAATATTTGAATTTCATTTGGAAAATATTTCCAATTCTGGAACTTTATGCAACTCAATGATTTTCACGAGCGAAGATAAAATGACTTCTTCAAAACATATGAAATATGAGTTGGGAGTTTCAAAGAATTAAATTCAAAGTTCTTTTGAATTTATTTTCAATTTGGAGTTATTGAGTTTTATTCAAATTATTTTTCTCCAAAAATAAAATATATGGAAAACAGGGTAACATGATTCCCTACATCAGAAAATTGAAGAGAAATGAATTTGAATTAATTTTGGTATTTTTAAAATGATTTTACTGGATTCTACTAGAGCAGAAGCACTCTTCGCTTTATTTGAATTTGTGTGTATTTTATTTGACTCTAGAAAAATGTTCAGCTTGTAGAAAATCTTTTTATGAAAATTTTGATATATAATATGCCTATATTATATTTTGTATTTATCTCTTTTGTTTTAATTCTTTGTCTGTTAAAAAAAAGAATCCTC
Source organism: Aegilops speltoides (assembly GCA_021437245.1). Taxonomy (NCBI): domain Eukaryota; kingdom Viridiplantae; phylum Streptophyta; class Magnoliopsida; order Poales; family Poaceae; genus Aegilops; species Aegilops speltoides. Next base: position 314,993,097 of record CM038143.1, read on the forward strand.
CCACCGACTGGGCCGGCCCAGCTCGCCAACCGCCTCCGTCACCGAGCTCGGGACGTGGCCGACTCCGCCGCCGCCGCCGAGTCCCGGTCGGGCACGCCTCCCCTTGCCCCTCCTCCACGCCTCCCGAGGCCGCCCCTCCCCCTATAAAGCCGCCCCGGGCCCCGTCTCTCTCTCTCCTCGCCTCGCCTCTTCTCGCAACGCGCCGCCGCCGCCGGATCTCACGGCCAACGCCGCACTTTGCCGCCGCTGCCACCCCGCGCACTCGTCGGAGCCACCCGCACCTTGCCCCTTGCCGAGGACGGTTACCGCCGCCCGTCGAGCCGTGATCGCGCCCGCCATCGCGCCATCCCGCGTCGCCAAGACTTTCCGGAGACGCGACTCGCCAGAGTTAACCGTCGCCATAGGGTTTTCTTCACCGAACCGCCTTGGACCGGTATAAACCGAACCCCGATCCGGTTTTCGTTTAAGATTCGGTTTTTGAATAAAACCTGGTTTTTTTATTTAGTTCGCTTAGGTAACGATCGTTCTCTATTTAGGTCGATCTAGCGAATGTTTTCATTCATTAGCGTTCGGTAGCGAACGTTCGCTCGATAGAGTTTTCTTTTTATTAATAGATTTCGGCCAGGGACCCATCCGTGAATATTTTATTTACAGATTGGCCCCTGTTTTTCAAACGATCACTACTTTTTGCTCGTTAGTCGGAATTAGACGAAACCAACACCCACTTCTTCGCCCCTCTATCCAGTAAAACAACTTAAACATGTTTTTTAAAATTTGAATTTCGGACAGTTTAGTATTTGAACTTCTTTTGATCGTAACTTGAGTTTCGTAGCTCCGTTTGAGTTGATTCTTTTTGCAAAGCAAAGCTCTTGACCTAAACTTTCTGATAAGGCCAAATTCACATAATTTTGGTACTATTAGAAATTGTTTTATGTTGCAAGAGTTATTTTCTTGGTTTTGATGCTTTTCGAACTGTCTTCTTCATTCTTCCTGATCTTTTGAGTGATTGCTCATGTGTGGTTACTACTGCTTGCTTACGATAGATTGACCGGAGTGTGACGAGTAGAACTATCAAGAGTTTTGAGTGCGAATCATCATCATCAATAGTACAGGCAAGTTCACAATTTGATCATATCTTTTACTACCCAGTTTTTATGCATTAGTTTCAACCCTCAAACATTGCATGGTTAGGACTGATAACATGTGGGTTTTGGGAAGTAGATGAGGTAGTACGTATTACCTATTTTATTATCAAACCCTTGGGAGTTACTTGTACGTTTGCTTATTATGCCATGCTATGCTAGTAGGCGTGGATTGGGTGAGTGTATCCATGACAGATGTGAGATTGTTAATTAATGGTTTATTTAAGGTGGCAACTTTAATACACATCTGGGTGGATTGAGGCACTTGGGTATTCCAGGATTGCCTATTTGTTTTTGGACCGCCACCCAGGCTCAAAGGGATCATAAGATTATTCATGCTAGAAACTTCCGTGTGCAGCCACATGCTATTATGGGCTCTAGCATAGTTGACTAAGTCGTGCGAACTCTTACAGTGGTAGACTAGCAGATGTAGGGGAAAGTAGGTGTACAGGTCTACCCATCGTAAGGTGCTAGCGCTTCTGAAAGACTGTGTCTCGGTCATCCGTTTCTCAAACACCATGTAGTGCGAGAAAACCAATGGAGGAGATCGAGTCGTGTGGGGAAAAGTGCGCAAACCTCTGCAGAGTGTATAAACTAATCATGATTAGTCGTGTCCCCGGTTATGGACGTTTTGAGTATCTAGTACTTGGATTATCATGTGAATCTCATCATGTTACTTTAATTAATCTTGTTGGGTTTTAATGATGATGTTACTTAATTGGGATTGAGAATGCTGTCAACCATTCTCAATGTTTAACAACTACCATGATAGTTAAATAAAATTTATTCCTTTGTACTAGGGAAAAATTGGCTTTTCCCAAAAACTGTAACCATAGAGCTTTTCACCAGCCAAATATGCATGTAGTGATAGCCTTTATCCATCATTGCTCTATGGTGTGAATTTGCCAGTACATTCAATGTACTGACCTACATGGCTGCAACGTCTCATGTTGCAGGATATCTTACGACGAGTAAGTGATACATTAGGGTTACGATTTCTACACTCAACTTTGCCGTTGGTGTTGATGGGAATCCACAACCTTGTTACTTCCGCTGTTTGGATTGAGGTAATAGTATTTACGTTATTTTATACATGTGATTTACCTCTGTTATAAATCCTCGAGTACTGTGTGTGTCAGCATACCAATCCAGGGATTACACTTAAGCACAGAGAATTGATACATTCGGGTCGGGTCGCTACAACAAGATGACATGATCTAGAGGGATAAACTCAAGCAATATGATATAAACCCCATCTTTTTTATCCTCGATGGCAACAATACAATACGTGCCTTGCTGCCCCTACTGTCACTGGGAAAGGACACCGCAAGATCGAACCCAAAGCTAAGGACTTCTCCCATTGCAAGAAAGATCAATCTAGTAGGCCAAACTAAACCGATAATTCGAAGAGACTTGCAAAGATATCAAATCATGCATATAAGAATTTAGAGAAGAACCAAATAATATTCATAGATAATCTTTTTCATAAATCCATAATTTATCGGATCTCGACAAACACACCACAAAAGAGTATTACATCGAATAGATCTCCAAGAATATCGAGGAGAACTTTGTATTGAGAATCAAAGAGAGAGAAGAAGCCATCTAGCTAATAACTATGGACCCGAAGGTCTGTGGTAAACTACTCATGCTTCATCGGAGAGGCAATGGTGTTGATGTAGAAGCCCTCCATGATCGACTGCCCCTCCGGCAGATTGCCGGAAAAGGCCCCAAGATGGGATCTCACGGGTACAGAAGGTTGCGTCGGTGGAAAAGTGGTTTCGTGTCTCCCCCTAATGTTTCTAGGGTATAAGCGTATATAGGCGAAAGAAGTATGTCGGTGGAGCTACAAGGGGCCCACGAGGGTGGGGGGCACGCCTACCCCCCCGGGGCGTGCCCTCCTGCCTCGTGGATGCCTCGTGGTGTTACTGACTTCAACTCCAAGTCTTCTGGTTTGCTTTCGGTCCAAGAAAGATCATCACGAAGGTTTCATTCTGTTTGGACTCTGTTTGGTATTCCTTTTCTGCAAAACTCTAAAATAGGCAAAAAAAACAGAAACTCGCACTGGGCCTCCGATTAATAGGTTAGTCCCAAAAATAATAGAAAAGAGCATATTAAAGCCCATTAAACATCCAAAACAGATAATATAATAGCATGGAACAATCAAAAAATTTAGATACGTTGGAGATGTATCAGTCCCTCGGTAGGACTTCAAAGTAATTTATGAGAGATGCATATCTAGGCATTCGACTAATTGTTATATTGTATCACATTATCCACCACTGGGCCTAATCTTATCTGCAAAAAAGAAAAAGTGTTAGTGCCTAGATGCAATTTTGAACACTACTACATGCCTATTTGGTTTGCAGGATTTATAAAAGGCACTAACATGCCATCTTCGATCTGACATGATTAACATGGGCATTAACATGCCATCTTCAATCTTCACAAGATGTTGGAGTGGATGAAAAGTTCCCTAAGAAAACTAGTACAGATGAATCCAAAGGAGAAATGCATGTGGATTGTAACCATATGGATCAAGCATTGTCATTGTAAACTTGGAACAGGAGACATGTATGTACTGAAATCCTCCAAAAGAATCCTTCAGAAATCGTAGTACATTGTCATTGTAAACTTGGAAAAGGGTGTCACAAATTGAACTCCCTTATGGTTAACATTTAATAGGAAAGGAACATCACCTTGATATATAGCTTCTCCAGGCACGGAAAGCATCTCAGGAAAGTGACAAGTTGCTCCAAGTTGGGGCTGATAGATTCTAGTGCCAAGACCTTCACTGTGTGCAGTTTCGCGGTCAGGCTTGTCGGAATCATTTTCTGAATGACAGACGAACAAACATCTTCAAAATTAGAAATGATGTTAATTTGTAGAAGGAGAGGTAGAAGGCGGCTGTTGTACCTGAACGAGTGTGGATCCAATAACAAGTTCGGAGTATTTGTCAGACGAGTAGCTCAACACTGTCAATTTTGGCGCAGAAATGACATTGATTCTTGTTGGACCTACTTGATCAAGTACAGTAATCTCTCAAGTGCAGGTGTGTCCTTAGTGACCATACCGTGGTACACATCTTGTGATGTCTTCTTGGCAAACCAACAACACACATAAATAGTCCGGCGAGTCATGGAGGTGATGTGGAATGTACTCAAACCATTGATCACCTGAAGACGAAGGTACTCGAGTGCAGTACAGCCACAGAGCAGGCGCTCCATGTCACCGTTTGAGAGGCAGACGACAACAAGCTCGAGGTGCTTCAGTCGTGGTAGAATAAGAGCGGGTGCGTCATTAAGGGGTGGAGGGAATGGAAGTTCCTGAACTTGGCGACGTGCAGGTGGGCGCGAGACAGAGCGCAGACGTTGGTAGCGAGCGCATATGCCCATCATCAAAAGTGAGCTCCTTGAGCTAATCTAGGGCGGGGGATCCGAACCAGTCGTCAAGCTTGGCTCGGTCCCTGCCGTTGGAACGGAACTTGCCCATTCTAAGGCCTCTGGTTGGGCCAGGGTGACTGCCGAGGATCTTGGAGAACGCATCCAATCTTTTGTGATGGCCATGGCAGAGCTCGTGGGTGTCAATGAGGTCAAGAGAGGTGAATTTCCATAGGGGGCGCCATCGCCGGGAAAGGACGGTTGTCCACGCCCCACATTTTTTTGGGAGGAGGGAGATGGTGACTGTCAACATATCATCAGGGAGGCTGCTGATGAAGTCTATGCCTGCTGGAGTCGCTTGTGGTTCTAGCTCGTCCCGCATCCACTTGTTGGCAGCCCCGTTCTCCACCTCTGGAGTCTCCTTGTCAGCGGCGCTTTTTGATAGAAATGAGAGTACATGGAATATTTAGTTGAAACAAGGCAATAGAAAAGTGTATTGGTAACTAAAAGTTATTAGGTAGGAATATAGTAAGAAAAGGGAATAACAATTGGTTGCTTAAATACTACATAATTCATTTAACATTGCTGGGTAAGTCAACATGCAGATAGTTGAAAAGAAAACTTACTTCGAACAAAATCAGGACGGATGATTTTGTCGGGGAAGTTAGCATATATCTCATGACCATGCCCTTTTATGTGCAGTCTAATTTTAGTAAAACTTAGAAATTTCTTTCCAAAAGCCAGCGCCAAAATAGGAGTCACCATGTTCATCAAGTCTTACAGTAGCAACGATTGTAAATCCATGGTTTGTGTGCAGTATGACATCCATGCATCCTTGATCTACGTAATCTGTTGTATAACAAGGGATGTGCTGCAGAAAATGGTAGGATTGTTAAAGAAAATATGGTAACATGCAAATATGGGCCCAAATTGAAAGAACTGTATAGCATTTGAAATCGAAGGACAAAAATCTATAAGAACAGATAGGGTAAACATGATGTCATGGAAATATGAGAGTAATCAAAAGAACAGTACATCATTAATTTGCCTAATATAGAAAAAAGAGGGGGGGGATCCCCTTTGACGTATATGGTGCATGTGGCACCTTTTATCCAAATGTAGCAATATTTAGAATATCTTAAGGAAAGTAGGCCATGCCAACCGATTTAGGGTGAGATTGAACATACCGTGCATATCCTCAAGTCATCTGGTACGGTGAGATGGAATCTCTGGAGGAGGTCGCAAGCACCTGATGTGTCGGCACACTGTACACTCTATGAATGAAAGAAAACCCTCAAATCATCTCTAATAAAAATGAATTCACAGCAATTTTCGCCGGGTGATTAAAGGAGGCAGATGAACTGGGACGAGAGATGAGATAATATCTCAATAAATTAGTTACCTTGTCGTCGATGAGAAAAAACCCTCAGTATGGCAGATTCCCCAACCGAGTGGAGCTAGGTCGACCGCGAGCAGCGTCGAGAAAGTCGATGGCGATAGACGACGACAAGCGGAAGTGGCGAAATGCGGTGGGGTTTGCCGGCAGCCTGGCGGCGGCGGCAGGCGTCGAGCTAAGTGGTTACCGCCGTGATAGGCGGTGCCATGCACAGACGCAGAGGAGCTTGTGTGGGTGTGACTGGGGACCAGAGGCATGGGGTGGCGGGCGAGGGTGAGGGTTTTTTGTGACGTGGGGATGGCGAGTGTTTTCTTCTTTCTTTTTTGAATTGGGTGGTGAGGGTTTTTTGTCCCACAAAGAATTTCGGAGGCAACGGTTTGCTAGAGCCAACCATGTGCGATTGACGCAACAAGAAAACGAAACTCATTGCACATGGTTCCAATTTTGGCAACCGTGTGTGATTGAAGCAACATGCAAAAATGGAAGTCATTGCACACGGTTCCAATTTTGGTAACCATGTGATTGACGTACTACCTCCGTCCTGATTTATTGGTCCCCTCTGTAATTTGTATCAAATTTTGACCAAATATTTTACTAAGAAATGTTTATGCATGTCACCAAAAATTATATCATTGAACACTATGTTCAAGTACACATCCAACAATATAATTTTTGCTGACCTGCACTAAATTTTTGTCAGTTAAATCTTTGGTCAACATTTAACACAAATTACAAAGGGGACCAATAAACGAGGACGGAGGTAGATTCCATCAACCGAACTGATTGCATCCATATCCCACAGTTAGACATAAGTAAACATAGATTAAACATACTCAGACATAGATAATAAGCGTACACGTACACAAGCATAGTTCAACCATCATTAAGCATGCTCAAGCATACATAGTTCGATCCCACATCTCATCTCACATGCCGGCATGATCCTGAAGCTTCTCCAGGTACTCGGCATATGCGCGTGCGCCACCCTGCAAGAATACTTCTGCTTGAAGGAGCCAACGGCCCGTCCTCTTGCATGCGCCAGGACACTTTGATACGCGTCATGAAGCTTGTGGTTGCAAAATGGCCGTCGATAGCCGCCGTCCTAGGTCCTAATACGCCTCTTATGCATTCCCGCATAAAGCTCCCTCAGGATTTGCCTTTTGTACCTCCTATGGACATCTTCATCCTCGCTGTCCACATCGTCAGGCAGCACCTATACAAATAGTAAAATATGTGGTGTCAAATTAATGGTTACAAACTAATCTCTAGCGAACATTTGGCAGTTGCCAAAAATTGGCATCAAATCAATGATTACATGTCGTGAAGTAGGATTAGGAATTTATAGCTATTTATTTATACATATCCAGAGATTATGGTTTGATTTTTAAACACATTCGTCTATGTACAGACCAATCTTGAAGAAAATAATGGCACAAACATATGTAGGTCATTCAAAATCAATTGTCAAGTCCTGGCTAGGAATTATTAGCACGAACACTAACCCTAGTCGGATTACTAGCAGAAATCATTTCCACAGATGAAACAACTAATCACTTATCACTTGTACCATTCAAACAATCAATACACTACACAGATCTAATGAAACTTACTCAGATTTCATGGATTGGGAGAACATAACCATAGGATTTCTATTCCAAAAAGGGGGAGGCAGGAGTAACCAGAGAAACCCTGGGATCTATTTGACACATAAATGGGTATAGATGACTAACCAGTCGTCACCAGAGTCGGTGTGGAACTCTGCTCCAGCTGTGGAAGCTCGACGCCGTCGACGATGTCAGGTTGCAACGATAACTCGCTAGCAGTGACGGCAACCTCTGTCTCCATCTCCAGGCCGTGCTCTGGTGCTTTAGCAGCCCCAGCGTCGCCACTCCCTCCGATGGGGCGCTTCGACGGCATCCTCATACACTGATGGTTTTGATGACTGAGAGTGGCGTCGAGATGCAAGCGCAGAGAGGGGATTGTGTGTGTGGCGAGGATGGGGGGTGCGGCCCCTCGGGTGCACCATTAATATGGGAGAGCTCTTAATGTGGAGTAGTGGGAGAGAGGCGGGCGACGGTCAAACCGCTGGCTCGCCTCCCGATGAGCCTGCGCACCGGACTACTGGCATGCCTACCGTCATTTCACACAGCTACTCGCACGCCTCCCGATGACACTGCGTAGCGAGCATGCCTCCATCAATTCACACACCTGCACGCACGCCTCCCGGTCTGCTTGCACGGCGGATGATAACCCACAAGTATAGGGGATCGCAAGAGCTTTCGAGGGTAGGGTATTCAACCCAAATTTATTGATTCGACACAAGGGGAGCCAAAGAATATTCTTGAGTATTAGCAGTTGAGTTGTCAATTCAACCACACCTGGATAACTTAATATCTGCAGCAAAGTATTTAGTAGCAAAAGTGGTATGATAATAATAGTAACGGTAGCAAAAGTAAAGATAAATGTTTTTGGGTTTTTGTAGTGATTGTAACAGTAGCAACGAAAAAGTAAATAAGCGAAGAACAATATATGAAAAGCTCGTAGGCAATGGATCAGTGATGGATAATTATGCCGGATGCGATTCCTCATGCAATAGTTATAACATAGGGTGATATAGAACTAGCTCCAATTCATCAATGTAATGTAGGCATGTATTCCGTAAATAGTCATACATGCTTATGGAAAAGAACTTGCATGACATCTTTTGTCCTACCCTCCCGTTGCAGCGGGGTCCTTACGGAAACTAAGGGATATTAAGGCCTCCTTTTAATAGAGAACCAGAACAAAGCATTAGCACTTAGTGAATACATGAACTCCTCAAACTACGGTCATCACCGAGAAGTATCCCGATTATTGTCACTTCGGGGTTGTCAGATCATAACACATAATAGGTGACTATAGACTTGCAAGATAGGATCAAGAACACACATATATTCATGAAAACATAATAGGTTCAGATCTGAAATCATGGCACTCGGGCCCTAGTGACAAGCATTAAGCATAGCAAAGTCATAGCAACATCAATCTCAGAACATAGTGGATACTAGGGATCAAACCCTAACAAAACTAACTTGATTACATGGTAAATCTCATCCAACCCATCACCATCCAGCAAGCCTACGATGGAATTACTCACGCACGGCGGTGAGCATCATGAAATTGGTGATGGAGGATGGTTGATGATGACGACGGCGACGAATCCCCCTCTCCAGAGCCTCGAACGGACTCCAGATCAGCCCTCCCGAGAGAGATTAGGGCTTGGCGGTGGCTCCGTGTCGTGAAACGTGATGAAACTTTCTCTCTGATTTTTTTCTCCCCGAACGTGAATATATGGAGTTGGAGTTGACGTTGGTGGAGGTCCAGGGGGCCCACGAGATAGGAGGCTGCGCCCTAGGGGGGGCCTGTCTCGTGGACAGGCTGTGGGGCCCCTGGCATTAATTCTTTCGCCAAAAATTCTTATTAATTCCAAAAAGTGCCTCCGTGGATTTCCAGGACATTCCGAGAACTTTTCTTTTCTACACATAAAACAACATCATGGTAGTTCTGCTGAAAACAACGTCAGTCCGGGTTAGTTTCATTCAAATCATGCAAGTTAGAGTCCAAAACAAGGGCAAAAGTGTTTGGAAAAGTAGATACGTTGGAGACGTATCAACTCCCCCAAACTTAAACATTTGCTTGTCCTCAAGCAATTCAGTTGATAAACTGAAAGTGATAAAGAAAAACTTTTTCAAACTCTGTTTGCTCTTGTTGTTATAACATGAAAAGCCAGCATTCAAGTTTCAACAAATATTATGAACTAACCATACTCACAATAACACATAGGTCTCACAATTACTCATATCAATAGCATAATCAGCTAGCGAGCCATAATAATAAAACTCGGATGACAACACTTTCTTAAAATAATCATATCATGATATAACAAAATTGTATCTCGCTAGCCCTTTCTGAGACTGCAAAACATAAATGCAGAGCACCTTTAAAGATCAAGGACTGACTAAACATTGTAATTCATGGTAAAAGAGATCCAGTCAAGTCATACCCAATATGAACCAATAATAATGAATGCAAATGACAGTGTGCTCTCTAGCGGGTGCTTTTAATAAGAAGGGTGATGACTCAACATAAAAGTAAATAGATAGGCCCTTCGCAGAGGGAAGCAGGGATTTGTAGAGGTGCCAGAGCTCAATTTTAAAATATAGATTGAATAGCATTTTGAGCGGCATACTTTTGTTGTCAACGCAACAACTATGAGATGGCTGTATCTTCCATACTACATGCATTATAGGCAGTTCCCAAACCGAATGGTAAAGGTTTATACTCCCCCAACCAACAACAAGCATCAATCCATGGCTTGCTCGAAACAACGAGTGCCTCCAACATACAACAGCCCTGGGGGAGTTTTGTTTAATTATTTTGATTTGCTTTGATCTTTTGGATCATGGGACTGGGCATCCCGGTTACCGGCCCTTTCTCGTGAATGAGGAGCGGAGTCCACTCCTCTTGAGAATAACCCACCTAGCATGGAAGATATAGGCAACCCTAGTTGTAACATGAGCTGCTCGAGCATACAAAACAGAATTTCATTTGAAGGTTTGGAGTTTGGCACATACAAATTTACTTGGAACGGCGGGTAAATACCACATATAGGAAGGTATAGTGGACTTATATGGAACAACTTTGGGGTTTAAGGAGTTTGGATGCACAAGCAGTATTCCGCTTAATGCGGTGAAGGCTAGCAAAAGACGGGAAGCGACCAAGCGAGAGGCGACAACGATCGTAAACATGCATTAAAATTAATTCACACCGAATACAAGCATGAGTAGGATATAATCCACCATGAACATAAATATCGTGAAGGCTATGTTGCTTTGATTCAACTACATGCGTGAACATGTGCCAAGTCGAGTCACTCAATTCATTCAAAGGAGGATACCATCCCATCATATCACATCATAATCATCTCAATAGCATGTTGGCACGCAAGGTAAACCATTATAACTCATAGCTAATCAAGCATGGCACAAGCAACTATAATCTCTAAATGTCATTGCAAATATGTTTACTTCATAATAGTGACTCAGAGCGATGAATCATCATATTTACGAAACAAGAGAGGTCGAGTTCATACCAGCTTTTCTCATCCCAATAAGTCCATCATATATCGTCATTATTGCCTTTCACTTGCACGACCGAACGATGTGTATAATAATAAGAGTGCATGTGGATTGGACTAAGCTGGAATCTGCAAGCATTCAACTCAAGAGAGAAGACAGGGTAATATGGGCTCTAAGTTAAATAAACAATCATGGATATAAGAGCCACTAAACATTTTCAATATGGTCTTCTCGACCCCCAAAAGAAAGAAAAGAAAATAGAACTATTTACAAGGGAAAACTCCCAACAAGTAAGAAGAAGAACTAGAAATCTTTTTGGGTTTTCATTTTAATTTCTACTACAAGCATTGAAATTAAACTAACTAATTTTTTTCTTAAAGTTTATCAAACACACAAGAAGAAAACTAGAAAAAGAAAATTAAACTAGCATGGATAATGAGTGTGAGCACCGACGACTAGTGTGTGAACATGAATGTAAAGTTGGTGAGAAATACGTACTCCCCCAAGCTTAGGCTTTTGGCCTAAGTTGGTCTAATACCAAGGACCGCCGCTACTCTCCCCGGTGTAATGGGAGGTGTAATCAGGATACCATTGGCTGGTCATCTCCGGATCCCAGTGGACAAATGATGCACGATAAGGGTCCAGTTCAGGTTCCGGCTCAGGTTCAGGTTCTGGAGTAAAAGCTTGGGCTAGATGGTTGTTCACCGCTTCCAGCGTGACAAGACGATTTTCTGCAAGCAAATCAAACAACAGAGGCGCAGGCAAAATAATAATCTCAATGTGTTTCTTATTAAATCTAAATTTATACAAGAGCATATTTTCTTCGTTGTCAACAATAAACTTGTGTGCTACCATGCTCTTGTAATCTAAAATATGAGGATGCAATTTTATCTCATCCTCCTCATGGTGCCTAATGGGTATCTGAAAATGTTCAGCAAGACGTGCAACATAGATACCTCCAAATATGGGGCCTTTTGTACGATTCAGGGCTAGCCGTTTAGCAACGACGGCACCCATACTAAAAGTGTTGTCTCCCAGCAAAGCATGTTGAAGAATAATAATATCTGGAACGCTCAAATTTCCACTATTTCCACGACCAATCAAGCATCTACTACCAAATATGTCAAAGTAGCGTAAAACAGTAAAGTGTATGCTAGAGACTTTTGCCTCAGAGCCCTTCTTTGGCTCTTCCACAGCAATAGTTTTAACGAAGCCACTCATACCTTCACGATGGGGTTCCTCTAATTCTCCCTCATAAGGTATCCTACATACCGCACAAAAATGACGTAAAGACATTTCTTTGAATTCATCATATAAATGAAATGATACTGCAGGCGATGACTTCTTAGGATAAAAATAAAAGTTTTGCATGAAAGTATTGGTAAGTAAGAGATACTGATCGATTCGGTCGTTGATGAAACCGGTGAGGCCTGCAGTCTCGATTAAAGCATAAAAGTCTTCATGAATTCCGGTTTCTTCAAGAAATCCTCGCATGGCCATTCACACGACCGTACTTCCGCTAAGCGAGGAAGATTATACTTGGCTTTTTCCTTCTCTTTGTCTTGTTTTTCCTTAGAGCTTTGGCTAGAAGAGCCTTTAAAGAGCCTCCTTAACATTTTCTGAAAAATTCTAAAATTTTAGTAACTTCAAAACAAAAGTGAATAAAACTAAACAAGATTGATAGCAACTACTCCTACAAGTGCCTAGAGCCTATATCATGCATTGGAATTGCTTGGGACCTCAAAAATTTAACATGCAAGCTCAAGAACATGGTCACCTATGCAGCAAAAATTTGCAATGAATAAAGCACTAGAACAAAAACTAATTGGACCAATGGAGGAGTCACATACCAAACAACAATCTCCCAAAGCAGTTTTGTAAATGGAGCTTTGATCTAAGAGATCGAAAATCGCAGCAAAACGAGCTAGAACTCGTGCTTGAGCTGGATGGGGATTTTTTTGGGTAGAAGATGAAGTGTGTGGGTGCTGGCATAAGTGGAGGGGAGCCACCAGGGGCCCACGAGACAGGGGGGCGCGCCCTATAGGGGGGGCGCCCTCCTCGCTCGTGGCCTGGTGCTTGCCCCTCCTGAAGTGTTTTCGGTGCCTAAAATCCTCAAATATTCCAGAAAAAATCATACTAAATTTGCAGGGCATTTGGAGTACTTTTATTTTCCGTCTATTTTTTTGAATGCACGGATAATTCAGAAAACAGATGAATAATACTATTTTTGCTTTATTTGTTCTAAATAATAGAAAGTAAAAAGAGAGTACAGAAGGTTGTGCCTTCTAGTTTCATCCATCTCGTGATCATCAAAATGAATCCACTAACAAGGTTGATCAAGTCTTGTTAACAAACTCATTCCGAATAACACGGAACCGGAGAAATTTCGAATAACACTAAGTTACCTCAACGGGGATATGAAAATCCCCAACAATAAGAATATCATACTTTTTCTTGACAGTAGGGAGAGGAAATTCAAAACCTCCAAAAATGATAGTTGGAACTTTTTCAATAAAATTGATGCTATGAACTTGAGATTGTTTCCTCGGAAAGTGTACCGTATGCTCATTACCATTAACATGAAAAGTGACATTGCCTTTGTTGTAATCAATAACAGCCCCTACAGTATTAAGAAAAGGTCTACCAAGGATAATATACATACTATCATCCTCGGGAATATCAAGAATAACAACGTCCGTTAAGATAGTGACATTTGCAACCACAACAGGCATATCCTCACAAATACCGACAGGTATAGCAGTTGATTTATCAGCCATTTGCAAAGATATTTCAGTAGGTGTCAACTTATTCAATTCAAGTCTACGATATAAAGAGAGAGGCATAACGCTAACACCGGCTCCAAGATCACATAAAGCAGTTCTAACATAACTTCTTTTAATGGAGCATGGCATACTTTCGCAAAAAAAATGGAGCATGGTATAGTTGGTACCCCCGGATCTCCAAGTTTCTTTGGTATTCCACCCTTAAAAGTGTAATTAGCAAGCATGGTGGAAATTTCAGCTTCCTGTATCTTTCTTTTATTTGTGATGATATCCTTCATATACTTAGCATAAGGATTTACTTTAAGCATATCGATTAAGCGCATACGTAAGAAAATAGGTCTAATCATTTCAAAGAAAGCGCTCAAAATCCTCATCATCCTTTGACTTGGATGGTTTAGGAGGAAAGGGCATGGGTTTCTGAACCCATGGTTCTCTTTCTTTACCGTGCTTCCTAGCAACAAAATCTCTCTTATCATAATGTTGATTCTTTGATTGTGGGTTATCAAGATCAACAACAGGTTCAATCTCTACATCATTGTTTTTGCTAGGTTGAGCATCAACATGAACATTATCATTAACCTTATCACTAGGTTCATGTTCATCACCTGATAGAGTTTCAGCATCAGAAATAGAAATATCATTGGGATTCTCAGGTGTGTCTATAGTAGGTTCACTAGAAGCATGCAAAGTCCTATCATTTTTCTTTTTCTTCTTTTTAGAAGAACTAGGTGCCTCTAAATTATTTCTCTGAGAATCTTGCTCGATTCTCCTAGGGTGGCCTTCAGGATACAAAGGTTCCTGAGTCATTCTACCAGTTCTAGTAGCCACTCTAACAACAAAGTCATTTTTATTATTTAATTCATCAAGCAAATCATTTTGAGCTTTAAGTACTTGCTCAGCTTGAGTAGCAACCACAGAAGCATATTTGCTAACGCGGTGAAGTTCATCTTTAACTCTAGCCAGATTATCACCTACGCGGCCTATCTCAAAAGCATTATTCTTTAACTCTCTACCAACATAAGCATTAAAACTTTCTTGTCTAGCCATAAAGTCATCGAATTCATCTAAGCAAGGGCTATGAAATTTAGAAGAGGGAATTTTAACTTTATCATATCTATAGAGAGAATTTACCTTTACTACCCGTGTTGGGTTATCAAGACAACGTGGTTCATCAGGCGGTAAATTAAGACCATGTATTCCTTCAATAGGTGGTAAATTCTTAACATCTTCAGCTTTAATACCTTTTTCTTTCATTGATTTCTTTGCCTCTTGCATATCTTCAGGACTGAGAAATAAAACACCTCTCTTCTTCGGAGTGGGTTTAGGAATAGGCTCAGGAGTTGGCTCAATTGGTTCAGGAATTACTTCAGGAATTAGCTCAGGAAGAGTCCAATTATTTTCATTAGTCAACATATTATTCAATAGTATTTCAGCTTCGTCAACTGTTCTTTCCCTGAAAACACAACCAACACAACTATCCAAGTAGTCCTTGGAAGCATCAATTAGTCCATTATAAAAGATATCAAGTATTTCATTTTTCTTAAGAGGATGATCAGGAAAAGCATTAAGTAACCGGAGAATCCTCCCCCAAGCTTGTGGGAGACTCTCATCTTTGATTTGCACAAAATTATATATTTCCCGCAAGGCAGCTTGTTTCTTATGACCAGGGAGATATTTAGCAGAGAAGTAATAAATCATATCCTGGGGACTACGCACACAACCAGGAGCAAGAGAATTATACCAAGTCTTAGCATCACACTTTAATGATAACGGAAATATCTTAAGGATATATAAATAATGAGACTTCTCACCATGAGTAAATAGGGTGGCTATATCATTCAACTTGGTAAGATGTGCCACAACAGTTTCAGATTCAAGGCCATAAAAGGATCAGATTTAACTAAAGTAATAATATCGGTATCAACAGAGAATTCATAATCCTTATCAGTAACACAGATTGGTGAAGTAGCAAAAGCAGGATCAGGTTTCATTCTAGCATTATGAGACTGCTGCTTCCATTTAGCTAATAATTTCTTAAGATCATTTCTATCATTGCAAGCAAGAATTTCCATAGCAGCTGCTTCATTCATAACATAACCCTTAGGAACAACAGGTAATACATAATCATTGCGGGAACCTTCATCATCACTATCATAGGTTCTTTAATATTTTCATTCCCCCTAACTCTAGCAAGTTGTTCATCGAGAAATTCATCTAATGGCAAAGTAGTATCACGCACATAAGTAGTTTCATCATGCATAGCAGAAGTGGCATCATCAATAACATGCGACCTATCAGAATTCATAGCAGTAGTAGGTTTAGGTGTAGCAAGCCTACTGATAACACAAGGAGAATCTAGTGCAAGGCTAGATGGCAGTTCCTTACCTCCCCTCATAGTTGACGGCAAAATAGTAGTTCGATCGTCTTTCAAGTTCTTCATAGTGTATGAAAAGATTTGAATTTCATTCGGAAATATTTCCAATTCAGAAACTTCAAGCAACCCAATGATTTTCACGAGCGAAGATAAAATGACTTCTTCAAAACATATGAAATATGAGTTGGGAGTTTCAAAGAATTAAATTCAAAGTTCTTTTGAATATATTGTCAATTTGGAGTTATTTGAGTTTTATTCAAATTATTTTTCTCCAAAAATAAAATATATGGAAAATAGGGTAACATGATTCCCTACATCAAAAAAATTGGAGAGAAACAAATTTGAATTAATTTTGGTATTTTTAAAATGATTTTTATTGGATTTTATTATAGCAGTAGCACTATTTGAATTATTTAAATTAGTGTGAATTTTATTTGATGCTATAAAAATGCCCACGCTGTAGAAAATCTTTTTTTGAAAATTTTGATATATAATATGCCTATAGTATATTTTCATTTTGGTGGTTTATTTCTATTGTTTCCGGGAAAATGTTAAAAAAAAGAGTTCCCCGGGCCAACTGGGCCGAAGCCCAGCCAGCCGGCCCAAGTCGCGCCGCCTACCTCCTCCCGTGCTCAACCCGGACTCGCCGGAGTCCGAGCGAGCCACGCCGCCGCGCCGCCCCCTTCCCCAAGCAGCTCCTCCCCGGCCCCTCTTTATAAGGCGCAGCTCGCCGCCTCTTCGCCCTCCCCTTTTCGCCGCTTTGCCGCCGAATCACCGTCGCCGGCGCTCGCATCTCGCCGCCGGCGAGATCCGCCACAACCGCCGCTGGCCGCTCTGCTTCTGCTTGCCCTGTGCTGCGCCGCCACCACTGCGCCGCCCCGCCGCCAAAGCCGCCACCTCATGCCGCGCGGAGCAGCGGACTCACCACCGCCGCCCTCGCCGGAGAACGCCGCCGCCACCGCCGTTGTTTTTCTCGCCGCCGGCCGAACCGCCGTGGACCGGTATAAACCGAACTCCGGTCCGGTTTTTCTTTTAACTTCGGTTTTTTTAAAACCCTAGACTAGATCTGTTTTTTTGGTTTTATTAAACAGCGAACGTCCACTGTTTAGATCATACAAACGAACGTTCGTTATTTAGTTCTTTTCTTTTTCTGTTATTTCGGCCAGGGACCCGACTGTGAATATTTTATTTACATACTAGCCCCTGGACTTCAAACCCTCACAACTTTTCAACCGTTTATCCAAATCCAACGAAACCAGCGCCCACTTTTTCATTATGATCTCCTCTATCCAGTAAAACAAATTGAACATGTTTTTGAAAGTTTAAAATTTGAATTAGATCAGATTTGTATTTGAACTTTGTTTGATCGTAACTTGAGTTTCGTAGCTCCGTTTGAGTTGATTCTTTTTGCAAAGCGAAGCTCTTGACCTAGACTTTCTGATAAGGCCAAATTCACATAGTTTTGGTACTGTTAGAAATTGTTTTATGCTGCAAGAGTTATTTGCTTGGTTTTGATGATTTCCGAGTTGTTCTCTTCGTTCTTTCCGATCTTTCGAGTGATTGCTTATGTGTGGTTACCATTTCTTGATCGCGATAGATTGACCGGAGTGTCACGAGTAGAACTATCAAGAGTTTTGAGTGCGAATCATCTTCATCAACATTGCAGGCAAGTTCACACTTTGATCATACCTTCCTATTACCCAGTTTTTATGCATTAGATCAATCCTCAAACATTGCATGACTAGGATCTAATTAAATTGTGGGATGTGAAGTAGATGAGGTAGTACCTATTACCTGTTTTATTTTCAATTCCTTGGGAGTTACTTCTACGTTTGCTTATTATGCCATGCTATGCTCGTAGACGAGGATTGGGTGAGTGAATTTCCATGACAGATGTGAGATTGTTAATTAATGGTTTATTTAAGGTGGCAATTTAAACACACATCTGGGTGGATTGAGGCACCTGGTTACTCCAAGACTTGCCTGTCTAGGCACCTGGGTTTCTAGGGCTTGCCTGTTTTTCTTTGGACCGCCACCCAGGCTCAAAGGGATCATAAGATTATTCAAACTAGAAACTTCTGTGTGCAGCCACATGCTATTATGGGCTCTAGCATAGTTGACTAAGTCATGCGAACTCTTACATGGTAGACTAGCAGATGTAGGGGATGTAGGTTGGTACGGTCTACCCTCTACATAAGGTGCAAGCGCTTCTGAAAGACTATGTCTCGGTCATCCGTTTCTCAAACACCATGTAGTGCGAGAAACCAAACGGAGGAGATCGAGTCATGTGGGGAAAAGTGCGCAAACCTCTGTAGAGTGTACAAACTAATCATGATTAGCCGTGTCCCCGGTTATGGACATCTTGAGTATCTAGTACTTGGATTTTCATGTGAATCTCATCATGTTACTTTAATTAATATTGTTGGGTTGTTAATGAGTATTTTTAATTGGGATTGAGAATGCTGTCAACTATTCTCAATGTTTAACAACCACCATGATAGTTAATAAATTTATTCCTTTGTAGTAGGGAAAAATTGGCTTTACGCAAAACTGTAACCATAGAGCTTTTCCACCAGCCAAATATGCATGTAGAGATAGCCATTATTCATCATTTGCTCTATGGTGTGAATTTTCCAGTACATTCAATGTAATGACCCTCTGTGGCTGCAACATCTCATGTTGCAGGATCTTACGACGAGTAAGTGATACGTTAGGGTTACGATTTCCTATACTCACCTTTGCCGTTGGTGTTGATGGGAATCCACAACCTTGTTGCTTCCACTATTTTGGATTGAGGTAATTGTATTTACGTTACTTTATACATGTGATTTACCTCTGTTATAAATCCTCGAGTACTGTGTGTGTCAGCATACCGATCCAGGGATGACACGTAAGCACAGAGACTTGACCCATTCGGGTCGGGTCGCTACAAGATGGTATCAGAGCACATGTTGACTGTAGGACGTGACCCTAGAAACTGGCAAGCCCATAGGAAACATTTTTCTCTACAACTTTCTTTTCAAAAGAATCATTTACCTCTCTTCTCTTCTGAGCTTATTCAAAAATTCCTTTTTAGTGAGACTATACCCCTTTCCCCTTTTGACCCCATGGAGATTCGGCTGATGAGACCACTTCAAGGAGTACAAGATATCGGGCAACTAAGACTACTTTGGAATAAAGAGGATTTTTACCATGCATTACAATGATGGAAACTATGACGGATAAAGACTTTGAAGACTAGGAGAATTTGAAGGCTTTGAAGATTTTCCAGATTTGCTTGACCTAGAAAGGCACCCCTTATGGAACTTGGCAGACTAAGGAAGCTGTCAATACCCGAGATCAAGGTGTATCGGAGGAAGACCGGAACATGGAGCATTAGAACTTAAGGTTTTGTCAAGAAAGCCCCAAGAAAGGAGATATCAACTATGGAATGATAGCTCATGGCAGAGACATAGTCATAAACATGAATTTCCATGATGCTATCGTTCGCCTATGCTATTGTCACCACACGGAGTTAAGCATGCAGATGCATGAAATAATTGGATGGTAGAAGGCTGATGGAGCATCTGTCAGCAAAGGATGCAGTTGTAAACTTAGCTGGTGTATCGCCAGGATCCAGAGTATTACATCAAGGATTTTAAGGTGGACTTTAGGAAGTCATATTTGACAAGGAGGAAATTCGTGAAGAACTCAGGAACCAGAAGCTGAAGTAGCCAAGCTGAAGGAGTAAGACCTCGAGATACCGGAGATTTGTCAGGAACTGAAGAACAGTAGTACCATGGTTCATGCCAAGGATGTTGGAACCCAGAAGTTTGGAACATAACTCCAGAAATATTGAAAGACGTCGCGAGAGACTTCACGTCAACAGAGATGATTTGGCAAAAGAACTTGAGACGGACAAGCATGATCAGAAGGAGCCATCGGAGGCATGAACAAGACTTGAAGAGTTTGGTGACGTTGAAGATTTATTGGCCATTAGAAGACCAAACCCCGTTGTACTTACGTTAGATGCGACGATTGTGAGCTGTCATTTGTTTGATGTTTTTCCGACAGCCACAATAAAATCTGCCTTTTCAAAACTTTTGTTTGTATTGTGTGCATCCCTCTCTACCTCTCTTATCCCACCCCAATACCCTTGGACCCAATAGAGGATGAATGGAGAAGAGCTCATATTATTTGGACCGATGAGTCAATTGGAGACGGACCGATGGATTCAGAACATGGAGGATCACATGAAAAATAACCCTATAGTCAGAAAAGATATGCCTAGCATGCTCTTTCGTTCTTTGAAAGAGGTGCTGCTACATGGTGGAGGGTGTACCAAACCATCAAGGGATGGCAAGGAGTAACCACTTGGAAGGAATTTAAGTTGACTTTGCTAAAGTCTTAGTTTGTGTCCCAGAAATTGAAGCCTTATGGAAAGGATATGAAGAAACCTTGTGCATACAAGCTTTGTGGAGAAATATGACACAACCATAAAGAAAACAAGGACGAATACCCTTATAAGCGGAGGATTTCCAAAGGAGTTAGCCGAGGATCTCAGGGAACTTCGGTTGGAGATTGTTCCCAAAGGTTTTGTTGCAGCAATGGAAGTTCAGTTTACCTTGTTGGGAAAGATCCGTGAAGCTCAGAAGGATGACAAAGAGATTTCTGAGGTAAAGGAGAAAATGAGCAAAGGAAAGGCCAAAGGTTTCCGTAAGGATGAGCACAACACCTTATGGTTCGAGGACCGTGTATATGTTCCCAATAATGCAATGATCAGGAAGTAAATACTTCAGGAGGCTCATGACTCACCATACTCGATTCGCCCTGGAAACACCAAGATGTATTTGGATTTGAAGGAGTGTTTCTGGTGAACTGGTATGAAGAAGGATATTGCGGATATGTAGGTGATGTATGCCAGAGAGAGTAAAAGCAGAGCATCAGAAGCCAGCAGGATTACCACAACCTATGCCGATACCCGAATGGAAGTGGGGATAAGCTTGGCATGGATTTCATTACTGGATTTCTCAGAACCCGATCGGGATATGATTCTATCTAGGTAGTAGTTGATTCGCTTGACCAAAGTGGCTCACTTTATTCCAGTGAAAAGCACCTATACAAGTGCGAAGTTGGCCAAAATATATATGACCAGGATCGTATGTCTGCATGGAGTTCCGAGGACCATCGTATCAGATGGAGGAACACAGTTTACCTCAAAGTTTTGGAATCAGCTGCACCCGACTTTGGGTACTAGGCTAGAGTTCAGTACAGCCTTTCATCCGCAGACAGATTGATAGACCGAGAGAGTCAATCAGATTCAGGAGGACATGTTAACAGTGTGTACGCTAGATTATGGATCTAGTAGGGATGATAATCCACCTTACGCGGAGTTCTCATACAACAACAGTTACCAAGCCAGTTTGAAGATGGCCCCTTTTTGAAGCTTTGTATGGGAGAAGGAGCCAGACACCATTGATGTGGGATGAAGTTGGAGACCATCAGTTGTTTGGACCAAATGTGATCAAGGATTCAGAAGAGAATGTTAAGTTGCTTCGAGATAGACTGAAGGTAGCTCAGTCCAGGCAGAAGAGTTATGCAGACTCAAACACGCAAGGAGGTAGACTATGAAATTGGAGACAGAGCATGACTTCGTGTGTCCCCTCTGCGAGGAGTTAAACGCTCGGGAGTTAAGGGAAATTTAGCCCCGAGAATTGTAGGACCATACCGAGTTTTGGAGCGTATGGGAGAAGTGGCCAACAAGTTGGAGTCACTAGAAGGACTGTCAGGAGTTCATGATGTGTTTCACGTTTCCCAGTTGAAGAAGTGCCATGCAGAGATGGCCAATATTCCCCTGTAAGGGCGCTTGGCCCTGGAAAGGATAATGATGTTCCACGAAGTGGAGTATGGACTTAATAAGTATAAGTTTTTATCTCGGTATGTGGGACATCCCACGAGGATGAAGAGATGTATTACTATTGGACATAAAGGAGGTATGATGTTGGAAATATGGACCAATGGAAATTCCATGATGAGTCTTTGTAATCATGTCCTAGTTTGGTGCAAATAGAAGGAAGGAAGACAGTACAATTGGATGGATTTAAGAATACTAGGAAGTTGGAAGTTGGAATAATGATTAGTTGCTCGATGATAAGTTCAAGGACTACAAGTGATGAGATGGGCCATAACCCACAGGACCCAGGACCTGCCAAGAAGCAAGCACATTCTTGCTGAAGGAAAAAAACCGTGGAAGAAGTTACGACCTTGCCCACGGACGATTTTATAGGAGTAACGCAAAACCTGAGAGTTGTTAAGAAACGATGGATGTTTGTTTGGCTTGCAAAATCTATGGATTTATCCGAACTTGGTTCGTCGACAAGAGAAAATTCTGCAATGCTTGTGAGGATGACCGAGTGTTAGAATGCGAGATTCGCTAAACCATGTACAAGGTAATGATTTGGATGCGGGATGGATTGATCACCATACCGACTTACTCTTATTATTCGCCTTGCTATACGGGATGGTAAATCTGAGTGACTTACCTATAGTAGAGAGACGACGATCAAAACCTTGTTTAAGCCTTAGAATGGTATAAGTATTTTTCTTGGTACAAGGCAGCTGTTGCCAATCGTAGGATATACGATGAGGTTCAACCTAGACCCGTTTTCTGCAGGAGAAACCATAAATTGTTGACCACCATGAGATATCGATAGCTAATTAGTATTGGCGCCAGACCCGTCAGCTAAGAAGACCCAATCTCGGAATAACCTTACCAAGATTAAAGCATAGAAGTATTGAGGAAAGGTTATGCCACTACCGGAAGATCCCAGAGAAGGAAAAAAAAATTCTCGAGAATCTGAGAAGATCGACACTGTCAATAATAAGGATGGAGTATATGAGTTTTGACGGAACCGTAACCCTGCTTCTAAGGGTGGTAGCACCCGAGACCCCAGAGACGATCGATGGATTTTGAAGACCCCCTACCCTAACCTATTTCTTGCTAGCCTCTCCGAATCTCGAGGACGAGATTCATTTTAAGGGTGGTAGGTTTGTAACATCCCAAAATTCTAAATTTTGGAATGTTATAAACAAATAGATAGATTTGATTTGATTGTTTGATTGATTGACTGAAAGTGAGTGAATTTGAAACTTTTTTAAAGTTAAATGAGAGGGAATAAAAGGACTTTCCCAAACATTCACCTTTGCTTTTTGATCTCCATGGATTCAAATACTATTCAAACACAAAACCCTCGAGTGAAGATAATATGACTTCTTCCATTTAAATAAATGAAAAGGGTTTTGAAAAGATTTGAATTTCATTCGGAAATATTTCCAATTCAGAAACTTCAAGCAACTCAATGATTTTCACGAGCGAAGATAAAATGACTTCTTCAAAACATATGAAATATGAGTTGGGAGTTTCAAAGAATTAAATTCAAAGTTCTTTTGAATTTATTTTCAATTTGGAGTTATTTGAGTTTTATTCAAATTATTTTTCTCCAAAAATAAAATATATGGAAAATAGGGTAACATGATTCCCTACATCAAAAAAATTGGAGAGAAACAAATTTGAATTAATTTTGGTATTTTTAAAATGATTTTTATTGGATTTTATTAGAGCAGTAGCACTGTTTGAATTATTTAAATTAGTGTGAATTTTATTTGATGCTATAAAAATGCCCACGCTGTAGAAAATCTTTTTCTGAAAATTTTGATACATAATATTCCTATAGTATATTTTCAATTTGGTGGTTTATTTCTATTGTTTCTGGGAAAATGTAAAAAAAAGAGTTCCCCAGGCCAACTGGGCTGAAGCCCAGCCAGCCGGCCCAAGTCGCGCCGCCTTCCTCCTCCCGTGCTCAACCCGGACTCGCCGGAGTCCGAGCGAGCCACGCCGCCGCGCCGCCCCCTTCCCCAAGCAGCTCCTCCCCGGCCCCTCTTTATAAGGCGCAGCTCCACCGCCCCTTCGCCCCTCCCGCACTCGCCGCGTGCCGCCGAATTGCCGTCGCCGGTGCTTGCATCTCGCCGCCACCAGTGAGATCCGCCACAACTGCCGCTGGCCGCTCTGGCTGCTTCTTTGCAGCCCAGCGCCACCACCACCGCGCGCTCCCGCCGCCGAAGCCGCCACCTCACTGCCGCACCAGAGCCGCGAACTCACCGCGCCGCCCTTGCCGGAGAACGCCGCCGCCACCGCCGTTGTTTTTCTCGCCGCCGGCCGAACCGCCGTGGACCGATATAAACTGAACTCCGATCCGGTTTTTCTTTTAACTTTGCTTTTTTAAACCCTAGACTAGATCTGTTTTTTTAGGTTTTATTAAACAGCGAACGTCCACTGTTTAGATCTTATAAATGAACGTTCGTTATTTAGTTCTTTTATTTTTCTGTTATTTCGGCCAGGGACCCAACTGTGAATATTTTATTTACAGATTAGCCCCTCGACTTCAAACCCTCACAACTTTTCAACCGTTTATCCAAATCCAGCGGAACCAATGCCCACTTCTTCGTTATGATCTCCTCTATCCAGTAAAACAACTTAAACATGTTTTTGAAAGTTTAAAATTTGAATTAGATCAGATTTGTATTTGAACTTCGTTTGATCGTAACTTGAGTTTCGTAGCTCCGTTTGAGTTGATTCTTTTTGCAAAGCGAAGCTCTTGACCTAGACTTTCTGATAAGGCCAAATTCACATAGTTTTGGTACTGTTAGAAATTGTTTTATGCTGCAAGAGTTATTTGCTTGGTTTTGATGATTTGTGAGTTGTTCTCTTCGTTCTTTCCGATGTTTCGAGTGATTGCTTATGTGTGGTTACCATTGCTTGATCGTGATAGATTGACCGGAGTGTGACAAGTAGAACTATCAAGAGTTTTGAGTGCGAATCATCTTCATCAACATTGCAGGCAAGTTCACACTTTGATCATACCTTCCTATTACCCAGTTTTTATGCATTAGATCAATCCTCAAACATTGCATGACTAGGATCTAATTAAAATGTGGGATGGGAAGTAGATGAGGTAGTACCTATTACCTGTTTTATTTTCAAACCCTTGGGAGTTACTTCTACATTTGCTTATTATGCCATGCTATGCTCGTAGACGTGGATTGGGTGAGTGAATTTCCATGACAGATGTGAGATTGTTAATTAATGCTTTATTTAAGGTGGCAATTTAAACACACATCTGGGTGGATTGAGGCACTTGGTTACTCCAGGACTTGCCTGTCTAGGAACCTGGGTTTCCAGGACTTGCCTGTTTTTCTTCGGACTGCCACCCAGGCTCAAAGGGATCATAAGATTATTCAAACTAGAAACTTCCGTGTGCAGCCACATGCTATTATGGGCTCTAGCATAGTTGACTAAGTCGTGCGAACTCTTACAGGGTAGACTAGCAGATGTAGGGGATGTAGGTTGGTACGGTCTACCCTCTACGTAAGGTGCAAGCGCTTCGAAAGACTATGTCTCGGCCATCCGCTTCTCAAACACCATGTAAAGCGAGAAACCAAACGGAGGAGATCGAGTCATGTGGGGAAAAGTGCATAAACCTCTGCAGAGTGTACAAACTAATCATGATTAGCCGTGTCCCCGGTTATGGACATCTTGAGTATCTAGTACTTGGATTTTCATGTGAATCTCATCATGTTACTTTAATTAATATTGTTGGGTTGTTAATGAGTATTTTTAATTGGGATTGAGAATGCTGTCAACCATTCTCAATGTTTAACCACCACCATGATAGTTAAATAAATTTATTCCTTTGTAGTAGGGAAAAATTGGCTTTACGCAAAACTGTAACCATAGAGCTTTTCCACCAGCCAAATATGCATGTAGAGATAGCCATTATTCATCATTTGCTCTATGGTGTGAATTTGCCAGTACATTCAATGTACTGACCCTCTGTGGCTGCAACGTCTCATGTTGCAGGATCTTACGACGAGTAAGTGATACGTTAGGGTGACAATTTCCTATACTCAACTTTGCCGTTGGTGTTGATGGGAATCCACAACCTTGTTGCTTCCGCTATTTTGGATTGAGGTAATAGTATTTACGTTACTTTATACATGTGATTTACCATTGTTATAAATCCTCGAGTACTGTGTGTGTCAGCATACCGATCCAGGGATGACACATAAGCACAGAGACTTGACCCATTCGGGTCGGGTCGCTACAGCCTATGATGGAATTACTCACACACGGCAGTGAGCATCATGAAATTGGTGATGGAGAATGGTTGATGATGACAACGGCGACGAATCCCCCTCTCCGAAGCCCCGAACGGACTCCAGATCAACCCTCTCGAGAGAGAATTGGGCTTGGCGGCAGCTCCGTGTCCTGAAACGCAATGAAACTTTCTCTCTGATTTTTTCTCCCCGAACGTGAATATATGGAGTTGGAGTTGACGTCGGTGGAGGTCCAGGGGGCCCACGAGATAGGAAGCCACGCCCTAGGGGGGGGGGGCGCCCCCTGTCTCGTGGACATGCTGTGGGCCCCCTGGCATTAATTCTTTTGCAAAAATTCTTATTGATTCCAAAAAGTGCCTCCGTGGATTTCCAGGAAATTCTGAGAACTTTTCTTTTCTACACATAAAACAACATCATGGTAGTTCTGCTGAAAACAGTATCAATCCAGGTTAGTTTCATTCAAATCATGCAAGTTATAGTCCAAAACAAGGGCAAAAGTGTTTGCAAAAGTAGATACGTTGGAGACATATCAGCGGACTGCTCGCATGTGTCCCGTCAACTCACGCTTGTTCGCACAGTACACGGGTTGCGTGGCGACACATATATTGTTTTTCTATTTGGATGATTAATGATGGCGCTTTATTTTTTGCTTAACCGAAGCATGGCATGTATCCATTGTTGGTCTAATGCTCACAGTTCGAATAAATAGTCCGTTTGAGATATTGGTTCCCATTTATTAATAATCTCCCATTTGTAATTAGATAAAGATTACATCAAAACTGGTCTCAAATTTGACCAAAAGAGGTACAATGCAACTTTGTATTGGTGTCGATATGACAACATGATAAGTTTCATGAACATCAAATATGTTCTGGATGTACTAGAATTTAAAAATAAAGATTCTCACTGTTTAAAATTTGTTGCACGGGGAGTAAACATGGACCCAGTGAGACACATGTGTTTTTGCAATCCATTAGGTACACTGTCACATGTGCATGTAGCTCGAATTTGATTTTTGCACATTATACCCGTAGAAAATCAATCAATTAATGTACTAAAACATCTTAATGATCTCTGTTTTTTTCGAAATTAAAATGTCCCTCCTTTGGTAACATATATATATTCACCGCAGAATAATTAACTTACATGCATCGTCGTTGCGGTGGATTCGCGGTGTGGGTGTGGGTGTGTGCGTCTGGGGGTGGCGAGTGGCACACAGTACACTACGAGTTGTGAGCCACCGTGTGGGTTGGCCATTCTGTTAGGCAGGCCGGTGCCACATCAGAGTCGTGAATTCGTAATTTAAAGCATTACACAACCCTTTCATACATACATGTTTTGGCCACATGCAGTCAATGGTTGTCCTACACGATACTCGATACTCGCGTATGACGCTTTCTGTGGCCGAGGTCGTCGTCCATCACTTTGACGAACAGCCGGTAGTGAGGTTAATTTGACCAACAAGGTAAAATCTTTTTTGTTTGTGTTATGGTGGTATATAGTACGCGTCGAAGAGGTGAGAGAGGTTGTACGACCAAGGTGGATTATTCTTGGTCCGTTTTACGATCAATCTTGGTGAGATGCCTCTCTGGCCCGCCGACTAAAAGTGTGTGTGTGGGGGCTGCTACTTTGCACTTTGCTCGGTGAACCTTGGTTGGGGGCGCATTCATAGCTTAGGATTCCCTTCATGCTGACACAAGGGGGGGCTGCTAGCTACTTCGCACTTTGCTAGGTGAACCATGGTTGGGGGGCATACATTCATAGCTTAGGATTCCCTTCGTGCTGACATGAGGGAGGGGGGCTACTAGCTTCTTCACACTTTTCTAGGTGAGCCTCAGTTGGGTGGTGCATGCATTCATAGCTTAGGATTCCCTTCGTGCCGGCACGAGGGGGGTGCTAGCTACTTCACACTGCTAGGTGAACCACAGTTGGGGGGGCATCCATTCATAGTTTAGGATTCCCTTCGTGCCGACATGAGGGAGGGGGCTGCTAGCTACTTCGCACTTTGCTAGGTGAGCCTCGGTTGGGGGGGGCATGCGATCATAGCTTAGGATTCCCTTCGTGCTGACACGAGGGGGGGGGGGGCAAGCAATACCGTGCGCTTTGTAAGATGGTGCGACATCGAAGTTGCATTTGGTATTTGAAAATCAAACCACCCTTTTCATACATAAATTTGGTCCACATGCAAGTGTGTTCGTGTTCTGACCCTCTCCCGCGTCATTTTTCGCCAAATTTATGAACATTAGACAAGTCGGATGACACAATAGACACGGTTCACTCAAACTAACTGTGTGCCACACCGGTGCCCTTGTCACGCACACATATGCACAGTATATTGCGCTCCATGAGGCTCCCCCTCTCAAAAATATCTGCCTGCATCGAAGGTTTTTCTGTTTCATAACACACGGTTGTTATCTCTAGACCGTGTGCGATGTTTCTTGTTCCCAATACCACCTGCATCCCTAGAAAATATCTGCCCGCATCGAGGAGGGTTTTTCTGTTTCATAACACACGGTTGTTATCTCCGGACCGTGTGCGATGTTTCTTGTTCCCAATTCCGCCTGCATCCCTAGAAAGTATCTGCCCGCCTCGAGGGTTTTTCTGTTTCATAACACACGGTTGTTATCTCCGGACTGTGTGTGATGTTTCTTGTCCCAATCCCACCTGCCCCTGGAAAATATCTGCCTGCCTTCAGGTTTTTTGTTTCATAACTCACGGTTGTTATCTCCGGACCGTGTGTGATGTTTCTTTTTCCCAATCCTGCATGCCCCTAGAAAAAATCTGCTCACCTCGAGGATTTTTCTGTTTCATAACACACGGTTGTTACCTCCAGACTGTGTGCGATGTTTCTTGTTCCCAATCCTTCCTACCCCTAGAAAATATCTGCCGGCCTTGAGGGTTTTTCTGTTTCATAACACACAGTTGTTATCTCCGGACCATGTGCGATGCACCATCATCAAAATTTTCAATAGCCCCGGCATTTCACTCCCACGTTTGACTCGCGTAGTAAAATTTTCAGTACCCGCATCGTTTCCTCAAACACACCCCTACCCCTCCACACACACACACACACACACACACACACACACACACACACACACACACACACACACACACACACACACTAAAACCTCCTCGGGTGCGCGTGCGCACACACACACACCCTCCCCCGCTTGAAACCCTAGCCAGGTCCCCGCCGCCGCGAGACCTCCATTGTCAACATCTGCCGGTTTGCCCGTGCAGCTTACCCACTGATCTCCATACCAAGGCCGCCCTGAGTTTCTTAGATGACGCCTGCCAAACGCCCCTTTTCCCACAGATCCCCATCCCCCACTCCAGAGCGTCATAGCCTAAGCCCGGCTATGCTTCCCGTGGAGCTCGAGGAGCGACTGGCCCAAAAGAGGTGTATCGCGGTCTCTTTGCCCGACGTCACACTACTAGGAAAGGGCTATAGATGAAATGGACACTAATGGCGCACCAGACATGTGGTGCGCCACTACTATATACTAATGGCACACCATGTGTTGGTGCGCCACTAGTAACATTTTTTTTCAAAACTACTAATGGCACACCAGGGGATAGTGCGCCATTACTAGTTAAACTAGTAATGGCGCACCACATCCACGGTGCGCCATTAGTAAAAAATTTTCAAAAAAGTTTTCAATTTTTTTTTCAAAACTAGTAATGGCGCACCATGGGATAGTGCGCCATTACTAGTTAAACTAGTAATGGCGCACACATCCACGGTGCGCCACTAGTAAAAAATTTTCAATTTTTTTTTCAAAACTAGTAATGGCGCACCGTGGGAGTGGTGCGCCATTACTAGTTGAACTACTAATGGCGCACCACTCCCACGGTGCGCCATTACTTACTTGGCCCAACAATTCCACCGAATGCACCCCCCGTGGATCGCCTTTTCAGTTTAAAATAAATAAAAGAAAATGATGAAAATGTCAAAAAAATAAAAGAAAATAAGTTTCCCATGTGATATGTGGTCTAGTTGTTGGGAAAATTTACAAATATGAATTTCGACTTTATTTGCAAAATCTCTCTGAAATTTGTAAAATGGGCATAACTTTTGCATACGAACTCGGATTAAAAAGTTTTCTATATGAAGAATCATCTACTCAAAAACCTAACAGGAAAAAAGTTACGGGGCTTTTAAGATCTGGAGGCAAAAAAATCAAAAAACTTCAAACTTACTAGTGGCACACCGTCTGCTAGGTGCGCCACTAGTAACAGAAAAAAAATAGTTCCGATTTTTTTGGGGATTTTTTTTTCAAAATATGATACGTAATATGAATGGAAGTTTGAAATATTTTTTCAAAATTTCATCACACTCATGAACATGAACAAAGTCCTAAACATCAACAAGGTTTAATAGGATTGATATGCTAGATATATCAATAAGTGCCTGTGAAGTGAGTTGGTGTTGGGGTTGGATAGAACTCTGAAGTTAAGCGTGCTTCGGCTGGAGTAGTGTGAGGATGGGTGACCTTTTGGGAAGTTTGACCACGGAGTGCAATTTGACCTGAGATTAAGCATATTGACCCGATATTAAGCCATAGTGACCCGAGATTAAGAAAAAAGCAAAAAAAATAAAAAAAATTAAATTTTTTTTGAATTTTTTTAGTACTAATGCCGTACTTCTATGTGGTGCGCCATTACTAAGTCAGATAGTAATGGCGCATCTCTAGGCGTACTAATGGCGCACTACAGATGCGCCATTAGTATCTGGTATACTAATGGCGCACCAGTGGTGCGCCATTAGTAAAAAAATACTAGTGGCGTGGTACTAGTGGCGCACCAGTAGTGCGCCATTAGTAGGCAAAACTGGTGCGCCACTAGTAGGCCTTTTCCTAGTAGTGTCGCCAAGGAAGCTAACGACCATTACTAGCGGCAAGCACTCAAGCAGCGGGCTAGAGTATGCGGGTATGTCGCGGACGCCAGCTACGACATCGAGGTCATCAACAGCGACGGCCTGACGCGGGTTGTGTCACAGGTTAAGTGGCCCACCCCCAACCCCTCGGGTTCAACCGCCATCGATCTCATCCATGGCCCCACCGCTGATCTCCTCTGGCTTGCTGTCAACAACTTACCTTCCTACATCGCCATCGAGCCCCTTTTGTCATTTCTAAAGGACACGTTCTGCGACGCTAGCTTGGGATCCACAACTTCCAAGTCAGACCTAATCGACAGCGACCACGAGGAGGGCACCTTCTCCGGCTCTTCCAAGGGGAAAGAGCCCATCTGCTCTTCCAAGGGGAAAGAGCCTGTCTGTGACATCAGGGAGGGCGCCCTACAGTCGTGCTCTTCCAAATGGAAGGGGCCCATCTGCGACAACATGGAGCGCATCCAGGGTCCGTGCTCTTCCCACGGGAATGAGCCCATCTGTGACAAGTGAGGAAACCCATGATTTGTTTTGCCGTGCCTCTTCACAAGGGGAAACCCATGATTTGTTTTGTCGAGTCCCTTTTGTAGTGTAGTGAGAATATGTCCAGTTTTAATTGCTATATCTGGTTGTTTGCAGTATGCCTTGTTTAATTTAGTTGTTCACAATGCGATGCTTTGTATGTGCAATCATTTACTGTGCAGTACATTTCATCAATCCAGTTTTAAACATACCGATATGAATGCATATATTTGCTTGTTGTTAAGCCTATTATAGCTAGCATATGCCTCTTTTAAAGTTTTTTGATTGTTTTGTTGTTTGTAGTTAGCATATGTCCAGTTTCAAATGCTATGTTTGGTTGTTCGTAGTATGCCTTGTTTATTCCAGTTATTCACAACGTGATGTTCTATATGTGCAAGTATGAACTATGCAGTTCAATTTCATCAGTACCAGTTTTAACAATATCACTATGGCCCTGTTTGTTTCAGATTTGGGACCAGATTCAACTTTGCCAGTGAAGCCGAATCTAGAATCTGAAACAAACAACTATTTGGAATCAGCTTTACCAGTGAAGCTGAATCTGGATTTGGGTCATTTTTAGTGCAATTTCCTGAAGCACCTCTGCCCTGTTTGTTTCAGCTTCGCTTGGATTTTAATCACCTACGGATTCACTTCAGTGGCAAAGCTATTTCTGTGAATCAGCTTCACCACCGAAGTACACTTTGAGGTGCTTCAGGAAATTGCACTAAAAATGACCCAAATCCAGATTCAGCTTCACTAGCAAAGCTGATTCCAAATAGTTGTTTGTGTCGGATTCTAGATCCGGCTTCACTGGCAAAGCTGAATCTGGTCCTAGGATATGAAAGAAACAGGGCCCCTAAAGTGTACTTCACAGAAACAAATAGGGGCCCCAATGAAGCGAATTCATAGGTGGTTAAAATCCAAGCAAAGCTGAAACAAATAGGGCATGAATGACTACATTTGGTTGTTGCATCTTGTAGTTAAACACGCCTTTCCATTTTTATTTAACAATAACCAGTGTACTTAGACCGGTACAATACCAGTTTGAATGACTATGTTTGCTTGTTGTTAAATGTTAGGCCTGTTGCAGTTAACACACCTTTCCACTTGTTTTGCTTTACTAGCGTGCTTAAACCTGCACACTGAAGCTATCTTTTGGAGATTATTTTGTCTACCATGGATAATTTTGGTTGATGGTTAGCCTGTTGTGCTTAACATGCTTCTCGATGTACCTACACAGGACAATTTTGGGAACGACTACTGTTTTCCATCGAGGTTAGTTTCATCCCATGGCTTATATATGCTCACTATTCAGGATATCGATAGTTGGTACCATATAGGCCGGGGGCTGATAAGGGACTAATCGTCGAATCACACTTTTAGCTGAATATATCAGCAACCCATTTATCGTTAGGTTAACTAGGGCCATATGTAATATATCTAAGGCTATATAGCAACATGCACTGTACTTAATGTCTACATATGCAATCCTAGGCTACATAGCAACAAGGAAGAGTGTTACCTTAATGTTCTGATGATGTCTAGATACACGTAGAAGAGTAGCAGCAACAACAACAACACAACCTTGTTTGGATACTCAACTTAGCTAGAGGTTAGAGTTAGTTTCTAGCTCATGACTAACCCTAAACTAACTCCATCCAAAGAGGTGTTTGGATGACAGGGTTAGATACTTAGATTAACAATAAATGCACTAGGAGAACTAGCTCCAATTAGCACCTCTTGGGTTGGATAGTTTTTTTGGGTGGGTTATAGATGCAACTAGCTCAAACTAGCCCTCATGTTTAGATATACTTTAGGGCTATTTGAGCCCGAACTAGCTCAAACTAACTCTAAACCATGGATACATTAGCAGTTAATCAGCCGATAATTTGTAAGAATGCAATAAACTCCTTTCGGCCCATAATATAAGATGTTAATTCATCTAATATGTGAGTATATTGGATGTTATAAGATATTATAAAAGAGTGTTGTACTACATCATTGTGCAATTGGTGTTTAGCTTCTAATATTAACTTGGTGCTTTTAGGTACATATGTCATTGGTAAAGATTCACGCTTTGACCCTTTCTGCATATGGGGAAATGAGATATCGATGAACCAGCATCGGGTGAGGAAGCTGATAAAGATTGTTAGTAAAATGGGTCAATACGGCAATTAAACTATTTGTTTACACTTTATCCAATACAACAACGAACTGCATGATGGTAAGTAAAAACTCTGTAGGCTTCTTTTACTGCCCATAATGAGTTGTGTTAGATGACAATGTCTGAATCTTTTTTCCTTTGCAGTGGTTCCCAAACCAGATTACTAAAGATTACCTCTCAAACTACATGATTGGTGGGCATGCAAAGGTTAAAGTATTTCTACTAGAACACGATGATTATCTAGATGTTTTCATGAAGACCGTGAAGGATGGGCGGTCGACCATCACAAGGGGTTGGACTAGAATCGTGCGTGCCTTCTACATGGAGGAGGGCACGATATGGGCATTCCACTTCACCTTGTTCCGCAACCAGAATGTATTTCACCTCTTTCTTTACCGTCTTTAATAGTACAAGTATACAACTGTGGTTCATCATTCTTTATTTGGTTCTTATGTAATTCTTGATGTGTACCTATGAATCGAATATTGCATTGGTTGTCTGAACCTGATGGATACGAATAAAGCTATGGCATACATTCAAATTCAATTTCAATTTGATATAGCAGCAATTAAATTATGGTGAAATTACGCTCTCCAGGTTGTTACGGCACACACGGTTGGTAAAACAAAAACATTTGCGATATACGCCATAATCCGAGACGGTTCAGAGAGGAAATGTGTGCAAGCGTGCACACAGTTGCCGTTTGCAAGGCGTGTGTGATGTCAGACAATATCACGAATGGTGCTGGCAAACTAACCGTTTGCGATAGTTGCCTTATCGTACATAATTTGCAACATGAACTGTTTCTGATGAAGTATGCATCATAAACATTGCACCACAGAATATCGTGTGCGATAGTTGCCTTATCGTAGATGATTCGCAACCATGAACTGTTTCTGATGAAGTATGCATCATAAACATTGCACCACAGAATAGCATGTATGATAGTTGTCGTGTACGACGATGTTACGACGGTCCGATGTTTCGTAATCCTATCCGACACTCGTACGACGATTAGCTAACCTTCTTAATTAGTTATCACATATGGTTTGTGAAAAGCGAATGTGTGTGATTGTATGCTTATCATACACGTTCTATAATAGTGAACCGTTTGTGATGGGCCGCTCATCATAAACGTAGCACCACAGAATACCGGCTGCGATGGCAATGCGAGCACAAACTAGTAGGTGTACTGTATATGCATCTTGGCTCCCTATCCCCGACAGTTTCTGGGTGGTGTGGGAAGGACCCCCCTATTTCCCACACTCACTTGGCGACGGTTCCAAATGCCGTTGCGAAAAGGGGTTAAAAACCATTTGTATAGCACCAAAGCGTACCAGTGCTATATCGTCAACGAACGTTAAGCGTGCAGACCCTACGGGTTCGAGAACTATGTAGACATGACCGAGACACCTCTCTGGTCAATAACCAATAGCGGAACCTGGATGCCCATATTGGCTCCTACATAATCTACGAAGATATTTATCGGTCAAACCTTATGACAACGTACGTAATTCCTTTTGTCTATCAGTATGTTACTTGCCCAAGATTCGATCGTCGGTATCTCTATACCTAGTTCAATCTCGTTACCAGGAAGTCTCTTTACTCATTCCGTAGTACATCATCCCGTGACTAACTCATTAGTGATTGGCTCGCAAGGCTTATTATGACATGTATTACCGAGAGGGCCTAGAGATACCTCTCTGATACTCGAAGTGACAAATCCTAATCTCGATTCATGCCAACCCAACAAAACATCTTCGGAGATACCTGTAGAGCATCTTTATAATCACCCAATTTTGTTGTGACGTTTGATAGCACACAAGGCATTCCGACGGTATCCGGAGTTGCATGATCTCATAGTCAAATGAATATGTATTTGACATACATGAAAGCAGTAGCAATAAACTATACGATCAAATGCTAAGCTAACAGTGGGTCTCCTCCATCACATCATTCTCCTAATGATGTGATCCCGTTTATCAAATGACAACTCATGTCCATGGATAGGAAACCTTAACCATCTTTGATCAATGAGCTAGTCAAGTAGAGGCTCACTAGGGACATTGTCGTGGATTTGTCACGGCAGATGTCCTAGTGAAAGGACTTAGTCGTGGAGCCATCGCTACGGATTTACTTGAAGGGGTTAAAGCGGACACAAAGACACGAGGGTTTTATACTAGTTCGGCCCCTTCGATGAAGGTAGAAGCCTACGTCTAGTTGTGATGGAATTGATGTGGTCTCGATGGCTAGGGAGCAAACAAGCTTCGCCTAGGCTCGAGTTGTGGTTGTCTGTCTTGAACCGCCGCCGGGTCATCCCCTTATATACACGGGTAACGCCCGTCGGTTCATAGAGTCCCAACCGGTTCATACTCGTATCCCGGTTGGTATCTCTCTATTCCTAACTTACAATACAAGTTTATACATCAGGCCGGTTTACGGCTACAGGTTCTGAACCGACTACAGGCATTGGGCCTTCATCCGCCTATACCACTCATCGAAGTTAACCCGCCCAAGTAGGCGGTTTACGCCTAGTGGTAATATCCCCAACATTAGGCCCAGATTGATTTGAACTCGCTCATGTCAATCCTTCACAAAATCTTGTGTCTTGGACATCTTCTCGTAACTGGTAAACCGCCATGTCGTCATTATTTCTGGTTGCTGTAAACCGGCATGACGTCATCATGAAAAATTGTCATTTATAACACCCTCTTTTAATTATAGCTCCTGGATCCGCGCGCTTGACCTAGCTCTGTTGCCTTATAAATAAGATCGAAGGGTCATTTCTTTTCCTTTCCCTTCGTCCCTTCTTCTTCGTCTTCCTCGCGTCGCCAGCCTTGGAGCTCCGCCACCGCCGTCGACCTCTGCCTCGTCTTGGGCCGCTGCATCAACCTAAACGTACGAGAGCATTGCGGTATATTTCCGCATCTTCTCCGTTTCCGGTAAGCTTTCTCTCCTTCTTGACCTAGATCTGTTCTTAGGGTTCCATGTTCGTGATATGTTCATCGCCTGCTCATACTTGTTCTCTGGCTCTTGAATGAATTTGTGAACCCCTGTTGTGTTTAGTAGTAATCTTTAAGCATTCGCCTGTAATTTCTCATCTAAGTCCATAGATCTCGCGCACATATCCGCTCAATGGTTCACCTCCGTTCCGCCTTACTCTTCGGAATATTTTCTGTTTTTATGAGCTCGTTGTAGATCCGCGGCTGTAATAAGATCTTGTGAAACCTGTTTCTGTATACCTAGTTGTCCATAGCTTCAATTGCCTCCGATGCTTAGGTCAGGCGGTTTAACTTACCATTGAAAAAATTTGCTAAACCGGTATATACCATTAGTCCCCTGGTTGAACCGCCAGAATCCATATGATGCCGCATTGTAGAAGACCGGTTTATAGGTATTGCCTCCGGTTTATCGTAGTTTAGATCAACACCTTCTTTTATCCAACATATTCTTGAACCAGATCACCTATTTCTTGTAGATCTCGCCATGGCCAAACAAGTATATGAGTGCAATTGGGTTCCTCTCGCGTCCACGTAATCTCGGTTGACGATCTAGTCTCGATCGGCGCTTTAGACAATAAAGATACGATCCATTGGAGGGTTCTCGGAGATGAATGTCCTCCCACACCCTGGAAGGAGAGGTTGTGGTCTTCGCAGATCACTTGGCCGGGGCTTCAAACCGCCGGTTCTAAGTTTTACCAGATGTGTTAGCCAACTTTCAGCTCCGTCCACGGGATATTGGCCCCAATTCATCACCAATCTATGTCACTTTCAAGTACTCTCGAGGTATATCTTCAAGAGGAACCTTCAATCGAGTTGTTTAGAGACCTCTTCCATTTAAACCGTCAGACTTGAATTTATCGACGGCCCTAATCTTGAATTGGGCGGTATGGCCATTCGTAAGAGGAAAGAAATCACTTATCCCCATGTCAAACTCCATACTCACCCCAAGGAGTGGAATGCAACTTGGTTTTATTGTAAGGATACCTCCCCTGAGAATGAGAATCCCTTGCCTGGCTTCCGTCCGGAACGGCTCAGCAACACTCACCCTTTTCCACAAAGACTAAGTGCCAAGGAGAGAATTAAATACGCTCCGCAACTGTCCAAGCTTCGAGCCTTTATGGCCAACGGTTTAACAGGGATAGACCTTGCACGCTGTTGGATATCATGGAGCATACTGCCTCTGAGCCGGCGCCCCGGTTTGATGTGCAAGTATACTGGTAGCATCGATGACCCACTCCGACACATTAAAATCCAACTCTCCGACGATGAAGTCACAGATTCTGTAAAGAAGATGTTTAATGAACCGGAGCACCTCTGTGCTCAAACCGGTCTGCTTCCTTACTACACCACCAACAAACCGCCAGCGGTAAGATTTTAGTTGCTCTTATTGTTGAACCTGTTACTGCTTTATCTGTCTGACATTTAATTACTACTTATCAGGGTGATAATCCGTTTTGGAGCAAGAAACTTCCACAAGATAAAGCGGAGAAGGCAGGGCGGTCAACCCGGCCCAAAACCAAGGTTATCAAGAAGCCAGCTCATAAAAGAAAAACCACCGCTTCATCTGATCCAGCTATTGATGATGATGTGGGTAACCCGGACCTTGAGGTAGAACTTGATTCACTTGGCTTACTTTTTACACGCCTTATTGATGATGATGCTTGTCGGACGATGTCAAGCCAGCAATGCGGATTCATTGAGGTAACTATTCTCTCTCCGATTCGAAATCTTGCCTTTGCCAAAATTTCACCAGCAAACCGGAAAGTTAAATTTTCTCATCCTCTTGCTTATTTGGATCCCAAATTTCTTATGAAGACTCGGCAACATGAAGCTCGCCGCACAACCGGCCTTGATGGCTGTAGTTACCTCGCGGTTTACCAAACAGTCCGGTTCAAACGCGCTCGAGGTCTCCGACCTTTTTATTGATTTAAATCCTAAAGCGGGTTTCTTCCGCCAGCCTCTTAATCCATCCTTACCAGGTTACTTCTCATTCATCTTCTGGTGAATCTTCGGCCACTCAGCTGCCACCGTTGAAAATAGTTCATGGGTAAGCTAAACTGAACATATGCTTCTAATATACTGTGTAATGGCTTATGCTTTTCCTTGACTCTTTGTTTTTCTTTCAGGGCCAAACCGAAACCAAGCAAGAAGGCCCGCTTGGATAAAGCGGCTGGAGAAGATGCAGCCCCAGAACATGACAAAATGCCAGATCTTGAAGAGTTTGCTCCTGAAGATATTCCCAATGATCCTCCTTTGCAAGATGATGCTATTCCCTAAGGGAGGCCTGTTAACACTTCGGCCTCTGCCGACCGCTTTGCCAGCTCCGTCCAAATTTTGAGAAATCCCGATCCTGGCGACAAACCGGCCGCACCAACACAAACCGGCGAGTCCAAAGATGATGACGTTGTGATTACCGGTGTGGGC
The DNA here is from genome assembly GCA_021437245.1 of Aegilops speltoides. Classification (NCBI taxonomy): domain Eukaryota; kingdom Viridiplantae; phylum Streptophyta; class Magnoliopsida; order Poales; family Poaceae; genus Aegilops; species Aegilops speltoides. Next base: position 315,032,444 of record CM038143.1, read on the forward strand.
CGTTTTGAACCCGGGAATCCTGTCACCTTAACCAAGCATACCATAAAAGAGGAATTTTCCACTCTGAACAAAGGAAAATGGGATGTTGAACTGGAGACATATGCTGCTCTGAGTGCCCAAGATCTTCATTCCGGCTATTTAAACCGGCTTTATACTAGCCGTGACTGTGAAGCTGGTTTGGTAAAGATGATGAGGGATAAATTTGAGGTAACTTACTTCTTAACTTATTGCCATTGTATCAATCCTCCTAGCCCCCAAGGGTCGGTTTGTAACCTTCGTCAAACCGGGACTTGAACATAATCCTCAATACTTTGAAATCCATCAGTATAGCCCCCAAAGGCCGGTTTAACTTAGCATAAGTAAACCGGGGTTCCAATAGAAAACTGTCCTTAGAACATAATTTGATCAAATAGCCATTAGCCCCCAAGTGCCAAGTTGAATACTTGTATTGAGCTTGGGACTTTGCAATCTAGTAATATATAAAAATTGAAGGTGCATTAGCCCCCAAGTATCAGGCATATAACTTTGTTATGTGGTTGATACTTCAATTTCTTGGACCATTTGTGTAAAGCTTAAACACTGTCTGTATGCAGGCTGAGGTGAGAATCAAGGAGGACCGGATTGCCGATTTGCAGGAGGCCTTAAAAACCCAACAAGCTGAAACAGACAAGGCAAAGGAAGAATTAACCAGCGCCTTGAGCACCGCTGAACAGCTGAAGGAGGGCTTCAAAAAAGAACGGGCTGATTGGGCCACTGAGAAGGCCGCTTTAACCAAAAGAGCGGAAAATGCTGAAGCTGCCCTTAAACCGGTGGTGGATGAGCTTACGGCCGTAAAGCGGCAAATACACTCCATGACCGCTGCGATCTTTGGTAAGCCCCTTTTAACTTCTGTGATAATTTGAACCTGTTGTAGTGTGAATCCGGTTTGAGACCGTCCCTATATTGTTGTAGGCACACGCATCGGGCACTTAGGAAATGATGTGCGGAAGAAACTGAAGGCTGCCTACACCTTAGTGGAACAATTATATACCGGAGCCCAGCGGATTATCACCACAGCCTCTCATAACAACCCGACACCTTCTTTAATCCAGGACACTCTTAACAGGTTGTCGATGCTTCCGGCCCGGATTGAGGAGCTGAAAAAATCCGCTGCTCGAACCGGAGCTATTAACGCCTTGATCCGGGCAAAGGCATGGGTGCCAGATTTTGACCCTGTGGAGGCGGCTCAAGGCTATCCTAGCCTGAAGGAAGATGGCTCTGAATTCAACGAAGAGGATTTGAGGGCAATAAACCGTGCAGTGCGCCCTCTGGCTTGTCAGCTAGCTGAAGAAGCAGACTTGACGCATTATCAAGCACAATATAATGATCAGAACAAATGAGTGCCTGCCCCAACTCTTGAAGCGGAGAATCTGATCCCTCCAATCCGTAAGCATACTTACGCTCCTGATATTGAACCGTCTTCCCTGATCCATGAAGAGGCTGTTTTCCAAGCTTTAATGGGAATCGACTGGACCACTGTTGATTTCCAGCCAATGGGTAGAGACGAGGATGCTGAAGCGTATGATGACGAGGAGCAGGCCTGAACCGGGAGCCAGTTTGGATAGCTGTCTGTGGCATCTTTCCAAAATAACAATGATCTTATTTGGGCACCGTGTTGCCTTGTAATAGGATAGTTAATACTTCTGCCTTGAATATGCCTTCGCATAAGTATCAAGCTTTTGTTGAAAAACTTCAATTCATATTTCGCAATCGAAAAATTTGAACTTGGTGGCGGTTATACCGCTTGACGGTTATGATCTTGATATATGTATCAAGAATGTAACAAATAGGTGATACGAAATACCTGCCATGTCTGGGCATGAAGCTGGCTTAGCCAAGCTTGAAGCGGAGGTTTTATAAACCATTACCGTCAACAAGGGGGGGGGGAGAAAACAGCTCCCGTATAAACCGTACTAAATCAATACAAGCCCCCTTGTTACTCCATGATGTTAACAGGAAAAGGTAAACCGGGCATACATCTCCGGATTAAAGGGGAATCAAATCCATCGGCTGAACCGGAAAAAAGGTGTTTGTTGACATAAAAGAAATCCAACAAAAACAAAGAACAAACAAGCCATGAAAATGCTATACTGAGCTGATCAGATGGTGTTACCATGGTCAGACAGGACCAAGCCCCCAATAGGAGTCACAATGATTCAAGTCAGCCAGGTCCCCAAATGATTCGTGGCATATATGCCAGATCAAGAGGCGTGGCAATGGTTCTGGTTCGACCAAGCCCCCAAGTGATTTTGTGGCCTTAGGCCGACCAAGAGGCGTGACTGGTTCAGACTTGACCATGTCCCCAAGTGATCTGGTGGCTGTCGCCTATCAAAAGGTGTCGCGTTGGTTCGGACACGACCAAGGCCCCAAGTGATATATAAAAATCAAATGTCAAGGGGTAAACAGGAGGCCGTTTTTAAAAACAGAGCCACTCCATGTAACCACGCATGATAAGAAAGACAGAGACCCCGCTTTAGCTGAGGCTCCGGTTTTATTATATCAAAGATAATATATACACTGTCATGATATGTACATAGATAGAGCCGATGGCTCAAGTGTAGTAAGGCGTCAAGATGAGCTATGTTCCACGGCTGTTGGTCTCTTCCTCGATGTGCGTGAGTCTTGATGCTCTCGAATATCAATCGATAGTACGACCCATTGTGCGATTCTTGTCGACCACGAAAGGTCCCTCCCAAGGTGGGGATAACTTGTGCATATCCGTCGGTCTTGGATGAGTCGAAGCACCAAATCTCCTTCTTGAAAAGTTCGGTTCTAACTCGGCGATCGTGATAGCAACGAAGATCTTGCTGGTAAATCGCCGAACGGGCAGCCGCTATATCACGCTCCTCGTCCAATAGGTCCAAAGCGTCTTGCCGTGCTGTCTCATTGTCCGCTTCAACATAAGCTGCCACACGAGGCGAATCATGCCGGATATCACTAGGGAGAACTGCCTCTGCTCCATAAACCATGAAAAATGGTGTGTATCATGTGGACCGGTTTGGCGTAGTATTGATACTCCATAACACAGATGGTAGCTCTTCAACCCAACATCCTGGTTCTTTGCAATGGGACCATAAGTCGGGGTTTGATGCCTCGCAAGATTTCTTGATTAGCTTGTTCTGCCTGTCCATTGGACTGGGGGTGTGCCACTGACGACACGTCAAGTCGGATGTGCTCACGTTCACAGAACTCCTTCATAGCGCCCTTTTTGATGAACTGCACCTTTGTTCTTTGCATCACACTTGCCGACTGAGCTCGCTTCAACCCACTTGGTAAATTTGTCAACTGCCACCAAAAGGTGGGTTTTCTTATCCTTGGATCTTTTAAAAGGTCCAACCATATCCAGCCCCCAAGTTGCAAACGGCCACGTTATTGGGATCATCCTCAATTCTTGAGCCGGTACATGGGCACGCCTTGAAAATTTCTGACATCCATCACACCGTTTAACCAAGTCCTCCGCGTCAGCATGCGCTGTCAACTAGTAGAACCCGTGACAAAACGCCTTTGCCACCAGAGACTTTGAACCGGCGTGGTGTCCACAATCCCCTTCATGGATTTCTCTTAATATTTCACAGCCTTCCTCAGGAGAAACACAACATTGAAATGCCCCTGATACACTGCAATGATGCAATTCACCGTTGACAATCGTCATAGACTTGGATCGCCGGACTATCTGCCTGGCTAGAATCTCATCCTCTCGTAACTCCCCGGTTCATGTCGTAAGATAAGGAACCGTCAATCCGAATAGCATGCGGTCTGCCACCAATTGAGCCTCTGGATCGGGAATAGCCAAATCCGCTTCACAGGAGCTGGGTCGACGGGTTGTGCAACACGTCCAGAAAGACATTAGGCGGGACCGGTTTGCGCTGAGAACCCAACCAGCTTAAAGCGTCCGCCGCTTCATTCTTCCCACGGTCCACATGATCCACTTGATAACCCTTGAAACAACCCGCAATATTATCCACTTCCCGACGATATGCAGCCATGAGCGGGTCCTTAGAATCCCAAGTACCAGACACCTGTTGAGCCACGAGGTCCGAGTCACCGAAGCACTTAACCCGGCTTAAGTTCATCTCTTTAGCTATCCGGAGACCATGGAGCAAGGCTTCGTACTCAGCTGCATTATTAGTACAAGGGAACATTAAGCGGAGAACATAACAAAACTTATCACCTCGTGGGGAAGTTAATCGACTCGACCCCGAGCCTTCGGTGCTGGATCCATCAAAATGAATAGTCCAATATGTGTGATCCGGCTTCTCTTCCGGTGCTTGTAACTCCATCCGGTCATTGATGAAATCAACAAGTGCTTGAGACTTCACGCCGTCCGAGGTACATACTTGATCCGTGTGGCCCAAGCTCTATAGCCCACTTGGCAATCCGCCGATCGCCTCCGGTTAGATGATATCACCCAAGGGGGCTGAACTGACCACTGTGATGGGGTGCCCTTGAAAATACTGCTTCAACTTCCGGCTGGCCATAAAAACACCATAGACCAGCTTTTGCCAATGCGGATACCTTTGCTTAGATTCAATAAGCACCTCACTGATATAATAAACCGGCCGCTGAACCGGATATTCCTTGCCTGCCTCCTTGCGTTCCACCGCAATAGCCACGCTCACCGCCCGAGCATTGGCTGCTATGTATAACAATAGTGGCTCCTTGTAGACCGGAGCTGCAAGAACAGGCGGATTGGCTAATTGCCGCTTCAAGTCCTCAAATGCTTATCGCAGCGGACTCGCATTTAAATGGTCTGTCTTCCTCAGCATTTGGTACAAAGGGATGGCCTTCTCTCCGAGGCGGCTGATAAACCGGCTCAGTGCGGCGATTCGGCCCGCCAAACGCTGAACATCGTTGACACACTTCGGTTTAGCCAGGGAGGTGATAGCTGTAATCTTCTCCGGATTAGCCTCAATTCCTCTGTTAGACACCAGAAATCCCAGTAACTTGCCTGCCGGAACACCAAAGACACACTTCGCCGGATTAAGCATCATCTTGTACACTCGCAAGTTGTCAAAGGTTTCTTTCAAATCATCCACCAGCGTCTCCTTCTGCCTTGACTTCACTACAATATCATCCACATAGGCGTGCACATTGCGGCCGATCTGTTTATGCAGGCAATTTTGTACACACCGTTGATAGGTGGCTTGGGCACTCTTGAGCCCGAAAGGCATAGATACATAGCAGAAGGCTCCAAAAGGAGTGATAAACGATGTTTTCTCCTGGTCCTTAACCGCCATTTTGATCTGATGATATCCAGAGTATGCATCCAAAAAACTCAAACGCTCACAACCCGCCGTGGCATCAATGATCTGGTCAATGCGGGGGAGGGCAAAAGGATCTGCTTTGGACGAGCCTGTTAAGATCTGTAATCACACACATACGCCAAGTGCCGTTTTCTTAAGAACCAGACCGGATTAGCAAGCCACTCTGGATGGAACACCTCAATGATAAAGCCGGTGCCAAAAGCACGCCACTTCCTCTCAATGGCCTTGCGCCTTTCTTCGTTAAACCGGCGGAGGAATTGTTTCACCGGTTTATACTTAGGATCCACATTAAGAGTGTGCTCAGCGAGTTCCCTCGGTGCACCTGACATGTCCGACGGTTTCCATGCAAAGATGTCCCGATTCTCACGGATGAACTCGATGAGCGAGATCCTATTTGGGATCCAGATTGGCACTGACAGTGAACTGCTTGGACGAATCGCCGGGCACAAAGTCAACAAGCTTGGTCTCAGCTGCCGATTTGAACTTCAGATCCGAATCATGCTCTGTAGTTGGCTTCTTCAAAGGAGTCATATCCGCCGGATCAACATTGTCCTTATAGTACTTCAACTCCTCCATGGCACAGACCGACTCTGCATAAGCCGCATCACCTTCCTCGCATTCCAAAGCGACCCTACGGCTCCCATGAACCGTTATTGCCACATCCTGAGCATCGCGAACATCACCTGCCGGGTTATTGCCACGGGCCGCTTCACGGCCTCGCGCATTGCTCGATATGGCCGGTTCATCCATGCGCCTGCTATAGCTCCGGCTTGGACGAGGCGTAGAGTGAATCTGATCACGGCTGTACGAATATGCTTCCTGCAGAATCAGCGCGGTCCGGAGAAGCTCCTTAACCCGGCGCGTCTCTATCGCTATGAGAGTCCCTTCGATCGATAGCCTCTAATCGCGCGGCGGCTGCAACAAGGTTATCCATAGGATTAGAGTAATGACCCGAGGGCATTTGGACCGGCGGAGGAACCACAATGTTCTACTGAGGAGGTTCCATCAGGCGAGGTTGGACCGTCGCCCCTGGTCCTGGTACCTCAATCCAGTTTGTCTCCAGGTGCTGCGGCGGATTACTGGGTCCAGCTCCTGGAGTGTGAAAGAGATTCCGGGGATCAAACCCTAACGGTAGGCGTGATCTGTGCTTCCACCTTAAGACCTCCTGTGAAGCGTTCTGGTCAAGCATGAGCTTATAAGCCTGGGCGTCCAGCGGCCCGCTCTGCGGCCATCCTGTTTTTTCGCCGCCAGATCCGCTTTGGCTTGCACGATCGCTCTCTCACCTTTGCAATTTCGCATTATGGGCCTCTGATCCGCCGGATTGTCCTCTCGCCATAAGCGCTGCTAGTGCATCAAGCAGATCAGATAGAACTTGAACCGGCGGGCGACAAGGCCTCCGCCTTTCTCTTGCTGCCGCTGCTGATCCGGAGAGCATCGCTGCGGCGGTCGAAGAGTGATTCGCCGCCTGAGTGCCGGCCATGAATATTCCAACCCGGTTGAACTGGCCTGGGGGGTCCGGAATACTGTCGCCATCGGAACAATCCCTAACCATATCGTCTTGCAACTGGTATAGTGATTCGGTCTCTCCGGTTGAGGACTCGTCACCGGAATAGATGACGGTTTCGCTACCGTGTTCTGATCCGTCTTCACTCTCTCCTCCGTGGATGACTCCAACGAAGACACGCTTCACGGCCGGTTTAGCCTGGGTAGATCTCGCACGCTGAGCCATCTCGACGAGGTTGGTGCAGATGTCCGGCTCAGGCCTAGGCTCGCCGATCTTGCCGATGAAAACGTTTATGCCACCAAAGGGGACCCGGTACCCGTACTCGATCGAATCGGCCTCGGGGCCCCATCCTGCGTCGTCGATGTAGATCCTGCCACGACGACTCTTGGTCATCCGGCCCACAACATAGCCTTCGAGTCCCTTGAGCTTGCCCTCCAAGATCGTCAAACCATCGTGGCGATAGCCCACGGTGGGCGCCAAACTGTCGATGGATTTGTCACGGCGGATGTCCTAGTGAAAGGACTTAGTCGTGGAGCCATCGCTACGGATTTACTTGAAGGGGTTAAGCGGACACAAAGACACGAGGGTTTTATACTAGTTCGCCCCTTCGATGAAGGTAAAAGCCTACGCCTAGTTGTGATGGAATTGATGTGGTCTCGATGGCTAGGAGCAAACAAGCTTCGCTAGGCTCGAGTTGTGGTTGTTCTGTTTGAACCGCCCGGTCGTCCCCTTATATACACGGTAACGCCCGTCGGTTCATAGAGTCCCAACCGGTTCATACTCGTATCCCGGTTGGTATCTCTCTATTCCTAACTTACAATACAAGTTTATACATCAGGCCGGTTTACGGCTACAGGTTCTGAACCGACTACAGGCATTGGGCCTTCATCTGCCTATACCACTACTGAAGTTAACCCGGCCCAAGTAGGCCGATTTACGCCTAGTGGTAATATCCCCAATAGACATGGTGTTTGTTTATGTATTCACACATGTATTTAGGTTTACGATCAATACAATTCTAGCATGAATAATAAACCTTTATCATGAATAAGGAAATATAAAATAACAACTCTATTATTGCCTCTAGGGCATATTTCCTTTAGGGGGGGATTTGGTGCGCATGGACCAGTGATGTGTCACCTTGGACCACTACCCACGTCCTTGTGGGCCCCTCCACGTAGGTGGGCCCCACTCCAGAAGCTTATAGAACCTTCCTGGTATAATGCCAAAAAATCTCAAACTTTTTCGGTAACCCTGAAAATACTTTTCAAGTTTCCATGTATGTTTTATTTGTCTCCGGACCATTCTGAAGCTCTTGGTGATGTCTAGGATCCCAGTCGAAACTCTGAATCAAAATTCGATAAACCATCTTATTATCTCATTGAACCCTAGCGACACCGTACGTTAAGTGTGTAACCCTACGGGTTCAAGAATATGTGGACATGATCAAGACTCCTCTTCGATCAATAACCAATAGCGGGACCACGGATGCCCATAATGGTTCACACATATGCCACGAAGATATTTCATAGGTTGAACCACGATGTCAAGTATTTAGATAATCCCATATACAATTCCCTTTCTCTGACGATATGTTACTTGCCCGAGATTCGATCGCCGGTATCACCATACCTAGTTCAATCTCTTTGCCTATAAGTTCTATTTACTCATTCCATAATACAATTTCCCCATGACCAAACACTTTAATCACATGCTTGCAAGCTACTTAGGATGATGTGTCACCTAGAGGTCCCAGAGACATCTCTCCGTCACATGGAGTGACAAGTTCCAGTCTTAATCCATGCAACCCAACTAGTACCTTCAGAGATACCTAAAGAGCATCTTTATGGTCACCCAATTACTAAGTGGCATGATCCCATGGTCTAAGGAACAGACACTTGAGATTAAGAAAGTTATAGCAAATTAGGCTAAGTGACACGATCAGATGCTAAGCTTATGATTGGGTCTGTCCATCACATCATTCTCCTAATGACATGACCTTGTTATTAAATGAGAACTCATGTCCATGGTTAGGAAAGCATAACCATCTTTAATCAATGAACTAGTCTAGTAGAGGCTCACTAGGGGCAGAATGTTTGTTGTATCCACACATGTAGTTCAGTTTCCAATTAATACAATTATAGCATGGAGAATAACACTTATCAAGAATAAGGAAATATGATAATAACAACTTTATTATTGCCTCTAGGTCATATTTCCAACAGTCTCCACTTGCACCAGAGTCAATAATCTAGTTTACATTGTTAAAAAATCCAACACCCATGGAGTTCTGGTGTTGGTCATGTTTTGCTCGTGGGAGAGGTTTAGTCAACAGGTTTGCAACATTCAGATCCGTATGAACTTTGCAAATATCTATGTCTCCTTCCTTGACATAGTCATTGATGGAGTTAAAGCAGCGTTCAATATGTTTGGTTTTCTTGTGAAACCTTGGTTCCTTGGCGATGGCTATGGCACGAGTGTTGTCACAAAAGATAGTCATGGGATCTGATGCAATAGGAACCACACTTAGTTCGGATATGAACCCCTTCATCCCGACTCCTTTCTGCGCCACTTTTGAAGCATCTATATATTCCGCTTCAGTTGTTGATGTTGATACAATGCTCTGCTTGGAGCTACTCCAGCTGACTGCCCCACCATTCAAAATAGATACATATCTGAAATGAGACTTTGAGTCATCCGGGTCAGTGTCAAAGTTAGCATCGACGTAACCCTTTATGATGAGCTCTTCATCACCTCCATAAACGAGAAACATTTCCTTATTCCTCTTTAGGTACTTAAGGATATTTTCGATTGATGTCCAGTGTTCCACTCCTAGATCACTCTGGTACCTACCAGCCATACTAATGGCAAGGCACACATTAGGTCTAGTGCACAACATGGCATACATGATAGAGCCCATGGCTGAGGTGCTCCCGGCTGACGAGCCGCTTCATTGCCAGCGTCAGTGAGAGGTCACGTCCGCTCTGAGCCGGCTTCGTCAATGTGAAGCTGTCGATGTAGAGCGGCATGAACGCGGGCAACCACTTCAGGCGGGAAAGTGCGAGGGTGAGGGAGAGGTTTTTTGGGCGGGCAAGGGTTATCGGATGTGTACATGGCAGCAGTTTGGATACCTGCAAAGCCCCCGGATTTGCTTCTGGTTTGCAGGAAAAAGGACGCCCAGACCAGCCCACGGACGGATACATGACCATGTTGATGGCAAAACACGTCTGGACCACATGGTCCGGAAGGATGGGGCGGTTGAAGGCTCGCGTGGGAAATGCCCTAATATCTTAAAGCATTTATAACCGATCCCCTCAAATCATCCTGAAACGTCTGTGTATGCGCCCGGTCAGTGTGCAAACAGGAGAGAGAGAGGAAAAAAAGTGACAGAGCCAAACCCTTCATATCATCCTTATACGTCAGTACTGTCCACAAAGGCTCATATGCAGATCATACACCTGAGGAGGAGGATACGAGGGTCCACAGACATTTGAGGGGCCAAATTTTCCATGTCCGGCTATACATGCCCTTAGGATTAATACGATGAACACCATCCTTTCCCATTTAACACTTGCAAACTATTACCTGGCGTGTGATTTCCCGCATATTATTTTTGAGCATACTCATAGAGAGACTAATTATGTTGTCCATGATTTATCCAAACTAGTTAGAAGTAAGATGTATGCGAGGTGGATGGAAGATCCACGCATAGAGATTGTTGATACTCTTGTAAAAGATACTATGGTGACAAAGGTCCATTCTAAATCTTGAATTGCGGTTCTCTCCCTCCCCTCCCACGTCGCTCCCACGAGAGATCGGGGGGGGGCTAATCCTAGCTCCGCCATCGGGCCGGTCTCCTACCCCTCTCCCTGTTGTGGAATGTTGCATGGAAAACAAAAAAAATTCCACACATGTGCAAGATCTATCCATGGAGATGCATAGCTACGAGAGGGGAAGAACATCTACGTACCCTTGTAGATCGCTAAGCGGAAGCGTTTATCACGTGGTTGATGTAGTCGTACTCTTCGCGACCCGATCACGATCCAACCGATCTAGTGTCGAACGGATGGCACCTTTGAGTTTAGCACACGTGCGACTCGATGATGTCTTGATCCAGCAAGCGGGAGAGGATAAGTAGATGGGATCACAACCAACACAATGGTGTGGTGGTGATGGTGGTAGTGGAGCACCGACAGTGCTTCGCTAAGCGTCGCCGGGACGAGGCGGTGGAACTACGGAGTAACGGGAGAGAGAGGGGTGCCAAGGGCTTGGTGTATCCTCTTGGGAGCCCTCTCCCCTCTATATATAGGTGGAGGGGCATGGGAAACAGCCCCTCCAAGCCCTAGGACACAGCTAAGGGGGAGAGTACTTGGACTCCAAGTCCAATCCTATTCCTACTAGGACTCCTTCCTTTTTTTGCCTTCCCTAGCCACATGGGCTTTTGAGGACTTGGTGTGCCTAGCCTAATAAGGCCAGGGAACCTCCCCGCTGCCCATTCTAGCCCTTGGGTCGTGGTGAACCCAATTGTGGACTTCCGGACCCCTCCGGAATCCTTCGAAAGCTTCCCGGTACAATACCGAAAAACTGCACCTTTTTCCGGAACCCAAAATATGACTTCCCATATATAAATCTTTACCTCTCGACCATTCCGAAACTCCTCATGACATGCGGGATCTCATCCGGGACTCTGAACAACATTTGATTACCACTCATCAAATATCCCAATACTACTCTAGCCTCAACGAACGTTAAGCGTGCGACCCTATGGGTTCGGGAATTATGTAGTCATGACCGAGACACCTCTCCGGTCAATAACCAATAGCGGAACCTGGATGCCCATATTGATTCCTACATATTCCATGAAGATATTTTATTGGTTGAACCTTTATGACAACATATGTAATTCCCTTTGTCTGTCGGTATGTTACTTGGCCGAGATTCGATCATCGGTATCTCTATGCCTAGTTAAATCTCATACCGGCAACTCTCTTTACTCGTTCCGTAATACATCACCTTGCAACTAACTCCTTAGTCACTTTGCTTGCAAGCTTCTTGTGATGTGTACTACCTAGAGGGCCCAGAGATACCTCTCCGATACTCGAAGTGACAAATCCCAATCTCGATTCACACCAACTCAACAGATACCTTTGGAGATACCTGTAGAGCATATTTATGATCACCCAATTATGTTGTGATGTTTGATAGCACACAAGGTATTCCTTTGGTATCCGGGAGTTGCATGATCTCATGGTCGAAGGAACATGTATTTGACATTAAGAAAGCAGTAGCAATAAACCTAACGATCATATGTTATGCTAACGGTTGGGTCTTGTCCATCACATCATTCTCCTAATGATGTGATCCCCTTATCAAATGACAACTCATGTCTATGGTTAGGAAACCTTAACCATCTTTGATCAACGAGCTAGTCTAGTAGAGGCTCACTAGGGACACGGTATTTGTCTATGTGTCCACACATGTATTTAAGTTTCCGGTCAATACAAATCTAGCTTGAATAATAAAACTTTATCATGATTAAGGAAATAAAGTAATAACCATTTTATTATTGCCTCTAGGGCATATTTCCATCAGTCTCCCACTTGCACTAGAGTCAATATTCTAGTTCACATTGCCATGTGACTAACACCCAAAGAGTTCACTAGAGTCAATAATCTAGTTCACACCGCCATGTGATTAACACCCAAAGAGTTCTAAGGTGTGATCATGTTTTGCTTGTGACAGAGGTTTTTAGTCAAGGTTCTGCAACATTCAGATCCGTGTGTACTTTGCAAATATCCATGTCTACAATGCTCTGCATATAGCTACTCTAGCTAATTTCTCCCACGTTCAATACATATCCAGATTGAGACTCAGAGTCACATGGATCAGTGTCAAAGCTTGCGTCGATGTAACCCTTTACGACGAACTCTTTATCACCTCCATAACCGAGAAACATTTCCTTAGTCCTCTTTAGGTCCCTAAGGATAATTTTGACCGCTGTCCAGCGATCCACTCCTGGATCACTATTGTACCCCCTCGCCAGACTCATGGAAAGGCACACAATTGGTCTGGTACACAACATGACATACTTTATAGAACCTATGGTTGAGGCATTGGGAATGACTTTCATTCTCTCTCTATCTTCTACTATGGTCAGGCTTTGAGTCTTACTCAACTTCACACCTTGAATACAGGCAAGAACCCTTTCTTTGAGTGATCCATTTTGAACTCCTTCAAAACTTTGTCAAGGTATGTGCTTTCTGAAAGTCCTATTAAGCATCTTGATCTAACTCTATAGATTTTGATGCCCAATATGTAAGTAGCTTCACCAAGGTCGTTCACTGAAAAATTCTTATTCAAGTATCCTTTTATGCTATCCAGAAATTCTTTATCATTTCCAATCAGCAATATGTCATCCACATATAATATCAGAAATGCTACAGAGCTCCCACTCACTTTCTTGTAAATACGGGCTTCACCATAATTCTGGATAAAACCATATGCTTTGATCACCTCATCAAAGCGTATATTCCAACTTCGAGATGCTTGCACCAGTTCATAGATGGATCGCTGGAGCTTGCACACTTTGTTAGCACCTTCAGGATTGACAAAAACTTCCAGTTGCATCATATACAACTCTTCCTCAAGAAACCCGCTAAGGATGCAAGTTTTTTGACATCCATTTGCCAAATTTCATAATCATAAAATGCGGAAATTGCTAACATGATTCAGACAGACTTAAGCATCGCTACGGCTAAGAAAGTCTCATCGTAGTCAACACTTTGAACTTGTCGAAAATCTTTTGCAACAAGTCGAGCTTTGTAGATAGTGATATTACTGGCAGTGTCCATCTTCCTCTTAAAGATCCATTTATCTTTATGGCTTGCCGATCATCGGGCAAATCCACCAAAGTCCACACTTTGTTCTCATACATGGATCCTATCTCAGATTTCATGGCCTCAAGCCGTTTTTCGGAATCTGGGCTCATCATAGTTTCTTCATAGTTCATAGGTTCGCTGTTGTCCAACAACATGACTTCCAAGACAGGATTGCCGTACCACTCTGGTGCGGAACGTGTTTTGGTCGACCAACGAGGTTCAGTAGTAACTTGATCTGAAGTTTCATGATCATCATCATTTGCTTCCTCTCTGGTTGGTGTAGGCATCACAGGAACGGCTTTCTCTGATGTAATACTTTCGAATTCGAGAGAAGGTACAACTACCTCATCAAGTTCTACTTTCCTCCCACTCACTTCTTTCAAGAGAAACTCCTTCTCTAGAAAGGACCCATTCTTAGCAACAAAGATTTTTCCCTTCGGATCTGTGGTAGAAGGTATACCAATTATTTTCTTTCGGGTATCCTATGAAGACACACTTCTCTGCTTTGGGTTCGAGCTTATCAAGCTAAAGCCTTTTGACATAAGCGTTGCATCCCCAAACTTTTAAGAAACGATAGTTTAGGTTTCTTGCCAAACCACAGTTCATACAGTGTCATCTCAACAGATTTAGACGGTGCCCTATTTAACGTGAATGCAGTTGTCTCTAATGCATAACCCCAAACCAATGGTGACAAATTGGTAAGAGACATCATAGAATGCACCATATCTAATAAAGTATGATTACGATGTTCAGACACACCATTATGATGTGGTGTTCCAGGTGGCATGAGTTGTGAAACCATTCCACATTATTTTAAATGAAGGCCAAACTCGTAACTCAAATATTCGCCTCCACGATCAGATCATAGAAACTTTATTTTCTTGTTACGATGATTCTCCATTTCACTCTGAAATTCTTTGAACTTTTCAAGCGTTTCAGACTTGTGTTTCATCAAGTAGATATATCCATACCTACTCAAATCATCTGTGAAGGTGAGAAAATAACAATACCCGCCGCGTGCTTCAACACTCATCAGACTGCATATATCGGTATGTATTATTTCCAATAAGTCATTAGCTCGCTTCATTGTTCTAGAGAACAGAGTTTTAGTCATTTTCCCTATGATGCATGGTTCACAAGTATCAAATGATTCATAATCAAGTGATTCCAAAAGTCCATCCGCATGGAGTTTCTTCATGCGCTTTACACCAATATGACCTAAATGGCAGTGCCACAAGTATGTTGCACTATCATTGTCAACTTTGTATCTTTTGGCATCAATATTATGAATATGTGTATCACTACGATCGAGATACAATAAACCATTTACATTGGGTGTATGACCATAGAAGGTTTTATTCATGTAAACGGAACAACAATTATTCTCTAACTTAAATGAATAACTGTATTGCAATAAACACAATCTAATCATGTTCGTGCTCAATGCTAACACCTAATAACATTTATTTAGGCTCAACACTAATCCCGAAGGTAGAGGGAGTGTGCGATGGTGATCATATCAATCTTGGCAACACTTCCAACACACATCATTACCTTGCCCTTAACTAGTCTTCGATTATTCTGCAGCTCTTGTTTCGAGTTACTAATCTTAGCAACTGAACCGGTATCAAATACCCAGGGGCCACTATGAGCACCAGTAAGGTACACATCAATAACATGTATATCAAATATACCTTTGTTTAATTTGCCATCCTTCTTATCTGCCAAGTATTTGGGGCAGTTCTGCTTCCAGTCACCATTTCCTTTGTAGTAGAAGCACTCAGTTTCAGGCTTGGGTCCATCTTTGGGATTTTTCATGGGAGCGGAACTTGCTTGTTGTTCTTCTTGAAGTTCCCTTTCTTTCCCTTGACCTTTTTCTTAAACTGGTGGTCTTGTTAACCATCAACACTTGATGTTCTTTCATGATTTCTACCTCTGTTGGTTTCAACATCGCGAAGAGCTTGGGAACCGTTTTCGTCATCCCTTGCATATTATAGTTCATCACGAAGTTCTAGTAGCTTGGTGATAGTGACTGGAGAACTCTGTCAATCACTATCTTATCTGGAAGATTAACTCCCACTTGATTCAAGCGATTTTAGTACCCAGACATTCTGAGCACGTGCTCATGGGCTGAGCTCTTCTCCTCCATATCGTAGGCAAAGTACTTGTCAGAGGTCTCATACCTCTCAACACGGGCATGAGCCTGAAATACCAATTTCAGCTCTTGGAACATCTCATATGTTCCATGGCGGTCAAAACATCTTTGGAGCCCCGATCCTAAGCTGTAAAGCATGGCGCACTAAACTATGAAGTAGTCATCAGATCGAGCTTGTTGAACGTTCATAATGTCTGCATCAGCTCCTGCAGCAGGTTTGTCACCTAGCGGTGCATCAAGGACATAATTCTTCTGTGCAGCAATGAGGATAATCCTCAGATCACGGACCTAGTCTGCATTATTGCTACCATCATCTTTCGACTTATGGCTCATGTTCAATTCATGAAATTACTAATGTCCGATCATCCCACTTATATCAACATCCCTCAAGTTATCTAAGTGACACATGATCCAAATCAACCAAACCATGTCCGATCATCACGTGGGATGGAGTAGTCTTCAATGGTGAACATCTTTATGTTGATCATATCTATTATATGGCTCATGTTCGACCTTTCGGTCTCTAGTGTTCTGAGACCATGTGTGTACATGCTAGGATCATCAAGTTTAACCCAAGTAGTCTACGTGTGCAAAACTGGCTTACACCCGTTGTATGTGAACGTAGAGTCGATCACACCCGATCATCACATGGTGCTTCGAAACGACGAATTTTGGCAACGGTGCATACTCAGGGAGAACACTTTTATCTTGAAATTAAGTGAAGGATCATCTTATAATGCTACTGTCACTCTAAGCAAAATAAGTTGCATAAAGGATAAACAACACATGCAGTCAAAATATGTGACATGATATGGCCATCATCATATTGTGCTTTTGATCTCCATCTCCAAAGCATCGGCATGATCTCCATCATCACCAGCTTGACACCTTGATCTCCATCGTTGCGTCAGTGCCGTCTCGCCAACTATTGCTTCTACAACTATTGCTAACACATAGCGATAAAGTAAAGCAATTACATGACACTTGCATTTCATACAATAATTAAAAGACAACCCTAAGGCTCCTGCCGGTTGTCGATATTACAGAACATGATCATCTGATACAACAATGTATATCACATCACGTCTTGACCATATCACATCACAACATACCCTGCAAAAACAAGTTAGACATCCTCTACTTTGTTGTTGCAAGTTTTACGTGGCTGCTACGGGCAACTAGCAAGAACCGTTCTTACCTACGCAAAACCACAATGGTGATTATCAAGTTTGTTGTTTTAACCTTCTTCAAGGACCGGCTGTAGTCAAATTTGATTCAACTAAAGTAGGAGAAACAGACACCCGCCAGCCACCCTTATGCAAAACAAGTTGCATGTCAGTCCACTACAAAAAAAAGACACATTCGTGACATTTTGGGCTGAACGGACTTTTTCCTGTAATGCTTATGACACTTCTATGATGATAATTGTGACAAAACCTGGTATCATCATAGATGTGGTGGGATCCTACTTCTATGATAGGAAATGGGCTTTTCATCCTGGGAGGGCCGGAGACGCACCTGCATGACATTCTTTGGGCCGTCCATGACGAAAAAAATCATGGTAGAAGTGAGGGCGAGGAAAATTTTGAGGAGTTCCTGGTTACGGTGGGTGGTCGGGGCAATCCTCCAACTCAGGGGCTTAGCCGCGAGCCAGTCCTCGCCTAAGTTAAAAACTTACTCCGAGTGGAGAGAAATCCTCCCACTCGGGGCTTAGCTGCGAGCCTGTCCTCGCTAAGTTAAAAACTTACTTCGAGTGGAGAGCAATCCTCCCACTTGGGGGCTTAGCCGTGAGCCCGTCCTCGCCTAAGTTAAAAACCTACTCTGAGTGGGGAGCAATTCTCCTACTCGAGGCTTAGTCACGAGCCCATCCTCGCCTAAGTTAAAAACTTACTCCGAGTGGAGAGCAATCCTCACACTCAGGGGTTTAGTTGCGAGCCCGTCCTCGCCTAAGTTAAGAACCTACTCTGAGTGGAGAGCAATCCTCCCACTCAGGGGCTCAGCCGCGAGCCCCTCCTCGCCTAAGTTAAAAACCTACTCCGAGTGGAGAGAAATCCTCCCACTTGGGGCTTAGCCGTGAGCCCATCCTCACATAAGTTAAAAACCTACTCCGAGTGGAGAGCAATCCTCCCACTCGGGGGCTTAGCCACGAGCCCGTCCTCGCCTAAGTTAAAAACCTACTCCGAGTGGAGAGCAATCCTCCCACTCGGGGGCTTAGCCGTGAGCCCGTCCTCGCCTAAGTTAAAAACCTACTCCGAGTGGAGAGCAATCCTCGCCCTCATGGGCTTAGCCGCGAGCCCGTCCTCGCCTAAGTTAAAAACCTACTCCGAGTGGAGAGCAATCCTCCCACTTGGGGGACTTAGCCATGAGCCCGCCCTCGCCTAAGTTAAAAACCTACTCCATGTGGAGAGCAATCCTCCCACTCGGGGGCTTAGCCGCGAGCCCGTCCTCACCTAAGTTGAAAACCTACTCCGAGTGGAGAGCAATCCTCCCACTCAGGGGCTTAATCACGAGCCTGTCCTCGCCTAAGTTAAAAACCTACTCCAAGTGGAGAGAAATCCTCCCACTCGGGGGCTTAGCCGCAATCCCGTCCTCACCTAAGTTAAAAACCTACTCCGAGTGGAGAGCAATCCTCCCACTTGGGAGCTTAGCCCGAGCCCGTCCTCGCCTAAGTTAAAAACCTACTCAGAGTGGAGAGCAATAATCCTCCCACTCGGAGGCTTAGCCGCGAGCCCGTCCTCGCCTAAGTTAAAAACCTACTCCGAGTGGGGAGCAATCCCCCCACTCGGAGACTTAGCCGCAAATCAGTTTTGCCTGAGTCAAAAAATACGATCACACAAAACATTTTGAAAGCAAGAAAAGTAATATTCGGGTAAATCCACCAAGTTCGGATAAATCTGTCAAGTTTCAGAATCACAAGCAAAAGTACTCAGGCATCAGGACCGAAAGAGTTTAATGGTTACAGGATCACTCGGAATCCCGAAGCAAATAAGTTTGAGTCATTAAAGTGATTTCTTCACTCGACGGGAGGAGGACTCGCTGGCTCGATGAAGGTGTCCAAGTCGATGCCGTCAGCTATGCGAGTGGCTGCTTCAATGAAGGTCTCCATGAAGGATTTGAACTGAAGCTTCTTCGTGTTCGCCACTTGGAGAGCCTTCAGCTTTTCTTCCTTGGCATCCTTGCAATGGACTCTGACGAGTGAAAGAGCTATGTCGGCTCTGCAGCGAGCAGCTGATTTCTTCCACGCATGCACTCGGCTAGGAACTTCATTGAGCCGAGCCATCAGTGACTCAAGGTCATTCTGAAGTTTGTCCTCCGGCCACAGCTCTTGGTCTATCTTTGTCAGCGCAACCTTCAGTCAAGCAATGTACCCCAAGACGCTGTCGAGACGAGCTTCAAGTCGTAGTACATTCAGTGTAGCTTCATCCGTGACGAGCGACTTTGTGGGATCCATGCCTGGTTCAATCTGATCAGTTTCCTGCTCAAAATTCTGACAGAACTCTGCACGAGGGAGAAAAGTATGAGTCAGCAGCAGAATTATGTAGAAGTTTTCTGGATTCACTCGGATGAAGAAAGATACCTTCAAGCATGATGTACATCTTCTTGGCAAGGCCTCCCAAGTAAGCTTCCAACTCGTCCCTCTTCCGAGTGAGCTGGTTGACCTTGTCAGCCAGGACAACTTTCTCCTCCCGTAGCTGTGCAACCTCTTTCTTCACCTTGTCAACAGTAGTCTTCAGATTGACATTTTCCTCTTCAAGTTTGCCAACTGAAGCTAGCTTTCTCTCAGCTGCTTCAGTCTTCTCATGCGCCACCTTGTGCGCTCCCGCAAGTTTAGTGTCCTTCCTCTCCAATGCCTGCTTCATGGTGTCTAAATAAATAACATTCTTTAGTCGTTCTTGGAGTTGACAGTTTTCACTACTCACATCTGTTTGAGTGGGATCACTCGGTTCAAAGGATGGAAAAGAAGAAATGACAAAGCATACGGTCAGTAAGCTGTTACATCCCATGGTCTTCACTTCATCCTGAGCATCCTTCAGATTCTTCTTGGCAAGTTCCAGATCAATTTGGAGTAGGATCTTCTCCTTCTCCAGGGCAGCATACTGAGTCCCAAGTTCACAAGATTTCTGCGATCAACAAAAAGACAATTTAGTCGACAAAAAGAAAGACCCTTTACTTCCGAGTGGGGAAGAGAAAATTCAGATTGCTGCTATCAAAGCAGTTTTAAGACCACCGCCAAATCAAACATTCGATGGTGGTCTCGGGGACTACACCCAGTGGGTGCACTCAGTGTGCCCCCACCGGATCGATTTCCCACTTGGTATGGCTTGCCCGGCCTGAGTGGAAGAAAAGAATCCCTTTGTCTCAGAACCCCGCTGACTGCCCGCAGTCGACAACGTTCTCGGGGACTACACCCAATGGGTGCACTCAGCGTGCCCTCACTGGATCAGTTACCCACTCGGCACGGCCCGACCGTCCCGAGTGAAGATCTACAAACAGACATATTCTAAAGACCCCCACCGAACCAAACATTCAACAATGGTCTCAGGGACTATGCCCAGTGGGTGCACTCAGCGTGCACCCACTGGACTAGGTTCCCACTCGACACGGCCTGACCGACTCGAGCGGAAGAGCTACACAGCAAAAGAAAACACCCAGTGGGTGTACAAATTCAAGGCACAGACCCATGATAGATGCACATTAAAGGTTCCAAAACGCTCGTCCACGGACATCTTACAAATAATAAAGCAACAGTTTCAGATAACATATCCTAACAGAACAAGCAACAATACAATCGGAAATCAACTTACAATCATACTTACTCAGACATTGGTCTGAAGGGCAGAACTTGCGTCGTAAGCGGCCTTACTGGACTCGTACACCACCTTCAGTCACTCCATCATCAGGCCAGCTTGGATCATTGCTTCCTTGGCAGCTCCTATTTGGTCCTCCGGGACATGATGCAGAGTGAACTCAATCGACGCTGGAGATGGTGAAGTAGCTAGAGGGATCAACGTCTGAGGTTGCCCAGTCGGCCGGAAGTTTGAGCAGTTGACACTAGAGGCTGGACAGTCGACAAGGGGTCAGCAAAAGAAACTCCAGCTCGAGATGAGCCACCGAGTTCTTGAACAACGGATTTGGTCGGTGGGTGAGACGTCTGGCTTGAAGGCGCTCTCTTGCTCAGGCCCCACGAGGTGGTTGAGGCCCTGCCTCTTCCTCCCACACTCTTTGGAGGCTCATTGAGGGAGTCCTGGACTAGGGGGTGTCCGGATAGCCGAACTATCATCATTGGCCGGACTCCAAGACTATGAAGATACAAGGTTGAAGACTTCGTCCCGTGTCCGGATGCGACTTTCCTTGGCGTGGAAGGTAAGCTTGGCAATACTTGTCACACCCAATACGCGATACTATCCTAAAGAGACTCGAAGGTCCCACCAAGGATAGAACCGCATATTGATACGCTTTTGCAAGGTGGATATCATTACATCAACATTACATAATAGATGGGGATACAGACAAGAGGCATACAATGCCACACGAATACAACATCATCTTACATAAGAGCACCACCCGACTACGGATGAAACTCAAACGACATCCACCACCTGCTAGCCCGGGCTGCCGACACCGAACCTATCCCCGATCGAAGAAGAAGCGTAAGAAGAACTCCAAAACAAGCAAACATCGCTCTCTCGTCAGATCATCGCAAAAACCTGTACTCTGCAATCGTTGTTGTAGTAATCAGGAGCCACGAGGACTCGGCAATCCCATTACCATGGGTATCAAGACTAGCAAAGCTTAATGGAAAAGGAAGGGGTAAAGTGGTGAGGTTGCAGCAGTGACTAAGCATAATATGGTGGCTAACATACGCAAATAAGAGCGAGAAGAGAGCAAACGGAACGGTCGTGAAACTAGCAATGATCAAGAAGTGATCCTAAACTCCTACTTACGTCAAACATAACCCAAAGACCGTGTTCACTTCCCGGACTCCGCCGAGAAGAGACCATCACGACTACACACGCGGTTGATGCGTTTTAATTCGGATCTGGTGTCAAGTTATCTACAACCGGACATTAACAAATTCCCATCTGCCACATAACCGCGGGCACGGCTCTCGAAAGTTTATAACCCTGCAGGGGTGTCCCAACTTAGCCCATGATAAGCTCTCGCGATCAACGAAGGATAAACCTTCTCCCAGGAAGACCCGATCAGTCTCGGAATCCCGGTTTACAAGACATTTCGACAATGGTAAAACAAGACCAGCAAAGCCGCCCGATGCGCCGACAATCCCGATAGGAGCTGCACATATCTCATTCTCAGGGCAACACCGGATGAGCAATCCGTACAACTAAAACTAGACCTCAAGTTTCCCTGAGGGGGCGTTGCAAAGGGCTCTAGTTCGGACCAACACTTAGACAAGCATTGGCCCGGGGGGGCTATAATAAAGATGACCCTCGAGAGAGCGACTCCCAAGGGAAAAGTAGGTGGTGGTGAGGCAAATGGTAAAACCAAGGTTGGGCCTTGCTGGAGGAGTTTTATTCAAAGCGATCTATCAAGGGGGTCCCATAAATCACCCGACCGCATTAGGAACGCAAAATCCGGGAACATAACACCGGTATAACGGAAACTAGGGCGGCAAGAGTGGAACAAAACACCAGGCATAAGGCCGAGCCTTCCACCCTTTACCAAATATATAGATGCGTTAATAATATAAGAGATATTGTGATATCCCAACATAACCCTGTCCACCATGGAGCAATCTTCAACTTCACCTGCAACTAACAACGCTATAAGAGGGGCTGAGGAAAGCGGTGACATAGCCAAATAACGGTTTGCTAGGAAGGGTGAAAAGGTTAGAGGCTGACAGGGCAATTTGGAGAGGCTTGAAGAACAAGTTATAGAAAGCGCAGCAAAGCGATAGAACGGAGCAACTAGCATAGCAATGATAGTAGTGAGATCCAAGGTGACGGTCATCTTGCCTGAAATCCCGCTAGGAAAAAGAACGAGTCCATGAAGAAGATGAAGCCACGAAGATGAACCACACGTAGACGAACGCATCCTCACGATCGCAACGAAACGGGAACTATCGAGAAGAAGCACACAACATGGTAAACACACCACACATAGACAAGACATGATGCACAACAAGCATGATGCATGACAAAGCTACATGAAGCTACTCATGGCAAGAGACGATGCAAACAAGAGCAACACATCAAAGCAAGTTTAAATGAGGCCGGGAACAACATATAACAATTCCGGTAAGTCCTCATATGCAAATTTCGAAATTGGTCCAGATCTGGACAAACATTAAGTTGAAGTTGTTAAACAGCAAGTTAAACAGCACCAAGAGGATCTACATGAGATTCTAGTCAAGTTACATATAAAGTTCATTTAATTCGGAGCTACGACTTAGAAGATATGAGCAAAACAAGTTAAACATGGCATTGATGCTAAATGTACCCAAACATCAAGCAAACACCTCAAAACAAGGATGCAACATGGTAATATGAAACAACATGCAATTCTAAGCAAGTTTCATATATAGCACGCTCAAAACGGAGCAACGGTTCAACACATACACTCTATACAAGTTATAGCAACAACATGTCCATAACAGCAACTAGGCATCTTGCAAGCATCAAAACAATATGCTACAGCACCCCAACATAAGAACAAAAGGTATGGGCATGAAGTACAGGTAAAGCATGACAAAAGATGAACACTGAGCTATCTCCACAAAACACTAGAACATGCTCAAAATGACAAGGCAAGATTGCAAATAATAACAGCTTCAGGCTTAGCAGAAATAACATCAGGTTACAATGTTTAGAGCTATCAAACAACATACTACAGGAACTTAACATGGCAAACTAAGGCATGGCATGAATCTACTAATCTCATATAACAAAAGTCCCTTACTGACCATGAGCGAAAAATGATCAGAAGATATGATGGCACCCATGTAAACATGGCAAGTTATATGACAGATTCAAACATGGCAGGAACAACAATAAGTAGGCATGTTGGTGAGCTTGAACCACTCACCATAGAGCAATACATGGCATGGGAAGGCAACCAACAGTAAGAAGACATGTTTGAGAAGGTAAGCATGGCAAGAACAAGTTCATAGGGTGCATGGATCACTAGCAACAATCATGGCAACATTGAACTTAAAGTTAACAGGCTGACAGCAACATTATTTAGCAACTTTGAGGGCAAGATAACAACAAGTTACAGCAGGATAAAAATGCAACCAGGGGCATGAATGGATAGAGCAAGACATGTCTAACAAAACATCCTTAGTGAACATCTCCAGATTATGCATAGAATGACTTGTAGCAGCAGGTTTACATAGCAACAAAATATAGCAGAATCAGCCTAGCAAAACAGCAACAGCAAGTACCCCACTTAACAAGCTTGATGCACTCACTATACAACTCACAAAAATACATGGATTGCACCTCTGGAAAGATGGCATATCATAGATCAAAACACATGTAGACATCAAGCTCATAGGATGCACACATCAAACATGGAAAAAATAACTAATGAGCATGTTATAACAGTTTCAGCAGAATAACATCATATAGCACTCTTGCAACGATGATTCAGGCACCAAGATGGACTCAAACGAACATGATGCAATGGAATGAAATGAAGTACTCGTCGAGACTAACAATTTGACATATTACACGCATGAAACGGAGCAGTATGCATGGAGTTTTGATGCGATGAACATGGCATGATAATGTCAAAATAATAGGGACGGAAAATATCAACCTCCGAGATCTAGGGTTCCTCGGCACGCGAACCGAGGCAGCGACGGATCTCGCCGGAGATCGGCCGGAGGGAGGTCGGAGGAGGCGGGGAGATGGCCGGGGAGGTCGGGGACGACCGGGCCGGACGCAGCTCCGGCGGAGGAGTGCGGGAACCGAGGCGGCGGCGCTGGTGAGGGCGGCGAAAGCCGCAGGGCGATGGCGGCACCGCCGGAAGAGCCGTGGGCGCACGCTGGAGGCAGCAGGCACGGCTGTCCGTGGCAGAGACGACATCGGGCCGTCTTGAGGGACGGGCGCTGGGCTGGCGGGCGCTGGTTGCGCGGAGGCGACCCGCGGGCGGGCGAGGCGGCGGCACCGAGGGCGGCGAGGTCGGAGGAGGTGGCGCGGCGGAGCCGGGCGAGCCCGGCGGCGGCGAGACGGCGATCGGCGGTAAGGAGCGCGCTGGGCGGCTCGGGCCCGATGGGCTCAGGCGGGCCTGCCGAACTGGGCGGGCTACGGCGGATGTGGGCAGCGCGGGGACAGGTGGCGGCGGCGGATTGGGCGCGGGGGCGGCGGCGGACGTGTCCGTCCATCACGGACGTGTCCGGTGGCGGCGGGAGGAAGAGGACTAGGGTTAGGGAAGGATTCATCCGTGAATTTCGGGGGGTGGGGCTAATATATAGGAAGAGGGAGCTAGGAGACTCCAAATGAGGTGCGGTTTTCGCCCACACGATCATGATCGAACGACCGAGAGCATGGAGGGGGTTAGGATGGGTTTTGGGCCACTTTCAAAGGGTGTTGGGCTGCAAACAAAAGAGGCCTTTTACGGTTACCCGGTTAACCGTTGGAGTACCAAACGACCTCCAAATGGCACGAAACTTGACAGGCGGTCTACCAGTGCTATATCAAGGCAGCTTGGCAAACCTCGGTCCATTCCGAGAACGTTTAACACCCGCACAAGAGAAGAGGCAAAAAAAGGGGACGCTGGATGACATAGGAGTGCCGAATTGCAAAACGGACAACGGGGAAAATGCTCGGATGCATGAGATGAACACGTATGCAAAATGAGATGCACATAATGACATGATATGAAATGCAGATGATGACATGGCAAAATGCAACACGCAAGCAAATGACATGGCAAGGATGGCGAATAACTGGAAGACACCTGGCGCATCGGATCCGGGGCATTACAATACGGAAATGTAGATCTCCTACCATTGTAACCGACTCTATGTAACCCTAGCCCTCTCCGGTGTCTATATAAACCGGAGGGTTTTAGTCCATAGGACGAACCAACAATCATACCATAGGCTAGCTTCTAGGGTTTAGCCTCCGTGTTCTCATGGTAGATCCACTCTTGTACTACCCATATCATCAATATCAATCAAGCAGGAGTAGGGTTTTACCTCCATTGAGAGGGCCCGAACCTAGGTAAAAACATCATGTCCATTGTCTCCTGTTACCATCCGCCTAGATGCACAGTTCGGGACCCCCTACCCGAGATCCGCCGGTTTTGACACCGACATTGGTGCTTTCATTGAGAGTTCCTCTGTGTCTTCGCCCATAGGCCCGATGGCTCCTTCGATCATCAACAACGACACGGTCCAGGGTGAGACTTTTCTCCTCGGACAGATCTTCAGATTCGTGGCTTTTGCATTGCGGGCAATTCGCTGGCCATCCGGAGCAGATTGAAAGCTACGCCCGCCATCAGTCGATTTGAAGTTTGAACTTCACGGCCGACATCCGCGGAGACTTGATCTTCGACGGATTCGAGCCACGCCGAGCGCCGCCGCGACCCTTGTCACGATGGGCATGATCTAGCTCTGTTGCGGGACGGTGCCCTCGAGGTCAAGACAAGAGTCCGCTCCGACCCTTAACTCGAGCCGATTGCGCCGATCGAGGATGGTGGCTAGACACCGCCTCGGGGGCTGCTACCTCTACGGCGATGGAGCCGAATACCGACCCTATCCCTTGTGAAGCTCGTGACTCCGAGGTGCCGGACTCCTCGCCAGACTCCGAACCTCCCGCGCCCCTACCAATTGAATCCGATTGGGCGCCGATCATGGAGTTCACCGCTGCGGACATCTTTCAGCACTCGCCTTTTGGCGACATCCTGAATTCGCTAAAGTATCTCTCGTTATCAGGAGAGCCCTGGCCGGACTGCGGTTAGGACGGTTGGGATGCGGACGACGAAGAAATTCAAAGCCCACCCACCACCCACTTTGTAGCCACTGTCGACGACTTAACCGACATGCTAGACTTCGACTCCGAAGACATCGACGGTATGGACGACGATGCCGGAGACGACCAAGAACCAGCGCCTATGGGGCACTAGAAAGCCACCTCGTCATACGACATATACATGGTGGATATCCCAAAGGATGGGAATGGCGAGGGAACAACGGAGGAATACCCCTCCAAGAAACAGCCTAAGCGCCGGCGTCAGTGGCGCCGCTCTAAATCCCGCCACAGCAAGAATGGAGATTCCGGCACCGGAGACAATAACACCGGACAGTGCTAAAGGCACCCCCTCCAAAGAAGATTCAGCACAGGAGGATGAAGAAGCCATCCCTCATGAGAGAGCAGCAGACAAAGAGGTAGAGGACGACAATTACATGCCTCCCTCCGGAGACGAGGCAAGCCTCGACGACGACGAGTTCGTCGTACCTGAGGATCCCGTCGAACAAGAGCATTTTAAACGCAGGCTTATGGCCATGGCAAGCAGCCTCAAGAAAAATCAGCAACAACTTAGAGCTGACCAAGATTTGCTAGCCGACAGATGGACTGAAGTCCTTGCGGCCGAAGAGTACGAACTCGAATGCCCCTCCAAAAGCTACCCCAAACGCAAGCTGCTGCCCTGATTAGAGGAGGAAGCATATAAACCTACATCACCAGCGCACAATACGGCCGACCGGCCACCTTGTGGCCGCGACAGAGAGGCCTCTAGGCCTTCCACTAAAGTCGTACCCCGGCATCACTCGAAAAGTGCAAAGCCACGGGGGAATGCGCCGGACTTGCGAGATATATTGGAGGATAAGGCAAGACAATCAAGATCGATCTATGGATCGCGTGGGCGCCCCACGATACGCGACGACAACCGTCGCGCGGATACAAAGAACTCCGGCGGGCGAACACGATGAGACAAAGCTCGCTGAGCTACGCCGTGATATAGCGCAATATAGAGGTGCCGCACACCCACTATGCTTCACAGATGAAGTAATGGATCATCAAATCCCCGAAGGGTTTAAACCCGTGAACATTGAATCCTACGATGGCACAACAGACCCCGCGGTTTGGATCGAAGACTATCTCCTTCATATCCACATGGCCCGTGGTGATGATCTTCACGCCATCAAATACCTCCCACTCAAGCTTAAAGGACCAGCTCGGCATTGGCTTAACAGCTTGCCAGCAGAATCAATTGGGTGTTGGGAGGACCTGGAAGCCGCATTCCTCGATAACTTCCAAGGCACATATGTGCGACCACCAGACGCTGATGACCTAAGCCACATAATTCAGCAGCCGCATTTAATTGGCGGACAATTCGACACGGTTCTTAACCAAGAAAAATCAAATCGTCGACTGTCCGGATGCAGAGGCCCTTGCAGCCTTCAAGCATAACATCCGCGACGAGTGGCTTGCCCGGCACCTAGGACAGGAAAATCTGAAATCCATGGAAGCCCTCACATCACTCATGACCCGCTTCTGCGCGGGAGAGGAAAGCTGGCTAGCCCGCAGTAACAACCTCAACAAAAATTCTGGCAGTCCGGATACCAAGGACCGCAATGGCAGGTCACGTCGCAACAAGCACAAACGCCGCATTAACGGCGATAATACTGAGGATACGGCAGTCAACGCCGGATTCAGAGGCTCCAAACCCGGTAAGCGGAAGAAGCCATTCAAAAGAACTACTCCGGTCCGTCAATTTGGACCAAATACTCGCCTTCGTGCGGATACACGGCACCCCAAAGAGCCACTAATCACACCAACAGGATTGTTGGGTATTCAAGCAGGCAGGCAAGTTAATTGCCGAAAACAATGACAAGGGGCTGCATAGCGATGACGAGGAAGAGACCCGACCGCCGAACAATAGAGGAGAAAGGTTCCCCACAAGTGCGGACGGTGAACATGATATACGCAACCCACATACCCAAAAGGGAGCGGAAGCGTGCACTCAGGGACGTATATGCGATGGAGCCAGTCGCCCCGAAGTTCAATCCATGGTCCTCCTGCCCGATCACTTTTGATCGAAGGGACCACCCCACCAAAGATCCGCCATGGCGGGTTCGCCGCATTGGTTCTAGACCCAATCGCCGACGGGTTTCACCTCACTAGAGTCCCGATGGACGGCGGCAAGAGCCTGAACTGCTATACCAGATACAAAGGCGCAAGATGGGCATAGACCCTCAAGGATTAAACCCACAAAGACGACCTTCAAAGGCGTCATACCAGGTGTAGAGGCCAATTGTACAGGCTCAGTGACACTGGAAGTGGTCTTCGGATCCCCGGATAACTTCCGAAGCGAGGAGTTAATCTTCGACATAGTTCCGTTCCGCAGCGGCTATCATGCACCGCTCGGACGAACCGCGTCTGCAAAATTCAATGCGGTGCCGCACTACGCATACCTCAAGCTCAAGATGCCAGGCCCTCGAGGAGTCATCATGGTCAATGGAAACACTGAACGCTCTCTTCGAACGGAGGAGCATACAGCGGCTCTCGCGGTAGAAGTGCAGAGCAGCCTCTTAAGGCAATTCTCGAGTCCGGCCGTTAAGCGACCGGACACCGCCAAGCGCGCCCGGAGTAACCTATAACAAGACCACCTGGCACGTTCTAAGCACGCGTAGCAATGCGGCCCCAACCCCAGCCCTAGCAAAATTGCAAAACCAAGACTCACAGACACCACTACGCCCGAGATACCATGGGCATAGGGGAGGGCACGACCACGGCAGGCCCAGAGTGCGGCTCAACCACACCAGGGGCTCCCAAGTGTGTCATCCTTTTTCTTTTCTTTTTTTCTTTTTTTTCTTATCCTCAGGACTCCGTTTACCAGAGGCCCTGTTCGGCAGTAGACCTGCCGAACTCACGATGCAACAGCCAGGGAAGAAGAAAGGCCACGCCGAGTATCCAGGTGATCTCCAATACGAGCATTATACCTGTTTTATACACCATTCCACAGCCTACCTTTGGAGGGGGACATGCTAAATAGTTCCATCCCTTGCTTATCCCACTATTTGTATCATTCTGCATTCATGGCAGTACTTTTTGAATAAACAATGCATCGCTTTTTGCCTACCACTGCATTCCTTTCTTATACATATGTTCATCTATGACATGTTGCATCCGTACACTTTGGTACGGCTAAATACACCAGGGGCTTAAGTTCCCCACATTATGGTGTGATAAGTCCGAACACTTTCACAAGTGCGGCACCCCGAACTTATAGCATTATATGCATTGGCTCGAATCATGTCTTGGGTCAATAGTTGGGTTTGCCGGCCCCATGTTTTGGTACCTTACGTTCCGTTATATCGGCTAAGGTAGGCTGGAGAACCACTGCGATTGTGCCCCAGTTGAGCTGGGCGAGCACCTCAGTGGAGAAAGCTAAAACTAACCGTCATGATGGGGCGAGAGCCGGTCGCTATTCGAGAGGTTTTTTCGAGTCCCTAAAGACTTATGCTGCTTAGAGCGAGGAACCGGCTTTGTCCGGTCCAGGCGTGGATAGCGCCCCGAATTCGGCCTTCCGAACACTAGAGGCTTTGCCGAAATTTAAAATTATATAATTCTATGGCTAAGTGAGAGTGTTCAAGCATTATAAGTCCGGTTGCCTTGTTTGTTGTGTTGAGCGCCTCCCTAGACGGACCCAAAATGGGAACAAGAGCGCCAAGTTTATCCCAACACCCCAAAGACTCATGGAATGGGGCTGAAGCCGACGACTTGCCATCTCTCGGATTTGATAAACGGCCGCCTGTAAGGTAATATTTTAAATTAACAAGCGTTGCTTAGCGATATGAACAAAGTTTTTAGCGCGCAGGATAACAAAATGCGAGTCTACTCAAATATTACATCTTTGGAGCACTCACCGCATAATAATGCGGCACCCTTCAGACACCCTTATAATACATCTTGGGCGTGCGATACTCCTTGTCGGGCGGTGGCGCGTCGTCACAAGCTTCTCGGCGTCCATCCCGCCCAAATGCACTTTAGCACGGCAAGGGCCCGACGGCACCTTCAATGCAAAGGAGTGCTTGATGACTTCAACCCATGGACAAGCATCCACCACCGCGCACCAGTCAAGTAGCTCCTGTGCATAGCCTCTTTGGGCCTGGCCGAACTATGAGGCCCTTCATGGCCTATTCGCCACCTTGTGGAGCTCGACCACCGCTTCATCTGGTCGCTAAGGGGCACGGATGTCCGCCTCAAAGATACCGAGACCGAACACCTTCTCCGCCGAGCTCCCTCCTCGGCTCAGAGAAAGCGGCAGATCGGACACGCTTATGGGGCAACTGCAAACGCGCCCCGAAAGTCTGATTCGGGTAAGTAATGTAATTCACTTTACATGCTTGCTTTGCATGAAGAATGCCTTACCGCCGCTATCTTCTTTAATGCCTCGATTTTGGAGGGCCTTAGGGCTTCGCCTTAGCGGCTTTGGCACTCTCAAGAGCCGACGCGAAGCCGGACTCTCGAAGTCTCGAGTCACACTCCAAGCTCGTGTTTTTCCACGAGACCGGAGCTCTTGCCGCATTCTCCGCCACCCGCGCCTCGCTTCTCTCGCTCGGTGCGCTCATGCGCAGATTATGCTCGCCACGGACACCGCCTCCTTCTGTGGTCGCCACCTCATTCAGAGCCCCGGAGTACCCACGTTATCCTTGTCATTCCTCTTGCAACCAAATCATTTTCTCAGAAGGTACAACTTTAATAAGGTGTTACTCACCTTCCTTGTCCTCGAGCTGCTTTGGCACGGCCGAGCTCGCTCTCGGACTACTCGAGGCTCGCTTCAAGGCATTGACCTCCGCAGTCAAGTCTGGCAGAGGTCAGCAAAGCAGCCTGCATTCCCATATTGACATATTTTTGTTAAGACTCCACAGATATCTTTTAGATCCTCGGTCCGATTTTCTTTCCAACACCGAACCGAGCATCGTGGGCTACTGCCTATGTGGTACTATTTTACATATCTTAAAATTCTTACCTCAAAGCTTTGTTAGAAGGCTGCTGCAGAAGCTTCGGTCAGCCCGCTTTTGGCGAAGCTGAACTTTTCAATCACCGCACTCATGACAAGGCGGTGTTCTCGAGATGGAAGGCCGCTGAGCGCCCCAGAAGTTATCCGCGCCCGGTTGACGGAGGCGCTGGGCCACAGCCTTGCCCTTCTTACGGAGGGCGCCACGGACCAAACCACTGCAGGTTCTCGTGCGGAGTCCGTCCAAAGTCCAGAGGTTGCCTGCGGCACCTCGGGGCCTCCTCCTCCTGGTGGGTCCTTTCCGGATCCCACCTCGGCGTCGTCGGCGTCACGGGGGGAGGAGGCGGTCGGAAGTGAAGTGCTATTCACATCCGACGTACCCAAGGACCCGCTCGACGAAGCGGGAAGATCGTCCTTGGGCGGACTACAGGGTTGTATGCGGCGTTAAAAGATGCTATGCGACGAAAAGAAAAATTATGAGTTATTAAGGAATCCGAATACTTACGATCTCGCCAGGGGCTTGGCCCTTGAGGGCCAGTCCTCGTCATCGTTGTTGGCGTTGGTGGAACTGTCCGGGGGAAGGGTCCTTCCTTTCTTGGACCCTTCGGCCTCCCCCGTTGGGGAAGCCTTCCTCTTCTTCTCTCCCCCGCTGGGGGAGAGGACTCTTTCTTCTCCTCCTCGCCTTCGTGGGAGGAGTCCGCCTTAGATTGATCGGACGATGAATCCGATAACACCTGGCGCCGGGAACTCCTCTGGATTCCTGTGGCCTTCTTCTTGGCCTTCTTCTCCGAAACCACGTAAGGCGCCAGGACCAGCAGCCCTGTCAAACGGGCATCCGCTAGGTCTTATGGAAGGGGAGCCGGACAGTTAACCTGTCCGGACGTCTCCTGCCAGGACTGTTAAAGGTATTGGGAGTTTAGATCCCACATAGAGTCAAACTATGAAAAGCAAGTGTCCCATAAAGGATAACATGGCTTACCTCGCCGGCTGGATGCTGCGAGCTAAATCCGCGATCTTCGGTAGCGGATGCGGGAGCCTCGGCGCCATTGAACAAGCACCCTCCAGGCCTCTTCATACGTAGTGTCAAGAGCCCGCCAAGGTCTGTGTCAGGCCGGATCGAACTCCCACAAGTTGAAGTCCCGCTGTTGGCGGGGAGAATCCGGCGGATGAGCTTGACTGGATTACGTTGACAAGCTTGAGCTTCTTGTTCACCAGGGTTTGGAGACAGGATTGGAGTCCGATCAGCTCTTCCGAACTACCCCACAGCAGGCCCTTCTCTTTCCAGGAAGTGAGCCGCATGGGGACGCCAGATCTGAATTCGGGGGCCACTGCCCATTCAGGGTCACGCGGCTCGGTGATGTAGAACCACCCCGATTGCCATCCTTTGATGGTTTCCACAAAGGCGCCCTCGAGCCAAGTGACGTTGGGCATCTTGCCCACCATGGCACCTCCGCACTCCGCTTGGCTGCCCTTCACAACCTTCGTCTTGACATTGAAGGTCTTTAGCCACAAGCCGAAGTGGGACTAGATGCAGAGGAAGGCCTCGCACACGACGATAAACGCCGAGATGTTGAGGATGAAATTCGGGGCCAGATCATGGAAATCCAGGCCATAGTAAACATGAGCCCCCAGACAAAGGGGTGGAGTGGGAAGCCAGTCCGCGGAGGAAATGGGGAAGGAATACCACCCTCTCATGGGGCCCGGGGTGGGAATGAGCTGCCCCTCGTCGGGGAGCAGGTGCGAGATGTCGCTGGACAGATATCCGGCGCTGCGCAACTTCTTGATGTGCCCCTCCGTAACGGAGGAGGCCATCCACTTGCCTCCCGCTCCGGACATGGTTGGAGAAGGTCGAGGTGAGATGTGCGGACTTGGGCGCTGGAGCTCGAAAGTGCGGAGATGGATAAGCAAAGGAGGAAGAAGGCGAGGTAAAAGGTGGATCCTTATCCCTTATATATGGGCGGATTTAAACTATGCGCCCCACCGCCCGGTAAAACTCGCTTATCTCCCAAGCACCGCAATTAATGGCGCGTTGGGTTACCCACGTCCGTATTGATGGGAATCCGGAATAAGGGGAACACGATCTCTCGCTCGACAAGACGTGCTAAGGAAACCGCCGCTAAACGCTACCGAGGTGGTATGACAAAACAATTCGAGTAAGGGCTTGGCCGTGGCGTGACGCCATGCTACGTAAATACGCCGCCAGATTGAAGTTGTGTAAATATTATTCTCTACGATGGTATGTGGAATTTATTTTGCAGAGCCGGACACTATCCTGGTGTTCACAATCTTCTATGAATTATTCGGAGGAGGAACCCGCCTTGCAATGCCGAAGACAATATGCGCGCCGGACTCGTCGTCATTGAAGCCTGGTTCAGGGGCTACTGAGGGAGTCCTGAACTAGGCGGTGTCCGGATAGCCGAACTATCATCATTGGCCGGACTCCAAGACTATGAAGATACAAGGTTGAAGACTTCGTCCCGTGTCCGGATGGGACTTTCCTTGGCGTGGAAGGCAAGCTTGGCAATATGGATATGTAGATCTCCTACCATTTTAACCGACTCTGTGTAACCCTAGCCCTCTCCGGTGTCTATATAAACCGAAGGGTTTTAGTCCATAGGACGAACCAACAATCATACCATAGGCTAGCTTCTAGAGTTTAGCCTCCTTGATCTCGTGGTAGATCCACTCTTGTACTACCCATATCATCAATATCAATCAAGCAGGAGTAGGGTTTTACCTCCATCGAGAGGGCCCGAACCTGGGTAAAAACATCGTGTCCCTTGTCTCCTGTTACCATCCGCCTAGACGGACAGTTCGGGACCCCCTACCCGAGATCCGCCGGTTTTTACACCGACACTCATCCTCATCATCATCTGGAAGCTGGATAACATCTGTTGGCACTGCAATCACTCGACAGTGAGATTCTAGTCGACCACCAAGACAATTGACAAGGTGTGGGCATTTCTGCAATATCATACCTGCTCGAGAATTGGCCATGTCCGCGGTTGATACGTCTCCAACGTATATATAATTTTTTATTGTTCCATGCTATTATATTACCCCTTTTGGATGTTTATGGGCTTTATTTTACACATTTATATCATTTTTGGGACTAACCTACTAACCGGAGGCCCAGCCCGTATTGCTGTTTTTTTGCCTATTTTAGTATTTCGAAGAAAAGGAATATCAAACGGAGTCCAAACGGAATGAAACCTTCGGGAGCGTGATTTTTGGAATGAACGTGATCCAGAGGACTTGGAGTGCAAGTAAAGAAGCAGCCGAGGCAGCCACGAGAGGGTAGGGCGCGCCCCCTATAGGGCGAGCCCCCTGTCTCGTGGGCCCCTCGGGCAGCCACCGACGTACTTCTTCATCCTATATAAGCCTACGTACCCCGAAAACATCCAGGGAGCCAACGAAACACAATTTCCACCGACGTAACCTTCTGTATCCGCAAGATCCCATCTTGGAGCCTTCGTCGGCGCTCCGCCGGAGGGGAATCGACCATGGAGGGCTTCTACATCAACACCATAGCCCCTCCGATGAGTTGTGAGTAGTTTACCGTAGACCTTCGGGTCCATAGTTATTAGCTAGATGGCTTCTTCTCTCTTTTTGGATCTCGATACAATGTTCTCCCCCCTCTCTTGTGGAGA
Organism: Aegilops speltoides; assembly: GCA_021437245.1. Classification (NCBI taxonomy): domain Eukaryota; kingdom Viridiplantae; phylum Streptophyta; class Magnoliopsida; order Poales; family Poaceae; genus Aegilops; species Aegilops speltoides. The sequence goes on from CM038143.1 coordinate 315,067,864, forward strand.
TCTCAGAAAGGATAACTTTGAGGTGGTTTCGTACCCTACAATAATCTCTTCGTTTGTTCTCCGCTATTAGTGACTTTGGAGTGACTCTTTGTTGCATGTTGAGGGATAGTTATATGATCCAATTATGTTATTATTGTTGAGAGAACTTGCACTAGTGAAAGTATGAACCCTAGGCCTTGTTTCCTAGATTGCAATATTATTTATGCTCACTTTTATCACTTGTTACCTTTCTGTTTTTATATTTTCAGATTACAAATACTCATATCTACCAACCATATTGCACTTGTATCACCATCTCTTCGCCGAATTAGTGCACCTATACAATTTACCATTGTATTGGGTGTGTTGGGACACAAGAGACTCTTTGTTATTTGGTTGCAGGGTTGTTTGAGAGAGACCATCTTCATCCTACACCTCCCACGGATTGATAAACCTTAGGTCATCCACTTGAGGGAATTTGCTACTGTCCTACAAATCTCTGCACTTGGAGGCCCAACAACGTCTACAAGGAGAAGGTTGCGTAGTAGACATCAGGCACGCCCCTATGGCTTGTGGACACCTTGTGTGCCTTCCGGACTCTATTTTCTTGTGGAATACTCCTTTTGGTTGGTAAAGAATTATTATATGATCTCCCGAAAGTTTTGACCACCATACCACGGCAATATCTCCTATTTTCATTTTGAGCTGCTTTCTGCCAGAGTTTTCAAGGCGATGCATCATGTCTTCCTCCTCCTCCAACAATGTGGACGACGATGCTTGGTTGATGTAGATGGAACTCAGGAGGGCGGAGACCGAGGAAGCCATGATGGAAGAAGATCGTGGGGATTCACTTGAGGTCCACCCTCCGGCTTCGGAGGGAGGCACTCTGGCTGGCATCTCCACTATTCCCAATCCCTATCAAGCCGTAGGGACTACAAGCAACCGTGAAGGCCAACTGATACAAGAAGGACTTCCTCCCAGGAGGCCCTTACATAGGGTACATCAGAACAACTTTCAGAATTTGGTTCATAATTATGGAGTGGAGAATACACCACGCACACACATACCCTCCAATTGGGACATATCCCGTCCAAATGAAAGTGATGTAGGGAAAAGCTCATGGTGGCCAAAAAACAAACATCTTCTAGAGGAGATTCAGAAGAATGCAATTATGCTTCAACGTGTACTCCAATTGCAGGATCTGAAGGGTAGCTTAATAAGGCTAACCAAAACGCATCCTATGCAACGTCCCGCTCATTAGGGCCCATTTGTTCTTCTTTTCTGAGAATCTCATTAAAGTCTCCTATACATAACCATGGGAGTGTATTCTCCCCTCTAAGTTTCCTCATCATATCCCATGTCTTGTACCTTAAACTTCGGTTTGCTTCACCATAGAAGCAGGACAATCTCCATTGAGCTCTCCCTGGTTCAGAAACCCATGCATCCACATGATATTGAGAATAGTTTTTTTATTGATACATCTATAGAATTGTTCCAAAAGATAAAAATACCTCCACTCCTGCCACTACTACCAACACCAAAGCTAAAATCAAAACCAAACGAAAAACGGAGACCTTCTACTCGACTCTTTGGCAATTGGGTTTCAACTAAACAAAGAAGATGGCTTACTCAGCTCCACGAGATCACAAAGTTCTCTAACTGTCGCGGGATCGCCAATCCCACGACAGTTCCAACATAAAGTTTTCATTGGGCCTGGCGGTGCTCCCGCGCGGAGCCCACCAATAACGCCGAGGAGACCACTGATGTTGCCAATTTATCAGTATCCGTTGGTGATGCCGACTCCCTGGGCACCAACTTTCCTTGGTGATGCACCCTGCTCTTATCTACTCCAGAATCTTTAGTAAGTTGTCCTCTTCCTACTCCTACAGTATGCAGCGCTGAAGCACCGTGATCAGGAGGCCCATTCCTTGAAGGATCATACTTGTTCATGCCTGCATGGTGCTCTTCCGATTCAGGTTCAGACTAAAGTTTCCTGACCGTGAAACGTCGTGCTTATTCCTCGAGAAACACTTCATCCGGTTGTTCCTCACAAAAGTTCCCCATACGCTGTAGGTGGTCGCCCTTGACAAGACTCCCAACAGTTTCAAAGCAAACTGCTCCATACTTCAAATCTTGGCCCTAGTCCAAGGGGAGATGGACTATGAATAAGCTCTATACCCGAGGCCGAGCCGCCGGATCACCCAGCCCGGGAAGCCCGAGCAGTTCACGACGGTGAACGTCCGGCAGGAATAAAACTCAACGGTGGTGCTGCCGCCGGAGTAGGTAAACCCTAAACAAGAGGGTAAGAAACGATATCTGGTGTGTTAGATGTGCCTGATTTCTTCCTTCCTACATGCAGCCCATGGAGGCCCAGTTGTCAACAGCAAAAGGGAAATCGATAGTGCTAAATTTATAGCGCTCGAAGAGGACGCGAGTGGGCCGGTCCAATAACCTGCTCGAAGGGTATGTGAGTCAGGAAAAATGACATCAAAAGGAAGAAAACAAGGGCTGTTGGGATTAGAACCTGGGATCGCAATGTTGCGAGCCAACTTCACTAACCACTAGACCGAAGCAACTTTGTTGTCTACAACAAGAAAACAGATCTACTTAACCTTTTGATTTAGTGAAACGTTAAATGTACCCAATATAAATTATCTAAAAAAAGAAAATATAAATTCGATAACAATTTCATGGATTTTGAAATGAGTTCATCAAATTTAAATTAAATTGTAAAAAGTTCATCGAATTCAAAAAAAAAGTTCATTGAATTCAAAAAAAGTTCAACGGTTTGAGAAAAAGTTCATCAATTTCTTGAAAAAAAATCACCGATTTTGAAAAAGTTCACGAATTTGAAAAAAAAATCATCAATTTTGAAAAAAAGTTCATCGAATTTGAAAAAAGGTTCAAACGTTCATCAAATTGAAAAGGTTCATCGAAATTGAAAAAGAATTCATCAAAAAAGTTCATCAAATTGAAAAAAGTTCATCACAAAAATTCATTGATGTTAAAAAAATCTCGATTTTGAATAAAAAGTTAATCAAAGTCGAATAAAGTTCGCCGATTTCATCCAATTTGAATTAGTTTGTGCATAAAAAGTAAATAAAAAAATAAAAATGTATGAAAGATAATAAACAGAAAAAACTAAAATGAAAAACCGGTCAAAAGTGATGAAAGATGAAAAGGAAAGGAATTGCCACGGCATGTTGTCCTTCCTGGTTGGCTGTTATGAGTGGAACTTACACTACAGGTTGTAGGTTCGGATCTCTCCGGCACTCATTTTTTTGCGCATTAAGTCAGAATAAAAATGTGTGAGATGGGTCGGCCCAAGCAGGAGCGTTGCATGTGCCCGTTAGCGAAAATGCCCTATAGCTAGCGCCTGCATCGCCAAATAGGGTTTGTCCGATGCTCCTGGGAGCTCCTAACCCGCGCTTCAGGCGCCCGTTCACGAAGCTGGCCCTCGCGCGGCTTCGCTTGGGCTGGATTTGGGTCGATCACGAAGCAGCTAAAGCTGAAGCTTCACGCGGCTGGCTTCACAGCGAACCTATAACAGGCGCATGTAGCGCCAGATAGGGTTTGCCCGATGCTCCTGGGAGCTCCTAACCTATGCTTCAGGCGCCCGATCACGAAACTGGCACTAGCGCGACTTCGCTTGGGCCAGATTTGGGTCGATCACGAAGCAGCAGAAGTTGAAGCTTTGCACGGCTGGCTTCACAGCGAACCTATAACTGGCGCCTGCCGCGCCAAATAGGGTTTGCTTGATGCTCCTGGGAGCTCCTAACCCGCGCTTCAGGCGCCCGATCATGAGGCTGGCGCTCGCGCGGCTTCGCTTGGCCGGATTTGGGCCGATCACAAAGCAGCAAAAGCTGAAGCTTCGTGCCCCTGACTTCACAGCGAACCTATATAAACAAACCATAAAAACCGACTTAACCAGGATTTGAACCTGTGGCGCCAAGTCCTTGTCCTAGCTAGCTAACCACTAGAGCCATTAGCCACTACTAACAAATAATACCGCAAAAATTATAAAAACAAAGCATGGTCATGCTATTTATTGCACAATACAGTATATTATATCAACTAGATTTTTTATTATATGAAAAAATCTTGAATTTGAAAATGTTTGTCGTTTTGAAAAAAGTTCAATGCTTTTGAGAAAAAGTTCATCGATTTGAAAAAAATTCAATGCTTTTCATTTTTATCGACTTTGGAAAAAGTTCAGTTCGAATCTGGAAAAAGACATCCATGAGTTTGAAAAAAAATTCATTGAATTTTAAAAAAGTTCATAAAAAATTCAAAAGTTAATCAAAATTTGAGAAAAGTTCATCGATTTTGAAAAACGTCAATAGATTTTGAAGAAAAGTTCATCGAATTTTAAAAAAAGTTCATCAAATTTGAAAAAAAAAACTCATCGAATTTAGATAAAGTTCATCAAATTTTATAAAAAGCTCATCGAATTCTAAAAAAATCATCGAATTTGAAAATAAGTTCATCGAATTCGAAAAAAGTTCATCAATTTTGAAAAAAGCTCAGCGGATTTGGAAAATAAATTCATCGATTTTGAAAATAGTTCATCAGAAAAATGAAAAAATAAAAGTTCATGGATTTAAAAACAATTACACATAATTTTTTTAAAGAAGTTCATCAAATTTCAAAGTAAGTTCATCGATTCAAGAAAGAGTTCACGTGTTTGCAAGATAATTCATTGACCCAAGAAAAAGAAAAAACTAAAGTAGAAAAGGAAAAAGGAAAACACCAAAATGACGAAAAACAAAGAATAAATGGGAGGAAAGGTTCGAATTAACCAGATCAGTATCGAAGATGGCGGTTGCTGGATCGAAACCCCACCAGCGCGGGCATTTTTTGCCGATTAAAAACACACAACAAAGAAACTTATGGGTCGGCCCAGCGCGGGGCACTACAGGTGCCGTTTGCAAAATACACATTAACGGGCACCTGCAGCGCCAAATAGGATTCGCCGCAGCAAATACCCTATCTTGAAGAGCAACTAGTTGGCGAGCGCTCCTCCGAGAACCTCCCAATGATCACCTGGGGGTGGGTTGAGTGGTGCGCTCTTAGCCGCCGCCACATCACGCTCTAGGCGTTCCCTCCGGATTTTTTTAATTTTTTCCCACGCGTTTTTCGGCTTTTTAGATGTGTTTCCTTCCTCTTTTTTGACCTTTTGATTTTCCACTGGCCTTCCTTTGCTTTTGGACCCAAAAAAATTCAGGATTTTTTTTTTGCATGGAATTTTTTTTCTTCCGCGAGAGGTATGGCCATGCCTCTCGGAAACGAAAAAACGTGTTTTCTGTTTTTTATCTTCCACCGGAGGCACGGTTTTGCTTCCCCAAGAGACACGGTTGTGCTTTCTGAGTGGCACGACCGTGCCTCTCGGAAACAAAAAAATGTGTTTTCTGATATATATATATATTTTTTTCTTCTGTGAGAGGCACGATTGTGCTTTCATGAGAGGCACGGTCGTGCCTCTCGGAAATAGAAAAATGCATTTTTATTTATTTTCTTCCACGAGAGGCACGGTTCTGCTTTCGTTAGAGGCATGGCCGTGCTTCTCGGAAACGAAAAAAATCATGTTTTCTATTTATTTTTCTTCTGTGAAAGGCATGATTTTGCTTCCGCAAGAGGTACGGTTGTGCTTTCACGAGAGGCACGGTCATGCCTCTTTCGAAAAGAAAAAAATGCTCCTGGTTCGGTTTTTTGGTTCAATTTTTTGCTTGGTTTTTTCATGAAAAAAAGTTCGTTGAAACATATCAACATGGGATTTAGTTTAGAAGATCTCGACGCGAGGAATCCAATGATAAAAACGGCTCAAGATTTGGACGCACGGTTTAAGAGATAAAACATTTTGAATAAAAGGTGTACGAAAAAAGGGAAAACTCCTAGGTTGCGATAAGTGGCGTGCATGTAGTGTGCCACTTGCCGCAACCTGAGGAGGTGGGAGTGATTTTTGAAAGAAGTACTCCTTAATTAGTGATTTCGCCTATCTCGCTTTAAGCGGGTGCTACTTCCATCTTGTTGAAGTGAATGCCCCGTGTAGTAGCTATTGGACTGGCCTTTTAGCGTGTGTTTAAAAGAAACCTAAAAGAAAAGGTTAAAAACCAGGATTCTGAGTGTCGAGGCTGCCGGGAGACTCTGCTAGCCACTACGCCGGCTTCTACTTCGTGACACCTTCTAGGGCGCGACCAAATTGAGGTAAAAAGAGTCGGTATTGCATTGATTTTTCCTGAGTTTTTTTATTTTTATTCTATCTTTCTTTTCCCATGGGGTTTTCATGGTTTTTTCTTTATTTCCACTACTTTTTTATTTTCTTTCTTTTTTATATTTTATTGGGTTTTCTCTTTTTTTTCATTGTTTCCCCATTCTTTGGTGTTTTCTTTTCGTTTTTCACTAGGTTTTTCTTTGTGTCTTTGTTTGCTTTTATCGGGTTTCATTCTTTTTGGTTTTTCATTTATTGTTTTGGTTTTTGTTCTATATTTTTTGTATAGGTCAAGAAATTTTTTCTAATACATGTTTAACATTTTTAATACAAATTTAACATTTCTTAAATATATGGTCTACTTTTTTCGCATATATTTTTATTTTATTTTTCAAATCATTGATTAAAAAATTTGAAATACATGCTTAAGATATTTGAATACATAGTCAACTATTTTTACACATATTTAACTTTTTCAAATCCTTGATTAAGAATTTTCAAATATTTGTTCAATATTTTTCTAATGGTTGATTAACATTTTTATATACATGTAAAATTCATCCTTTTCTAATACATGGTCACGATCTTTTCTATGCACATTTAACATTTTCCAAATGCTTGATTGACATTTCAAAAATATTTGTCCAATTTTTAAGTACTTTATTAACATTTTTATTTACAAGATCAAAAAAATTCATCATTTTTTTAATACATGCTTGACATTTTTCAACACACATTTAACATTTTTCGAATGCTAAATTAACATTTTGCAAATACTTATTCAACATTTTTCTAAATGCTTGATTAACCATTCTTCAAGTAATAGATTAACATTTTTTTAATACAAGGTCAATATTTTTCTATACACCTTTAACATTTCTCAAATGCTTGATTAACATTTTTCAAATAATTGTTCAACATTTCTTTCAAATACTTAATTAACATTTTTATATACATGATCAATTTTTTAATCATTTTTAATACTTGAACAACAATTATTTTATACAAGTTCAACATTATCCATATGCTTATTCAACATTTTTCAAAAACTTGTTCAACATTTTTTTAAAATACTTTTTCAACATTTTTCAATTACTTGTCCAAAATATTTGAAATGTGCCCTCTGACCTCTGAGTCAGCAATGAAGAAGATTGAGAACACCAACACTCCGATCTACTTTCACTCGGCTAACTTTTTAGTCAGCAATGAAGGAGATCCTACCTATCGTCCCACCAATATACGAGTGTTGCGAGCACCCTGAGTGCCAAGCGACAGTTCTAAAGACCGCTATCGATTGGTCGCAATCGACGGTAGTCTCAGGGACTGCACCGAGTGGGTACACTCAGCGTGCCCCCACTGGAAAGTGACTCGTGTTAAGCTAAAAAATGGCAAACAGCCCCAGGGCAAAACAGCTACAAGTTCTAAGACTACCACTGACTGTCTCCAGTCAGCGGTAGCCTCGGGAACTACACCCAGTGGGTGCACTCAGCGTGCCCCCACTAGATCGTAATCATTCGGAGATGCCCCAGCTAGACCCCGAGTGAAAGCGTCAAAAAACAAAGAAAAGGTTCAAAGACTCCTACCGACTAATTCTAGTCAACAAGAGCCTCGGGGACTACACCCAGTGGCTCAGCGTGCCCCCACTGGAACATGAACACCTAGTGGGTGTACCCCGGGTGTGCCCCGCGCAAACCCACTCACAAAAAATCAACAGAAACCACAAGAGAAGGAACTACGTCTACAAATCTCACTCACAATGGTACTTACTCGGACATTGGTCTGCAGCGCCTTGTTGGCGTCATAAGCCTCCTTCAGTTGGCCGCACATCAATCCCACCTGGATCAGAGCCTCCTTGCTCACCCCCACTTGATCTTCAGGAACATGGTACAAGGGAAGGAGGTGGTTGGGGCCGATAGAGATGCGGATGCAGGCCTCGGAGCTGGAACCACCGTGGATGTGGGCGTTGACCTGCTCAAAGGAGCTGGTGTGCATCCCGTAGCTGGGACCACTGCAGTCACAGATGTCGAGCCACCTTGGGCCAGAGGACTCGTCCCCGTGGCTCTTGTGGCGGCCTTCGCCGAGGGAGCGCAATCCACTCGACGAGGGGAGGCATCCCTCATGGGAACGTCGATGCCCGATGTTTTCTACTTGCTGCCCTCTCGGTTGGGCAGGTCAATCCTCTCTTCGTCATCCAGCTAAATGATCTCTGGTGGAGCTGCACGAATATACAAACCAGAAAAATCAGCGAAGAACAGTCGTAAGAAACATGACCGTCCTAATCAGTTGGCACAAAATACCTTTGGAAGTGGCGGCATCCGCCGCGTCCACATCACCCTGGTCCTGCTTGTGAGCGTGCAGATCCGCCGACGTTGTCGAGGTGTCATTGCTACAAGGATCAAACACCATTTGGTTGTCAGCCGAGTCAATGCAAAGAATATGTAAAGGGTTGACAAGAACACTCACGTCGAAGCCACGGGCACTGCCACCTTGATCCGAGGCATTGCGGCCTTCCGGGGCTTGGAGGAAGTTTGCTTGGGCAGTTTGGGCTGCTTCTCGGCAGAGCTCTCCGCCTCGGTGCGAACACGCTTGGAGCTGCAAGTCACCCATCCCGAAGCACTCGGCTGCTGAGCCCCACCTGCATTGCCACTCGGATCGTGTTATGCCTTGTTGCGGGGTTCCTTGGGGGCCTGGTAGGACGGGGAAGACTCTGCTTCCTCGCCCTCCTCAGAGCTCTCATCTTCATTGATGTCTGATACGTCTCCGTCGTATCTACTTTTCCAAACACTTTTGCCCTTGTTTTGGACCCTAACTTGCATGATTTGAATGGAACTAACCCGGACTGACGCTATTTTCAGCAGATCTGCCATGGTGTTATTTTTGTGTAGAAATAAAAGTTCTCGGAATGACCTGAAAATCCACAGAGCAACTTTTCAGAATAAATAAAAAATACTGGCGAAAGAATCAGCGTCAGGGGGCCCACACCCTATCCACGAGGGTGGGGGACGCGCCCCCTCCCCTAGGCCGTGCCCCCCTGCCTCGTGGGCCCCCCTGGACGTCCACCGACCTCAACTCCAACTCCATATATTTGCTTTCACAGAGAAAAAAATCAGAGAGAAAATTTCATCACGTTTTATGATATGGAGCCACCGCCAAGCCCTAATCTCTCTCGGGAGGGCTAATCTAGAGTCCGTTCGGGGCTCCGGAGAGGGGGATTTGTCGTCGTCGTCATCATCAACCATCCTCCATCACCAATTTCATGATGCTCACTGCCATGCGTGAGTAATTCCATCGTAGGCTTGTTGGACGGTGATGGGTTGGATGAGATTTACCATGTAATCAAGTTAGTTTTGTTAGGGTTTTGATCCCTAGTATCCACTATGTTCTGAGATTGATGTTGCTATGACTTTGATATGCTTAATGCTTGTCACTAGGGCCCGAGTGCCATGATTTCAGATCTGAACCTATTATGTTTTCATGAATATATGTGCGTTCTTGATCCTATCTTGCAAGTCTATAGTCACCTATTATGTGTTATGATCCGACAACCCCGAAGTGACAATAATCGGGATACTTCTCAGTGATGACCATAGTTTGAGGAGTTCATGTAGTTTGAGGCCTTAATATCCCTTAGTTTCAACTAGGACCCCGCTGCCACGGGAGGGTAGGATAAAATATGTCATGCAAGTTCTTTTCCATAAGCACGTATGACTATATTCGGAATACATGCCTACATTACATTGATGAACTGGAGCTAGTTTTGTGTCACCCTATGTTATAACTATTACATGAGGAATCTCATCCGACATAGTTATTCATCACTATTCAATGCCTACGAGCTTTTCACATATTGTGCTTTGCTTATTTACCTTACCGTTGCCACTGTTACAATTACTACAAAACTGCTATCTTACTTTTGCCACTGTTACCGTTACTTCCATACTGCTTTGCTACTAAATACTTTGCTGCAGATACTAAGTTATCCACGTGTGGTTGAATTGACAGCTCAACTTCTAATACTTGAGAATATTGTTTGGCTCCCCTTGTGTCGAATCAATAAATTTGGGTTGAATACTCTACCCTCGAAAACTGTTGCAATCCCCTATACTTGTGGGTTATCAAGACTATTTTCTGGCACCGTTGCCGGGGAGCATAGCTCTATTCTTTGAGTCACTTGGGATTTATATATGTTGGTCACTATGAGGAACTTGAAAGACGAAAGAACAAAGATTTATCCCTCAACTATGAGGGGAGGTAAGGAACTGCCATCTAGCTCTGCACTAGATTCTCCTTCTATGAGTAAGCTTGCGACACCTAAACCTGCTTCTGCTATTAATTCTGATATGTCGCATGTTATTGATGAGGTAAGGAACTTCTACTATGCATGATACTTATGATGATACTACTGTGCCATTAGGTGAATTTCTTGATGAACAACTTGCTAGGGTTAGAGAGAATGAAATTCTTGAAACTGATATTATTGAAGATAGTGATGATGAAGGTTCTCCCCCTAAGTATGAATTGCCTGTTGTTCCTGAGGGTTATGTTATGGATGAAGAAAATGCTAGAGATTTTCTTGCTTGCAATGATAGATCTGGTCTTAAGAAGTTATTAGCTAAACTGAAACAGAAAACTCCGAATGCTAGAATGAAATATGACCCTGCTTTTGCTACTTCACCTATCTTTGTTACTGATAAGGATTATGATTTCTCTGTCGATCCTGAGATAATTACTTTGGTTGAATCTGATCCTTTTTTAGGCTATGAATCTGAAACTGTTGTGGCACATCTTACTAAATTGAATGATATAGCCACCCTATTCACTAATGATGAGAAATCTCACTACTATTATATCCTTAAGATATTTCCGTTCTCATTAAAGGGTGATGCTAAAACTTGGTTTGATCTCTTGATCCTGGTTGTGTGCGTAGTCCCCAGGATATGATTTATTACTTCTCTGCTAAATATTTCCCTGCTCATAAAAACAAGCTGCCTTAAGGGAAATATATAATTTTGTGCAAATTCAAGAAGAGAGTCTCCCACAAGCTTGGGGGAGGCTTCTGCGGTTACTTAATGCTTTGCCTGATCATCCTCTTAAGAAAAATGAAATACTTGATATCTTTTATAATGGACTAACTGATGCTTCCAAGGACCACTTAAATAGTTGTGCTGGTTGTGTTTTCAGGGAAAGAACAGTCGATCAAGATGAATTGCTATTGAATAATATGTTGACTAATGAAAATAATTGGACTCTTCCTGAGCCAATTCCTGAGCCAATTCCTAAGCCAACTCCTGAGCTAACTCCTAAACCTACTCCGAAGAAGAGGGGTGTTCTATTTCTCAATCCTGAAGATATGCAAGAGGCAAAGAAATCTATGAAACAAAAAAGGTATTAAAGCTGGAGATGTTAAGAATTTACCTCCTGTTGAAGAAATACATGGTCTTAATATACCACCTATCAAAGAAACACATGGTCTTATAACCCGACACAGGTAATAAACGTAAATTCTCTCTATAGATATGATAAGGTTGAAATCCCGTCTACTAAGTTTGCTAGCCAATGCTTGGATGAATTTGATGATTTTATGGCTAGACAAGAAAATTTCAATGCTTATGTTGGTAGAGAATTAAAGAGTAATGCTTACATGATTGGACGCTTGAGTGATTATATGGCTAGAGTTAAAGGCGAACTTAAACTCATTAGTAAATATGCTTCTATGGTTACCACTCAAGCAGAACAAGTACTTAAAGCTCAAAGTGATTTGCTCGATGAATTAAATAATAAACATGATTTTGCTGTTAGAGTGGCTACTAGAACTAGTAAAATGACTCAGGAACCTTTGTATCCTGAAGGCCACCCTAAGAGAATTGAGCAAGATTCTCATAGAAATAATGTAGATGCACCTAGTCCTTCTAAAAAGAATAAAAAGTAAAATGATAGGACTTTGCATGCTTCTAGTGAACCTGTTGTAGACACACCTGAGAATCCCAATGATATTTCTATTTATGATGCTAAAACACAATCTAGCGGTGAACATGAACCTAATGATAATGTTAATGATAATGATCATGATGATGCTCAACCTAGCAATAATAATGATGTAGAGATTGAACCTACTGTTGATCTTGATAACCCACAATCAAAGAATCAACGTTATGATAAGAGAGATTTTGTTGCTAGAAAGCACGGTAAAGAAAGAGAACCTTGGGTTCAGAAACCCATGCCTTTTCCTCCTAAGCCATCCAAGAAAAAGGATGATGAGGATTTTGAGCGCTTTAGTGAAATGATTAGACCTATCTTCTTACGTATGCGCTTAACTGATATGCTTAAAGTAAATCCTTATGCTAAGTACATGAAAGATATTATTACAAATAAAAGAAAGATACCGGAAGCTGAAATTTCCACTATGCTTGCTAATTATACTTTTAAAGGTGGAATACCTAAGAAACTTGGAGATCCATGAGTACCAACTATACCATGCTCCATTAAAAGAAACTATGTTAAAACTGCTTTATGTGATCTTGGAGCCGGTGTTAGTGTTATGCCTCTCTCTTTATGTCGTAGACTTGAATTGAATAAGTTGACACCTACTGAAATATCTTTGCAAATGGCCGATAAATCAACTGCTATACCTATCGGTATTTGTGAGGATGTGCTTTAGGTTGCAAACGTTACTATCTTAACGGACTTTGTTATTCTTGATATTCCCCAGGACGATAGTATGTCGATTATCCTTGGTAGACCCTTTTTGAATACTGCAGGGGCTGTTATTGATTGCAACAAAGGCAATGTCACTTTTCATGTTAATGGTAATGAGCATACGGTGCACTTTCCGAGAAAACAACCTGAAGTTCATAGTATCAACTCTATTGGAAAAGTTCCAACTATCATTATTGGAGGTTCTGAATTTCCTCTTCCTACTGTCAAGAAGAAATATGATATTCTTATTATTGGGGATGTGCATATCCCCGTTGAGGTAACCTAGTGTTATTCAAAATTTCTCCAGTTTCATGTTATTCGGAATGAGTTTGTTAACAAGACTTGATCAACCTTGTTAGTGGATTCCTTTTGATGAGCATGAGATGGATGAAGTTAGAAAGCACAACCTTCTGTACCCTCTTTTTACTTTCTGATATTTAGTTTAAATAAAGTAAAAATAGTATCTTCTGTCTATTTTCTGAATTATCCATGCAATAAAAAATACCCCGAAAAAAAGTTCTCCAAATGCCCTGCAAATTTAGTATGATTTTTTTGGAATATTTGAGAATATCTCGCACTGAGAACACATTAGGGGGAGCTGGCACCTGGCCACGAGGGTCCAGGGCGCGCCCACCCCTATAGGGCGCGCCCCCTGCCTCGTGGGCCCACGATGGCCCCCCTCCACTTATTCCTGCACCCACACACTTCTTCTTCCTCCCAAAAAGAACACCATCCAGCTCAAGCACGAGTTCTAGCTCACTTTGCTGCCATTTTCGATCTCCTTGCTCAAAGCTCCATTCACAAAACTGCTTTGGGGGATTTCCTTGGTATGTGACTCCTCCAATGGTGCAATTAGTTTTTGTTCTAGTGCTTTATTCATTACAAATTTTTGCTGCCTACGTGACCCTGTTCTTGAGCTTGCATGTCAAATTTATATGGTCCCAAGTAATTCTAATGCATGATATAGCCTCTAGGCACTTGTGGGAGTAGTTGCTATTACTTTTGTTGAGTTTGATTCACTTTTATTTTCAGTTACTAAAAATTTCAGAAATTTTTCAAAGGAAGAAATATGTCTAGGAAAATGTACCAAGGTGGTTCTTTAAGGAAGAAAGGGCCCAAGCTCGCAATACGTGAGCAGGACGACGAACCATCGAGGGAAGCTGACGTGCGGCCTTCTGAATGGCCGTCAGAGGAGTTTATGGTCAAAGCAGGCATCAAGGATGAATTTGATGCATATATGCGTAATGCCGATCTTGAGGATTTCATGCAAGATAAGTGTCCTCAGTACCACTATTTGACTGATTCATTCGTGAGAAGGTTTAAATTTACATCTTCACGTAATTCTCCAATTGTCCTGTTTGATATTTATGATAAATCATATACCATGGACCTAGAAGATTTCACTACTTCTTGTAAACTTCCGCAGTGGGGCAGTGTTAATGAACCTCGTAAATCTGAATATAAAGATTTTCTTGCTAGTATCACCATGGGAGAATCTAGAGAAATAGCACAAGCTACCATAGGGAGCATTCATTTCCTGCTATACATTATTTTGTTCTCTTCATTGGTAGATGCATTAACGGTAAAGATGAAGCGTGTCACATGTGTGTTCCTGATCTTTGTGTTCTCAAGAGTGCGGTATTAGGTGATAAACAATACAACTTGGGAGCCATTGTTACACGTAGGTTGCATAATAATGGTTTAGTTGGAGACTTGTGATACGTCTCCAACGTATCTATAATTTTTGATTGCTCCATGCTACTTTATCTACTGTTTTAGGCAATATTGGGCTTTGTTATCCACTTTTATATTATTTTTGGGACTAACCTATTAACCAGAGGCCCAGCCCAGATTTGCTGTTTTATGCCTATTTCAGTGTTTCGAGGAAAAGGAATATCAGACGGAGTCAGAACGGAACGAAATCAACTGGAGAAGTTAATTTTGGAAGGAAACCAACCTGATGGGCTTGGAGTGCACGTCAGGGGAGTCCCGGGCTGCCCACGAGGGTGGGCGCGCCCCCCTGGGCGCGCCCCCTACCTCGTGAGCACCCCGGAGGTGCACCGACATACCCCCTGCACCCATATATACCTATGTACCCTAAAACTTCCAGAACAGAAGATAGATCGGGAGTTCCGCCGCCGCAAGCCTCTGTAGCCACCAAAAACCAATCGGGACCCTATTCTGGTGCCCTGCCGGAGGGGGATCCCATCACCGGTAGCCATCTTCATCATCCCGGTGCTATCCATGACAAGGAGGGAGTAGTTCACCCTCGGGGCTGAGGGTACGTACCAGTAGCTATGTGTTTGATCTCTCTCTCTCTCTCTCTCTCTCTCTCTCTCTCTCTCTCTCGTGTTCTCTCTCGTGTTCCTCTATGGCACGATCTTGATGTATCCCGAGATTTGCTATTGTAGTTGGATCTTATGATGTTTCTCCCCTCTACTCTCTTGTGATGAATTGAGTTTCCCCTTTGAAGTTATCTTATCGAATTGAGTCTTTTATGAGAACACTTGATGTATGTCTTGCCGTGATTATCTGTGGTGACAATGGGATATCATGTGCCACTTGATGTATGTTTTGGTGATCAACTTGCGGGTTTCGTGACATTGGGAACCTATGCATAGGGGTTGGCACACGTTCTTGACTCTCCGGTAGAAACTTTGGGGCACTCTTTGAAGTACTTTTATGTTGGTTGGATGAATCTGAGATTGTGTGATGCATATCGTATAATCATGCCCACGGATACTTGAGGTGACAATGGAGTATCTAGGTGACATTAGGGTTTTGGTTGATTTGTGTCTTAAAGTGTTATTGTAGTATGAACTCTATGATGGATCGAGCGGAAAGAATAGCTTTATGTTATTTTACTACGAACTCTTGAATAGATAGAACAGAAAGGATAACTTTGAGGTGGTTTCGTACCCTACCATAATATCGACGTTTGTTCTCCGCTATTAGTGGCTTCGGAGTGACTCTGTGTTGCATGTTGAGGGCTTGTTATATGATCTATCTATGTTATTATTGTTGAGAGAACTTGCACTAGTGAAAGTATGAACCCTAGGCCTTGTTTCCTATCATTGCAATACCGTTTACGTTCACTTTTACCACTTGTTACCTTGGTGTTTTTATATTTTCAGATTACAAATACCTTTATCTACCATCCATATTGCACTTGTATCACCATCTCTTCGCTGAACTAGTGCACCTATACAATTTGCCATTGTATTGGCTGTGTTGGGGACACAAGAGACTCTTTGTTATTTGGTTGCAGGGTTGTTTGAGAGAGACCATCTTCATCCTACGCCTCCTACGGATTGATAAACCTTAGGTCATCCACTTGAGGGAAATTTTCTACTGTCCTACAAACCTGTGCACTTGCAGGCCCAACAACGTCTACAAGAAGAAGGTTGTGTAGTAGACATCAAGTTCTTTTCTGGCGTCGTTGCCGGGGAGGCTAGGTAAAGGGCACTCACTCACACCCCGTCAACTAAGCTCTTTTCTGGCGCCGTTGCCGGGGAGGTGAGTGCTTGAAGGTATATCTTTAGATCTTGCAATCGAATCTTTTTGTTTCTTGTTTTATCACTAGTTTAGTTTATAAAAGAAAATTACAAAAAAATGGAGTTAAGTTTGTCTCAAACGCTTCACCTTTTTAATATCTTTCGTGAGTATGATGGAAAGGAAAATTGTGCCAAAGTGCTAGAAGAAGAATTACATAGAATGCTTGGCATGAAATATGTGAATGATGAGCATGATTGCAATGTTGTTAGTATGAATTCCTTGAATATCCATGATGCTAATGATATGCAAAGCCACAAGCTTGGGGAAGCTATGTTTGATGAAGATGATATTTTTTGTCCCCCAAGCTTTGATGAGCAAATTTACTATGATGAAAGCATGCCTCCTATCAATGATGATTATGGTGATGACACGTATGCTTTAAAGAATAATGATAACCATGAAACTTGTCATCTTGATCCTAATTTTAAATCATATGATAGTTATTTTTTTGAGTTTGCTCCCACTACTATTGATAAGAAGAATTTTGCTTATGTGGAGAGTAATAAAATTTCTATGCTTGTAGATCATGAAAAGAATGCTTTAGGTGCGGGTTATATTTCTGAATTCATTCATGATTCTACTGAAAATTATTATGAGGGAGGAACATATGCTTGTAGGAATTGCAATAATATCAAGTTTCCTCTCTTTGTGCTTCAAGTTTTGAAGCTATGCTTGTTTTACGTTCCTATGCTAGTTGATTATCGTTCCCATAAGTTGTTTGCTCACAAAATCCCTATGCATAGGAAGTGGGTTAGACTTAAAAGTGCTAGTCATATGCTTCATGATGCTCCCGTTATGTTTCAATTCTTATCTTTTATGTGAGCATCATTGTCATCATCATGCCTAGCTAGAAAGGCATTAAAGAAAAGCGCTTGTTGGGAGACAACCCAATACTTATCCTTACTGTTTTTGTGTGTTCACATGATTATGTTACTATAGTAATCATGTTTTATAGCTTTTGTTTCAATAAAGTGCCAAGTAAGACCTTTAGGATAGCTTACGGTGATAGTTGTGTTGATCCTGCTGAAAATCAGAAACTTTTGCACCCAGTAAATTAGTTTTGATACTTCACAGAAACGTGCTTCTGATCTTATTATTTTTGCTCTGGATTGGTACACAAATTTCTTAGGACTTCCTAATTTGGTAGGATATTTGGAGTTCCAAGAGTATACGTTTGATACAGATTACTACAGACTGTTCTGTTTTTGACAGATTCTGTTTTCTATGTGTTGTTTGCTTATTTTGATGAATCTGTGAGTAGTATCGGAGGGTATGAACCATAGAGAAGTTGGAATACAGTAGATATTACACCCATATGAATTTAGAATGAGTTCATTACAGTACCTAAGTGGTGGTTTTATTTTATTATACTAACGGAGCTTACGAGTTTTCTGTTAAGTTTTGTGTTGTGGAGTTTTCAAGTTTTGGGTAAAGATTCGATGGACTATGGAATAAGGAGTGGAAAGAGCCTAAGCTTTGGGATGCCCAAGGCACCCCAAGGTAATATTCAGAATAGCCAAAAGCCTAAGCTTGGGGATGCCCCGGATGACATCCCCTCTTTCGTCTTCGTTCATCGGTAACTTTACTTGGAGCTATATTTTTATTCACCATATGATATGTGTTTTGCTTTGAGAGTCATTTTGTTTTGTTAGTATTAGCTTGCTGTTATTTAGAATAATGTTTTGCATCTTTAGTCTCAATAAAAAAGGTCAAGGATATCCTTTGCCATGCTTATTTTGCTACTATACATGTTGCTGTTTGAAAAACAGAAAGTTTACCGCTGTTGCAAAAATTCCCTAGAAACGTCAGAGCATGATATAATGTTGAAACTTTTTGCATATTGAGCTCCGATAAATTTATTACAGTGGGAATTTTAGTTCATAATTTTTGGAGTCAGGGAAGTATTAATACTCTTGCATTCTTTACAGACTGTACTGTTCTGGCAGATTGCTGTTATGTTTGCATTGTTTGCATATGTTTGCTTGTTTAATGATTCTATTTGATGATAGGAGTATTAAATATTCAGAGGCATTTAGTATGCAATGTTGAATAATAATTTTAGTGATTTGTTACAGTAGAAAATGATAAGGTTTTGCATTGGTTTATACTAACCTATCTAACGAGTTCTTGTTGAGTTTGTTGTGAATGAAGCTTTTGATAAAGTGAGAAACCATGATATGAGAGGAATTAAGGAGACACAAAAGTTCAAGCTTGGGGATGCCGAAGGCACCCCAAGATAATATTTCAAGAAGTCTCAAGCATCTAAGCTTGGGGATTCCCCGGTAGGCATCCCACCTTTCTTCTTCAACTGTCGGTTAGTATCGGTTGAGCCTAAGTTTTTGCTTCTTCACATGAGTTGTGCTATCCTTGCAATGTAGTTTTCTTTAGCTTTGCTTGCTGTTTGAATGAAGTATCAAGATCTGAAATTATCAAATGAGAGAGAGTCTTTGCATAGTTGCATAATTATTTAGCTACTCATTGACCTTCACTTATATCTTTCGGAGTAGTTTGTTGTTGCTCTAGTGCATCACTTATATCTTTTAGAGCATGGTGGTAGTTTTATTTTGAAGAAATAGATGAACTCTCATGCTTCACTTAGATTATTTTGAGAGTCGTTAATAGCATGGTAATTTGCTTAATATTAATATACTTGGTATTCAAGATATGTGAAACTTTCTTTTGAGTGAGTTGAATACTAAGATAAGTTTGATGCTTGATAATTGTTTTGAGATATGGAGGTGGTAATATCAAAGTCGTGCTAGTTGAGTAATTATGAATTTGAGAAATGCTTGTGTTGAAGTTAGCAAGTCCCGTAGCATGCACGTATGGTTAAAGTTGTGTAACAAATTTGAAACATGAAGTGTACCTGGCTTGTGCATCCTTATGAGTGGCGGTCGGGGACGAGCGATGGTCTTTTCCTACCAATCTATCGCCCTAGGAGCATGCGCGTAGTACTTGGTTTTTGATGACTTCTAAATTTTTGCAATAAGTATATGAGTTATTTTGACTAATGTTGAGTCCATGGATTATACGCACTTTTACCTTTCCGCCTTTGCTAGCCTCTTCGGTACCGTGCATTGCCCTTTCTCACCTTGAGAGTTGGTGCAAACTTCGCCGGTGCATCCAAACCCCGTGATATGATACGCTCTATCACACATAAACCTCCTTATATCTTCCTCAAAACAGCCACCATACCTACCTATCATGGCATTTCCATAGCCATTCCGAGATATATTGCCATGCAACTTCCACCATCATCATCATGACATACATTACTTTTGTCATATTGCCATTGCATGATCTTGTAGTTGACATCGTATTTGTGGCAAAGCCACCATGCATTATTTTCCATACATGTCACTCTTGATTCATTGCACCATCCCGGTACACCGCCAGAGGCATTCATATAGAGTCATATCTTGTTCTAGTTTCGAGTTGTAATTCATATGTTGTAATCAATGAAAGTGTGACGATCATCATTATTAGAGCATTGCCCAAAAAAGGCCAAAAAAATGAAAGGCCCAAAAAAAGGGAAATGCTACTATCTCTTTTTCCACACTTGTGCTTCAAAGTAGCACCTTGTTCTTCCTGTAGTGAGTCCCATATATTGTGCTTCAAAGTAGCACCTTGTTCTTCATGTAGTGAGTCTCATAAGTTGTCTTTTTATACTAGTGGGAATTTTTCATTATAGAACTTGGCTTGTATATTCCTACGATGGGCTACTCAAATGCCCTAGGTCTTCATGAGCAAGCAAGTTGGATGCATACCCACTAGTTTTCTTTTGTTGAGCATTCATAGCTCTAGTGCATCCGTTGCATGGCAATCCCTACTCCTCTTGTTGACATCAATTGATGGGCATCTCCATAGCCCATTGATTAGCCTCGTCAATGTGAGACTTTCTCCTTTTTTGTCTTCTCCACACAATCCCCATCATATTCTATTCCACCCATAGTGCTATATCCATGGCTCACGCTCATGTATTGTGTGAAGGTTGAAAAAGTTTGAGATTATTTAAGTATGAAACAATTGCTTGGTTTGTCATCGGGGGTATAGAAGTTGGGAACATCTTTGTGTGACGAAAATGAAGCATAGCCTAACTATATGATTTTGTAGGGATGAACTTTCTTTTGCCATGTTATTTTGAGAAGACATGATTGCTTTGACTAGTATGCTTGAAGTATTATTATTTTTGTGTCAATATGAACTTTTGTCTCGAATCTTTCGGATCTGAATATTCATATCACAATTAAGAAGATTTACATTGAAATTATGCCAAAGTATCACTCCGCATCAAAAATTCTTTTTTATCATTTACCTACTCAAGGACGAGCAGGAATTAACCTTGGGGATGCTTGATACGTCTCCAACGTATCTATAATTTTTGATTGCTCCATGCTACTTTATCTACTGTTTTAGGCAATATTGGGCTTTATTATCTACTTTTATATTATTTTTGGGACTAACCTATTAACCGGAGGCCCAGCCCAGATTTGTTGTTTTATGCCTATTTCAGTGTTTCGAGGAAAAGGAATATCAGGCGGAGTCAAAATGGAACGAAATCAACTGGAGAAGTTAATTTTGGAAGGAAACCAACCTGATGGGCTTGGAGTGCATGTCAGGGGAGTCCCGGGCTGCCCACGAGGGTGGGGGGCGCGCCCCCCTGGGCGCGCCCCTACCTCGTGAGCACCCCGGAGGTCCACCGACGTACCCCCTGCACCCATATATACCTATGTACCCTAAAACTTCCAGAACAGAAGATAGATCGGGAGTTCCGCCGCCGCAAGCCTCTGTAGCCACCAAAAACCAATCGGCACCCTGTTCCGGTACCCTGCCGGAGGGGGATCCCATCACCGGTGGCCATCTTCATCATCCCGGCGCTATCCATGACGAGGTTGGAGTAGTTCACCCTCGGGGCTGAGGGTATGTACCAGTAGCTATTTGTTTGATCTCTCTCTCTCGTGTTCCTCTATGGCACGATATTGATGTATCCTGAGCTTTGCTATTGTAGTTGGATCTTGTGATGTTTCTCCCCCTCTACTCTCTTGTGATGAATTGAGTTGCCCCTTTGAAGTTATCTTATCGGATTGAGTTTTTTATGAGAACACTTGATGTATGTCTTGCCGTGATTATCTGTGGTGACAATGGGATATCATGTGCCACTTGATGTATGTTTTGGTGATCAACTTGCGGGTTTCGTGACATTGGGAACCTATGCATAGGGGTTGGTACACGTTCTTGACTCTCCGGTAGAAACTTTGGGGCACTCTTTGAAGTACTTTTATGTTGGTTGGATGAATCTGAGATTGTGTGATGCATATCGTATAATCATGCCCACGGATACTTGAGGTGACAATGGAGTATCTAGGTGACATTAGGGTTTTGGTTGATTTGTGTCTTAAGGTGTTATTCTAGTATGAACTCTATGATGGATCGAGCGGAAAGAATAGCTTTATGTTATTTTACTACGAACTCTTGAATAGATAGAACAGAAAGGATAACTTTGAGGTGGTTTCGTACCCTACCATAATCTCTACGTTTGTTCTCCGCTATTAGTGGCTTCGGAGTGACTCTGTGTTGCATGTTGAGGGCTTGTTATATGATCTATCTATGTTATTATTGTTGAGAGAACTTGCACTAGTGAAAGTGTGAACCCTAGGCCTTGTTTCCTATCATTGCAATACCATTTACGTTCACTTTTACCACTTGTTACCTTGCTATTTTTATATTTTCATATTACAAATACCTTTATCTACCATCCATATTGCACTTGTATCACCATCTCTTCGCCGAACTAGTGCACCTATACAATTTGCCATTGTATTGGGTGTGTTGGGGACACAAGAGACTCTTTGTTATTTGGTTGCAGGGTTGTTTGAGAGAGACCATCTTCATCCTACGCCTCCTACGGATTGATAAACCTTAGGTCATCCACTTGAGGGAAATTTGCTACTGTCCTACAAACCTGTGGACTTGCAGGCCCAACAACGTCTACAAGAAGAAGGTTGTGTAGTAGACATCAACTTGTTTGGAGGGATTTATGCGACCCGTGTAGCTAATTATGTTCGTATACCTGTACATGAAAATGATAGGGAGTTTCCTCCTGCTTATTTAGATTATAATGTCGTGGTTAATCATCATTTTTTTGAGAGGAATGAACAATTCCTCCAGTATCGACTAATCTTTGACAGACGTCACGCTGTCCATATTACTCTCCCTGCTCCTGCCCTTTTTGATTATCAGGCAAAAGGAAGATATGTTATCACTAGGGAGGAGGCAAACGAGTACGAGAGGAGGATGGAGGCAGCTTGCCGCCATGCTGCAGCTCAGGAGGCGATGGCTACTGCATCTCAGTACGACTCTAGTTACAACTTCGGATATCAGCCAGGCTACCCATGGCCGTAGACCAACTTAGGCCAAAAGCCTAAGCTTGAGGGAGTACGTATTTCTCACCGACATTACATTCATGTTCACACACTCATTTTAGTTGTCGGTGCTCATACTTTTTCATTGTACTATCCATGCTAGTTTATTTTCTTTTTCTAATTTTCTTCTTATATGTCTGATAAACCTTAAGAAAAACCAAAAAATAGTTAGTTTAATTTCCATGCTTTTAGTAGTAATTAAAATAAAACCCAAAAAGATTTCTCGTTCTTATTTTGCTTGTTGGGAGCTTTCCCGTGTAAATAGTTTTATTTTTTTCTTTCCTTTTGGGGTCAAGAGGAGAAGGCCTTAATGAAAATGTTTAGTGGCTCTCAAATGCATGATTGTTGATTTAACCAAGAGCCCATATTACCTTGTCTTCTCCTTTGAATTGAATGCTTGCAGATCCTAGCTTAGTCCAACGCACGTGCACTATTATTATACACACCATTCGGTCGTGCAAGTGAAAGGCAATAATGACGATATATGATGGATTAATTGAGATGAGAGAAGCTGGTATGAACTCGACCTCTCTTGTTTTTGTAAATATGATTAGTTCATCGTTCCTTATTCAGCCTATTATTAATAAACATGTTTGTAATGACAATTGGAGATTATGGTTGCTTATGCCATGCTTAATTAGCTAGGAGCTTATAATGGTTTACCTTGCGTGCCAACATGCTATTAAAATGGTTGTGATGTGGTATGATAGGGTGGTATCCTCCTTTGAATGATTCGAGTGACTCGACTTGGCATATGTTCACGCATGTAGTTGAAACAAAATCAACATAGCCTTCACGATATTTATGTTCATTGTGGATTATATCCTACTCATGCTTGCACTTAGTGTTGATTAATTTTAATGCATGTTCATGACTTTTGTCGCTCTCTCAGTTGGTCGCTTCCCAGTCTCTTGCTAGCCTTCACCTGTACTAAGAGGGAATACTGCTTGTGCATCCAAACTCCATAAACCCAAAGTTATTCCATATGAGTCCACCATACCTTCCTATATGCGGTATCTACCTGCCGTTCCAAGTAAATTTGTATGTGCCAAACTCCAAACCTTCAAATGAAATTCCGTTTTGTATGCTCGAGCAGCTCATGTATTTTTAGTCCCCCAAGTTTTGATGAGCAAACTTATTATGATGAAAGCATGCCTCCTATTTATGATGATTATTGTGATGACACGTATGCTATAAAGAATAAAGATAACCATGAAACTTGTCATCATGATTTTTATTTTCAATTGGATTATGCTTCACATGATAATTATTTTGTTGAGTTTGCTCCCACTACTATTCATGCGAAGAAATTTGCTTATGTGGAGAGTAATAAAATTCTATGCCTGTGGCTCATGAAAAGAATGCTTTATGTGATAGTTATATTGTTGAATTCATTCATGATGCTACTTAAAATTATTATGAGGTAGGAATATATGCTTGTAGGAATTGCAATAATATCAAGTTTCCTCTCTATGTGCTTAAAGTTTTGAAGTTATGCTTGTTTTGCCTTACTATGTTAGTTGATTATTGTTCCCATAAGTTGTTTGCTCACAAAATACGAAGTGGTTTAGGCTTAAATGTGCTAGTCATATGCTTCATGATGCTCCTGTTATGTTCCAATTCTTATCTTTTATGTGAGCATCATAGTCATCATCATGCCTAGCTAGAAAGGCATTAAAGAAAAGCGCTTGTTGGGAGACAACCCAATATTTACCCTTTCTGTTTTTATGTGTCCACATGATTATGCCATTGTACGAAACATGTTTTATAGCTTTTGTTTCAATAAAGTGCCAAGTAAGATCTTTAGGATAGCTTACGTTGATAGTTGTGTTGATACTGCTGAAAATCAGAAACTTTTGCACTCAGTAAATTACTTTTGATAATTCAAATAAATGTTATTTTTATCTGATTATTTTTGCTCTAGATTAGTACACAAATTGCTCAGGTTTTCCTAATTGTTTAGGATTTTTGGAGTTACATAAGTATTAGAGAGTTATAGATTACTACATATTGTTCTGTTTTTGACAGATTCTGTTTTCTATGTGTTGTTTGATTATTTTGATGAATCTATGAGTAGTATCGGACGGTATGAACCATAGAGAAGTTGGAATAGAGTATATATAACACCAATATGAATATAGAATGAGTTCACAACAGTACCTAAGTGGAAATTTATTTTCTTATACTAACGGAGCTTACGAGTTTTCTGTTGAGTTTTGTGTTGTGAAGTTTTCAAGTTTTGGATAAAGATTCGATGGACTATGGAATAAGGAGTGGAAAGAGCCTAAGCTTGGGGATGCCCAAGGCAACCCAAGGTAATATTCAAGGACAACCAAGAGCCTAAGCTTGGGGATGCCCCGGATGGCATCCCCTCTTTCGTCTTCGTTCATCGGTAACTTTACTTGGAGCTATTTTTTATTCACCACATGATATGTGTTTTGCATGGAGCGTCATTTTCTTTTGTTAGTATTTGCTTGCTATTATTTATAATAATGTTTTGCATCTATATTTTCAATAAAAATGTCAAGGATAGCCTTTACCATGCTTATTTTGCAAGTATACATGTTGCTATTTCAAAACAGAAAGTTTACCGCTGTTGCAAAAATTCCCTAGAAAAGTCAGAAAATGATAAAATGTTCAAACGTTTTGCATATTGAGCTCTGATAAATATTCTACAAGTGTGGTGGACTTCCATAATTTTTGGAGTTAGGTAAGTATGATGAATCTTGCATTCTTTACATACTGTACTGTTTTGGTAGATTGCTGTTATGTTTGCATTGTTTGCATATGTTTGCTTGTTTAATGATTCTGTTTGAGGATAGGAGTATTAAATATGCAGAGACATTTAGTATGCAATGTTGAATAATAATTTTTTTGATTTGTTACAGTAGAAAATGATAAGGTTTTTGCATTGGTTTATACTAACTTATCTCACGAGTTCTTGTTGAGTTTGGTGTGGATGAAGCTTTCGAGATTTAGGAAACCGAGATATAAAAGGAATTAAGGAGACACAAAAGCTAAATCTCGGGGATTCCCAAGGCACCCCAAGATAAAATTTCAAGAAGTCTCAAGCATCCAAGCTTGGGGATGCCCCGGTAGGCATCCCAACTTTCTTCTTCAACAATTATCGGTTAGTATCGGTTTAACCTAAGTTTTTGCTTCTTCACATGATGTGTGCTATCCTTGAAATGTCATTTTGTTTTGTTTTGCTTGCTGTTTGAATAAAATACAAAGATCTGAAATTCTTAAATGTTAGAGAGTCTTCACATAGTTGCACAATTATTTGACTACTCATTGATCTTCACTTATATCTTTTGGAGTAGTTTGTCATTTGCTCTAGTGCTTCACTTATATCTTTTTAGAGCACGGTGATGGTTTTATTTTGTAGAAATTATTGATCTCTCATGATTCACTTATATTATTTTTAGAGTCTTTTAGAACAGCATGGTAATTTGCTTGGGTTATAAAATTATCCCTAATATGATGGGCATCCAAGTTGGGTATAATAAAAACTTTCATATAGAGTGCATTAAATACTATGATAAATTTGATACTTGATAATTGTTTTGAGATATAAAGGTGGTAATATTAGAGTCATGCTAGTTGGGTAATTATGAAATTGAGAAATACTTGTGTTAAAGTTGGCAAGTCCCGTAGCATGCACGTATGGTGAACGTTGTGTGACAAATTTGAAGCATGGGGTGTTCTTTGATTGCCTTCCGTATGAGTGGAGGTCGGGATCGCGCGATGGTTAACTCCTACCAACCCTTCCCCTAGGAGCATGCGTAGTAGTACTTTGCTTCGAGGGCTAATAAACTTTTGCAATAAGTATATGAGTTCTTATGACTAATGTGAGTCCATGGATTATACCACTCTTACCCTTCCACAATTTGCTAGCCTCTACGGTACCGTGCATTGCCCTTTCTCACCTTGAGAGTTGGTGCAAACTTCGCCGGTGCATCCAAACTCCGTGATACGATACGCTCTATCACACATAAACCTCCTTATATCTTCCTCAAAACAGCCACCATAACTGCCTATTATGGCATTTCCATAACCATTCCGAGATATATTGCATGCAACTTTCCACCGTTTCGTTTATTATGACACGCTCCATCATTGTCGTATTTCTTTGCATGATCATGTAGTTGACATCGTATTTGTGGAAAATCCACCTTTATAATTCTTTCAGACATGTCGCTCTTGATTCATTGCATATCTCGGTACACCGCCGTAGGCATTCACATAGAGTCATATTTTGTCCCAAGTATTGAGTTGTAATTCCGGAGTTGTAAATAAATAGAAGTGTGATGATTTCCATTATTAGAGCATTGTCCCATGTGAGGAAAGGATGATGGAGACTATGATTCCCCCACAAGTCAGGATGAGACTCCAGACGAAAAAAGAGAAAAAAGAAGAAAAAATAGGCCAAAGAAGCCCAAATAAGAAAAAATGAGAGAAAAAGAGAGAAGGGACAATGTTACTATCCTCTTTCCACACTTGTGCTTCAAAATAGCACCATGATCTTCATGATAGAGAGTTTCTTATTTTGTCACTTTCATATACTAGTGGGAATTTTCCATTATAGAACTTGGCTTGTATATTCTAATGATGGGCTTCCTCAAGCCCTAGGTCTTCGTGAGCAGGCAAGTTGGATGCACACCCACTTAGTTTCTTTTTGATGAGCTTTCATCCATTTATAGCTCTAGTGCATCTGTTGCATGGCAATCCCTACTCCTTGTATTGACATCAATTGATGGGCATCTCCATAGACCGTTGATTAGTCGCGTCAATGTGAGACTTTATCCTTTTTTGTCTTCTCACTCCACCCATAGTGCTATGTCCATGGCTTACGCTCATGTATTGCGTGAGGGTTGAAAAGGCTGAAGCGCATTAAAAAGTATGAACCAATTGCTTGGCTGAAACCGGGGTTGTGCATGATGGGAGCATTTTGTGTGACGAAAATGAAGCATGGCCAAACTATATGATTTTGTAGGGATAAGCTTTCTTTGGCTCTGTTATTTTGATAAGACATAAACTGCTTGGTTAGCATGCTTAAAGTATTACTATTTTTATGTCAATATTAAACTTTTATCTTGAATCTTTTGGATCTGAACATTCATTCCATAATAAAGAGAATTACTTTAATTATGTTAGGTAGCATTCCACATCAAAAATTCTGTTTTTATCATTTACCTACTCGAGGACGAGCAGGAATTAAGCTTGGGGATGCTTGATACATCTCCTACGTATCTATAATTTTTTATTGTTCCATGCTACTATATTATCCATCTAGGATGTTTTATATGCATTTATATGCTATTTTATATGATTTTTGGTACTAACCTATCAACTTAGAGCCCAGTGCCAGTTTCTGTTTTCTCCTTGTTTTTGAGTTTACAGAAAAGGAATACCAAACGGAGTCCAATTGACGTGCCAATTTTTGATGATTTTTTATGGACCAAAAGAAGCCCTGGAGTGAAAGAGTTGGGCTAGAGGAGTCCCGGGCTGCCCACGAGGGTGGGGGGCGCGCCCCCCTGTCTCGTGGACAGCCCAAAGACCTCACTGACTTGTTCCCAATGCGAAAAAATCCTATAAATACTGAAACCTCTAGAAAATAACCTAGATCGGGAGTTTCACCGCCGCAAGCCTCTGTAGCCACCAAAAACCAATCGGGACCCTGTTCCGGCACCCTGCCGGAGGGGGGATCCCTTGCCGGTGGCCACCTTCATTATCCCGGCGCTCTCCATGATGAGAAGGGAGTAGTTCACCCTCGGGTCTGAGGGTATGTACCAGTAGCTATGTGTTTGATCTCTCTCTCTTGTGTTCTTGATTTGGCACGATCTTAATGTATCGCGAGCTTTGCTATTATAGTTGGATCTTATGATGTTTCTCCCCCTCTACTCTCTTGTAATGGATTGAGTTTTCTCTTTGAAGTTATCTTATCGGATTGAGTCTTTGAGGATTTGAGAACACTTGATGTATGTCCTGCATGTGCTTATCTGTGGTGACAATGGGATATTCACGTGATCTACTTGATGTACGTTTTGGTGATCAACTTGCGGGTTGAGTGACCTTGTGAACTTATGCATAGGGGTTGGCACATGCTTTCGTCTTGACTCTCCGGTAGAAACTTTGGGGCACTCTTTGAAGTTCTTTGTGTTAGTTGAATAGATGAATATGAGATTGTGTGATGCATATCGTATAATCATGCCCAAGGATACTTGAGGTGACATTGGAGTATCTAGATGACATTAGGGTTTTGGTTTATTTGTATCTTAAGGTGTTATTCTAGTACGAACTCTAGGATAGATTGAATGTAAAGAATAGCTTCGTGTTATTTTACTACGAACTCTTGAATAGATCGATCAGAAAGGATAACTTTGAGGTGGTTTCGTACCCTACAATAATCTCTTTGTTTGTTCTCCGCTATTAGTGACTTTGGAGTGACTCTTTTTTGCATGTTGAGGGATTGTTATATGATCCAATTATGTTATTATTGTTGAGAGAATTTGCACTAGTGAAAGTATGAACCCTAGGCCTTGTTTAGAAGCTTTGCAATACCGTTTGTGCTCACTTTTATCATTACTTACCTTGCTGTTTTTATATTTTTAGATTACAAAAACCTATATCTACCATCCATATTGCACTTGTATCACCATCTCTTCGCCAAACTAGTGCACCTATACAATTTGCCATTGTATTGGGTGTGTTGGGGACACAAGAGACTCTTTGTTATTTGGTTGCAGGGTTGTTTGAGAGAGACCATCTTCATCCTACGTCTCCCACGGATTTATAAACCTTAGGTCATCCACTTGAGGGAAATTTGCTACTGTCCTACAAACCTCTGCACTTGGAGGCCCAACAACGTCTACAAGAAGAAGGTTGTGTAGTAGACATCAAGCTCTTTTCTGGCGCCGTTGCCGGGGAGGTGAGTGCTTGAAGGTATATCTTTAGATCTTGCAATCGAATCTTTTAGTTTCTTGTTTTATCACTAGTTTAGTCCATAAAAGAAAATTACAAAAAAAATTGGAATTGAGGGTGCCTCATATGCTTCGTCTTTTTAATGTCTTCCGTTAAAATAAGGATTCCGATAATTGTGCTCAATTGCTAGAGGAAGAATGCATTAAAATGTTTGGCACTAAATATTTGAATGATGAGCATGATTGCAATGTTGTTAGTATGAATTCTTTGAATACCCATGATGCTAATGATATGCAAAGCCACAAGCTTGGGGATGCTATGTTTGATGAATATGATATTTTTAGTCCCCCAAGTTTTGATGAGCAAATTTATTATGATGAAAGCATGCCTCCTATTTATGATAATTATTGTGATGACACGTATGCTATAAAGAATAAACATAACCATGAAACTTGTCATCATGATTTTAATTTTCAATTGGATTATGCTTCACATGATATTTATTTTGTTGAGTTTGCTCCCACTACTATTCATGAGAAGAAATTTGCTTAGGTGGAGAGTAATAAAAATTCTATGCTTGTGGCTCATGAAAAGAATGCTTTATGTGATAGTTATATTGTTTAATTCATTCATGATGCTACTTAAAATTATTATGAGGGAGGAATATATGCTTGTACGAATTGCAATAATATCAAGTTTAATCTCTATGTACTTAAAGTTTTGAAGTTATGCTTGTTTTGCCTTCCTATGCTAGTTGATTATTGTTCCCATAAGTTGTTTGCTCACAAAATACCTATGCATAGGAAGTGGGTTAGGCTTCAATGTGCTAGTCATACGTTTCCTGATGCTCCCGTTATGTTCCAATTCTTATCTTTTATGTGAGCATCATTGTCATCATCATGCCTAGCTAGAAAGGCATTAAAGAAAAGCGCTTGTTGGGAGACAACCCAATATTTACCCTTTCTATTTTTATGTGTCCACATGATTATGCTATTGTACTAAACATGTTTTATAGCTTTTGTTTCAATAAAGTGCCAAGTAAGACCTTTAGGATAGCTTACGGTGATAGTTGTGTTGATCCTGCTGAAAATCGGAAATTTTTGTGCTCAGTACATTAGTTTTGATAATTCCAATAAACATGATTTTGATCTGATTATTTTTTCTCTGGATTGGTGCACAAATGTCTCAGGTTTTCCTAATTTAGTAGGATTTTTTGAGTGCCATAAGTATTCTAGAGTTACATATTACTACAGACTGTTCTGTTTTTGACAGATTCTGTTTTCTATGTGTTGTTTGCTTATTTTGATGAATCTATGAGTAGTATCGGACGGTATGAACCATAGAGAAGTTGGAATACAGTATATATTACACCAATATGAATATAGAATGAGTTCATAACAGTACCTAAGTGGTGATTTATGTTCTTATACTAACGGAGCTTACGAGTTTTCTGTTGACTTTTGTGTTGTGAAGTTTTCAAGTTTTGGGTAAAGATTTGATGGACTATGGAATAAGGAGTGGCAAGAGCCTAAGCTTGGGGATGCCCAAGGCAACCCAAGATAATGTTCAAGGACAACCAAGAGCCTAAGCTTGGGGATGCCCCGGATGGCATCCCCTCTTTCGTCTTCATTCATCGATAACTTTACTTGTAGCTATTTTTTATTCACCACATGATATGTGTTTTGCTTGGAGTGTCATTTTATTTTGTTAGTATTTTCTTGCTGTTATTTAGAATATTGTTTTGCATATATATTTTCAATAAAAATGTCAAGGATAGCCTTTACCATGCTTATTTTGCAAGTATACATCTTGCTGTTTCAAAACAGAAAGTTCACCGTTGTTGCAATAATTACCTAGAGAAGTCAAAAAATGATAAAATGTTGAAACTTTTTGCATATTGAGATATGATAAATCTTATACAAGTGTGGTAGACTTTCATAATTTTTGGAGTTAGGTAAGTATGATGAATCTTGCATTCTTTACATACTGTACTATTTTGGTAGATTGCTGTTATGTTTGCATTGTTTGCATATGTTTGCTTGTTTAATGATTCTATTTGAGGATAGGAGTATTAAATATGCAGAGACATTTAGTATGCAATGTTGAATAATAATTTTTGTGATTTGTTACAGTAGAAAATGATAATGTTTTTGCATTGGTTTATACTAACTTATCTCACGAGTTCTTGTTGAGTTTGGTGTGGATGAAGCTTTCGAGATTTAGGAAACCGAGATATAAAAGTAATTAAGGAGACACAAAAGCTAAATCTCGAGGATGCCCAAGGCACCCCAAGATAATATTTCAAGAAGTCTCAAGCATCCAGGCTTGGGGATGCCCCGGTAGGCATCCCACCTTTCTTCTTCAACAATTATCGCTTAGTATTGGTTGAACCTAAGTTTTTGCCTCTTCACATGATGTGTGCTATCCTTGAAATGTCATTTTGTTTTGTTTTGCTTGCTGTTTGAATAAAATACCAAGATCTGAAATTCTTAAATGTTAGAGAGTCTTCACATAGTTGCACAATTATTTGACTACTCATTGATCTTCACTTATATCTTTTGGAGTAGTTTGTCATTTGCTCTAGTGCTTCACTTATATCTTTTTAGAGCACGGTGATGGTTTTATTTTGTAGAAATTATTGATCTCTCATGCTTCACTTATATTATTTTGAGAGTCTTTTAGAACAGCATGGTAATTTTCTTGGG
Source organism: Aegilops speltoides (assembly GCA_021437245.1). Classification (NCBI taxonomy): domain Eukaryota; kingdom Viridiplantae; phylum Streptophyta; class Magnoliopsida; order Poales; family Poaceae; genus Aegilops; species Aegilops speltoides. The sequence goes on from CM038143.1 coordinate 315,100,353, forward strand.
TTATAAAATTAGTCCTGATATGATGGGCATCCAAGTTGGGTATAATAAAAACTTTAATATAGAGTGCATTAAATACTATGATAAATTTGATACTTGATAATTGTTTTGAGATATAAAGGTGGTAATATTAGAGTCATGCTAGTTGGGTAGTTATGAAATTGAGAAATACTTGTGTTAAAGTTGGCAAGTCCCGTAGCATGAACGTATGGTGAACGTTGTGTGACAAATTTGAAGCATGGGGTGTTCTTTGATTGCCTTCCATATGAGTGGAGGTCGGGATCGCGCGATGGTTAATTCCTACCAACCCTTCCCCTAGGAGCATGCGTAGTAGTACTTTTCTTCGAGGGCTAATAAACTTTTGCAATAAGTATATGAGTTCTTATGACTAATGTGAGTCCATGGATTATACCCACTCTTACCCTTCCGCAATTTGCTAGCCTCTACGGTACCGTGCATTGCCCTTTCTCACCTTGAGAGTTGGTGCAAACTTCGCCGGTGCATCCAAACCCCGTGATATGATACGCTCTATCACACATAAACCTCCTTATATCTTCCTCAAAACAGCCACCAGACCTACCTATTATGGCATTTCCATAACCATTCCCAGATATATTGCCATGCAACTTTCCACCGTTTTGTTTATTATGACACGCTCCATCATTGTCATAATTCTTTGCATGATCGTGTTGTTGACATCGTATTTGTGGAAAGCCACCTTTATAATTATTTCATACATGTCACTCTTGATTCATTGCATATCCCGGTACACCGCTGGAGGCATTCACATAGTCATATTTTGTCCTAAGTATTGAGTTGTAATTCCGGAGTTGTAAATAAATAGAAGTGTGATGATTCCATTATTAGAGCATTGTCCCATGTGAGGAAAGGATGATGGAGACTATGATTCTCCCACAAGTCGGGATGAGACTCCGGACGAAATAAAAAAAAGAGAAAAGAAAGAAAGAATCGGCCAAAGAAGCCCAAATAAGAAAAAATGAGAGAAAAAGAGAGAAGAGACAATGTTACTATCCTTTTTCCACACTTGTGCTTCAAAATAGCACCATGATCTTCATGATAGAGAGTTTCTTATTTTGTCACTTTCATATACTAGTGGGAATTTTTCATTATAGAACTTGGCTTGTATATTCTAATGATGGGCTTCCTCAAAATGCCCTAGGTCTTCGTGAGCAGGCAAGTTGGATGCACACCCACTTAGTTCCTTTTTGATGAGCTTTCATACATTTATAGCTCTAGTGCATCTGTTGCATGGCAATCCCTACTCCTCGTATTGACATCAATTGATGGGCATCTCCATAGACCGTTGATTAGCCGCGTCAATGTGAGACTTTATCCTTTTTTGTCTTCTCACATAATCCCTATCATCATACTCTAATCCACCCATAGTGCTATGTCCATGGCTTACGCTCATGTACTGCATGAGGGTTGAAACAGCTGAAGCGCGTTAAAAAGTATGAACCAATTGCTTGGCTGAAACCGGGGTTGTGCATGATGGGAGCATTTTGTGTGACGAGAATGAAGCATGGCCAAACTATATGATTTTTTAGGGATAAGCTTTCTTTGGCTATGTTATTTTGATAAGACATGAACTGCTTGGTTAGCATGCTTAAAGTATTACTATTCTTATGTCAATATTAAACTTTTATCTTGAATCTTTTGGATCTGAATATTCATGCCACAATAATGAGAATTACATTAAATATGTTAGGTAGCATTCCACATCAAAAATTCTGTTTTTATCATTTAACTACTCGAGGACGAGAAGGAATTAAGCTTGGGGATGCTTGATACGTCTCCAACGTATCAATAATTTTTTATTGTTCCATGATATTATATTATCCATCTAGGATGTTTTATATGCATTTATATGCTATTTTATATGATTTTTGGGACTAACCTATCAACCTAGAGCCCAGTGCCAGTTTCTGTTTTCTCCTTGTTTTTGAGTTTTATAGAAAAGGAATACCAAGCGGAGTCCAATTGACGTGCCAATTTTTGATGATTTTTTATGGAACAAAAGAACCCCCTGGAGTGAAAGAGTTGGGCCAGAGGAGTCTCGGGCTACCCACGAGGGTGGGGGGGGCTATCTCGTGGACAGCCCGGAGACCTCCCTGACTTGTTCCCGACGCCAAAAATTCCTATAAATAATGAAACCTCCAGAAAATAACATAGATCGGGAGTTTCGCCAACGCAAGCCTCTGTAGCCACCAAAATCCAATCGGGACCCTGTTCCGGCACCCTGCCGGAGGGGGGATCCCTTGCCGGTGGCCACCTTCATTATCTCGGCACTCTCCATGATGAGAAGTGAGTAGTTCACCCTCGGGTCTGAGGGTATGTACCAGTAGCTATGTGTTTGATCTCTCTCTCTTGTGTTCTTGATTTGGCACGATCTTAATGTATCGCGAGTTTTGCTATTATAGTTGGATCTTATGATGTTTCTCCCCCTCTACTCTCTTGTAATGGATTGAGTTTTCCCTTTGAAGTTATCTTATCGGATTGAGTCTTTAAGGATTTGAGAACACTTGATGTATGTCTTGCATGTGCTTATCTGTGGTGACAATGGGATATTCACGTGATCTACTTGATGTACATTTTGGTGATCAACTTGCAGGTTGAGTGACCTTGTGAACTTATGCATAGGGGTTGGCACATGCTTTCGTCTTGACTCTCCAGTAGAAACTTTGGGGCTCTCTTTGAAGTTCTTTGTGTTGGTTGAGTAGATGAATCTGAGATTGTGTGATGCATATCGTATAATCATGCCCACGGATACTTGAGGTGACATTAGAGTATCTAGGTGACATTAGGGTTTTGGTTGATTTGTATCTTAAGGTGTTATTCTAGTACAAACTCTAGGATAGATTGAACGGAAAGAATAGCTTTGTGTTATTTTACTACAGACTCTTGAATAGATCGATCAGAAAGGATAACTTTGAGGTGGTTTCGTACCCTACAATAATCTCTTTGTTTGTTCTCCGCTATTAGTGACTTTGGAGTGACTCTTTGTTGCATGTTGAGGGATTGTTATATGATCCAATTATGTTATTATTGTTGAGAGAACTTGCACTAGTGAAAGTATGAACCCTAGGCCTTGTTTAGAAGCTTTGCAATACCGTTTGTGCTCACTTTTATCATTAGTTACTTTGCTGTTTTTATATTTTCAGATTACAAAAACCTATATCTACCATCGATATTGCACTTGTATCACCATCTCTTCACCGAACTAGTGCACCTATACAATTTGCCATTGTATTCGGTGTGTTGGGGACACAAGAGATTCTTTGTTATTTGGTTACAGGGTTGTTTGAGAGAGACCATCTTGATCCTATGTCTCCCATGGATTGATAAACCTTAGGTCATCCACTTGAGGGAAATTTGCTACTATCCTACAAACCTCTGCACTTGGAGACCCAACAACGTCTACAAGAAGACGTTGTGTAGTAGACATCAGTCGCGGCCGCCGTGTAGTAGAAAATATCCTTCACTTAAAATTTTAGGAGTTTGATTAGTTATCGATTAGAGAAGAAAAAACAATTGCATCCTCCTCTAATGCCTTATCATTAGGGATTGGTTAGAGATGCTATAAGGGCATCTCCAAGGGCAAAATACCTTCCGCGTCCGTTTGCGGATAGAGAGGGATCAGTCAGCAAACACGCATGTGGGAGACAGCCATCCAATGCTAGCCATGTATATTTCAAACCACATTTTAACAAAGCAGATGAAATTTATGCAAACTTTCCAATATTCATCAAAGTTCGGATAGAAAATAGTACAAATCATCCTCGCATAGCATGCAAATTAAGTCTAGTACAACAAGGTCTCAAATCCAACTAGATCCCATGAAGGAAATATGCTTTAGAGTCAATAATAAAGTTATTATTTATTTCCTCGTATCATGATAAATGTTTATTATTCATGCTAGAATTGTATTACCCGGAAACATAATACATGTGTGAATACATAGACAAACATAGTGTCACTAGTATGCCTCTACTTGACTAGCTCGTGAATCAAAGATGGTTAAGTTTCCTAACCATAAACATGAGTTGTCATTTGATTAAAGGGGATCACATCATTAGGAGAATGATGTGATTGACTTGACCCATTCCGTTAGCTTAGCACTTGATCATTTAGTATGTTGCTATTGCTTTCTTCATGACTTATACATGTTCCTATGACTATCAGATTATGTAACTCCCGCTTACCGGAGGAACACTTTGTGTGCTACCAAACATCACAACGTAATTGGGTGATTATAAAGGTGCTCTACAGGTGTCTCCAAAGGTACTTGTTGAGTTGACGTATTTCGAGATTAGGATTTGTCACTCCGATTGTCGGAGAGGTATCTCTGGGCCCTCTCGGTAATGCACATCACTATAAGCCTTGCAAGCAATGTAGCTAATAAGTTAGTTACGGGATGATGCATTACGTAACGAGTAAAGAGACTTGCCGATAACGAGATTGAGATACCGACGATCGAATTTCGGGCAAGTAACATACCGATGACAAAGGGGACAATGTATGTTGTTATGCAGTTTGACCGATAAAGATCTTCGTAGAATATCTAGGAGCCAATATGAGCATCCAGGTTCCTCTATTGGTTATTAACTGGAGACGTGTCTCGGTCATGTCTACATAGTTCTCGAACCCGTAGGGTCCGCACACTTAAAGTAAGATGACAGTTATATTATGAGTTTATGTGTTTTTATGTATCGAAGGTTGTTTGGAGTCCCGGATGTGATCACGGACATGACGAGGAGTCTCGAAATGGTCGAGACATGAAGATCGATATATTGGACGGCTATATTTGGACACCGGAAAGGTTCCGGGTGAGATTGGGACAATACCGGAGCTCTGGGAGGTTATCGGAAACCCCCCGGGAGGTATATGGGCCTTAATGGGCCTTAGTGGAAAGGAGGGGAAAGGAGTAAGGGAGGGGGAGCCCCCCTCCCAAGCCCAATCCGAATTGGGAGGGGGCCGACCCCCCCTTTCCTTCCTCCCTCCTTCCTCTTCCTTCCCTCTCCCTCTCCTAATAGGAAAAGGGGGAGTCCTACTCCCGGTGTGAGTTGAACTCCCCCCCTAGGGCGCGCCACCCCCCTTGGCCGGTCCCCTCCTCCACTCCTTTATATACGGGGGAGGGGGGGCACCCCATAGACACAACAATTGATCATTGATCTCTTAGCCGTGTGTGGTGCCCCCCTCCACCATAGTCCTCCTCGATAATATCGTAGCGGTGCTTAGGCGAAGCCCTACGACGGTAGAACATCATCATCGTCACCACGCCGTCGTGCTGACGGAACTCTCCCTCGACACTCTGCTGGATCGGAGTACGGGGGACGTCATCGAACTGAACGTGTGCAAGAACTCAAAGGTGTCGTAGTTTCGGTGCTTGATCGGTCGGGCCGTGAAGACGTACGACTACATCAACCGCGTTGTGATAACGTTTCCGCTTACGGTCTACGAGGGTACGTAGACAACACTCTCCCCTCTCGTTGCTATGCATCACCATGATCTTGCGTGTGCGTAGGAATTTTTTTTAAATTACTACGTTCCCCAACAGTGGTATCAGAGCCTAGGTTTTATGCGTTGATGTTATTTGCACGAGTAGAACACAAGTGAGTTGTGGGCGATACAAGTCATACTGCTTACCAGCATGTCATACTTTGGTTCAGCGGTATTGTTGGATGAAGTGGCCCGGACCGACATTACGCGTAGGCTTACGCGAGACTGGTTCTACCGACGTGCTTTGCACACAGATGGCTGGCGGGTGTCAGTTTCTCCAACTTTAGTTGAACCGAGTGTGGCTACGCCCGTCCTTGAGAAGGTTAAAACAGCACTAACTTGACGAACTATCATTGTGGTTTTGATGCGTAGGTTAGAACGGTTCTTGCTCAGCCCGTAGCAGCCACGTAAAACTTGCAACAACAAAGTAGAGGACGTCTAACTTGTTTTTGCAGGGCATGTTGTGATGTGATATGGTGAAGACGTGATGCTATATTTTATTGTATGAGATGATCATGTTTTCTAACCGAGTTATCGGCAACTGGCAGGAGCCATATGGTTGTCGCTTTATTGTATGCAATGCAATCACCCTGTAATTGCTTTACTTTATCACTAAGCGGTAGCGATAGTCGTAGAAGCAATAGTTAGCGAGACGACAACGATGCTACGATGGAGATCAAGGTGTCGCGCCGGTGACGATGGTGATCATGACGGTGCTTCATAGATGGAGATCACAAGCACAAGATGATGAAGGCCATATCATATCACTTATATTGATTGCATGTGATGTTTATCTTTTATGCATCTTATCTTGCTTTGAATGATGGTAGCATTATAAGATGATCTCTCACTAAATTTCAAGATAAAAAGTGTTCTCCCTGAGTATGCACCGTTGCCAAAGTTCGTCGTGCCCAGACACCACGTGATGATCGGGTGTGATAAGCTCTACATCCATCTACAACGGGTGCAAGCTAGTTTTGCCCATGCAGAATACTCAGGTTAAATTTGACGAGCCTAGCATATGCAGATATGGCATCGAACACTGAGACCGAAAGGTCGAGCGTGAATCATATAGTAGATATGATCAACATAGTGATGTTCACCATTGAAAACTACTCCATTTCACGTGATGATCGGATATGGTTTAGTTGATTTGGATCACGTGATCACTTAGATGATTAGAGGGATGTCTATCTAAGTGGGAGTTCTTAAGTAATATGATTAATTGAACTTAAATTTATCATGAACTTAGTACGTGATAGTATTTTGCTTGCCTATGTTTGTTGTAGATAGATGGCTCGTGCTGTTGTTTCGTTGAATTTTAATGCGTTCCTTGAGAAAGCAAAGTTGAAAGATGATGGTAGCAATTACACGGACTGGGTCCGTAACTTGAGGATTATCCTCATTGCTGCACACAAGAATTACGTCCTGGAAGCACCGCTAGGTGCCAAATCTGCTGCAGGAGCAACACCAGATGTTATGAATGTCTGGCAGAGCAAAGCTGATGACTACTCGATAGTTCAGTGTGCCATGCTTTACGGCTTAGAACCGGGACTTCAACGACGTTTTGAACGTCATGGAGCATATGAGATGTTCTAGGAGTTGAAGTTAATATTTCAAGCAAATGCCTGGATTGAGAGATATGAAGTCTCCAATAAGTTCTATAGCTGCAAGATGGAGGAGAATAGTTCTGTCAATGAGCATATACTCAGAATGTCTGGGTATAATAATCACTTGATTGGGAGTTAATCTTCCGGGTGATAGCGTCATTGACAGAATTCTTCAATCACTGCCACCAAGCTACAAGAGCTTCATGGTGAACTATAATATGCAAGGGATGGATAAGAAAATTCCCGAGCTCTTCGCAATGCTAAAAGCTGCGGAGGTAGAAATCAAGAAGGAGCATCAAGTGTTGATGGTCAATAAGACCACCAGTTTCAAGAAGAAGGGCAAAGGGAAAAGAAGGGAACTTCAAGAAGAACAGCAAACAAGTTCTTTGCTCAAGAGAAGAAACCCAATTCGGACCTAAGCACGAGATCGAGTGCTTCTCTGCAAGCGGATCTGGTCTTTGAAGCGGAACTACCCCAAGTATTTGGCGGATAAAAGGATGGCAAGGTGAACAAAGGTATATGTGATATACATGTTATTGATGTGTACCTTACGAGCTCATGATAGCACTGGTATTTGATCTTGGTTACATTGCTAATATTTGCAACTCGAAGCAGGACTACGGATTAAGCGATAATCGCTAAGGACGAGGTGATGATGCGCGTGGGAAATGGTTCCAAAGTCGATGTGATCGCCGTCGGCACGCTACCTCTACATCTACCTTCGGGATTAGTTTTAGACCTAAATAATTCTTATTTGGTGCCAGCTTTGAGCATGAACATTATATATGGATCTTGTTTGATGCGAGACGGTTATTCATTTAAATCTGAGAATAATGGTTGTTCTATTTATATGAGTAATATCTTTTATGGTCATGCACCCTTAAAGAGTGGTCTATTTTTGATGAATCTCGATAGTAGTCATACACATATTCATAATGTTGAAGCCAAAAGATGCAGAGTTGATAATGATAGTGCAACTTATTTGTGGCACTGCTGTTTAGGTCATATTGGTGTAAAGCGCATGAAGAAACTCCATACTGATGGACTTTTGGAATCACTTGATTATGAATCACTTGGTACTTGCAAACCATGCCTCATGGGCAAGATGACTAAAACGCCGTTCTCCGAAACTATGGAGCGAGCAACTGATTTGCTAGAAATCATACATACTGATGTATGTGGTCCAATGAATGTTGAGGCTCGTGGCAGATATCGTTATTTTCTCACCTTCACAGATGATTTGAGCAGATATGGGTATATCTACTTGATGAAACATAAGTCTGAAACATTTGAAAAGTTCAAAGAATTTCAGAGTGAAGTTGAAAATCATCGTAACAAGAAAATAAAGTTTCTACGATCTAATCGTGGAGGAGAATATTTGAGTTACGAGTTTGGTTTCATTTGAAGCAATGCGGAATAGTTTCGCAACTCACGCCACCCAGAACACCACAGCGTAATGGTGCGTCCAAACGTCGTAATCGCACTTTACTAGATATGGTGCGATCTATGATGTCTCTTACTGATTTACCGCTATCGTTTTGGGGTTATGCTTTAGAGACGGCCGCATTCACGTTAAATAGGGCACCATCAAAATCCATTGAGACGACGCCTTATGAACTGTGGTTTGGCAAGAAACCAAAGTTGTCGTTTCTTAAAGTTTGGGGCTGCAATGCTTATGTGAAAAAGCTTCAACCTGATAAGCTCAAACCCAAATCGGAGAAATGTGTCTTCATAGGATACCCAAAGGAAACTATTGGGCACATCTTCTATCACAGATCTGAAGGCAAGACATTTGTTGCCAAGAATGGATCCTTTCTAGAGAAGGAGTTTCTCTCGAAAGAAGTGAGTGGGAGGAAAGTAGAACTTGATGAGGTAACTGTACCTGCTCCTTTATTGGAAAATAGTTCATCACACAAACCGGTTCCTGTGATGACTACACCAATAAGTGAGGAAGCTAATGATGTTGATCATGAAACTTTAGATCAAGTTACTACAGAACCTCGTAGGTCAACCAGAGTAAGATCCGCACCAGAGTGGTACGGTAATCCTATTTTGGAGGTCATGTTACTTGACCATGGCGAACCTACGAACTATGAGGAAGCGATGATGAGCCCAGATTCCGCAAAATGGCTTGAGGCCATGAAATCTGAGATGGGATCCATGTATGAGAACAAAGTGTGGACTTTAGTTGACTTGCCCGATGATCGGCAAGCCATCGAGAATAAATGGATCTTCAAGAAGAAAGCTGATGCTGATGGTAATGTTACTGTCTACAAAGCCCGATTTATTGTGAAAGGTTTTCGACAAGTTCAAGGGGTTGACTATGATGAGACTTTATCACCCGTAGCGATGCTTAAGTCTGTCCGAATCATGTTAGCAATTGCCGCATTTTATGATTATGAAATTTGGCAAATGGATGTCAAAAATGCATTCCTGAATGGATTTCTGGAAGAAGAGTTGTATATGATGCAACCAGAAGGTTTTGTCGATCCAAAGGATCCTAACAAAGTGTGCAAGCTCCAGCAATCCATTTATGGACTGGCGCAAGCCTCTCAGAGTTGGAATAAACGCTTTGATAGTGTGATCAAAGCATATGGTTTTATACAGACTTTTGGAGAAGCCTGTATTTACAAGAAAGTGAGTGGGAGCTCTGTAGAATTTCTAATACTATATGTGGATGACATATTATTGGTTGGAAATGATATAGAATTTCTAAATAGCATAAAAGGATACTTGAATAAAAAAAATTTGATGAAAGACCTCGGTGAAGCTGCTTACATATTGGGCATCAAGATCTATAGAGATAGATCAAGACGCTTAATTAGACTTTCACAAAGTACATACCTTGATAAAGTTTTGAAAAAGTTCAAAATGGATCAAGCAAAGAAAGGGTTCTTGCCTGTAATACAAGGTGTGAAATTGAGTCAGACTCAATGCCCGACCACTGCAGAAGATAGAGAGAAAATGAAAGAATTTCCCTATGCTTCAGCCATAGGCTCTATCATGTATGCAATGTTGTGTACCAGACCTGATGTGTGCCTTGCCATTAGTTTAGCAGGGAGGTACCAAAGTAATACAGGAGTGGATCACTGGACAGCGGTCAAGAACATCCTGAAATACCTGAGAAGGACTAAGGATATGTTTCTCGTTTATGGAGGTGACAAAGAGCTAGTCGTAAATGGTTACGTCGATGCAAGATTTGACACTGATCCGGACGATTCTAAATCGCAAACTGGATACGTGTTTATATTGAACGGTGGAGCTGTTAGTTGGTGCAGTTCTAAACAAAGCATCGTAGCGGGATCTACATGTGAAGCGGAGTACATAGCTGCTTCGGAAGTAGCAAATGAAGGAGTCTGGATGAAGGAGTTCATATCCGATCTAGGAGTCGTACCTAGTGCATCGGGTCCAATGAAAATCTTTTGTGACAATACTGGTGCAATTGCCTTGGCAAAGGAATCCAGATTTCACAAGAGAACCAAGCACATCAAGTGACGCTTCAAATCCATCTGGGACCAAGTCCATGTGGGAGACATAGAGATTTGCAAGATACATACGGATCTGAATGTTGCAGACCCGTTGACTAAGCCTCTTCCACAAGCAAAACATGATCAGCACGAAGGCTCCATGGGTGTTAGAATCATTACTATGTAATCTAGATTATTGACTGTAGTGCAAGTGGGAGACTGAAGGAAATATGCCCTAGAGGCAATAATAAAGTTATTATTTATTTCCTCATATCATGGTAAATGTTTATTATTCATGCTAGAATTGTATTACCCGGAAACATAATACATGTGTGAATACATAGACAAACATAGTGTCACTAGTATGCCTCTACTTGACTAGCTCGTGAATCAAAGATGGTTAAGTTTCCTAACCATAGACATGAGTTGTCAGTTGATTAAACGGGATCACATCATTGGGAGAATGATGTGATTGACTTGACCCATTCCGTTAGCTTAGCACTTGATCGTTTAGTATGTTGCTATTGCTTTCTTCACGACTTATACATGTTCCTATGACTATGAGATTATGTAACTCCAGCTTACCGGAGGAACACTTTGTGTGCTAGAAAACATCACAACATAACAGGGTGATTATAAAGGTGCTCTACAGGTGTCTCCAAAGGTACTTGTTGAGTTGACGTATTTTGAGATTAGGATTTGTCACTCCGATTGTCGGATAGGTATCTCTGGGCCCTCTTGGTAATGCACATCACTATAAGCCTTGCAAGCAATGTAGCTAATGAGTTGGTTATGGGATGATGCATTATGTAATGAGTAAAGAGACTTGCCGGTAATGAGATTGAACTAGGTATTGAGATACCGACGATCGAATCTCGAGCAAATAACATACTGATGACAAAGGGAACAACGTATGTTGTTATGCGGTTTGACCGATAAAGATCTTCGTAGAATATGTAGGATCCAATATGAGCATCCAGGTTCCGCTATTGGTTATTGACCGGAGACGTGTCTCGGTCATGTCTACATAGTTCTCGAACCCGTAGGGTCCGCACGCTTAAAGTAAGATGACACTTATATTATGAGTTTATGTGTTTTGATGTACCGAAGGTTGTTCGGAGTCCCGGATGTGATCACGGACATGACGAGGAGTCTCGAAATGGTCGAGACATGAAGATCGATATATTGGACGGCTATATTTGGACATCGGAAAGGTTCCGGGTGAGATTGGGACAATACCGGAGCTCCGGGAGGTTATCGGACCCCCCCCCCCGGGAGGTATATGGGCCTTAACGGGCCTTAGTGGAAAGGAGGGGAAAGGAGCAAGGGAGCCACCCCCCCCCCCAAGCCCAATCTGAATTGGGAGGGGGGCCGACCCCCCCCTTTCCTTCCTCCCTCCTTCCTCTTCCTTCCCTCTCACTCTCCTAATAGGAAAAGGGGGAGTCCTACTCCCGGTGGGAGTTGGACTCCCTCCCTAGGGCGCGCCACCCCCGTTGGCTGCCCCCCTCCTCCACTCCTTTATATACGGGGGAGGGGGGCACCCCATAGACACAACAATTGATCATTGATCTCTTAGCCGTGTGCGGTGCCCCCCTCCACCATAGTCCTCCTCGATAATATCGTAGCGGTGCTTAGGCGAAGCCCTGCGATGGTAGAACACCATCATCGTCACCACGCCGTCGTGCTGACGGAACTCTCCCTCGACACTCTGCTGGATCGGAGTACGGGGGACGTCATCGAGCTGAACGTGTGCAAGAACTCGGAGGTGTCGTAGTTTCGGTGCTTGATCGGTCGGGCCGTGAAGACATACGACTACATCAACCGTGTTATGCTAACGCTTCCGCTTACGGTCTACGAGGGTACGTAGACAACACTCTCCCATCTAGTTGCTATGCATCACCATGATCTTGCGTGTGCGTAGGATTTTTTTTGAAATTACTACGTTCCCCAACATCCCGGATGTCCAACAAGTTTTTCATGAACGGATCATGTCCTCCCGCACATGCTTCCCCTTCAGCTTCATCCAGTAGTGTGTGCACATAAATGGTCGTCCCTCTGACTTGTGGTACACCACGGTGACGCGTGCGGGCTACATATAATGTGTAGACCAACATTGAGTGAATGAATCAATCAACAAGTTGAGCAAGAGGAAGTAAAACTTACCATCTCCTCCATGTCTGCGTGCAATGGCCACCTTGCCTCGAGCTAACTAACCAAGTTGCAAAACTTGATGACGCTGATCTTGATAGCGCGCCAGCAATACGACATCGACCTTACATTGCGTTGTTAATGATGTACATGTCGTAGGGCGCAATGTGCTTTCGTGCGTGAAACTTTTCATGCACTTGCTCCAGAAGGGCGGCCCTCTGGTCCTGCCTATGAAATCCGCGGATACGGCCAGACACACATCGCACAACAACTCATCATTCATGGTCGAGTAGCTCACCATCCTTCGTACTCTAAAAAATGACACAACATTTGAAAATAAGTTCAATACATTTGATCAAACACCTACCGGACGTGGTGTCCGCCATGGAAGTCGTCGATAGAGGGTGGAGTGTACCTGGGTACGAACGGCTCCAAAGCTGAAAGCTCCATCGGAATGGCGAGCGCGCGCGTCAGTGCTGGTTGCGGACGTCCGGCAATGCCTCTGTGGCAGCCGGAGACGAACATCAGCAGCGACGGAGGTGGAGGGTGCGGATGCAAAGTAAGGAGGAGAAGGGGTGAAGTGGAAGAAAATAGGATGGGGGGGGATTGGGTGGGTCGGGGTGTCAGAGTCCTACGTTTCGGGTGTCTGGACTCCCGCAAAGCTCCACACTCTTGTCTCCAATTTACAGGAGAAATCGCATCTAGACCGTCATGCGAACCAATACAGGTCGGTGTTGGACGACTTTCACGGTCTGAACAACGTCGTCCAGACGGTTGTGGGAGGTTTACGGTCCCGCTTAGGCCTTGTTCGGTTGAGGTGGTTTTTGAAGGGGAATGGCAGGGTTTAAGGTTGATTAGATCCCCTACAAGCCAAAATCCTCTCCAATCCACTCCAATTCCCTTGGGGGGAGGATTAAACGAACAAGGCCTTAGAGATATCCTAAGGTTCTGTTTTCTGAGTGCAAGGTCTCTCGAGTTGTTTGTCAATTGTTGGCGTAGTCGCGTCCTTTGTTTTCTGCTTCCTTTTAGACGCATTTATTCTGATCTTTCACTCGACGGTAGCTAGCAGTAGCAGCTTCTTGATTGAAAGTGTCCCTTGATTTGTTTCTTCTGCCAGCCACGCTCGCTTTCACACAAGAGAAGTTGAGTACTCGCGCCCTCCCCACGGAAGAAAAGACGCATGACTTGTTCTTTTTTCCCAATACAGAAAAGATGCGTGACTTGGCTGAGAGCAGAATAGTATCATCACTCCTTCGGATGACCGCACGTCCGCCACCGGCCTAAGTGATGTCACATACCCACAACAAAAGAAAGACACGAAACTAGAGCAGCAGCATCCCATCTTTGCATGACCGAACCAGTGGCTGCCGACCTACTGCCGCTGGGTAACACTTGCGCCAAGGAAACGACGTTGCTTGCTGTTTCTGGTCACAATCTACTATGTCGGCATGCCAAGTAACTCATTCGATGTGTGGAGAACAAACACTACCTGACAGGAGTGCTCTCTTTGCTCGTTTCCTTTGCGCATGTGTGTGCCTTGTATTTGTCAGTTTGAAGAAACAAGATTCACGATACATGTGTGCCTTGTATTTCTCAGTTTGAAGTAACAAGAGCCGACATTCATGCTACGGAAGGGCGCAATAAGACTAGTGCAAGCCAGATTACGAATGGAATCATTCATCAAGTAGATGAACAATCCACTTGTCATTTCCCCTTGTTTTAGGCGTGACAAGGCAGAAGCAACTGAACCGTCTGTTCACTAAGCGGCCATTTTTCCTGAACTTGTAAAAATCTCTACCCCTCCGTTTCTTTATGTAAGGTGTATTATTTCTGACACAGTGACCAAGGCACATAAGTAATGACATGTTAGGATGAAATTACCCTTGGCAAATTTGTTGGTTAGTGGCAAATAAATCACTTACTCTAGGAAAGTACTCCCTCCGTCCAGAAATACTTGTCATAAAAATGGATGTATCTAGATGTATTTTAGTTATAGAAACATTCATTTTCATCCATTTTGGTGACAAGTAATTCCGGACGGAGGGAGTAAAAGATACATGCAATCAATATAGAGATAGTTTCCTTTTTTTGCTATAATGAGAGATACAGTTTTGATTTCTTTTCCTTTCTCAGTTTTGATTTCTAGGTCACCCACCCCCTCCCCTCTCTCAGTTTTGATTTCTTTTCCTCTCCCATCCCCGCTTTTCTCATCCTTGAAAATCGCCGGCCCCTAAAACAGACACATTATCTGTCCATAGATTGACCCGGACTCATCCACATCCACAGACACGCATGCGGGGACGGTCATCCAACCGCATCCCCTAAATGTATGCCTAGGTCTGGCCTCCTTCATTTCAAATACATAGCAATATGAGCGAATTAAAATTTGGTGTTCATAGCATCCGACCACAACTAAAAAGAGACGAATGTTTATAGTTTATACATGCGCCGGATCATAAAAAGTAACGGTTAGACAATCCATGCAAAAAACATAATTTTGCCCTTCCAGACCGGTTGTCTGATCCTCCTCGCTCACTCTGCTGCTGGATCCTCCTCACCAGCAGTCTCCTTCTCGTCCGCCTTCATCTCGACCGCGAAGCACTTCAACATCTTGACCGCATCAGGATCCAATTCGCCCATCCTCATGGTCAACATTTTGGTATCCTCCAAAGCGGTCCCGAGCTCAACCTTCCTCTCTTCGAGCTTGGTGTTCTTCTCTTCCTTTCTTCGAGCTTGGTATTCTTCTCTTCGAGGTCTGTCTTCTTCTCGGTCACCGCCATCAAGATGTTAAACCTCTCTGCCTTCTTTTTCTCCTTCACGTCATAGCGCTTGACACATACATCCTTCTCTTTGTCAAGATGTCCTCGAACCTCTCCGTCATGTTGGCCGTCGTCCCTCCTCGTTCTCTTTCTCCTCCTCCTACTTCTTTCCCCATAATCCCCTTCTAACCTTCTCGGGTAGCTATTTGTTCAGTCGGTTGGATCACCCGCATCCTCCTCATTTCGATGCTGACGGTCTTGATGGAATTGGTAGTGGATAGTTGCCACTTGGGTTGCCCATTCAATTTGAACCAACAATACATGAGGACGAAGCTCTTCTTCTCCATCTTGAAAAACAAGGTGCATGCACGGGATGGCTAGAAAAAAAAGACATTATCAACAAGGTGTGTATCCTGCCAAATGAATAACACATAGAGCATGTACGGCCAACAAATTGCATATCCAGCCAAATGATCAAGATCATATCCAGACAAATGACCAACACATAGAAGAACTTACTTGCTTGGCGATTTGCGCACCCCTTGGCCACTAACCGATAAGTTGTTTTAAATGGCCCAATACTTGCTCATAGACTCTTGGATGGTGTACCATCGATGGTTGAGTGACTGTGTCCCACAATCGCAGATGACTTCTTTGTGGTAGGGCTCAAAATTCTTGTACTCATGGAACAAAAGAATGAATATTGGACCAAACTATTGCGTCCTTTTGCTCCGTAACTTGAATCGGATTGATGCTAGTGGTCAACCACGCATCGCACAACAATTCGTCATCCCGCATGTGGAAACTTTCTCCTCTACCCCTCTTTGAATCGGCCAGCCAATCCTCCGGATCAAGGCCCTCGTCGGCGTACGTGTCCTTCTCCGGCTGCTTGGTGTACGAGTCTGGTTGCTGGATGTATGTGCCTGGCTGTTGGGCGTACTGTTGGGCATACACCTCCAGCTCCAAGTCATCCACTTGTCAGTCCTCGAAGCAGCCTCCGTCCTCGCCTCCATTGTGCATCATCTCCATCAACTCCCTGTCTGCATCATCATATGTCGGCTAGCCCGGCTGAGACATACAGGCAAATAGAGAGCAGGCACCGAGTTGATCCACGCCCGGTGTCCGTGGACGGACAAGCTGAGGCGGTGCTGAATTGGCCAAATGGAGCTGCGTTGTATTGACGTCGATGCAATATGGCATGTGCCCAGTGGCGGAGGCCGGGAACTGCTACTGACGACCGAGCTACTTGGCAGCGTAGAAGTAGGGTGGCTGATATTGCTCCGACTAGGGCGACGTGTGCATGGACAGTGGCAGCGCACCACGTCCCCGCCTCCGCCCGGCCCCTATCCCCATCCGTTGTCCCCGCCACCCTTCTTTCTATCGGTCACCGCCTCCTCTTGATCATTTGACTCTTTTTGAGGCGGCAGGCTTGTCGTGTCGCTGAGTTGACCTTGCGGGCGGCCGCCTTCTCCGGATCCTCCATGTTTGCCGGCTCCGGCAGGTCTTTGTACGGGTACATGCGGCGACGAGCAGTGAAAAACACGGGAATTGGGATGGAGGGTTGTGGTGATCGGAGAGGAAAGGTTGGCAAATGCACGGGTTTTGGATGGGGCAGGATGTCGAAGACCTATGTGGCGGAGGTCCGGAGTCCCGCAAGCCCCGTGGTTTGCAAGAGAACGGGCGCGTCGGCATGTCCGCGTTGGATGGCAAAGTGCATCCGGACAGCGCAGTCCATACGTGTGTGGGCGTTTTAAGGGTCCATGTTGAAGATGTCCTTAACTGTCCCATATTTTATTGACTTACCAAATAAAATTTTCTTTCATTTTGGTAAACTAATAAATGTTTTTACCTGAAAAAAACTAATAAATGTTTACCAAATAAAATCCTAGAATTAATTTGGGCTGATAAATTACACGCAAGATTTTATTTTATTTCGGCAGGTAAATCATGAGTAGGATTTTATTTGATTTTCGATAAAGAGTATATATTAATATCACAAAGATAGCAATTACACCTAGCCTCTGCAACAACGCAATGCCCTAATGACATGACGGATGCACACAGCCAAAAAAGAAGGAGAAGAAACTAAAAAAGAAAGTCCCTCTATAGTGTTCCAGGCCTTGCAGTAGCACAACCACCACTAAGACAACACCTGATGTCCAGGTTCTCCAAAAACGACGCCTCCAAGAAGAAAACAGTGCACCAGCGCCATCGTCGCCCGATCGTAGATCTTGGATTTTCACCCTAGAGATAATCCCCGCTCTCAAAACAATGCATTCAACAAGACCATTGCCAGGCACAACCAATTAAGGTCAGACCTTGGATTTTCACCTTTGAACTTCACATGTGTTGTTGCCCCCACTTACATACCGCTGTTACGAATCCCGAAACTCCAAGGAAGTTCCTCGACGTCGTAGGCTCCAGTCACCATTACTAGTCCTCTAATCTCGGCTTCCATGACATTCTCCGCCTCTGACTTCACCATGGAGCTAAACATATCCCCTGATGGCAGCAGATAGCAGAGCTTCGCGCCACTTGCTCCTTAACGGAGAACCAATCGGCACTACCGAATCCCACCCAATCCAGCAATCTCCAGTCATAACACACCCATGGGAGTTTGCGGGCGGAGCCTTCCAGAACCCGTCACTCCGGCCAGATCAGGATGGACATGCGTCAGGCAGATCTTCGTCTTGGCGCAAGAGGAACCCTAGGATTGCCGCCTTTATTCGAGCACACCAGCAGCCCCCTACACCGTCGGTCGGAGCAGCATCGGAGAAGGCAGCTGAAGCGCACGGCCACAAAAGTCCATGGCAGGAGGCGACCCAGATCGAACCCTTAGGCCCTGATCTGACGCACCATCGCGGCGCCGGAGATTGGTGCCGACGCTGCGCACCACCCGCCGCGAAGACGCCGCTCCGGCTTCACTGCTTCAGGCCACGGCTACATGCCACGCTGCCCTTGAACCGTTGCCACCACTCGACAACCGCCCATGGAGCCGCCGCCACGGTGCACTCCCCTTCCCTCCGTCTTTAGACGAGAAGGGCACGGCCACCACCGCCGGCATCGGTGGCGGCGCCGGCCAGTGGCACGCCGATGAAGGGGGCTGGAGGGAATGAGGGAGGATCTTTCGGAGTCGCCCAGGAGGCGGCTAGGATTCGGGTCGCCGCTACGAATCTAGGGCCTTCCCTTCCCTCCCTTTTGGCAGAGAAGGTGAGGGTCGCGGGAGAGGGGTGGAGCGGCAGCGGTGGAGGGAGAGGAGGCCGCCGGAGTTGGGGCTGGGGCTGCGGCTGGGTCGGGGCAGAGGCTCCGTGAGATGCGATCTCAGGATTTTATTTGATATAAACACTTATCTACACAACCGCATTAATAACAACATGTAAATCTTGGGCTAACGTGCTAAAATATGCAACGCATGAGCAGTTATTCTATGAAGTTCAAAATCAAAATTTGCTACTTGTAGGTGGCGCATCTGCGTCGATCACCATTTCATAGCGGACATTCAGAACCATATTTGAGCTATGTTTGTCCAGAATAATATAGCGCTGCTTAACATAATCATTAAAAAACTGTTACACAACGCCTGTTTCCATATAAATGATCAGGAGGAGTACGCGTATGATCATAATACCCTCGGAGCAGCAATGGAACCGATCATGTGATCAAGGAAATACACGCCAAATCTAAAGATGAGGGACAATAACATCAAAGCGGCACATCCCTCAAAATTATTCTTGGACGATAATGGGGCCAGGAAGATGTTACGGTAGAAGATAATTAGAACATGCGCCGCCGATTTGGAACAATCTCCGGGCTGTTGTTTCTCATCATGGCAACGAACTCCTGGTAGTTGATTCTTCCATCCTGAACAATTAATGAGAAGGAAATTATTAGCACCGTGATGAACTGGGCCAGGCAGCCATTTGTTAACTCAAGTTGTAGCTCCAAAAATGTAAAATAGGGTCAGTAATGATTGTCATTCTCCATGGTGAAGCAGAAGTAGTGATGATTGCACACATTCTTATTTATATTTATCTACATGAATTTAGTTCAATGCATTTATATACTCCCTCCGTTCCTAAATATAAGTCTTTGTAGAGATTCTACTATGGACTACATACGAAGCAAAATGAGTGAATCTACACTCTAAAATGCATCTATATACATCCGTATGTGGTTCATAGTGGAATCTCTACAAAGACTTATATTTTGGAACGGAGGGAGTACATCACTAATATAGATAGATGAGTAAATCCTAGCAAAAGCGATGACAGCATCATGAAAGAAGTCTGACATGTGCACATGGCACACACATATCAAAATTTTCATCCCTGAACAAGTGGATTTTATGTGCAATGATATTGATGTTTGTAACATAGACTTACATGATCTGTATCAACTTCAGCGATAATATCTTTAATTGTTTTATCATCCCCCATGTCATACTTCTTCAGAGCTTCTTCCAGCTCATCTACTGTTATGTATCTGCACACAAAGATTTCAGCAATGAGTAAAACAATGCAAACAGTCACAACTCAAAATTTTGACATTCAAGTTTAAGTTCAATTACCCGCTGTGGTCCTTATCAAAATATTCAAATGCTTTAAGTATGTGGTCTTCCTTCTCCAATCTATTCATGTGCATTGTCGCTGATACGAACTCAGAATAATCAATGGTCCCATTTCCATCAACATCAGCCTGTTTTGTAATAAAGGGAAAAAGAATAAGGACAGAAAATGGCTTATGCTAGAACTACGGAAACTTGGAAACAGTTGCAAAGCACTTTTAAATGCTACCGTCAAACTCTTCCCATCAAATGTGCACACAATGATATTTTGTGGTCTACGTTGATACATCATCGTCAAGAAAGCTATGTGAAGTTGCAAGTGGCCTATTTTCTTTTTCTATTATAAAGGTAGTTGCTTCCAAACTTCCGAACTGGATAGGTCATTTGGGTTAAACTTAGGGAATTCATATGGTATGGGAAAATGTAGCATGTAAAAAAAATGTATATGCCTGTGGAGTACAAACATACCGCCTCCATTAACTGTGTAATTTCTGATTCAGAAATTTTGGTGCCAAGTTTTGGTAAACCAGATCTTAGCTCTTCAAGAGTAATTGTCCCACTGTTATCAGTGTCCAGGGATCTGAACATTTCTTTCAAGCCTGTAATCTCTTCCTCAGACAAGTTCTCTGCAACGATCTGGTTATAATGGAGGAAAATAGTAGACTTAGTTGCTAATGAAACTCAATTGTCAGCAGGGAAGGTAAACATTATGAAGTCTTCAATAACCTTCAATGCAACTTTCTTAAGCTTGTTCATCGCCCGGAACTGCTTCATTCTACTGATAACAGTAATGTCAAGTGGCTTATCTGGAGCCTCTCCATCTTCCCTAATCCATGGGTGATCTGAATGTGTAAAGTACTAGATAAGAAACTATATTGCACATAAATGAATATTTAGTTCCTAAAAACATATGACAGGTCTTCAACAGCGAGAATAAACTCAGTAATCTACTTCTGAATTACCATAGAAGTATAACATTATTAGCAGTGCTTTTGTATCAAAAAAATACAGATGGAACACACTGGGACGAATGGCTGATGTTGATTTGATACTAACCTACTAGGCGAGTGCACATCCCTTCACAAATAAGAATGCCATGCTATGAAATGTGTGTGCAGTCACATGATAACAGAAAGAGCAGTTGAATAATTACTCAAAATTTCTGCAGCAGTCAAGCGCTCTTTGGGGTCTTGCCGCAACATCTTCTTCACCAAATCTTTTGCACCATTAGATATTGAAGGCCAGGGGTCAGATGAGAAATCTATGTGACCAAGCAAGACAGCCTCAAATATGCCATCCTCATTGTCTGGAAAATAGAACATGTGCATTAGCAGATAAATAAAAAGCAAAAAATCTAACTGAGATGAGAATTGGCACACATCACCTGCCCAAAAAGGAGGAACACCAGACAGAAGGATGTACAGAATAATCCCCGCACTCCATATGTCAGCTTCTGCTCCATAGTGCCGCTTCAGTACCTCAGGAGCAACATAATACGCACTTCCAACGAGATCCTTAAACTGCTCCCCTGTAAGATGCATAGTAAGCCTTAGCTCACTTTAAACATGCCGTGAATACAAAGAAAATTAACAGCACTTTCTACTTTCTAGTGATAAACAGCACGGCAACAACAAGAATCTTCGGCGCGACCAACAGTTTGCATGTGAAGCAACTGGTTTCGTCGGATAATTTTAGGTGTCTTTCTGATACACGTGCAGGCATGTTTTGCAGGTATATATGCCATCCTTTTTCCCCTCAACTATCAATCATAGAAACAACACTGTGCTCAAACTATAAATGATGCAAATCTACAATGCCATTTCATTATCACCTTGTGCACCAAGCCAGAACTGTCCCCAAAGTACTAAGAGTTAGATGATCGATCACTAGATCCCCATACCAACAACAGCCCATAACAAGAATCAAAGCTATAATATCTATCTACAAGATCTAAGTATGACATAAGCATAAGCCAATTGCTGTCTCGTATCTAGCTCTAATTTTAGCACTTTCCCAACTTCAAACCTGTCGATCCACGGAAATCGGTTCAAAGTCAAACCAAAATCCACATCAAGTCAAACACGGGAAGAATCTCTCACAATTCAATCCATACATCCCGACTGAGGTAGTCAAATGAAGCGCTCACCGTGTTTGAAGAAGACGGAGAGACCGAAGTCAGTGGCCTTGAGCGGCGAGTCCTCCTTGTTGTTGAGAAACAAAAAGTTTTCGGGCTTGAGATCCCGGTGGAAAACCCCCATGGAGTGGCAGCTGTGCACGACGGAGACCATCTCGCGGCAGAGCAGGGCGGCGGCTCGCTCGGAGTAGTGCCCCCGCGCGATGATGCGGTCGAATAGCTCCCCGCCCTCACATAGCTCCATGATGAGGTTGACCGAGTGGCGGTCCTCGTAGGCGCCGCGGAGCTCGACGATGTTGCGGTGACCCGTGAGGTGGTGCATGATCTGCACCTCCCGCTGCACATCCTCGATGTCATCGCGGTGGACGAGCTTCCGCGTGGCGATGGACTTGCAGGCGAAGCGCTGGCCCGTAGCCTTGTGCGTGACGAGGTAGGTGACCCCGAACTGCCCCCGGCCGAGCTCGCGGCCGAAGGTGTAGGTCGCGCGCACGTCCTCCATCGGGCGTCCCAGAACGCGGCCCATGGCCACCTGTCCCGCTTCCGGCGTCGGGGCCGGGGCCGGCGCCGTCTGGGGCTTCGGCGGCGGCTGGGGTTTGGGCTGGGCCGTCGGCGGAGGGGCCGTGGCCGGCTGGTCGGCGGCGGCGCGGCGGTGGCGCGAGGTGCGGTTGCCCATTGTGTGTGAATGGGTTTGACGAGGGGAGATCGAGGCGATAGGGGGCCGGGTTTTGAAGCAGCAGCAGCTCTAGCGTGGGAGTTTTGGGGGAGAGACGACCGCGTGATCTGCGCTGCGGTGTTGGGGTGGGGGATCGATCGTGTGGGTGCGGAAGGGAAGCGAGTTGCCGGGCTGTGGCGGGGAGGTTGTCCGTCCGTGAGCCCGTGAAAGAAATCACTGCGTGTGTTTCTTTCTTGTTCATTCCTCTTCAAAAGTTTAGCATATGATCTGACCCTCCCAATCATTAAGGTGTATATGATGACGAAGTTATTTGGGTAGTTTTACGAGTGTTTTTTTACATGAAAGCACTTTTTATTGAAAGGTGACCACCAATAGTATCTTTGTCGAAAAAAGCTTTCGCCCCGCTTTATATATATAAGCAACGACCACCCACAACTCATGTACAAACCACGCCACCACAACATACGCACACAACCAAGGCAGGATACATAGGGGCTGAGCGCAACAACACCGCCCCTAATACTATAAGAGCAACCGGAGTCCTCAACCGTGAACACGCCACAGCGAAGAGATGAAATCGCATATGACGAACTGTGTGCTCCAAGGCGGCACCTTCAGAAAGGTTACGACAACAGAGCTTTGCCACCGCCCGACCCGAGGATCAGAGTTTCATCTGGAGCGGCACGACGGGCAATGAGAGCCGCGACGACGCCTTCAAGAAGGGAACGAGCTTCGCCGCCGTCGGTCTATCCAAAGATAGATCAGGTTTGCACCCTGGCCAACACTCGCCGCCACCGAACGCCACATCCCGGCGACCACGCCGCCCACACGGCCATGGCTACCGGGCAGCACCGAGCCACGGCCTATGCCCATGAGCACCGCGGAACCACTGTCGGTGTCAAAACCGGCAGATCTCAGGTAGGGGGTCTCGAACTGTGCGTCTAAGGATTGAAGGTAACAGAAGGCAAGGGACACGATGTTTACCCATGTTCGGGCCCTCCGAATTCTTAATGGAGGTAATACCTTACTTCCTGCTTGATTGACTTTAATGAGTATAGGGGTTACAAGAGTTGATCTACCTCGAGATCATGACGGCTAAACCCTAGATGTCTAGCATGTATGATTGTGATTGCTTCTACGGACTAACCCTCCGGTTTATATGGACACTGGAGGGGACTAGGGTCGTGCAAAGTCGGTCTACAGAGGAAGGAAACTACACATCTAGACGCCAAGCTTGCCATCCATGCAAAGGAGAGTCCCATCCGGACACGGGAGAAGGCCTTCTGTCTTGTATCTTCACGGCCCATCAGCCCGGCCCATATCACATAGGCCGGCTCCCTGAGGACCCCATAATCCAGGACTCCCTCAGTAGCCCCCGAACTTGCCTTCAATGACGACGTTATATCCGGCTTCATGTCTTCGGCTTTGCAAGGCGGGTTCTCCATTGTACTTCATATAGCTCGGCTCTACATTAAATGCCATACCCTTCAGCTTCTATGCCGCCGTCGCCTCGGCCTCCATGTGTCGAACGAATACGAAGGTGTTGGGGAACGCGGTAATTTCAAAAAAAAATCCTATGATCACGCAAGATCTATCTAGGTGATGCATAGAAACGAGGGGGAGAATGTGTCCACGTACCCTCGTAGACTGAAAGCGGAAGCGTTAAGTAACGCGGTTGATGTAGTCGAACGTCTTCGCGATTCAACCGATCAAGTACCGAACGCACGACACCTCCGCGATCCGCACACGTTCAGCTCGGTAACGTCCCTCGAACTCTAGATCCAGCTGAGGCCAAGGGAGAGTTTCGTCAGCACGACGGTGTGGTGACGGTGATGATGAAGTTACCGACGCAGGGCTTCACATAAGCACTACGACAATATGACCGAGGTGGAAATCTGTGGGGGGGGGGCGCACACGGCTAAAAGATCAACTTGATCAACTTGTGTGTCTCACGGGTGCCCCCGCCACGATATAAAGGAGGGAGGAAGAGGTGGTCGGCCCAAGGGGGCGCCGGTGTGGGGAATCTTACTAGGACTCTCGGTCAAATAGGATTCCTCCTCTTCCTATTCCTAGTAGGAGAAGGAGGGAAGGAGAAAGAGGGGAGAAGGAAGGAGGGGGACACCGCCCCCTCCTAGTGCAAGTCGGACCAGCCCATTGGGGGGCGTGTAGCCACCCCTTGAGGCCCTTCTTTCCTTTCCCATATGGCCCATTACTTCCCCCGGCGAATTTCTGTAACTCTCCGGAACTCCGAAAAATACCCGAATCACTCGGAACCTTTTCGATGTCCGAATATAGCCTTCCAATATATCGATCTTTATGTCTCGACCATTTCGAGACTCCTCGTCATGTCCGCGATCTCATCCGGGACTATGTACAAACTTCGGTCATCAAATCACATAACTCATAATACAAATCGTCATCGAACGTTAAGCGTGCGGACCCTACGGGTTTGAGAACTATGTAGACATGACCGAGACACATCTCCGGTCAATAACCAATAGCGGAACCTGGATGCTCATATTGGCTCCTACATATTCTACGAAGATCTTTATCGGTCAAACCGCATAACAACATATGTTGTTCCCTTTGTCATCGGTATGTTACTTGCCCGAGATTCGATCGTCGGTATCATCATTCCTAGTTCAATCTCGTTACCGGCAAGTCTCTTTACTCGTTCCATAATACTTCATCCTGCAACTAACTCATTAGTCACAATGCTTGCAAGGCTTATAGTGATGAGTATTACCGAGAGGGCCCAGAGATACCTCTCCGAAACACGGAGCGACAAATCCTAATCTCGATCTATGACAACCCAACAAACACCTTCAGAGACACCTGCATTGCACCTTTATAATCACCCATTTACGTTGTGATGTTTGGTAGCACACAAAGTGTTCCTCCAGTATTCGGGAGTTGCATAATCTCATAGTCTGAAGAACTTGTATAAGTCATGAAGAAAGCAGTAGCAATGAAACTGACACGATCATAATGCTAAGCTAACGGATGGGTCATGTCCATCACATCATTCTCCTAATGATGTGATCCCGTTCATCAAATGATAACAAATTTCTATGGTTAGGAAACATAACCATCTTTGATTAACGAGCTAGTCAAGTAGAGGCATACTAGGGACAATATGTTTTGTCTATGTATTCACACATGTACTAAGTTTTCGGTTAATACAATTCTAGCATGAATAATAAACATTTATCATTAAATAAAGAAATAAATAATAACTTTATTATTGCCTCTAGGGCATATTTCCTTCAGTCTCCCACTTGCGCTGGAGTCGATAATCTAGATTACATGGTAATGATTCTAACACCCATGGAGCTTTGGTGTTGATCATGTTTTGCTCGTGGAAGAGGCTTAGCCAATGGGCCTGCAACATTCAGATCCATGTGTATCTTGCAAATCTCTGTATCCCCCTCCGACACTTGATGACGGATAGAATTGAAGCGTCTCTTGATGTGCTTGGTTCTCTTGTGAGATCTGGATTCCTTTGCCAAGGCAATTGCACCAGTATTGTCACAAAAGGTTTTCATTGGGCTTGATGCACTAGGTATGACACCTAGATCGGATATGAACTCCTTCATCCAAACTCCTTCATTTGCTGCTTCCGAAGCAGCAATGTGCTCTGCTTCACACGTAGATCTCGCCACGACGCTTTGCTTGGAACTGCACCAACTGACTGCTCCTCCATTCAATAAAAATACGTATTCGGTTTGCGACTTAGAGTCATTCGGATCAGTGTCAAAACTTGCATCGACGTAACCGTTTACGATGAGCTCTTTTTCACCTCCATAAATGAGAAACATATCCTTAGTCCTTTTAAGGTATTTCAGGATGTTCTTGACCGTTGTCCAGTGCTCCACTCCGGGATTACTTTGGTACCTCCTTGTTATGCTTATAGCAAGGCACACTTCAAGTATGGTACACAACATTGCATACATGATAGAACCTATGGCTGAAGCATAGGGAATGACTTTCATTTTCTCTCTATCTTCTGCAGTGGTCGGACATTGAGACTGACTCAACTTCACACCTTGTAACACAGGCAAGAACCCTTTCTTTGATTGATCCATTTTGAACTTCTTCAAAACTTTATCAAGGTATGTGCTCTGTGAAAGTCCAATTAAGCGTCTTGATCTATCTCTATAGATCTTGAGGTCTTTCATAGAAAAAGTCTTATTCAGGTATCCCTTTATGCTATCCAGAAATTCTATATCATTTCCAATCAACAATATGTCATCCACATATAATATCAGAAATGCTACAGAGCTCCCACTCACTTTCTTGTAAATACAAGCTTCTCCAAAAGTCTGTATAAAACCATATGCTTGGATCACACTATCAAAGCATTTATTCCAACTCCGAGAGGCTTGCACCAGTCCATAAATGGATCGCTGGAGCTTGCACACTTTGTTAGCACCCTTTGGATTGATAAAACCTTCTGGTTGCATCATATACAACTCTTCTTCCAGAAATTCATTCAGGAATGAAGTTTTGACATCCATCTGCCAAATTTCATAATCATAAAATGCGGCAATCGCTAACATGATTCAGACAGACTTAAGCATCGCTACGGGTGAGGAAGTCTCATTGTAGTCAACTCCTTGAACTTGTCAAAAACCTTTTGCAACAAGTCGAGCTTTGTAGACAGTAACATTACCGTCTGCAACGGTCTTCTTCATAAAGATCCATTTATTTTCTATGGCTCGCCGATCATCGGGCAAGTCCACCAAAGTCCACACTTTGTTCTCATACATGAATCCCATCTCAGATTTCATGGCCTCAAGCCATTTCGCGGAATCTGGGTTCATCATCGCTTCCTCATAGTTTGTAGGTTCATCATGGTCTAGTACCATGACTTCTAGAATAGGATTACAATACCACTCTGGTGTGGACCTTACTCTGGAAGACCTACGAGGTTCGGTAGTAACTTGATCTGAAGTTTCCTGATCATCATCATTAACTTCCTCGCTAATTGGTGTAGGAATCACTGGAACTGATTTCTGTGACGAACTACTTTCCAATAAGGGAGAAGGTACAATTACCTCATCAAGTTCTACTTTCCTCCCACTCACTTCTTTCAAGAGAAACTCCTTCTCTAGAAAGGATCCATTCTTAGCAACAAAGATTTTGCCTTTGGATCTGTGATAGAAGGTGTACCCAACAGTTTCCTTTGGGTATCCTATGAAGACGCACTTCTCCGATTTGGGTTCGAGCTTATCAGGTTGAAGCTTTTTCACATAAGCATCGCAGCCCCAAACTTTAAGAAACGACAACTTTGGTTTCTTGCCAAACCACAGTTCATAAGGCGTCGTCTCAACGGATTTTGATGGTCCCTATTTAAAGTGAATGCAGTTGTCTCTAAAGCATAACCCCAAAATAATAGCAGTAAATCAGTAAGAGACATCATAGATCGCACCATATCCAATAAAGTACGGTTACTACGTTCGGACACACCATTTCGCTGTGGTGTTCCAAGTGGCGTTAGTTGTGAAACTATCCCATGTTGTTTCAAATGAAGACCAAAATCATAACTAAAATATTCTCCTCCACGATCAGATCGTTGAAATTTATTTTCTTATTATGATGATTTTCCACTTCACTCTGAAATTCTTTGAACTTTTCAAATGTTTCAGACTTATGTTTCATTAAGTAGATATAACCATAGCTGCTCAAATCATCTGTGAAGGTAAGAAAATAGTGATACCCACCACGAGCCTCAGTACTCATTGGACCGCATACATCGGTATGTATTATTTCCAACAAGTCAGTAGCTCGTTCCATTGTTCCAGAGAACGGAGTTTTAGTCATCTTGCCCATGAGGCACGGTTCGCAAGCACCAAGTGATTCATAATCAAGTGATTCCAAAAGTCCATCAGCATGGAGTTTCTTCATGCGCCTTACACCGATATGACCCAAACGGTAGTGCCACAAATAAGTTGCACTATCATTATTAACTTTGCATCTTTTGGCTTCAATATTATGAATATGTGTATCATCACTATCGAGATTCAACAAAAATAGACCACTCAGCAAGGGTGCATGACCATAAAAGATATTACTCATATAAATAGAACAACCATTATTCTCTGATTTAAATGAATAACCGCCTCGCATCAAACAAGATCCAAATATAATGTTCATGCTCAACACTGGCACCAAATAACAATTATTCAGGTCTAAAACTAATCCCGATGGTAGATGTAGAGGTAGCGTGCCGACGGAGATCACATCGACCTTGGAACCATTTCCCACGCGCATCGTCACCTCGTCCTTAGCCAATCTTCGCTTAATCCGTGGACCCTGTTTCGAGTTGCAAATATGAGCAACTAAACCAGTATCAAATACACAGGTGCTACTACGAGCATTAGTTAAGTACACATCAATAACATGTATATCAAATACCTTTCACTTTGCCATCCTTCTTATCCACCAGATACTTGGGGCAGTTCTGCTTTCATTGACCAGTCCCTTTGTAGTAGAAGCACTCAGTTTCAGGCTTAGGTCCAGACTTCGGTTTCTTCTCTTGAGCAGCAAGCTTTTTGCCGTTCTTCTTGAAGTTTCCTTTCTTCCCTTGCCCTTTTCTTGATGCTCCTTTTTGATTTCTACCTCCGCAGCCTTTAGCATTGCGAAGAGCTCGGGAATAGTCTTGTTCATCCCTTGCATATTATAGTTCATCGCGAAGCCTTTATAGGTTGGTGGCAGTGATTTAAGAACTCTGTCAATGACACTATCACCGGGAAGATTAACTCCCAGTTGAGTCAAGTGGTTATGGTACCCAGACATTCTGAGTATGTGTTCACTAACAGAACTATTCTCCTCCATTTTACAGCTGTAGAACTTATTGGAGACTTCATATCTCTCAATCCGGCCATTTGCTTGAAATATTAACTTCAACTCCTGGAACATCTCATATGCTCCATGACGTTCAAAACATCATTGAAGTCCTGGTTCTAAGCCGTAAAGCATGGCACATCGAACTATCGAGTAGTCATCGACTTTGCTCGCCGAGCGTTCTTAACGTCATCGATAGCATCTGCGGCAGCACTGGCACCCAACGGTGCTTCCGGACATAATTCTTCTGTGCAACAATGAGGATAATCCTCAAGTTACAGACTCAGTCCGTGTAGTTGCTGCCATCATCTTTCAACTTAGCTTTCTCTAGGAACGCATTAAAATTCAAAGGAACGGTAGCACAGGCTATAGATCTACAACAACATACACATGCAAAATACTATCAGGCACTAAGTTCATGATAAATTAAAGTTCAATTAATCATATTACTTAAAAACTCCCACGTAGATAGACATCCCTCTAATCATCTAAGTGATCACGTGATCCAAATCAACTAAACCATGTCCGATCATCATGTGAGATGGAGTAGTTCTCAATGGTGAACATCACTATGTTGATCATATCTACTGTATGATTCATGCTCGACCTTTCGGTCTTAGTGTTCTAAGGCCATATCTGCATATGCTAGGCTCGTCAAGTTTAACCCGAGTATTCTGCGTGTGCAAAACTGGCTTGCACCCGTTGTATGTGAACGTAGAGCTTATCACACCCGATCATCATGTGGTGTCTCATCACGATGAACTGTAGCAACGGTGCATACTCAGGGAGAACACTTATATCTTGAAATTTAGTAAGGGATCATCTTATAATGCTACCGCTGTACTAAGCAAAATAAGATGCATAAAGGATAAACATCACATGCAATCAAAAATATGTGACATGATATGGCCATCATCATCTTGTGTTTATGATCTCCATCACCGAAGCATCGTCATGATCTCCATCATCACCGACGCGACACCTTGATCTCCATCATAGCATCATTGTCGCCTCGCCAACTATTGTTACTACGACTATCACTACCGCTTAGTGATAAAGTAAAACAATTACATGGCAATTGCATTGCATACAATAAAGCGACAACCGTATGGCTCCTGCCACTTGCCAATAACTTTGTTACAAAACATGATCATTTCATACAACAATTTATATCACATCATGCCTTGACCATATCACATCACAGCAAGCCCTGCAAAAATAAGTTAGACGTCCTCTACTTTGTTGTTACAAGTTTTACGTGGTTGCTACGGGCTTCTAGCAAGAACCGTTCTTACCTACGCATCAAAACCACAACGATTTTTCATCAAGTGTGCTGTTTTAATCTTCAACAAGGACCGGGCGTAGCCACACTCGATTCAACTAAAGTTGGAGAAACAGACACCCACCAGCCACCTATGTGCATAAGCACA
The DNA here is from genome assembly GCA_021437245.1 of Aegilops speltoides. Taxonomy (NCBI): domain Eukaryota; kingdom Viridiplantae; phylum Streptophyta; class Magnoliopsida; order Poales; family Poaceae; genus Aegilops; species Aegilops speltoides. Next base: position 315,131,501 of record CM038143.1, read on the forward strand.
TCGGTAGAATCAGTCTCATGAACGCGGTCATGTAATGTCGGTCCAGGCCGCTTCATCCAACGATAATGCCGAATCAAAGTATGACATGCTGGTAAGCAGTATGACTATTATCGCCCACAACTCTTTGTGTTCTACTCATGCATATAACATCTACGCATAGACCTGGCTCTGATACCACTATTGGGGAACACGGTAATTTCAAAAAAAAATCTACAATAACGCAAGATCTATCTAGGTGATGCATAGCAACGAGGGGGAGAGTGTGTACCCTCGTAGACCGAAAGCAGCAGCTTTAAGTAACGCGGTTGATGTAGTCGAACGTGTTCGCGATCCAACCGATCAATTACCGAACACACGACATCTCCGTGGTGTGCACACATTTAGCTCGGTGATGTCCCTCAACCTCTAGATCCAGCTGAGGCCGAGGGAGAGTTCCGTCAGCACGACGGCGTGGTGATGGTGACGATAAAGTTACCAGCGCAGGGCTTCGTCTAAGCACTACGACGATATGACCGAGGTGAAAATCTATGGAGAGGGCACCGCACATGGCTAAAAGATCAACTTGATCAACTTGTGTGTCTATGGGGTGCCCCCTGGCCACGTATATAAAGGACGGGAGGGAAGAGGTGGCCGGGCCAAGGGGGGCGCGCCAGGTGTGGGGAATCTTACTAGGACTCCCCGGTCCAAATAGGATTCCCCTCCTCTTTCCTATTCCTAGTAGGAGAAGGAGGGAAGGAGAAAGAGGGGAGAAGGAAGGAGGGGGACACCGCCCCCTCCTAGTGCAAGTCGGACCAGCCCATTGGGGGGCGTGTAGCCACCCCTTGAGGCCCTTCATTCCTTTCCCGTATGGCCCATTAAGGCCCATTACTTCCCCGCGAATTCCCATAACTCTCCGGTACTCCGAAAAATACCCGAATCACTCTGAACCTTTCCGATGTCCAAATATAGTCTTCCAATATATCGATCTTTATGTATCGACCATTTTGAGACTCCTCGCCAAGTCCGTGATCTCATCCGGGACTCTGAACAAACTTTGGTCATCAAATCACATAACTCATAATACAAATCTTCATCGAACGTTAAGCGTGCGGACCCTACGGGTTCGAGAACTATGTAGATATGACCGAGACACATCTCCAGTCAATAACCAATAGCGGAACCTGGATGCTCATATTGGATCCTACATATTGTACGAAGATCTTTATCGATCAAACCGCGTAACAACATACGTATCGATCAAACCCTTTGTCATTGGTATGTTACTTGTCCGAGATTCGATCGTCGGTATCATCATACCTAGTTCAATCTCGTTACTGGCAAGTCTCTTTACTCGTTCCGTAATACTTCATCCCGCAAGTAACTCATTATTCATAATGCTTGCAAGGCTTATAGTGATGAGTATTACCGAGAGGGCCCAGAGATACCTCTCCGAAACACGGAGTGACAAATCCTAATCTCGATCTATGCCAACCCAACAAACACCTTCAGAGACACGTGTAGAGCACCTTTACAATCACCCATTTATGTTGTGATGTTTGGTAGCACACAAAGTGTTCCTCCGGTATTCAGGAGTTGCATAATCTCATAGTGTGAGGAACTTGTATAAGTCATGAAGAAAGCAGTAGCAATGAAACTGACACGATCATAATGCTAAGCTAACGGATAGGTCATGTCCATCACATCATTCATCAAATGACAACACATGTCTATGGTTAGGAAACATAACCATCTTTGATTAACGAGCTAGTCAAGTAGAGGCATACTAGGGACAATATGTTTTGTCTATGTATTCACACATGTACTAAGTTTCTGGTTAATACAATTCTAGCATGAATAATAAACATTTATCATGAAATAAGGAAATAAATAATAACTTTATTATTGCCTCTAGGGCATATTTCCTTCAGAAGGCTCTAAGCATTTTTGCAAGTAACCCCTTGTCCATATGGAGAAGGCGTTTGTTTAAAGAGATTGAATCTCAGATACCATTCCTCACCAGGCGAAAATCCTTAGAACTTGCCATAGGAATTCATCCAAACATGGTCGGCACTCCCAGTTCTTCCTCGCGCCCCCATGGTCCTCAAAAAGGTGATTGGGAGAGCTGCTCAATATCCCACGCCCAGTTGACCAAGCTTCAGACGCAGGGATATATCCCTCCCTCAGATCTAGTCCCCGTTCGGGCAGGATTAACTTGTATCAACGGCGAAACCGTGACGGAGAACTTCCCCAATCCTACTAAAGGGGAACGGGTGTGCTTTGTTCCTTCCTGCTGAGAGGCGTGGTATTTCCGATTCTCCTTTCCTCAGAGGTCTTCTGGAGTATTATGGCCTCCAACTACACAATCTCACGCCGGGCTCCATCCTGCACATTGCAGGCTTCGTTGCTCTTTGCGAGTTGTTCCTAGGCTGCGAGGCCCATTTCGAGTTATGGAGGAAATATTTCTGCCTCGTCCCCCGCTCCCAAGAGGGATCCATATTTGAGGTGGGCGTCGCCGAAGTATGGCGCATAGGCGGAACAGGATACCTGTCCGGCACTCAGAAGAAGGCATACGAAGAGTGGCCCTCAGAGTGGTTCTACATCGAAGACGTTGTTCTCCCGGACCCAGTCCAGCAAAGTCTTCCCGAATTTTCCACTGTTCCCTTAAAGAAGCGCGCCAATTGGCGTCCCCAAAGCTATGAAGAAGAAGACAGTGCAAGGATTAAGAGGCTAGTGAGCAAGATCAGTACTCGCCCACTCTAGAGTGTCTATGGTTGAGGTAATGGCGATTTCAATAACGCGATACGTCCAGCCACTTCAATTCAGAAGGCTTCCCATGTGGCATTACAACAGGGAGGATGACGCATCACACTATGGGTGCAAGGGTCCGGACAATTTTGCCGCTTTGGCCGCCATGTTGGTTGATCTTTACAAAGGGGAGAAGGAAGACTTCACTCACCTTAGATGCCGAGAAGGTTTCTCTATGTATAACCCCATTGATTGGGTAAGTTTTCAATCATGGGCCTCACTCAATCTTTTTCTTTAATTAAGCTTAGTCGATTTTACTCCGGCTACCTTTAACTGGAATGGAGAAAGGTCGTCGCAGGGATCTACAGCCCCGCTCCACAGTCGGAGAACCATAATCGAGACCTAGATCCCAGATTTGAAGAGGATCCAGATATATTTATAGAATTGAAGGAAGGAGTCTTTTATCAGGCGAGCTACGACGGCACGGAAGTGGCCTTTATAGCCGATTACCCCGGCCTTCTCCCCTCCTCCCATGTAAGTACCCAGGAGACACCCCCTCAAAAAGAGTTTTCCCCTTGCGACTCACCCACCACACTGTAACGTGCTCCCAAGGGGTGACGCTCATCCCATCATACTACGGCAAAGGCGTCCTCTAAGAACACGACACTCGCACAGGGCGCGTCTTTGAAAAGAAAGGCAAACGATGATAATGTCGGGCCCTCTCCTTCATCAAAGAGATATAATTCTTTAACACGCATTCAGTGGATAGATCAGACGGTGACGTTTCCTTCTGTGCCATATCGCAGGAGGAGTGTATGCCGGACTATATCCGGAGACCTGGCCGGCCATGCGCAGGCCAATCCGGCCCCGGACCCTGCCACGAGGACTGGAGAGGATGAGGGAGCAATGCCGGATTGTCATCTCCTAGAGGATTCGGATAATATATCTGTCACCAACTCCGAAGTGGAGAGTGCGATGAATCATCAGCGGCGGAGAGCGGCTATGCGTGACCCAAATTTCACCGAAGAGGCATTCAACGCTTTCATCTCAGTGGATGCTTACATCTGAGCTGCTCGGGATGGACTTGCTGGAGCCACTCGCCAGCTTTCAAAGGATATGCGGGTAAGGACTTTTTGTGCGGATTCAATAATCATATGCCAGTAGCCCCTGAGTCCTGAAGCAGTTGGCCCAACTGATTTAAGGGTCGTTACATCCTCGGGTACTCACGGAGAAAAATAATACATTATCCAAGGAGCTAAAAGAATGCCGAGCTAAGCTAACTGTTGCCACCGCCGAACTGGAAAACTTAAAGAAATCCAAGAAGGCACCTGATGATAAGTACAACAGTAGCCCGGAAATAAGATTTCGTGCCTACAACGATGTTGCTTAACTATGCATCTTTTCATTGGTAGGATCGATAGATCGGCTAGAGGAGAGGCTAAGGGCTGCTCAAGCGGACAAACAACATGCTGAAGGGCAAGAAGCCACTGGTCAACGTGTATTGACACGAACCATTAATGAGAAGAACAAACTATAGGATGCAAATATCAAACAAGATGAAGAACTGAAGGATTTAAGAGCCCAACTATCGGATGCTTTGAAGGAGAACAGGAAGCTGAAAGGCGGCATATTCAGTATGCTCTTTAACCTAACTTCCACACGGTCTCCTGATTGAAAATTTTACAAGTTTGTTTCTGTAGGTGTGCTGATTGGACGTCCCGAGGGAGAAGTATTTGGATTTCAAGGCGATCTGCTACAAGAGCTATACAAAGTACACGAGCGAGCTCGGAAAGCAATGAGGAACATGGCTAAGGCTTTATGGCCATCCGATCCACCTCCAGGAAGTATGGAGGAGCTCGTGAATTTATTCAAGGGAGCTCGTCGCCGTTTTGAGCTATGGAAGATATCAGCATGTCGGGAAGGCGCACGAGAGGCCTGGGCCATGGTGAAAACGCAGACTTGATCCGAATCATATGGCCCAGGTCGGACCTCGGGGACCAGATGGACAAGAGATTCTTGTTAGCTTAGTGTACGACCAAGTAAAGATAGCCGCTAAGTTTTCTCAACAGGATTGTAAACTAGACAACCTGTTAGATGGTCTAGAGGAGGAAGAAGTTTTTGAGTCGAAGTAGCAATGTACTTTTATCAACAAACTTATCTCCAGCCGAACTGTAAAACGATTGTCATGGCAAACTTTCTGCTTCGACCTCCGAAACCCGAGGTTTGGAGTGTTTCCAGATATTATACCATCGGTAAACACCAAAGTATGTTTGGAAACCAGGCAGTCCGGTCATAGTTGCTTGAACAGACAAGTTTTATTCGGGGAGTTATGTCATATTACATTTGATCATAAGAAACATATTCCAGAATAATAGTTCTGTTAAGGGTTCCTCTCCCTGGGACAACATACGTTGTTGTGCATGCTAGAGCTGTAATGCTAAGAATCACAGTACACGCTATAATTTGGGGGCTTATATTGCTGCGAGGGCAGTTCGTCCTTTGTCTGCCGACCAATTATTCCCTTAAGAATGCTAGCTTTCGGCTTCACCTGTCTAAGGTACACGTCTGGATAACCCGGCTGTAACAATCACAGAGGTGCTCCCTTTATGCCCTAGCCGAACAAGTAGGAACGTAGGGCATAAGCACAGGAGCCAGGCAACCCAGCTTGGCAAAAACTTAAGTCATAAAGGTGCATATAATGGCGAAGACAAGACACATATGAGTAGACAACGCATATATACGGTGAGCTCGATGCTCGAAAAATAATAATGATAATAAGATTCTGTCAAAAGAAGCCCCCAGGTATTATGGGGTATGTACATTTAATGATGTATGCCCCTCAAGTGTGCGGTTTATCCGAACACTGGCTAGAAGTCGTATAAAAACGAAAAGAAAAAAGGTGAGAGGGAGAAAAGAAGGGATGAAGAAAAAAGGTTTAACTACGAACTTAGGCGTAGAATCTTCGGAGCCATGCAGCGTTCCATGGGTTTGATTCCAAACGATTATCCGAAGCGTTGCAAAGGCGATAGGCTCCTCCAGTGAGAACTTCATCTATAATGAAGGGACCCTCCAATTTGGGCTTCAGCTTGTCCTTTTTCTTCTCTGGTAGGCGTAGAACGAGTTCATCGACATTATAAGTCTTTGCCTGTACTTCCTTGCTTTGATATCGCCGAGCTTGTGTTGGTAGAATGCGGAACGGGCCTTCACGACATCGCGCTCCTCCTCCAAGCCATCCAGATCGTCCTGTCGATCGAGCTCGGCCTCTCTCTCTTCATACATGTGCACTCGAGGTGATTCATGAATAATGTCGCAAGGCAAAACTACCTTCACGCCGTACACCATGAAAAAAGGTGTATATCGGGTCGTGCGATTGGGCATGGTGTGCAGCCCCCAGAGTACAGAATCGAGTTCTTCAACCCAATGCTTGTCTGGTTCTTGCAAAGATCACACTAGTCTGGGCTCGATGCTGCTCATTATCAGGCCGTTAGCCCGTTCGACCTGACCGTTTGTTTGAGGGTGATATACGGAGGCGTAATCGAGCTTGATGCCCAAATTAGCGCACCAGGTTTTCACCTCATCGGCCGTAAAGTTAGAACCGTTGTCAGTAATGATACTGTGCGGGACACCATAACGGTGTACGACACCGGATATGAAGTCTATAACCAGTCCGGCTTTGTCCATTTTGACTGGTTTGGTTTCTATCCACTTAGTGAACTTGTCGACCATAACCAGTAAATATTTCTTATTATGGCTTCCCCTTTAAGGGGTTTGACCATGTCTAGCCCCCAGACCGCAAAAGGCCAAGTAATGGGAATTGTTCATAGGGCAGTGGGCGGCATATGGCTTTGATTGGCGAAAAGCTGGCATCCAACGCAGCGCTGTACGAGGTCCTGTGCATTTGCTCGAGTCGTGGACCAAAAGAAACCCGTACGGAAGGCCTTACTTACAAGGGCACGAGTTGTGGCGTGATGGCCACCAAGACCGGTGTGTATTTCAGCCAAGAGCTGTCGTCCCTCTTCTTCGGAGATACATCTTTGAAGTACTCCGGTGGTACTTTTCTTGTATAGTTCTCCTTTGTGAACTTTGTAGGCCTTCGAGCGTCGAACAATACAACGGGCCTTGGTCTGATCATCGGGGATCTCATTCCTAGTAAGGTAGGCGAGGAAAGGTTCAGTCCACGGGGCAATTACAGCCATGATTTCGTGGGCTGGTGGTGTTATTTCGGTGCCCGAACCCCCGATTATATCGGAACTATGTTCGGAGTCTGGGGGTATGGTCGGCTCCGGACCAGTGTTGCCACTCTCGTCCTGCCACGCCACGGATGGCTTGAAGAGCCTCCCACAAAGGTGTTGGGTGGGACGAGGTCGCGTTTAGCGCCCATGCGAGCAAGGATGTCCGCGACTTGATTACTCTCTCGAGCCACGTGATGAAACTCGAGCCCCTCAAACCGAGCTGATATTTTGAGTACGGCGTTGCTGTAAGCTTCCATCTTCGGATCTTTTGCGTCGAATTCTCCATTTATTTGGGATATTGCGTGGTTTGAATCCCCGCGCACCTCGAGGCATGGAGACGGCCATCCGGAGACCGTGCAATAGGGCCTCGTATTCGGCTGCATTGTTGGAGTCTATATACAGTATTTGGAGCACATAGCGGACTGTGTCTCCTGTGGGGGATGTCAAGACGACACCAGCCCCAAGTCCGACTAGCATTTTGGAGCCATCGAAGTGCATCACCCAATTTGAATATGTGCCGTACTCTTTAGGGAGTTCGGCCTTTGTCCATTCGGCGATGAAGTTGGCCAACACCTGAGATTTAATAGCTCGGCGTGGCTTGTAAGTTATTTCGAATGGTAAGAGCTCAATGGCCCATTTGGCAATCCGGACGGTGGCGTCCCGGTTGTTTATGATATCATTGAGTGGTACTTTAGAGGCCACCGTGATCGAGCACTCCTGGAAGTAGTGCCGCAGCTTGTGGGATGCCATAAAGACCGCATATGCTATCTTTTGATAATGCGGGTATCGGGACTTGCATGGTGTAAGGACCGTCAATACATAATACTGGTTTTTGGAGTGGGAATTTATGCCCCTCTTCATCTCGTTCGACGACGAGCACTGCACTCACCACCTGGTGAGTTGCAGATATGTAGAGCAACATCGGTTCGCCGACGTTTGGTGCGGCCAGGATTGGGTTACTTACTAACAAAGTTTTTATTTCTTCCAGTCCGGCTGTGGTAGTGTCCGTCCACACGAAGGTTAGTGCGGCGGAGCAGGCAATATAATGGCAATGCCTTTTCCCCTAGTCTGGAGATGAAATGGCTCAAAGCTGCCACGCACCCAGCTAGTTTTTTGACCTGCTTGAGGTCTGTTGGTGTTGCCAACTGTGACAGGGCTCGGATTTTGGCTGGGTTTGCTTCAATTCCTCTATTAGAGACAATGAGCCAAGCAGTTTTCCGGCTGGAACGCCGAAAATGCATTTTTTTTCGATTGAGCCGTATGTCATATGCTCGGAGGTTTTCGAATGTAAGGCGTAAGTCATCCACCAATGATTCGACATGCTTGGTTTTGATGACTACGTCATCTACATATGCCTCCACAATTTTGCCGATTTGCTTTTCAAGGCATGTTTGAATCATGCGTTGGTAGGTTGTGCCGGCGTTCTTGAGCCCGAAAGGCATAGTGTTGAAGCAGAAGGGCCCATACAGGATGATGAATGTCGTTGTGGCTTGGTTGGATTCTTTCATCTTAATTTGATGGTATCCGGAGTATGCGTAGAGGAAACACAGAGAATCATGTCCCGCGATTGCATCAATAATCTGGTCAATGCGAGGTAGTGGGAAGGGGTCCTTAGGGCAAGCCTTATTGAGCTCTTTGAAATCGACACACAGGCGCCATGATTTATCCTTCTTCGGTACCATGACCAGGTTCACTAGCTAGTCTAGATGTTTGATCTCTCTGATAAACCCGGCTTCGAGTAGCTTGGCTAGCTCCTCCCCCATAGTCTGTCGTTTGGGTTCGGAAAATTAGTGCAACGTTTGCTTGACTGGTTTGTATCCTTTCAGTATATTGAGACTATGCTCGGCCAGTCTTCGTGGGATACCTGGAATGTCTGAGGGGTGCCAGGCAAAGATGTCCTAGCTCTCACATAGGAATGCGCGTAATGCAGCGTCGACCGTCGGATCCAGTTGTGCCCCAATGGAAGCTGTCTTCTTGGGGTCCGTCGGGTGGACTTGAAATTTGACTATTTCGTCTGCTGGCGTGAAGGAAGTGGATTTGGGTCTCTTATCTAGGATTACGTCGTCCCTATCCACTGTGGAATGGAGGGTGGTTAATTCTTCGACCGCGAGGGCCTTGGATAAAGCCTCAAGGGTCAGAGAGGCGGTTTTGTTTTCGGTGCGGAGTGCTATGTCCGAATCACTGGTGATAGTGATAACTCCATGGGTCCCAAGCATTTTGAGCTTCATATACCCGTAATGGGGTACGGCTTGGAAGCGTGTGAATGCGTCTCGCCCCAGCAGGGCATGATACCCGCTGTTGAAAGGTGCCACATGGAAGAGTAACTCTTCAGACCTATAGTTCTCCGGCATGCCGAATACCATGTCGAGTTTGATTTTCCCCGAGAATCTTGCTTCCCGACTAAGGATAATACCTCGAAAGGTTGTGCTACTTTGCTCAATGTGACTCCTGTCCATTTGCATTTTATTGAGCGTGTCTTCATAGATGAGGTTTAGTCGGTTGCCGCCGTCCATCAGCACTTTAGTGAGCCGAAAGCCATCCATGATTGGGTTTAGGACCAAAGTGGCTGGTGCCCGGACTGAGTGGGATCTTGGTTCGTCATCGGTGTTGAAAGTGATCGACGTATCATTCCAAGGATTTACTACTGCCACTTGGCAGACTTCGGCGAGGTCGGGGAGTGCCCTTTTTCGCCAATTATTTGATGAAAAGGTCTCAAAGACCGTGAATACTTTGAGATCGTTGTCCTCCGAAGGGTAGTTCTCTGGGGTGTTGTTGGTGAGGATACCCTTGCCGCTCTTGGGCACTTGCCGGAGTACCCAACATGCTTGGAGGCTATGCGTTCGTTCGGTGTTCGGCGTCATGTGAATTTGATAGGGCTTGTCGAGCCATTCCTCGAGGACAGTTCTATGCCCTGTAAAGGGCTTGATTTTCTTGTCCATGGGATGATGATTAGGTGCTCCGCGAGGGTGCATCCTTTTTGCCCGTCCGGGAGATGGCCTAAAGGCATGTGGTTCCCAGCGGGCTGTTTGGGTTTTCCAGGCGCTTTCCATTGCGCAGTACTTCTGTACTATGTGTGCCAAATCTGCAAAGTGCAGTACGCGACGGTGGTTGAGGGCATTAAAGATTCCCTCATCCATACAATTGTTGCAAAATACCGAGATCGCGTCGTCGTCGCAACAATCTTTGATCTTGTTTTGAACAAGGATGAATTTGGCCCAAAAGTGGTGGACTGTTTCCTAAGGCTGTTGCCGCACGTACATTAAGTTGCATATGTCCGGAGGACTAGAATTGCTTGGGGAATATTGCTTGTGGTGGGTGGGCGGGCTTAAATCCGAAGCCTGACCCACTGTGAAGTCCAGATTCTGACGAATTTCCGAGGTTACAAGCCCGGGCGTCGGAGCGTCCGGTGAGTTTTTAGGCTCAATGTCCGATTCTATGTTCGGAGGACAAGAAGTGTCCTCCCGAGGATGGGTGGCTGGCTCTGTGAGCTCGGAAATCCAAACATACTTTGTTCTCAACATAGGAGAAGAGTTATTGTCAACTTGTTCCTCCACAATTGCCACCTGATGGGTTAGCGGCGGAGATTTGATTTCTCTCTGATCGGGTTTATGCCCAATCCGATCATAGTCGGTTGCGACCCCCAGGGTGGTGATGCGATCTAGCAGTTCATTTAAGGCCGATACATCTACCGGATCCATCTTTTCAGAATATTCAGGGCCGACACGGAAGCGAGTTTTGGTGACAGGCTGGGCCGCCTTCGGCTTAATGGCCGAACGAGCGCCCATGGTGAAGCTACCAAGCTGGAGGGTTTGCCCTAAAGCTAGGGCTCCTCCGAAAGTGATACTGTCCTTGATGACAAGGCGATCCATCAACCCTTTTGTCGACGACATAGAGGAACTCTCAATGAGAGCACCAATGTCGGTGTCAAAATCGGCAGATCTCAGGTAGGGGGTCCCGAACTGTGCATCTAAGGATCAAAGGTAACAGGAGGCAGGGGACACAATGTTTACCCATGTTCAGGCCATCTTAATGGAGGTAATGCCCTACTTCCTGCTTGATTGACTTTGATGAGTATAGGGGTTACAAGAGTTGATCTACCTCGAGATCATGATGGCTAAACCCTAGATGTCTAGCGTGTATGATTGTGATTGCTTCTACGGACTTACCCTCCAGTTTATATGGACAAGGAGGGGACCAGGGTCGTACAAAGTCAGTTTACAGAGGAAGGAAACTACATATCCGGACGCCAAGCTTGGCATCCACGCAAAGGAGAGTCCCATCCGGACACGGGAGAAGGCCTTCTGTCTTGTATCTTCATGGACCATCAGCCCGACCCATATCACATAGGCCGGCTCCCTGAGGACCTGGTAATCCAGGACTCCCTCAACCACGAGTAGGGTCACCGCCCCGACATCCAAGACCTAGACACCACCTCACCCGAAACCACCACTGCCTGACCAAAGATACAAGCGGAAAGGACCCGTGTTTCGCACCCCTGGGCGGCCCCAGCACCGAAACCCAATAGGCCGGCCAAAACTAGCCTCCATTGACCCGTCATGTGGCACCTGGCGCGAGACGAGGTCAGTCTTGCTGTCAGGCGCGAGATGAGCTCGGTTCTCCTGCCAGGCGCGAGACAAGGTCAGTCCTACTGTCAGGCACGAGACGAGGTCAGTCCTGCAGCCGGGCATGAGCCGAGCTCGGTCCTGCTGCCGAGCGCAAGACGAGCGATGGAACGTAGCTGGGAGATGGCCAATCCTTCGACTGAAGTAGCGACCGGACGACGAGGAGATGAAGCGGAGGTCAAAATGGTTCAGCGCCGGAGTAGAAGTCGGCTGTAGCCGCGAGCAGAGCCACCGAGCCACTGCGTAGCCGCCGCGCCACTAGGAGGCCACCCCATGCGCTGGACCTCCCCGCGCCATCGCCCATGACCGGGGCAACAACCACGCTAGGCCGCTGCCCAACCTGCACCGCCCACCCCGATCTCGACATCAGATTTAGGATGAGTGCACCGCCACCCGCCCCACAGCCACGCAGCAGTCACCCCACCCACTGATGGAGGCACGAGGAAGAGCTACAGGGGCAGCAAAAGGAACCACCGGCGACCACCATGCCATCCGCCGCCACCGCCACCCGAATTGGACCAGATCGGACCCCCGCGACCGCGACAGGCATCACTACCTCGAAGCCCAGTGCACCCGGCAATGCATCGTGACATGGCCACCAAACGCCCGCCGCCCTGCCAACGCGCCCTGCGCTAATGTCGACTATGCAACCTTCTTCTTGTAGACTCTTGTTGGGCCTCCAAGCGTAGAGTTTTGTAGGACAGTAGCAATTTTCCCTCAAGTGGATGACCTAGGGTTTATCAACCCGTGGGAGGCGTAGGATAAAGATGGTCTTTCTCAAACAGCCCTGCAACCAAATAACCAAGATTCTCTTGTGTCCCCAACACACCCAATACAATGGTAAATTGTATAGGTGCACTAGTTCGGCGGAGAGATGGTGATACAAGTGTAATATAGATAGTTGATATAGGTTTTTGTAATATGAAAATATAAAAGCAGCAAGGTAACTAGTAACAAAGTGAGCAAAAATGGTATTGCAATGCTTGAAAACAAGGTATAGGGTTTGTACTTTCACTAGTGCAAAGCCTCTCAACAATGAAAACATAATTGGATCATATAACAACCCCTCAACGTGCAACAAAGAATCACTTCAATGTTTCGATCGGAGAACATAGGACAAAAATGTGCATCAACCCCTATGCATATATTACCCCAATGTCACCTCGGGAATCCGCGAGTTGAATGCCAAAACATGCATCAAATAAATAAATAGAACATCCCATTGTCCCCACAGATATCCCATCGCAAGACATACATCAAGAGTTCTCAAATCCAATACTCAATCCAACATAACGAAACCTCAACGAGCAAGACTCAATTCATCACAAGAAGGTAGAGGGGGAAGAACACCATAAGATCCAAATATATTAACAAAGCTCGCGGTACATCAAGATCGTGCCAAATCAAGAACACGAGAGAGAGAGAGAGAGAGTAAACACATAGCTACTAGTACATACTCTCAGCCCCGAGCGTGAACTACTTCCTCCTCGTCATGGTGGCCGCCGGGATGATGAAGTGGCATCCGGTGATGATTTCCCCCTCCGGCAGGGTGCCGGAACGGGTCCTGATTGGTTTTTCGTAGCTACAGAGGCTTGCGGCGGCGAAACTTCTCATCTAGGGTTCTTTCTAGAGGTTTTGGTATTTATAGGAATTTTTGGCGTCGGTCTCATGTTAAGGGATACCCGAGGGTCCCACAAGCCAGGGGGCGCGTCCTAGGGGGGTGGGTGCGCCCCAGGGGGTGGGCGTGCCCCTTAGGCTTGTGGCCTCCTTGGTAACTTCCTGGCCTAGCTCTAGTGCTTCAGGGGTCTCTTTTGGTCCATAAAAAATGACCATAAATTTTCAGCCCATTCCGAGAACTTTTATTTATGCACAAAAAACGACACCACAGTACTATTGAAAACAGCGCAAGTCTGGGTTAGTTCTGATCACATCATACCAAAACCATATAAATTTGTTGTAATGGCATGAATACTTCATAAATTATAGATACGTTTGAGACGTATCAACATCCCCAAGCTTAATTCCTGCTCGTCCTCGAGTAGGTAAATGATAAAAGAAATAATTTATGAAGTGTGAATGCTACCTAACATATTTATCAATGTAATCTTTCTTTGTTTGGCATGAATATTCAGATCCATAAGTTTCAAAACAAAAGTTTAATATTAACATAAAAACAATAATAGTTCAAGCATACAAATAAAGCAACCATGTCTTCTCAAAATATCATGGCTAAAGAAAGTTATCCCTACAAAATCATATAATCTTGTCATGCTCTATCTTCATCATACAAAGTATTTATCATTCACACCCCCAATGACAAGCCAAGCAATTGTTTCATACTTTTGACGTTCTCAAACCTTTTCAACTTTCATGCAATACATGAGCGTTAGCCATGGATATAGCACTATAGGTGGAATAGAATATGATGGTGGAGGTTGTGTGGAGAAGACAAAAAAGTCTCACATCAACAAGGCAAATTAATGAGCTATGGAGATGGCCATTAATTGATATCGATGCAAGATAGTAGGGATTGCCATGCAATGGATGCACTAGAGCTATAAGTGTATGAAAGCTCAAAAGAAAACTAAGTGGGTGTGGATCCAACTTGCTTGCTCACGAAGACCTAGGGCAATTTGAGGAAGCCCATCATTGGAATATACAAGCCAAGTTCTACAATGAAAAATTCCCACTAGTAATATATAAAAGTGACAAAATAGGAGAATCTCTATATGAAGAACATGGTGCTACTTTGAAGCACAAGTGTGGAAAAGGATAGTAACACTGTTATTTCTCTCTTTTTCTTTCATTTTTTGGCTCTTTCGCCCCTTTTTTTGGGCTCTTTGGCCTCTCTTTTTTATTTAAGTCTAGAGTCTCATCCCGACTTGTGAAGGAATCATAGCCTCCATGATCCTTTCCTCACATGGGACAATGCTCTAATAATGATGATCATCACACTTTTATTTACTTACAACTCAATACTAGAACAAAGATATGACTCTATATGAATGCCTCCGGTGGTGTACCGGGATGTGCAATGATCTAGTGTGACATGTACTATGTCAACTATACGATCATGCAAAGCAATATGACAATGATGGTATGTGTCATAGTAAACGGAACGGTGGAAGTTTCATGGCAATATATCTCGAAATGGCTATGGAAATTCCATAATAGGTAGGTATGGTGGCTGTTTTGAGGAAGATATAAGGTGGCTTATGTGTGACAGAGCGTATCATATCACGGGATTTGGATGCACCGGCGAAATTTGGACCAACTCTCAAGGTGAGAAAGGGCAATGCACGGTGCCGAAGAGGCTAGTAATGGTGGAAGGGTGGGAGTGCATATAATCCATGGACTCAACATAGTCATAAAGAACTCACATACTTATAGCGAAAGGTTATTCTCTATCAAAACAAAGTACTAATACGCATGCTCCTAGGGGTATAGATTGGTAGGAAAAGACCATCGCTCGTCCCCGGCCGCCACTCATAAGGAGACAATAAAAAATAAATCATGCTCCAACTTCATCACATAACGAGAGACCATACGTTCATGCTTTGGGAATCACAACCCTTAACACAAATATTCTTACGAATCCACAATTACTCACTAGCATGACTCTAATATCACCATCTTCATATCTCAAAACAAATGCAAGGAATCAAACTTCTCATATATTCAGTGATCTTCATGAAATCTTTATTATATCCCTCTTGAATACCCATCATATTATGACAAATTCATAACTTAAGCAAATTGCCATACTATTTATAAGACTCTCAAAATAATATAAGTGAAGCATGAGAGTAAATGACAAACTACTCCAAAAAGATATAAGTGAAGCATGAGAGTAAATGACAAACTACTCCAAAAAGATATAAGTGAAGATCAATGAGAAGTCAAATAATTAAGGCACAGATCAAGAAGGCGAGGGACATCACCGAGTTGAACGTGTGCAGAACGCGGAGGTGCCGTGCGTTCGGTACTTGAGCGGTTGAAGCGCGAAGAAGTTCGACTACATCAATCGCGTTGAGAAACGCTTATGCTTATGGTCTATGAGGGTATGTAGACACACTCCCCCCCCCCCCTCATTGCTATGCTTCCCCATGGATAGATCATTGCATGTGCGTAGAAAAAAATTGTTTTCCATGCAACGATTCCCAAAAGTGGCATCATGAGCCAGGTCTATGTGTAGATGATATGCACGAGTAGAACACAAAGAGTTGTGGGCGGTGATAGTCATACTGCTTACCACCAATGTCTTATTTTGATTCGGCGGTATTGTAGGATGAAGCAGCCTAGACCAACCTTACATGTCCGCGCACATGAGACCGGTTCCACCAACAGACATGCAACTAGTTTTGCATAAAGGTGTCTGGCGGGTGTCTGTTTCTCCTTCTTTAGTTGAATCGAATTTGACTACGGCCGATCCTTGAAGAAGGTTAAAACAACAAACTTGATGAATCACATTTTTTGCCATAGGTAAGAACTGTTCTTGCTAGAAGCCCGTAGCAGCCACGTAAACACTTGCAACAACAAAGTAGAGGACGTCTAACTTGTTTTGGCAGGGTATGTGGTGATGTGATATGGTCAAGACATGATGTGATATACGTTATTGTATGAGATGAACATGTTTTGTAAGATATCTGACAACCGGTAGAAGCCTTATGGTTGTCTCTTCATTGTATGAAATGCAAACGCCATGTAATTGCTTTACTTTATCACTATGCGTTAGTGATAGTTGTAGAAGCAATAGTTGGCGAGACGACCATGACGCTATGATGGAGATCAAGGTGTCAAGCCGGTGATGATGGAGATCATGACGATGGTTTGGAGATGGAGATCAAAAGCATGAGATGATGATGGCCATATCATGTCACATATTTTGATTGCATGTGATGTTTATCTTTTATGCATCTTATTTTGCTTAGTACGACAATAGCATTATAAGATGATCCCTTCACTAGATTTCAAGGTAAAAGTGTTCTCCCTCAGTATGGACCGTTGCTATAGTTCGTCGTGTTGAGACACCACGTGATGATCGGGTGTGATAGACTCTACGTTCACATATGATACGTCTCCAACGTATCTATAATTTTGATGGTTCCATGCTATTATATTATTTGTTTTGGATGTTTAATAGGCATTTACATGCTATTTTATATTATTTTTGGAACTAACCTATTAACCGAGGTCCCAGTGCCAGTTTTTGTTTTTTAGCCTATTTTAGAGTTTCGCAGAAAAGGAATACCAAACAGAATGAAACCTTTGCAATGATCTTTCTTGGACCGAAAGCAAACCAGGAGACTTGGAGATGAAGTTGGAGATGCAACGAGGCGGCCACGAGGCAGGAGGGCACGCCCAGGGGGTAGGGCGCGCCGCCCTACCTCGTGGGCCCCTCGTAGCTCCACTGACCTAGTTCCTTCGCCTATATATACTCTTATACCCGGAAAACATCTAGGAGAGCCATGAAACCACATTAACACCGCTGCAACCTTCTGTACCCATGAGATCACATCAAGGGACCTTTTCCGGCGTCCTGCCGGAGGGGGATTCGATCATGGAGGGCTTCTACATCAACACCATTACCTCTCCGATGAAGCGTGAGTAGTTTACCACAGACCTTCGGGTCCATAGTTATTAGCTAGATGGCTTCTTCTCTCTCTTTGATTCTCAATACCATGTTCTCCTCGATGTTCTTGGAGATCTATTCGATGTAATATTCTTTTGCAGTGTGTTTGTCGAGATCCGATGAATTGTGGATTTATGATCAGATTATCTATGAATATTATTTGGTTCTCTGAATTCTTATATGCATGATTTGATATCTTTGCAAGTCTCTTCTAATTATCGGTTTAGTTTGGCCTACTAGATTGATCTTTCTTGCAATGGGAGAAGTGCTTAGCTTTGGGTTCAATCTTGCGGTGTCCTTTCCCAGTGATAGTAGGGGTAGCAAGGCACGTATTGTATTGTTGCCATCGATGGTAAAAAGATGGGGTTTCATCATATTGCTTGAGTTAATTCCTCTACATCATGTCACCTTTCTTAATGCGTTACTCCATTCTTTATGAACTTAATACTCTAGATGCATGTTGGATAGTGGTCGATGTGTGGAGTAATAGTAGTAGATGCAGAATCGTTTCAGTCTACTTGACACGGACGTGATGCCTATGTTCATGATCATTGCCTTAGATATCATCATAACTATGGGCTCTTCTATCAATTGCTCGGCAGTAATTTGTTCACCCACCGTAATATTTGCTATCTTGAGAGAAGCCACTAGTGAAACCTATGGCCCCCGGGTCTCTTTTCCATATTATTTAATCTCATTTACATCTTACTAGTTTCTGATCTACTATTTTGCAATCTTTTACTTTCCGATCTATAAACCAAAAATACCAAAAATATTTACTTTACCGTTTTATGTTATGCTTTATGTGATTTGGGTGCTAGTGCTTCCATGATTCCATAAACTTTGTGTGATGTGTTAGGTTTCCGTGAATTTGATGATTGTTCTTTAAATTTGCATCTTGCGGATTCCACTATTAAGAAACCTATGGGAAGTATTAATGATGTTCTTATTGTTGCAAATAGGAATTGTGTGCCCGTATATTTCATTGTTCTTGATATTGATTGCAATCCTACATGTCCTATTATTCTTCGTAGACCTTTCCTTAGAACGATTGGTGCAATTAGTGATATGAAAGAAGGAAACATTAGGTTCCAGTTTCCGTTAAGGAATGAGAAGGAACACTTATGGATTGCACACCGAAGATGGCAATACCTAGATCTATTCGCGTTTTTATGCCTAGCTAAGGGCGTTAAACGATAGCACTTGTTGGGAGGCAACCCAACTTTATTTTTGTTATGTGCTTTTTGTTATTGTTTAGTAATAAATAATTCATCTATCCTCTGGTTAGATGTGGGTTTATGTTTTAATTAGTGTTTGTGCCAAGTAGAACCTTTGGGAAGACCGGGGTGAAAGTTGATTTGATCTGCAGAAGATTAATAGACAAATTCCTCATGTCCACCAATTTATTTCAAAATTTTTGGAGTTACATAAGTATTCGAGAGTTACATATTACTACAGATTGTTCTGTTTTTGATAGATTCTGTTTTTCGCGTGTTGTTTGCTTATTTTGATGAATCTATGGGTAGTATCAGGGGGTATGAACCATGGAAAAGTTGGAATACATTAGATATTACACCAATATAAATAAATAATGAGTTTGCAACAGTACCTTAAAGTGGTGATTTATTTTCTTATACTAACGGAGCTCATGAGATTTTCTGTCGAGTTTTGTGTTGTGAAGTTTTCAAGTTTTAGGTAAGGATTGGATGGACTATGGAATAAGGAGTGGCATGAGCCTAAGCTTGGGGATGCCCAAGGAACACCAAGGTAATATTCAAGGACAACCAAAAGCCTAAGCTTGGGGATGCCCCAGAAGGTATCCCCTCTTTCGTCTTCGTCTATCAGTAACTTTACTTGAGGCTATATTTTTATTCACCACATGATATGTGTTTTGCTTGGAGCGTCTTGTATGATTTGAGTCTTTGATTTTTAGTTTAACACAATCATACTTTCTGTACACACCTTTTGGGAGATACACGCATGAATCATGATTTATTAGAATACTCTATGTGCTTCACTTATATTTTTTGAGCTAGGCAATATTGCTCTAGTGCTTCACTTATATCTTTTTAGAGCATGGCGATGTCTTTATTTTATATAAATTGTTGAACTCTCATGCTTCACTTATATTATTTTGAGAGTCTTTTAGAATAGCATGGTAATTCGTTTGGGTTATAAAACTAGTCCTAATATGATGGGCATCCAAGATGGATATAATAAAAACTTTCATATAAAGTGCATTGAATACTATGAGAAGTTTGATTCTTTATGATTGTTTTGAGATATGAAGATGGTGATATTAGAGTCATGCTAGTGGAGTAATTGTGAATTTTAGAGATACTTGTGTTAAAGTTTGTGATTCCCGTAGCATGCCCATATGGTGAACCGTTATGTGATGATGTTGGAGCATGATTTTTTATTGATTGTCTTCCTTATGAGTGGAGGTCGGGATCGCGCGATGGTTAACTCCTACCAACCCTTCCCCTAGGAGCATGCGTGTAGTACTTTGTTTTAATGACTTGTAGATTTTTGCAATAAGTATGTGAGTTCTTTATGACTAATGTTGAGTCCATGGATTATACGCACTCTCAACCTTCCACCATTGCTAGCCTCTCTTGTGCCACACAACTTCCGCCGGTACCATAACACCCACCATTACCTTCCTCAAAACAGCCACCATACCTACTTATTATGGCATTTCCATAGCCATTCCAAGATATATTGCCACCATTCCATTTATTATGACACACTCCATCATTGTCATATTGCTTTTCATGATCATGTAGTTGACATCGTATTTGGGGCAAAGCCACCGTTTATAATTTTTTTCATACATGTCACTCTTGAATCATTGCACATCCCAGTACACCGCCGGAGGCATTCACATAGAGTGATTTTTTTTGTTCTAAGCATTGAGTTGTAATTCTTGAGTTGTAAGTAAATTAAAGTGTGATGACCTTTATTATTAGAGCATTGTCCCATGTGAGGAAAGGATGATGGAGACTATGATTCCCCCACAAGTCGGGATGAGACTCCGGACGAAAAAAGGGAAAAAAGAGGCCATAAAAAAGACAAGGCCCAAATAAAAAAATGAGAGAAAATGAGAGAAGGGACAATGTTACTATCCTTTTTCCACACTTGTGCTTCAAAGTAGCACCATGATCTTCATGATAGAGTCCTATGTTGTCACTTTCATACACTAGTGGGAATTTTCATTATAAGAACTTGGCTTGTATATTCCAATGATGGGCTTCCTCAAAGTGCCCTAGGTCTTCGTGAGCAAGCGAGTTGGATGCACACCCACTTAGTTTCTTTTTTGAGCTTTGATACACTTATAGCTCTAGTGCATCCGTTGCATGGAAATCCCTACTCACTCACATTGATATCCATTGATGGGCATCTCTATAGCCCGTTGATACGCCTAGTTGATGTGAGACTATCTTCTCCTTTCTAGCTTCTCCACAACCACCATTCTATTCCACCTATAGTGCTATGTCCATGGCTCACGCTCATGTATTGCGTGAAAGTTGAAAAAGTTTGAAAATACTAAAGTATGAAACAATTGCTCGACAGAAACCGGGGTTGTGCATGATTTAAATATTTTGTGTCATTTACCTACTCTAGGACGAGCAGGAATTAACCTTGGAGATGCTTGATACGTCTGCAACGTATCTATAATTTTTGATTGTTCCATGCTATTATATTATCTGTTTTGGATGTTTAATAGGCATTTATATGCTATTTTATATAATTTTGGGACTAACCTATTAACCGAGGGCCCAGTGCCAGTTTTTTTTGCCTATTTTAGAGTTTCGCAGAAAAGGAATACCAAACGGAGTCCAAACGGAATGAAACCTTTGCGATGATCTTTCTTGGACCGAAAGCAAACCAGGAGACTTGGAGATGAAGTCAGAGATGCAACAAGGCGGCCACGAGGCAGGAGGGCGCGCCCAGGGGGTAGGGCGTGCCCCCTACCTCGTGGGCCCCTCGTAGCTCCCCTGACCCAGTTCCTTCGCCTATATATACTCTTATACCCTGAGAATCCAGGAAAGCCATGAAATCACTTTTCCACCGCCGCAACCTTCTGTACCCGTGAGATCCCATCTAGAGACCTTTTCCGGTGTCCTGCCGGAGGGGGATTCGATCATGGAGGGTTGCTACATCAACACCATTACCTCTCCGATGAAGCGTGAGTAGTTTACCACAGACCTTTGGGTCCATAGTTATTAGCTAGATGGCTTCTTCTCTCTCTTTGATTCTCAATACCATGTTCTCCTCGATGTTCTTGGAGATCTATTCGATGTAATATTCTTTTGCGGTGTGTTTGCCGAGATCCCATGAATTGTGGATTTATGATCAGATTATCTATGAATATTATTTGGTTCGTCTCTGAATTCTTATATGCATGATTTGATATCTTTGCAAGTCTTTTCGAATTATCGGTTTAGTTTGGCCTACTAGACTGATCTTTCTTGCAATGGGAGAAGTGCTTAGCTTTGGGTTCAATCTTGCGGTGCCCTTTCCCAGTGACAGTAGGGGCAACAAGGCATGTATTGTATTGTTGCCATCGAGGATAAAAAGATGGGGTTTACATCATATTGCTTGAGTTAGTTCCTCTGCATCATGTCATCTTTCTTAATGCGTTACTCCGTTCTTTATGAACTTAATACTCTAGATGCATGCTGGATAGCGGTCGATGTGTGGAGTAATAGTAGTGGATGCAGAATTGTTTCGGTCCACTTGACACGGATGTGATGCCCATGTTCATGATCATTGCCTTAGATATCATCATAACTATGCGCTCTTCTATCAATTGCTCGGCAGTAATTTGTTCACCCATGGTAATATTTGCTATCTTGAGAGAAGCCACTAGTGAAACCTATGGCCCCCGGGTCTTTTTCCCACATTTTTTAATCTCGTTTACATCTTACTAGTTTCCGATCTACTATTTTGCAATTTTTTACTTTCCAATCTATTGACCAAAAATACCAAAAATATTTACTTTACCATTTATCTATCTCTATCAGATTTCACTTTTGCAAGTGACCGTGAAGGGATTGATAACCCCTTTATAGTGTTGGGTGCTAGTTGTTGATTGTTTGTGCAGGTATTTGGTGACTTGTGTGTTGTCTCCTACTGGATTGATACCTTGGTTCTCAAAACCGAGGGAAATACTTACGCTACTTTGCTGCATCACCCTTTCCTCCTCAAGGGGAAACCAACGCAAGCTCAAGATGTAGCAACATACAACGGGTGCAAGACAGTTTTGCACATGCGGAATACTTGGGTTAAACTTGATGAGCCTAGCATGTATAGACATGGCCTCGAAACACTAGAGACCGAAAGGTTGAACATGAATCATATAGTAGATATGTTAAACATAAAGATTTTCACCATTGATGACTACTCCATCTCACGTGATGATCATACATGGATTAGTTGATTTGGATCACGTATCACTTTGATGACTTGAGGGATGTCTATTTAAGTGGGAGTTCTTAAGTAATTTTATTAATTGAACTTAATTTATCATGAACTTAGTCCTGATAGCATTTGCATATCTATGTTTTAGATCAATGGCCCGTGCTGCCGTTCCCCTGAATTTTAATGCATTCCTAGAGAAAGCTAACTTGAAAGAGGATGGTAGCAACTATACGGACTGGGTCCATAAGTTGAGGATTATCCTCATTGTTGCACAGAAAAATTATGTCCTAGATGCACCGCTAGGTGTGCCACCCCCTCCGGCGACTGTGGACATTGTGAACGCCTAGCAGTCACGTGTTGATGACTACTCAATAGTTTAGTATGCCATGCTTTACGGCTTAGAACCGAGACTTCAAAGACGTTTTGAACGTCATGGAGCATATGAGATGTTCCAAGAGTTGAAGTTAATATTTCAAGAAAATGCCCAGGTTGAGAGATATGAAGTCTCCAACAAGTTCTATAGCTGCAAGATGGAGGAGAATAGTTCTGTCAGTGAACACATACTCAAAATGCCTGGGTATTATAATCACTTAACTTAGTTGGGAGTTAATCTTCTAGTTGATAGTGTTATTGATAGAGTTCTTCAATCACTTCCCGAGCTACAAAGGCTTCGTGATGAACTATAATATGCAAGGGATGGACAAGACAATTCCTGAGCTCTTCGCAATGCTCAAAGCTGCGGAGGTAGAAATCAAGAAGGAGCACTAAGTGTTGATGGTTAACAAGACCACTAGTTTAAAGAAAAAAGGGCAAGGGAAAGTAGGGGAACTTCAAGAAGAATGGCAAGCAAGTTGCCACTTGATAACCCACAAGTATAGGGGATCGCAACAGTTTTCGAGGGTAGAGTATTCAACCCAAATTTATTGATTCGACACAAGGGGAGCCAAAGAATATTCCCAAGTATTAGCAGTTGAGTTGTCAATTTAACCACACCTGGATAACTTAGTATCTGCAGCAAAGTATTTAGTAGCAAAGTAGTATGGAAGTAACGTTAACAGTGGCAAAAGTAATAGTAGCAGTTTTGTAGTAATTGTAACAGTGGCAACGGTAAAGTAACTAAGCAAAGAGCAATATGTGGAAAGCTCGTAGGCATTGGATCAATGATGGATAATTATGTCGGATGTGATTCCTCATGTAATAGTTATAACATAGGGTGACACAGAACTAGCTCTAGTTCATCAATGTAATGTAGGTATGTATTCCAAATATAATCATACATGATTATGGAAAAGAACTTGCATGACATCTTTTGTCCTACCCTCCCGTGGCATCGGGGTCCTATTGGAAACTAACGGATATTAAGGCCTCCTTTTAATAGAGTACCAGACCAATACATGAACTCCTCAAACTACGGTCATCACCGAGAGTGGTCCCGATTATTGTCACTTCGGGGTTGTCGGATCATAACACATAATAGGTGACTATAGACTTGCAAGATATGAGCAATAACTCACATATATTCATGAAAACATAATAGGTTCAGATCTGAAATCATGGCACTCGGGCCCTAGTGACAAGCATTAAACATAGCAAAGTCATAGCAACATCAATCTCAGAACATAGTGGATACTAGGGATCAAACCCTAACAAAACTAACTCGATTACATGGTAAATCTCATCCAACCCATCACCGTCCAGCAATCCTACGATGGAATTACTCACGCACGGCGGTGAGCATCATGAAATTGGCGATGGAGGATGGTTGATGATGACGACGGCGACGGATTCCCCTCTCCGGAGCCCCGAACGGACTCCAGATCAGCCTGAGGGAGTCCTGGACTAGGGGGTGTCCGGATAGCCGGACTATCATTATCCGCCGGACTCCCAGACTACGAAGATACAAGATTGAAGACTCCGGCTCATGTCCGTATGGGACTTTCCTTGGCGTGGAAGGCAAGCTTGGCAAAACGGATATGTAGATCTCCTACCCTTGTAACCGACTCTGTGTAACCCTAGCCTCCTCCGGTGTCTATATAAACCGGAGGGCTTTAGTCCGTAGGACAACATACATTAAAACAATCATACCATAGGCTAGCTTCTAGGGTTTAGCCTCCTTGATCTCGTGGTAGATCTACTCTTGTACTACCCATATCATCAATTTTAGTCAAGCGGGGCGAGGGTTTTACCTCCATCGAGAGGGCCCAAACACAGGTAAAAACATTGTGTCCCTCGTCTCTGTTACCATCCGCCTAGGCGCATAGTTCGGGACCCCCTACCCGAGATCCGCGGTTTGACACCGACATTGGTGCTTTCATTGGGAGTTCCTCGTGTCGCCACCGATAGAGCGGATGCCTCCACCCGTCTTCAAAGGCGGTGTTTTTGCCGGAGGGCCTTGGCGCGCCGAACTATCCGGCTTGGTGGTTTCTCATGACCGCTTTGTCCGCCGCCACTTCGCAATGACTTCTCAAGTCGTCGGAAACAATCTTTCGTCGGCCCTAAAGCTGCCGAGCAGTTGGATCAATAGAGCTCTCATCTGTTAACGAGCTCTTGGATCGCATCACCGCCCCAGGAGTCGCCACGGACTACAACCAGATTGGGCTTAAAACCGATCCGAGAGAGATTAACTCTCCCCAGGCCACCCACCACGTCGCAGTGGTAGAGGAGCAATACGGCAACTCTTCGCCCGTATTGAAAACTATTCATGTCCGGATTCCCGAACCCTCCATGCCGGATTCCCGCGGAGGGACGGACTTCGATCGAGCATCGAATTTAAAATCGTGCATCGCTCCGGACCCGCTGGATTGTGTCCAGCGAGCCAAGCTTCCGAATTCGGAAGCCCCTCGGCCTTTGAGCCCCAACACGGGCGGGGATCCGGGTTTCAGTCCACCCAACCGCCCAGACATATGCGATCTATCCCTAATACGGCAAGAGCCGCTGAAGCGATACATCACTATGGGCGATTCCTCTGGTTATGGACAGGATAAAGGACTGCCGAGAGGAAAACGCAATCTCAATCTTCTGCAATAACTGCACGGACAAGGGAATACTAAACGCCATTGATCGTCGCAGAATTACGCGCTTCACCGATCTGGCGTCCATAGTACGAAAGTACTATGCAATGGAGAGTTTCCGGAAAACCGAAAATCAATTTTGGGATAATCCGGCCCCAAACCCGATCCAGCGATAAAAGGCGCCTTACACTCGGGCCCCGGATGCAAAAGCGAAAAACAAAACCCAATAAGGGAAGCGGAACCGTCTTTGGAGGGATGGCTCAATGGACCTGTAAGCTTCATAGTACGAGAGGAGCCGTCCCAACACATAGCCTTCGAGCATGTTGGATATTACGGCGGTGGCCAAAAGTGGAGAGGAGCTTACGGCCCGGAAACCACTCCAACAATACCAGCACGGTATCAACAGTCTTCGAGACCTTCGCGTCAAACAATATGCGAAAGCGAACAATCCGTGGACTCGCGAAGTCTACCAAGTAGCAACAGCAAATCCATGGAGCGACACAGCTATTACTTTCAACGCCAGCGATGAGCCTAAATTCGAACAACGGAGCACCGGCTGCCTTTGGTACTTAGTCCCATAGTGGGCGACTTTCGGTGACAAAAGTCCTCATGGATGGCGGCAATGACTAAACCTCATTTATGAGGAAACTCTGCGAAAATTGGAAATCGATGGGAGCCGTATTGAGCGAAGCGATACAACATTTAGAGGAATAATCCCTAGCCGAAGCGCTGCAATGAAAAATCACACTCGATGTGGTGTTCGGCTCTCGGACAACTCAGATCCGAAGAAGTCACGTTCGGTGGCCCGTTCAGCGGCGGTATCACGCCATGTTAGGACGAGAGGCATTCACAATTTTTCAAGCAGTACCTCATTACGGGTACATGAAGCTCAAAATGCCTGGGCCCAGCGGAATAATCACTCTCGTTAGTGATCCGGACATAGCACTCCGCGTCGAAAACAAGACAGCCGCACTAGCCCTCGAGGCACTATCCGAAGCCTTAGCGGCAGAAGAACTCACCGCGCTACGCTCTACGGTGAATAGGGACGATGTGATACTCGATAAAAGATCCAAGTCCACCTCCTTCAAACCAGCAGACGAAATAATAAAATTCCAGGTCCATCCAACGGACCCAACAAATACGGCCTCCATCGGCGCACAATTGAACCCCGAAGTCGACGCCGCACTGCGTGAATTCCTTCGGGAAAATTGGGACATCTTTGCCTGGCATCCTTCGGATATGCCCAAAATCCCACACAGGTTGGCCGAACATAGCCTAAACATCCTAAAAGGATTTAAGCCAGTCAAACAGGCTCTTTGACGATTTTCCGAACCCAAAAGACAGGCAATGGGAGAAGAGCTAGCCAAACTATTGGAAGCCGGATTCATTAAAGATATCAAACATCCGGACTGGCTAGCAAATCTGGTGATGGTACCAAAGAAGGATAAATCCTGGCGCCTCTGTGTCGATTTTAAAGACCTCAATAAGGCCTGCCCAAAGGATCCCTTCCCTCTCCCCCGCATCGATCAAATTATCGATGCTACATCAACACGATTCGTTGTGCTTCACGGGCGCATACTCGGTTACCATCAAATCAAGATGGCGGAAGCGAACCAAGCCGCAACGGCATTCATCACTCCATATGGACCATTCTGCTTCAACACGATGCCCTTCGGACTCAAAAATGCCGGCGCAACATATCAGCGCATGATTCAAACATGTCTGACCACCCAGATCGGCAAAACAGTCAAGGCATACGTAGACGACGTAGTCGTCAAAACAAAACATGTTGAAACTCTAGTAGACGATTTGAGGCTCACATTCGAAAACCTCAGAGCATATGACATCAAGCTGAATCCGGAAAAATGCGTTTTGGCATCAGCCCGGAAAGTCTTTGGGCTTCATGTATCCGGCAGAGGAATTGAAGCAAATCCGGCCAAAATCCGAGCTCTGTCACAGTTGGATATTCCAAAAGACTTCAAACAAATACAAAAATTAACAGGATGCGTGGCAGCCTTAAGCCGCTTTATCTCCTGTCTAGGAGAAAAGGCGTTGCCCCTTTATCGCCTCCTCAGGCGCACCAAACACTTTGAGTGGACGGATGCTGCCACTGCCGGACTTGAAGAAATAAAGGCCATACTGGCAACAAATCCGGTCCTGGCTGCGCCCACTCTGGGCGAACCAATGTTGTTATACATCGCAGCAACACATCAAGTTGTAAGCGCGGTCCTCGTCGTTGAACGAGCGACAGAAGGGCATAAATTCCCTCATCAAAAACCAGTGTATTATGTATCCACTGTGTTAACCCCCTGCAAATCCCGTTACCCGCACTATCAGAAGATAGCATACGCGGTGTTCATGGCGTCTCGAAAGCTCCGGCACTACTTTCAAGAGTGTTCGATAATGATGGCCTCAAGCACGACTCAATGACATTATAAATAACCGCGACTAGCAGGCAGGATTGCAAAATGGGCCATTGAGCTCTTACCATTCGACATAACTTACAAACCTCGGCGAGCTATAAAGTCACAAGTTTTGGCTGACTTCGTCGCGAATGGATCAAGCGAACTCCCTAAAAGTACGGGCGCATACTCCAATTGACTATGCATTTCGACGGCTCCAAAATGTTGGCGGACTGGGGTGCAGCGTCGTCTCGACGTCCCCAACCGGAGATCTGATCCGATATGTACTTCAAATAATGTACACGGACTCCAACAATGCAGCCGAATCTGAGGCCTGTTACATGGTCTCCGGATGGCGGTCTCCATGGGCATTCAACGCCTAGAGGTGCGCGATTCAAACCTTGCAATATCCCAAATAAGCGGAGACTTTGGCGCCAAGGATCCAAAATGGCAGCATATCGCAACGCTGTCCTAAAAATGTCATTTCGGTTTGAAGGACTTGAATTCCATCACATAGCCCGCGATAATAACCAAGCGGCGACGTCCCCGCGCGATCGGTGCGTAAGCGTGATCTGTCCTCAAACATCTTCCCGAGCGGCTCTTCAAGCCATCCATACTATGGGAAGAGGGCCCGGTAGCGATAAACCGGAAAAACCGCATCAATCGATGATTCAGCAGACGACATAACACCTTCATTACGTCATAATGGCGAATCGCCGAGTGGGATGAACCTTTCCTAGCCTACTTACTTAGGCGGGAACTTCCCAAGACCAAAAGCGAGGCCATTTGCATAGTCCGCGATCGAAAGCCTACAAGGTCCATGAGGAGAACTTTGTAAGAAAAGTACAACCGAGTCCTTCAGAGGTGTATCTCCAAGAGGAAGGGCGAAACCTCTGGCTGAAATTCATGCGGACTAGGCGGACACCACGCAGCAGCCGGGCCCTTGTAGGAAAGGCATTCCGACAGATTTTATTGGCCGACGGCTCGCAGACGCAGCAGGACTTGGTCCGGCGATGCGTTGGTTGTCGACTCTTTGCTAATCGAGCCATATGCCACCCACCGCCCTCAAAACCATACCCATTACCTAGCCGTTCAGGGTGCAGGGGCTTGACATGGTTGGACCCTTAAAGGGGGAACCCACAAGCAAAGGTACCTATTGGTCATGGTTGATAAATTCACCAAATGGATAGAGGCCAAACCGGTCAAAACGGCAGAGTCCGGACCAGTGATAGACTTTATATCGGGGTGGTACACCGTTCTGAGTCCCCACAGCATCATCACCGACAACGCACGAACTTCACAGCCGATGAGGTTAAGTCATGGTGCAAAAATATGGGCATCAAGCTCGACTATGCTTGATTTATCACCCTCAAACCAGCGGTCAAGTGGAAAGAGCAAATGGTCTAATAATGGCGGCATTAAACCCAGTTAGTGAGGTCACTTACTAAATCGACACACAATGGGTCGAGGAGCTCGACTCCGTACTCTGGGGCTGCGCATAACGCCTAATCGTACTACGGATTCACACCATTTTTATGGTATCTGGCGCAGAGGCAGTCTTGCCTGTGACATTATTCATGAATCACCTCGAGTGCGCATGTATGAGGAAAGAGAGGCCGAGCTTGATTGGCGGGACAGCTTGGACACATTGGAGGAAGAACGTGGCGTCGCGAAGGCTCGTTCCGCATTTTATCGGCAGCAGGCGAAGATATCAAAGCAGAGAAATACGGGCCAAGACTTACAACGTTGGCGAACTAGTTCTCGCTGCGGACAAGAAAAAGGACAAGCTCAAACCCAAATGGGAGGGCCCTTCATTATCGATCAAGTCTTGACGGTGAGCATACCGTCTCTGAAATCGTCGGATAACCGACTCGAGCGAACCCATGGAGCGCAGCCCGCCTCAAGCGATTCTATGCCTAGCGCCGGACTAAGAGTTCGTCCCTTCCCCGTCAAACTTTTACACTTCGGCTGTCTTTTGTTTCTCTTTTTATCCTTTTTATTTGAAAGCCCTTACGGGCCTATTTCCGCATTCTTTGCACACGCATGATGTGCCATCCGCACTCATTATTCCTCGGGGCTTCTTTTACAGAAGCTAAATTATCTGGGTTTCATACCAAAGACATGTGTCAAGCTTCCACATGTACCTTTTACTCGCCATTATATGCATCGATATGACTTAAGTTTTGGCCAAGCTGGGTTGCTGGCTCTGTGCTTACCCCTCGTTCCCGATTGTTCGGCTAGGAGGTAAAGGAGCACCTCTGCGATTATTCTTGCCGGGTCGACCGGATGTGTACCTCGGTAGGTGAAGCCGAAAGCTAGCGTTCTTAAGGGAATATTGATCGGTGACTTAAAGATGACTTTTTACCTATTTATCTATCCGCCCCGGATGTTTCTTGCTTTTCACGGTCCGGACATGCACTTTAGGGCATGCCTCCGAGAAAGGAACCCTTAACGGAACTATTCTCCTGGAAGATGTTTCTTACTAACCATGTAATATAACATAACTAGTTGGGCACTTGTGCGATAAAGCACTAATGACCCCTACGCTTTGGTCTCCATGCATACCATGGTTGTTTCTTAACCAAAAGGTATTCGGACACACTCAGGACTCTAGGGTCCCGAGGTTGAAGCGGAAAGGTCGGCAAAGACAAACGATCTACAATCCGGCTAGAAGGCATTTCACATGTCACTTTAGAGGAAAACATACATTGTCAACTTTATTGATTGTATTCCTCCTCAATCCCTTCTAACAGGCTATCTAACTTACAGTCCCGTTGGGAAAACTTGGCAGCCAACTCCACTTGGCTATATACTAAACTCACAGGGATCTCCTTCCCATCAGGCCCCACCGGTCCAACTTTGGCCATATGGTTGGGATCTGCCTTCTTATACCACGTCTTCACCATGGCCCAAGCCTCCCTGGCACCTTGACGGCAAGCCGAAATCTTCCACAAAGCAGGCGTTGCCAAGACTCCTGAAGCTTCTCCGCAAGCTCCCAAGGCCCTCGGGTAGGGAGCAGGCTGGCCATAAAGCCAGACGGCGCCGCTCATTGCTGCCGAACTCGTTCGGCGATTGCAACGATTCGGGAAGTTGATCACCCGTTGATATGGGCATCTCCTCTGCGGGGCGACTGTGAGTATACCTACAAGACATATCATGTCAAAATGGCTTCTTCATTTGAACTCTTCTTTTCAAAGGAGTCCGCTCAAGCACTTACTATAAATGCCGCGGCGTAGCGCCGACTCTCCTTGCTGAGCGGACAGCTCGGCCCGAGTGCCTTTCAGCTCTTCTCCGAGCTTGGCATTGGCATCCTGGAGCTTGTTCCTTTCCTGTTGAACCTTGTTCAACACGCTCTCGCCAGCCTTTAGCTGGCGCAGCAATGCTTGCCTGTCCGGATCTTGTCCGGCGGCACCGCAATGTCATTATTAGACTTCATGGCGCACGCCGCAGCGCTTATATCTATAAAATGTGTTACCGGGAGGGGTCGTTGCGTCTCCCCCTGCGGCAGCAAGCGCGGCCTCAAGTTGGGCCTTGCAATCTTGCAGCTCTCGAGACAGCTGGGCATTCTTCTCGGTAAGAGCCTGCGTTTTTTCATGATCCTTAAATCAGTTATCATAACTACTTTAAGTCTCGGGGCTCTTGGTATATACAACCATTAAAATTCCCTTACCCGTATGTCTTTCACATCTTGCTCCGTGGCTCTAGTAAAACCATCTTGGCGGCACGGAGATCGCGTCCCCTCGTGTTAAAGGCATCCAATGCCTCGGGGAAAAGCACGCTTCACGAAATCTTGTCGTGGCGCCTATGGTTCATGGCGCTCTCCACCTCGAGACTTGGTGGTGGGCGATGCTGTCGGTGTCCTCCGTTGGAGAAGGACCCGACCTGCGTCTTGCGCTTGCCTCCCCCCTCCGGTGGGCGCTGGAGCTGGCGGTGTAGGTCGGATCGGCAACTTCTCGCCCTTGATCCGTGGCGCTTTTCTCCTACAAAGATCATGAGCACTCATGCATTTCCTCGGAACGTTGCTCTGAAAATTTAAATACGAGCTATACCTTTGTGGCGACGTCTCCGCCCACACCGCGCTCCTTTTCCGCCTGCTTGTCCGGACTGACCTTTGTTGGTCAGCCGCCGCGGGCTCGGCTTCCTGCCGTAACGGCTCTTCCTGCAAAATACCGTCGTTCGTGAAGGTTAGAAATGGGCAGGGAAGAGATAATGGTGTCCTGACTTCGGTCGCGGTCACCTGGGAAGCTGGACTTAGTCCGGGGTAGTCCGCCGTAATGGCGACCAAAGCATTGTCTATGCTGAGCTGGTGAAACACCCCGTCGATCAGCTCCACCTCGATGTCCGGGTCCTCTTCGGAGGCCGGATCCAGGGATCTTTCTGGATCCTCGGGTTGCGGAGCAGGACTCACCATGTCCTCCACAGTCCGGCGTAGATCCTGCGCCGAAGACATAATATAAGAAGCCTAAACTTCGAAAGCATGAGTTGAACCCTTCAAGGTGTTCACTTACCCATCCTCTAGGGTTGATCATGGAAAACCCATTCAAAGGGTTCGTTCGAAGGAAGTCCTCCTTCTCCCCCTTGTACAGGCGGGACAGGATCTCTACCAGATCCTCGGTCGAATCCGGCCCTTTGCGGCCATGCCGGGTGGCATCGTCTTCCCCGTTGAAATCCCACATGGGGTGGCCTCTGTATTGCAATGGCTGTACCCCACGCTTGATGCATGTCGCCATGACTCCGATCATGGTCAAACCGGAATGAGCCATTAATCTTATTCGGCCCATCAAGTAATGGACGCTCTTGTCTTCCTCCAATCGGGGGCTCCGCGGGCGCCAGCTGAGGCGTTTCTTCAAGGGAGTAGCACTAAACTCTGGGAGGCCGATCCGGACTGGTGCAGTAGCGGGCGTCTCCTATATAAAACCACTCCGAGGGCCAGTCTTCGGACGCCTTCTTAGGAGTACCGGATAGGTATCCGGTCCCGGCGATGCGCCATATTTCGGCGCCGCCCACTTGATATATGGACCCCTCGTGAGAACGGGGTACGAGGCAAAACAGCCTCTTCCATAGTGCAAAATGGGGCTCAATGCCCGAGAATAGCTCAGAAGAGCTACGTAGCCCGCGATATGCAGAGATGAGGCGGGCGTGAGGTGGTGGAGCTGGAGTCCGTAGAACTCCAGGAGCCCGCGGAGGAACGGATGTATTGGGAATCCGAGTCCCCTTATCAGATAGGGGACGAAGCATACACGCTCCCCCTTATTGGGGCTTGGAGTGTCCTCCGCCTGCCTCCCACCTTGATAAGTAACCAGTCCGCCCGAGCGGGACCATGAAGGCGGAGGAGAAATCCCCGTTTGGAGCTTCACTAGCTCGTTGTGCGAAGCAGAGCACCTCCTCCAATTCCCGGCGGTGGGGCTGGGGAGCGTGAAGAAGAGCAGCGTCGGCGATCCATGATGGAGCGGATCTTTAGGTCAAAGGCGCTCGATGGGATATTCGCGGGAGGAAGGCGGTGTGGTTTGGATCTGGATTCTTGCCTCTTTTATAGGCGGACGACTTCGCACGACTAGGGGTGGAGCGTAAATACGCCGGCTTTTCGCATTCATGCGACGCGTGGAAGAGGGCCATTATTTGGCGAGAAGCCGAGGAACACAATATTCAAGATGAAGCGGACACTCGCTTCGCGGTACATGGAATTTGAAGGAGAACCCGCCTTGCAACGCCAAGACTATAAATGCGTTGGACTTATCGTCATTGAAGCCTGGTTAGGGGCTCTTGAGGAGTCTGGACTAGGGGTGTTCGGACAGCGGACTATCATTATCCGCGGACTCCCGGACTACGAAGATACAAGATTGAAGACTCGGCTCATGTCCGGATGGGACTTTCCTTGGCGTGGAAGGCAAGCTTGGCAATACGGATATGTAGATCTCCTACCCTTGTAACCGACTCTGTGTAACCCTAGCCTCCTCCGGTGTCTATATAAACCGGAGGGCTTTAGTCCGTAGGACAACATACATTACAGCAATCATACCATAGGCTAGCTTATAGGGTTTAGCTTCCTTGATCTCGTGGTAGATCTACTCTTGTACTACCCATATCATCAATATTAATCAAGCAGGACGTAGGGTTTTACCTCCATCGAGAGGGCCCGAACCTGGGTAAAAACATTGTGTCCCTCGTCTCCTGTTACCATCCGCCTAGACGCACAGTTCAGGACCCCCTACCTGAGATCCGCCAGTTTTGACAACGACACAGCCCTCCCGAGAGAGTTTAGGGCTTGGCAGCGGCTCCGTATAGTAAAACGCGATGAATCCTTCTCTCTTATTTTGTTCTCCCCGAACGTGAATATATGGAGTTGGAGTTGAGGTCGGTGGAGCATTAGGGGGCCCACAAGGCAGGGGGCGCGCCCTAGGGGGGCGCCCCCACCCTCGTGGACAGGGTGTGGGCCCCCTGACATTGATTCTTTCGCTAATATTTTTTATTAATTCCAAAAAGTTGCTTCGTGGATTTTCAGGTCATTCTGAGAACTTTTATTTCTACACAAAAATAACACCATGATAGTTCCGCTGAAAACATCGTTAGTCTGGGTTAGTTCCATTAAAATCATGCAAGTTAGAGTCCAAAACAAGGGCAAAAGTGTTTGGAAAAGTAGATACGACGGAGACGTATCACCACTCCCGGGAAGAAGCCCAAAGCTGGACCCAAGCTTGAAACTGAGTGCTTCTACTGCAAAGGGACTAGTCACTAGAAGCGGAACTGGCCCAAGTATTTGGCGGATAAGAAGGATGGCAAAGTGAACAAAGGTATATTTGATATACATGTTATTGATGTGTACCTTACTAATGCTCGTAGTAGCGCGTGGGTATTTGATACTGGTTTGGTTTCTCATATTTGTAACTCGAAAGGAGCTGCAGATTAAACGAAGACTGGCCAAGGACGAGGTGACGATGCACGTCGGGAATGGTTCCAAGGTCGATGTGATCGCCGTCAGCACGCTTCGTCTACATCTACCTTCGGGATTAGTTTTAGACCTGAATAATTGTTATTTAGTGCCAGCGTTGAGCATGAACATTGTGTCGGGATCTTGTTTAGTGCGAGACGGTTATTCATTTAAATCAGAGAATAATGGTTGTTCTATGTATATGAGTAATATCTTTTATGGTCATGCACCCTTGAAGAGTGGTCTATTTTTGTTGAATCTCGATTGTAGTTATACACATATTCATAATATTGATGCCAAAAGATGCAAAGTTAATAATGATAGTGCAACATATTTGTGGCACTGCCGTTTAGGTCATATTGGTGTAAAGCGCATGAAGAAACTCCATGCAGATGGGCTTTTGGAATCACTTGATTATGAATCATTTGATACTTGCGAACCATGCCTCATGGGCAAGATGACTAAAACTCCATTGTCCGAAA
This sequence comes from Aegilops speltoides, assembly GCA_021437245.1. Taxonomy (NCBI): domain Eukaryota; kingdom Viridiplantae; phylum Streptophyta; class Magnoliopsida; order Poales; family Poaceae; genus Aegilops; species Aegilops speltoides. The sequence goes on from CM038143.1 coordinate 315,166,958, forward strand.
CAGTGGAGCGAGCCAATGACTTACTGGAAATAATACATACCGATGTATGCGGTCCAATGAGTGTTGAGGCACGCGGCTGGTATCGTTATTTTCTGACCTTCATAGATGATTTGAGCAGATATGGGTATATCTACTTAATGAAACACAAGTCTGAAACATTTGAAAAGTTAAAAGAATTTCAGAGTGAAGTGGAGAATCATCGTAATAAGAGAATAAAGTTTCTACGATCTGATCATGGAGGCGAATATTTGAGTTACGAGTTTGGCCTTCATTTAAAACAATGTGGAATAGTTTCAAAACTCACGCCACCTGGAACACCACAGCGTAAAGGTGTGTACGAACGTCGTAACCGTACTTTATTAGATATGGTGCGATCTATGATGTCTCTTACCAATTTACCACTATCGTTTTGGGGTTATGCATTAGAGACATCTGCATTCACGTTAAATAGCACATCGTCTAAATCTGTTGAGATGACACCGTATGAACTGTGGTTTGGCAAGAAACCTAAGCTGTCATTTCTTAAAGTTTATGGTTGCGACACTTATGTCAAAAGTCTTCATCCTGATAAACTCAAACCCAAATCGGAGAACCACGTCTTCATAGGATACACTAAGGAAACAATTGGGTACACCTTCTACCACAGATCCTAAGGCAAGATCTTTGTTGCCAAGAATGGAACATTTCTAGAGAAGGAGTTTCTCTCGAAAGAAGTGAATGGCAGGAAAGTAGAACTTGATGAGGTAATTGTACCTTCTCTCAATTTGGAAAGTAGCACATCAAAGAAACCCATTCCCATGATGCCTACACTAACAAGAGAGGAAGCTAGTGACGATGATCATGAAACTTCGGATCAAGTTAATACTGGACCTCGTAGGTCGAACAATGCACATTCCGCACCAGATTGGTACGGTAATCCTGTCCTGGAAGTCATGTTACTAGACCATGACGAACCTACAAACTATGAAGAAGCAATTATGAGCCCAGATTCCGACAGATGGCTTGAGGCCATGAAATCTTAGATAGGATCCATGTATGAGAACAAAGTATGGACTTTGGTAGACTTGCCTGATGATCGAGAAGCCAAAGAGAATAAATGGATCTTCAAGAAGAAGACTGACGCTGATGGTAATATTACTGTCTACAAAGCTCGACTTGTCGCAAAAGGCTTTCGACAAGTTGGGGTTGACTACGATGAGACTTTCTCACCCGTAGCGATGCTTAAGTCTTTCTGAATCATGTTAGAAATTGCCGCATTTTATGATTATGAAATCTGGCAAATGGACATCAAAATTGCATTCCTTAATGGGTTTCTTAAAGAAGAGTTGTATATGATACAACTAGAAGGTTTTGTCGATCCTAAAGGTGCTAACAAAGTGTGAAAACTCCAGTGATCCATCTATGGACTGGTGCAAGCATCTCAGAGTTGGAATATAAGCTTTAATGAGGTCATCAAAGCATATGGTTTTATACAGACTCTCGGTGAAGCCTGTATTTACAAGAAAGTGAGTGGGAGCTCTATAGCATTTCTAATATTATATGTAGATGACATATTGTTGATTGGAAATGATGTAGAATTTCTGGATAGCATAAACTTGAATAAGAGTTTTTCAATGAAAGACCTCGGTGAAGCTGCTTATATATTGGGCATCAAGATCTATAGAGATAGATCAAGACGCTTAATAACTTTCACAAATCACATACTGTCGGCGTTCTGGGATCGAGGGTCCCCAGACTTGCCTGCCTGCGGCCTGTGGCGTGTCTCAAGTGGTGGCCCAGTACGACCCATCTTCATCAACTCAAGCTCAAGACCCTCGCGAGGGGCCAAGCCTCACGGGGCGGACGATGAAAGGCTTCCTCAGGAACGGCCTCACCAGGCTGGCTCGCGAGGAGGCGGAGAGATCAAGGCAAGGGTACCTCACGAGGTGCTCGTGACACAAGCCATGACGATCGAGACCAGGCAGGCGCCGACCTGCGCAGTGTCCTTCTTTCCTCTTTGGTGTATGTCGGATTTCGGGTTCCGGCAGACCCTTGAGGTTCGAACACTGGGGTGCGCGTGGAGATTTCGCCCTCTACCTACCTGCTCCTCGCCGAATCGCTAGGATCTAAACTACGAAAAGAACAACACAAGGGACACAGGGTTTATACTAGTTCAGGCCACCATTGTGGTGTAATACCCTACTCCAGTGTGTGGTGTGGTGGATTGCCTCTTGGGCTGATGATGAACAATACAAGGAAGAATAGCCTCATGAGGGTCATTCTTGGTAGTGCGATGAACTGCTAGGAGGAGTTGATCGCTCTATCTCTCTCTCGATTCTAGATGTATGCGGACATCTTGGATCTTTGGATGCCTCTACCCGGGGTGGCTAGTCCTATTTATAGGCAGAGGCCCTGGGCCTCTTCCAAAATATTGAGTGGGAAGGGCGCCAACAATTGGCCATTTTGAAGGGGAACAGCGGGTACACTTAGCCTGACTAAAGTTGGTCCTCGCCCGTCAAAGGCTCTGGTGGTGACGCCTGCTTGGGCTCCACAATGACTTCCTCCCCGCTGTTGGGCTGGTCTTGGTCTTGTTGCATCGAAGTGGATGCCTTTGCTTGATGCTCTCGCCTGCGCTTGCTCCCTTTGCACCAAAGAGGAAAGGAGGACAACTGAGTGGCGCTGTTGGCGCCCTTGTTAAATCATGGCTTGCGTCATGGGCACCTCGCGAGTACCCGCCTTGAACTCTCCGCCTCCTCATGAGCCAGCCTGATGAGGCCGTGCCTGAGGAAGCTCCTTGTCGTCCGCCCCGCGAGACTTGGCCCCTCGCGAGGGTCTTGAGCTTGTGTTGATGAAGACGGGCCGCGCTGGGCCCCCTTTGAGCCACTCCGCAGGCCGTAGGCAGGCAAGTATATGGACCCCCGTTCCCAGAACGCCGACAGTAGCCCCCGGGCCCAAAGCGCGCCCGGACATGGCCGAGCAGAGAGGCGAAAGGGCAAGTGCGAAGCGTTGCGGTCCCTAACAGCCTGCGGCCTTGGGCGCCGTGGGGCAGTTGATTGGATGTGGGCGCCTCAGCAACCATGCGAGTTGATAAAGGAGCGGCATCTGTCCTTTGCCTCCCTTGCTTTCTCCAATTGCTGCTTAGATCCCCTTTCTTGCGCCTCTCCTTCCTGCCTTCGAAATCTTCAGATCTACTCCGTCCTTGCAGCCCTAGCGGACATGGCGCCTCGCGAACCCGGCCGAGCTTGGTATTAAATCCGCCTTGGACTACTTGAGCGTGTCGGGGCGAGCCTTGCCAGTCGCCGGATGGCGGCGGCGCAGGGCATCGACGGGGCGAAGGTGTTCAAGGCCGGCTCTGCCTATCCGCTCTTCGTGAGCGCCATTTTCGCCAGTCTGGTGCCTCCCTTTTCTGAGTTCTTCTTCTCTGTCCTCCGCCATTATAATCTTTAAGCTCTGCATCTCCACCCCAACTCTGTCCTTCTTCTGGCAATCTTTTCCTACTATTGCGAGGCTCACCTAGGGGTGAAGCCCTCAGTGGCCTTGCTGCGCCACTACTTCTCCCTCCGGACCTCTCGTGGTTCCGTCTCTGCATGTGCGAGCTTCGTCGCGTACGGCAGCTCCATCACCATTTCGAACCCCGGGAAAAGGATTGAGGGCTTCAGGAGCAAGTGGGTCTTGGTAGATACTGGGCGCATCCACCCTCGGCTGATCTTGCCCACGGGGCACCCCTCAAGCTCCGATGACTAGTCTCGAGTGGAGCTTGTGGACCCCCACGCAAGGCTGGTGTTGGAGAAGATGGACGCGGATCTGAGGCCGGCCAGCATGGCGGCGGCGAAGCTGACTGGCGCATCGCTGCTGAGGGAATTCCTGGAGCACCAGCTAGCTCCGCTTCGTCAGTACTCACTTCCGATGTGGAGGCCCCACCCGAGCCCCGCGGTCTTGGCCGATGAGGATCTGGCTGCGGTTCTCCAGTCTTTGGTCTGGGGCGACGTGGCGAGGTTGGAGGGTGCTCCTACGCCCCAATTCCTCCGCGAGGACTGGGAGCAGGTAGTGGGGTCCATGCTCGTCTTCAGCGGGGCGGGCCGTGCCCATGAGGCTCCCCGAGGACCCGTGGGCGTGTCCTCCAGCGACTCCAATGAAGAGAAGGAAGAAGGGGAGCGGGAAAAGGGGGCTGACTCCGAGGCAGAGTCAAGGGCTCCCCCCTTCGGCGCAGGTCCCGCGCTCTCCGCCTCTCTCTGAGTAATGACGACGAGGATGATGACGAGCAGGGCGGTGGGAGCCTGCCCCCGATCCCGAAGAAGGACCAGACCGGGCTGATCCCAGCAGTCCGCCCCAGCCCGAGGCGATCCATGGCGCACCTCCCGCTCCTGAGCTCCTTGAGGCTGATCCTTGCAGCCGGCTCTCGGGCTTCAAGTATGGCCGAGGCTGCTCGAGCCAGCGGCGGCGACTGTAAGTGCTTGATTCTGTCTTGTTTCTTGTTCATTCTTTGAGGCTTGACGTTCGTATCTCCGGCTAGGCTAGCGCCCTGCAAAGAAGTCGAAGGAGCTCCTGAGGTTCCATCCGTGGCAGCGCCTCTGCCCGCGAAAGAAGGTGACCGTGACGCACGGGCCTCTCCTGCCCGGGCGTCCTCGCGAGGCCTGGCTGAGCCGGCTGGGGCGAGCTCAGCCCGCATGGCTCGAGCGACTCCCGAGGTGCCCTTGCCTGATGCCGCCACCACAGCTGTTGGGGCGCAGTAGGCTCCGCCACAGGATACCGTGGTCACGCTGCCGTCTTCTCCTCCTACTCCACCGACTGCTGTTTCCCCGACTCCTCCTACTGTTCTGGATCGTGCTGCTGCCAAACTAGACCGTTTGCGGCAGGATCTTCTGGGCGCCGACCCTCGTTTAGTGGCCGGGCGCTTGGAGCTAGCTTCTGGCTGGATTCGCTCCGATGCTTCGATTCGGGCGGCGCTGGTCCAGGCCTTGACGGCTTGCGACGAGGAGAAGCAGGCCGTCCTTGGGGCGAAGGCTGCCTGCGACGCCGCCTTGGGGGAGGTGGCTAATGTCCGAGGTTTCTGCGAGGCGCTGGAGAGCGAGCTGAAGGGCCTGCAGGACCAGCTCGCCGAGGAGACCCGCCTTCGCCAAGAGCAGGAGGAAGGCATGAAGGCTCGCGAGGCGGCCGTCAAGGACCGGGACGCCAAGCTCAAGAAGCGCCGTGATTGCCTAGGCGCGCTGGAGCAAGAGCTGGAGGCGAGGAAGGTTGAGCTGGACGGCAAGGCACGGGTTCTTGCCGAGGATCGCGTGGCCTTTGCGGAGATGGAGGAGAAGGCTCGCACTTCATTGAAGATGCTTTATGAGAGTAGCCTGGAGAGCCTGCTGGCCGGCGAGGAGGACGGCCCCGCCAAGCTGCTTCCCTTCCTGGTTCGTGCTCTTGAAGATGTCACCCTTGGCCTTGGCCCTACGACTGAGGCCGAGGCACGCGTCTTGTCTTCTGCAGCGCTGACGCGGGTCTTCACCCACATCTATCTTCGCGACCCCAACGTCGACCTCAACAGCTTCTTTGGAGCAGTGCGGCGAGCTTGCTTGCTGCCGCTCTTCGAGGCCGTGAAGGGTCGTGCGGAGGCTCTGCAGGGGAAGTTCCGGGCCTTCAGCACCAAGCGGAAGCGGAGCGCTGCCAGCCCTGCAGCTCCACAAGGTGAACCCGCTCCACGCAGCTCCACCGCCGGCAAGTGACTCCGTCGTGGCTGTCGTCCTGCTTTTAATTCCTTCACATGTACCATGCCTCGGGGAGGCATTAAAACTTGTTGTGATAACAGTATGGACTGTAATGTTTGCTTTTGAATTCCCTAAAATTTGCGCTATTCCTTCCTACTTGCTTATGTTCTCACGCCGCAGAGCCGGCCTTGTGCACCTCACCACCGTTAGCCCCGACCAGAAACCAGGACGGGACCAAGGAGTGAGGGGCTACATGACAAGTTAGGCTCCTGAGTCGCGATGCTCAGGAGTCCCCCTTGGCGCCCGAATAGCAAGTAGGGAGGTGAGATGTGGGGGTCACTCCTTAGGGAGGTGAAATGTGGGTGGATCTACCGTTCTACGTCTGCAGAGCCCGGCACCGCGCATACCTCAACCGCCGTTAGCCTTTCGGAACTAAGGAGTGAGGGTCTACATGACCAGTTAGGCTCCTGAGTCGCGATGCTCAGGAGTCCCCCTTGACGCTCACACGGCCTTCGTACCTTGGCTCCGCTCGGGGAGGGGCGTGCGACGAACCAGGCCTGGGGGGCCTAGCTGGGTGGCATGCGTCTGGGCGTGACCCAGGCGCAGCCCGTGCCCAGCCCTCGCGGCACTCTGAGGCGTTGCGATGAGGCTAGACACCGAGCTCTGGGCTCCTCGAGGTTGATGCGGCCGGGGCCACCCTCGATTGTTTATCACCGGTAGGAGCATAGCGCTTCCGTATGTGTACGGGCATAGCAGCTCCTCGGCGGTGTCGTCGGCCAACAATGAGCATGGTGCTTCCATCAGTGCGTGGGAGGGGCTCCCCTCGGAGGAGCCCAGGCGTGTCTGGCCCATACGACATGTGTCTGGCACGGTAGGGCTTGACGAGGTGTATCTGGGCACCCGTGATCCAGCGCGGGACTCACGGGGCCCTACCTCAAGGCGGGTTGCGCCTGGCTCTGGGCCTTATCTTGGGATGTGTTCCTGCAAATTTGGCTAGATGCCGGTGCTCTACGTCCTCGGGTCCCGGCCCTCGAGCTGGTCTCAGCCGTCGCTGGTATGCCAGGTCGCGATGCCATGGACAAGACCAGAGAGTGAGGGCTGGAGAGCCGGTAGGAGCCCTGAGTCGCGATGCTCAGGTACCCCACCTTTAACGCGCAAGCTGGGTTAGATGTCGAAACTCTACGTCCTCGGGACCCTGCCCTCGAGCTGGTCTCAGCTGTCGCTGGTATGCCAGGTCGCGATGCCATGGACAAGACCAGAGGGTGAGGGCTGGAGAGCCGGTAGGAGCCCTGAGTCGCGATGCTCGGTACCCTCCTTTTAGCATAAGTAGGTTGAATCTTTGAAACTCTCGTCCTCGGGTCCCGGCCCTCGAGCTAGTCTCAGCCGTCGCTGGTATGCCAGGTCGCGATGCCATGGACAAGACCAGAGGGTGAGGGCTGGAGAGCCGGTAGGAGCCCTGAGTCGCGATGCTCAGGTGCCCCCCCTTTAATGCGCAAGCTTCCGACATCCAGGAAGAAAAGGTGCCACAGACACGCACCAAATAATAAGCATGATGGGTCAAAAGCATGGCCCTACGATAAACGCAAGAAGGGTACACGCCGCTGGGTCTGACCCGAGCGACTTGGGGATGATGCAGCCTGAGGGGTGCCCCCAATAAAGTAAGCTAAGAACATGAAACAAAAGGGATACATGCCGCAGGGACGGACCCACGCGGCACAGGAATAATCTGACCCGAGGCGCTCCCAGCTGGAAATGAAACTTGAAAGATGTCACCTGATGATGTTGGGGATGAAGGGGTGTTGGTGTAGCAGACTCGGTGGGCTGCGGGAGCCGATCCTCACGAGCCCCCAGGCCCAGGGGCCTCGGGAGGCTCCGGAGGCGCTGGCGGCTCCTCGCGGACCATATCCATCTCCACCAGGGCTGTGGAACGCCTGACCTCCTGAGCCTCTAGGATGGCCCTCATGAGGCGCTGGTACGCGGCAGCCACGTTCGGCAAGCCATAAGGCATGCGAACGTGGGCGTGGGCGGACCCTCATGACATCCCACTTGCGAGGGACGGCGCGCTCTGAGGCAGCTCGGTTGATCCTGGTATGTCGATGCAGACGCGCAACCCACCATCCTCGCTGGATGGGGGCCACACAGTGTGGCGGCTGCCTCTCATGACTCTTAACTCCTGTAGCTCCTGAACGGCCTTGCTGACGAACTCCTGAGGATTGGCCCTCCTTGCCTTGCTCCTTCTTGAGGGAAACGTGCTTCGAAACACGCTTCCACGTGGTGCCAAAGCGCCTCCCTCGTGACCTTGGCGAGGTCGGCGGCCCTCCAGGAGAGTGCCCCCGAGCCCTGCCTGAGGAGGGCGCTGGGTGCGCTTCCCTATGCGATGGAAGGAGGTTCCCCCTAAGCAGGAGTGGGCCTTGAGAGGCCTGCCTCCTAAGGGGCCGGGCCGGACGATGTCTTCTTCTTCTTGGGGGCGGCCTTGGGAAGCCTCCTGCTTCCGCGATCCGGGTCTTCCAATGATGCGGCCTAAAAGGCTCGCTCAAGGGAGCACACTGCGTCTCTTTCTTCGCAGGGCACCGTGATGACTCCGCCACTTCCTGGCATCTTGAGGACGTTGTAGCCGTGGTGGGTTACAACCATGAATTTGGCCAGCGCTGGGTACCCGAGGATGGCGTTGTACGGCAGGCGAATGTGGGCAACATCAAAGTCGATGAGCTTGGTGCGGTAGTTGTCGCGTGCCCCAAAGGTGACAGGGAGGCGGACCTGCCCAATCGGGATCGTGGAGCCGTCGGTTACTCCGGAGAAAGGCTTGGTTGGCTGAAGCTGATTGTAGGGCACTTGGAGATTGTTGAACGTTTCCACGGACAGGACGTTGAGCCCTGCCCGCCATCGATGAGGTCTGGTGACTAACGCGTTCGCGATGATTGGGGAACAAAGCATCGGGAGGACTCGGCTGCGGCCGTGCACTTGAGATGATCCGCTGAGGCGAGCGTGATGGCGCATGCCGACCACTTGAGAGGCGTGTGGCCTCGAGCTTGGGAGGACTGCATTCACTTCGCAGGCGGCTTGAAGATCTGTTGAGAGGCTGGGGCTTGAGCTCCGCCCGGGATGCGAGCGATCGCCGTGGTTCCGGAAGCCCCGGCCCCTCGTCGATGGCGGTCCTCATTTCTCCTTGGCTGCGGTGGCGGCGGAGGCCTGCATTACCTTGCGGGCGATCTCGCGAGGCTGATCCCTCGGCCTCCCTCGCGAGTGGGTCCCCGCCGGTCCTCGCGAGGTTGGTCGCGCCACCCTTGACGTGGGCCGTGGTCTTCCCAGCGTCCTGTGTTCCTTCCTCCTCCTTGGCCGTAGCCCCGGTCGCTGCGGTCGGGACGTCGGCCGACCCTTCCTTCACGCACGGCCCGGAGCTCTTGGCATTCATTGGTGTTGTGGGTGTGGAGGTCGTGGTACACGCAGTACCGACTGCCCTTGGAGGATTCGGGCTGATCTCAGCCCTGCTTGGTGTCTGGCTCTGCCGCGAGCATGACAGCCCTCTTGCGCTTCACGTCCTTGGCCTTGGGCTTCTTCTCTTCTGGGTCTGCGGCAGGCAGCTCGAGGAGGGAGAGGCACCCTTCCTCAGCCCTGGCGCACTTGGTCGCCAAGTTGAACAGCTCCAAGGAGGTGCACAAGTCTTCATGCATCGCCAGCTCCTCCTTCATCTTGACGTCGCGCACGCCGTCGGAGAAGGCTGAGATGATGGCCTCCTCGGTCACCTTGGGAATCTTGAGGTGCGCGTTGTTGAAGCGCTGGATGTACTTCTGCAGGGTTTCCCCTAGTTGCTGCTTGATATGGCGCATGTCGCTCACGGCGGGTGGCCGGTCGCGAGTACCCTGGAAGTTGGCGATGAAGCGGGTGCGCATCTCGTCTTAGGAGGAGATCGTGCCTGGAGCCAGATTCAGGAGCCAGGTGCGGGCCCCGTCCTTGAGCGCCATGGGAAACCAGTTCGCCATGACCTTCTCGTCTCCGTTGGCAGCCTCGATGCCCAGCTCATAGAGCTGGAGGAACTCTGCAGGGTCAGCCGTGCCGTCGTAGCGAGGAGGCAGGTCTGGCTTGAACTTGCCGGGCCACCCGACGCTGCGCAGCTCGGTGGTGAAGTCGCGGCAGCCCGCTGTGGCCACGGGAGGCCTTGGGCGACGAAGAGCTTGGTCCTACGGGTCCCCATGCGCTGCAGCTAGGAGCAGCGCGGGGTCTTGACGAGCTGGAGCAGGGAGCGCTCGGGCAGCTTCTCGAGGGCAAGGTAATTCTTGGCAGCTCTGCTCTTGCCGTGCTGGCGCCTGACGGAGCGGGTTCCGCCCAGGGGCCGCGCGCCTTGGGGCCAGGGCGCCTTCTTGAGGTGGAGGCGGCTGAGGCGCCCCAGGAGCTTCATTGCCCGTGCAGGACGGTGCACGGTGCAGCGAGAAGGACGTCATGGGAGCCCCAGTGGCGTGACAAGCTTCAGCGACTTCGGTCGAGCCACTCTTCGAGACGTCATCGATTAGGCGGTACAGAGCTCGTTGCCGCAATGAGCGCCTTTCGAGCCTCCATGGAAGCGCGCGGGACGTAAGAACCAGCAGGGTGGCGAGGGTGTAGTAGTGCGGCCGTCTCGCCTCATGGATGGATGCTGGGACGATGCTTGCTGCTCGTTCCCCGCCGGGCCGGTGGTGGCGTTGATGGAAGGTGACGGGAATAGCGAGGGCGCCCACCGACGGGAGCCGTCTCAGGCGACACGAAGGAAGCGGCTCGGCTGGCCTGGCGCGAGCCCGACGTCGTCGGATATGGATGCGATGGTCAAGAAGAACATGACGACGAAGGCGACTCCGCGCACCTACACCGGGCGCGCCAAATGTCGGATTTCGGGTTCGGCGAGACCCTTGAGGTTCGAAACCTTTGGGGTGCGCGGAGATTCGCCCTCTACCTACCTGCTCCTCGCCTAATCGCTAGGATCTAAACTACGAAAAGAACAACACAAGAGACACGGGGTTTATCTTGGTTGAGACCACCATTGTGGTGTAATACCTGCTCCGGTGTGTGTGGTGTGGTGGATTGCCTCTTGGGCTGATGATGAACAATACAAGGAAGAACAGCCTCACGAGTGCATTCTTGGCTGGTGCGATGAACTGCTAGGAGGAGTTCGATCGCTCTATCTCTCTCTCGATTCTAGATGTATGCCGATCTTTGGATCTTTGGATGCCTCTACCACAGGGGTGGCTAGTGCTATTTATAGGCAAAGGCCTGGGCCTCTTCCCAAATATTGAGCGGGAAGGGCGCCAACAATTAGCCATTTTGAAGGGGAACAGCGGGTACACTTATCTGACTAAAGTTGGTCCTCGCTTTGTCAAAGGCTTTGGTGGTGGCCTTTGCTTGGGCTCCTAATGACTTCCTCCCGCCGTTGGGCTGGTCTTGGTCTTGTTGCACCAAGTGGATGCCTTTGCTTGATGCTCTCGCTGCGCTTGCTCCCTTTGCACCAAAGAGGAAAGGAGGACCTTTGCTGGGTGGCGCTGTTGGCGCCCTTGGTAAATCATGGCTTGCGTCATAGGCACCTCGCGAGGTACCCCGCCTTGAATTCTCCGCCTCCTCGTGAGCTAGCCTATTGAGGTCGTGCCCGAGGAAGCTCCTTGTCGTCCGCCCCGCAAGGCTTGGCCCCTCGCGAGGGTCTTGAGCTTGTGTTGATGAAGACGGGCCGCGCTGGGCCCCCTTTGAGCCACGCCGCCGTTCCCAGAACGCCGGCAGTGTAAAGGGGGCAAGCACGGGCGCAGAGTACCGAGGCATCAGGAAAAGGTTACCATTCCAGTGCAACAAGACCAAGACCAGCAGAGCGGCAGGACGGAGGTCACCGTGGAGCCCAAGACGGCATCATCGCCCGTGCCTTTTGCAGCCGAAGACCAACTTTAGTCAGGATAACTTGTACTAGATGTTCCCCTTCAAAATGGCCATTGTTGGCGCCCTTCCCGCTTGATATTTGGGAAGAGGACCAGGGCATCTATATATAGAGATAGCCACCATCGTAGGAGGGGATCGAATACTTCTCAAGAAAACCACCACCACAAGAACACCTCTTGCGAGGTTTTTCTTCCCCTATACGGTTCATCATCAACCCCTGAGGCAATCCATCACACCACATACTAGATTAGGGTATTACACCACAACGGTGGCCCGAACCAGTATAAACCTTGCGTCCCTTGCGTTGTTCATCGTTTAGCTTAGATTCTCAGTGAGGCGTTGGGACGTGGATCGGTAGGGGGAAGATCTTCGCGCGCACCCCAGAGTTCGAACCTTAAGAGTTTTGCCGGAACTCAATATCCGACATTTGGCGCGCCAGGTAGGGGTGCGCCGGAATCTTTCTTCCGCTGTTCCGCATTCAATCATTCGTCGCATCCATGGCTGACGCTCGCCAAGCTCGCGCTGAGCATCGGGCTGCTCTCGCCGCCAACGTCGCCCAAACGGCTCTCGTTGGTGGGCCTCCCCGTCATTCCTCGTCGCCTGCCGCCCACGCCGCCACCGGCCCGGCGAGGAACGAGCAGCAGGCGTCGTCGCTGCATCCCTCGGTTCGGCGGGAAGGCTGCACCGCCACCCCGTCGCTGACTCCAGCTGGTTGAATAAGTCGCACGCCCGTCGCGCTCCCATGGACGTGCATGCCGCGTTGCTCCTGGCGTGCGAGCTCCTGCAATACCATCCCGTCGACAACCTCTACGAGGAGTGGCTCACTCGCATCACCGAGCTCGTCAGCGCCGCAGGGGGCTCCCCAGCGCCGTCCCTCTCGTTGTCTCGCCCTCCATCCTGCGCGGGTGATGCAGCTCAGGAGGTGCCTCCGCCTCCTCCTCCCCAAGAAGGCACCCTGGCTCCAAGGCGCGCGGCCCCTGGACGAGACCCACCGCGTCCAGCATCCGCGCGACAAGAAAGGAGCTGCCAAGAAATCCGTCGTCCCCAAGAAGGTGCTCGTGTGCTTCCTGCACCGGCACGCCATGACCGCATCCCTACGCCAGCGCGTCAAGACCCCGCGCTGCCTCTCGCGGCGGCGCGTGGGAATCCTTAGGAGCAAGCCCCACGTTAGCAAAGGGCTCCGGTGGCCACCGCAGGCTGCCATGCCTTCACCATCGAGCTGTGCAGTGTCGCCTGGCCAGGCAAGTTCGAGCCGGACCTGCCTCCTCGGTACGATAGCACTGCCGACCCCGCGGAGTTCCTGCAGCTCTACGAGCTGGGCATCTAAGCGGCCAACGGAGACGAAAAGGTCATGGCAAACTGGTTTCCCATGGCGCTCAAAGACAGTGCCCGCACCTGGCTCCTGAACCTGCTTCCCGGCACGATCTCCTCTTGGTATGAGATGCGCACCCACTTCATCGCCAACTTCCAGGGCACTCGCGACCGTCCTCTAGTCATGGGCGACCCGCGCCGCATCCAGCAGCAATCTGGAGAGACCCTGCAGAAGTACATCGAGCGCTTCAACAGCGCTCGCCTCAAGATTCCCAAGGTAACCGAGGAGGCCATCATCTCAGCGTTCTCTGATGGCATCCGTGACATCAAGATGAAGGAGGAACTGGCAATCCACGAGGATTTGTGCGCATCTCTGGAGCTGTTCAACCTGGTGACCAAGTGCGCAAGGGCTGAAGAAGGACGCCTCTCCCTCCTCGAGCTCCTAGCTGCTGACCCAGAAGAGAATAAAGCCAAGGCCAAGGACGTGAAGCGCAAAGGAGCAGATGTGCTCGCAGTAGAGCCAGACATGAAGCGCAGCAGGGATCAGCCGGAGTCGTCCAAGGGCAGCCGGTACTGCGTGTACCACGACCTCCACACCCACAACACCAGCGAATGCCAAGAGCTCAGGGCCATGCGAGAAGGACGTGTCGGTCTGAAAGTGTGTTATATCGACTAGAGGGGGGGTGAATAGGCGATTTTTATGAAATTCTTCACTGAGGAATTTGCCGGTGAGGAAATTCCTTAGCGAAGAACTATTTGCAGCGGAATATGTACTCAGAGGTAAACGTAACAGATTACACACATAGTCAGCATGATGAAATGAAGACTAGAGCAGAGTACAGTGAAGCGTAAACACAGGATAACAAGATGAAGACAAACAGGTGAAGAAATTGAGCGAGGAATTTGTGAAAGTCTTGATCAAAGTCTTCAAGCACAGTATGAACAACATGCAACATGTAATGAGGGAATGGATGAGTTGAGGAAATAGAACCGGTCGGTTGGTGAAGACAATGATTTGGTAAACCAGTTCAACTGCTGTCTCGGTTATGCGTCTGGTTGGAGCGGTGAGTATTTAAACTCGAGGACACACATCCGGACACCCGATCTCGAGCCGCAACTCGGGACACCCAGTCCTCACCGTATTCTCCTTGAACTAAGACCACGCAGCCTCGTCCAATCACTCGTGGTAAGTCTTGGTGACTTCCAAACCTTCACAGACTTGGTCACTCGGCGATCCACAATTCCTCTTGGATGCTCTAGACCTTGACGCCTAACCGTGCGGAAGAAGCATGATCTTCAAAGGTAACAAGCATCGGATCCACGCAGGATCAATTTCTTGATGATGCTCAATCACTTGGGGTTTTAATGGGGTTTGGTTTTGGATTTTCCTCACTTGATGATTTTCGATCAAAGTCCTCGGAGGATGGGTTGCTCTCAAATGACAAGTGTCAAGTTCTCTCGAGCAGCCAACCAACTAGTGGTTGTAGGGGCGGCTATTTATAGCCTAGGAGCAGCCCGACATGATAAGACATAAATGCCCTTCAATGATATGACCGTTAGGTGGATAAGATATTTTGGTCCGCAAGCAATGACAAAGAACGGTCGGAAATTTGACTTTCAAAGTCCTCGGGGCTATCATGTTCCTCCTTTGTGTAGGCAATTCACACTGGCAAATTCCTAACTCCTCGATCGAGCAAAGTCATCGACTGTAAGAAGCTGCGTCTACATCCAAGAATTTGACTGAATCGTATGAGATTTCCAATGGCTTCACTCAAGGGATTGGTAGGTGTAGGATTTTGAGTTGAGCATCACATGGAAATTTTTCCTTAGTATTTCCTCGACCCCTTTATGAAGCGGTGTTTCCTATGACTCAAGAAAGAGAAAATGAAACTACGAAAACAAAAGTCTTCACGCTTCATATTCCTCGAATGAATATCAAGTCTTCATGGTCACACCAATTTCTTCACTTTCAAAGTCTTGTAAAGTCTTGAGAATATCAAAGTCTTCATCGAAGAACTTCATTTTAGGGTCGATTTTCTCTATAAATATCAAACTCCTCATAGACTTATAGACCTGTGTACACTCACAAACGATCAGTTACTTAACCTATAAGTCTTCAATACACCAAAATCACTAAGGGCACTAGATGCACTTACAATCTCCCCTTTTGGTGATTGATGACAACATAGGTTAAGTTTTCAACGGGGATAAACATATGAAGTGTAAATACTGATATTGAGGAATTTGATTGCAAGACATAGAAGAACTCCCCCTGAATATGTGCATAATGAGGAATTTGCTTTTGAGGCAATGCACATGAAGATTTGAATCATGGAGATCTCCCCCTATATCTTGTAATTCATACACGCATTTGATACATATACTATGAAGAATTTGAAATGCATGATGAAATATGGTGCCTGATGAGATTCAGCATGCATGCAATAGTATTCACTAGGAATGAGCATGCGGAATATCACATCAATAGTTTCAGAGCTCAAATATCACATTCAGAGCTTAGTGCTTCAAAAGCATCAGAGCATAACACATATCAAAATCAGAGCATCAGAAGCACGATCAAGAGTATTAGAGCACAGTGCAAAGTTAGCACAATGCACGATCAAAAGTATCAGGGCACCATCGGATTTAAGATTACAACTCGATCCAATAAAAGTTTCGGAAGAACGAGAGTTGTAACTTAATAAAAACGCCCATAGTATAAACCCGCTTGAAGACTAACTCAGATTTCTCCCCCTTTGTCATCAAATGACCAAAAGGATCAAACCGAGGACTAACGCCTCAAGATATTCAAGTCGATGGAGGAGCGCCAGATTGTCGGGTTGGTTGTTGAAGTAGGGCTGCCGCAGATGTCGCCCAAATCTTCATATTCATCGGGCCGCGATGAAGAATAAGAGTAGCCACCAAATCAGAACTTTGACTCTCTTGAATTTCTTCGAGGTGGTGCGGACCAGTCATAAGCTTCACTCAAGACCCATAGTCTTCAATTCTTCCGGAATAGACATGATTGAGAACAGCCCAGTGCGGTTGAGGGTTTCATGAAGGTAGTCTTGGTTTTCTTCACCGCATTATGCGTTGAGGTCATATTGTGAAGAATTGCAGCAAATTGGCGCTTGACCCATTTTCGATTGCGATCAACCTTCCGATGAAGACCGAGGAGTAACTCACGATCAGTCATCACCACGGTCTTTGTGGCTTGAGGCTGTTGCTTGGTTGAGGTATTTGCGCAAGATCATGCGTAGCGTAATCGTCATTGGTGGAGTAAGATGCAGCCTTGCTAAATCGACCATCCAATGGACGAGTGCCTTCATCAATTACAGCTGCTGCCTTGCCCTTGTCATCGATGATGAAATTGGTCGCTGAGGACTTCAATGGGCGGCAGGAAGCTGCCATGGTTGAGTGTCGACTTTATAGTTCGTTGAAGATCTTGCCCTTATGAATCTCATGATCCAAGGCGATATGGCTTCAACTCAAAAGGTGACATTGCAATATTGGCCAGAGTCCTCATGAAGAAATCATGGAAGTTGACTGGAACGCCATGAATGATATTGAAAAGCATGTTCTTCATCATGCCAACGACGTCTTCATCATTTGAGTCGTGGCCTTTGATTGGACTCATTGTCTTCGTCAAGATTCTATATACAGTCCGAGGCACATACAGCAAATCCTTGACGAGGAATTTGGTTCGAGGGGCTTGGCCTGGCTTCAGTGGCTTCATCAGTACTTGCATGAAGTGATCAGACAGTTCACGTTCATTGTAGAGGCAACGAGCAGATTCATGGGGAGGATCAAGAGGAAGGACACGAAGCAATTCATTCTTTGGTGCCTTGTAGTGAGTATTTTCAGTCATCCAATCCAGAACCCATGAGTTGATGTCTTGAGATCTCCGTGATGTGCGGTGGCATAGAATCAAGAATGAGTTCTTCATTCCATCACATATATCGGTCAGAAATTCAGCAGCCTCGCATCGTGAAGAACACGGATCTTGGCTCAAGCACGGCAGTGATTCCATATCCACATGAGGAATATGCTCATGGTGAAGATCTTGTCCTTGTCAAATAGCACCGAGGAATAGAAATTTGCTTGTGTTGGAGTCCGAGCGTCTTTTCCTCATTCGAGCGAGTCATAAGGATTATAAGCGATGAAGAACACATGCTCGTAAAAGAAATCTTCAGCCTTGAACTTTTGCTTGCTTGAAAACGGATTCTTTGGCTTGGGCAGAGGAATATCTGTGATTTGCGGCACAACCTCGAGAATCGCGATTTCGTGTTCTTCAGTCGAGGAATTTCTGGTTCCTCTCCTTGTGCAGTTTGAGGATCGCAGTTGGTTCTTGGCGCTAGTGGCTGGAATCTCTTCGTTGATGATGATGTGGGATGAGTTTCTTGAGCCCATTTGAGCAGAGTAGCCGGTGACGAGGAACTTGTTGAAGCGGAGTGAAGAGAGGAGTATTGGGGTCTTGACTTTCCCAAAAGTCATCGCTCATCACAGGTGTAGTGCACCCAATATCCACGTCTTCATCTTCTTTTTCAATTTCCTCAACACCTGCCTTTTCAGCTGTGAACTGAGGCACGGGTGAGGAAGCAACAGGAGTTGAAGGGAAAGCTTCCACTTCAATTTCTTCATCAAGCTGTTACAAGTAGCAACAGATTGATTTTCTTCATCTGATCCGCTTGGGATCGTGTATTCTTCTCCAAAGGGAACAATTTCCTTGGATGACATGGAGGAAATGGGAATGGCATCGATAGGATTTTCAATCGAGCTGGTCATTGGCTTCATTTTCTTCGCAGTCAAGAATTTTGGCAGGTGATGCCTTCCTTTTCTTCATCGCAGCTTTTCGCAGCCTTTGTCTTCTTCACTTCATAGGCGGAAGGAAGAATTGGAGTTGGTGTTGGCGCAGGAGGAGCTGAGGATTGTGGTACAGTTTCTTCAGGCACAACTGGTGCAGTTGCCCTGTTTCCTTCAGATTCTTCAGGCGCACCACTAGTGGATGCCCAGGAATTTCTTCAAAGAATTTGGAATGGAGTCATCAGCCATGGAACTTGTGTTTTCATCAAGACGCTGAAAGTCATCATGATCTTGGCATGTTCTTCAGCAGGCTGAGCAGATTCTTTAGCTCGAGGATTTTCTTGTTGCGATGGAGCTGCAGCAGTTGACATTTTCTTCGCCGAGTGCGAATCTCACCTTGGCTCCTTGCCAATCAAGATTGTAAGCATCAAAATCCTTGCTGAGTGCTTGGATTTCTGATTGAGCTTTAAGAAGTTCTTCAGGAGTCAAGTTGATGATGTTTTTCCTCAGAAGCTTCTCCTTTCTGGCTTTTGCTCTCTTCAATTCACGAGCCTTTTCAAATTTCCATTTCTCTTCAGAGATGAAATGGTTCAGCATATGACTTTGACCAGGAGTCAGTGGCAGATCCGGAAGAGGAGTGTGTGGATCCTGATGCCATAGGTCAATGAAGTCTAGGATCTTCTTTGGATCCAAAAGCAGAGGCACACTTGTTCTTTTGGCTCTAGCGGCCTTGGTCAGTCTGTCTCTGATGATTTCTTCAAGTTCTTCATCAGAGGCTTCATCATCAGAGGGAACGTTGAATGCAACCTGTTTCTTCTTTGGACTTGGCCGAGGACCGCGCCCAACAGCTTGCTTTTGTCTTCAGCAGAGTGGGACTGTTGAGGACATTGGTGCGGTGAGGAACTTGTCAAACACCGAAGCAATGGAGAATCCTTGAGTCCTTTGACAAGTAGCAAGATGCACAGGTGTTGAGGACTTGGAGGGAGCTGCTGAGGATTTTGAATGAGCAACAGCAGTCTGAGGAATTTGCCGTGAGGGCGCGACTGAGGAACTGTGCCGTGAGGGCGCTGACGGTGAAGCACTTGGCTTGCGTCAGTGCTTCTTTGGCATTGATTTCTCGGCTTGACCGAGGGCTCAGCAGCAGCAGCAGCAGCAGAATCCTCATTGAATTTCCTCACCGCCTCCTTGGCCTGTCTTGCCAATTTGGCTTGGCGCTGGACCATTCTTCAGAAAGTCTTCACCACGCTTGATTTGGTGGGATCGCGACTTGGCGGTGCGGAGGAGCTCTTGGGCATGGAGGATTTAGAGCGAATTTCCTCATGTACTTAGGAGTGACATAGCGGTATTCTCGCCATTCTCGTGCCCATCTCCTTTCTATTCTCTGATCAAGACTTGCGCTGGTTCTTGGTCTCCTTGCCAAACTTGGATTCATCGGTGTGCGATAGTCTTTGTATATTTCCTCAGAATTTCAAAAGCAGTCATGACTTCGGTTTCTTTCCTCCCTTCTGCGGTCTCTTGCCTTCGCCATTTTCTTTGGTGAGGAATTTGAACAATAGAGCACTCAAGAAGTATGCAGTTTTTCTTCGAGGAACGCTGCAAATGAGTTAAGTTGATGAGAACCTAGTGATTCAAAGGCGGACATGAGTACTGTGAGCGAGTGTAGGTGCGAGGAATTTGGAGAGGTCATATGCATTCTCGTAAGATTTTTCAAAAGAACAAGTTTTGAGGAATTTGACCAGTTGAGCCTTGAGGAATTTCACTAAGCGTTTGTCTTAGGTTCGAGTTGTACAGATTGAAAATCCGCACAATTGAGGAATCTTGAAGAAATGAATGCTTAGGGAGATAAATCAAGAACATATAGTGTGTGAGGTGTTCATATGTGAAGATTTTGAAGAGTAAAAACACCTTTGAAGATTTTCGTAAAGATTTGAGAATCAACGCGAGTAATAAAAGTGACTTTTAATTACCCGAATGAAGAACACGATTAACAGAGATGAACTGTAGTGAAGTTAAATCACGTTAGATCTTCCACGCCCTAACTTGGCAGAGGAAGACGACTACGGCGGCGGCGGAGTGAAGATTTCCGCGACCGGGCGCGAGTACGACGGGCGATGAGGTCGAGGCGGTGAAGCTTTTCCTCACGGGCGGCGATGGATGGAGAAGCGGCGCTAGGGTTTGAGGAGAGCTCGGCGAGAGACAGCGATCGGCGGAGTAAATGAAGTGAGGAGGGTAAAGGGGTATTTATAGCCACGGTGAAAAACTGTTCGCCCAAGATTTTGGACGAACATGCCCCGCCCTTTCTCCTTCACGCGACGTGTGTCACCCACGCATCGTGCAGATGAGATCGTAAGATCGTGGGTGATTAAACTAATACATCATGGGATGCGGAACGGTTTGAGCGGTAAAACCGAAAACTTGGATAAGATTTGTTTAAAAGTTTAGTTCGCAATTTCTTCAAATTGTCAAGGACCAAAGTGAAGACTTTGAACGAAGTTTCAATCGTAACGCACATGAAGAATTTGTGAATAGATTGGATTGAGTATAGCATAGAGGGAAGGGTCCGATCACATTCACTTAGCGTAAATCGCAACTTGAAGAATTAGCAATAAGTGAATCTTGTAGAGGACATAAACTCATATATATATATATATAGCCAATGAAGAAAGACGATGGAAATGTGAAGATTTTGCAAAGTTGAAGAATTTGAAAAAGCGAGGAATTTCAAAAATGAGGAAAAACTCAAATTGAAGATTTTCAACTTTTGTTGTGGCGTAGCTCATCAGATAAGAATGATGATTTTGGACATCGCGTACAATTGTCGAGGGTTACGAGAATCAAATTCTTCATTGATTTCTTCACACTTAGAGTGTTATTCTTCATTGATTGAGGAACAACGTTTCTTCATGTGTTGCACATCTAAGTCATCAATTATGCATAAGGGTTAGGATGTGTGTCCTTTTCAAAGAACATTCGAAGATTCTAAGATATTTAGCTCACACCGCAACTTGCTAAATCTCTTCTCATCCAAGGGCTTGGTGAAGATATCAGCCAGCTGTTCTTCAGTCTTCACATGCTCGATGGAGATGTCACCCTTCAACACATGATCACGAAGAAAATGATGACGAATCTGGATGTGCTTAGTCTTGAGTGCTTTGGCGGGTTGTGAGCAATCTTGATGGCACTCTCGTTGTCGCAGAGGAGAGGCACATTCTTCACGTTGACGCCATAGTCCTTGAGGGTTTGCTTCATCCAAAGCAGTTGAGCACAGCATGACCCAGCAGCAATGTATTCAGCTTCAAAGAGAGCGGTGATACGCAGATTCTGTTTCTTCGAGGACCAACGGACCAAAGATCGTCCGAGGAAATGACAAGTGCGGATGTTGACTTGCGGTCCACACGATCACCAAAGCATAGTCGAGTCGAATATCCAATGAGATCAAAAGCAGAGCCCTTGGGGTACCATAATCCTAGTGTTGGTGTGTGAGCTAGATATCAAGAATATGCTTCACAGCCTTATGGTGTGATTCCTTGGTGCAGCTTGAAATCGGGCACACATGCAAACACTAAGCATTATATCCGCCTAGATGCACATAAGTACAATAAAGAACCAATCATGGGCGGTATACCTTGTGATCAAGTCAATACCATTTTCATCGATTGCATAGATGACCATTTGTGGGCATAGGAATTTTGACGCCTTTGCAATCTTGCATGCCGAATTTCCTCAATACATCTTTGAGGTATTTCTCCGAGATATGAATATGCCATTCTGTCGATTTAATTTGAAGACCTAAGAAGAATTTCAACTCTCCCATCATAGACATTTGATATTCTTCACTCATCATATAGGCAAATTCATCACTATATCGTTGGTTAGTACAGCCAAAGATAATATCATCAACATATATTTGGCACACAAACAGTTCACCATCATATGATTTAGTAAATAGAGTAGGGTCAAGTGAACGGGTGTGAAGCCATTCTTCATGAAGAATTCCTTCAGCAGTGTCATACCACCGAGGGGCTTGCTTGAGGCCATAGAGAGCCTTATTTAGTCTCAAGACTTTGTCGATTCTTGGGATCTTCAAAACACCGGGGTTGAGCAACATATACTTCTTCCTCAAGCTTACCATTGAGGAATGCACTTTTCACATCCATTTGATATAAGATGATATCATGATGGTTAGCATAGGCAAGTAAAATGCGAATAGCCTCAAGTCTAGCAACAGTGCAAAAGTTTCATCGAAATCAATTCCTTCAACTGTGTGTAGCCTTGAGCTACTAGTCGTGCCTTATTCCTCACCACAAGGCCATTTTCATCTTGCTTGTTGCGGTAGATCCACTTTGTGCCAATGATATTATGCTTGCGAGGATCCGGGCGATTGACCAATTCCTGACATTGTTCAGCTCGAATCGATGTAATTCTTCTTGCATAGCCTGAATCCACTCCGGCTCGAAATGCTTCATCTACCTTAGTGGGCTCGAGATAGAGACAAAAGCATAGTGCCCACAAAAGTTAGATAAGTGTGAGGCTTTTGAGCGGGTGAGAGGACTCGTGCGTTGATGTCATCGATGATCTTCTCCACTTGCACTTCTTTTGCAACGCGTGGATGAGTTGGTTGTCGCCGAGGATTTTGATCAGCATTTTCTTCAAAGACCAATTTCCTCATCATGTTCTTGGTGCATCACTCGACGTTCTTCATGAACAAGAATGAATTCTTCACCAGATTCTTGAAGAGGAATGACATCCTCGGTTGCTTTGTGCTTGATAGCATCCTCGGTGCTGGTTCATCTAACTGAAGGTAGGTGCTCTCTTTGCAGCCATTAGTTTCATCGAACCGCACATCTATAGTGTCAACAATCTTGTGAAGAACAATGTTGAAGACTCAGAGGTGTGCGAGTCCTTTCCGTAACCAAGCATAAAACCTTCATGTGCTTTGGTGCAAATTTAGAGTTGTGGTGAGGATCTCTAATCCAACATTTAGCATCAAGACTTTGAAATAACTCACATTGGGTTTCTTGTCGGTGAGGAGTTCATATGCGTCTTCTTGAAGAATTTGTGAAGATATACTCTGTTGATGATGTGGCAAAGATCAATTGCATCAATCCAAAACGCCGAGGCATTTTGTATTCATCAAGCATAGTGCGAGCCATCTCAACAAGAGTTCTGTTCTTGCGCTCCACGACGCCATTTTGCGGAGTATAAGGAGCAGATAATTCATGAGTAATACCAAGTTCATCAAGATAGGCATCAAGACCAGAATTCTTGAACTCGGCCCATTGTCACTTCGATATGCTTGATCTTCACACCAAAGTTGGTTGAAGCCCTCGAGGAAAATCGCTTGAAGACTTCACGCACTTCATGTTTGTAAGTAACAATGTGTACCCATGTATATCGAGAATAATCATCAACAATGACAAAACCATATAGAGATGCATCATTAGTGACCGCTGAATAATGATTAGGTCGAAGAGGTCCATGTGAAGCAATTGAATGGACGGGTAGTGGTCATGATAGTCTTATTTGGATGCTTGGCCTTGGTCATTTTTCCGCTTCACATGCTCCGCATAAGTGATCCTTGAGGAATTTGACATTCTCAATGCCAATGACATGCTTCTTCTTCGCAAGCGTGTTCAAATTCCTCATGCCTGCATGACCAAGTCGTCGATGCCATAGCCATCCTTCCAAGCTTTTGCAAGTAGACACATGGCTGGTTGTGGTCCCAGAGAAATCAACAATATACAGATCTCCTCTCCTAAAGCCTTCAAGACTTTGGAATTGTCACTTCCATAATCACAACACAAATGATATTTGCCAAAGACAACAACCATATCAAGATCACAAAGCATTGAGATCGACATGAGATTGTATCCTAAGGATTCAACAAGCATGACTTTGTCCATGTGCTTATCCTTAGAGATAGCAACCTTACCAAGACCCAATACGACTTTTGCCTTTGTCGGCCAAATATGATATGCTTCAGAGGTGACGGTGATAAAGGAGCATCCATCAATAGATTCTTGTCACCGGTCATGTGATTTGTACATCCACTATCGAGGACCCATTCAGAGTTTTGGGTTGATCATCCTGCAGATGAATTAGTGTAACTTACAATCTCATATGCTTCATCGGTGAAGAATATGATATCAAGTTCATCGATGAATTTCATCAAGCGAGAAGCAGATATAGCAAGATGAGGACGTGTGAAATGAAGGTTCATTTCATCATGATTCGCTGCGTCCTTTCGAGCATTTTGTCGGGTCCCAAGAAATTCTTCAGACGCTCGAGCACGCCGGAGACTGACCTGCAGAAGAGATTAGTTCTTTTCTTCACCACCCACATCCGGAGGGTGGCAAAGAGTTCATCATCCTGCGAGCACCATGTGAGAAAGGTGGCAAAGATGCCAAACCATTTCGCTTAGCATAGGAGGGTTAGGGTAAGCATATGAATAAGCGAGTAATTCTTCGAGGACTTATGAACATAATGGTTTGAAGAATAATGCACATATTCATAGCCCTTAGCTTTACCTGCGAGGCATTTGTTAGCACGATGATAATCATATGAGGACTTTGATCCAGTTGAGGAATTTGATCCTCGTGAAGAATTTGGTCCATGTGAGGATTTGGATCCATATGAAGAATTTGGTCCATATGAAGAATTTGATCTGGGGTTCTGTTCTTCTTTGGTGGTGTCATGAGGACATTCACCAAGACTTTCAACACAGCTTTTGGGAACCCAGATTTTCTTCATAGGGGAACCGCTCTGCAGCTTAGTGCCAACATATCTAGCAAATACTTCACCATTCGATTTTTGAACAGTTTATAGTTGAGTCAAATGACTCATCGGAAGAATGAGGAGATTCACATGTAAAGCCAGATAAGTTAGATGGATCAACTGGAGGTCCTTTGCAAAGAACCCATGAGGTTTTGGGATACCGCTCAAGCTTCCAATATGTTCCATCGGCATTCAGTTTCTCTCAAAGGAAATACCCTCTTTCCTAGGGTTTCTGTTGAGGATCTGCTTTTGAGCACATCACAAAGTGTCTCGATGCCCTTTGAGGCTTTTGTACATGCTCTGTCATGTACAATTCCTTCAACCTCGCATTGTCATTGATACTAGCAAAGTCCTCGATGAGGAATTAGTGATAGCAGAGGAGATGAAGAATTTGTAACATTTGAAGCATTTGAACATTCAGTGAAGAATTAGCGATTCACGCTCAATGCACTTTAAGCATGGAGGAACAAATTCTTCCGAGAAGCGCTGATTTGTTGAGCTAGTAATGAATCGCGCCTCATCAAGATCTTCATAACATACTCTTAGCTTTTCAAGATCTTCCTTTCTTTGAATAGCTTCAAGAGAAAGCTTCTCATTGTCTTGCTTTTCTTGAAGAAATTCATAAGAAAGTTTCTCATGATCGACAAGAGGAGTTATGATGACCTTGAAGGTTATCATACTTAGACCAAGTCTCTCAAGATTTTCATCAGGGCTTTAGTGCGATCCATTTCTTCACCCAACATATCATCACTTTTATCTAGCATGTTTTGAACCTTTTCAAGAGCCCGTTGTTGTTTCACAGCAATTTTAGCAAGTTTAGAGTAGCTAGGCTTAAGATCCTCATCAGATTCATTTTCACTAGAATCAGAGGAGTTGTATTTGAGTACCTTAGCTGCTTTTGCCATGAAGCAATAGGTGGGAGCGTAGCCATCATTATCTTCATCAGGCTTGTTGGTGGGATCAGTTTCTTCAGTGTTGAAGATGGACTTGCTGACGAAAGCTGTAGCAATGGCCAGACTCGCCACACTAGACTCAGATTCTTCAGACTCCTCCTCTTCATCATTTTCTTCAGATTCAGCTTCAGAGTCCATTTCCTTGCCGATGAATGCCCGAGCTTTCTTGGAGCTGTCCTTCTTGTGAGATGAAGACTTTGATGGTTTTGAAGACAAGGATTTTGATGATTTCTTCTTCTTCTTCATTTCATCAGAACTATAGTCCTTGTATTTGTTCTTCTTCATTTCCTTTTCCCACTGAGGACAATCTTGAATATAGTGACCGGGCTTCTTGCATTTGTGGCAAAGTCTTCTCTTGTAGTCTTTGGATGAAGAATCACTTCCCTTGAGGGTTTTCCAAAGCGACCACGCCTTGTGAATTTCGGAATTTCTTCACAAGGAGAGCTAGATCTGGCTCGATTCTTCAGATCACCAAGGCTACTACCGAATCCTCACATTGAGTCGACACAACCTTAGCCTTCGTGGCACGTGGTTTGCCATAGTTTGAGCCATAGAGATCTCTCTTTCAAAGAAGTGGAACTCGTGAGTGTTAAGCCTTCGAGGATATCGGCAGGATCAAGTGACTTGTAGTCAAGACGCTCTTGTATCATCGGTCCCAGAGTATCAAATGAGGAATCAAGCGATCTTAGCGGTTTCTTCACTACTTCATGGTCGGTGATGTCGGTGGCACCGAGGGCTTGAAGCTCATTTGAGATGTCGATGAGGCGATCGAAGGTTTGTTGAACATTTTCGTTGTCGAGTCTTTTGAAGCGGTTGAAGAGATTCGAAGAACATCAACTCGAGAGTCACGCTGAGTTGAGACTCCTTCATTTACTTTGGACAGCCTATCCAGATAAGCTTGGCGGTCTCCAAAGCACTCACTCTTCCATACCGTCCTTTGCTCGGATGGCCACAGATGATATTCTTCGCTTGAGAGTCGAGTTGTTTGAATCTCTTCACATCGATGGCGGTCGGTGTTTCAATGGATGAGGGGACACCATTTTCCACAACATACCGTAGATCATTATCAATTGCCTCAAGATGCATTCGCATCTTGTTCTTCGATAAGGGATAGTCCGCTCCATCAAAGGTGGGACACCCAGCCGAGACCTTGATCATACTGCGGTCGACATAACTAGAACTCGGTGGTTAAACCAAAATCACACGTAACAAGGAGTACCTTGCTCGATACCAATTGAAAGTGCGTTATATCGACTAGAGGGGGGTGAATAGGCGATTTTATGAAATTCTTCATCGAGGAATTTGCGGTGAGGAAATTCCTTATAAGAACTATTTGCAGCGGAATATGTACTCAGAGGTAAACATAACAGATTACACATAGTCGGCATGATGAAATGAAGACTAGAACAGAGTACGTGAAGCGTAAACACAAGATAACAAGATGAAGACAAACAAATGAAGAAATTGGGCTGAGGAATTTGTGAAAGTCTTGATCAAAGTCTTCATGCAACATGAATGAGGAAATGGATGAGTTGAGGAAATAGAACCGGTCGGTTGGTGAAGACAATGATTTGGTAAACCAGTTCCAACTGCTTTGTCTCGGTTA
Organism: Aegilops speltoides; assembly: GCA_021437245.1. Classification (NCBI taxonomy): domain Eukaryota; kingdom Viridiplantae; phylum Streptophyta; class Magnoliopsida; order Poales; family Poaceae; genus Aegilops; species Aegilops speltoides. Next base: position 315,193,963 of record CM038143.1, read on the forward strand.
TACGTCTGGTTGGAGCGGTGAGTATTTAAACTCGAGGACACACAGTCCGGACACCCGATCTCGAGCGCAACTCGGGACACCCATCCTCATCAGTATTCTCCTTGAACTAAGACCACAGGCCTCGTCCAATCACTCGTGGTAAGTCTTCAGGTGACTTCCAAACCTTCACAGACTTGGTCACTCGGCGATCCACAATTCCTCTTGGATGCTCTAGACCTTGACGCCTAACCGTCTGGAAGAAGCACAGTCTTCAAAGGTAACAAGCGTCGGATCCACGCAGGATCAATTTCTTCAGTGATGCTCAATCACTTGGGGTTTTGTGGGGTTTGGTTTTGGATTTTCCTCACTTGATGATTTTCGCTCAAAGTCCTCGGAGGATGGGTTGCTCTCAAATGACAAGTGTCAAGTTCTCTCGGAGCAGCCAACCAACTAGTGGTTGTAGGGGGCGGCTATTTATAGCCTAGGGAGCAGCCCGACATGATAAGACATAAATGCCCTTCAATGATATGACCGTTAGGTGGATAAGATATTTTGGTCGCGGTAGCAAAGACAAAGAACGGTCGGAAATTTGACTTTCAAAGTCCTCGGGGCTATCATGTTCCTCCTTGTGTAGGCAATTCAGACTTTGGCGAATTCCTAACTCCTCGATCGAGCAAAGTCATCGATGACTGTAAGAAACTGCGTCTCATCCATCAAGAATTTGACTGAATCTGTATGAGATTTCCAATGGCTTCACTCAAGGGATTGGTAGGTGTAGGATTTTGAGTTGAGCATCACATGGAAATTTTTCCTTAGTATTTCCTCGACCCCCTTGAACAAAGATGGTGTTTCCTATGACTCAAGAAAGAGAAAATGAAACTACGAAAACAAAAGTCTTCACGCTTCATATTCCTCGAATGAATATCAAGTCTTCATGGTCACACCAATTTCTTCACTTTCAAAGTCTTGTAAAGTCTTGATTATCAAAGTCTTGATCGAAGAACTTCATTTTTAGGGTCGACTTTCTCTGTAAATATCAAACTCCTCATAGACTTATAGACCTGTGTACACTCACAAACGCATCAGTTACTTAACCTATAAGTCTTCAATACACCAAAATCACTAAGGGGCACTAGATGCACTTACACGGTCGACGCCCTGAGCGCAACGATCGGGGCTATGGCCGAGGTGGAGGAAGAGGTGGAGGACGATGGGACGACCGGGGCCTCGCCAAGGGTGGCATGACCGGCCTCGCGAGGACCGCTGGCAGGACCAGCCTCGCGAGGGGGCTTGGAGGGATCATCCTCGTGAGGATCGCCCGCAAGGCAATGCAGGCCTTCCTCCTGTGACACCACCTCCAAGAAGGAATGACGACCATCATCAGGATGAGGGGGCTAGGGGCTTCCAGGAGCCACGCGCTATGGCTTGCATCTTGGGCGGAGCTCATGCCCTAGCCTCCCAGCGCATCTTCAAGCAGTTTGCTCGCGAGGTGAATGCAGTCCTCCCCAAGCTCGAGGCCACGCGCCCTCTCAGGTGGTCAACGTGCGCCATCACGTTCAGCTTGGCGGATCAGCTCAAGTGTGCGGCAACAGCCGGGGTCCTCCCAATGCTTTGTTCCCCAGTCATCAGCAACGTGCAAGTCACCAGGACCCTCATCCATGGCGGCGCGGGACTCAACATTCTGTCTATCAAGACGTTCAATAATATCCAAGTGCCATATGATCAGCTTCAACCGACCAAGCCCTTCTCAGGAGTCACTGACGGCTCCACCACCCCGATAGGGCAGGTCCGCCTCCCTGTCACCTTTGGACAGCGCAAGAACTACCGTACCGAGCTCATCGACTTGCCCACATTCGCCTGCCATACAATGCCATCCTCGGGTATCTAGCCCTGGCCAAGTTCATGGCAGTGACTCACCATGGTTACAATGTCCTCAAGATGCCGGGAAGTGGCGGAGTCATCACAGTCCCTTGCGAAGATAAGGATGTGGTGTGCTCTCTCGAGCGTGCCTTCCAAGCAGCATCCACTGAGGACCCAGACAGCAAGAGTAGGAACCATCCCGAGGAGGCGGGCAGCCCCTCGTTAGGGAGGGCGAGCCGTCCGTGCCGAGGACTTCCGTTGCGCCCGAGGCATCGGATTATCTGCTGGAAGCGCTTTGCGGTGCTTCCACGGATGAAGAGCACCGTACTCTTATGAGTGCGGTGATTCAGAAGGTTTTGTCCGCCAAGATGGGACTAACCAAAGCTTGCACCAGCCTCCTGACAGGCTTTGAGGTAAGTAATAAAAATGCGTGAAATTACCACCCGATAGGTAGTAGCCCCTGATACTCTGTTTGGTGTTCGAAAAAAGCCAAACGGAGGGTCAATTATAATCCGTAGGTGTCTAATAATAAGTGTGCATGTGAATAAGCAGTCTGTGCTGCTTGCCGCTGCTGTCCGCATAGCCGAGGTCGCCAGACTAAAGCGGGACCTGGAGCAGGCGTAGGGAGAGCTCGACCTCATGAAGAGGCAGCTCGAAGAGAACAAAGGTGAGTGATTCCCCGCTCTCATGTAATGAAGGATAGATAAAATTGGTTATTCTAACGATGAAGCGTCGTGACTATGTAACAGGAGCCACCACCGAAGTGGTGTCTCTGAAGAAAGCGTTGTCTAAGGCCGAAGACAAAACGACCTTGGAATGCAAAGAGCGCAAAAAGCAAGATGCTAGAGTGGGCGAGGTACAGCAAGAGCTCCAGGAGCTTGGCAAGAAGTTTGAGTCCGTGGAGCATGATCTTAAGATGAAAGAGGCCGAGCTTGCGAAGGCCCTTGCAAGTATGAAAGACACCAAGGCCGAAGCCGACAAGGCACAACAGGAAATCCAGGTGGCCAAGAAGATAGCAGCGGGTAAGACATTCTTTATGCAAAGCAAACATGTGGAGGAGGCGTTTCTTTTACTTACTCGAATTCAGAGCTCTCCAGGGGCAGTCGAAAATCTGCCATGCAGCAGATCGATGTCTGCGGAGTTCTACCATGCCAAGGAGGGAGCTCAGCGAAGAAGCTGTTCGGTCCCATAGATTTGGGGCGAACACTAATGCCTCTAAGTGACCAGCTGAAGCAGTTGGTCGAACTCCACAGGGCGGCCGAAGTGGCTATGAAAGATTTCATAGTCCGGATGTGGCTGGTGAGCCCCAATCCACTAGCTACTTCGGCCTGATCAAGCAGATGGTGAATGCCTGTCCGCGGCTTGAAGTTATCAAGCGATCCGTTTGCATTGAGGGTGCCCGCCGGGCCTTTGCCCGCGCGAAGGTGCATTGGGGCAAGCTGGATGCGGAGAAGCTGGTCAAGGACGGGCCGTCGGAGGGTAAGGCGCATAGCTATCCCGAGAAGTATTATGATGGCGTTATGAAGGGCGCTCTTCTCGTGGCCGATGAATGTACCAAGGACACGATCCTTGAGTAAATGTACCTCTGTCGTTGTTGTAATATTAAGACGAAGTTGCTTGCGCTATGTAGCGCTGTTTGATTTAAAATATTACCTTCCGTGCCGCTGTTTATAAAATTCTGAAAGTAGGCCAGCCGTCGGCTTCTGCCCCCACGTAACTAGCACTAGGGTGTTCCTGGAAAAACCCGGATACTCTTTAGCCAATTTTTTCATCCCTTAAGGAGGTATCCGGCGCAGCGACCAAGGCAATCGGACTATGCGGCTTTATAACTTTCACTTAGCCATAGAAGTCTACAATTTTAAATTTTGGTGAAGCCCCTAGAATTCGGAAGGCCGAATTGGGGTGCTATATACGCCTAGATAGGACGAATCCGATTCCTCACCTAAAGCAGAAAAATCTTTAGGGATTTTAAGACCTCTCAAACAGCGACCAGCTCTCGCCGCATCATGCCGGTCAGTTTTCGGCTTTCTCTACTGAGGTGCTCATCCGGAAGAACCGGGACACAATCGCAGTAGTTCTCCCTGCGCTACCTTAGCCGATATAACGGAACGTAAGGCACCAAAACAAGGTAGCCGGGCAAACCCAACTATTGACCCAAGACGTGATTCGGAGCTGATGCATATAGTGCTATAAGTTCGGGGTGCCGCACTGTTGAAAGTGTTCGGACTTGTTTTGCCGTATTATGAGGTGCCATAAGAAGCCCCTGACAAAATTGATCATACCAAGGTGTACGGATGCAATATTAAATAAGCATTTGTAAGAAAAAAATGCTCAAATGATAATAATAAGCTGACGCTATGTATGATCTCCCATTGATGAATAATATGTTTAAGCGTATGTTTACAATGGGTGCATTTAAGCAGAAGTAAATAGGACTATTTAACATGTCCTATCCAAGGGCAGGCTGCATGTAGGTATATAAAACAGGTATAACGATCGTGAACAGATTGTGGGTATTTCCTTTTGTGCGCAAAGCCTGTTGCCTCCTTGGTTTTCTCTCCTATGTAAGTCCGACAATCCGGCTCTTCTGAAGAGGCTGCCCTAAAGCAATGTCCTGAAAGATAAAAAGGGAAGGTCATGAAGGTATGTTGTGGTGATACGCCTTTGCTGATAATGTCACCGCTGCGCCTCGCTTTGTGCCCATGGTATTTTGAGTGTGTAACTGTGTATGCGTGGCACGAATGCTGCTTTGATGGGTCTTAAGTGGAGGCGGGACTGCTAGTCGCGCTCTTTGCATGCCTGGTGATCCTGTTGTGGGGCGCTCCAGACTCGCTTGACGGTGCTCGAGGTTGTCGTCGCCAGATTGGTGGTTTGTCGGAGGAGGCAGCATTGTACTTTCGCCACGAGGGTTGCAGCATGCTCTTCTGTACGAAGAGAGCGGTCCATATATCCGTTGACTGTTATGACCCTGCATGGTCCTTGCATCTTGAGCTTGAGGTATGCATAGTGTGGTACCGCATTGAATCTAGCGAATGCGGTTCGTCCGAGCAGTGTGTGGTAAGCACTACGGAAAGGGACGATATCGAAGATTAACTCTTCTCTTTGGAAGTTATCCGAAGACCACTTCCAATGTTATAGAGCCCGTACAACGGGCCTCCACTCCAGGAATTACACCTTAAAAGGTGGTTTTGGTGGGCTTGATCCTTGAAGGGTCGATGCCCATTTTGCGCATTGTGTCCTAATAGAGCAGGTTCAGGCTGCTGCTGCCGTCCATAAGGACTCGCGTGAGGTGGAATCAGTCAATGATTGGGTCTAGGACCAATGCGGCTGAGCCGCCATGACGGATGCTAGTAGGGTGATCCCTACGATCAAAGGTGATCGGACAAGTGGACCATGGGTTGAATTTGGGGGCGACTGGCTCCGTCGCATAAACGTCCCGTAGTGCTCGCTTCTGTTCCCACTTGGGAATGTAAGTGGCATAGATCATGTTGACCGTTTTCACCTGGGGGGGGGGAATTTCTTCTGTCCCCCCGTGTTCGGACGCCGGGGCTCCTCGTCATCGTCGCTGTGCAGCCCCTTGTCCTTGTTTTCGGCGTTTATTTTGCCGGCCTGTTTGAACACCCAGCAGTCTCTGTTGGTGTGGTTGGCTGGCTTGTCTGGGGTGCCATGAATTTGGCACGAGCGTTCCAGTATGCGGTCCAGACTGGACGGTCCCTGATTGTTTCTTTTGAATGGCTTCTTCCGCTGACTGGATTTGGATCCACTGAATCCGGCATTGATTGTCGTGTCTTCGGTGTTGTCACCGTTGTCCCGTCGCTTGTGTTTGTTGTGCCGTGGCTTGCCGTTATTGTCACGGATGTCTGAAGTGCCAGAATGTGGCGTGGTGCTGGTGCGAGCCAACCAGCTATCTTCGCCCGCGCAAAAGCGGGTCATTAGTGTCGTGAGAGCTGCCATGGACTTGGTGAAGGAAATATGCCCTAGAGGCAATAATAAAGTTATTATATATTTCCTCATATCATGATAAATGTTTATTATTCATGCTAGAATTGTATTAACCGGAAACATAATACATGTGTGAATATATAGACAAACAGAGTGTCACTAGTATGCCTCTACTTGACTAGCTTGTTAATCAAAGATGGTTATGTTTCCTAACCATGAACAAAGAGTTGTTATTTGATTAACGGGATCACATCATTAGTTGAATGATCTGATTGACATGACCCATTCCGTTAGCTTAGCACCCGATCGTTTAGTATGTTGCTATTGCTTTCTTCATGACTTATACATGTTCCTATGACTATGAGATTATGCAACTCCGTTTGCGGAGGAACACTTTGGGTACTACCAAACGTCACAACGAATCGGGTGATTACAAAGGAGTACTACAGGTGTCTCCAAAGGCAGATGTTGGGTTGGCGATTTGAGATTAGGATTTGTCCTCCGATTGTCGGAGAGGTATCTCTGGGCCCTCTCGGTAATGCACATCACTTAAGCCTTGCAAGCATTACAACTAATGAGTTAGTTGCGAGATGATGTATTACGGAACGAGTAAAGAGACTTGCGGTAATGAGATTGAACTAGGTATTGGATACCGACGATCGAATCTCGGGCAAGTAACATACCGATGACAAAGGGAACAACGTATGTTGTTATGCGGTTTGACCGATAAAGATCTTCGTAGAATATGTAGGAGCCAATATGGGCATCTAGGTCCCGCTATTGGTTATTGACCAAGAATAGTTCTAGGTCATGTCTACATAGTTCTCGAACCCGTAGGGTCCGCACGCTTAAGGTTTCGATGACATTTATATTATGAGTTTATGAGGTTTGATGTACCGAAGGAGTTCGGAGTCCCGGATGAGATCGGGGACATGACGAGGAGTCTCGAAATGGTCGAGACGTAAAGATCGATATATTGGACGACTATATTCGGAGTTCGGAAAGGTTAAGAGTGATTCGGGTATTTTTCGGAGTACCGGGGAGTTACGGGAATACGGGGAAGAGTATTGGGCCTTAATGGGCTTTAGTGGGAAGGAGCCAGGAGGAGGCGCGCGCCCCTCCCAAGCCCAGTCCGAATTGGACAATGGGTTTGGGGCGCGGCCCCCCTCTTCCTTCCTTCTCCACTTCCCCTCTTTCCCCCCTTGACCTAGTTGGACTAGGAAAGAAGGAATCCTACTCGGTGGGAGTAGGACTCCTTGGCGCCCTCCTCCTAGGGCCGGCCTCCTCCTCCCTCCCTCCTTTATATACTGGGCAGGGGCACCCCATAGACACACAAGTTTGATCTACGGATCGTTCCTTAGCCGTGTCGGTGCCCCCTCCACCATATTCCACCTCGGTCATACTGTCGAAGCTTAAGCGAAGCCCCGCGCCGGTGAAACATCAAGATCGTCCTACCACGCCGTCGTCGGCCGTGGAACTCTCCCTCGACACTCGGCTGGATCGAGTACGAGGGACGCCATCGAGCTGTACGTGTGTCAAGAACTCGGGGGCGCCGGAGTAACGGCGCCGGGATCGGTCGGATCGCGAGGAGAATGTACGACTACTTCCTCTACGTTGTGATCGCTTCCGCTTACGGTCTACGAGGGTACGTGGACAACACTCTCCCCTCTCGTTGCTATGCATCACCATGATCTTGCGTGTGCGTAGGAATTTTTTTGAAATTACTACGTTCCCCAACACTTGGGGTTTTCCTGGCCGAGGTGTCGGGCGATCCACTCGTCACTGATATTATGCTTAAAAGCCACCAGGGCTTCGGTGTTCGGACAGTCGACTATCTGGTTCTTTTTAGTTAGGAACCGAGTCCAGAATTTCCTGGCTGACTCTCCGGGCTGTTGAGTAATGTGGCTCAAATCATCGACGCCCGGTGGTCACACGTATGTGCCCTGGAAGTTGTCGAGGAACGCGTCTTCCAGGTTTTCCCAACTGCCAATGAAATTTGCGGGCAGGCTGTTTAGCTAGTGTCGGGCGGGTCCTTTGAGCTTCAGGGGGAGATTCTTGATGGCGTGTAGGTCGTCTCCGCGGGCCATGTGAATATGGAGAAGGAAATCTTCAATCCATACTGCGGGGTCTGTTGTGCCATCGTATGATTCGATGTTTACGGGTTTGAACCCTTCTGGGAATTCGTGATCCATCACTTCATCGGTGAAATAGAGGGGGTGTGCGGCTCCTCTATGCCGGGCTATGTGGCTACGCAGTTCGAATTGGTATGGGTGGCTATGTTCGGCCCGGCCGGACTTGTTTATGGTGTATCCGTCGCGACGGTCATCGTCGCGTGCTGGGGCGCGCCCCCGCGATCCGTAGATCGATCTTGGCTGTCCTGCTTTTTTTTCCAGTATATCTTGCAGGTCTTGCCTGTTGCCCCGGGCCGTAGTGTATTGGCGTGGGGGCGCGGTCTGGTATTCGCGCTGATATGCCGTTTTATCCCGGCCGCGGGGTGGCCGGTCAGCCGAGTGGCGCTCGAGTCCGTATTCCTCGGCTGCCAGGACCTCAGTCCATCTATCTGTGAGCAGGTCTTAATCAGCTTGGAGTTGCTGCTGCTTCTTTTTCAGGCTCCTCGCAGTGGCCATGAGCCGATGCTTGAAGCGCTCCTGCTCTACGGGATCCTCAGGCACGCCGAACTCGTCATCGCCGAGGCTAATCTCGTCTTCGGAGGGGGCATGTAGTTGTCCTCCTCCGGATATCCGTCCGTTGCCTGTTCGTCTGGGCTGGACCGGTATTGTGAGATGAAGCGGCCCGGACCGACATTACGCGTACGCTTACGCGAGACTGGTTTCACCGCTACGAGCACTCGTTGCTTAAAGGTGACTGGCGGGTGTCTGTCTCTCTCATTTTAGTTGAACCGAGTATGGCTACGCCCGGTCCTTGAGAAGGTTAAAACAGAGTCTATTTGACAAACTATCGTTGTGGTTTTGATGCGTAGGTGAGATTGATTCTTGCTAAGCCCGTAGCAGCCACGTAAAATTTGCAACAACAAAGTAGAGGACGTCTAACTTGTTTTTGCAGGGCATGTTGTGATGTGATATGGCCAAGACGTGATGCTATATTTTATTGTATGAGATGATCATGTTTTGTAACCGAAGTTATCGGCAACTGGCTGGAGCCATATGGTTGTCGCTTTATTGTATGAAATGCAACGCTCGTAATTGCTTTACTTTATCACTAAGCGGTAGCGATAGTCGAGAAGCAATAGGCGGCGTAAACGACAACGATGCTACGATGGAGATCAAGGTGTCGCGCCGGTGACGATGGTGATCACGACGGTGCTTCGGAGATGGAGATCACAAGCACAAGATGATGATGGCCATATCATATCACTTATATTGATTGCATGTGATGTTTATCCTTTATGCATCTTATCTTGCTTTGATTGACGGTAGCATTTTAAGATGATCTCTCACTAAAATTATCAAGTAGTGTTCTCCCTAAGTATGCACCGTTGCCAAAGTTCGTCGTGCCGAGACACCACGTGATGATCGGGTGTTATAAGCTCTACGTCCATCTACAACGGGTGCAAGCCAGTTTTGCACACGCAGAATACTCAGGTTATACTTGACGAGCCTAGCATATGCAGATATGGCCTCGGAACACGGAGACCGAAAGGTCGAGCGTGAATCATATAGTAGATATGATCAACATAAGATGTTCACCATTGAAAACTACTCCATCTCACGTGATGATCGGTTATGGTTTAGTTGATTTGGATCACGTGATCACTTAGATGACTAGAGATGTCTGTCTAAGTGGGAGTTCTTAAGTAATATGATTAATTGAACTTAAATTTATCATGAACTTAGTCCTGGTAGTATTTTGCAAATTATGTTGTAAGATCAATAGCTTGCGTTGTTGCTTTCATATGTTTATTTTGATATGTTCCTAGAGAAAATTGTGTTGAAAAATGTTAGTAGCAATGATGCGGATTGGATCCATGATCTGAGGTTTATCCTCAATGCTGCACATAAGAATTATGTCCTTAATGCACCGCTAGGTGATAGACCTAATGCAGGAGCAGATGCAGACGTTATGAACGTTTGGCTAGCTCAATATGATGACTACTTGATAGTTTTGTGCACCATGCTTTATGGCTTAGAATCGGGACTTCAAAGACGTTTTGAACGTCATGGACCATATGAGATGTTCTGAGAGTTGAAGTTAATATTTCAAGCAAATACCCGAATTGAGAGATATGAAGTCTCCAACAAGTTCCATAGCTAAAAGATGGAGGAGAATCGCTCAACTAGTGAGCATGTGCTCGATTATGCAGGTACTACAATCGCTTGAATCAAGTGGGAGTTAATCTTCCGATAAGATAGTGATTGATAGAATTCTCTAGTCACCATCACCAAGTTAGTAGAACTTCGTGATGAACTATAGTATACAAGGGATGATGAAAATGATTCCCGAGTTTTTCATGATGATGAAATCAATGAAGGTAGAAATCAAGAAAGAACATCAAGTGTTGATGGTTAACAAGACCACTAGTTTCAAGAAAAGGGCAAAGGGATAGAAGGGAACTTCAAGAAGAACGGCAAGCAAGTTGCTGCTCAAGTGAAGAAGCCCAGGTCTAGACCTAAGCCTGAGAACAAGTGCTTCTACTGCAAAGGGACTGGTCACTGAAAGCAGAACTACCCCAAGTATTTGGCGGATAAGAAGGATGGCAAAGTTAACAAAGGTATATTTGATATACATGTTATTTATGTGTACTTTACTAGTGTTTATAGCAACGCCTCTGTATTTGGTACTGGTTCAGTTGCTAAGAGTAGTAACTCGAAACGGGAGTTGCAGAATAAACAGAAACTAGTTAAGGGTGAAGTGACGATGTGTGTTGAAAGTAGTTTCAAGATTGATATGATCATCATTGCACACTCCCTATACTTTCGGGATTAGTGTTGAACCTAAATAAATGTTATTTGGTGTTTGCGTTGAGCATAAATATGATTTGATCATGTTTATTGCAATACGGTTATTCATTTAAGCTAGAGAACAGTTGTTGTTCTGTTTACATGAATAAAACCTTCTATGGTCATACACACCAACAAAAATGGTTTGTTGGATCTCGATCGTAGTGATACACATATTCATAATATTGAAACCAAAAGATGCAAAATTAATAATGATAGTGCAACTTATTTGCGGCACTGCTGTTTAAGTCATATTGGTGTAAAGCGCAAGAAGAAACTCCATGCTGATGGGATTTTGGAATCACTTGATTATGAATCACTTGATGCTTGAGAACCATGCCTCATGGGCAAGATGACTAAAACTCTGTTCTCCGGAACAGTGGAGCGAGCAACTGACTTATTGGAAATAATACATACTGATGTATGCGATCCAATGAGTGTTAAGGCTCGCAAGGGTATCGTTATTTTCGACCGTCACAGATGATTTGAGCAGATATGGGTATATCTACTTGATGAAACATAAGTGCGAAATAGTTGAAAGGTTCAAAGAATTTGAGTGAAGTGGAAAAATCATCGTGACAAGAAAATAAGGTTTCTACGATCGATCGTGGAGACAAATATTTGAGTTATGAGTTTGGTCTTCAATTAAAACAAAGTGGAATAGTTTCACAAATTCATGCCACCGAACACCACATCATAATGGTGTGTCCGAACGTCATAACCGTACTTTATTGGATATAGTACAATCTATGATGTTTCTTGCCGATTTACCAATATTGTTTTGGGGTTATGCATTAGAGACAGCTGCATTCACGTAAAAGGGCACCATCTAAATCCGTTGAGGCGACAACATATGAGCTGTGGTTTAGCAAGAAACCCAAGTTGTCGTTTCTTAAAGTTTGGGGCTGCGATGCTTATGTGAAAAAGTTTCATCCTGATAAGCTCGAACCCAAATCGGAGAAGTGCGTCTTCATAGAATACCCAAAGGAAATTGTTGGGTACACCTTCTATCACAGATCCGAAGGCAAGATATTCGTTGCTAAGAATGGATCCTTTCTAGAGAAGGAGTTTCTCTCGAAAGAAGTGAGTGGGAGGAAAGTAGAACTTGATGAGGTAATGATACTAGCTCCCTTATTGGAAAGTAGTTCATCACGAAATTGGTTCTGTGACACCTACACCAATTAGTGAGGAAGTTAATGATGATGATCATAAAACTTCAGATCAAGTTACTACCAAACCTCGTAGGTAAAACAGAGTGAGATCCGCACGAGTGGTACGGTAATCCATTCGGAGGTCGTGTTACTTGACCATGACAAACCTACGAACTATGAGGAAGCGATGATGAGCCCAGATTCCGCAAAATGGTTTGAGGCCATGAAATCGAGATATGATCCATGTATGAGAACAAAGTATGGACTTTGATGGATTTGCCCGATGATCGGCAAACCATAGAAAATAAATGGATCTTCAAGAGGAAGACGGACGTTGATAGTAGTGTTACTATCTACAAAGCTCGACTTGTTGCAAAAGGTTTTCGACAAAGTTCAAGATGTTGACTACAATGAGATTTTCTCAAGCTGTAGCGATGCTTAAGTCTGTCCGAATCATGTTAGTAATTGCCACAATTTATGAAATTTGGCAAATGGATGTAAAACTGCATTCTGAATGGTTTTACGGAGGAAGAGTTGTATATGATGCAACGGAAGGTTTTTTCGATCCAAAGGAGCTAACAAAGTGTGCAAGCTCCAGCGATCCATCTATGGACTGGTGCAAGCATCTCGGAGTTGGAATATACGCTTTGATAAGTTGATCAAAGCATATAGTTTTATCTGCACTTATGGTGAAGCCTGTATTTACTAGAAAGTGAGTGGGAGCACTACAACATTTCGATAAGTATATGTGAATGACATATTGTAGATCGGAAATAATGTAGAATTATTACGCAAAGCATAAAGGAGTGTTTGAAAGATGGTTTTCAAAGAAAGACCTCGGTGAAGCTGCTTACATATTGAGCATCAAGATCTATAGAGATAGATCAAGATGCTTGATAAGTTTTTCAATGAGTACATACCTTGACAAGATTTTGAAGTAGTTCAAAATGGAATATCAAAGAAAGAGTTCTTGCCTGTGTTACAAGGTGTGAAATTGAGTAAGACTCAAAACCCGACCACGGCAGAAGATAGAAAGAGAATGAAAGTCATTCCCTATGCCTTGGCCATAGGTTCTATAAAGTATGCCATGCTGTGTACCAGATCTATTGTATACCCTACACTGAGTTTGGCAAGGGAGTACAATAGTGATCTAGGAGTAGATCACTAGACAGCGGTCAAAATTATCCTTAGTAGAATAAGGATATGTTTCTCGATTATGGAAGTGACAAAAGGTTCGTTGTAAAGGGTTACGTCGATGCAAGTTTTGACACTGATCTGGATGACTCTAAGTATCGATCTAGATACATATTGAAAGTGGGAGCAATTAGCTAGAGTAGCTCCATGCGAGCATTGTAGACATAGAAAATTGCAAAATACATAACGGATCTGAATGTGAAAGACACATTGACTAAGATTGTCTCACAAGCAAAACATGATCACACCTTAGTACTCTTTGGGTGATTAATCACATAGCGATGTGAACTAGATTCTGAATCTAGTAAACCCTTTGGGTGTTGGTCACATGGCGATGTGAACTATGGGTGTTAATCACATGATGATGTGAACTATCGATGTTAATCACATGGTGATGTGATCTAGATTATTGACTCTAGTGCAAGTGGGAGGCTGAAGGAAATATGCCTAGAGGCAATAATAAAGTTATTATATATTTCCTCATATCATGATAAATGTTTATTATTCATGCTAGAATTGTATTAACGGAAACATAATACATGTGTGAATATATAGACAAGCAGAGTGTCACTAGTATGCCTCTACTTGACTAGCTTGTTAATCAAAGATGGTTATGTTTCCTAACCATGAACAAAGAGTTGTTATTTGATTAACGGGATCACATCATTAGTTGAATGATCGATTGACATGACCCATTCCGTTAGCTTAGCACCCGATCGTTTAGTATGTTGCTATTGCTTTCTTCATGACTTATACATGTTCCTATGACTATGAGATTATGCAACTCCGTTTGCGGAGGAACACTTTGGGTACTACCAAACGTCACAACGTAACTGGGTGATTACAAAGGAGTACTACAGGTGTCTCCAAAGGCAGATGTTGGGTTGGCGTATTTCGAGATTAGGATTTGTCACTCCGATTGTCGGAGAGGTATCTCTGGGCCCTCTCGGTAATGCACATCACTTAAGCCTTGCAAGCATTACAACTAATGAGTTAGTTGCGAGATGATGTATTACGGAACGAGTAAAGAGACTTGCCGGTAATGAGATTGAACTAGGTATTGGATACCGACGATCGAATCTCGGGCAAGTAACATACCGATGACAAAGGGAACAACGTATGTTGTTATGCGGTTTGACCGATAAAGATCTTCGTAGAATATGTAGGAGCCAATATGGGCATCTAGGTCCCGCTATTGGTTATTGACCAAGAATAGTTCTAGGTCATGTCTACATAGTTCTCGAACCCGTAGGGTCCGCACGCTTAAGGTTTCGATGACATTTATATTATGAGTTTATGAGGTTTGATGTACCGAAGGAGTTCGGAGTCCCGGATGAGATCGGGGACATGACGAGGAGTCTCGAAATGGTCGAGACGTAAAGATCGATATATTGGACGACTATATTCGAGTTCGGAAAGGTTCCGAGTGATTCGGTATTTTTGAGTACCGGGAGTTACGGGAATACGGGGAAGAGTATTGGGCCTTAATGGGCTTTAGTGGGAAGGAGCCGGAGGAGGCGCGCGCCCTCCCAAGCCCAGTCCGAATTGGACAATGGGTTTGGGCGCGGCCCCTCTTCCTTCCTTCTCCACTTCCCTCTTTCCCCTTGACCTAGTTGGACTAGGAAAGAAGGAATCCTACTCCGGTGGGAGTAGGACTCCCTTGGCGCCCTCCTCCTAGGGCCGGCCTCCTCCTCCCTCCCTCCTTTATATCTGGGGCAGGGGCACCCATAGACACACAAGTTTGATCTACGGATCGTTCCTTAGCCGTGTGCGGTGCCCCCTCCACCATATTCCACCTCGGTCATACCGTCGAAGCTTAGGCGAAGCCTGCGCCGTGAAACATCAAGATCGTCACCACGCCGTCAGGCCGTGGAACTCTCCTCGACACTCGGCTGGATCGAGTCTGAGGGACGTCATCGAGCTGTACGTGTGTCAAGAACTCGGGGCGCCGAGTAACGGCGCCGGATCGGTCGGATCGCGAGGAGAACGTCGACTACTTCCTCTACGTTGTGATCGCTTCGCTTCACGGTCCACGAGTGCGTGGACAACACTCTCCCTCTCGTTGCTATGCATCACCATGATCTTGCGTGTGCGAGGAAATTTTTGAAATTACTCGTTCCCCAACACTTGGGGTTTTCTGCCGAGGTGTCGGGCGATCCACTCAAATCGATATTATGCTTAAAAGCCACCGGGGCTTGGTGTTGAGACGATCGACTATCTGGTTCTTTTAGTTAGGAACCGAGTCGAAATTTCTGGCTGACTCTCCGGGCTGTTGAGTAATGTGGCTCAAATCATCGACGCCGTGGTGGTCTGCGTATGTGCCACGGAAGTTGTCGAGAACGCGTCTTCGAGTTTTCCCAACCGCCAATGGAATTTGTGGGCAGGCTGTTTAGCTAGTGTCGGGCGGGTCCTTTGAGCTTCAGGGGGAGATTCTTGATGGCGTGTAGGTCGTCTCCGCGGGCCATGTGAATATGGAGAAGGAAATCTTCAATCCATACTGCGGGGTCTGTTGTGCCATCGTATGATTCGATGTTTACGGGTTTGAACCCTTCTGGGAATTCGTGATCCATCACTTCATCGGTGATAGAGGGGGTGTGCGGCTCCTCTATGCCGGGCTATGTGGCTACGCAGTTCGAATTGGTATGGGTGGCTATGTTCGGCCCGGCCGGACTTGTTTATGGTGTATCCGTCGCGACGGTCATCGTCGCGTGCTGGGGCGCGCCCCCGCGATCCGTAGATCGATCTTGGCTGTCCTGCTTTTTTTTCTAGTATATCTTGCAGGTCTTGCCTGTTGCCCCGGGCCGTAGTGTATTGGCGTGGGGGCGCGGTCTGGTATTCGCGCTGATATGCCGTTTATCCCGGCCGGGGTGGCGGTCACCGAAAGTGGCGCCGAGTCCGTATTCCTCGGCTGCGGGACCTCGATCCATCTATCGTGAGCAGGTCTTAATCAGCTTGGAGTTGCTGCCGCTTCTTTTTGAGCTCGCTCGCGGCTATGAGCCGATGCTTGAAGCGCCTCGCTCTACGGGATCCTCAGGCACGCCGAACTCGTCATCGCCGAGGCTAATCTCGTCTTCGGAGGGGGCATGTAGTTGTCCTCCTCCGGATATCCGTCCGTCGCCTGTTCGTCTGGGCTGACCTGCTCATCTTCCTGCTTGGCCTGCTCGAGGGCGGGCTGATCAGGGTTGTATTCCTCTTCGGCACCGTCCGGATTGTTTTCGTCTCCTGGGCCGGTATTGCTGTGGCGGGGCTTGGAGCGGCGTCGACGACGCCCATGCTTTGTTTTTCTCCCTGAGGGGTTATCCTCCGTTGCCTCATCGCCATTGGTTTCCTTGGGAGTGTCCACCATATATATATCGTATGAGGAGGTGGCTATCCACCGCCCTGTGAGCGGTGGTTCATGTACTTCTCCTGCATCACCGTCCATACCGTCGATGTCTTCGGAGTCGAAGTCAAGCACGTTGGTTAGATCATCGACCGTGGCAATGAAGTGGGTGGTGGGTGGGCAGCGAATTCCTTCATCGCCTGCTTCCCACTCGAGCCAGATATAATTCGGCCAAGAGCCTCCTGACAAAGAGAGCGACTTTAATGAGTTCAGCATGTCGCCAAAGGGCGAGTGCTGGAAGATATCCGCAGCGGTAAACTCCTTTATCGGAGCCCAACCAGGCTTGGCGGGCTCGGGAGCGTGCGGACTGGAACCTACAACCAGATACGAGTCCGGGGGTCCGGAGTCAGAGGCTTCCTTAGAAGTGAGGCCTGTGTTCGGCTCTACCGCCGATGAGTGTGCGGCCTGCGGGGCGGGGTCCATCCACCCATCCTTGGGCCACGCAGTCTACTCCGAATTTAGGTCCGGGACTACTACAGGGGTAATATCCCGAGCACTGTCCGACAGCAGGTCTAGGCCGTGCTCATCGTGACTGCCTGGCACTCCTGGCACAGGCCCGATTCCATCAAAGATCAAGTCTCCGCGGATATCGGCCGTGTAGTTCAGGTTTCCGAACCTGACCTTGTGGCCAGGGGCGTAGCTGTCGATCTGCTCTAGATGGCCAAGCGAATTGGCCCGCAGCAAGGCCACCGAACACAAAAATCTGTCCAGGGAGAAAAGTCTCGCCCTGGACCGTGTTGTCGACGATTGAAGGCGCCATCAAGCCTTGCAGCGACGACACAGAGGAACTCTCAATGAAAGCACCAATGTCGGTGTCAAAACCGGCGGATCTCGGGTAGGGGGTCCCGATCTGTGCGTCTTAGGCTGATGGTAACACGAAGCGAGGGACACAATGTTTACCCAGGTTCGGGCCCTCTCGATGGAGGTAAAACCCTACTTCATGCTTGATTAATATTGACGATATGAGTAGTACAAGAGTAGATCTACCACGGGATCGTAGAGGCTAAATCCTAGAATCTAGCCTATGATGATTATGATTGTAGTTGTGATCGACCTTCTAAGGATCAACCTCTCCGGTTTATATAGACACCGGAGAGAGCTAGGGTTTACATGGAGTCGGTTACAAGGAAGGAAATACAGTATCCGGATCGCCAAGCTTGTCTTCCACGCAAAGGAGAGTCCCATCCGGACACGGGACAGAGTCTTGAGTCTTGTATATTCACGCTCCAATAGTCCGGACGATGTATATAGTCCGGCTGTCCGGATACCCCCTAATCTAGGACTCCCACACACACACACACACACACACACACACACACACACACACACACACACACACACACACACACATTAAGACTCCATCTCACACACACATGCTCTAGGTGGAGCATTTGTTCCTACCAACCTTCGTCAAACCTTACCGGTATGATAAACAATCACCTTAATTTACTTATATAACATGGACAAATTCCACTTTATTTTAGTAGTTAGCAAAGTTCTCATAATTATATAATGCAAATCACGACCAGGAAGTGACATGGCCACATAAATCACAAGCTAAAGTGTAATAACATTATACTTATATCCCGATGCAAAAGGCGGAGTACATGTCCGAAGAGTAGAGTCGCACACACGCACTCTATCTCTTAGAATCTCACACACATACCAGTTTTGTGACGCCCCCTAAGCAGACCCGTATGTTACATTTGTGCACCCGCGGATACACATGATGGTGCACATTTATTTAAGCCGAACGGCGAACACAAACAGTAGCTGCATTCATTCCCCTCCCGCCGCCTCTTCTCTGGTAGCTGTCGCCCGATAGCCATGGCCCGGCCAAAGGTAACGACATCCGCCATGCTCCCGCCAGAGCGGCGCTTTGATCCGGAGGTGGCGCGAAGCCCGGATCGCAGCCGCCCTGCCTCCGGAGTCTAGACTAGCTGGAGCCGGACGAGGAGGCGTTGGAGGCGGAGCAGCATGCGGAGCCGGAGGAGGAAAACGACAACGCAGAGCCGGAATAGGAGGACGATGACGCGAGCGAAGCAGAGCCGGAGGAGGAGGATGATTTCCATTAAAGGGCTTTGAGTTTCACGCCACATTTTTTCATAGAGATAAGAGAAAGGAAATTTTAGTGGTCATGCATGCATCTTTTTATGATAGAACTCCTATATAAGGGTTGACCGGTCGCTTCCTGCGGATGTGCGCGGGCAGTGGAAGAGGAAGGAGAAGGGACGCGGGCTGTGAAGTACGGCAGTTGCAGCACGAGCTCCGAGGAACGTTCGTGCCAAACAATGCATAGTAGTACAGTATAATCCAACAGAGTATGAATTGGTCTTTAGGTTGCATTTGGATGACATGGATGCAACATGCAGGCTGCAGTTCGATAGCCGACCACTCTGCTTCGCATGGTTTGGTCATGCAAGATTTGCATGCACACATGTCACACACGTACTTGTCGAACGCGTGCTCGGAAAGGGCGACCAGGTCCGGTAGTCCGCGTTGGTCCATGCACCTGGAAAACAACTAATCCCATTCACTGTAAATGTCATGCGTGCTTTAATTCCGGGCTAGTGGATGGACACAAACGTGCCGTACAACGAACCGCCCGCCAGCTCCCTAATCTCTATCTCTACTCTTATAATAATAACTAGTCAATGTGTATGTGCAATGCACGTTAATTTTGAAGTATATTAAGTGCATGCGGATATTAAGTACGATATTATTTGCGTGTTATTACGTGATTAGCACTATACTTGGCATAAAATTAACTGCATGCTAAATGTGTTGAGCGCTCGACATTGAAGCAGTCTAGGTCGTTGGATTCACATGATTTGATGGCCGAGATTAATTGGATCTGCCCCTTTGGCTCTTTTATATTGGTATATATATAGATAATCTATCTATCTATCTCTACTCTTATAAAAAAATAGAGTTGGTGATGATGGTGTGCCTGCCATCCTGCAATATAGGTCGTCCGATTTATATCTAACGGATAGGAAGGGAACTATGGAAATTTTGCAAAACGGCCATTTGCATTTCTGCCCCTAACTCAAACCACCTACTCACATTTGCCCCTAATTTCAAAGCATGCTCAAATTTTCCCCTCTGCCGTTAAGTCACTACTCAGAAATGCCCTTCCGTCCAGTCAAAGGCCTTTGACCATTAGAGGCCGTGTACTGTAGCAGACGGAAAAGTGCTACAGTATTGGATGGAAAGTGCTACAGTACTGTACGGAAGGGCATTTCTAAGTAGTGACTTAACGACGGAGGGGCAAATTTGAGCATGCTTCAAATTTAGGGGCAAATCTGAGTAGTGGGTTCGAGTTAGGGGCACAGATGTAAATGTCCCTTTGCAAAAAGATAGCCACACCCCTCTCCACATTTGCAAATAAGGCCTTCCCTCGTTCATCCATTTCCCTCACAATATAAACTACTCATACAAATGCATATTGATGTTACGTGCAACGCACGGGCATCTTGCTAGTAATAAAAAATAAAAAATAAAAAAATGAGTTGGTAATGATGGTGTGCCTGCCATCTTGCAATATAGATCGTCCAATCTATATGTGACGGATAGAAAGCAAACTATGGCAATTTTGCAGAAACATACCCGCACCCCTCTCCACATTGGCAGATAAGGCCTTCCCACGTTCATCTTCGTCTCCCACGAGATAAACAACTCGTATAAATGCATCTTGGCGTTCCGTGCAATGCATGAGCCTCTTGCTAGTCTCAATTATAAACTGCACTAGTGCGCGCCCGCAGAACATCCTTTCCAAAGGGACGAAGCCCTCCAGTTACCGTCTCCTCTCGTGTAAACCATTGATATGTCCATTTTGCATCATGCTTTTATATCAATATTTATTGCATTATGGGCTGTTACTACACATTATGTCACAATACTTATGCCTTTTCTCTCTTATTTTACAAGGTTTACATGAAGAGGGAGAATGCCGGTAGCTGAAATTTTGGGCTAGAAAAGGAGAAAATATTAGAGACCTATTCTGCACAACTCCAAGAGTCCTGAAACTCCACGAAAGTCAGATTTGGAATATATGAAAAATATTGGGCGAAGAAAGCACCAGAGGGGGGCCACCCACTGTCCACGAGGGTGGAGGGCGCGCCCCCTGTCTCGTGGGCCACCTGGCAGCCCCCCGATGCCCATCTTCTTCTATATGGTGTCTTTTGCCCTGGAAAAATTGTAAGGAAGCTTTTGGGACGAAGCACCGCCGTCTCGAGGCGGAACCTTAGAGGAACCAATCTAGGGCTCCGGCGGAGCTGTTCTGCCGGGGAAACATCCCTCCGGGAGGGGGAAATCGTCGCCATCGTCATCACCATTGATCCTGTCATCGAGAGGGGGTCAATCTCCATCAACATCTTCACCAGCACCATCTCCTCTCAAACCCTAGTTCATCTCTTGTATCCGATCTTTGTCTCAAAACCTCAGATTGGTACCTGTGGGTTGCTAGTAGAGTTGATTACTCCTTGTAGTTGATGCTAGTTGGTTTATTCGGTGGAAGATCATATGTTCAGATCCTTTATGCATATTAATACCCCTCTGATTATGAACATGAATATGATTTGTGAGTAGTCACATTTGTTCCTAAGGACATGGGAGAAGTCTTGTTATAATTAGTCATGTGAATTTGGTATTCGTTCGATATTTTGATGAGATGTATGTTGCCTTTCCTCTAGTGGTGTTATGCGAACGTCAACTACATGACACTTCACCATTGTTTGGGCCTAGGGGAAGGCATTGGGAGTAATAGGTAGATGATGGGTTGCTAGAGTGAAAGAAGCTTAAACCCTAGTTTATGCATTACTTCGTAAGGGGTTGATTTAGATCCATATGTTTCATGCTATGGTTATGTTTACCTTAATTCTTCTTTCATAGTTGCGGATGCTTGTGTGAGGAGTTAATAAGTGGGAAGCTTGTCCAAGGAAGGGCAGTACCCAAGCACCGGTCTACCCACATATCAAATTATCAAAGTAACGAACTCGAATCATATGAGCATGATGAAAACTAGCTTGACGATAATCCCCATGTGTCCTCGGGAGCACTTTGCTTTATATAAGAGTTTGTCCAGGCTTGTCCTTTGCTACAAAAAGGATTGGGCCACCTTGCTGCACCTTAGTTGCTTTTTTTACTTGTTACCTGTTACGAATTACCTTATCACAAAACTATCTATTACCGATAATTTCAGTGCTTGCAGAGAATACCTTACTAAAAACCGCTTGTCATTTCCTTCTGCTCCTCGTTGGGTTCAACACTCTTACTTACCGAAAGGACTACAATAGATCCCCTATACTTGTGGGTCATCAAGACTCTTTTCTGGCGCCGTTGCCGGGGAGTGAAGCGCCTTTGGTAGGTGGAATTTGGTAAGGAAACATTTATATAGTGTGCTGATATTTACTGTCACTTGTTACTATAGAAAATAATCCTTTGATGGGCTTGTTCGGGGTATCTTCACCCCAACCAGAAGAGCAAAGAGTTGCTCCTCAACCTACTGAACCTACTAAAAATGTTTACTTTGAAATTCCTTCAGGTATGATACAGAAACTTCTAGCTAATCCTTTTACAGGAGATGGAACATTACATCCCGATATGCACCTAATCTATGTGAATGAAGTTTGTGGATTATTTAAGCTTGCAGGTATGCCCGAGGATGTTATCAAGAAGAAGGTCTTCCCTTTATCTTTTAAGGGAAAGGCATTGACATGGTTTAGGCTATGTGATGATATTGGATCATGGAACTACAACCGATTGAAATTGGAATTTCATCAGAAGTTTTATCCTATGCATCTGGTTCATCATGATCGTAATTATATATATAAATTTTGGCCTCGCGATGGATAAAGTATCGCTCAAGCTTGGGGGAGGCTTAAGTCAATGTTATATTCATGTTATTCCCAATCATGAGCTCTCAAGAGAAATTATTATTCAAAAATTTTATGCTCGGCTTTCTCTCAATAATCTCTCCATGCTCGATACTTCTTGTACCGGTTATTTTATGATGAACACTATTGAATTCAGATGGGATTTATTGTAAAGAATTAAATGCAACTCTGAAGATTTGGAACTCAATGAAGGTAAGGAGTTAGATATAACACCTAAGTTTGATTGTGTCAAATCTTTTATGGATACCGATGCTTTTCGTGAATTTAGCACTAAATATGGACTTGACTCGGAGATAGTAGCTTCTTTCTGTGAATCATTTGCTACTCATGTTGATCTCCCTAAGGAGAAGTGGTTTAAATATCATCCCCCCATTTAAGTAAAAGTAGTAGAACCTATTAAAGTTGAAGAAAAGACTATCACTTATAATGTTGATCCTATTGTTCCTACTGCTTATATTCAGAAACCACCTTTCCCTGTTAGAATAAAGGATCATGCTAAAGCTTCAACTGTGGTTCATAAGAGTAATGCTAGAACACCTACACCCCCTGAGCAAATTAAAGTTGAACCTAGTATTGCTATGGTTAAAGATCTCTTGGTCAATAATATTGATTGGCATGTTATTTGCTTCTGTGATGAAGCTGCTAGAATTGCTAGATCCGATACTAAAAATAAACATAGACCTGTTGTCGGCATGCCTGTTGTCTCTGTTAAAATAGGAGATCATTGTTATAATGGCTTATGTGATATGGGTGCTAGTGCGAGTGCAATAAATCATTCCTTATACGAAGAAATTATGCATGATATTGCACCTGCTGAAATAGAAGGTATTGATGTTACTATTAAGCTTGCCAATAGAGATACTATTTCACCAATTGGGATTGTTAGAGATGTTGAAGTCTTGTGTGGGAAAATTAAATATCCTACTGATTTTCTTGTTCTTGGTTCCCCACAAGATGACTTTTGTCCCATTATATTTGGTAGACCCTTCTTGAATACTGTTAATGCTAAGATAGACCGCAAAAAGGATATTGTAACTGTTGGTTTAGGGGATATGTCTCATGACTTTAATTTTGCTAAATTTCGTAGACAACCCCATGATAAAGAATTGCCTAGTAAAATGAAATTATTTGTCTTGCATCTATTGCCGTGCCTCCTAATGATCCTTTAGAACAATACTTGCTAGACCATGAAAATGATATGTTTATGAATGAAAGAAGGGAAATAGATGAAGTATTCTTTAAACAGGGGCCTATTTTGAAACAGAACTTGCCTATTGAAATCCTAGGGGATCCTCCTCCACCCAAGGGTGATCCCGTGTTTGAACTTAAACCTTTACCTGATACTCTTAAATATGCTTATCTTGATGAGAAGAAGATATATCCTGTTATTATTAGTGCTAACCTTTCAGAGCATGAAGAAGAGAAATTATTGAAAACTCTGAAGAAGCACCATGCTACTATTGGATATACTCTTGATGATCTTAAGGGCATTAGTCCCACTCTATGCCAGCACAAAATTAAACTTGAAAAAGATGCTAAACTAGTTGTTGACATCAACGACGGTTAAATCCTAAGATGAAAGAAGTGGTAAGAAATGAAATACTAAAGCTTCTGGAGGCAGGTATAATTTATCTTGCTGCTGATAGTCAATGGGTAAGTCATGTCCATTGTGTCCTTAAGAAGGGAGGTATTACTGTTGTTCCTAATGATAAAGATGGATTGATCCCACAAAGAATTGTTATAGGTTATAAAATGGTAATTGATTTCCAAAAGTTAAATAAAGCTACTAGGAAAGATCATTACCCTCTACCTTTTGTTGATCAAATGCTAGAAAGACTATCCAAACATACACATTTTTGCTTTCTAGATGGTTATTCTGGTTTCTCTCAAATACCTGTGTCAAAAGAGGATCATGATAAGACCACTTTTACTTGCCCTTTCGGTACCTTTGCTTATAGACGTATGCCTTTTGGTTTATGTAATGAACCTGCTACCTTTCAAATATGTATGACTTCTATATTCTCTGACTTTTGTGAAAAGATTGTTGAGGTTTTCATGGATGATTTGTCCGTGTATGGAACTTCTTTTGATGATTGCTTAAGCAACCTTGATCGAGTCTTGCAGAGATGTGAAGAAACTAATCTTGTCTTGAATTGGGAGAAGTGCCACTTTATGGTTAATGAAGGTATTGTCTTGGGGCATAAAATTTCTGAAAGAGGTATTGAAGTTGATAAAGCTAAAGTTGATGCTATTGAAAAGATGTCGTGTCCTAAGGACATCAAAGGTATAAGAAGTTTCCTTGGTCATGCCAGTTTTTGTAGGAGGTTCATTAAAGACTTCTCAAAAATTTCTAGGCCTCTGACTAATCTCTTACTAAAAGAATGCTAGTGATTATGTGTGATGCTAGTGGTTATGCTGTAGGTGCTGTTCTAGGACAAAGAGTTGATAAGAAATTAAATGTTATCCAGTATGCTAGTCAAACTCTAGACAGTGCCCAGAGAAATTATGCTACTACTGAAAAAGAATTTTTAGCAGTCTTGTGATAAGTTCAGACCTTATATTGTTGATTCTAAAGTTACTCTCCACACCGATCATGCTGCTATTAAGTATCTTATGGAAAATAAGGACGCTAAACCTAGACTTATTAGATGGGTTCTCTTGCTACAAGAATTTGATTTGCATATTATTGATAGAAAGGGAGCTGAGAACCCCGTTGCCGACAACTTGTCTAGGTTAGAAAATGTTCTTGATGACCCACTACCTATTGATGATAGCTTTCCTGATGAACAGTTAGCTGTCATAAATGCTTCTCGTACTGCTCCGTGGTATGCTGATTATGCTAATTACATTATTGCTAAATTTATACCACCTAGTTTCACATACCAACAAAAGAAAAAGTTTTTCTATGATTTAAGACATTACTTCTGGGATGACCCACACCTTTATAAAGAAGGAGTAGATGGTGTTATTAGACATTGTGTACCTGAGCATGAACAGGAACAAATCCTACGCATGTGTCACTCCGAGGCATATGGATGATACCACGCTGGAGATAGAACTGCACATAAGGTATTGCAATCTGGTTTTCATTGGCCTACTCTTTTCAAAGATGTCTGTAAGTTTGTCTTGTCTTGTGATGAATGTCAAAGAATTGGTAATATTAGTAGACGTCAAGAAATGCCTATGAACTATTCACTTGTTACTGAACCATTTGATGTTTGGGGCTTTGATTATATGGGACCTTTTCCTTCCTCTAATGGGTATACACATATTTTAGTTGCTGTTGATTACGTTACTAAGTGGGTAGAGGCTATTCCAACTAGTAGTGTTGATGATAACACTTCTATTAAGATGTTTAAAGAAGTTATTTTTCCGACGTTTGGAGTGCCTAGATACTTAATGACTGATGGTGGTTCACATTTTATTCACGACACTTTTCGTAAAATGCTTGCTAAGTATGATGTTAATCATAGAATTGCATCTCCATACCATCCACAATCTAGTGGTCAGGTAGAATTGAGTAATAGAGAGATTAAATTAATCTTGCAAAAGACTGTTAATAGATCTAGAAAGAATTGGTCGAAGAAACTTGATGATGCATTATGGGCCTATAGAACTGCATATAAAAATCCTATGGGTATGTCTCCATATAAAATGGTTTATGGAAAAGCATGACACTTACCTTTCGAACTAGAACATAAGGCATATTGGGCCATTAAAGAGCTCAATTATTATTTCAAACTTGCCGGTGAGAAGAGACTATTTGACATTACCTCACTCGATGAATGGACAACCCAGGCCTATGACAATGCCAAATTGTTTAAAGAAAAAGTTAAAAGATGGCATGACAAAAGGACACAAAAGCGTGAGTTTAATGTAGGTGATTACGTTTTGCTATACAACTCTCGTTTAAGGTTTCTGCAGGAAAACTTCTCTCTAAATAGGAAGGTCCTTACGTTGTCGAGGAGGTCTATCGTTCCGGTGCCATAAAAATCAACAATGCCGATGGCACAAATCCGAAGGTGGTGAACGGTCAAAGAATCAAACATTATATCTTAGGTAATACCATAAATGTTGAAACCAATGTTATTGACACCGTAACCCCGGATGTCGGTGTACTAAAGTAGGGGTACCTTACTACCCCGAACTTGTGCACGGGCGGTTGCAGCACCCCGCGGCATGGCTCGCCAGGCATCCGCCAAGACCCTCCGCCATTTCCATTTATTGCCATTCAAGAACAAAGTGTCAACCAAGTAGACAAAGCCCCGACAAGAGGAGCTTGCCGGGAAGTACAAGGCCCCAGCAAGAAGAGCTTGCCGGGTAGGACATGGCCCCGGCAAGAGGGGCTTGCCGGGAAGGCCAACCAAGGCGCTTCCAGAAAACTTGCCGCGACGCCCCGCGCGTCCCGGCAAGGCCCGGCGACCGGCAACCTTGCCGGCACGGCAAGAGAAGGGCCGCGGCGAGGCGCTTGCCGCGGCAAGGCTGCCACCCTGCACCAAGCTCCGGCGCATCCAACGACGTGTCACCCTGTGGCCGCCCCAGAGCACGTGGCGGTATTGTGCAGCCATGCGGTGCAAGGTGGCAAGCGAAGGCGACAAGGAGGCCATCGTGGCGATCGGTGGCGCCCTAACGATCGTTTCCTTACCTTTGTTGGGGCGACGGACGGGCATTAAATGCCCTTGTCCCCGCCGTCGAGTTAGGTAGGGGACTTTGTTGGACACTGTTGTACCAACCCGCGTTTTTACTCTTTTACCCCCTCTTTCTGCGTTGCCACCTGTCGGTGACCCCCTTAGACTATAAAAGGGAGGCCCATGCGCACGTAGAAGGGGTTGGGGTCCATTCGACGCATCCAACACCACTACACGCTCACGCTCTCGAGCAAGAACAAATACAAACACAAAGCAGCAGTAGGAGTTTTATCTCTCCGGAGAGCTCCGAAGCTGGGTAAAAACCCCCCGCGTGCCGTCGCCTCGATCTGCTCTGCGCGAGCCCTCCGCTCCCTTGCCGGACTAGAAGGGGCTCCCTGCCCCATAGGTGCTCGTGCCCCCAGCGTACCACGACATCTTTGGCGCGCCAGGTGGTGGGGCGTCGAGGTCGTGAGCATCTGATCCGGCGTCTACGCGCGCTACATCAACATCTTCATCGACATGGCACCGAAGAAGAAAACTTCGGAGGTAGCCGCTCCGTCTGCGACTATCCTACCGCCACCGGAGCAAACAGGCGGTGGGGTGGACGCCGGCGGAGGAGCGGGCGCCAGCGGGGGGACTCACATCGTCACCCGCTCCAAGGACAAGGCCCCGCAAGGTTCAAGGTGTCGCACATCCGCCACACCTCCCGGAGGTGCAAGATCGACAACGCCACGGCGCTCCTGGCGCCGTGCTCGCTGGAGCAAGGCAGCTGGTGGGTCGCGGGGCGCTCAAAGGTCAACATGCGCGCCAAAGACGCCGCACGAAGCGCGTGTGGTCACTGGGCGAGATGCTGCTCCTTCTAACACTGTTAGAAGTTTGAGCATGTCTCGCACTCGCGTCGCCACCACCGCCACCCAAGACTCAGAGGAAGCGCCGCCCGAGCTACTTATTGATTACCCTCGGCGCCGCACAAGATCGGCGACTGGAGGGCCGCTATCTATAGCCTCATTGGCTTCGCCAACGCCGATAAGCCCCGGCAAACGAGCACGTCGAAGCCGCGGCAAGGCGCTCAGGCGGAAGCCGGTGGCGACAAGACCGGCGGGGGTGCCACCACCATGCACTCCCCGCCCCGAAGGCCGAGATCGCCGACTCGCCGGGCCAACCTCGACGCCGACTCCACCGCGTCATCGGACCCGCGAGCTCGCCGCGATCAACGCCACGTTCTCCAAGAACAACAACACAAAGACGCTCATACTCGCATCGAGCGCAGAAGGGAAGCGCGGCGTCAATCTGACCAGCGCGCTGGGCCCATTGTCGATATGCATGCGCCAGGGGAACCAGCGACTTGCCGTCTGCGGCGAGTTGCCCTGCGTTCACCGTGAGCTGCGGCAAGTCCGATGGCTCAAGACCAAGAACTTCAAGCCCGACGTGTTCGAGAAGTACGATGGCAGGATACATCCGTCGAATTCCTCGGCATCTACACCATTGCGGTGCAGAGGCTGCCGGGCGCGACGAGAAGATCCTCGCCAACTACTTCCCCTGGTGCTCAAGCCCAACGTCGGATCTTGGCTCATGCACTTGCGGACAACTCCATCTCTTCATGGGCGGACTGTGTCATCAGTTTTTGGCGCCTTCACAGTGACCACAAACCCCATGGCTGGAGAGTGATCTGCATCTGCTCGTCCGAAGGAGGAGAGCCCTGCGCAAAAGTACATCTGAGAGGTTCAGCCAGTGCAGCGCAACATCCCAGACGTCCACCCCGCCACGATTATCGCGCGTTCCATCGAACATGCGTAACCGCAGAGATGAGGGAGGAGATGGCGATGTGCAAGATTAGAGATGTCGCCGAGCTGCACGCTCTGGCCGACAAGTGTGCACGGGCTGAGGAGGAGGAAAATCCGGAGAGATTGCAGGAGCGAAGGATCGGCGGTGAGGACGCCGCCCGGCAAGGAAGAACCGGAGGGGGCAACAGTAAAGAGAAAGGCCAAGGATGTGCTGGTTGTCGAGCATTCCGGCTGACAGAGGCCAACCGACAAGGCCAAAGCTAGTGAGTCGGTGAGGCTGTGGTAGCCGCCGACAAGCGGGGCGGCTCCGACAGCGATATTGCAAGATCCACCGCACCAAGGGCCATGACCTCCAAGCACTGCAAGAAAGTTGAGCAGATGGCGGAGCTCTGAAAGCTGAGTCTGGCGCGCGACAAGGAGAGGGCCCAGGAGGTGGCGGAGGATCCAGCAAGAAGCTTCTGCCGGGTCAAGGTCACGAAGATGTTGGTTGACGGCGGGTCGGCTGAATCTGATCTCTTGGCGGTGCTCAAGCTCGGATCCCGACAATGAGCTCGAAGAGACTGGTACCTTCTGAGGAATAAATCCGGGAAGGAGCAAGCGAAGGGAAGATCACACTGCCGATGACCTTTGGCGATGAGCTGAATTCAGAGACGAGAGAGTCACATTTGGCGTTGCTGATTTCCCATTGCCCTACAATGGGATACTAGGCCGTCCAGCGCTTGCCAAGTTCATGGCAACATCTCATTACGCCTACAATGTGCTCAAGATGCCTGGTCCGATAAGTATCATTTCTGTCCAAGGCGACAAGAAGGATGCACTTATCTGCACCAACAAGATCTACCGGGAAGCAGCAGCCGCAGCAGAGTGCAAACCACTTGCCGCTGAAGCTCCCTGGGGGAAGAAGAAGACCAAGCCCGGTAAGAGTAGCTCTGATGCCCGCTCCGGCAAGCGCACCTCTTCGGAGTGCTGCGCTACCGTCGAGGACGCACCATCGAGCTCCACCGGCAAGTGCAAGAAGGCGAAGGCAGCTTCACAAGAGACTAAGTCCGGCAAGCGTAGCTCTGATGCCCACTCCGGCAAGCGCGCATTTTCAGAGTGCTGCACTGCCGTCGAGGACGCACCATCGAGCTAGAGCATAGTCGTTCTTAAATTCTTAGGTTATGTTCCTTGAACGGCCGTGCCTTGTATGGAAAACCTGTGTGCGGAGGGACCGGCTCGTGGCTGAGTTGCGCCCTTACTTTGTTTCGAGTCCGCTCAACAAATGAAAGTGCATTGCAACTAGCCCCGACAAGGATTCTTGCTTGGGAGGCGGCACCGCCAATGGCTGCGATGTTCGCAGACTCAAGCAAGTGTGCTTGCACCCGGCAAGTTCCTAAAAAGCATAAGTGTAAAAACATACAAGGGATGGAATCAAGTAAAGGAGACAACATAGCATTTGGCGCCGTTCAAAGAAGCGCAACCTTGCCGGGACACAGACGACAGAAAAGCTAAGTTGCCCAAATCTGAGCACAAAGCCCAGCCAGTTTCAAATTCTTATGTTATATTCCTTGAACTGCCACGCTTTGTATGGGAAACCTCTGCACGGAGGAACCGGCTCGTGGCTGAGTTGCGCCCTTACTTTGTTTCGAGTCCGCTCAACAAATGAAAGTCTTGTTGCAACTAGCCCGACAAGGTTTTTCTCGGAGGCAACACGCCAATGGGCTGGCGATGTTCCACACTCGACAAGTGTGCTTGCGCCGCAAGTTCCCTAAAAGTGGGGTAGAGACATACAAGGAAAGCGGCGAGAATGAAGGATATAACATAGCAATCACTGCCATAGAGCGCGATCGGTTTCAGATTTTTAAAGTTATGTTCCTTGAGCGGCCGTGCTTTGTATGGAAAACACGTGCGGCGGAGGAACCGACTCGTGGCTAAGTTAAGCCCTTGATTTGTTTTCAAGTCCGCTCAACAATACAAGTGAGCTGCAACTAGCCCGACAAGGTTTCTTGCGGAAGCAGACACCGCCCGGCGAGCTCTTGATGTTCGCAGACTCGACAAAGCGTTTCGCGCCGCAAGTTCCCTCAAAGCGTGGGGTAGAAACATACAAGGCACCGAATCAAGTAAAGGGCATGACATAGCAAGCTTTGCTTAGAATAAAGTTATATATTCTGATTACATAACTTGTCGCACTCTAAGAGATTGTTCCTATGACACATCTAGCGGCGGCAAGAACAAGGAAAGAGAAGAAAGGTGCGCGGCACTGGATCGACAAGCCGAAATTGCTGGGGCTGCGAGTGCCAAGATTCACCCGGCAAGCCAGTCGCCGGGGCTGCGATATCGAGATAAGCTTTTAGTCCCTCATCATGCATCCTCTTATGAATTTGGAAAGCGAAGCCACGTCCCTGAACGGCCGTGCCTTGTATGAAAAACACATGCGGCGCGGAGGAATCGACTCATGGCTGAGTTAAGCCCTTGATTTGTTTTCGAGTCCGCTCAACAATACAAGTGAGCTGCAACTAGCCCGACAAGGTTTCTTGCGGAGGCAAACACCGCCAATGGCTCTTGATGTTCCGACTCAACAAGTGTGCTTGCCGCAAGTTCCTTAAAAGCGTGGGGTAGAAACATACAAGGCATAGAGTCAAGTAAAGGATATGGCATAGCAAGCTTCCCCTTTTTCATTAAAAAACATCCCATTCGGGTACAGTCCATAGAGGATGAAAAACATGAAAGAGAGGATTACAAGTTTTAAATGCAGCTAAGGCCCAAAGGCTTACAAACTAAAAAGATAAGATGCCCGTAATCCCTTTCCTGTCCCCCTTTTCAGGAGGTAGGTCAAGGAGGCAAAGAGGGAAAAAGAGGCGCCTAGGCGAACTACCGGTGCCAGAAGACACCAAGAGAACATCCGGGGCCAGCCGGGGCTTGGCGGAGACGGAGGCTGGAAGCGAGCTCAAGGCAGGCGGCGGGGCGTCGGCCGCTGTCGAGGGCACCACGCCTCGTGCTCGACTTGACGGCCTTGCCGCCAACCTCTTCCTCTCGCAGCCTCCTCACGCCACCGCCCAAGGAGACGACCCGGGGAGTTCAGGAGGCCGGCGCCCGGATGATGGGGTCGCCGGTGGCGCACGAGGCGACGCCCGACGCCTAGTCGGGCCCGCCGCTCTCGTCGTCGCTGTCACTCTCCTCCTCGTCACTCTCGCTCGAGGGGGAGTCTTCGCTATCGGAGGAGCTGTCCACGCAGCATCTCGCCCGGGTGCCGGAGTCCCCGAAGACCTTGACGGAGAGGAGGTCGCCCTCCATTAACTTAAAATGGAGGGTAAACCCCGCTGTCAAGCTGTGGCTGCGGGCGAACGTCTTCCGCCCTCGATCAAGATACATCACGCCGGGGGCTGGGGATACGACGCTGACTCGCGTCCCGCTGATCCCGCAGCCCCTCATGCACAATCTCAGCGTCTCGGGCGGGTCTGGCTCCATCGCGCTCGCAAACGGAGCCGGAAGCCGGAGGCGACGACGAGGTGCCCGACGCAGCTTGACGAAGAACTCCCAAGGGTCGTCCCCCGTGTGGACCGCCGGGAGGAGGGGAGCCGCCGGCGGAGGCGAAGCCGATGCGCCGCCCCGTCCGCCTCTTCCCCGCGCGCCTCGACCTCGCCCTCGACCTCGCCCACGACCTCGCCCCCTCCCTCTCCCCCTTGGGGCTGGTTCTGCCACCACGGGCACGGGATAGGGAGGATCGCTGCTGGCGGCGACCCTCGCCGCCACCGATGAAGGGCCAGGGTTCCCTTCCTCCATGGCGGATGAGAGGAAGGGGAGCAGAAGTTGAAGAAAGGAGAAGATGAGGAAGTGCGGGATTTTTGCGCTCCCCTTCCGCCCTTTTTAAGGAGCGAGGTGGGGGCTCGGCCACCCCGCTCAGCCAATCAGAGCACGTGGGGAGCAGGGAGTCGGGCCCGACCCGCTACCTCCGCCCGTGACGGCTCGGTTTCCCGCCTCCACCGCCCACGTCCCCACGCGCATGGGAGCCACGTGGCGTAGATGCAGAGCCGAGGCGACAGTTGAGGTGACCTCGCCCCGCCCCGTGATCACGGGGGTGGGCGCCTCGAAAATCGCGCACGCCACCCACGCCCCACGGCGCCGCGATTTACGCGTGCGCTATGGGAGGGCGCGGTGGATACGGAATGGATTCGTTTTGGACCCAGGCCGCGCGTGCCCATGCACTATTTTGGGCCTGGCCCAACAGCGCTCGGCACCGTGTATGGCCCAGGCCCGGGGGCTCC
This sequence comes from Aegilops speltoides, assembly GCA_021437245.1. NCBI lineage: Eukaryota > Viridiplantae > Streptophyta > Magnoliopsida > Poales > Poaceae > Aegilops > Aegilops speltoides. Next base: position 315,226,982 of record CM038143.1, read on the forward strand.
TGTCGGTGTACTAAAGTAGGGGTACCTTACTACCCCGAACTTGTGCACGGGCGGTTGCAGCACCCCACGGCAAGGCTCGCCAGGCGTCCGCCAAGACCCTCCGCCATTTCCATTTACTGCCATTCAAGAACAAAGTGTCAACCAAGTAGACAAAGCCCCGACAAGAGGAGCTTGCCGGGAAGTACAAGGCCCCGGCAAGAAGAGCTTGCCGGGTAGGACAACGCCCCGGCAAGAGGGGCTTGCCGGGAAGGCCAACCAAGGCGCTTCCAGAAAACTTGTCGCGACGCCCCGCGCGTCCCGGCAAGGCCTGGCGACCGACAAGCTTGCCGGCACGGCAAGAGAAGGGAAGGGCGCGGCGCTTGCGCGGCAAGGCTGCCACCACGCACCCAAGCTCCGGCGCATCCAACGGCGTGTCACCCTGTGGCCGTCCCAGAGCACGTGGCGGTATTTGTGCAGCCATGCGGTCGAGGTGGCAAGCGAGCTGACAAGGAGGCCATCGTGGCGATCGGTGGCGCCCCTAACGGTCGCTTCCTTACCTTTGTTGGGGCGACCGGACGGGCATTAAATGCCCTTGTCCCTGCCGTCGAGTTAGGTAGGGGACATTGTTGGACTTGTTGTACCAACCCGCGTTTTACTCTTTTACCCCTCTTTCTGCGTTGCCACTGTCGGTGACCCCTTAGACTATAAAGGGAGGCCCATGCGACGTAGAAGGGTTGGGGTCCATTCGACGCATCCAACACCACTACACGCTCACGCTCTCGAGCAGAACAAATACAAACACAAAGCAGCGATGGAGTTTTATCTCTCGGAGAGGCTCAAGCTGGGTAAAACCCCCGTGCGTCGCCTCGATCTGCTCTGCGCGCGCCCTCCGCTCCCTTGCCGGACTAGAAGGGGCTCCCTGCCCCATAGGTGCTCGTGCCCCCAGCGTACCACGACACCGGAGGAGTACATAAGGGACACTTTCCAGAATGTTTCAGACTCCGAAAAGGAATAGGATGTGGTACGGTAAGTAAACCGACTCCAAAACTGCTCAAATAGCAATTTTCTCCATTTTGGAATATTTTAAAATTTTGGAAAATAAGTAGTCCGAACGGGACATGAGGCATCCACAATGGTGTAGGGCTCGCCTTGCCCCCTGGGCTCACCCCGGCCTCATGGGCACCTCGTGTGCCCTTCAGACTCCGTTTTCTTGCACGTCACTTCTTTTGGTCGGTAAAAGTTAATTATATAATCTCCCGAAGGTTTTGACCACCGTACCACGTCAAAATCCTCTGTTTTTGTTTTGAGCAGTTTTTGTCGCAGATTTAGAGCAATATGTCTTCCCAGGATTCGGAGGGAGAGAGCTATGTGGCTGATTATCTTGCAGACCCTAAAGTCTATGAGGACTTGGAACACCGTGGTTAGACCACGGAGGAAGAAGAAGACTATGATCCTAAGGGAAAGGAGGAGATGAGCTCAGATGAAGATGAAGCCCCACTACCTCAACCCGAGGACATGCACATGGAGTTTAAAAAGTCAAGCCTCCCTGATAGAGCAAAGAAACCTAAGATCAAGTTTATCCCTTTTCGTTTCTTGCAGGAGAACAAGCAGGAACTATGCAAAAAGATACTAAGCCTTGAGCAGGAGATGGATGACTTAAGGGAGCAAAATTCTATCCTCAAGTGCAAACTAAGGAAGAAGCCTACATCATCAACAACTCCATCATAACCACCCCCGAAGAAAGAGACATAAACACATGGGTATGGGCACTCCCCTTGGCAACTGCCAAGGTTGGGGGAGGTGCCCCGGTATCGTATCACCATCACACTTCTATCTTTACCGTTTTTCTTAGTTCGATCCTTTTGGTTATATCTTGATCTAGTAGAATAAAGTTTAGTATGACCTAGCTTTGAGTTTTGTGTTGATCCCTATCTATGTAATCGAGTCCATGAGCTATATATAATAGAGATTAGTTTTGAGTTGAGGGCTTTGCTATCTTGCTATGATCTTGAGATAAATAAAGAAAAAGAAAGAATAAAAAGAAATAAAAATATCATATTGATCTTATGGAGTGTAATGACTTCACATATAAAGAGTATGATGAATAAAAGTTGTTGAGAGTTGACAAATATAGTTTTGGTCATCGTTGCAATTAATAGGAAGTAATAAAGAAAGAGAGGTTTTCACATATAAATATACTATCTTGGACATCTTTTATGATTGTGAGCACTCATTAAAATATGACATGCTAAAAAGTTGATGTTGGACAAGGAAGACAACGTAATGGGTTCTGTTTTCTTATATCCGAAATAAATTAAATTGTCATGGATCATCCAATCACTACAAAAAAAGACACATCCGTGACATTTTGGGCCGAACAAATTTTTTTCCTGTCATACATATGACAGTTCTATGATGATAATTGTGACAGAACCCGGTATCATCATAGATGTGGTGGGCTCCTACTTCTATGACAAAAAATCTTGACAGAAAATGGGCTTTTCATCCTGGGTGGGCCGAAGACTCAGCTGCATGACATTCTTTGGGCCGTCCATGACGGAAAAAATCATGGTAGAAGCGAGGGGTAGGAAAATTTCGGGGAGTTGCCGGTTATGGTGGGAGGTTGGGGGGCGAGCGATGCGAGTTTCTCTCGACACGCACGCTCGTGTGTGCGGCGTTAGCTCTAATCGAACCGAAGCGAGGCGTTGGGCTCTAATCGAACCCGAGCAATTGCTGCTGCGAACTACGCGTTCTCGAACCCAAGCGATCGATCGATGGGTGTTAATCGAACCCGATGGAGCAATTCTTCCGCTGCTGCGCTAAGCGAAGCCGATTGATTGGATGAGCGATGGCGTTGTGTGTGTGTGTGTGGGGGGTTGGATGATAAAGTGGCGGTGGCGTTGCCTCTGGATGGGACAGGACCCGTGGTGTGGAGGGTTGGATGAGCAGTGAGCGGTGGAGGGTGGCTGTAGGGGTGGTTGAACAGGACCACGTTGTGTGGAGGGCTAGATGAGCATGAAGCGGTGGAGGGGTGCCCGTGGAGGGTGGTTGAGCGATGGCCGGTGGAGTAGCGGCGTGGTGGAGGCTGGATGAGCAGGAGCCGTGGAGGCTGGAGGAGGTCGATGGTAGCCCGTGGAGGCTGGAGGAGGTCGGCGGTGGAGGTGAGCGATATCCGTGGAGTCCGTTTTGCAATCGCCACACCCTCCCGATGAACGGGACCCCGTTTCACCGTAGGAGGTCCGTTTCCTCCGTTTTGCGATCGCCACACCCTCCCGATGAACATGACCCCGTTTCGACCGTAGGAGGTCCGTTTAAATCCGTTTTGCGATCGTCACACCCTCCCGATCGCAGGACCCCCGTTTCGATGTAAGAGGTCCGTTCCGTCCGTTTTGCGGTACGCCACACCCCTCCCGATCAACAGGACCCCCGTTTCGACCGTGGGACGTCTGTTTCCTCCGTTTTACGGTACGCCACGCCCCTCCCGATCAACAGGACCCCGTTTCGAACGTAGGAGGTCCATTTCCTCCATTGTGCGGTACACCACGCCTCGTTTCCATCACCTGTTCCATCCAAGCCGGTTGGCTCCCACGCGTTCTGTTGCCTCCCGATGAACACGACGCATTCTGTTGCCTCCCCATGAACACGAGGCATTCCATTGCCTCCCCATGAACACGACGCATTCTATTGCCTCCTCATGAACACCATGCATTCCGTTGCCTTCCCATGAACACGAGCCCTCGCCGTACGTCTGCGCGACTTGGCGTTCAAGACCCCGCCCGTATGTATACATACGTGGCCGTATTTTCTTTCTTGCACCCTGGCCGCTATACATACGTGTACATGCTACGTGCGCGCCTCTACTACGACACGTGCACGCCTCTACTACGACATGTGCGCGCCTCTACATCGACCAATATGTATGTACACGTTTGCGACCAGGATGACAACGCTACGTACGCTTCGACCAGGTGGGTCCCGACTGTCAGGCACTTCCTTGCCTGCGAAGATGTAGCTGGTGGGTCCCAGCAGTCAGGGGGCGAATCGTTTTGGTTTTTTTGTCCGGACGCACCTCCTTGCATGCGAAGGAGTAGCTGCTAGTCCCAGCAGTCAGGGGGGCGAATCGTTTTTTTTGCCCGGACGCACTTCCTTGCGTGCGAAGGTGTAGCTACTGTGTCCCAGCAGTCAGGGGGCGAATCTTTTTTTTTGCCCGGACGCACTTCCTTGCGTGCGAAGGTGTAGCTGGTGGGTCCCAGCAGTCAGGGGGCGAATCGTTTTTTTCGGACGCACTTCCTTGAGTGCGAAGATGTAGCTGGTGGGTCCCATCAGTCAGGGGGGCAAATCGTTTTTCTTCCCGGATGCACTTCCTTGCGTGCGAAGATGTAGCTCGTGGGTCCCAGCAGTCAGGGGGCGAATCATTTTTTTTTGCGAAATACGGTGGCCCGCCCGGTGGGTCCACGCTGTCAGGTGGAGGAATAATTATTTTGCGCGTAATAAGGAGGCACTTCCTTGCGGCTACCGTGGACCCAGCTGTCAGCCTCTCCACGTACAGTCCACGTCCGATGGAAGTCATTCCTTGACCATGTTGACCACTCCGCGCCGAGAGCACCACGACGGTGGACAACGGCGAGGCCTAGGAAGGGGACGACGTGGAGCCGGGGAAGACGCGGCAGTGGATGCACACGTGGAGAGGAGTACGAGGGTTCTTTGGTTGATTCTTGTTGCCGTCGCCCTTGAGAATAATAGGGGTGTGGGTGAGTGGAGGGATGGCCGGCCAGTGGTGGGAGTAGTAAGGCGGTGAGGCCTCCGCGGCCAAAGACACCGCCACGGAGGCAGGCGGCGGCGGCACGACCGGCGCTGCTTTGGCGGCTAGAGCAAGAAGACCAGAGGTTGAAGAAGCACGACGGCCATTGGATGGACATCGTCGATCCTTGCAGCTAGAATCGTTTATATTGACTAGGTTGACAAAGCCCTTGATACGTCAACTTAGTAGGCCCCTGTGTCGACTTCGAAGCGGTGCGCCCGGATGTTAGGGGAGGAATCATTTTTTGGGTGGGTGGAGCTAGAATATCCGAGATTGAAGAAGAAGCACGGCATCCGTTGGATGGACATCCAACTGCCACTGCTGCTAGAACCGTGTGTTGACTATAAGTTGACAAAGCCTTGCATACGCGTCAACTCTGTTTTTTAGGGGACGCGTCAACTTAGTAAGGCCAGGAGTGTGTGGCAGAGAACTTATAGCCCATTTGAGATTTGTAAGAATGTGTAGCCCATTTTTGAATTCTAATGGAATTTACTACAACCCATTTACCGTTCGTTAAAAGTACAGCCCATTTCAACCGACCGTTCAAAACAGAATTCAATAGAATTTCCCACATTTTGATGGGATCCGAATATTTTTATCCCGAAATTTCTAGTCAGATTAAATACAATTTCAATATAAATTTATATTACGTAAAAATCCAACGAAACATTGCGCTCGCAACAATTAATGAAATTAAAATTTTCAATATCCAAAAATAATATTTTATAAAGTAATCACTGTTTGGTGCATTTTTTATAGTTACTACCCAGTTTTTATAATTACATCCCATTTATTATTTCTTAAAGCCCATTTTCTTGTTAAGCCTAATGCATCCCTCCTAGGAAAGATTTGCAGCCCAGCGGGGCGGAGAATAACAACTTGACCTTGCCTGGGTATTCCTAAAAAAAGTGTAGCTGGGCTAGCCATTTTCAGCTTGAAAAAAATTAATATCCGGGGTAAACATCGAAAAACTCTGCAGTGCTCACACCTCAAACACACAAATACTGCTCGAGCTGCTTGGTCCCAGCTGTCGCGGCCGCTTCTTGTGCAATTCTCTCGTTTATTGACTACTCCCTCCTTTCCGGTTTATAATGCTCAATTCAAAAATCTCACCAATCAAGGTAGATGGCGAGTGGTGGAATACTTTTTGTAGTTTTGCAAAAGCACCTAATTAATGCTCTTGTTATCCTCAAAAAATTATGTTTATCAATGCATTAATTGCAATGCATGCATGCATAAAGTACATGCATTGGTCAATTTTCTCTTAATACTTGCATGCAATGATTTAATGCACCTTGGAATCTGAACATGTGATGGAAAACAACCAAATTGAGCCTTATAAAATGGAAAAACTAAAATTTTAAGATAAGCCCTTTAAACCGGAAAGGAGGGAGTACATAGGTTGACAATGGCGTGGGACCGTGATGTCAGGAAACCAGGAGGAAGCAAAATAAATTATAGTTATATATATATATATATATATATAATAAGGAGGCACTTGCGTACGTGAGGCTATGGACCTGGTGGGTCCCCATTGTCATCCTATCCAAGTAAAGTCATCTCCTCGCCCGCGCGGGCTTTCCGCCCAAAACAGTCAGCGCCTGCCGACCCGCTTCCCGGTGCAGGCGATTGCTCCGCCTTCAAACGACACAAGTGTCGTCCGTCTGTCCATCTGCTGCACACATTAATGATACACGGTTGCCGAGGCGGCTACTCCGGCACCACACGTCCGTCCCTCAGCCCGCCCGCCATTGCTATATAAACTGCTGCGCCGGCCATAGCCGCAGTCATCCGCATCCGTTCCCTTTCTCCTGTCCACACCACTACTAACCGCCATGGCTTCCTCGCGCTCCAGCGCTCTTCGGGACGGGCGGACGACAGACCACAAGGAGATGGCAGCCATTGCTGCCGACCGGCAGGCAGCCGGAGGACGACGATGTCCCAATGGAGAACATGGTAGTCGACGATCCGGCGCCAACCCCCTTTTCCGAGCCATCCTCGCCGGTGCATTGCACCATGACCATTGGCGAGGCCCGTGCCCAATATATGGACAGGGTGAGGCAGATGCATGAGGAGCAGTTCCGGGAGGCGCAGGCCGACGCCGCCTACAACCACCATCTCCTCCAGGAGCACCTGGAGGCGGAGGAGCAGATCGCCACGGAGCGGGCGGAGCAGGAGGCGCTGCTCGACTCGTACCGCTCCGCCCACAAGGGCCGCCTCGAGCGCAGGCGGTACCGCATGCGGGTGGCGGAGGCTGCGGCCTCCTACAAAGAGGCTAGCAAAGAGGGCGATGAAGTGGGTGAGGCACTGTTTGGTGAGACTGAGGACGAGGCAGAGGACACTGCCGGCTCCGACGAGTCCCCGCTCCGCTGGCGTCGACGACGCCCTGCTCCGCCGAGGTCCCACGGTGCCAACAATGAGGCAGAGGACACCGCCGGCTCCGCCGAGGCCACGCGGCACCAACAACGAGGCAGAGGACACCGCCAGCTCTGCCGAGGCCCCGCCCCGCCAACAACGAGGCAGAGGACATCGCCGGCTCAGCCGAGGCCCCAACCTGCCGGCAACGTGGGGGAGGATTTCCACCGCTCCGCTGAGGCGCCGCCCGCCGGCAACGAGATAGAGGACATCGCCGGCTCCGCCGAGGCCCTGCCCCGCTGCCAATGAGGCCACGCCACACAGGAAACGAGGAAGAGTAGAACATGGTAGGTCGCCACCGCTCGGGTCCAAGTAAGTCCACCGCTGCTACCCTCCGGTTGAAGCCAAGCTAGGCGGGTTGACCATTGACGGCCGGTAGCTTCTTGGCGGCGACATGGAGTCGGAGAGCTGCACTGGAGAAGAACGCTGCTTCTACTTAACTGCTGGTGCAGTTGGCTGACTGACACGTGGGCCCAACAGGCCACATGTCGATTCTGAATCGCACTGCAGATTAAATCACTTAGCTTTCTGTTCTCGGCCGAGACAGTGGGTAGCTTCGGTTAATTAATTATACCTCCAGCGCACCCCTTTTTAGTTTTTTTAGAAAAGAAGGATGACCCCGGCCTCTGCATTTGGGAGATGCACGCGGCCACAAACACCCCTTTTTAGTTGAAGAATGTATGAAATGTAATGAAATCCGGCATGTTTATATGAAATCCGACCATGTATGAATGAATTTATTTCGATTAGTTCAAATTCCTGTATCACTGGCATTAGATGAACATGCAAAACAACACGTGAGGCTATTATTCCCAGGGTGATCACCACGTTTGCAGCAGTTTCACATGTACTCCCTCCGGTCCTTTCTAGTCTGCATACAAGTTTTGTCTGCAGTCAAAGTATTTCTACTTTGACCAATCTTATACAAAAAAGTATGCACTTTCACAATGTGCGAAGTAAAAAGGAACAGAAGGAGTACAAAGAGTTTGAGCAGCTTTTTAGCGTTTCTGTACATTGCAATCAAACATACAGGCCTGGCAATTCATAGAGAACATTCAAAACAATCGATAATTATCCATCTCAGCGACTCACATATCAGAGGCAATATTTACTTCACAACTAAAGAATAAAGAAAAAAATTGATCGACGCTGCTGACAGCAAAGGGTGTCCCATTCGAAAATATCAAACGCTTATCTTGCTAAAATCAATGAGCAAAATTTGACAAGGTTGTCCCATTCCAAAATATCAAATGCCTACGATTGTGGAATGGGCAGGGTTTGCCATCAGTTCGGACATTGACATGGAACCTCGTGCTAAATAAACCAGCTGTTCTTTTTGTGCAGTTCCACCAAAATCAACCAAATTCGCGTGTAGCTTGTATGATTTTTCCCTTATATGTTGCAACGCCTTGAACTTATGGGCACCTCCTTTCTTGTGGTGGAAATGAATGATTCGATGTATTCATGAACATTTTCTGCAGTTCCCGTTGAAATCAAGCTGAGCACCCCTGTTTGCACAAATACAAAAAAGTGATTAGTATAAAGCAAACTGTGCTATGAATTGACAGTTTCAACAGGCACATACATGGTCCATGTAGAGCACACTTTTCGAAAAATGGAACTCACCGGAAAGAATCCTAGTACAACATTGTACTCGCGCATCATAGCAAAAAAATGGAGATTTGTCAGTCCTTCTGAGCTGAAGTTCGTTTGGTCTTGTGGGGAGTAATTAAACCATCCTTCAACTGCTCCTTCTGATGAGAAGATAGACAGGGCTTCTTCATCCTGGCATAATCGGAACTAGTCACTTCACGTACTCTGTATTCTTCTTCATAGGAAGATGATCCTGTTGTGCAAAGACAAGAGGACTACTAAATGCTAGCATCCCTGTTTGTTCAAAAAAAGGAAAGGAAATATTTAAAACAGCATAGATGAAGCACTTCTCAAGGACAATACCACTTTTTCATGACAGTATCTAAACAGTAGAACAACACCAATAGAGATGACAAAGCTCAATCATATGGATGAAATCAGTGGGCGAGTACCAACATTTGTCAGGAGGCTTATTGTGTAGAGCATACAGATGAAGCACTTCTCCGGAACCATCTATTTCTATCTACGGGGTGGCCATGCTTACTATATAAACCTCGATTAGTTTAATGTTTCCAACATCTTCTTGTGCAGTTCCACTAAAATATATGGTATCTTCAAAGAAGATCCCTGTCTGCACAAGTAGAGATAATTACGTATGGCATCAAATCAGTGGCAAAACAATTGCTCGTTCCAGCCATAGCAATAAATTAAGATGCAAAACTATATCATTACTTTGTCATCACAGTTCCAGTGCTTCATTATAGCACCGGGAGTTGATTTTTTTTTCTTCCGCTCGTTCTTCCCCTTCATCATTTGGTTCAATAACAGACAAGCTTCGCCTTCAATGTAAGATTTGGCATGTCAATTAGGGAGCACAAGTATAGTACTAAACTTAATTTTCTAATGAAAGTGGCAAAATACAGGCCAGCAGTTGTGAAATATCCTTATCTTACCTCAATGGCATATTACGGTGCACATACAGATTGGAAGTCTTGTCTCCGTTTGTGCAGTTCACTAAAATGAAGCAACATTATCGTACAAGTAGCACAACATATGAAAGCACACTGCAGAATCGTGTGAAAGAAGGCTAGTACTGACCTCTCATGATGCGGAATTCAAACAAATCACAAGAAGAAGATCTGAACCAAATTCGCCTTAACGGATAGGAAGTAAGATCTCCTCTTGTGCAGTTCCACTAAGATCAAGCAATCAAGCAACGTTGTCGGTGTGACATTTTGGTTGAACTGCACAAAACACTTTTAAAACAAAAGTCTTTTGTGCAGTGCAACAAAAGGTCACAATGGCAACGAGGTGAAGTAGATAACCCTGTTTACACAGAGGTGCAAAGGAAAAAATTAGTGGTCAATAACGGTGGATTACACAGAAGCCAACAAAAAGAAGCATCTACCTTATCTAAATGGGAAAGAAAGCAAGACAGTAGCATTTCTCAAGGTTGGCATTGATTAATATTAACATAGAGATTATATTAACAATAAAATTCGTTAAACATGTAATTTGCTTTTAACTGTGGCATTGCATCAATTTTCCAGCGGCATTATTAGAGGGTGTTTGTTTACAGGGACAATTTGGTGTAGGGACTAAAAAAACTCCATGTAAGTCACATCTAAACAAAACAGGAGGGACTTTTAGGGACTAAAAGTGGGCATTTGGGACTAAAGAAAGAAGACCCCGAGGGAGTCTTTTTGGGACTTTTTCCAATAGTTGCCCCTGCCACGCATCACACCTTGTTTCTATTAGTTCATTACTAGGGGTAACATGGTATTTTAGCATGTCATTTAATAACCTCTAGTCCATGTTTAGTCCCTGGAACCAAGCGGTAGGGACAAGGAGTTTTAACCAAACAGGCCTTAGATTAAGAACAGCTAATGAGTTGCGGGGACGGTGGGCGACCAACACCATGTGCATCTACCGATGTACTATGGTCATGCACAGTCTGTTGCAACAAAGAACAAACAACCACAGAGCATATTTGTGTTGGTCCCAGTTTTGTTATCTTTAGACACCTTTCCCTATGCGAGCGCATCAAATCTAGTCCTGCTCAAACTCTACAGCCTTGTCCCTTCCTTTCCTTTTTGAACTAGTACTTTTGCACCTTCCTTTCCTCTTTGAACCGCGTCCTAGATTTATGCGATACAACTTTCTCCACTACTTTCCCCCATTCCTTTCCTCTTTGAACCACGTCCTAGATTCATGCTATACAACTTTCTCCCTTCAGTTCCTCTTTGAACCACGCCCTAGATTCATGCTATATACAACTTTTCCCACTACTTTCCCCCACTCCTTTCCTCTTTGAACCACGTCCTAGATTCATGGTATACATGCGGCTAGAGCAATGCATGTGGAGTAAGTAAAATATACCTTAAGGTTCTTGGGGCGTGGTTCGGTGGGCAACGGGACGGCAGGGAAGAAGAAGGGGTGGGAGGCCCTCCCAGCCGGCCGAGTGGAAAGTGAACAAGCAAGGCTGAGTAATGGATTCCCTCCCTCGCCGACGGCGACAGCGTTAAGCCTCCTTCCCTTCCCGGCGGACGGATCCAGCCGGCTCTTTGAGCAGCAGTGAGGGGAGAGAGAGAGTCCAACGAAGTCTTGTTTAGATCTGGAGAGGGCGATAGAGTGTGAAGAGAGCAACTACAAGCGCTGAGGCTCCAGCGGGAGAGGGTGAGAGAATGTGAAGAGAGCAACTACAAGCGCTGAGGCTCCAGCGTGTATATATATACGGGAGAGAGAGAGAGAGAGTGTGAAGCGTGCAAACCCTAGAAAACATTTTGACCAGTCAAAGAATCCTCCTGGCAAAAATTATGCTCAAGTGTAGTTATCGAACCCGAGACCTCAAGTTTGATGAGCGAACAGGCTAACCAGCTACACAACCCTCCCGTTATGTTCAACGAGAGGAAAATAACCTTTTATACATTCGCATGCCGTGTTTTTTTTGTGTGTGTGGGAGTCATTAGGATTTCAATCATAATCGTGTCATGTGGCTTTCGTGGTAAGACTATCCACAGTGGTGCAGAAATAATGCAGCCCTAGTCATCTTACCTCTCTCCACGTAGTACGTTGGGTCCCACCAGTCAGAGGGTGAAACAAACAAATTAATAAGAAAAATTAAAAGCACTAGCGGTGTATCTTACTACCTCACACATCTCGCTCTTCGCTCGAACCTTTGTCCAATTGATCCCTCCGTTCGCTCCGCACTATTTTAAGTGAATCCTTATTATAACATGCACACAAATTTTGGGCACTTGTATTCGACTTAAGTCAGTGTGCCACCGTATCTCGTATACTTACTACTCCCTCCGTCTAGGTGTAATAAGTCACGTTAGAAGGTGCAACGGGACCAAGGTGCGTGTGTGTGCGTGTGTGTGTTTAACAGCATGTGTGTGTTAGAGAGTGTGACAGAGCGACCTACTCCTACAGAGGGATGGTGTGTAGTGTACGATTTTAGCCGCGAGAGTCGGTGCATCCTCTCGTTTCCAGGCGTGTCCGATAGGGACATGCGGACAGCTGCCACGCCCGCCTCTCGACCAGCTGCCCACCCAAAGCCCCTCCATCGCTTCAAGCCTTCCCGCCCAAGCGGTCGGCGCCGCCAAAAGAATGCCGCATTCATGCCCGGGCAGGGCGGACGCGACCTCTCACTTGGCGCAAGAGTGATGGTTGCCGTCAAATCTGTCGGCGTCGGGAACGGGGTCCCAGACTTACTGCACTGCTGACTGCGGGCGTGGCTCGAAAGGGGCTGTCGGTGTCAAAACGGCGGATCTCGGGTAGGGGGTCCCGAACTGTGCGTCTAGGCGGATGGTAACAGGAGACGAGGGACACAATGTTTTACCTGAGTTCAGGCCCTCTCGATGGAGGTAATACCCTACGCCCCGCTTGATTAATATTGATGATTTGGGTAGTACAAGAGTAGATCTACCACGAGATCAATGAGGCTAAACCCTAGAAGCTAGCCTATGGTATGATTGTTGAGATGTAATGTTGTGTCCTACGGACTAAAGCCCTCCGGTTTATATAGACACCGGAGAGGCTAGGGTTACATGAGTCGGTTACAATGGTAGGAGATCTACATATCCAGATTGCCAAGCTTGCCTTCCACGCCAAGTAAAGTACCTTGGGACACGAGCCGAGTCTTCAATCTTCTATCTTCGTGAGTGCGGGAGTCTCGGCGGATATCGATAGTCCGCTATCCGGACACCCCTAGTCCAGACTCCTCGGTAGCCCCGAACCAGGCTTCAATGGCGATAAGTCCAGCGTGCTTGTAGTCTTGGCGTTGCAAGGCGGGTTCTCCTTCAATTCCATGTTCTGCCGAGCAGGTGTCCGCCTGCACCTCGAATATTGTGCTTCTTGGCTTCTACGCCAAATTATGGCCCCTCTTCCACGCTGCCGCACGAATGCGAAAAGCCGTGAAGTCTTTTACATTTTACCCCCGGTTGTGCGGGTCACTGCCTATTAAAGGGCAGGGATCGAGATCAAACCGCTCCATCCTCCTCCAGCGTATACTCCATCGAAGCGCCTCGACCTGAAATCCATTCCACCATGGATCGTCAGCGTGGCTCTTCCTCACGCGCCCCAGCCCATCGCCGGGATTGGAGGAGGTGCTCTATTCGCCAACGAGCTAGTAAAGCTCCAAATGGAGGGGTGGCTTCCTCCGGCCTTCATGGTTCCGGTCCGAGCCGGACTGGTTACTTATCGAGGAGGGAGCCAGGCGGAGGACACCCCAAGCCCCAACAGGGGAGAGCGGGTGTGTTTCGTCCCTTATCTAATAAGGGGGCTCGGGTTTCCAATACATCCGTTCCTTCGCGGGCTCCTGAAGTTCTATGGACTTCAGCTCCACCACCTCACGCCCGCGTCTGTGTTGCACATCGCGGGCTACGTAGCTCTTTGCGAGCTATTCCTGGGCATCGAGCCCCATTTCGCATTGTGGAAGAGGTTGTTCTGCCTCGTACCCCGTTCTCACCAGGGGTCCATATATCAAGTGGGCGGTGCCGAAATATGGCGCATTACCGGAACCGGATACCTATCCGGCACCCCCAAGAGGGCGTCCGAAGACGGCCCTCGGAGTGGTTTTATATCGAGGCGCCCATTGCTGACCCGATCCGGATTGGCCTCCGGAGTTTGATCTGCTCCCTTGAAGAAACGCCACCGCCCTCGCTGAGCCCCGTTTGGAGGAGGACAAGGCGTCCATTACTTGATGGGCGAATAAAACTAATGGCTCATTCCGCTTGACCATGATTGGAGTCATGGCAACGTGCATCAAGCGGGGTGCAGCCGCTGCAATCTGAGGCCACCCCATGTGGGATTTCAACGGGAGGATGATGCCACTCGGCACGGCGCAAAGGCCGGATTCGACCGAGGATCGGTGAAGATCTGTCCGCCTGTATAAGGGGAGAAGGAGGACTTCCTTCGTCCAACCCCGTGAATGGGTTTTCTATGGTCAATCCCAAAGGATGGGAAGCGAACACCTCAAAAGGGCCTTTACCCAGATTTTGAAGTTTAAGCTTCTTATATTACATCTTGGGCGCAGAGTCTCGCCGGTTGTGGAGGACATGGTGAGTCCTGCTCCACAACTCGAGGACTGAAGGATCCACGGTCCGGCCTCCAAGAGGATCCGGACCTCGGGGTGGAGCTAATCGACGGGGTGTATCACCAGGTAAGCGTTGATGATGCGTTGGTCGCCATTACGGCGGACTACCCCGGGCTAAGTTCGGCATCCCAGGTGACCAAGACCGAAGTCCGGACACCGTTATCTTATCCTTGCCTATTCTGACCTTCGCGAACGATGGTGTCTTGCAGGAAGCGCCAATCCGGCCAGGAGCCGAGCCTGCGGCAGCCGACTTACAGAGGTCAGGCCGAACCAGCAGGAGGAAAAGGAGCGCCGTGCGGGCGGAAACGTCGCCGCAGAGGTATAGCTCACGTTTGATCTTTCTAAGCAATGTTCCGAGGAAACTTCTAAGTGCTCATGATCTTTATAGAAGAAAAAGCGCTCGCCGGACTGCGAGCACAGGAATTGCCAACCCAATCAACACCAGCGGGCTCCACCGCACTCGGATTTGGAGGGGAGGCAAGCGCAAGACGCGAACGGATCCTACTCCAGCGGAGGATACCGACAGATCGTCCGCCACAAAGTCGAGGTGGAGGCGCTATGAATCATAGACGCCACGGACAGTTTTTCAAGAGGCGTGCTTTTCCCGAGGCATTGGATGCCTTTAAAGCGAGGGGACGCAGATCTCGGGCTGCCCAAAATGGTTTTACAAAGGGCCACGGAGCGGTATGTTAAAGACATACGGGTAAGGGAATTTTAATGGTTGTATACACAAGAGGCCCCGAGACTTAAATTGGTTATGTTAACTGATTTCAGGATCACATGAACTTTCGTGCTCTTAACGAGAAGAATGCCCAGCTGTCCCGGGAGCTGCAAGATTGCAAGGCCCAACTTGGGGCTGCACTTGCTGCCGCAGGAGGAGACGGGAAGACCCCACCTGGTAACATGTTTGTATAAGTTAATATAAGCGTTGTGCGGCGTGCGCACGAGTCTAATAACGACACTGTAGGTGCTGCCGAACAAGATCCGGACAGTATCAGCGCTACGCCATGACTAAAAGTCGTGAAAATGTCTTGAACAGAGTTCAGCAGAAAGGAACAAGCTTCAAGATGCCAACACCAAGCTCGGAGAAGAGCCGAAGGCGCGCAGCCGAGCTGTCGGCTCCGTTAAGGAGAATCAACGGCTTCGTCGCAGCATCTATAGTAAGTGCTTGAGCGAACTCTCTTAGGAAGAGGAGTTCGCAAGGAAGCGATTTGACATAATGTGTCTTGTAGGTATACTCACGGGCCATCTCATGGAGGAGATGCCCGTATCAATGGGTGATCAACTTCCCGAACTGTTGCAGCTGTTCGAACGAGTTCGGCAGGCAATGAGTGGCGTCGTACAGGCTTTATGGCCATCCCTCGTCCCGCCCGAGGGCCTCGGGGAGCTTGCAGAGAAGCTACAGGGAGTGAGGCAGTGCTTCCGTTTGTGGAAGGTTTCGGCCTGCCGTCAAGGTGCCAGGGAGGCTTGGGCCATGGTGAAGACGCGGTACAAGAAGGCGGATCCCAACCATATGGCCGAAGTTGGACCGGTGGGGCCCGACGGGAAGGAGATCCCTGTGAGTTTAGTGTACAGCCAGGTAGAACTGGCTGCTAAATTTTCCCAACGGGACTGTAAGCTAGACAGCCTGTTAGACGGGATTGAGGAGGAATACAATCAATGAACTTGACAATGTATGTTATCCTTTAAAAATGACATGTGAAATGTCTTCTAGCCGGATTGTAGATCGTTTGTCGTTGCCGACCTTTTCGCTTCAACCTCGGGACCCGAGAGTCCGGAGTGCGTCCGAATACCTTTGTGGTTAAGAAATAACCGTGGTATTCATGGAGACTAGGCGTAGGGGTCATTAGTGCTTTATCAGACAAGTGCCCAACTAGTTATGTCATATTACAAGGTTAGTAAGAAACATCTTCCAGAGAGAATAGTTCCGTTAAGGGTTCCTTTATTTGGGGTGGCATGCCCTAAAGTGCATGTCCGGACTGCCAATGGAGCGAAGAAACATCCGGGGCAGATGGAAAAGAAAGGTAGGTAAAAGTCATCTTTTAAGTCACCGATCGAATATTCCCTTAAGAACGCTAGCTGCTTCACCAGTCTGAGGTACACATCCGGCTGACCCGCGAGAATAATCGCAGAGGTGCTCCTTTACCACCTAGCCGAACAATCGGGAACGAGGGGTAAGCGCAGGAGCGTGCAACCCAGCTTGGCCAAAACTTAAGTCATATCGATGCATATAATGGCGAGTAAAAGGTACATGTGGAAGCATGACACATGTGTTGGGTATAAACCCAGATAGTTGAGCTTCGTAAAAGAAGCCCCTCAGAATAACGAAAGCGAGTGGCACATCGTATGTATGCAAAAAATGCGAAAATAGGCCCCGAAGGGATTTGTTAATTTTAAAAAGGATAAAAAGAGAAAAAGAGGACAACCGAAATATATATAAGGTTGGACGGGGGAAGGGGACGAACTCTTAGTCCGGCGCTAGGCATAGAATCGTCGGAGTTGGGCTGCGTTCCATGGGTTCGGCTCGAGTCGGTTGTCCGACGCATTTCGTAGATGGTACGCTCCGCCGGTCAGTACTTGATCAATAATGAAGGGGCCTTCCCATCCGGGCTTGAGCTTGTCCTTTTCTTGTCCGCAGCGAGAACTAGTTCGCCAACGTTGTATGTTTTGGCCCGCACTTCGCTTTGATATCTTCGGCTGTTGTCGATAGAATGCGGAACGAGCCTTCGCGACGTCCCGTTCTTCCTCCAATGTGTCCAAGCTGTCCTGCCGATCTAGCTTGGCTTCTCTTTCCTCATACATGCGCACTCGAGGTGAGTCATGAATAATGTCGCAGGGCAAGACTGCCTCTGCACCGTATACCATAAAGAATGGTAGTACGGTTAGGCGTTGTCCGCAGCCCCCAGAGTATGGAGTCGAGCTCCTCGACCCATTGGGTGTCTGATTTAGTGAGTGACCTCCCTAGTCTAGGTTTAATGCCGCTCATTATTAGACCGTTTGCTCTTTCCACTTGACCGTTGGTTTGAGGGTGATAGACTGACGCATAGTCGAGCTTAATGCCCATATTTTTGCAGCATGACTTCACTTCATCGGCTGTGAAGTTCGTGCCGTTATCCATGATGATGCTGTGGGGGACTCCGTAACGGTGTACCACCTCTGATATAAAGTCTATCACTGGTTCGGACTCTGCCGTTTTGACCGGTTTGGCCTCTATCCATTTGGTGAACTTATCCACCATGACCAACAGGTACCTTTTCTTATGGGTTCCCCCTTTAAGGGGTCCGACCATGTCAAGCCCCTGCATCATGAACGCCGTGTAATGGGTATGGTTTTGAGGGCGGTGGGTGGCATATGGCTCGATTAGCGAAGAGCTGGCAACCAACGATCGCTGGACCAAGTCTGTGCGTCCGCCCGAGCCGTCGGCCAATAAAATCCTCAGACGGAATGCCTTTCCAACCGGGGCCGGGCTGCTGCGTGGTGTCCACCTAGTCCGCATGGATTTCAGCCGGGAGGTTTCGCCCTTCTTCTTCGGAGATACACCTTTGAAGGACTCCGTAGTACTTTTCTTATAAAGTTCTCCTCATGAACCTTGTAGGCCTTCGATCACGGACTATGCAAAGGCGGGCCTCATTTTGGTCTTCGGAAGTTCCTGCCTAAGTAAGTAGGCCAGAAAGGTTACATCCACGCCGCGATTACGCCATTATGTCGTGGGCGGATTGTGTTACGTTGTCTGCTGAATCACCGGTTGGTGCGGCTTTCTCCGGTTTGTCGCTACGGACTCCTCTTCCCATAGTACGGATGGCTTGAAGAGCCGTTCCAGAAGATATTTGAGGGACAACATCACGTTTCGCACCGATGTGTGCGGGATGTCGGCCGCTTGGTTGTTATCTCGGGCTATGTGATGGAATTCGAGTCCTTCAAACCGGTGACATTTTCGGGACAGCATTACGATATGCTGCCATTTTCGGATCCTTGGCGCCAAAGTCTCCATTTATTTGGGATATTGCAAGGTTTCAATCGCGCACCTCTAGGCGTTGAATGCCCATGGAGATTGCCATCCGGAGACCATGTAACAAGGTCTCAGATTCGCTGCATTGTTGGAGTCCGTGTACATTATCTGAAGTACATCTTGAATCAGATCTCCGGTGGGGACGTCGACGACGCCTTGACCCGATCCGCCAACATTTTGGAGCCGTCGAAGTGCATAGTCCAATTGGAGTATGCGCCATACTCTTTAGGTAGTTCAGCTTCAGTCCATTCGGCGACGAAGTCAGCCAAAACTTGTGACTTTATGGCTCGTCGAGGTTTGTAGGTTATGTCGAATGGCAAGAGCTCAATGGCCCATTTTGCAATCCTGCCCATTGCGTCGCGGTTATTTATAATGTCATTGAGTGGTACTTCAGAAGCCACTGTTATCGAACACTCTTGAAAGTAGTGCCGAAGCTTCCGAGACGCCATGAACACCGCATATGCTATCTTTTGATAGTGCGGGTAACGGGATTTGCAGGGGGTTAGCACAGTGGATACATAATACACTGGTTTTTGAAGAGGGAATTTATGCCCTTCTGTTGCCTATTCGACGATGAGGACAACGCTCACAACTTGATGTGTTGCGGCGATGTATAACAACATTGGTTCGCCTTGAGTGGGCGCAGCCAGGACCGGATTTGTTGCCAGTATGGCCTTTATTTCTTCGAGTCCGGCCGTGGCGGCATCCGTCCACTCGAAGTGTTCGGTGCGCCTTAGGAGGCGATAAAGGGGCAGCGCCTTCTCTCCTAAACGGGAGATAAAATGGCTTAAGGCTGCCACGCATCCTGTTAATTTTGTATTTGCTTGAGGTCCTTTGGGATATCCAAGCGTGTGTGAGCCCGGATTTTGGCCGGATTTGCTTCGATCCTCTACCGGATACGATGAAGCCGAGCAGCTTCCCGGCTGGTACGCCGAAAACGCATTTTTCCGGATTCAGCTTAATGTCATATGCTCTGAGGTTGTCGAATGTGAGCCTCAAATCGTCTACTAAGGTTTCGACGTGTTTTGTTTTGACGACTACGTCGTCTATGTATGCCTCGACTATTTTGCCGATCTGGGTAGCCAGACATGTTTGAATCATGCGCTGATATGTTGCGCCAGCGTTTTTGAGTCCGAAGGGCATCGTGTTGAAGCAGAATGGCCCGTATGGAGTAATGAATGCCGTTGCGGCTTGATCTGCTTCCGCCATCTTGATTTGATGATAGCCGAGTATGCATCCGTGAAGCACAACGAATCGTGTCTCGCTGTGGCATCGATAATTTGATCGATGCGGGGGGGAAAGGATCCTTTGGGCAAGCCTTATTGAGGTCTTTGAAGTCGATACGAGAGACGCCAGGATTTATCTTTCTTTGGTACCATCACCAAATTTGCTAGCCATCCGGATGTTTGATATCTCTAATGAATCGGCTTCCAATAACTTGGCTAGCTTTTCTCCCATTGCCTGTCTTTTGGGTTCGAAAATCGCCAAGAGCCTGTTTGGTCGGCTTAAATCCTTTTAGGATGTTTAGGCTGTGTTTCGCCAACCGCGAGGGATTCCGGGCATGTCCGAAGGATGCCAGGCGAAGATGTCCCAATTTTCCCGAAGGAATTCGCGCAGTGCGGCATCCACATCGGGGTTCAACTGTGCCCCGATGGAGGCCGTCTTTGTTGGGTCCGTTGGGTGGACCTGAAATTTAACTATCTCATCTGCTGGTTTGAAGGAGGTGGACTTGGATCTTTTATCAAGTATCACGTCGTCCCTGTTTACCGTAGAGCATAGCGCGGTGAGCTCCTCTGCCGCTAAGGCTTCGGATAGTGCCTCGAGGGCTAATGCGGCTGTCTTGTTCTCGGCGCGGAGTGCTGTATCCGGATCACTGACGAGAGTGATTATTCCGCCGGGGCCGGGCATTTTGAGCTTCATGTACCCGTAGTGAGGTATTGCTTGAAAAATTGTGAATGCCTCTCGTCCTAATATGGCGTGATAGCCGCCATTGAACGGGCTACAGAACGTGACTTCTTCGGATCTGTAATTGTCCGGAGAGCCGAACACCACATCGAGTGTGATTTTTCCGGTGCAGCGTGCTTCTCGGCTAGGGATTATTCCTCTGAAGGTTGTGCTGCTTCGCTCAATACGGCTCCAATCGATTTCCATTTTCCACAGGGTTTCCTCATAAATGAGGTTTAGGCCGCTGCCGCCGTCCATGAGGACTTTTGTCACCGAAAGCCGCCCACTATGGGACTAAGTACCAATGCGGCCGGGCTCGTAGTTCGAGATGTGGGCTCGTCGCTGGCGCTGAAGGTGATAGCTGTGTCGCTCCATGGATTTTTGTTGCTACTTGGTAGACTTGGCGAGTTCGCGGATTGTTCGTTTTGATATTTTTTGATGCGAAAGTCTCAAGACTGCTGATACCGTGCTGGTATTGTTGGAGTGGTTTCGGAGCTAGAAGCTCTTCGCCACTTTTGGCCACCGTAGTATCCAACATGCTCGAAGGCTATGTGTTGGGACAACTCCCCGTATTATGAAGTTTACAGGTCCATTGAGCCATCCCTCCAAAGACGGTTCCGTTTCCCTTGCTGGGTTTCTGCTTTTTGGTTTTTTCATTTGGGGCCTGATTGTGGGGCGCCTTTTACCGCTGGACTGGGTTTGGTGCGGATTATCCCAAAATTGATTTTCAGTTTTCCGAAACTTTCCATCGCACAAGATTTCAGATTATGGACGCCAGATCGGTCAAACGCGTAATCTTGCGACGATCAATGGCGCTCAGATTCCCCGTCCGTGCAGTTATTGCGAAGATTGAGATTGCGTTTTCCTCTCGGCAGTCCTTTATCCTGTCCATAACCAGGAGGAATCGCCCGAGAATGATGTCTTGTTTCGAGGGCTCTTGCCGAATTAGAGATAGGTCGATATGTCCGGGCGGGTGGGTGGAATAAAATCCGGATCCCTGCCCATCTTTGGGCTCAAAGGCCGAGGGTCTTCCGAACTTGCAAGCTTGATTTCTCGGAAATAGCCCAATGAGTCCGGGGCGCATTTATGATTTTAGGTTCAATGCTCGATCAGGTCCGCCCTCCGCGGGAATCCGGCATGGAGGGTTCGGGAATCCGGACACAGATTATTTTCAACAATGGCAACGAATTGCCGAATTGTTCTTCTACCACTTTGACATGGTGGGTTGCCTGGGGAGAGTTAATCTCTCTCAGATCGGTTTTAAGCCCGATCTGATCGTAGTCTATTGCGACTCCCAGGGCGGCGATGCGATCCAAGAGATCGTTAACAGACGAGAGCTCGATTGGATCTAACTGTTCGGCAGCTTTAGGGCTGACTCGAAGATTGCTTTCGACGACTTGAGAAGTCATTGCCGAAGCGACGGCCGGACAGGCGGTCATAAGGAAACCGCCAAGCCGGATTGTCTGACCGGCGGCCAAGGCCCCTCCGGCGAGAACACCGTCTTTGAAGACGGGTAGAGGCATCCGCTCTATCGGCGACGACACAGAGGAACTCTCAATGAAAGCACCAATGTCGGTGTCAAAACCGGCGGATCTCGGGTAGGGGGTCCCGAACTGTGCGTCTAGGCGGATGGTAACAGGAGACGAGGGACACAATGTTTTTACCCAGGTTCAGGCCCTCTCGATGGAGGTAATACCCTACGTCCTGCTTGATTAATATTGATGATATGGGTAGTACAAGAGTAGATCTACCACGAGATCAATGAGGCTAAACCCTAGAAGCTAGCCTATGGTATGATTGTTGAGATGTAATGTTGTGTCCTACGGACTAAAGCCCTCCGGTTTATATAGACACCGGAGAGGCTAGGGTTACAGTCGGTTACAATGGTAGGAGATCTACATATCCGTATTGCCAAGCTTGCCTTCCACGCCAAGTAAAGTACCTTCCGGACACGCCACGGAGTCTTCAATCTTCTATCTTCGTGAGTCCAGGAGTCCGGCGGATATCGATAGTCCGCTATCCGGACACCCCTAGTCCAGACTCCCTCGGGGGCCCAGTGGCGGCCCATCTTCATCAACACAAGCTCAAGACCCTCGCGAGGGGCCAAGCCTGCATGAGGCGGACGACAAGCTTCCTCGGGCATGGCCTCGTCCAGTGGCTCATGAGGAGGCAGAGAGTTCAAGGCGGGTACCTCGCGAGGTGCCCATGACGCAAGCCATGACGACCAAGGGCGCTAGTCGGGCGCCACCCGCCAGATGTCCTCCTTTCCTCTTTGGTGCAAAGGGGCAAGCGCAGCGAGAGCATCAAGCAAAGGCATCCATTTCGTGCAACGAGACCAAGACCAGCCCAACGGCAGGAAGAAGTCATTGTGGAGCCCAAGCAAAGGTCATCACAGAGCCTTTGACAAAGCGAGGACCAACTTTAGTCGAGGATAAGTGTACCCCTGTTCCCCTTCAAAATGGCCAATTGTTGGCGCCCTTCCCGCTCAATATTTGGGAAGAGGCCCAGGGCCTTTGCCTATAAATACGACTAGCCACCCCCGGGGTAGAGACATCTAGAAACCGGATCTATCATCGAGAATCCAAGAGCCAGAACCAAGTAGCACCAGCCAAGAGCAGACCCTCGCGAGGCTGTTCTTCCTTGTATTGTTCATCATCAGCCCAAGAGACAATTCACCACACCACACACTGGAGTAGGGTATTACAACACAATGGTGGCCTGAGCCAGTATAAATCTCGTGTGTCTTGTGTTGTTCTGTTTCGTAGTTTTGATCCTAGCGATTCGGCGAAGAGCAACTAGGCAGAGGGTTGAATCTCCGCGCGCACCCCAGTGTTCGAACCTCAAGGGTCTGCCGGAACCCAAAATCCGACATTTGGTGCGCCAGGTAGGGGTGCGTCGGAATTTGCCTTCCGTCGTCTCGTTCTTCTCCGACCATCGCATCCATGTCTGACGCTCGTCGGGCTCGCGCCGAGCACCGAGCCGCCCTCGCTTCCCATGTCGCCCAGACGGCCCCCGTCGGCAGGCGCCCTCGTCATTCCCCGTCACCTGCCGTCAACGCCGCCACCGGCCCGGCGGGGAACGAATAGCAAGCATCGTCTCAGCATCCATCCATGAGGCGGGACGGCCGCACTGCCATACCCTCGCTCACCCCCGCTGGTTCTTTGTCACGCGAGCCTCGTGCGGCCATGGAGACCCGAGCCGCGCTCATCGCAGCAAACGAGCTCCTGCGCTACCGCCCCATCAACGATGTCTACGTAGAGTGGCTCGATCGAGTCGCCGAGCTCGTCCGCGCCGCCGGGGGCTCCCCCGCGCCGTCCTTCTCGCTGCACCGCGCCCGCCTGTCTTTGGCAATGAAGCTCTGGGCGCCTCGGCCGCCTCCTCCTCAAGAAGGCGCCAGCCCCAAAGCGCTGCCTCGGACGGAACCGCTCCGTCAGCGCCAGTAGGCAAGAGCAGAGCTGCTAAGAAGTCCCTCGCCCACGAGAAGCTGCTCGGCGCTCCTGCTCCAAAGACGTCAAGACCTGCGCTGCCCCCACCAAGGGCGCATGGGGACCCTTGAGACCAAGCTCTTCGTCGCCCAAGGCCTCCAGCAGCCACAGCTGGCTGCCGCGCTTTCACCTCCAAGCCACGCAGCTCGCGTGGCTCGGCAAGTTCAAGCAGACCTGCCTCCTCGCTCACGACGGCACGGCTGACCCCGCAAAGTTCCTCCAGCTTCTGAGTTGGGCATCGAGGCTGCCTGGGGCGAAGGTCATGGCTAGCTGGTTTCCCATGGTGCTCAAGGACGGGGCCCTTTGGCTCTGAACTCGCTCGAGCACGATCTCCTCCTGGGACGAGATGTGCACCCGCTTCATCGCCAACTTCCGTGGTACTCATGACCGCCACCCGCCGTGAGAGACATCGCCGCATCAAGCAGCAACTGGGAAACCTGCAGAAGTACATCCAGCGCTTCAACAACGCGCGCCTCAAGATCCCCAAGGTGACGGAGGAGGCCATCATCTCAGCCTTCTCCAACGGTGTGTGCGACGTCAAGATGAAGGAGGAGCTAGCGATGCATGAAGACCTGTGCACCTCCTTGGAGCTATTCAACTTGGCGACCAAGTGCGCCAGGGCTGAGGAGGGACGCCTCCCCTCCTCGAGCTGCCTGCCGCGGACCCGAGAAGAGAAGAAGCCCAAGACCAGGGCGTGAAGCGTAAGGGGCTGCCGTACTCATGGCAGAGCTGACACTAAGCGGGCAGGACTAGCCCGATCCTCCAAGGGCGTCGATCTGCGTGTACCACGACCTCCACACCCACAACACCAATGAATGCCAAGAGCTCCGGGCCGTGCGTGAAGGAAGGGTCGGCAGACGTCCCGACCGCAACGACCGGGGCTACGGCCGAGGAGGAGGAAGGAACGCAGGACATTGGGAAGACCGCGGCCCGCGCCAAGGGTGGCGCGACCAACCTCGCGAGGATCGCTGGCAGGACCTGCCTCGCGAGGGAGGCTGGAGGGATCAGCCTCGCGAGGATCGCCCGCAAGGGAACACAGGCCTCCCTCTGCTGCCGCCGCAGCCAAGGAGAAATGAAGACCGTCATCAGGACGAGGGGGCTGGGGGCTTCCAGGAACCACGTGCAATCGCCTGCATCCTGGGTGGAGCTCAAGCCCCAGCCTCTCAACGCATCTTCAAGCAGTTCGCCCGCGAAGTGAATGCAGTCCTCCCCAAGCTCGAGGCCACGCGCCCTCTCAGGTGGTCGGCATGCGCCATTACATTCAGCTCAGCGGATCAGCTCAAGTGCGCGGCCACAGCCGGAGTCCTCCCGATGCTTTGTTCCCCAATCATCAGCAACGTGCTAGTCACCAGGACCCTCATCGACGGCGGAGCAGGGCTCAACGTCCTGTCCGTGGAAACATTCAACAATCTCCAAGTGCCCTACAGTCAGCTTCAGCCGACCAAGCCCTTCTCCAGAGTCACCGACGGCTCCACGGTCCTGATTGGGCAGGTCTGCCTTCCTGTCACCTTCGGGGCACGCGAGAACTACCGCATCGAGCTCATCGACTTCGACGTCGCCCACATTCGCCTGCCGTATAATGCCATCCTCGGGTACCCGGCGCTGGCCAAGTTCATGGCTGTGACCCAGCATGGCTACAACGTCCTCAAGATGCCAGGAAGTGGCGGGGTCATCACGGTGCCCTGCGAAGAGAGGGACGCAGTGTGCTCCCTGGAGCGAGCCCTTCAGGACGCGTCACTGGAAGACCCGGACCGCGGAAGTAGGAGACCTCCCGAGGCCGCCCCAAGAAGAAGAAGACATCGTCCAGCCCGGCCCCTCAGGAGGCAGACCCCTCAGGGCCCGCGCCTGCTCAGGGGGAAACCCCTTCCATCACATAGGAAAGCGCGCCCGGCGCCCTTCTGAGGCAGGGCTCGGGGGCTCTCCCCTGGAGGGCCGCCGACCTCGCCAAAATCACGAGGGAGGCGCTTGGGCACCACGTGGAGGCGTGTTTTGAAGCACGTTTCCCTCAAGAAGGAGCAAGGCAAGGAGGGCCCAACCCTCAGGAGTTCGTCAGCAAGGCCATTCAGGAGCTACAGGAGTCAAGGGTCATGAGAGGTAGCCGCTGCTTACCCGCTGTGGCCCCCCATCCAGGCGAGGATGGTGGATTGCGCATCTGCATCGACATACCGGGGCTCAACCGAGCCGCGTCTCAGGAGCGCCTCTGGCCCTCGCGAGTGGGACGCTGTGAGGGTCCGCCCCACAGCTACGTCCGCATGCCTTATGGCTTGCCGAACGCGGCTGCTGCACACCAGCGCCTCATGAGAGCTATCTGGAGGCTCAAGAGGTCAGGCGTTCATGCCCTGGTGGAGATGGAGATGGCCCGCGAGGCAGCTGGCGCCCGAGCCTCCTGAGGCCCTGGGCACTGGGGCTCGTGAGGATTGGCTCCCGCAGCCCACCGAGTCTGCTACACCAACACCCCTTCGTCCCCAACATCATCAGGTGACATCTTTCAAGTTTCATTTCTGGCTGGGAGCGCCCACAGGGCCGCATTATTCCCAGGCTGCATGGGTCCGTCCCTGCGGCATGTATCCCTTTTGTTTCATGTTCTTAGCTTACCTTATTGGGGGCGCCCCTCGGGCTGCATCATCCCCAAGTCGCTCGGGCCTGACCCAGCGGCATGTACCCTTCTTGCGTTTATCTTAGGGCTATGCTTGCAACCCACCATGCTTGTTATTTGGTGCCTTTTTCTCCTGGGTGTCGTAAGCTTGCGCGTTAAAGGGGGGTGCGTGAGCATCGCAACTCAGGGCTCCTACCGGCTCTCCGGCCCTCACCCTCCGGTCTTGTCCACGGCATAGCGACCTGGCTTGCCAGCGACGGCTGAGACCAGCCCGAGAGCCGGGACCCGAGGACGTAGAGTTTCGACGTCTAACCCAGCTTGCGCGTTAAAGGGGGGTGCCTAAGCATCGCGACTCAGGGCTCCTACCGGCTCTCCGGCCCTCACCCTCTGGTCTTGTCCACAGCATCGCGACCTGGCATGCCAGCGACGGCTGAGACCAGCCCGACAGCCGGGACCCGAGGACATAGAGTTTCGACATCTAACCCAGCTTGCGCGTTAAAGGGGGGGTGCCTGAGCATCGCGACTCAGGGCTCCTACCGGCTCTCCGGCCCTCACCCTCTGGTCTTGTCCACGACATTGCGACCTGGCATGCCAGCGACGGCTGAGACGAGCCCGAGAGCTGGGACCCGAGGACGTAGAGCACCGACATCTGGCCAAATTTGCAGGAAGACACACCAAGATAAGGCCAGCCCAAAGAACCCGCCTTGAGGTAGGGCCCGTGAGTTCATGAGCGCCCACGGGTGCCAGATACACCTCGTCAAGCCCTACCGTGCTAGCCACGTGTCGGTGGGGCTGTATCGCCCGGGGCTCCTCTGGGGGGAGCCCCTCCCATGCACCGTGGAAGCACCATGCTCCGTGTGGCCGACGACACCGCCGAGGAGCGGCTATGCCCGTCGCACTCTGAAGCGCTATGCTCGCGCTGGTGATAAACAATCGAGGTGGCCCGGGCTGCATCAACCACAGGAGCCCGGAGCTTAGTGTCCGCCTCTTCGCCGCGCCTCCCTCGGGAGTGCAGCGAAGGGGGCTGGGCACTGAGGGCTGCGCCTGGTCACGCCAGACGCCGCCACTGGCGAGCCCCCGAGCCTGGTTCGTTGCACGCCCTCCCCGAGCGGAGCCAAGGTACGAAGGCCGTTTGAGCGTCAAGGGGGACTCCTGAGCATCACGACTCAGGAGCCTAACTGGTCACATAGCCCCTCACTCCTTAGTTCCGAAAGGCTAACAGCGGTTGAGGTATGCGCGGGGCCGGGCTCTGCAGACATAGAACAGCATATCCACCCACATCTCACCTCCCTACTTGCTGTTCGAGCACCAAGGGGGACTCCTGAGCATCGCGACTCAGGAGCCTAACTTGTCACATAGCCCCTCACTCCTTGGTCCCATCCTGGTTTCCGGTCGGGGCTAATGGCGGCTGAGGTATGCGCGGGGCCGGGCTCTGCCGGCGTAGAGCATAAGCAAGTAGGAAGGAATAGCGCAAATTTCAGGGAATTCAAAAGCAAATATTATAGTCCATATTGTTATCACAACATCAAACACAAGTTTTAACGCCTCCCCGAGGCATGGTACATGCACAGGAATTAAAAACAGGACGGGAGCCACGACGGAGTCACTTGCCGGCGGTGGAGCTGCGCGGAGCAGGTTCGCCTTGTGGAGCAGCAGGGCTGGCACCGCTCCCCTTCGGCTTGGTGCTGAAGGCCCAAAACTTCCCCAGCACGGCCTCCGCACAACACTTCATGGCCTCAGAAGCGGCAGCGGCATGCTCGCCGCTCGCTGGCTCTAGCAAGCTGTCGAGGTCGATGTTGGGGTCACGAAGATAGATGTGGGTGAAGACCCGCGTCAGCGCTGCGGAAGACAAGACGCGTGCCTCGGCCTCGGCCGTAGGGCCAAGGCCAAGGGTGACATCTTCAAGGGCGCAAACCAGGAAGGGAAGCAGCTTGGCGGGGCCATCCTCCTCGCCGGCCAGCGGGCTCTCAAGGCCGCTATCATAAAGCGTCTTCAATGAAGTGCGAGCCTTCTCCTCCATATCCGCGAAGGCCACGCGATCCTCGGCGAGAACCCGGGCCTTGCCCTCCAGCTCAACCTTCCTCGCCTCCAGCTCTTGCTCCAGCGCAAGTAAGCGGACGCGGCGCCTCTTGAGCTTGGCCTCCAAGTCCTTGACGGCCGCCTCGCGAGCCTTCATGCTCTCCTCCTGCTCTTGGCGAAGGCGGGCCTCCTCGGTAAGCTGGTTCTGCAGGCCCTTCAGCTCGCTCTCCAGCGCCTCACAGCGACCTCGAACACTAGCTACCTCCCCCAAGGCAGCGTCGCGAGCAACCTTCGCCCCAAGGACGGCCTGCTTCTCCTCGTCGCAAGCTGTCGAGGCCTGGACCAGCGCCGCCCGTATCGAAGCGTCGGAGCGAATCCAGCCAGAAGCTAGCTCCAAGCGCCCAGCCACTAGACGAGGTCGCCGCCCGAAGATCACGCGCAGATGGTCGGTTAAGCAACAGCGCGATCCGAAACAGTGAGTCGGGAAGCAAGAATCGGTGGAGTAGGAGGAGAAGACGGCAGCGTGACCACAGTATCCTGAGGCGGAACCTGCTGCGCCACGACGGCCGTGGCGGCGGCATTAGGCAAGGGCACCTTGGGAGTTGCCTGTGCCAAGGGGCTGAGCTCGCCCCAGCAGGCTCAGCCAGGCCTCGCGAGGATGCCCGGGCAGGAGAGGCCTACGTGTCACAGCCACCTTCTTTCTCGGGCAGAGGCACTGCCACAGATGGGACCTCAGGAGCTCCCTTCGACTTCTTTGCCGCGGGCGCCAGCCTAGCCGGGAGACACGAACATCAAGCCTCAGCAATAGAACAATAATCAAGACAGGAATCAAGCACTTACAGGTTATCACTTGCGGGCTCAAGCAGCCTCCGGCCGTACTTGAAGCCCGAGAGCCAGCTGCTAGGATCAGCTTCAAGGAGCTCGGGAACAGGAGGTGCGCCTGTGGATCGCCTCGGAGCTGGGGCAGACCCGCGGGGGATCAGCCCAGTACAGTCCTTCTTCGGGATCGGAGGCAGGCTCCCGCCACCCTGCTCATCCTCATCCTTGTCGTCGTCACTCTAGGAGAGGCGAAGAGTGCGGGACCTGCGCCGAAGTGGAGGAGCCCTTGACTCCGCCTCGGAGTCAACCCCCTCTTCCCGCTCCCCTTCTTCCTTCTCTTCGCTGGAGTCGTCGGAGGTCACGTCCACCAGGTCCTTTGGAGCCTCCGCGGGCACGTGCCCGTCCCCGTTGAAGACGGGCATGGGCCCCACTACCTGCTCCCAGTCCTCGCGGAGGAACAGGGGCGTGGGAGTGCCCTCCAACCTCGCCACATCGCCCCCAACCAAGGACTGGAGGACCGCAGCCAGATCCTCATCAGCCAAGACCGTGGGGCTCGGGTGAGGCCTCCACATCGAAAGTGAGTACTGACGGAGCGGAGCCAGCTGGTGCTCCAGGAATTTCCTCAGCAGCGATGCACCGGTCAGCTTCGCCGCCGCCACGCTGGCCGGCCTCAGATCTGCGTTCGTCTTCTCCAACACCGGCTTCACATGGGGATCCAGAAGCTCCACTCGGGACCAGTCGTCGGAGCTCGAGGGGTGCTCCGTGGGCAGGATCAGCCGAGGGTGGATGCGCCCAGCATCCACCAAGACCCACTTGCTCCTGAAGCCCTCAATCCTTTTCCCAGGGTTTGAAATGGCGATGGAGCCGCCCGTCTGTGATTTAAGCTTGCGCGCTGTGAGGCGGAACCACGGGAGGTCCGGAGGGAGAAGTAGTGGCGCAGCAAGGCCACCCAGGGTTTCACCCCTACGTGAGCCTCACAATAGTAGGCGAAGATCGCCAGAAGAAGGACGGAGTTGGGATGGAGGTGCAGAGCTTGAATATTATAATGGCGGAGGACAGAGAAGAAGAACTCGGAAAAGGGAGGCACCAGACCGGCGACAATGGCGCTCACGAAGAGCGGATAGAAGGTGCTCCCTCGGCCTTCAGGGATGGCAGAGCCGGCCTTGAACGCCTTCGTCCCGTCGATGCCCTGCGCCGCCGCCATCTGGCGCACCCGGGCAAGGCTTGCCTCTAACACATTTGGCGAGTCCAAGGCGGGCGAGTACCAAGCTCCGGCCGGGGCTTGGCGAGGCGCCATGACTGGCTAGGGCACGCGGACGGAGTAGATCTGTAGATTTCGGAAACAGGGAGGAGAGGCGCAAGAAAGGGGATCTGAGCAGCAACTGGAGGAAGTAAAGGAGGCAAGGGAGATGCCGCTCCTTTATCAACTCGCGCGGTTGCAGAGGCGCCCATGTCCAATCAACCGCCACGCGGCGCCCAATTCCGCAGGCTGTTAGGGCCCGCGACGCTTCGCACTTGCCCTTTCACCTCTCTGCTCAGCCAAGTTTGGGTGCGCCATGGGCCCGGGGGCTACTGTCGACGTTCTGGGAATGGGGGTCCCCAGACTTGCCTGCCGGCGACCTGTGGCGTGGCTCGAAAGAGGGCCCAGCGTGGCCCATCTTCATCAACACAAGCTCAAGACCCTCGCGAGGGGCCAAGCCTCGCGGGGCGGACGACAAGGAGCTTCCTCAGGCACGGCCTCGTCAGGCTGGCTCACGAGGAGGCGGAGAGTTCAAGGCGGGGTACCTCGCGAGGTGCCCATGACGCAAGCCATGACGACCAAGGGCGCCAGTCGGGCGCCAGCCCGTGCAGTGTCCTCCTTTCCTCTTTGGTGCAAAGGGGGCAAGCGCGGGCGAGAGCATCAAGCAAAGGCATCCATTTCGGTGCAACGAGACCAAGAACAGCCCAACGGCAGGGAAGAAGTCATTGTGGAGCCCAAGCAGGCGTCATCACCAGAGCCTTTGACAGGCGAGAACCAACTTTAGTCAGGATAAGTGTACCCGCTGTTCCCCTTCAAAATGGCCAATTGTTGGCGCCCTTCCCACTCAATATTTGGGAAGAGGCCCAGGTCCTTTGCCTATAAATAGGACTAGCCACCCCCGGGGTAGAGACATCTAGAAACCGAATCTATCATCGAGAATCCAAGAGCCAGAACCAAGTAGCACCAGCCAAGAGCAGACCCTCGCGAGGCTGTTCTTCCTTGTATTGTTCATCATCAGCCCAAGAGGCAATTCACCACACCACACACTGGAGTAGGGTATTACACCACAATGGTGGCCTGAGCCAGTATAAATCTCGTGTCTCTTGTGTTGTACTGTTTCGTAGGTTAGATCCTAGCAATTCGGCAAGAGCAAGTAGGCTGAGGGTTGAATCTCTGCGCGCACCCTAGTGTTCGAACCTCAAGGGTCTGCCGGAACCCGAAATCCGACACGTCCAACTTACTGTTGGGTCTATGTGATTTGACGGCTCATTGGTCTTTATTACTGAGGTGGTAGGACTGCTGGATGTCCCACGCTTTCGGCGAAAGGAGGTAGTAGATTACAATTTTCTCCATTCTTACAGCCGAGGAGTGCAAGAGCAGTGAAAACACGCAGGCTCAGTGATTACATGGCCCACTTCACACTATCACCGTGCGACACCTATAACTCTTTACATAGCTCACTTACATGCATGCTACCGGTGCATGCTTGCATGCAGACATGTTGATGTGATTTAAAACCCACTCACATGCATGTGCCACTGTATTTCTGCATGCTTGCATGTGGCTTAGTGCGGAGCCTCTCAACGTCTAGATCAGACGGCTATTATGAGTGATTTACTTCATCTAACGGCTACATCAATTTTGATGATGTGGCTCAAGGAGAGGATAGAGAATTCCTAGTAGTGGGGGCTAGCTATTACTAGTAGATAAGTCTTTGTAGAGATTCCACTAGGTGAACTACATACGGAACAAAATGAATGTATCTACACTTAAAATGCATCTATATACATCCACATGTGGTTCATGGTGAAATCTCTACAAAGACTTATATTTAGGAATGGAGGAAGTACTAGTATAGTACTAGTACATACTGTAATTTATCGTGAGATAAATTTGTAAAATGCTATAAGCTTCAGCTCTGTTACATGTATCTTGCGTCCAAGGTTGCCCGTTGCAACATTTCATCAAATACAAAGGAGACTAACATGCATGCTATTGCATCTCAATGATTGACAAATCATAGCAAATATGTACTCCCTCCGTTCCAAAATAAGTGTCTCAACTTTGTGCAAACTTTAGTACAAAGTTGTACTACTACTAAAGTTGACACTTATTTTGGAACAGAGGTAGCTAAAGAAAAAAATGATCCATGCAGTCGCTAGCCCTTGAACCGTGAACCTGACCAGGCTTCAATTTGCTGGCAACGTTTGAGCTTCCTAATAAATGAAGTTTGCAACCTTTTGACCATCGGATCATTTTGTGCAGTTTCACCAAAATCGAGATGAGCATCCCTATGGCAAAGAAATTGAAGAAGCGTGATTAGAATAAGATTATTGGGACTAGTTGATGAGACATAAACTCACCTCAAATACAATATGTAAAAGCCAGTAGAGGTATCAGGTATGTGCGGGGAAAAGAAGTAGAGAAATATCCACAGGGAGTGATGTGGGCAGCTGGAGCAGTGGTGCAAGCCGGCTGTAAAGGGAGTTGTACCTGAGGGACGTAGCTCAACCTTGAGAAGGGCGGCGGGAGGCGGAAACTCCCCACATCGCGGTAGTGAGCAAGGGACGAAGGCAACCTCACCGGCTTTGTGAGAGAGAACGGCGGGGACCCCTGATCGGGACATGCCGACAGTGGGTTTTTGCCGTCGGCGACGGCCACCGCATCTACACTAAGCATCCACCCTTCCCCAAGTGGGCGTGATCCGCGGGATGTTAGAGATGTGGCCCGCGATCGTTTTGTGCGAGAGAGTGTGAAGAGAGCAACCCAGCAAGCAACCGTGTAGGCTGGCCCGTCGACTATGTATATAGTGGGCGGTTTCCTTTTCTCTCCATATGAACCTACCATATTGCGTCGTGCCATGAAGAAAAAAAATATATTTATAAATGACGGCACCTACTACTCATTCTCCTATAACCTTGTGCTTGGCATCTCCAAAATATTAACCTTGCGATTGGCTCTTCGCCTCTTGGAAGTCGAGCAATAATGGTAGTGCAAGTATATATCGTTACGGCTATATGAGACCGAATGAATTGCTGCACGTCCTGCGTGGGCGAGGGTCGAGGGGCGAGGAGAGTGCTACTACATACGAGCAAAATGAGTGAATGTACACTCTAAAATACATCTATATACATCAGTGTTTGGAGTATGTACTAGTAGTTCATACTGAAATCTACTAAAGGACATATATATTCCAAACAATATGATATAATCTCTATAACCAAGGTAGTAGGTGATACGTCTCCAACGTATTAATAATTTTTGATTGCTCCATGCTACTTTATCTACTGTTTGGACCATATTGGGCTTTATTTTCCACTTTTATATTATTTTTGGGACTAACCTATTAACCGGAGGCCCAGCCAAGAATTGCTATTTTTTTTGCCTATTTCAGTGTTCTGAAGAAACGGAATATCAAACGGAGTCCAAACGGAATGAAACCTTCGGGAGCGTGATTTTCTCACGAGCGTGATCCGGAGACTTGGACCCTACTCCAAGAAGTGCTAGAGGCGGTCACGAGGTGGGGCACGCCCTCCTGGCGCGCCCCCTACCTCGTGGCCCCCCTGTTGCTCCACCGACGTACTCCTTCCTCCTATATATACCTACATATCCCCAAACGATCGTAAGCAGGAGCCAAAACCTAATTCCACCGCAACCTTACAGATCCAAGAGATCCCATCTTGGGGCCTGTTAGGAGCTCACGAGGGGGCATCCACCACGGAGGGCTTCTACATCAACACCATAGCCCCTCCGATGAAGTGTGAGTAGTTTACTTGAGACCTTGGGTCCATAGCTAGTAGCTAGATGGCTTCTTCTCTCTTTTTGGATCTCAATACAATGTTCTCCCCCTCTCTCGTGGAGATCTATTCGATGTAATCTTCTTTTTGTGGTGTGTTTATTGAGACCGATGAATTGTGGGTTTATGATCCAGCTTATCTATGGACAATATTTGAATCTTCTCTGAATTCTTTTATGTATGATTGAGTTATCTTTGCAAGTCTCTTTGAATTATCCTTTTGGTTTGGCCAACTAGATTGGTAGTTCTTGCAATGGGAGAAGTGCTTAGCTTTGGGTTCAATCTTGCGGTGACCTTTCGATGTGATGAAGGGCAGCCGAGCACGTATTGTATTGTTGCCATCGAGGATAACAAGATGGGGTTTTTATCATATTGCATGAATTTATCCCTCTACATCATGTCATCTTGCTTAAGGCGTTACTCTGTTTTTAACTTAATACTCTAGATGCATGCTGGATAGTGGTCGATGAGTGGAGTAATAGTAGTAGATGCAGAATCGTTTCGATCTACTTGTCTTGGACGTGATGCCTATATACATGATCATTACCTAGATATGCTCATAACTGTGCTCAATTCTGTCAATTGCTCAACAGTAATTTGTTCACCCACCATAGAAAATCTATGCTCTTGAGAGAAGCCACTAGTGAAACCTATGGCCCCCAGGTCTATTCTCATCATATCAATCTCCATTATTTGCTTTGTTTTTACTTTGCCTTTTACTTTTTACTCTGCATCTCTATACCAAAAATACCAAAAATATTATTTATCTTCTCTATCAGATCTCACTCTCGTAAGTGACCGTGAAGGGATTGACAACCCCTAATCGTGTTGGTTGCGAGGAGCTATCATTTTGTGTAGTTATGAGGGACTTGTGCGTGGTCTCCTACTGGATTGATACCTTGGTTCTCAAAAACTGAGGGAAATACTTACGCTACTTTGCTGAATCATCCTCTCCTCTTCGGGGAAATCCAACGCAGTGCTCAAGAGGTAGCAAGAAGAATTTCTGGCGCCGTTGCCGGGGATATAGAAGTTGGGAACATCTTTGTGTGACGAAAATGAAGCATAGCCTAACTATATGATTTTGTTGGGATGAACTTTCTTTTGCCATGCTATTTTGAGAAGACATGATTGCTTTGATTAGTATGCTTGAAGTATTATTATTTTTATGTCAATATGAACTTTTGTCTTGAGTCTTTTGGATCTGAATATTCATATCACAATTAAGAAGATTTACATTCAAATTATGCCAAAGTATCACTCCGCATCAAAAATTCTTTTTTATCATTTACCTACTCGAGGACGAGCAGGAATTAAGCTTGGGGATGCTTGATACGTCTCCAAAGTATCTATAATTTTCGATTGCTCCATGCTACTTTATCTACTATTTTGGACTATATAGGGCTTTATTTTCCACTTTTATATTATTTTTGGGACTAACCTATTAACCGGAGGCCCAGCCCAGAATTGATGTTTTTTTGCCTATTTCAGTGTTTCGAAGAAATGGAGTATCAAATGGAGTCCAAAAGGAATGAAACCTTCGGGAACGTGATTTTCTCACCGAACGTGATCCAGGAGACTTGAACCCTACTCCAAGAAGTGCCAGAGGCGGTCACGAGGGTGGGGGGCGCGCCCCCCTGCCTCGTGGCCCCCTGTTGCTTCACCGACGTACTCCTTCCTCTTATATATACCTACGTATCCCCAAACGATCAGAACAGGAGCCAAAAACCTAAATCCACCGCCGCAACCTTCTGTATCCACGAGATCCCATCTTGGGGCCTGTTAGGAGCTCACGGGGGGGCATCCACCATGGAGGGCTTCTACATCAACACCATAGCCCCTCCGATGAAGTGTGAGTAGTTTACTTCAGACCTTCGGGTCCATAGCTAGTAGCTAGATGGCTTCTTCTCTCTTTTTGGATCTCAATACAATGTTCTCCCCCTCTCTCGTGGAGATCTATTTGATGTAATCTTATTTTTGCGGTGTGTTAGTTGAGACCGATGAATTGTGGGTTTATGATCAGCTTATCTATGGACAATATTTGAATCTTCTCTGAATTCTTTTATGTATGATTGAGTTATCTTTGCAAATCTCTTCGAATTATCCTTTTGATTTGGCCAACTAGATTGGTAGTTCTTGCAATGGGAGAAGTGCTTAGCTTTGGGTTCAATCTTACGGTGACCTTTCCCAGTGACAGAAGGGGCAGCAAGGCACGTATTGTATTGTTGCCATCGAGGATAACAAGATGTTTTTTTAATCATATTGCATGAATTTATCCCTCTACATCATGTCATCTTGCTTAAGGCGTTACTCTGTTTTTAACTTAATACTCTAGATGCATGTTGGATAGCGGTCGATGAGTGGAGTAATAGTAGTAGATGAAGAATCGTTTTGATCTACTTGTCTTGGATGTGATGCCTATATACATGATCATTACCTAGATATGCTCATAACTATGCTCAATTCTGTCAGTTGCTCAACAGTAATTTGTTGACCCACCGTAGAAAATCTATGCTCTTGAGAGAAGCCACTAGTGAAACCTATGGCCCCTGGGTCTATTCTCATCATATCAATCTCCATTATTTTCTTTGTTTTTACTTTGCCTTTTACTTTTTACTTTGCATATCTATACCAAAAATACCAAAAATATTATTTATCTTCTTTATCAGATCTCACTCTCATAAGTGACCGTGAAGGGATTGACAACCCCTAATCGCGTTGGTTGCGAGGAGCTATCGTTTTGTGTAGGTACGAGGGACTTGTGCGTGGTCTCCTACTATATTGATACCTTGGTTCCCAAAAACTGAGGGAAATACTTCCGCTACTTTGCTGCATCATCCTCTCCTCTTCGGGGAAATCCAATGCAGTGCTCAAGAGGTAGCAGTAGGGACGAGGAGTAAACGGAGGGAGTAGTAAATTTTGCTCCTCGTCCTGCGAGCCACCGCGCGCATGGGCGAGGGAGCAGGCGTAAGGCGGAGCAAGCTTCACCTCATCCTGCGAGCCACCCCGCCCGTGGGCGGGGGAGATGGCGTACTAAGTAAGCTTCTCCTTGTTCTGCGAGTTGACGGGACACATCAAAAGTACTCCAGTGTATAGAGCCTTGCCTCTAAGGTAGGCCCCACATGGTTTGCCTCCTTTTTTAATTTAACATAACGCGTCAAGTCGCAATTTGTTTGTTCACCCGTGGTAGACGATCCTCCCTCCACCAAGTGGACAACCAGTACACGTGCCAAATTACCACGTGGGCTGCCTTTTTCGTACAGAAATGAGCTCCACCGTGTACCCGCGCGGGTGTGGTTGGGAAAGAGGTGGAAGTACGTGCACCGTGCATGCACCTCTTCTCTTCGTGCACGTCCCCCACCTACGTGGGTGTGTGTGAGAGATACAAACCGCGTTCGTGAGTGTTTTTTGTTTTGTGGTGGGGGGTGGGGTGGGGGGTTGATGAATTATTTGTGGGAATATGTGTCGATGACATCTCAAACAAAATTTTGCATGCAATGTGTGTGAAATGGAGGCCTATCCATATCACACATAGAGGGTTGGGCAATCCACGAGAAGAGAGGGAGGGGTCATAGCTATCGATAGAGTCGAAGAGTGGATCAAGTGGGTTGGTGCGAGATCGATGAAGAGAGCCATCGAATTTGTGTGTGTGCAAGTCAAAGATATAGGGCGACTGACCTACCGAAATGTTAGAGGGCACATGTCAAGTTTGTGTGTGGCAGGGAGACATGACTAGAGCGCTTGATGTATCAGGGTGTGTGTGGGGGGGGAGGGGGGTGGAGGGAGGGGTAGGCAGAGGCCTAACTATAGAGGTAGAACGACTCCTATATGTGTTGAGAAGGAGAGACCCAGCTATGTCTTGAGGGAGATCGGTCGACATCCATACATAACTAAAGGACGGGAAATATGATGGGATAGAGAGAGAGAGAGAGGAGAGAGAGAGAGGGAGGGAGAGGGAGGGAGAGGGGTAGAGTGTTGGATGGGTGATGGAGTTGCTTCTCGGAGATGTTGGGAGAGGCCTACTAGACAAACTGAGGGTGGAACTGCAATGTTATCAATAAGAGTGGGGATGTGTTTCTGTGTGTGCCTGTGCGTGATAGATCTGTCGGGACGCATCCGTGGATGATGAAGGGGAACCATGTGTTTGGCAAGCAAACCTAACTAGATCGGTAGATCAATTGTTGTTTGTCGGAGGAAGGGAGAGACACAACTAATGAGGTAGATCGATCAACGTGTGGGTAAAACGAGTTATAAGGACCTAGCTGGCTATATGTATAGCGAGAGATCGGCCGGTGTACGTCCATTTGTTAGAGGCAAATAAGGCCCAGCGAGACGGATAGACAGAGAGAATGGAGCTAGGAGGTGGTGCGAGAGGCCCAACTACTAGCTAGATAGGGGGAGGAGTGTGCGGTTGAGAGATCGATGAAAAGAGGGGCAAGAGTTTACACATGTGTCTGACCGTATGAGAGACACGAGGCAAGGACACATAAAGGAGGAGATTGAAGCTGTGTGTGTATGCTGTAGGCAGGCATCGCTGGAGAGGTTTATCGATCGGTGTGTGTCGGAAAGGAGTTGTGGAGACTCTGGGAGAACAACCTAAAGAAAAAAATGAATGTGCCCGGTGGATAGAATGCCGAGGGAGGGGGAGGGCGAGGAGGGCGTGTGCATGCACGAGATAAAGTTAGTGGTAGCTACAAAGGTTAGAGGATTGTGTGGGTGTAAGAGAATAACAAAGATCATAATTTGATATGAAAGCGGATTCATATATTTGAATAGGAGATCATAGTGTTTTAAACATTCCATGCATGAATATAGCGGTGATACACGTGCTGTGCACATGTTATACCATAATGTGATAATGCATGGCGTTTGCAACTCACAGCTAAATGCCAAACAATCTAAACCATACTATACATCAAACAATCTCACATTTTATTTGAATTTGTGATAATGTGCGGCGTTTGCAGCTTAAAACTAAATATCGAGCAATCTAAACAATACTATATATCAAACATTCTCACATTTTATTTGAATTTGTGGTAATGTGTGGTGTTTGCAACTCACATCTAAACACTTGTAGGCGTATGGGGCGGGGCACCATACATAATGTGATAAACACATTATACATATGAGACATGGTTTAGATTATGAAGATCTAGCTAGAGCTAGAAATGTAATGTGATTTGAAATCAAAATAAAGTGGATTCAAAAATCTAGTTCGAGTTCATATAGTACACATAGTTCATATGTAACTCGAGACTAATCATGTGGTGTCTTTGTGAAGATAATACACAAGCGATGGTTTAAGCTGGACAATAATGATGATTGTAGATCTTATTAAAAGCAGAAAGCGAATTCAAATGCTTTGACTTCACAACAATCATTCTGTAGATCTTATTCAAATTTAGTTCATATTGAAGCGGTAGTATATACGTTTGGAATGCACTAAAACGTTCATTTGAGTAGTAGGTTGCATGCATTATACACGTAGCGAAATATTTTAATTGAACATAACATGAATTCAAAGTTTTGAATGCCATTTGTAGTGCGCATTGATTTGGTATAGTACATGTTAGGCTTGTCCGGAAATTTCAACCCGCGCCTTGTTAGCCCGAAATATTTAAGATATATCTTTGTCTCGTTGTGCTCCGACAACTCCCTCCATCTCAACCCGCGCCTTGCTATTCCGAAATTACAACACGCGCGAAAACTCCCACCTCCTGTGAAATCCCGACACGCGAAATGCCCGTGGTACCCCTGAACCGAAAGAACCGCCTCAAATCGGTGGGGGTACTTTTGTAACTTACCCCACATTTCGGACAAGCGCGTCTCTAAGCCATGGTTCCCCACTGCCATCCCATCCGCCCACCCATTCGTACAATGA
This sequence comes from Aegilops speltoides, assembly GCA_021437245.1. NCBI lineage: Eukaryota > Viridiplantae > Streptophyta > Magnoliopsida > Poales > Poaceae > Aegilops > Aegilops speltoides. Next base: position 315,267,155 of record CM038143.1, read on the forward strand.
GGCTGCGAAAACCCGCGACGAAACCCCACACCCTGCTCCGTCCGCCACCCAGTCGGATCCTCTTCCCCGACGATGTCGTCCACAGCAACACCTCGACGTCCCTCATCCACCGTACCGGATGAGGATCCGTCGTCGATCTCATCGTTCCACCGGTTCAGCCACCCCGTCCTCCACCTCCAAGGAGCTGCCTTGATGTTCCCCTCATCTTTTGCGCCACCTCCATTCCCACACCGTCGTCTTCACCTGCACCACCGGAAGAGCATCATCATCACCGTTTCCTCGGATGAAGCTGCGGCCTAATCGGCGCCACCAAAGAGGTTGTACACTAATCACCGCATTTTCTTCTTGATTCAATCTCATGGTGCCGCCGGCGCTCGGTCCCGAGCCGACACGGCGCTGCTTCATCCACGGCGGCATCGCCGGCCACTTCCTCCATGGCGTCGCTCCCTCAGCGGCAACGTCCACATCAGTAGGAGCTGCTGCTGCTTTAGCTCTCACTCGCGCTGCTTCTCTGCTCTTGCTCTCGGTCCCCTGCCTGGTCTGCTCTTGCTATTGCTCTTGCTCGCGCTGCTGCTCTCGCTCTTGCTCTTGCTTGCGATGCTGCTCGATTGGCTACACTACCGATTGAATCGACTTTTGGGTCGGTCGATTTTCAAGGGGTGGGCTCGCCTGGGTGAAGGAAGAACCAACCGCAGCAGGGAGGGGGGCTCGCCGAAGAGGTACCCCACTATCTATCTTAGGGTTTAGGATGGGGGCGGTGGTCGCCGGTGTTGGTAGGGCGTTGGCGGGGCGGTGGCATGGGGATTGCCGGAGAAAAAACTCGGCACGGGGGGGCCTAGAGGGATGGCCAGGGTGGCGGCGGACCGGCGGTGGGGAGTGTTTTCGTGGAGGGCGGGGCAGCGGGGGGCTACTGTTTGGCCGGTGGTGGCTGGCGGCTCAGGGCGGTGGAGGTTGAAGATATACCGGAGGCCCTCGATTTCGTATCCAACGGCTGCAAAATCGACTGACCAGAGATGAAAAAGTCAGTCGACCGACGTGTAGCCTCATCTTGCTAGTGCGTTCAGTTTCGACAGCAAAATTCAGTTTCGACAATTAGTTTCACTTTTGACAATTAAGTTCGGGCCGACGGTTAAGTTCGATTCGACGAGTTAAGTTCAGAGATGAGCGGCTGATGTATTTTACATCTAGAACTTTGTGGTTATGTATTTTACGTCATGTATTGGAGATGCTATTAGAATTCCACTCAGGTTAACGTTGTTCGTTGTCTCTCTTGTCCTGCTTCAGCCTCGGCGTCGTACAACTCAACGGAGCTGCTCCAATGACGAAACCCTCCATCACAGCAGAGCAGTACCTCGGGCTCCATCTTCAGACGCCTAAGATCTTCTTTCCCTCCTCCGATAGCAAAGTCAGCCGGAGCATCCTCACCGGCCAACCCAATCACACTGAGATCGACATGGCTTTGCCAAAGAGGTTGTACACTTGTTGCATCTCTTTTTTACTCTACATGTTATATATATTGTCCACTGAGCACACAGATTTGTTCCTTTAGTGTCTCCTTGAAAGAAAAAAACGTAGGAATTTTAATTTTCACTTGTCCTCCTTTTCAAATTCCTATTCATGAAGCACAAGACTAACAGATAGTAGCATAATAGCATTATAACCGTACATTTTCTTGTGGTTTGACTTAATCTCACCATGCTTCTTTGCATCCTATGATCTTTCAATTCTTGTGAATCAAACACCCAGATTGGCAGAAATCCTGTGTTTTTTTTCTGTTTTGCACGTGCATTCCTATCCTATTCCTGTCTATTTGCTATCCCTGCATTGTTGGAATCCTCCAATTCAAACGAGCCCTTACAGAATTACTTCTCTTACAGATAGTTGTCAAAGAAAACCTTGCGTGGTTTGTCCCGCTCCTGCTGCACCGTCGTCCACCCCAGCTCGGTTGCTCCAATGACGAAGGGTCCAGCACAGCGAGGATCCGACCTCGGTATCTTCGCCGCCTCGGATCGTGTTCCCGCCATTGGCAGCCATGAAAATTGCATTACCATCATCAACCGAGCAGATGACCTCGAGGACTACGGGTCCGCAAGAGAGGTCGCACTCTTCGTGTCCGCTTCGTTATGCATCGCTAATATTACATGCTACTTTATCGTCCTGTTCACCGATTAGACTCAAAGTCAGCTCCAAACTAATGGTCAAACTTGAGTTTTCAAATGGTTGTGGGGTACATATCGGGGCCGCTATCAATAGTATCTATCTACTATCTGGTTAATCTCCGGTGTCTACTATGAGTTTCATGTTGGGTCGGAAACAAACAGTAAAGAAGCCATTATCTGTATTTTTAACTGAAGTCATTATCTGCCTTCTATTATTGGTTTTGGGTCCATCCATAGGTTGCTACCATCAATCTGGATTTCTGCATGCACTCCTTACATAATCTCACTATGTTTTATTCCTATGCATGACAGTAATTGTAAACAATGGAACTGAACATGTAGAGCAAAAGAGACGAGCATTGCATGGCAATAAAATCTCATGCAGACGTCGCTCCATGGTAGGCGCAAAGGCAGCCCCCCTCCACGCATTTCGGATTATGTCGAGAGGAAGATATCATTACGAGGGGATTCGAGAAGGAGAAGATAACTCCTATTTACCCTCTAAGGTCTTCGCTCTAACTTGGCATGCTGATGTTGGTTATATCATGCATATGGTGTCTTGCATTGCTTACTTTATACATCAAATATGTCATCTGCTTAGTTTAGACATCCTTTGTGTGAATGCCATCTATTTAGTTTATTCATCATTTATGTGAATTATGCAACGCCATCTTGTTTAGCTAGGCATCATATATGTGAATTTTGCAATGCTATCCTGCTTAGCCAGTCATCTTATATGTAAATTATATCAGGCCATCCTTTTTTCGTTACATTTTACATTTGTCAACATTGTTAGTACATTCAACCGCTCTTCATGTGCATCAGCCATTTGATACGGTGATGGCAAATTCTGGAGTGAAAACAAGGTCTTCAAAGCAGACTATGCTATCTGACGAAGCGCATATCTCACTGGTTACGGATAGCTCCTTAGAGGAGGATTCAGAGACAGATGACCAGTCCTATTCCCCCCTCCCCGAGGTGTATGCTCTAACTTGGCAGGGTTATGTTGCTCATATCGTGCGTATGGTGTCTCGCATTGCTATGTCATTTGATTAGATTAGACATGCTTTGTGTGAATGCCACCTGTTCAGTGTCTAATTACCATATATGTGAATTATGCATTGCCATCTTGTTGCAAGACATTATATATGTGAACTATACAATGATATCTTGTTGCAAAGGCATTATATATGTGAATTATGCAATGCCATGCTGTTTAGCCAATCATCATGTATGTGAATTATATCATGCTATCATTTTTTTGTATTACGTGTTCCATTTGTCGACAACGTTTGTATATTCAACTACTCTTCCTGTGCATCAGCCATTTGAAGCGGTGATGGAAGTATCTGGAGTGAAAACAAGGTATTCAGAGCAGACAATGCTACCCGCTGAAGTAGACATCTTGCTAGTTACAGAGAGCTCCTCAGAGGAGGATTCAGAGGCTGATGACCATTCCTATTTCCCCCTGAGGTCTATGCTCAAACTTGGCAGGGTTATATTACCCATGTCATGCATGTTGTCTTGCATTGCTTAGTTTTTACATCATATATGGATTGCTATCTGCTTACTTGCTTACTATATAAATCATATATTTGAATTATATCATGACATCATGTTTACATAGTACATACACATCATCTATCTGAATTATGGCATGGCAACCCATTTAATAAAGACATCATATAGTTATATCATCTCATCCTGTTTAGTGTTTACAGTCATCATATTTAGAATTATGGCATTCTATCCCTGAATGTATGTGAATTATGGCATGCCAACCTATTTAATAAACACATTATATGGTTATGTCATGTCATCCTGTTTACATAGTCTCATATTTTGAACTATGCCTTTCCATCTTTTTTAGTTAGCCATCATAATGTGAAATTGTGTCATGCTATCCTGTTTAGTTAGGCATCATATATGTGAAATTGTGTCATGCTATCCTGTTTGGATAGACAACATAAATATGAATTATTTCATGCCCTCTTTTATTCCCCACTATCCATTGCACCTGTCTATCATACAATGTCTATACTTTCAATTACTTTTCTTGTTTATCAGCCATTTGAATTGGAGAGCGTGATGGCAGTATTTAAGGGAGTAAGAACACGGTCTTCAGAAGAGATAGTGCTACCAGTTGATGCAGATAGAACCACGGTTGTACTTGCCCAAGGACCAGATCCACCACACATAACCCAGACTCTCGCAGATTGTACCCCTACCTAGTTGGACAGAGAACCAGCCACACCCCTTCTAACCCCAACCCCGGCAGATAGTAACCCAGTTCCAGTTGACACAGCACCGTCTCCACCACAGAGCACCCAAACACGAGCAGTTAGTAAGGGAACTGCAGTGCCCAAAGCACGAGGACCACCACTCAATCCCAACTCGACGCTTAAAGGAGAAGAAGATTTGTTCTCAGGTCTGGTTCTGTAGCTATGGTTCATACTCCTTTGCTCTTGCATTACTATATTTACTCATACCAACTATTTTCAAATTTGAAGGATGGAATTGAAACTCCAATGGCGCAATAGGTATGTTTTAAACCTGCTTCTTTAACTGTTTTGCTATTGTAACCTTCTCTATGTTGATTTCAGTTTCAATTGAATAAACGGTTATGTTCTCATGTCATGCACATTAAAAGTGTTGTTATTGCTCTATAGTTACCGACACATATATTCTGTCTATTCTGCTTTGTCTTGAACAAATATTATTTGAACTGTGTCTCTATCTTGATTTGGCAAAAAAACTAGAATGATATCAACCATAAAGTGACCATGGTACATAGATATATGTTTGTTTCATGTTGTTATCCTGTCCACTTTACTACTGAACTCATTTACCAAAATGAGTTTCATATACAACATGGTAAACATGTGATGTGTCTGCTTGTTTCTCTTTTAGAATGCGGACAAAATATTGGAGAATAGTATCGCGTTATCCAATGGTAAAGGAAGTAATGCAGATAAACTTCAAGATAGTGACATCCCTGTTGGTCTCCAAGAAAGATGATAAAAACTATCTTGACAACAGTGAGGGAACCCAAAGGTCCTGTCTTGATGTAGTGTTCGAGTTACTGGCCACTACTACTGGCACAAGCTCTTGAACTTCATTGCTGAATCAGTTCGTCTTCTTGAGTCTCAACTTCAAGTTGAAAGACATCGATCGAGATGTCTTTGACAGAAGTGAAGGATCGAGGAAGTCCCTGCAGAATTCAGATGCATATTTTCCGTGCAACAAACAAGCGCCGCGGATTTAAGCGCCAAACAAGACAAAGTTAATAAGCTTGCTAAGCATCTTGCCGATATTATGGGTACCTGGATATTGTTTCTTGAGATCTTCAAGTGATTTGATTCTGGATTTGTTTTGTTTGCGGCTTTTATTTGTCTTTGGTCGCCAACTTTGACAACCAAGTGTATATGATATCTTGCTTTGTTCCTATATTTGCACTGGTGACGAACTTTGATGCCCAGTGGATGTAATATGTGTAATAGCTGTGATAGCCAAGCATAAGTTGCTTGCTTATTTATTTCCTTGTTGTCTTGTTTATTTGTTTGCTTGTAGTCAGTGCAGTTCTTTTTCCGCGGTGTGCTAGTGGCTGCAATAACCTATTTTTTAAAACTAGGCCACAATAACCATGGGCTAATATTTACTGTAGTGACACTGGGCCTCCTACGTGTTGTAGAAATAGTGGGCCTTCTACGGGCCGTAGAAATAGTAGGCCTTCTACGGGCCGTAGAAACAATGGGCCTTCTACGGGCCGTAGAAACAATGGGCCTTCTACGGGCCGTATCATCAATAGGCCTTATACGGGCCGTATGACGATAACTGGCCATCGTTAATAGGCCGTATTTGATGACGCTATGAAAATGGCCCAACGTAATAACGAAACACAAACGGGCGATGTAACCACGGGCTGAATTTGGCCCACAAGCAGAAAATGACAGTAACGGGCCGTAAGTAAACGAATGCTAGAAATGAGCCCAAGAATAAATGGGATCTGGGAAGGCCGAAGGATAACATTTGCTGGAAACGGCCCAACTGAATAACCGGCCCTTAATGGGTATAAAGTGATATACTCTTCATTACAGGCCAGTTTCACCACGGGCCATTAATGGGTGTAAAGTGATACACTATTAATTGCCGGCCAGTTTCACCACGGGCCGTTAATAGGCCAAGAGTTACATAGGGCCTCATATGGGCCGAAAGACGTCATGGGCCATACATGGGCCAGAAGTGAAAACGGGCTGGAATCATATTGGATGGCCCAGATGACGCTACCGGGCCTAACTCGAATAGGGCGTAACGGGCCTTGGGATAGCGGGCTGTAAATGGGCTACATGCGAACAGGCCGTTAATAGGCTTTCCATGGGCCGGGCCGCCACCTTTTGACCAAGTCAAACGGGCCGGCCTTTTCACAGGAATGGGCCTCTGTTGGGTCGTGCCACATGTCGACGTATCATAGGCGTATACATCCAATGAGTGGATGACATCTGTCCCAGCGATGAGCCGACACGTGTTTCCTCCAGCCAATGATGATTTTACCGTGGAAAATCCCCATTGGTCGGGTGATAACGAGTTATCGGATCCAAAACCCGACCTGATAGCTTAATGGCATTCCGTTATGGTGGATGCCACGTGTCGGTCACCCTTGACAAAGCACTTCTGTGACGCGCGATTTATCATCATGGAAGTGGACACTTCCATGATGATAATTTTGGTAATGTCATGGAACACTTCTACGATAGCACAGGTATGACTATCTTGATTCTGTCATAAATTTGTCATGGATGTTCATGCATGACAAAAAATGCGACCTGCTGTGACAAACACGTATCATCACGGAAGTGTATTTTTTTTTGTAGTGAACATGTTGAGCTTGCCTTTCCCCCTCATGCTAGCCAAATTCTTTGCACCATGTAGAGATACTACTTGTGCTTCCAAACATCCTTAAACCTAGTTTTGCCATGAGAGTCCACCATACCTACCTATGGATTGAGTAAGATCCTTCAAGTAAGTTGTCATCGTTGCAAGCAATAAAAATTGCTCTCTAAATATGTATGACTTATTATTGTGAAGAAAATAAGCTTTATACGAGCTTGTGATATGGAATAAATAAAAGCAATGGACTGCATAATAAAGGTCCCTATCACAAGTGGCAATATAAAGTGACGTTCTTTTGCATTAAGATTTTATGCATCCAACCATAAAAGCACATGACAACCTCTGCTTCCCTCTGTGAAGGGCCTATCTTTTATTTTTGTCTTCTACCTTATACAAGAGTCATGGTGATCTTCACCTTTCCTTTTTACACTTTATCCTTTGGCAAGCACTATGTGTTGGTAAGATGGAAAGATCCTGATATATATATATAGGGTGGGTCTATTATGATAACACCCTTAAGACCTTATTCTGCACACCAAAACTCCTTATTCTGCTAACACTTTAGCACTGCAGTATAGACCGAAACCAAACTGCAGAGAAGGATTAAAAAACCCACACCCACCCCAACCCACCTTCTCCCCCCGTGACTTCTACCCCACCCACCCCGCGTGACCCAATCCCTTCCCCCCGGCACCAACCTCCCTCCTCCTACCTCCGGCGGTGCTGCCCCCACCATGCCTCCCTACGCGCCACCGCCACCTCCTGGTCGCCGGAGCTAAGGCCGCGCACCACCGCGCCCAGGCACCCAGATCCACCCCTGACTCCCACGCCCACCCCACCCCATCTCCCTCTCGTGCTCCCTTCCCTTCCCCACGGACCACAGCCTTCGCCCCTTCTCCTCCCCCATCGCCGGCCATGGCGCGCCTCCCGACACCCAAAAAGGGCCTCGCGCCCCCGACCACCTCCCATCCCCGAGCAGGCGCTGGCCACCCGATCCAAACACCCGCCAGATGCAGGCCGCCGCGACGCCGCACCGCTGCTTCTGCCCATCTCGGACGGTGACCTCCGACCACTTGTTGCCCTCCCCTCTGAGCCGCCGCCCCACCTCGCACCTCTGCTGCCGCACCCCTGGCCATGTGCCTCCTGACGTCATCTCCCTCACCGCTCCACCACAGATCCTCCCCCGCGCTAGATTTGGCCGCCCATGGCACGCAACACCCCGCGCGGCCGCAGATCTAGGCCGCCGCGTTGACCTCCGGTGGCGTTGGTTTGCCGGAGAGGTGGCACCGCCCTCCTTCTCCGGTGGCGTTGCTCTACCGAACGCGCCCCCTCCCCTCTGGCTTTGTCGAACGCAGATCCAAGCTCGCTCGCCTGCTTCCTCGTGCAGTTCGCCCCCACCCTCCGGTAGCCGCAGATGTGCAGCTCGGTGGCATGTGATGCGGTTCGGTGCTCGTGTCGGTGCAGTCCGTGGGCGCGCCGGCGATGATGGCAGGAATACAGATCCACCCCGGCAAGTTACCTCCATGTGGTATGCTTGTGGGTGTGAAGCAGTGCGCTCAGGTGATTTTTGTTTTGTGTCTCCTCACTGACGACCATAGTGCAGTCCACATTTGCCGCCGACGCGCTGCGCAACACTGACCAAAGCTTGCGTTTTTTTGCCTTCTGATGCAGTTCGCCATGGCCTCGCATGCGGCCCGGTGTCACGGCCGTTTCGGTGATTGCCTGCGCCAGGAACACCCTATGTGCTTCGATCCATCCTTGGCGGGCGTGTGTGTATTTTCTTCTTTCTGTTTTGCAGTACGCTACAGTAAAGTTAAAATGTGGTGTGCTCTAATGAGGATCAGATGGGGTTGTCCTCGTTATATTTGGCTGCAGAAGACGGACACACAAAAAAATGATGCAGCTCATTGACATTGACCATGTAGCTCGGATGTCCCCTCCATGTGTGGGATGCATGCCCCTGTGTTGAAGTTTTTTGCCCTCCCCCCTATGATGAACGCAAGATAATGTGTGTGTGTGTGTGTGTGTGTGTGTGTGTGTGTGTTTTCAGTGTATTTTTGTATTGTAGGTGCAGTGCACATGTGCCGCCCCCGTAGTGCACTAGTTTTGGTCGTGCAGTGCAGAACGTACGCCAATTGAAAATATCATGGACGAACGTATGTAAAATAACTACTCTCGTCCTTGCAGTGCAGAACACACGATACAAAAAAGAAAAGAAAAACTTCCCAACAAGTAATGCGGTTCAGTTGAATATTTGATGCAGTGTGGTCGGTCGTCTGATGTTGTTCATCTTATAAGCGCAAGATAAATTGTTGCCGAAACAACAAAAAATGTAATGCGGTTCACTTCTCGATAGTGTTGCGATTCACTTATGCCCGATGTGAAGTGCGGTCCACTTCTCTTCTTGGAAAAATTTACGTCTACCACAAAAACAATGAAGTTCGGTAGCCCATCGGACGCAGTGCGGTTTTAATTTGAAGCAGAGGTGACTCGTGCAGACAGCTGACTCCTTTTCAATAGAAAGGAATAGCCAAACCTACCCAGCTGGCTGGTCAATCTCAGTGATCTTATCGGCCGGCAAAGCGTAGACGGACGATCAGTCCCATTCATTCTTGCCCGAAACAAGTGGGCTATTCATTCCGGTGCCACCTTTGTTCAATCG